>CM062289.1:222489056-223771333 GCA_031216915.1 Pictodentalium vernedei | reverse complement strand
TATTGTGATCACATTACTGTAACTCATTTTTAGCCCGACTGTTTACAGTGAGGGCTATGGTAATGACTTTTGTCCGTCCGCCCGTCCGTCTGTCCGTCTGTCTTTTTCTGTTAACATTTAGAGTTTTGGTTAAAGTTTGTGGTTAAAGTATTTTACTGAAGGTTCAAGTGTTTTTTTGTTGGTTTTTTTCCCATTCCTGTTTAGTTGACATTTGGAGTTTTGGTTAAAGTTTGTGGTTAAAGTTTTTTATTCAACCTTCAAGTACAGACTATACCCGGTATTTCTTGTCTGATCGTCACGAAATTTCATATGCAGGTTTTAGGTCATGTCTACATGAGAATGTCCCCTTTTGGTCGTGATCGGTCACCCGGTATGGCTGCCCGAGCCCAAAACCCGAAAACCATTAGCACAGTCTACAGGTCGTATTTATGAAGGGATTTCATTGAAACTTCATAGAATGCCTCTGTATAATGCCCTGATGAGAACGTCCCCGTTTGGGCATGATCTGTCAACCGTGATGGCTGCCCAAGCCCGAAACCCAAAAACTTTTAGCACAGTCTGCAGGTCATGTTTAATATGGACGGTTTCATTGTAACTTGATATGCTGACTCCGTATGATGTCTACATGAGAATTTCCCCATTTGGGCGTGATCTATCAACCGTCACGACTGCCCGAGCCCAAAAACCCGAAAACCTTTAGCACAGTCTGCAGGTCATATTTATGGAGGGATTTCATTGTAACTTCATAGGTTGACTTCATATAATTTCTACACATCAGAAAGTTCCCTTTTGGACGTGATTGGGCAACTGTGACGGCTACAGGTGCCCGAAGCCCGAAAACCTTCAGCACAGTCTACAGGTCATATTTATGAAGGGATTTCATTGTAACTTCGTAGGATCAATCCACATGATGCCCAGATGAGAATGTCCCCTTTTGGTTGCGATCATTCAACCATGATGGCTGCCCGAGCCCAAAGCCCGAAAACCTTTAGCACAGTCTACACGTCATATTTATGGAGGGATTTCATTGTAACTTGATAGGTTGACTTCATATAATGTCCAGATGAGAACGTCCCCTTTGGGCAACTGTGACGGCAACAGGGGCCCGAAGCCCGAAAACCTTTAGCACAGTCTCCAGGTCATATTTATGGAGGGATTTCATTGTAACTTGATAGGTTGACTTCATATAATGTCTAGATGAGAACGTCCCCTTTTGGGCAACTGTGACGGCAACAGAGACCCGAAGCCTGAAAACCTTTAGAATATTCCACAGGCCATAATTATGAAGGGATTTCATTGTAGTTTGGTAGGATGACTCCAAGTTTGTGGTTAAAAACCCAGACAAACACCACAACCCCCACTCCGCCCCTTAGGCTTTTTCAAGTTTACAGTCACTACATGCGGAACCTTTTTTTAAACTCACGTAATCTCCCCCCCCCCCCCCTCCCCCTGGGGGCCAATTAGGCACTTTTTTTTTCTTTCGTCAAAAATGCTTGTTTACAGTTTTGGTTAAAACCCAAACACCACCGTCCCCCCCCTCCCTCCCCCCACCCCCACCCCCACCCCTCCCAATTAGGCATTTTTTTTTATTTCCTCCAAAATGCATTTTGAACTATTTACAGTCACTACATGCAGAACCCTTTTTTCCTTTTGTCAAAAATGCTTTTTAACAGTTTTTGTTAAAGTTTGTGGTTAAAAATTCAGACAGAAATTATCACCCCCCCCCCCCCCCCCCCCCCCCCCCCAATTATGCATTTTTTTTCTTTCCTCGAATATGCATTTTGAACTATTTACAGTCACTACATGCAGAACCCTTTTTTCCTTTTGTCAAAAATGCTTTTTAACAGTTTTTGTTAAAGGTTGTGGTTAAAAATTCAGACAGAAATTATCACCCCCCCCCCCCCCCCCCCCCCCCAATTATGCATTTTTTTTCTTTCCTCGAATATGCATTTTGAACTATTTACAGTCACTACATGCGGAACCTTTTTTTTAAACTCACGTAACCACCCCCCCTCCCCCGCCCCGGGGGCCAATTAGGCACTTTTTTTTTCTTTCGTCAAAAATGCTTTTTACAGTTTTGGTTAATGTTTGTGGTTAAAAACCCAGACAAACACCCCCCCCCCCCCCCCCCCCCCACCCCCATGGTGCCAGTTTGTTTTTTTTTTTCTCTGCTCAAAATGCATTCTGAAGGATTTAGACTGACCCTTTTTTTCCTTTTGTCAAAAATGCTTTTTTACAGTTTTGGTTAATGTTTGTGGTTAAAAACCCAGACAAACACCACCCCCCCCCCCCCCCCACCCCATGGTGCCAGTTAGGTATTTTTTTTCTCTGTTCAAAATGCATTCTGGAGGATTTAGACTGACCACATGTGGAAAAAAACGGACCCCCTAACACACCCCCCACTCCCCCCACCCCTCATCCCCCACCACACCTCCTCACCCAGGGCCATTTATGCAATATTTTTTTCTTTGGTACAAAATGCATTTTTAGCCTGACTGTTTATAGTCAGGGCTATAGTCTTGACTTTCGACCGTCCATCTGTCGGTCCATCCATCTGTCAGTAAACAATTGGTTTCCGACTCATAACTCCTGTTTAGATTATTTGATTTCAAACCAAAGTTGATATGTGTATTTTCCAGCTAGTAATACAGGCCAGGATTCAATATAGGTTCCACAATTGCCCTCCCCCCCCCCCCCCCCCCACACACCCCACACACACACCCAAATTGTCACTTAGGCAATTATTCCCAAAATGCATTTTGAAGGATTGGGAGTTATTACATGCGAAAAAAAAAGAAAATTATAGCCCAACATTGCTTTATGTACTGCATCTTTAATCCTTTATATTACACAAGTTGAAGCCAACAGTACAAATTATTTTTCTGAAACCTGAGATTTTTTCATTTTTAGCTCAACTTTGACGAAGTCAAATTTGAGTTATTGTCATGGCCCGTCGTCCGTCTGTCCGTCCGTCCGTCAGTCCGTCTGTCCGTACGTCAATAATTGGCTATGGCTCGGGCTAGAGGTCGTATTTATGAACCGATCTTTACGAAACTTCTTGTGTACCTTTGTTATGACCCTGGGACGGGAACGAGTGTTTTTAGGTGTGGTCCGAAATTCAAGATGGCTGCCAGCCACCATTTTGTACCGACGATGCAGAAATCTATTTTTTGTACAGAACTTCCATATGAAAGCTATGATTTGAATAATTTTTTGTATGAATGTTTAGTACCATGGGATACATCACATATAATACGGGTTTTTTTCTCGTGCGTAAATTATGCAAATTAGACTAACTTTGATGTTTTTTGATGTTACTTTCAGCACTGTAAGTGCAAATGCCAATACGGCTCGGGCTAGAGACCGTATTTATGAACCGATCTTTACGAAACTCCATGGGTACCTTTGTTATCACCGTGGGACGAGAACGAGTGTTTTGGGGTCCGGTCCGAAATTCAAGATGGCCGATGGCAGCCATTTTGTACAAAATTTGGTGCAATCAGATTTTTGCACAGAACTTCCAGATGAAAGCTATGATTTGAATAATTTTTTGTGTGAATGTTTAGTACCATGAGATACATCACATATAATACGGGTTTTTTTTCTCGTGCAGAAATTATGCAAATTAGATGAACTTTGATTTTTTCAGTGCTACTTACACACAGTAAGTACACATGTCAATACGGCTCGAGCTAGAGTCTGTATTTATGAACCGATCTTCACGAAACGTCTTGGGTACCTTTGTTATCACCTTGGGACGAGAACGCGTGTTTCTGAGTGCGGTCCAAAATTCAAGATGGCTGCCAGTGGCCATTTTGTACCGAAATTAGGTCTAATCAGTTTTTTGTACACAACTTCTATACGGCTCAGGCTAGAGGCTGTATTTATGAACCGATCTTTACGAAACTTCTTGGGTACCTTTGTTATCACCGTGGGATGAGAACGAGTTTTTGTGGGTGTGGTCCGAAATTCAAGATGGCCACCAGCAGCCATTTTGTACCAAAATTAGTGCAATCAGTCTTTTGTACAGAACTTCTGTATGAAAGTTCTGATTTGAATAAATTTTTGTATGAATGTTTAGTAACATGGAATACATCACATATAGTACGGGTTTTTTTCTCGTGCAGAAATTATGCAAATTAGATGAACTTTGATTTATTCAGTGCTACTAAAACACTGTAAGTCCACATGTCAATATGGCTAGGGCAAGAGGCTGTATTTATGAACCGATCTTCACAAAACGTCTTGGGTGCCTTTGTTATCACCTTGGGACGAGAACGAGTGTTTCTGGGTGCAGTCCAGAATTCAAGATGGCTGCCAGTGCCATTTTGTACCGAAATTAGGTCCAATCAGTTTTTTGTCACAACTTCTACACAGCTCATATTTGTGAACTGATCTTCACGAAACTTCTTGGGTACCTTTGTTTTCACCTTGGGACAGGAATGAGTGTGTTTTGTGGTGCCTTTGTTATCACTGTGCTATGAGAACAAATATTTGGGGGTTCAGTCAGACCCACTCTAGGACTCAAAGATTTCTTTTCTAGTTTAGCATCTGACTGTCACCCACCTTTACAATACTTTACCTATACATTTGTTACAGGCAACGGTCAGTATTTATGTACAGACCGTTACAATACTTTATATGTACCTTTGTTATCAGGTCATTACCTAGATGTTTGTCATTGCTGTGTCACATACTTTACATGTACATGTCTTTGTCTTGACAAGTTGAGCTACAGTGTCATTGACACTTTCATTTATTTACTTCTAACCATGGCTTATTACTCCTTATTGGAACAAGCTCATCAAGTTTGTTCCATTAATAGGTCATGAGGTATGTTTTGAAGTAGAGAAATGAAAAAATAAAATATGAATAGCAAATTTTGTATATCACGAGTGCAGATATGGAAGATTCGTTAGGTAAACTGTTAACAAAAAAATGGCTCCGACTATTTTGCGTCTAAGCATTGCCATTCCTGGGACAGTCGAGCTGCAATCGTGACATCACTCTAGTTGTTGTTAGGTTTGTGTCGTCTTTTCGACTAATATAGAAGTGGGAAGTCTCAAGAATACATTTTGTTGTAGGCCTATCATTTATCTTCCATATTGAAATAAACAGCATTATGAACATATTTTACAATTATTTGTTTGATTTTGTATACTTTTCTCAAACTGTTATCTTAGTTATATCTCCTGAAGTCGTGTAAGTCAGGGGACACAAGAAAGATCCTTTGTCTTGTGATCCATCGTAAAGCTTTCGAGAAAACTCAACTTCCCCAGCAATTGTCCATCACATACCCATCCTATATACCCAGCGACCTGTGTGTACATATACCACTATAGTACCATACCATACTATATATGCAGTATGTTTTCCACTTGCCAGATCAGGCTGGACTGAACCAAAGTTTCGCACAGGAAAAGGTGGCTCCAGCAAAAGTCCGATTCCTATTGGAATTTAATCCTTTACCCAACTTAAACGGCCAAAACCGGCTAGCGCTATTCACAAAATTCACCATTCAATTTTTATTACTTTTTCATTTTTTGTCACAAAAACATGGTTTATCATTATATGACCCCCCCCCCCCCCCCCCATAGGAACGAGCTTGTTCCAATGAGGGGTCATAAGCTCTCTGTTTTGGACGCAAAAAATCAAAAAATTAGTGTTTAAAGAATTTTATTTGCAAGTGTCGTCCGCTTTTCGTGTTCGGAAAAGGGTTTACACTAGCTGCTCCGGCAAAAGTCTGGGTAATACGGGACGATCTGTCCACCGTAGACTACTGACCAGTATAAGTTTTTGACTGTAGAGTGCTACATTTTTGTTGACCACAGATTTCTTTTCATCAATGGGCACAATCCAATCAAATGTAACGGAGCAATATGTCATAAACAAAATCTGATTCTTGCCAATGTAAGTATGAAACCTACTTCGTTAGAGTGTAGCTGTTATAGTCGCAACCTGTGGTACACTTATTTTCCAGTACTCTTCAAGTTAAAGCAGTCTCAACAGAAAATGGCAATAAAGTTTCGGCAGTCATGTTCACTGGTTGAGAGTTTGACCAAAGAAAGCAAAAAAATCTACCTTTGGCGGATTGGCCGATCGGGAGATTTCGCGATGAGCCTGTGTCCCCATCATCAAAAAATAAAATATTGTTTTCAGATGGCCTCGGAACAGATGTTTGGTTCTTCAATGTCATCAGTTTGGTGCTATAGGGCAACCTGATAGAGAAATTTACCACAAATGGGTCAAAGGGGAAGGCTATAGACCTTATTATCTTCGGATGGGCCGGCCCAAGGTTGAAGGTTGGCCGACCAGTGGCTGGAAGTGGGCCGGTCGTTCAGAAATGTTCCCGGGCCAATCTGAGGACAGCCCGCCCCTGAAATATACTATTCATTTTCTCTTTCAAAGTGCTTTCGTATCGTATGATGCTTATGCTTCATATGTGTTCTGTGCAAGGTAGCCTGCTGGGAGAGATTATATGCCTGAAGGGACTTAAATCACTCCTCTCTTACAGTTCAATTGACCATAAGCGTTCGAATATATTACTCAGAAAAGTATTGAGCCATCCCAGTTTTCCTAATGGACGTGACAACCGTTACTTATTCCCAGTTCCTTATTCGACACTCCCAGAAGTGAATCAGTGCTTGTTTACTGTGGTAAACAAGCTCTGTTTCACTGGTAAAATGGGACCCAGTCACTAATGCTTGGGGTGCGAGTCCTCTAAAATGGGCAACATGGGGTATAAACGATTGACTGACCTTGACCTTATCTCCATGTTGTGGTCATGATTGGCCATTGTGCTGAAGTATGTGACCTTTAACGTCAATAAATAAATAATCCTCATTCGACTTTTGTTATCAGCCGATAAAATCAGTGCAGCGGCGAGTTCCTGGACATTGGTAAGGGGTTGTTGGCGTTGTCGTAGACGCCTGCCAAACACATCCCAGACGTGCTCGATTGGTGAAAGGTCTGGACCTAGTGCTGGTCAACGCAGTGTAGTGATGTTCTGCTCCTGGAGGAACGCTGTAGCGACTAGAGCCCTGTGTGCTTTTGCAATGTCATCTTGGAAAATGAATCGACGACCGTGACGTCACGCAAATGGCACCACATGAGCTACTAACGTTCTCACGGTAGTACTGCCCTGTGACGCGCCATTTGATGACATGCAACGCTGTTCTGCTTGTCATGGTTATGACTCCCCACACCATAACCGATCCATCACCAAAACGATCGTGCTGCCTAACGGTTACGTCATAGTATCGTTCGTTCCGCCGCAACCACACACTGTTACGCCTGTCGTGGAAGTCGTGAGTGAACCTTGATTCATCGGAAAACATGACATTGCTCCACCGACGACCATCCCAGCGCTGTGCTTCACACCAATTACGCCTTACTGTGATGTGACGTTTGGCCAAACGCGGAATTATTCGAGATCATCGAGCGAACAAATTCTAGCTGTGTTGGCGATTTCGGATAGTCTGACCACCGACTCGCACATCTGTCGCTTGGTGCAGCTGCTGTCCAGTTTCTGAGGCACTTTGATGGCGGTTACGTAAGGCTGTGGTTCGGATGAAACGATCCTGGATGGCAGTTGTCGCCCTTGGACGAACTGACCGACGTCTGTCATCAGCATTGCCTGTCTGGCGGTAGCGTGACCACAACCTGCTAATCACCGATTGAGTAACGTTGAGAATTTATTTGAGGCACTGCAGTCTGTCTGTTGCCAGCTTCCAACATACCAACGTAAACGTTCGTCACGTGTCAGTCTTCAAGAAAGAACTATGATACCTCCGAAAAAGCCCGTCCAGTACAAATGAAAATTTCAAAACGTACCCCACAGACGTTAATGCGGTGTTCGTGCGAAAAAGCTGTACGGAGTTTTCGTGGGCCGGTGACGTTCACGATCCACACTAAACTTGGTTACATACTGATGTGTCCAATCACGCGAATCCAATACCATTTTCCGAAAATGTCAACATCAGTTTGGATATCCCCTACTTTTTTTTGAATAATATATATAAGTATAATAACGCAACTAATCGGGTGTCATATGGCATGAATCAACTGTCATCAATCGATAAGAGAGGTGTCCCCCGTGACATCATAAATCGATACGAGTTCAAGGTAGACTAAAAGGCGACATGTGGTGACAGGTGTTATCGATCGATACTGGTGGCAAGTGGTGTGTCAACCACTCTGTGTATGCGCTATTATCGGTTAATCTGGGGCCAGCTGTTCATCAGATATTTGTGATTTTTTTCCGATATGAAAAATACTATTCTTCGCCCCACAGATCAAGGTCTGGGGGCCTGCCTCCTCGTATTTGGGAAGGGGTTCCGTTGCTCCCGAGAGATCGTTCAGCACTCTCCTGATGATCAAATATTTATCAGTAGAAGAGAGATGAGAAATCGCTCGTAACTGTGATCTGTATAAAAATGAAGGAATCCCCATCTGAGGAGGTTACTCCCCTATTTTCGTACTTCAAATTTGTAAGCACAGGCACCGGCACAGTATTATCTGCGACAACACTTAGACATGCTGCCTCTATTAATGGATTTCTACGTTTTACCGCAGATAATCATCATGCGGTTCCTCCTTGCACAGCTGTGGTTCTTTGAATTCGGTGGTTTTATTAGTCCCCTACGGGAACCGTAAGGGGGCTATAGGATTGCACTCAGTCCGTCTGTCCGGGCAGACATATGGGGTTTAGGTGGCTATTTGTTGGTACAAATGGGGGTTGTCTGTCTGTCTGTTTTTATGTTACCACCCCCTCCCTCCAACATGCTTCAAGCTACACCTTTCATATTTGGTACATAGATAAATGGTTCTGAGGGGATGATGCACGCTCAAATTCTTTTAAAAAATCCAAGATGGCGGAATGGCGGCCATTTTTGTTGTGTTTTTTAAGCTTTTTTTCTCTATTTTTATGTTACCACCACCCCTCCCTCCAACATGGTTCTTGCTACACTTCTCTCAATTCTCAATTTTTAGATTCCATTCACATTTGAAATCCTGTCTGATAACCTGTATTTTACCCAAACCACCCCCAGGTCTGACACTCCTGTTGACTGTTGTCATGAAACCCGAATTGTCCACAAGTCGAACTGTCCCCAGGCCGAACCATCCCCAATTATTTTACCAAAACAGCCCCCAGGTCTGATACTCCTACTGGCTGTGGTCATGAAACCCGAATCATACGATCCCCAGGCCGAAACAGTCCTCAATTATTTTACCCAAACCGTACCCCAGGTCTGATACTCCTGCTGACTGATGTCATGAAACCCGAATCGTCCCCAGGCAGAACCGTCCTCAATTATTATACCCAAATCGTCCCCAGGTCTGATGCTCCTGCTGACTGAACTTGGCTTGCTTAGCTGGGGACAGTTCAGCCAGGGGACGGTTTGGGTGAAAATCAACACAAGTACTGGCCAATGATCGTAATATCATCAGTGCTTATACTGTATAGTCAGTAGTTCACGTTTCTGCTATCCTCCACATGCTATCTGATTTGGTCTCTATCTATCCTTCAATGTAAGGATAGATAGAGAAAATGCTCTATTGTCAGCACTGCTGAAAGACTCATTTGCAGCAACTATCTTAGGTTCTTAACCCAATCAGATAGCATGTGGAGGATAGCGGAAATGCGAACTTCATATGCACCAGCAAGTCAAGGTCACAAGTTGTAAGCGTTTATTTGTTCTCTAGCTTCTCTACAATGGTGGACATAAGAAAATAGTTCAAAATTCACTAAACATTTCCACAATGTGCATACAATGTATTATATAACATGCCCCGAGTTACCAAGCTTTCCTAGCAGACGTCAGTAATTTGATGCTTTCTGTAACACAAATGCGTAAACCAATTCAATCATTATAAAATACCTTAAATGAAGGAAAATGTTTTAATATCTTCCTTTTTTGGTATTACCAAAAGTAAGATTTCATCACCTCTCCCTTCATTTAAGGTTATTATAATGATTGGACTGGTCCAGGCAAAAATACTGCACCACCAAGAGCTGGACTCGACCTTCTTTTCACTGGACCGGACCATCACTGGCAGTCTATACTTCTTAAACTATACAAACCTGAAATGCAGAGATGCTAAAATACTCTAGTGTCTTATGTGACAAAAACACCTTATGCCACAAAAGGGGACTAATACAACCTCGGTGGTCAAACACCTGTTTTCAGTAAAATTAGCCCGATCACATACAATATTTCGTTCTTCCAGGCCAAAAAACTATACCCTCCGAATCCAGGATCTGCCACTGACCTTTATCAGCCATAAGAAAAGTGAGTCAGAGTGTTTTGGCATCTAATGTAAAAGCTTGATTTTAACTTCTTCATAACAATTAGCTCACACATGAACCCAAATTGAAACGAGTTCATGTGAGCAAAGCAGTAGCGTTGTCTTCTAACTTGATTTGTTCGTCCGAAGGTTTTATTTTGATATCTATCACATCCTGTAAAGCTTCACCTCTTGTCTCTGGGAGGGAGAGCACAAACATCGCTGATATTGCCATAAGTATACCTATAACCAGATACATGAGGCTTCCATTCAGCTGCGTCTATCAAAAAAGAAGAGATTTATACATAAGTTGTCCATACTGTTTTAGGACTGCAGGTTATAAAATGTAGGGTCCCGCGAATCCCAAATTTCGGGGAAAATCGAATCTCAAAACAAATCAGGAATTTAGAATCTTATCGAATGTTGAATCGATTCTCACCACTTTTTAAGTTGCAGATATAGTTCATTCTTACAATCGTGGATTATCCTTTTACTGAATGCACTCATTAATTATTTTAATTATTGTTTTTTAAATTTTTATGAAAAATATTCTTTTTTTAACAGCTCAGTTTGAAAATTACGCAGCCAGGATGCTGCCGATTCGTAAGGCCAAGAAAAAAAAGTTGTGTGGTTCGGGTAACCCGACCGACCCTAATTTTGGAGTGCGACCCTAATAATTTTATGGGCCGAAAAAATCGTCGATTGTTTAAAAAATTCAAGACCGAAAAAGTAAGGCACGAATTCCGCATTTTGTTACCGCGAATGGGTTCCCGGTTTATACGTTGAAACTGACGGCGCGTATTCTGTGTTTTAATACGTTTTTATGTTGATTTCTCGGTGCCGGTATTTCGAATTAGTTTCCTGTGCGCCGTGGAATAAAATTGATCAAAATGTCTGCTATTCTTGCACTTATAAAAAAGAAATGCTGTCACTCAGATGAAATAAGAATGCTGAAATCTGTTCAGCATTCAACGACATTCAAAGATATCTTTACCGAAATTCACGGACAATCCAGCACAAATTCAAGCAGCGAGTGTGTACACGTTTGTTGCCCGAATAACTCGGACTCGATGGTTTCCCCCCCCCCCCCCCCCTCAAGGCCTGTTCGATGTTTCCAGTGAAATGCAACTTGGCTCTGTGCTTGACAGATTCCAAATAAAAACTGTTGTTTTCCGATGTTTGGAAGAACCAGGCAGTGTTTGTAACACACCTGAGAATTTAGAAAGTACACCCAACACAGAGAATGTTTTCGATGTGTTAATGAGTCAATCAAAAAAACGAGGGTACCCCCCTGAAAAGGTTACAAGTCCCGGGGTTAAAACTGGTTTGAATAGAAAAGACGAACTGTATAATGATGTTTTAAAAATGATGCGTGAAGACGGTGTTGATTTTCCAGTCGCGGAACTTCGAACGGAAGGCTCGTATATAGCACAGGTGCTCTGTAATGCGTTGTGGTACGTCACCAATCAACACGTTACCTTCCAAGATTCGTCTCTTCATCATAAACAAGTGACACCGATACCAGAAAAATTCTGTGCCTTCAGTGGGTACAATGAAACCAAACGTAAAAAACAAAAAACACAACCAATGAACTCAAGTGAATTGAATAGTCACGGCCAGGCCCTGTACAGTGTTTGCTTGAAGCCAATCATGAAAACTAACTCAAAATGGTTTTTGTTCCATGATCACGTGAAAAGCCTTGCTGACTGTCTTTTGGGTTTCAGTGAATATTTGAAAGAACAGGCTTGCAGTTCTGATTTGAACCGCAAACGAGATGCCCCTGCGAGATCTGTTACCTCTGACATGACAGTTGAACACAGAAGGGCAACTCCATTTACACCAAAAGATAAATATACAGTTCTTGACAGTATAATGTCATCCCGAGACCCTGATGACCCGTTGTTCTTCAATGAAGAAGAACACATCACAAACCCGTTTCAGTCAAACATGCAGCGTTTTAGATTCTTTTCGGAATTGCAATTATCCGTACCCATTGATCTCTACCGATATTCTCCTGGCGGTTCAATTGTTACTTCAACATGCATTGTGAGGGTAGATCCCGACAGGACTGAAGATGACAAACTAACAAAACCCTTGAGGTTATTTCCTGAAATTCAGAAAAAATTCCCTGTGTATCACACCAGAGCCCAACGCAATCACTTTAAGGCACATATTCGAAATGTCGCAAAAATATCACCATCTACCGTTGATCTTATATACAAAGAGCTAACTATTGATGCAACAACAGCTAGCCACATAGACACACAGCAAAGATTGCGTGCGATATTCTTGGGTGAAGAAGGCTTGCTTGTTGATCTTCGTACATTGAACGCGGGGCGGCCGACAGGAAAATTTGATGTTTTTTTCACGGAACTCAGTAAAATTGTTGAGAACGTAACCGCGGCCGATGATAGGAGACACAAACAGGCACATTTGTCAGAGTGGATTTCCTTACCGGATTTAATTCAACAAGCCCAGGACAAATGCCCACCAGATACGCCGATACCATCCAAAACGTTAGTCAGGTTGCAGTTTGCCCCCACAAATCCCTACACGCGAGCAGCATTACGATTCACATCAAAGATAGATGTACAATATAAAATTCAGAGGAGGCAACTACGCGCATCCCACCCCGATGAACATTTCTGTTCAGCACAACTGAAATATATGAAGTCAATGGCCGTAGACTTGCGCGATAAATGTGCTATGTACTCTGTAGACGACAAAGCAAAAATCCCCATTGGAAGTCCGGATGTGGTTGTATCGACCGGAGTGCGAGGCAAAAAGACGCTGGCTCCAACAAGTACAACGCTCGTTGCATCTGATCATGATATGACTAATTGTAGCCTGACGCCTTCTGTATATCTCCGGATAAACATTCCCGAGCATATTGAAAATTCATTCGTTCGAGGAAAAGTTACAACAGTGATCAACGATTCCATTTTTGAACAGTCTAACCCTTTTAGACATGCATGCACACTTTCGCAAATACACACTAAAGATGGACCCAAAATTCTTCTGAAATTTACTGACGGTGGGACTGACCAAAGGAACAACTTGGAAAGTGTGAAGTGTGCGACAATTTGCTTGTTCAGGGAGCTTGATTTAGACATGGTTGTGTTGGCAAGATGCGCTCCAGGGCATAGCTGGACCAATCCAGTTGAGAGGGTCATGTCGGTTCTAAATTTAGGCCTACAAAACTGCGCACTAAGTAGGAATGCTTCTGATGATCCTGCAGTTGAAAAGATTTTGACATCATGTAGTAGTATGGCAGATATTCGCACACGAGCAGATAAAAATCCAATTTTGAGAGAGAAATGGCCAAAACTGGTGGAGCCTGTGAAGGAGATTGTCAGAAGTCGGTTCGTGAGACTTCGTCTTAAAGATGACACAATTGTCACCGCCGACCCAGTTACTGTCGCAGAAATTGACAAAATGAAGGGACTCTTAACTTCAATGTTCCCCAATCTAGACCCAGATCATCTGACAAAAGCGCTCAATGATAAAGATCAAACCTACAAGGACTGGGTACAACGTCACTGTCGAGAACGCAAATATTCGTTTCAAGTTCGAAAGTGTGGAAATAGTGAATGTTGCTCGCCACCAAAAAGTGATCCTGAAGACTTAGCTTGGTTGCCTGATCCGGTGATGGATAACACAGGTTTCCACTTCAAGCCGTATGCGCAGTTGAAGGGAGTCACCACAACAGATGAAGATTGTCCGACACAATCGACAAAGAAAGCAGCTCATTGCAACAAACCTAGCAAAGCGACTGCCAAGACAAATAGCAGTAGCACTGTTTGTAGTATTGGTGATGTATACGGGGAGGATGCTGAAATGTGTACAATGAGTGCACAGACTGCGAGGAGTACAGTTATATGCATTGAGTGCCAAAAACCCAGAGTGATATATTCCCAAACTAGACTTACTGAGAGACAAAAATTTAGTTTGGCGTGCTTACTATCTAACTTTGATTTCACCTGCGGATCGCCGATCTGCCCACCCCAGCATTTATTGAAAAAGAAAATTTTTGTGAAGCTGTCTGTGTCGTGTGAAACCCCAGTGGAGCTATCATACTACAGCGCAAAACTTGGTCGGGTGGATCTTTGCAGCTTTTGTGCCCTACCTGAAGCAAGGGTGCTTCCGGAAATTGTTTCAAAGTTCAAAACAGTCCTTCCAATATGTGACACGTGTGTTGAACAGGGTCTCTCGCCAATCTGCCAGCGCCCCTATAAACCATAAAACAGTATGATTTTCACTTCTGAAAGATATCGTTTGCAACCACCTGACAATTTGTTTATTCCATTTGATATACGTTCCACCACTTGGCAAGTGACCAAGTGCAGTTTTGTTTTGTTTTGGGGTTTTTTTTGCCTGTCATTCAACGATTAAAAATATATTTTTGAGATTCACTTTCATTTATTGCCCTAGTTTGGATGTTTGGGAGTTTATGTTGTTTCAGTCCCTAGTCCAAAGAATATTAATGACGATTTTAGGGGCGGGACTAGGCGAGAAAGATTACATTAATGACGATGTTAGGGGGGGGGGGGGGGGGGAGAAACATTATATTTCAAATCTAGTGCTATTTTATAGGCAGTGGATTTTAAATATAATATTTCTCACACACTCATCTAAAGTTATAAAGTACTGTTTAATAGTAATTCTGGGATTAACATGTATACATTTATATCAGAAGTGCAGTATAAAACTTTCAACTTGATAGAGAGAACTCTCTTTCAAGTTGAAAGTTCTATTCTGCACTTCTGATATAATGGCTTTTAATATTAAATATTAAAATACATTTTTATCAGAAGTGCAGAATAAAACTTTCGACTTGATAGAGAGAACTCTCTATCAAGTTGAAAGTTCTATTCTGCACTTCTGATATAAATGTCTTTTAATAATAAATCCAAGGCTGAAGTATTAATCCTTTCAACTGGGTAGAGGGGTGGCAATTGAAAGGGGTTTCTTCCAAGTTCCACGATGGACCGTCACTTGCCAGATTGTAGCATCTTTTTGTATGGTCGCCAACGTCTTCACATCTCTGTCTTCCACTTGATCAGTAGGCCCACTGGTCATCCTTTATTAAATCGTCACACAGCACCTGCATCCCTGAGTTCTCGGCGGTCTCGTCGGCCAGCCCAGGTTAGCCTAGAAGTGTTGTCCGTCAGCGGTCTCGCCGACTGATGTCTGTTGTCAAGGTGTTGTCTCAGGCTGGTGGAGGAGTCATCTACAATGTTGCTGAGTCTGACAGAGCCCTTTATTAATTTATTAATTGCATGCTCACGAGTTTTATACAACTTCCACTTTCCTGCTATAATATGCTGGTGACAAGTCCGTCACAGTTTTATGTGTATTTTGTACTTGCACATACATGTACAAGTCTGTTTCAGGTTTGTCACCAACATATTTTGACAAGAGAGGGGGCCGTAAACTCATAAATATGCAATGAATCCAATAGTCTGTGATATGGTCTGAAAAATGCGTACCGTTAATACTGCACACAAATTAACAATACAGGATACATATTCACCAAACGGAACAGCGAAATATACGGGGCGAAAACCATAGGGGCGTAAATGAGCACAACGTTACTGGTGCTTGGCCTATTATGGGATGCCATTCAATATGTCAGAATGAGAACAAAACAATTCTAAAGCGGTGTCAAATGAAAGTGAAACAATTGATTGCAAATATTAACCGTCTTGTGTCCAAAATGAAAGTGCATTGAAAAGTCTGTCTGCGTGATATCAGCTGTCACGCAACTTAAATTTAGACATCAGGGAAATATTAAATGTGCAAATATTTACGTTTTTACATGTTCCCGTATAAAGGGCAAATAACAAAGATCTCGCCCTCCGTGTGTTGTGAAACATTCGCTGTCCCCCAAATCAAATATAAGAACGTATGAAGACCCGAACCTACCAATTCTACCATATCCATTTGAAAAACTGCCATAGAATTCCCCCTTTCAACGAAAGCAAAAAATACTTGGGGGAAAAAATAAATAAAAAAAAAAAAAAAAAATCCGACCTACCGACCCTCTTTTTTTCTAGCATGTTACCCGAACCACACCATTAATTTTTTTTGGCCTAAGGTAAAGTATTATAGAGAATATTGTCACTCCCCATTCAAGTTTTGCGTTCAACAGCGACTGGCCTGAAGACAGTCAAAATGCAGAATATTCCGGAAACAGATTCAAAGTAGTCCCGGATGTGATAACGACCCCAACTCTGCTTCTATCATCAACTCTCCTGCGCTGGCGACCGAATAAGAGAAACCAGAGGCTCAAGTGAGCCTATAAGGCTCACCTGGCCCAAGTTGTCAGAAGAGATTAGTGTGGCAGTAAGTGATCGACAGCAAGAACAATTTTTTTTTATTTTCTATGAAACAACAAAAGGCAACTTTTTGGCCATTCATTAATGCTGGTCATAAGATAGCTTCCTAGGCAAAAACAAAACTCTGTTCTGTGACGAATCAAAACGTGTCTGAACAGAATTTTTGTTTGTTTTTAACTCCCGTGAATCTCTCTACCCCCCCCCCCCTCACCCCTCCAAAAAAAGAATTCGGGCATAAATGACGTACTTATGAAAAGTGAATCTGCATCACTAAAGAAAGTTCCATACCAGAAATCTAAGCATTATTGCGGGTGGCTTATGAGAAGAGGATTTTAAAAGCATTTTAGGCCTATGGAGCATTAACCCTCTCCAAGCTGACTAGTAACTTTTGGGAAAAAAGTCACAAGTAAGGAACAAGTTCCCCATGAAGAGGGGAAATCCGCAAGTGGCTTTTTAAGATATAGCTTCATGTGCATTCGGATACCTTAGACTTCTGCGCAAGTTCCTGCATGAGGTACGAGCAATCTTAGGAGGTTTGTTTGATATTTTGTTCGGGGAAGGGGTTATCCTCCCAGAAAGCAATTTGAATAGTACACTCTCAGAATTCAAGTGTCATGGGGGTGCAGCTATGAAGTATGAGACAGATTTTTAAGTGTTAATTCAGCACCTGTGGTCTTATGTCCCATACATATCATCGGCGATATTTATGTGTTTGATAGTCTTCGTTGGGTGCTAAGAAGAAGCTTGATTTAGGTTTGTTATCATTCAATTTCCCATCGTGCCCTACGTATCACCACGAGGCGGCACCATTTTCTCGGCGTCTGCTCGAAGTTGGATTTTGCTCGATTTACAGACCTGTTAAGATAACAAACTCGAATTGAAGTAAGGACCGGTACTCAAAAATGACAACTGAGCCTGATTGTAAAGGAGAGGGAACTCAAGTATTGATGTTCTAATGTGCAGCCGTGAAGAATATTATTTTCAGAGTTGAAATGTCGTCAAATATACAACACCTGAAGTGTATAGAAGACACCTGTGGTTGTTCCTTGGTGGGTGGGAGGGGGGGGGTCAATCTCCCGTGAAGATTCTTTTCCGGAAATGGTCCGTGTGTATTTCAAACACTTTAATGTAGAAGATTTCGTATCCGCACTTCAAAGGTGTAACTTCCGCACTGACAAGTGTGTAAAATTGCTCTCACTAGTTATTACCGCGCCTCCAAGTGTGAATAGTTACACTTACTGTGAGTAGTTTCTACAGTTCAAGGTTTGAAACAACACTTAACAGGATCAATTATACAACACCCGAGGTGTGCAGAAGACACTTGTGAAGTGTTATCTTTGAAGCACCCACACACGTGTTAGTCTAACAGTTCGGGTGCAGTCTCTGTGGGAGCACTTTCCACATGCTGTCTACAACACCTCAAGTGTTGTAACAACACTTCGATTTTAAGAGTGTATTTTAAAATGAAGCCATCGGCGCTTTTGGGGTAAGTCTCTACTTGGTTTTGCAGGCCTGGCATTCTTAAAAATGCAGGTTGGCAAAACATCACGCCCCTCACATGGCCGTGGGGAGCGATGAGCTCTCCTCAAACTTACAAAAGCTGAAAGTGGCAAAATGAAGTTTTACTATTCATGAATTCTGCCATGTGGGCTTTGTACATTTTATTTGGTGCTACTAACAAGGTAGTCTCTTTGAGACGGCTACACTGCCCCTCCTACACCTCCGTGCCCGGGAAATGCCTGCAGGTGTGTGTTTGAGGTTAAACATTCGCAATGGCACAGACATTTCCTACTGAAACCTTTTTATCTTTTAATATGCCGTCGAAAAATTGTTTTCATTTACTGATTCCTGATGGGTTTCAAACAGGATAAAAATACACAAAATTGATTTAAACAAAGTGATGAGCTTAGGAACTGGTTAAACTGAATGGCAATAATTGATGTTATACATTGATGGGCTCTAATTTAAGTCCTTCAAGGATGTTACGCAAGCTTTTGTTTTTCTTATAGGCGATGACAGGTCGAAAATTCAAAAGTTCATTTAATTTAGCAATGGTTAAATTGAATTCATCTTTTAACATTTT
This sequence comes from Pictodentalium vernedei, assembly GCA_031216915.1. Lineage (NCBI taxonomy): Eukaryota > Metazoa > Mollusca > Scaphopoda > Dentaliida > Dentaliidae > Pictodentalium > Pictodentalium vernedei. Next base: position 223,752,625 of record CM062289.1, on the reverse strand, counting down.
TGCTATTTCGATATTCATTCTGTTGTATGTTAAAGTGAAAGGAATTATGGACCTCCTTTCGCATTCTCCCTCTGATATGTTCATACCAAATGGCCAGAGGGTTTGAAGCGTATTTTTCGAAATTCATCCGTTTCTTCTAATGTGACTTTAATTGGTGGTTGTTCAATATGATGGATTTCGGAATTGTCCAAAGAATGGCCAGGGAAGTTAAAATGTTGTGCTGCTGGGTCACCAGCATTATGTTTTATATCCTGTTTGTGTCTAGTAGCACATTCTCGGAATGGAGTTTAACTTTGACCAACATACTGCTTCTGACAGCGTTTACAAGTGATAATGTAAATAATGTTTGATGAATCACAATGGAGGGGGTTACGGATCTGATAATGATTTTTCGTTTGTTCGGAGGAAAATTCCTCTTTCTGATCAGGCATAAAAGTATGCAATCTACAACGACGCTTTTTGCAATTAAATACCGTGCCACTACCATTCTGCCACATTCTGCTGTGTTCAATTTTCAGTGGTTCGAAATCAGTAGTTTCTGCTGGACTTTCGAGCTTTTTCAGAGTTTGGGATTTCAGACTACGCAAAATGCGCAGTGAGTACCCCCTCGATCTGAGGGAGCCAAATAGAGTAGAACAAGCCTCATTGAAATTTACCTTATCACTTGAATTGCGGTGGGAACGAATGAGCTGTGATTTGATGATGCCTTTAAATGTATGTTGAGGGTGAAATGATTTTGTGTGCAACAATTGATGTGAATCAGTTGGTTTAAAATATATTTTATAATCTAAATGACCGGTCGCCTGAAATTGCTTGCCTTTATACATGGTCACATCGAGAAAATCAACAGAATTTTCACTGACATTAGCTTTTAATTTAATGTTTGGATCATGATTGTTAAAAATTTCTAAAAATTCATCAAAATCTTCTTTTGAATGTTCCCAAATAATAAAAATGTCATCTAAATATCTGAGATATACGAGAGGATGCTTTGCACATTTGCTTAGGGAATTTTTCTCCCATTCCTCAACATAAATGCTTGCAAAATTAGGACTGAATCTTTTGCCCATAGGACAACCCATTATTTGTAGAAAATATTCTCCATTGAATTGAAAGTCATTACCTTTTAAGCTCAGCTCTAAAAGATCCAAAATTTGTTCATCCGGTCGTGTTGCATCCGGATATTTTTCAAATGCATTTTTAACAGATTTAATGTACTTGTACTTGTTTATATCTAGATGGTTCAATCAGTGATCGTACATAATATTGGCAGTTCTCTCTCTCTCTCTCTCTCTCTCTCTCTCTCTCTCTCTCTCTCTCTCTCTGTGTGTGTGTGTGTGTGTATTTGAGGTTAAAAAATCGCACTGGCACAAACATTTCCTACTGAAACGTATTTTTCTTTTAATATGCCTCCGAAAAATTGCTTTCATTTACTGAACCCTGATGGGTTTCAAACATGACAAAAAACTACATAAAATTCACTTAAACTAAGTGATGAACTTAGGAACTGGTTAAACTGACTGGCAATAATTGATGTTATTCATTGATGGGCTCTAATGTAGTCCTTACAAGGATGTTACGCAAGCTTTTGTTTTCTAAAAGACGACGACAGGTCGAAGATTCAAAGGTTCATTTAATTTAGCATTGGTAAAATTGAATTCATCTTTTAACATTTTTGCTATTTCGATATTCATTCTGTTGTACGTTAAAGTGAAAGGAATGATGGACCTCCTTTCGCATTCGCCCTCTGATATGTTCATACCAAATGGCCAGAGGGTTTGAAGCGTATTGATCCAAAAAGCTTCACGTTTTTTTCTAAATTCATCCGTTTCTTCTAATGTGTCTTTAATTGGTGGTTGTTCGATAGGATGGATTTCGAAATCGTCCAAAGAATGGCCAGGAAGGTTAAAATGTTGTGCTACTGGAGCATCAGCATTATGTTTTATATCCTGTTTGTGTCTAGTAGCATGTTCTCGGAAAGGATTTTGACTTTGACCAACATACTGTTTCCGACAGCGCTTACATGTGATAAGGTAAATAATGTTTGGTGAATCACAATGGAGGGGGTTACGAATCTGATAACGATTTTTAGTTTGTTCGGAGGAAAATTCCTCTTTCTGATCAGGCATAAAAGTATGCAATCTACATCGAGGTTTTTTGCAATTAAATACCGCGCCACTGCCATTCTGCAACGGTCTGTTGTGTTCAATCTTCAGTGGTTCGAAATCAGTAGTTTCGGCTGGACTTTCGAGCTCTTTCAGAGTTTGAGATTTTAAGGTACGCAAAAAGCGCAGTGAGAATCCTCTCGATCTGAGGGCGTCAAATAGAGTAGAACAAGCGTTATTGAAATTTACCTTATCACTTGAATTGCGATGGGAACGAATGAGTTGTGATTTGATGATACCTTTAAATGTATGTTGAGGATGAAATGATTTTGTGTGCAACAATTGATGTGAATCAGTTGGTTTAAAATATACTTTATAATCTAAATGACCGGACGCCTGAAATTGCTTGCCTTTATACACGGTCACATCGAGAAAATCAACAGAATTTTCACTGATAGTAGCTTTCAATTTAATATTTGGATCGTGATTGTTCAAAATTTCTAAAAATTCATCAAAATCTTCTTTTGAATGTTCCCAAATAATAACAAGAGGCCCCAGGGGGCCTGAGGGCGCTCACCTGACATGGTAGCCTAAATAGCAACCCAGAGAATTGATTTCCACAAGTTGCATCTGCTCCTCCCAAGAAAAGCTGAAACCAAATATCCAAATATTCTGACCAGTGGATCTAAAAAAAGATTTTTAAAGAATATTCCTCATACTGAACTAAGTCATAATTCGGGCTCCCACAGGAAGCCCATATATGAACCCAGGGACTTGGCTTTAACAAACCTGAATCTCACACCCCTAAGGATTCTGCACACCAAATATCAAAACATTCCGACTGCTGGATCTGAAGAAGAAGATTTTTAAAGAAAATTCCTCATTTTGAACCAAGTTACAATTCGAGCTCCCACAATCAGCCCAAATATGGACCTAGGGACATGGCTTGAACAAACTTGAATCTTACCCCCCTAAGGATGCTGCATAAAAAATATCAAAAGCATTCATCTGCTGGATCTGAAGATTTTTAAATAAAATTCCTCATTTTGTCATCCAGGCTCCCATAGTGAGCCTAAATATGAACCAAGGGACTTGGCTTGAACAAACTTGAATCTCAGCCCCCTAAGGTTGCTCCATGCCAAATATCAAAACATTCCAACTGCTGAATCTGAAGAAGAAGATTTTTAAAGAAAAATTCCTCATATTGACTAAGTTATAATTTGGGCTCCCACAGGGAGCCCAAATATGGACCCATGGACTTGGCTTTAACACACTTGAATCCCCCCTCCCCCCCCCCCCCCCAAGGATGCTACTCACCACATATCAAACCATTCCGACTGCTGGATCTGAAGAAGAAGATTTTTTAAGAAAATTCCTCATTTCGAACAAAGTTACAATTCAAGCTCCCACATTGAGCCCAAATATGGACCTAGGGACATGGCTTGAACAAACTTGAATCTCACCCCCCTAAGGATGCTGCATACCAAATATCAAAAGATTCTGCCTGCTGGATCTTGAGAAGAAGATTTTCAAAGAAATTTGCCTGAAATGCACTAAGTTCGAATTTGGGCTTCTATAGTGAGCCCAAATATGAATCCAGGTGGCCGATTTGAACAAACTGGAATCAGATCCACCCCACAATGTTGCATACCAAATATCAAAACATTCTGCCTGCAGGATCTGGAGAAGAAGATTTTTGAAGAAATTTGCCTGAAATGCACTAAGTTCAAATTCGAGCTTCTATAGTGAGCCCAAATATGAATCTAGGGAGCCGATTTGAACAAAATAGAATCAGATCCACCCCACAATGTTGCATACCAAATATCAAAAGATTCTGTCTGCTGGATCTGGAGAAGAAGATTTTTTAAGAAATTTGCCTGAAATGCACTAAGTTCAAATTTTGGCTCCTATACTGAGCCCAAATATAAACCCAAGGGGCCGATTTGAACAAACTTGAATCAGATCCACCCCACAATGTTGCATACCAAATATCAAAAGATTCTGCCTGCTGGATCTGGAGAAGAAGATTTTCAAAGAAATTTGCCTGAAATGCAGTAAGTTCAAATTTGGGCTCCTATACTGAGCCCAAATATAAACCCAGGGGGCCGATTTGAACAAACTTGAATCAGATCCACCCCACAATGTTGCATACCAAATATCAAAAGATTCTGCCTGCTGGATCTGGAGAAGAAGATTTTTTAAGAAATTTGCCTGAAATGCACTAAGTTCGAAATCGGGCTCCTATACTGAGCCCAATTATGAACCCAGGGGGCCGATTTGAACAAACCTGAATCAGATCCACCCTCCAATGTTGCATACCAAATATCAAAAGATTCTGCCTGCTGGATCTGGAGAAGAAGATTTTTTAATGTTTTTCCCATTGCCTACAGTGTTAAAAAGTGCTGACTCAGCACTTTTTCAATGTCCCGAAACTGTACCCTATGATAAAACCGATGGCAATTTTTTTTTACCAATTCTTTCTGTTGGTCCTAAGGAAGCTTCACACCAAATAAAAATTCTTGGTGCCGTGCAGTTTTGGAGATATGGGCGTTTTAATTTTTTTCTATTTTTAGCTCCTGCGGTTCCCATGGGGCTACGGGAAAAAAAATCAGCATAAATTAGTTACTTATGACCCAATAAGCCCTCACATAAAATTTGGTTCAAATCAGCCTCTCGGTTTGGAAAATAGAAATTTTGGGCGGGGCCAAAAATTTTGCCCCTCCCATAACGACGCCAAGTATAGCCCCACAAACTTCTCTTGAACAAATCTGAGTCTACACCTCAAAAGGAAGCTGCACACCAAATATCAAGTCTCTGCTACTGCTGGTTCATGAGAAGAAGATTTTTTAAGATTTCAGCACACTTTTTGGGTGTGGCCCTACCCACGGGCGGGGCAACTTGATTTGAACAAAATCAAATTGCGATGTCATAACAAACTATTATCTCAAATATCAATTAAATTGGTTCAGCGGTTTGGGAGGAGAAGACGCAAACACCATGTTCACGGACGACGGACGACGGACGCAGGACGACGGACGACGGACGGTGAGTGATCACTATAGCTCTCCTGACTGAAAGTCAGGTGAGCTAAAAATGTCATCTAAACACCTGAGATATACGAGAGGATGCTTTGCACATTTGCTTAAGGCATTTTCCTCCCATTCCGCTACATATATGCTTGCAAAATTAGGACTGAATCTTTTACCCATAGGACAACCCATTATTTGTAGAAAATATTCTCCATTGAATTGTATGTCATTACCTTTTAAGCTCAGCTCTAAAAGATCCAAAATTTGTTCATCCGGGCGTTTCGCATCCGAAATTCAAATGCATTTTTAACAGATTTAACACCTTTATCAGTATCAATGTTCGTATACATACTGTCGATATCCAAAGTAGCCAGGATTGCATTTTTCTATATTTTCAATTTAAAATTTTTTGACAGGACATCCTGTGTATTTTTTTAGACAGCTCGGATGTCTATTTGCTATAGGTTTCAGATGATAATCAATTAGTTCCGAGATCGCATAAGATTCCGAATTACAACCTGATACAATTGGCCTCACGGGCGGAGTTACGTCATCCATCCATGAAGAACGGTCCTTGTGGATTTTTGGTAGAATGTAAAATTGTCTTGTTTGAGCACTGAGCTTGGCTGTTAAATATTTCAACTGTTTTGTGGTTATGTGACCTTCGTCGAGGAGAAATTTTAAGGTTTTATTGAATTTTTCGACATTACTTGGCCATATAAGTGAATCTATTTTCTTATAATGTTTAGTATTGCTGAGTTGTCTCATGGCTTCCTTTATATAATTATCCCGAGATAGAACGACTACCGACCCACCTTTGTCGGCAGGTTTAATTACTAATTTCTTATTTTTCCGAAGTTTCGTGAGGGCTTTCCGTTCACCAGCTGTTAAATTGTCTTTATCGGAGAGTATGTTCATGCTTAACACCTTTTGGGGGAATCGTTTGTTAACCTCAATAATTTCGGAATCTACCAGGATCTACTTCACTATCTGGAGGTGACCAACAAGATGATTCTGTAAAAGGAAGTTTCCGACCGCTGGATTTTCTAAAGCGGTCTGCTAATTTCATTTGCCTAAGAAAATAATTCCAGTTGTATGATGGTATATTTGTTTGATTACTAGTTTTAGGCTTAGGTGTTGGTACAAAAGTTAAACCGCGATCTAAAAGAGACTTCTCTTGGGTTGTTAGGTCATTGGTGCCAGACAGTTTAACCACATTAGTTCCTAATCCCAGATCTGTTAGGCGTTTGTTACCTTTGCCTTTACTTAGTTTAAATCTAGATGGTTCAACCAGTGATCGTACATAATATTGGCAGTTCTCTCTCTCTCTCTGTCTTTGTGTGTGTGTGGGGAGGGGGGGGGGGGGGGCAGTGTGGCAGTCTTACAGAGATCACTAACATAGGAATGGGCTGTTATGGTAAACATTATTTTCTAAGACCAGAAGGGCTAGTTTTCGCCCTCTTTAACTTTTTTTAAGGCGAGCAGTAGGCGAGTGAATAAATCGCTCTCCTGAAAATGTCAGGCCTGTTTTTGGACGTCAAAAGTACGATCGCTCAACTTTCACATGAACATCTGTCTAAAGGTATGAGGCACAGCAGGTATCCAAGTTGTCTCAGTGGCTGGTATCCCCAGCCACTCAGCCAATTTGGAGCTTGCAATGCTTCAAAATGCAAAAAAATGACCAATATATTGGAAACAATGTATATGAAAGTACATGGCTCATTGTTATCCAACAGAGAGCGCAAATAATAATTATGAACGCGGGGGTTGGTTTGAACAAACTTGAATCTGACCCCTCCAAAGATGCTGTATAGCAGGTGTAAAAAAAAAATTATGGCTGATGAATCTGGAGAATGTTTTAAAATAATTTTCCTCATATCAAATTAGGTTAAAATTTGTGTTGGCAAGGGGAGACCAAATATGAACAAAGAAACTTGGTTTGAACGAACTTTTGCCTCCAAAACACACATACACGAGAATGCAAGCATTATACCGAATATTAAAAGATTCTAACTGATGGATCTGAAGAAGGAGACTTTAACCGAATTTTATTCATATTGCACTGAGTTAAAATTGTGTCTCTTGTATTAAACCCAAATATGAACCCAGAGACTCGCATCTGTCCGCGTTCAGATGTTGTATACCAAAATTCTGATTCCTGGTTCTGACACAAGCCCGTGCCAGTCTTCGTCTGAGGCCATCCACAGCACTTTCGTCGTACTGTAGCCAGCGTGTTCCACACTTTCATGCTGCTGCCGAAAGGAAGATGAACCAAGTAATCATGAGGACTTCATCTAAAAAGCTAGATTCCAGCCATCGTTTTTGACGGTGTGCAATGGTCTAGTGGTTTAGACGCTAGACTCCTGATTGCCAGGCAGTGTTGCCGAGGGTTCGAATCCCGGCGGGGGGATCAGAAACCAACATTCAAAAATTCCTCTAAAACATGATTGTGTCATTTGAAAAAACACACACAAGCCCGTGCCAGTCTTCGTCTGAGGCCATCCACAGCACTTTCGTCGTACTGTAGCCAGCGCGTTCCACACTTTCATGCTGCTGCCGAAAGGAAGATGAACCAAGTAATCATGAGGACTTCATCTAAAAAGCTAGATTCCAGCCATCGTTTTTGACGGTGTGCAATGGTCTAGTGGTTTAGACGCTGGACTCCTGATTGCCAGGCGGTGTTGCCGAGGGTTCGAATCACGGCGGGGGGATCAGAAATCAACATTCAAAAATTCCTCTAAAACATGATTGTGTCATTTGAAAACACACACACACACACGCAAACCAGAACGTAAATTTGTTTTCTCGAATACTCTAAACTTCTCATGCAAAATGAAAGTATTTCTTATATAGTCATTGATTGTGAATCATGGATCGATTGGAAAAGGGGGGGGGGGGGGATTCTTGTTTTAAAACTTATTAGTCAGCCCCCACAGCGATCGGTCTGAGCAAATATGAAATATATTATTTGATGGTTAACCCTTTACCCAACGAATCGCCCGCATCCGCCCGCGTAATATGCAATTGAGCAGTTGAAAAAAATATTTTTTTCAAAATATTTCAACAAATCCATATCATGTAACCCCCTCATTGGAACGAGCTCATTGAGCTCGTTCCAATGAGGGGTCACATGATATGATTTTGTTGAAATTTTTTGAAAAATTTAAAAAAATTATATTTAAAATAATAAATTTTGATATCGTCTACGTTGGGTAAAGGGTTAAGAGCAGCCAGTGGCGTAGCCGGGGGGGGGGGGGGGGGGTGGTTGGCTGAGGGTAGCACATGCCCTCCCTCAAATTTGAGTCATCCCCTCAATTATTGATGCCTTTCACAACTTATAAATTATGGACGGACTCACAGCCAAGGTCATTGCGTTTTTTGTCTCGGATTTCCCATTATTTTTTACCGGGGGAGGCACCCCCCCCCCCCCCTCCAGCAAGAGGGGGTGTCTCCCTTTTGTGCTCGCCCCATCTCGCCGCTACGTGGCTCGGATGATGCTGCGCATACTATTTTGTATGCTCCCTAGTAGTTCAGTGATCTGAACGAAGCGGCTACCCCACTTCGTAGGGCGCACGTTGAAAATATTGATAGGTCTTCCCCTAAGTAACGAATATAGACTCTTCCAATTGATGACACTGAACAGGCATGAAATATACCACCAGGGTTCAAAGGGTAAAGACACAACTTTAGTAGCTGGTTTCGCATGAGGGTAATTTATCATGGTCTTAATTTCCAATAGAAGCTTTCGTGACCTTCCAAACCGCCTTAATGTATTTTAAAATTGCATAAAAGTAAAAAGAAAATAATCATTTTATTGAACCATGCGTCGATTTTGCAGATCAAAATAATGTTGTTTGTACTTGGCATTTATCTGATGCGAAAACCATTCAATATATCATAAGATTACCAGGAATTCGACACATTGAGCTGTACGAATGAAACAAAACATCCGATTTTCTGACCAAGTGACAAATTGGCGCGAAATGGCTTCACTATATCATTCGCTCCACAGATCGAGGGTTGCACGGCATACTTAGCCATATTTCCATCTGTTCAAAATTGTCTACGGTAATGCAACTAATTGTTTTCAAACTTACGCCTTCCACAAAAGGGGTGGGCAATAGCAATGTTCCCAACGCATGTTTTGACAGGAGGCGATAACTCCTTTGCATTCGATTTTATTTCCATTAAAAATTAGCCCGATTATATATATCATTTTCTTCCTTCCAGGCAAAAATTTGCGTGCGATTCTCTGTGAAATATATCTTACCAAATAAATCAGTTGCGGCGCTGTCATTATGCCTATTCGTGATATGGTGCTCACCAGTCCCGACGCCAGATTCCTGAAAAGATAGTTCTGTAATTTATGTAGTTTTTCAATTTTGAGAGTTTAGTGACCAGTTTCTTGAAATATTATCACGCGATTGTATATGAAATGCTGTATTACATGATATATCGTCCAATGAAGGCATAAAGGTGCCAACTGCATGCATTATTTATTGGGGTTTACCAACACTTTCGATAGCCAGGGTCACCTCGTGTTGGGCAGTTTTACGGGTGGAGAAAGCCAGAGTACCCGGAGAGAACCACCGAGCAACGGCGAGCAACTGTCAGGCTCTCCAACATATTAACTCCACACAAGCAGGGTTAGCATTGAATAGAGACAAGTGCACCATCGACGTACAGTACGCCTTAGAACACAACGCCACCGTATCCGGCCTAACTGACACTGCATGCATAAAATGTTTACTTCGATCAATATGGAACTGAATGTTACATCCTTCTTTGATGTACATTCACCCCCTTGAAGGATTAAAGTCCAAGATGGCAGTTTCGAAACAGGCTTACTGATTTAGTACTGTTGAACACTGTTTTGCTGCTATGTTGACCAAAGTGTGTGTATGTGTTGGGGGGAGGAGGCAGAAACCTTAAACTTTAAAGCCTGCTCTCCGCATCGACTCGACATACATGGCGATCTACGATCTTAAATGGTGAATATAAATATCCAGTATTTAGAAAAAGCTGCAATAACACCTGAACATGGTCACTCAATATGCTAGAAGACAAGGCGCCAGGGTCCCGAGTCTTGGATTGCATTAAGAGATCATGAAAAGACAACTATCCAGTATTCAGAAAACACCAAAATAATACTCGAACAATACAAGACAGGGGGTCTGGGTCCCGAGTCTTGTATCAAATTAACTGATGGAGTGATAGTTTTTTTAAGTCCTCTATATATTTTCAGATGTCTTTGCTTTGAAACAATTTATGGGAGGGGCATATAGGCACTCTCCCACAAATTGTAACTAGGCATATCCGCACAAACTAAATTCGTTCACGTTTACTTGTTTATTTGTTTTTATATTTTCTTACTTGCTTTTGGGGATTTTCTTCGATCTTCAAGATATTCTCGAAATTTAAGTATGATTCGATATCAACTTCAGGCATGGTATAAGCAAAGGACTTATACCATGCCTGGGGATATCAAATCATACTGGCATCTGTGTGGGAGTTATTTAAAATAAGATATTTTGTCACAATTTCAATTCATATTCGTATCTCACATTCAGCATGGTAATCTGATGGGAGACCTGGGAAGTAAACCTGTGCTTGTTTATAAATTCTGTTTCGCTGGCGAAATAGGACCCAGTAACCAATGTTTTTGGTGGACGTCCTCTAAAATGGGCACTACGGCTATGAACAATTGGACTAAACTTGACTTTTTTGGCTGTGTTGTTGTCATGATAAGCCCCATTGCAGACATATGTGATCTCATCACCAATAAATAAATAAATAAATAAAATCATGGTGATCATTATGCTGCAAGAAATGTGATGTTTACGACGGGTGAAGAGTCTACTGGAAATCAATAATACCAAAATCTGATAGCTTTTTCATGCGTTTATTTCTTTGATCTTTTACCTACGATTTTGGATTCAGTCAGATTCATTCATTTATCGAGTGGTAGTTAAGGTCACATTTCTGCACCGTGGCTAATCGTGACCGCAGCATGGATATATAGTCAAGTTTAGCCAATATTGTTTATAGCCATGTTATAAATTTTTCAAGACTTCCACCCTAAACTTTGGTTCTGGGTCCTGTTTTACCAGTAAAACATAGCTTGTTTAGTACTGTAAAAACACTGTGTTACATTGTGAGATTTCTACGGGGAGATTTCTCCAATTTTATATATTCGCTCAGACAAATTTCAAGTCATCAGCCTTGCCTAGATGTTGGTAAAACATGACAGTAAGTGATGTGTCAAAATCGGCCTCTGTTGGAATTGATCGTAATCTTGCTAGCTCATTCTGGCCGAAATTCTACCCCATACCCAACTTCGCTTGTCACGGGTAGCTGGCGAGCGAAGAGAAGTACAGGGGCAGAATTCAACCACCCCGTCACTATCCATGTTTTGAAAGTGCATGATGATTGACACAACATTTCCTTCGAGTATTGAATTTCCACAAATAGTGTTGACCCAGTCCACATACTCAATACAGATGCTCTCCAAAATTGTTTTTGTCTTCCAGAGGTAAGTTTGACCTGGGACTACTTTTGTTTGAATAAAATTATTCTGTTTTACAATCAGCGTTGTTCCAGATCATTGAGTCGTGGGCATAAATTGATTAAGATGTGACAATATATACGGCAGTAAATGTGTCCATATAGGAACCCACATCGGTTGTTCATTAACACAGTGAGAACACATGGAACGAGAAAAAATGGTTAACATTTGCCACACTCTAGTCTCGTCATTGAACATTCTGGTTATTGCAATAATCTATTTTGCTCCACTGATGTACTGCTTTTTTGTATGATGAGGTCCCTGGATACTTGTATTCGGCAGTTAGATAAAGACCGTGAAGTAAGCATAACGTTGGGCGTTGGACATTGGATATCGTCAGACATTCGTCTTTTGTCAGTTTCGCGTTGGTTGTGGGCATTATTATGAGATTCAGCTTTAGTGAGTTGACGTTGAACAGTCGTCAGCATTCAGTTTCACATTCAGCGTTTTACATTCGTTTAACCTTCTGCAGCCAGTTTCAAATCTGCAGTCAGTTTCACTTACTGCAGGCAGAATGCCAAACGAATGTCAAACACTGAACATCGGGCTACCTTCAGGCGAATGCCCAACGTTAAATTACCTTGATAACAATGTCAAACGAACGCTCAACGCCCAACGTCAAACTAACTCCATGAACCTCTCCGGGTTCTCTGGCTTCCTCCACCCGTAAAACTGCCACGGTAACGATTAGCCATTGTGCATAAGTATGTGACCTTAAACACCAATAAATAAATAATGAATAAATACTCCATGAACCCAGTTAGATACGCCCGTGTTTTCCAGATTCGTATGGTCGAATTTAAGTTGGCGCAAACCAAACCAGAAAAGACTGTATTATTGAATTTCATTAGCAGTGGTACTAACTTGTATCCTTTCTGTGTGATTCCTCTGGTTCTTGGACGATCAAAAAGGAAACTGACGTTGGTCATAAAACGTTTATTCCAATTTAATTCAACTTTGTAATGGCTTTAAATTAACAAAGCTCTAATGTATTCGTTCATATTCATACACTGTTTTGGACTCAAAAATGCCATTAGGAATAATACTCAAGATTACTTTAGGAAGTATTACTTCTGAACGATAAAACAGGTTTCAGATCATGTGCGAAGGTGTGCATGGGCATGATCATTTGTACTTGTATTTAACTGATATCTATGGGGTTTCTAGAACGATGAAATGTCGTAGAATCCTTCTGCACATGGCGCAGTTAGAGTTTAATAAGCATAAATTATATCGTGCCCTGCTGGATTTCATATCGTCGATGGCGTCTGTCTTGTCCTAAGTGCACATTTTACTTTTGATTTAACCACATAAAACAAAATGGAAGTGAAAATAAATGGAGTTGCCATGTACGACTATGCATCACATTTCATTACATGTTAGTTCCACCTTGTCCCAGCTCCAAATCTGGGTGCCCTTCCCCCCTAGAAACCTGCAGAAAAATGACATATATGGCCGCTAATCACCAACACGACATATTCAGTCGCACAGAGAAATAATTTCTCTATCTTTTCAACTCGAAACTGTATTTGTAAACCAAATATACTGAGTCAAAAAAGAAAGTATAATAGAAACAAATGTGAAAAAATAGCATAAAGGATGAAATATAATAGTTCTAATGTTGCTTGTTTGTGGACAAGATGTGGTACAAAGAGTTTAATGACATGTTGTTGTTGACCACCCAACCGTATACATTTTGCTACGGATTTCAAAATAGCACGTGCTACCCGAGAATGTCAAATTGAATGGGTGACCGACGATTTCCCTTGTGTTATGTTGTGCCAGAGAACCTGGGTTATTGACAAAAAACACGCTAGTTTTTGTCTTCCGACATTTTAAAAAATGCCAAGGTTAACCGAAAATCAGAGGTTGCGTGCCATTGGTATGCATTAGGCTGGGTTACCTCCAAATGAGTTCGCTGCCTAGTTCGAAGTCACTGTGGCCACTATTTACCGTCTCATTGGAGATATAGAACCACTGGATCTACTGCCGACCGACCGCGTTCAGGTCGACCAAGAGTTACGACCCCTACACAAGACCGACACATCAAGACGTCTCACTTGCGGGATCGCTTCCTTCCGGCGACGAGGACAGCAGCGCCCATACCACGGACCAATCCTTACCCAACGCCATCGTACTGTCAGAATGGAATGGGTACCTCGACAGTTCTTTTGAGTGATGAATCACGATTTTTTCTACGGCGCGCTCATAGTAGGGCAAGAGTGTATCGCCGACGAGGAGAATGGTTTTCTGATGCTTGCGTGTGGGAATGCGACCGTTATGGCGGGCGTAGTGTAATGGTTTGGGCAGAAATTTCCTTGCACCATCGAACGCAGTTGATCGTCATCGATGGTAATCTGAATGGACAGCGATATAGGGTCGAAATTCTTAAGCTGTTGTTGTCCCGTTGTTCAACGCTAACATCGAATTGCAGTTATTCCAACAAGACAATGCCCGATGTCACGTGTCGCGTATCTGTAGTGACTTTCTTGAGGGGTAGAGCATCGGAATTCCCCCCTGGCCCCACTTTCGCCAGATTTGTCACCAATCGAGCATCTTAGGGATCAAGTGGACCGTCGGGTACGACTTCATGATCTTCAAACGTTAGGCGATTTACGTAATGTTCTAAGGCAGTATTGGAACGCAATATCACAGGGTATTATCCAGAGACTTAACAGGTCCATGCGCCGTCGATGTCTTGCCATCCAAAAAGCAGACGGTGGACATACACGCTATTGACTGCATATTTGAACTTTTCATTTCACCCCATGTCTGAATTGCGACGTCCTGACGTGACGCTGGCAACAGTAAGAAACTGAAATTATGCCAACTCATACAGCTTGACTCGAAATATGAATTTACAATGATTTTTTTTTTTTTGGGGGGGGGGGGGGGGGGGGGGGATTAAAGTCGATAATACTAAAAAAAATTGCTTCTCGAAATTTATTATACTTTCTTTTTTGACTCGGTGTAGATTGCCCACACCAGACTTCCAAAGTTTAAAAATCGATTATTTCGAAAACATAAAAAATGCACTTGCGACAACCTGGAAATCCGGTCGCGATTTGTAAACGAAACGACAGGGGAAGGCATAGCAGGGTGGTTGTCTTTGAGGCTTTTCCTGACAAGGAGAAAAGAAATATGCATGGAAGGAAGAAAAAAAGAAAGAGGAAAAATTCCAGTTTGTGACTCTAACATGGTTCCAATACGGCATGTGCGCAAGGCCTGGATGGTGGTCAGCAGAGCGGCTATCTTGATTTGGCAACTAGCATTCCTTTATTTAACAGAGTGTATCAGCGCATTCGCTAATTCTACAGATAGAATCCGATCAGTGCACACCCTGTCGAGTGTTTTATTCCAAGAATTATACGACAATTAACTTTTGTTTCAGCAAACAAAGTTCATGAACTGAAATAGAGAGGATAGACGTTTGGGATTAGTTTGGTGTTAACGATTTTCTAGATACCACATATTTATACCATGCTCGCCTGTGTTACTACCTGTGAAAAGCCTGTATGTTAAATTTTAGCTTTTAACCCCACTACCGGTGTAAAGCTTCTACCGCGGTTAAAAAATTTACACCTGCAGTCGGAAGTTCATCCAACTTGACCATTGGCATGACGCAATTTGCCAACTTCGATACATTCACACTTCGCGATATTTCATTCTAACATACGACATTTTGCGGTACTATCTACTACGTCTAAATGACGTATTAAGTTTAAAATACGTACAATTAAATATTTGAAACAAAATTTAAGAATTGTTAATAATAATTTGACTGAAAAAGCGGGGTAAATTCATTCAACTTTGACGATGTGTCTAGCTGTCAATCAAGCATTCACGTGCAGCCGGTAGTACTTCCCACCGGCGCAAATGTAAACAAAACAACCCCGTGTGTTTGCGATAGAAAGTGTCGTTTTTCTCCATTTTAAGTAATACAGTCGATTATTTATAAAGAGCATGGTATAAACCCTTGTCCCGCTCGTGGTTAAAACCTGATTACCGACCCAATTACCTATTTATTCTATGTATTGGCACTTGGCAGTTGGGGTTATAACAGGAAACGAGTACGGGATAGGAGGAAGCGAAAGTGCCCAAGTAACAACCTCAAAATATCACCATCATTCCCGTGAGACCCAAGTGAAGCAGTGCTTGTTACTATGATAAACAAGCACAGTATTACTTGTAAAATGGGACCCGAAAACCAGTGCTTGAGGTGGAAGTCCTCTAAACTGGGCAACACGAGTATAAACCATTGGTTTGAATTGGCTTTATACGGCGGTCACGATAAGCCACCGTGTGACCTTGAACACCAATAAATAAACAGAAACCAAGATTACAGCCCCATAAGACGAAGGGGGCGACGGAAATATCCACAAACGCGTCGCCGGAAAAAACTCAATTTGCGACAGTAAATTCATCGTTTACGGCCCCAAACAATAAAATACAATATAGTTATCACCATTCTAATATAATTCAGCAGAAAACGGGGACAGTTTTTTATCTCCTAACTATAAAACATCGCCTTTTTGATGACAACAATTTAAATCTAAAAATACAGTTTTCGTTACGTCATTTGGGAGTTCCGAACCAAATCACGAAAAATACTTTACGCTGCCACTATACAAATAGTTCCAAACGGTTTAGTCATTTTATCAACAATAACAAAATGTATTCATATTTGTATTGACAACATTTATCGCGTTTAAATGTTTTTGACACTCTGAAAACAAAATACGCCGTCTGGTTTTCCCGTTCAAAGTTTGGAGTTCACCTTGTGATGTTGTTTCAGTCCGAGTCGGAAAGCACTCGAGGACTGTCCGTTAAAGTTAAAAATTTTGGGTACTTGGATTGGAAGCACTTGCTTGACAGTAATAATTACTTATGGTTCCAGAACAGTTTTTCATTTCAAACTTTCTGGAAAGTGATGGCTTGTGGAATTACGCTACTGGTATTGGAATAATTGTTGCAGAGCGATAGTTCACCTCTCTCAGTGGCAAACGCGCTGCTGTAGCTGCACAGGTTGGTGCCAGGAACACAGGTAACAAATTAGAAAAAGAATGGACCACTTGCACTTTGAAGTCGATGTTATAGCATCGCTAGCGGAACGGTCAGAAATATTTGGCCTTGAACAATTAAAATTATTATTGCTACTTGTCAGGATTTTGGTTTTCTATTCCGCACATAGCGTCCATAAATTCTTCATCGAACGAAAAATTGCTATTTATAAATTATAAAATCATTGACGGGTTCCACACGCTTACCGCTTAGCCTGTCTGAATAAATTTTTTCAAGTTCCTTCATTTCGTCACTCATCAGTCTCTCCCAAACCTCTTCGGCATTAATATTAAAATGTTCAACTTCATCCACATTAATCACGGTTAATTACAAGTCAGATGTCAAAACGCTCACAGCGTTTATTTACCTTGGATACGGTAGTCAATGACTCAAAATGGAACGAAAACATAACGTCCACGAGATTTCAGTGTAGTAATTGTATTAGAATATCACCTTCACTGTTTGCTTGGCGCTCTCCTGTATTATTGCATTTCATTGACGTCATGCCGTCAATCAGATTCGCAGTGACCAACGACCGAATTTCATAGCTATAACTACGTAATGTTTCAGCAGCACCTTTCTCCCAAACTTCGTATTCCCTATACGTATATTTGACCAAGGTCAATCCAATTTCCTCCAGAGGCGGGGTGGCCGTATGGTCCACCGGGAAAATTCTTGGCGGGCCCCTCTATTGGGCTCTCCCTGGGGAGACAAAAATTGATGCAACCCAACACTTGTTGGTACGTGAAATTTCGTGAAAATCACAAAAAGACGAACTGAAACTTTGCATAGACTGCCGGTATATCGAAATGTTCCCTATGTGAACTGCCAATGGCAGTACACACAGAGGACATTTCCATATACCAGCAGTGTAGTCTGCCATGTATTGCTCAGATGAAAGGAAACCGCGTTCCTTCGGGAGGGTGGGGGGGTGGGGGGGGGGGGGTGGGCGCGGTGACTCAGTTGGTAGAGGTGCAGGCTGCAAGCCGAGAGGTCCTCGGTTCGAATCCCACCTGCGGCAACCGCGTTGTGTCCTTGGACAAGACACTTCACCCCCATGTGAGGACACGGTGACACTGTGTACTAAGGCGTACTGCACGTCGATGGTGCACCTGTCTTCAACCAATGCTAACCTGCTAATGTGTGGAGTTAGTATGTTGGGGAGCTGACAGTTGCTCGCCGTTGCTCGGTGGTTCTCTCCGGGTACTCCGGCTTCCTCCACCCGTAAAACTGTCGTGGTCATGATTAGCCATTGTGCAGACATATGTGACCTTAGACACCAATGAATAAATAAATACCGCGTTCCTTCAATTTCAAAAATCAAAAACTTCTCCGATTGGGCCGAACTATGGTATTCCTAACGCCCCCCCCCCACCCCCCACCCCCGCCACCCCTCCAGTAGAGCCATTTACGTCAAATGATGGAGAAAGATGAGACAAAAATGCCATTGAAATGTCCTCTATGTGGACTGACATTGATCGCTCAGACGCAAGGAAGCCGTGCTCATTTATGGCGCAAAATCAAAATTTCCTTGTAACTTTTCTTTGCCCAGTCCAGCCCTGATTTCCCCAGATGTGCTAATGCTGTAATTAACAATGTGGCCCTAAATGTGGCCCTAAAAGGTATTGTACATACAACCTTTTCCACAACCATTTTTCTTCGTTTCTACACCAAGTGTATGTCTGAGCTGTTCGACAGCCCGATTATTCGAGATTTGCTAATGTCGTTGTCCACATTGTGTGCATACACCAGCACATAACATCTTTCCTACTACATGCATGATTCGTTCCTTTACTTTGGTCGATTTGATTTTCACAGATGTCTGTACGCTACGGTTAACAATAGACACACATCATGGCAACGTATTCGAATGATCATTCCGACTACCAACGTTCATCATTCCAATACTTTCGCCTGACCTACATCGATACCATTTCTTCAGATCTATGTTGGTGTAGGCCTACATACGTAAATGTGCCCCAAACGCTTGTTTCACGCCCGCACACACATCGAGAAAGCGACTCCACAGTAATAGACAGATCAAAGAAATGGTGAGATTCTATAAGTTTGGATTTCTGGCTAATCCCACAACTGTGTGAGTCCAAGATGATTCCGTTTGCAAGGATCGTTGCATACTGCTTCGCTCACGCGTAGCATTGACTAAGAACTGGTGTCATAACCATAGTGCATGATGGTTATAATCGTAAACTGTGTAAACGGTCATGTTGTTCTGTAATACCAGAAATGACTTTATACACTATATCTTCCCTCAATACACAGTTGGGCCTCATTGGTTCTAGTTGTAACGAATGCTATGTTGTTAAATGTATAGTAAAAGAACATTATATTGATAGATCACGCGACAAGTGACGTCATTATTCGCTTGATCTATAAAATCATTGGTGACATCATCATGTAACCCAGAGACTCGTACTTGCGATTGCTTGTTTCAAGTCCATCTAATCTGCCTTGATTCTTTCATTACAATCTACTTATGAGTCATTCTGGTCTCGGCCACGACGCATATCTACCTGTACTGAATTATTTCATTGGACTAACCCCATTGAGGTTTTCGAAGGGGCAAAAAGAAAACTTTCAATGAGGCCTCCTTCGAGTCTCCTATGTCGTCCGTCCTCAAAATATCGCCGAGAGGGGAAACTCGATGTCACCGGCCTTGAATATATTGTGAAAAGGTAAATTTTTGGGCAGTCATAACTTGCTGGGTTATCTACTCAACGAGAATAGAACAGGTATGAGGACCATTAGAACCACAGGGGCATATCAACTGAATGAAAATCTCCGATGACCCGTGAACCATGATCGTAAGAACCAAATATTCTCTAGAGTTCCTGCATTCCATCTGAGCAGCATGTGAAGTCTTCATATGGGGTTTATAGAACTGCGTTTTTAACATCATCGAAGAAGGATACACAGGCATGTCGGCACAAGCGGGCAACCATCTCGTGGCCTTAGCCACTGGGGCGCGAGCATAAGAAACATATGGTGATCTCAGAACAATACAGCAGTAAACAGAGTAAGGTTCGGGAGAAATACTAAAAATTTGAATAAAGGGCCTGAAAAAGGTAAAATTCGAATATGGTCAGAGACAGGTCCAAAGGATGATTTTAAACTTTTTCTTGAACTTTCCCGTTAAACACGCACGCATCTATAATAGCACTATACATAAATCATGGCACTGAAGGGCCATCCATGAACTCGAAGATGGTGGCCTCCATCATTTAAATGGCAAGTGCAACCTTTCATTGATTTCACCATGAGAATACGCACTTTACATGCGTACGGACACCATATTTTACAGTAATGTCGTCACAACATGACTCATGTGCGTTACCAGGTCAAACCACGTAAACCCACTGGCGGAGCGCTGTATTTTCGTAGACAATAACTATGATGTCTGGATATTCGATGACAATAAAGAACTGATACGACTGATTGTTTCTTGATTCGTTATCGTGATTACCTCTTACATGCGTTTATAATTCTGTTCTAGCACATCCAATAACATATGTTCCCCAATCCCCAAAAGTCTAACAGTTCCGAACCACGAACCAGAACAAGAACAGTACCTGTTTACAATGGATAACAGTTTTCCATGCTACAAATAATAGACCCTTCGAAGGAGATAGTATGCCTTATGTGATACAAGCAGAGATAAATAAGTTCAGCCTGACACTGCCACCCTACCGTACACATGTATGTATATTTTAGAGTGGGAAGGGATGCATCGGGTTCGCCCTGGCCGGACCCAGCTACTTCAGGGGGATACAATGTTATTTAATAGGTATTCGTGAGTTAGAAGCAGTTTTGTGATTGAAATAAAACGCCAATTTGTTGAAAATGTAACCAAAAGAGGATATTCACTCTTTTCGAATAGATGCCGAAACCGTTGCGAGTAAAGAGAAAAATAACATATTTAAGATGTGGCTCAGTCACGGGTGAAATACAACATATTTTAATTATATGAATAGGTGCACATGCTCATTCCAAAACCAGGTGGGTGGGGGTGGAGGAC
Source organism: Pictodentalium vernedei (assembly GCA_031216915.1). Lineage (NCBI taxonomy): Eukaryota > Metazoa > Mollusca > Scaphopoda > Dentaliida > Dentaliidae > Pictodentalium > Pictodentalium vernedei. Next base: position 223,731,832 of record CM062289.1, on the reverse strand, counting down.
GGGCACCTGATCATATCGATAACCATCAGTTTCAAACAGTAATGGCGGAGCCACCAACGCACCTTCTTTGTTTCATAGACGGAATACACCTTTAGTTCAACTAGGTTTCAACCCGAAGGTTAGCCCAGTTGATGTAGACCCATGGTGCGAATATGACACACATGAGACAGCCATGACGCAAAAATATGAAGAAAATATTTTAATCATTTGCAGGAATGAGCAAAATATGACTCGCACCGTCCCTAACCCTTTACCTAACGAATCGCCCGCATCCACCCGCGTAATATGAAAATTGAGCAGTTGAAAAAATTAAATTTTTCAAAATATTTCAACAAACCCATATCATGTGACCCCTCATTGGAACGAGCTCACTGAGCTCGTTCCAATGAGGGGTCACATGATATGGTTTTGTTGAAATTTTTTGAAAAATTAAAAAAATGATATTTAAAATAATAAATTTTGACATCGTCTGCGTTGGGTAAAGGCTTAAATAGGCCGACCAGAGGTGGCGGAAGTTGAATGAAAAGTTGTTGGGACTGGGTTGTGCACAAATGTCCAAGACCGTTAATACGCACTGGACTTATGAGTTGGAAAATGGCTGGAGTAGAAATAGACAGAGCCTACTGAAAGTGTTGCGTGTCTGTAGAAAGAAGTGGAGACATGCCCCATTATCCCCCCCCCCCCCCACCTTACCTGATAACTGTAGGAAACATTTCGGCTGTGTGAAGCTTTGATGATTTCCATGCTATATTTACAGCAAATTTCGACGTCATAGCTAGTCCACTGATGATTGTCCCTTTATTTCCCAAGTCTGAAATTTGACAAAAAGAAATACAACAGTCTTCTTTTGAAGCCCAGTATAACTCGCAGAACCCGTCTCCCACCGCCAGTGCCCAATTATTTTCTCACCATCAACAATTACCATGACTTTGCAAACGTGATTTGGTGTCAAGGCAATAGCCGTGTGTCTGCTCAGGCAGACAACACTTTACTACAGACAGCTGCTTGGGTTAAAACTCTTTTCTCTTTCCACGAATCCGAACTGCCAAAGTATAACATATGCTGTAGTGATATGCGAGTGATAAAGAAAAGAACAAAATGTGTTGCAACAGGCATATGCTGGACAACATCGATGACGTGTGCACTCAACTTTAGACTTCTGTAAGTGATACAGAAAAGTTCAAAAGTTATCGTAAATTTTAAGCAAACGGTACAGAAGGTGACATACATATGCTGAACAACAACGATGGCGAGTGTACTAAAGAACGTGGGGATAGGGGTGGGTGTGTGTGTGTGTCATTCCCCCCCCCCCCCCCCCAATCCTGGTTAAAATTTCCTATAGTTGGAAATTCCGAGGGCAAGTGATGAGTAGTTGGAAATTCCATCTGTCTGGATTTTACAGCTTCTTTGGTGTTGCTGATGTCTCCCAAAATTCCAACTAGGTTTCAAATCGGCAAAAATTCCACCTGTTACCATTTACAACTACAATGCACGCAATATAGAGCTTCATAAGTATGCATGATGTCAATCGGTACGAGATTTCTATAGTACATTTACTTAGCATAATAAAAAAACATCCTCGAAATGCACTTCAAGAAAATCGCATCGTGTAAAATCGTTATCCTGAGTTAATTCCATCATTCACAGTTACAAAATGATGAAACATCGAAAATTGATCATTCCTGCATAAGATCTGATTTAATGTTAGGACAGTGTGAATTGTTCAAAGTTCTAAGCTTGAGCATTTGTGAATTATTCAATTCCCAAAAGAATACCAAATAATAATAGCCTGATAATTCTATCATACATGTGTTGGCATTTAAGTTACCAGAATCAATTTTATGCCTCCTTTGAAGTTTCATGGCTTCATTCTCGGTAGTGAATTTCCAACTACGGAGAGGGACCGGGAGGGGGTTTCCCCTCTCGGTCCCTCCCCCTAGGTGAAAAATTCACCATCCTACACCCCAATCGAACACCTCTAGCCACGTCCCTGAGTGTACTCGACATTAGACGTCTATAATCCATAAGTGATAAAGTTAAAAATTTATTGTAAATTATATTCCAGCGATACACAGCGTAACATGTGGACGCACTTTGTCGCACGAAAAGGTGCGTCAATATGTTGCAGCGGTGTAGCCAGGGAGTGGGAACTGGGGGCTGGAGAACCTTGCCCGCCTCACAAAATCCCCACTGACCCCATAATATGCTGAATTAGTCCAGCTGCATTGGGCTTAAACCAAAACAATTACAGATGGCATATCACTTTCAAAATGTCACCAAACAGTGCAATTTGGGGCATATTTTTCAAAAGTATACCCCTCGCCCACAACTACTCGAGATGCACACCACTTCCATAACTTTCCCCAACTCAAGACTTCAAATTTCGTGATATGCCTACAGCATAGAAATTCTTAGACCCCAACAAAAGGCCCATGTGACCCCCAATACAGATACCTGGCTACGCGCCTGACATGTTGCCGCCTGTGGTATGGACAGTTGCTCTCTAAATGCTGCTTTCAACAACTTGCTCGAAAAACGAAGTCGCTGAACATTTTAAATGACGACTTGTATAAAAAAATAATCTTACAATTCTTAGTGCGACCAGCAAAGATGATAGATTGGTGAGGGAGGGGGTGTAAACCTTATTTGTCCTGACTGTGATGGTACAAGTCCCAATTTATAAAATATTCCATCTACATCATCAAAGCATGCCTTCATCGAAATTGGTCATGCTCGACCTACAGCTGCCCGAATCGGGTGCTACAGGGTGATGTTAGACCAAGAATGAAATCTTGTCTCATAACAAAATATATGATTACTAGGAAGGGCGAATCGATATCTAAAGACTCCAATCCAGATGAAAATGGCTCGAATGGAAAATCAAGGGAGCGGGGGTGGGTAGGTGGTGACGCCCCAAGCTCTTCTTCGTCACACCTCTGACAATTGGTAGAAAAAATGTGCCATCCACAGGTCAGTCGACAAAGGCAGTAACAAAAGAGTGGTCCCCAACTCAAACTAGTGTTCTCAAATGAAATGCCTTTCAAGAAAGTTAAACCGCTTTTCTTACCAGCCCAAGAGTGCGAATTGACAATATGACAATCTAACCAAAATTAAATAATATAGCGTGTGGATGTAATCGCACTTTTGGTGGACCCCAGGCGTCATGTTCTACCGTAGTGCATTGTGTGTGTCATGTGGGTTGTCATGGCAGCACACGTTAGTGGCCATGTTATGGCATCATTTCTATGGTGATATGTGATGTTAGTGAACGAGTCAGAGCGCGTTTTTGTTATTGATAGGGTGTCCCGTTTTTACATTGTCCATTTTGTTTCCAGCCATCTTGGTTTCTAGGGCGGCACATAGTTGCTATAAGCCGCTATTATATTGAGGATATGTTCTGAGGAAGGGTGTGTTCGATTTGAGGGGAAGTATATTTGCTGTTTCGAATTCTTTCAGAATATCCGTTTTCTACTTTGTTATGGACCCTATTCTGGCTACCACATCCCCCCATTCCTGGACCCATTTTAGGTATGTTATGATTTTGTCTAGTCTAACCTACTCGATTGTCCGGGATATACTTCAATAGCGCAGAAGAGCCTTCCAGTAGGAACAGTATTAGCTTTTTGTAACTAATTTTAGGGCATTTTTGCCTGTTCTGTTCACTCCCATGGAATGTTTGGTGTACTCCTATTCTTTGTTCTGAACACCCCGAGACATTTATCGTCTTGTCGAATCGATCAATCAGATATCTTTATCGCAACCAGTCTATCAATCAGATGACTCTATTTATGGAATCCCCATCCACTATCACAATTCAGGGTACATCGACCGAGACGTGTCAGCTCTTCTTTCATCATACCACACCCAGACATTAGTACTATCGGAACCACTGCTTGGGTGGGACACTCAAGGAATGTTTTATGACGCCCTAATTAGGGTTTACTGGTTGAGTGCTGAAAACCCATATTTGGGCTTTAATGTGGAGTGCACATACCACAACTTACATACTTCATATCCTGTAGATGTGCTTCTTATTACTTTCAAGTGACATTATTTCGCCTGCAAGGATTTGCCTTGCAACAGTTTACTCGAGTGTCTTTTTAGAGACATGTGAACAAATTCTGATGACTAAAAATAATTTAGAACTCTGCCTCTTAACAGTCGAATTCTTCGAGAGATTCAATAAAATTGAAGGATGGTTTTCAAGTGTTGGCGGAGCTTCTTTTTAGGGATATAAAGTACCGTCAGTTTTTGTATGTATATTCGTCACATGTCGCTTATGTTTTCTCTAGTTTAAAAAACCCACACCATTTAGATGGACGGTGTAATCGCATACATGGTTTTGAGGCACAAAAATAATGTGATCGACTTGGGGACTTGCTCACGTAACCAAATAAGAATTGGCACAATGTTATCTACAATCGAGTCGGGCGTGACGGACCTTTGTGAATCTGTTAAGTCGTTGTTGGAAACTAATCTCAACGAAGATCGGACACTAGTATCTATCTTTGATTTTGCAAATAATATACAATTACGAAGCACAATGTTGAACAGATCTGCACGACAGCGATCCCAAATCACCAGAAACAATACGAAATCACCGAAATGGACTTTATTTTTTCGGTTTTCCCCAGAATCCTCCTTACAGGAGTAGTACGTGGTGCTGTAGAACAGTGTGGGTGTTGCTCCTTTGTATAAGACTATCTTTACTGGCTCAGATTACTCGTTTTCTACCCAATACAAACGCTGTACTAGCTACTCTAACACCAGCAGCCTATCTAGTCCTAGCTGCTCTTGACTATCTCAGGTTCCGACCTCTGACCTCGTTCAAGTTTTCTAATCGCCAGTCAGCTCGCTGGATTTGACGTAATTTGGACCTATTCATGCAACCTTATCTTCCCTATCCATATGTATAACGAAGGTCTCTATAATTCTTAAGCCCGAAAGATAATTGAGCAGGAAGAGGTATTGCTCGAACGACTCGAATCTTATCGAGCAAATACGCTATTCAGTAGTGATTTGCATTGGCATTGCTCGAACGACTTGAATCTAATCGAGCAAATAAGCAACTGAGTAATTCAAGTAAGTGACTCCTGAACGACTCATCTATGGTTCATCCGGGTATTCATACCTATGGCATGGTGATGTACTACTGGAGGATACTTCTAGGAGGATACTTTTTGGTGGGTAGTTGACGTGGAAATACGGTGGCGTCTACATTCGGGTATTTCAGTTGGACGAATAGTTGAAAAAGACAACATAAGGGCATATAACATTCAATTCATTTTTATTTTGTCACAATCACTGTGTACAGTTTGTTGAGTTCCCAGTCAATTGCCGTACACAATCTTAATATACAACCACTTTGTTCAGTTCACAGCCAATTCTTCGCAGAATACATCTCGGACTGGTAAGTAATTCTTCCACCCTCTTCTTTCTGGAACGATTTATAACCATCTGATCAAAGACTTCGGTGTCTGAAGGAGTTTCGTCCTGTTGCTTGACTCTAGCTGGATTCTTTATTCTGTATGTTCGCTCTTTGAACATTGGCAGCTCAGGTTTGTTGGTTGCTTTGACTTTTTGTGCTCTGAAGATAAGTAAGTCCATCACTTCTTTCTTTGGAGCCTCCATTCTTACGTTGATCCATCCTTAAATCTTTAGTTTTTTTTGTATAATGTTCCTGATTTTAGCTGGGTGTTGGTCCATCACTGAATCTTCATTTTACTGAGTGCCAACATCATTCTTCTCAACTTTATTTTCTTGAAAATCAGTCTTCTCCAGTTCGGTGAATTTTGTACGCACCCTTAATTTCTGGTGCTCTTTAGGCAGGTATGTCCATCACTTCGTTCTCTTCATTCTTCATATCTTTTTTCGACAATCGACATGTACCATGAGGCGCCTCTACGTCCCCTGTTTCTTTTCTTCTGGTTACATCTTGAGGTGAATCACTTCTCTCTTTGGCCCTTAATCTTCCCCTTCTTCATCATCGTCATTACCTTTCATTTCGAATGAATATTTTGCCACGAGGTCGTTGAAGAGAATTTTTCTCTTTTCCAAGGCATATTTCTGGGATTCTTCAAAGTCATATTTATTTTCTTCACGAGGACGTTTAGCAGTCTCTGGAATTTTCTTGTGTATTGGGTTCTTGCAAAGGTTCACAGTTTATTTCGCGCCAATGGCTTCTCTGACACTACTCTCAAGTTATGTGGCTACTTCTTCAACCATTCCATCCTCGACATTACTATCCTCGGGTTATTCAAATTCTTCTTGGTAATCATTGTAGTCACTTCTGACGATACTTCCTATTGAATCATTAGAGTCGTCCACTGGTTCCTCTTCTTCAGATTCCACAACTTCTTCTTATGTATCAGATAGTTCAGGATCATCGGATTCCGAATCTCCCACTGGAAGAATGGTTAATTGGTGAACAATAACGACAGGATTGCGTTGTGTCCGCTCTCTTCGGAGGTCAGATCCAAAATGACAAATTTGTTACGAGCTCGTCCCTTTAACCCTTTACCCAACGTAACGCTCAAAACCGGCCAGCGCTATTCACAAAAATCGCCAATTAATTTTCATTATTTTTTTTCATTTTTTTTTTGTCTCAAAAATATAGGTTATGAGCCCTCTTTGAAACGAGCTCGTTCCCAAGAGGGATCATAACCTATGTATTTGAGACAAAAAATGAAACAAATAGTTATTCAAGAACTTTGTTTGCAAGTGTCGTCTGCTTTTCATGTTAGGTAAAGGGTTAAAGGCTGAGGATATCTGACAATACACTCACAACACAACTTCCCTAAAAATCCCCCTTTCTCTTTGATCCGTTTTTTTCGATAAGATAGTTTATCCTTCAGTAAGGTTATCCTCCTGATCTGGTGCTTGTATGGAATCAGCTGTGCGATTTCGGATTTGGTCACATTTATTTATTTATTTATTTATTTATTTATTTATTTATTGGAGTTTAACGACAGTTTCGGTAGCCTGGGCCACCTCGTGTCGGACAGTTTTACGGGTGGAGGAAGCCGGAGTATCCGGAGAGAATCACCGAGCAACTCTCAGACTCCCCAACGTACTAACTCCACAAAAGCAGGGATAGCATTGGCTGAAGACAGGTGCGCCATCGGCGTGCAGTGCGCCTTAGTGCACAGCGCCACCGTACCCCCACGTGTGTAATGGGGATTAAGTACCTTGCCCAAGGACACAACGCAGTTACCCCTGGCGGATATCGAACCGTGGACCTCTCGGACTGAAGTTCAATGCCGTAACCACTGAGTCACCGCGCTCCCTCGGATTTGGTCAGTGTCACATTATAATTCAACAGTCACCTATACAGTCTATCAAATCATCATTAGTTGTCGTGATCATTGGTTTCGCTTCATCTCCGTTTGTGTGAGATAGAAATCACACAAGTTTTCTGTTTTTGTTCAGTCTTTCAGTTCCAGCCTTTATTTTTCCTCTTCCTTTTTCTTGTCCATTCTCGGGTAGACGTCTTCTTTGTGCCTCCTCATATTGAACGTTTGAGAAAAGGTTTTTCCACAGTACTCGCCGCGATTAATTTTCATGTCTTTAATCGTTAGTGGTCAAAGAAGAAATGAGTATTTGGCGTCGCTTACATCCTATTTATACCTTTCTCAGTGCTAGAACAGGTGTGATGAGTGATGAGAGAAATTCAGATTTCTGTAACAGACTTATCTGTGGATAGTCAAAGCAGCTACATTACAATGTCGTGTTCTCGTAGTTGGCTAAGATCTGATACAAGCGGTATCAGTATCCAGCTGTGAACGTTGGAAATGTTCACCAGTACTACGCAATCCCCTCCTTGTGTGCCCGTCTGTAGAGCAGCGGCAGTATGCTCCGTTGAGCTGTGCTGAGAATGTCATAGAATGAACAAAGGATGTTAACACCTGTGATACGGGGTAATAATGTAAGTCAGAGAGCACTGCGGTGGATTCTAGACGTTAACATTGCATTATTATTATTATTATTATCCCACCCTCGACAATGTTGAGATTATCAAATTTTCTCACACCGCTTGTAGAACAGCATCCATCGATTTCGTCCATTCCTTGTCCGCATCACACAAAAATTAAAAAATTAAACGAGACTTACCTGTAAGGTGAGTTTTGATTGTAATTCTACCGACTCATGTAGACTAAGGAGGCTAAGCGAGATAAGCGCATGCGCACGGACGTCCTATTCACCGCGTGAAGTCTTGTGGTCACTATCGGTGGGTTGGGTAAACGTTTTTGTCAAAGAATGTGGGCGGGCGCTTAGCCTCCTTAGTCTACATGAGTCGGTAGAATTACAATCAAAACTCACCTTACAGGCAAGTCTCGTTTAAGTTTTGAATTCTACCTCCCATTCCGACCTAAGGAGGCTACACGAGACTTCAAAGCCCACAAGACCAAACTGAGAGTCTGATCAAACATGCAACTCTTATATGTATATGGTCTAAAGTAAACAGAATTCACATACCTCTCTACTTCGTTGCTAACACACAGTCAACGAAACCTTTTGATTTCTGTATTGGTTTGCAGTAAAACTTTGCAAATGTCGATGAATTTGACCATCCTGCGAATGCCATGGTGGTGTTGATGTCACATTTCCTGTGCAAGGCTATGCTGGTGGAAGCAGCACGCAAACTATGCGGTTTGAACATTGTAGTATCTATGCCTGCCTTAAGCATAACGGTTCGGATCCAGCGTGCTACAGTGTCTTTTGAAACCCATTGATATGGTTTGCAAAAACTAATAAAAAGTCTCTTGTCTTTACGAAAAGGCTGAGTTCGTTTAATATAGGCATCTAAATATGCGACCACACACAAGCGTCTATCCGCTGGGAAAGACTGCAGTTTTAGAGAAGGCTGCACTCTTCCTGGTGCTGATTGTTTTATCAAGTTATGTATGTGAAACGTATAAGTCACAATCCATAAAAGTAATAGTTTGACATCTCTGTCCAGTAACCAGCATGCATAAGACAACTGTTTTTAGAGTCAATTGTTTCAAACTTGAACATTTTGCTGGTGACAATTTTTTCAAGTAGGTCAGTAAAATATCTACATCCCAGATATCATTATATCTAGCTAAAACAGGCCTTTTCACAAAAATGCCTCTGAGAAATCGCTGTTTTAACTGGTAGAGTGCTGAATTATTTTTGGTCATCAGAATTTGTTCGCATATGTTTAACTTGTTACAATTTATGGGAGAGTGCCAATAAGCACTCTCCCATCAATTGTAACAAGACAAATCCTAACAGACTAAATAATTTCACTTCAAAGGTGATATGAACAACATCCACAAAATATGAAACCTTTAAGTGCTGGTACCGACACTTCAGACCAAAGCCCAAATATGGGCTTCCAGCACTCTACCAGTTAACGGATGTTCTCCCACAACAAACTCTGAGTCTGAAAATTTTATAAATTGCGATAACGCAGAGCGTGCAGTGTTGATAGCACTGTAATGTAATCCACTTTGAAAAAGATTTGTTAAGAATTCAATGACGTTCACAGTCGGAGACATGGTATTGGAATTTTGTTGTTTGGAAAATCTGATTCATTTATCCAAATACACTTTGTATTGTGAAATTGAACTTTTTCTCCATGATGAAAAGATGATATCTTGAGCTGCTGATGAAATTCCCGTCTGTCTGATGTTCTCCCTGATAAGAGACAGGCCATCAAAATCATTTTTCCCTCGAGTGGATGTTTCCCTGCTTGGTCGAATGGCAGCTTCAAAATGTTTTTCTTGGGCAGCAAAACTGACACATCTATTAGCATTGATAATTTGATATCAACACTGGAAACCAAACTTGTGTTTCCCAAAAGGGTACAATAAAAATCGCTTTGCTCTGGTCATTCATTACTTTTGTGAGAGCTTGTGGGATAAGGCTAAATGGAGGAAAAATATATAGAAATTTATTAGCCCAGTTTAAAGCAAAAGCATTTACAGCTAGAGCACCTGGATCTGGTTGCCACGAAACATATGGTTCAAACTGGAAATTCATTCGTGATGCAAACATATCAATATTGGGTAAACCCCGTTTCTTAACAATCTCTGAAAATATTTTTGGTTCCAGTTTCCATTCCGTTCTACTGTTTGTTAATCGGCTTAATCTTTCAGCCCCCACATTACTTTTAGCAATAAGTGTTGCCGACAACCAAATTTTCTTGGGAACATACCAGTTCCAGATTTCTCTAGCCATAAAATTACAGTTACATGACTGGGTCCCTCCCATGTTATTGATATAAGCTACAGCTGTGACATTATCCATCTTCAGCTGTATATGTGAATCAGAAATTCCATGACAGAGGGCCTTCAAATCAAAGTATGCTGCTTTCAAATCTAAATAATTAATATGAAATTTTGCTTCCTCTAAATTCCATCTGCCCCCCTGCAGTCCTATCTTTCCAAACAACACCCCAGCCCGAGCCAGATGCATCTGTTTGGATAATTATTTGTGGATTACCATGAGAAATATGTCGGGGGCTTTGGAAAGCATTTGTTAACGACCAGGTAATATCGCATTTGGCATCCTCAGATAGTGTACATGTAGCATCAAAATTACCATTAGTCTGCATAAGTGCTTCATTTTTGTCAATTTCCAAGTGTTGATAATGTAAAGCTCCATATTGGACTCCTGGACGACAATAAGAGACCACGAGACCAATGAGTTTGGCAATGTGGCGAATGGAAGGTGCAGAAAGAGCCAAAATGCCCCTCCCTAAATTTGTTAATTTCTTATTCTTTTCTGTACTGATAGAAACCGTCATGTTCTTAGAATCTAGTATAAACCCCAAATGTTCTATAACCTGCGTTGGAATTGTAATAGATTTTTCATCGGAAATATAAAACCCAAACTTCTGAAGCAAATCACAAGTGCAATCTACATTAAGTTTACAATCAGTACATTCTTTCGCTGTTAAAAAGAAATCATCCATATAACAACTCAATAAAAACCTTGTGCCCTCAATTTTGCAAAATACAGGTTTTAACAATTTTGTAAACACCCTAGGTGCACATGCCAGGCCATTCGGAAGGACAGTAAATTTATAGAAAGTTGAATGATACTTGAACCTTAAATATTTTCTATAGCTTTTGTGCACCTGTACTGAATAATATGCATCTGTTAGGTCGACTGAAGCCATAAAGCAATTCGGTCTCATCAATTCTATGCAAGACTGCAATGTATCCATTTTAAAATGCTGATATTTTAGAAATTTGTTGAAATTTTTCAAATTCAAAATTAGCCGAAAAGATCCGGATTTCTTGGGACGGAGAAAAATATTAGATATAAATTCTCGATCTTCCTTTATACATTTTTCAATGATTCCTTTATCTGCAAAATCATGTATCTGAGCTTGAATGGCTGATTTCTCATGAGCTTGAAACCGAATTTCTTAAGGTTCAACAAGCTGAAAAGGCTGTTCATCCAGTTCGAACATACAGCCTTTTATGAGGGAAAGAAGCCACGGATCACTACTTAAAGATTGCCACATATCATACTTAAACTGAATATTTCCAGCTGTAATACAGGGTTACTACTGCCAGCCGTGCTATTTGTTACTGTTTCTTGCGGTCGTTTTTGTAAGCATTCTTCGTGCCCTTGTTCTGGAACCCAGCTGATGTGTTGTTCTTCGAGTATGGGTATCGTTGGCGGTACCCTGTTCGCTGGCCTAAAAAAGTAAATTTGCGCTGTCCAGATGTGCCCATACGGGGTTGGTATGGCTGATGTCTGAATGTTGTTCTTGACTTAGTAACCTTGGTGGTGAGCTGCTTCGTTTCAGACAGGTCTTTGACAGTTTTCGCCAGGTCATCCCAAAACAGTTGTGTGCCAATGGGACCCCGTTTATTGCAAAGGGATTTATATTCATCACTTAGTTCTGGCGTGAACAGCATTTTTCTCCTCACATCCAAGTGATGGCTTGAGTCGGCTAAGAGTCCAACAACATCTGATAGGCTCCTCGTAACTTCATGGGGGTCAGGTGGTTCACCCCTCCCTCCTTCACCTCCAACAAAAGCATTTAGCAGGTTGATAACAATGTTGGTGTCCTTCAAAAGTGACCTCTGAATTTTTTGCAGAAGAATGTCACAGATTTTGACATAGAGTTGAAAATTTTCGAATTTACTTTGACAACATCCAGTCTAGGGCAATTTTAAGGTCTCAGAGTGGTATCAAAGCAGGTTTGTTTTGTGTCTTTATCCATCCCATGCTCAAGTAGTTGCGTTGTAAGCTTCGCCAGCTGGGGTTAATGTTACCACCGGCCGTCTCATCCTTGTGCACAAACTTTTCCAGAATTGCTAAAATGCTGTTGCTGTCTGTCGACACGTCTCCACCGGTGACATTTGCGTTCTAAGTCGTCCCCTTTATCAAGATTTGACGACTGTTCCTCCGGTTCTATGCTGGTGTTATATTTGTCATTGGCACCCTTAAGTTCTTGCACCACAGGTGCCAATTTTGCCACAGTCACAAGAAGCTGCGAAATTTGATCTTTAATTGACTCCAAGTCATTGTTTTTATTTTGATTAATTTCCTGGTCTGCCTGCGCATACGAACCAGATGCGCGTGTGCCCTGCACAATGTCCGTTACAGGTTCACTGTTCGCATTTCGCGAGTTATCACCGTTCGCCTTTCGCGATTTGGTGTTCTTTGTCTTGCTGCCTTTCCCAGTTTTCCGATTCGCAGTGCTCTCGGCCCTTTCAGCCTTTTCATGACAAAGACTGTTCCTGCCTTTAAATATAGTGTCCAGAATGGCATTTTGTGCACTCAAGCCAGCGGGGCCTCGCCCTGCTTCAGAGGTTGACGCAGCACTCGCTTCTTTCGAAGCACTAGCAGTGTTGGCTGGAAGTGATTCACACTTTGATAATGGCATTTCGCCTGTGTGATTATTAAATCCAAAAATGACGATGAAAAGAGTATTAACGGATGCTGTTAACTTCTCGACGACGTTCTGGAATCCACTCCACAATGATTAAAACAAAATTTTAAACTTTTAGGAACAATGTAACTATAGAGAATGTAATAAACACGCGAGTAAAAATTTTTTAAAACTATCCGCTTGCAAGAACGCTTCAAGAGGGCGTCCGTGCGCGTGCTCTTATCTCGCGCAGCCTCCTTAGGTCGGAATGGGAGGTAGAATCCCCATGTGTCTCTGGTATTTCTCTCCATCATCGGTCGCAGGTATTCGTGGTTCACCTCAATGAAATCAACGACCGGTCTAGGACAATGCTTCTTTTCTTGTCTCTTTGTGTTGTATGACCTGAGAAATATCTTCCCCACAATATCTACAAGAGAATCGTTTAGTGACCTTATTACAATGGTGGTTTTCCTCATAGTTTCTTTCTGCGTCGGCATCTCTCTGTAGACAATTATAGTAGTTTACATACCTACGAGCATTAAATGGAGGGGTGAACATCTTGGCACAATACCCGCAAAACTGAGAATTCATTCCGCATGTCTTCACTCGATGACGGTCGGGAACAAAATGAGCTGAAAGTTGGGCGCGACCCCATGTCTATCTTTCCAATCGAAGAATCCGGATGTAGAATCCACAGGTTTCTCCAACAACTGTCTCCCAAACCCAAAGGTATCCCCCAAAACGTATCCTCCAAGAAATATCCAATAGTACATCACCTTCATTTCATGTCTCGTTAAGCAGGGCTCAGTGAGCCCTGGCAGACGGGGCATGCGATGGATCATTCTACTTGCCTTGCGGGAAACCATTACTGCCAAAATGCACATTTTGAGTTCGAAAAGCTTAAGAATTTCCATACGTTCTCCTTTCTGGGCTCTTGCTTGTGAGAACTGATTTAACTTCATGTCTCGTAAGGCAGGGCTTAGTGAGCCCTGGTAGGCGGGACATGTGAGGGATAATTCCACTTGCCTTGTGTGAACATCTTACTGCCAAAATATGTATTTATGGTTCGAAAAACCTAAGAATTTCCCGTCTACCAGGGCTCACTGGGCTCTGCTTGACGAGACGTGAAACTGATTCAATTTCGTGTCACGTTAGGCAGAGCTCAGTGGGCCTCAGTAGACAGGTCATGTGATGGATAATTCTACTTTCCTTATGTGAACATTTTGCTGCCAAAATATATACTCTAAATGCGAAAACCCAAGAATTTCCATACTTTCTCCCTTCTGATATCTTGCTTGTGAGAAATGATTCAACTTCATATCTCGACAGGCAGGGCTCGATCAGCCCTGATTGACCGGACATGCTATAGATGGCATTTTACTGCCAAAATACGTATTTTTAGTTTGAAAAGGTCAAGAATTTCCATATTATCTCCCTTCTGGTATCTCATCCCACCACCCTCAACTTTTATTTTAAAATATTTCGGCCACAAGGGTTATTATTGAATGGTTCTATTGAGGTGTTCTGAGCTTTACTGTTTTGATATTCTTCTTAATATTTTTTTTCTTTTTGGGGGAATGGCAGGAAGACAGCCAATATCTCTATGCTATTTCCCACAGTATATATGTATTATTTTTTGTACAATATTTGTTACCAAAGTATACTGCCAATAAAGATACTACTACCTTGTCATAGATATCCCCTAATACCCGGGTGAATCGTAGAGTCGCTCAATGAGTCAGTCGCTTATTTGCTCGATTAGATTAGAGTCGTTTGAGCAATGCTATTGAAGTCACTACTCGATAGCTTATTTGCTCGATAAGATTCGAGCCGTTCGAGAAATACCTGTTCCTGCTCTGCTGTCTTTCGGATTTAAGAATAATAGAAGCCGTCTGTGTTCACAGGGGAGATACCCATATGGGTAAGTACAGACTACGGGAAAGGCAGCAATCTGGCTGGTAATTATAAGAAAAGAGGTAGTCAAGAGTAGCAATGACTAGACTGCTAAGGCATGAATAGCGCCCGCAATAGGTAGAAAACGATGATTTCAGGGGATTTCGAAGCCAGTAAAGATACTATTATACAAAGAAACAACACTCACACAAGCCTATAGCACTAAGTGCTATTCTTATAAGGAGGGTTCTGTGGGGAATCCGAACAAAATAATGTCCGTTTAGGTGATTTGGTATGGTTTTTGGTGAGTTGGGGTCGTTGTCGGATCTGTTTGGGTAATACGATTTACTCCTGTGGAATGAATACACACTCACTTGCCACCATTGAAACCCAAATGCGCCCTCCAGTAAACAATGTGGACGACGAAAACGTGTCACCACCAACAAAACGCACCTCGCATGCGCACTGACACCACGTATCACTGTGTGGATGACGCCTCAAAATGACCGCTCACGGGAGCTACCTTGAAAATCCCAACATGGCGTTACTGGTTAAATGTATGCATTAAAGCTTCACAATGAACCAGGCATTCCGTGTTCTGATGCATCGAGTATGATTTTCGGGAGTAGTATGAGGATATGTCCGAGACTGAAAGATTACTTACCAAAGTGAGAAATAGGAACAATTGGAATTGCACCGATCTCCACTTCTCCTACTACTTATGTCTTTAAAATTAATAGGAAATCACCGGGCATCGTTAGAAATGGGTATATGCATTAACGCTTCACAATGAAGTAGTCATTGAAACGATCATTTAAACGAGACTACCTTGCATGACACGGAGACTTCTACAACCCTCTTTACATAAGAATCGGTTAAACAACAAAAAACTTAAATCCCCATCAACTGAAAATATTAACACCTACAAAAGATATTGTCAGGTATTAAACAGACTAAAACGCGCTAGCAAAGCTGAATATTATACTCGCACCATATGAGAAAACAAATTTAATCTTAAAAAGTCCTGGGAAATATTAAGAAAAGCTATATATAAGTCTGAACGCCCACCTCTTCTTCCGGCTACCTTTTTTGGACGGAAACGTCGAATTAACAAACCCTAAAGAAATTGCTAATAAACTGAACATATTCTTTGCCAATGTAGGGAAAGAGATTTGCAACAAACTACCACAATCCCCGACCCATTTCTCTCAATACATGCGGCACATGCCACAGGGCAATGATGCGTCGTTCTTTATTCAACCAACCAACCCACAAGAAATAATTATATGTATAAGCAACCTAACACCGAAATCTAGTAAAGATTTTCAAAACCTATCAACACAATTACTAAAAGAAATAAGTTATAAAGCGCTACTCCCTTAACACACGTAATCAATCAATCGTTATATTTGGGAGTAGTACCTACGGAAATGAAAATAGCCAAAATTACACCCATATTTAAAGCAGGTACCCCAAGATATTTTCTAGTTACAGACCTATAAGCATTCTCCCAGTTTTTTCTAAAGTCTTAGAAAAGATAATGTTCACTAGATGTTCAGACTTTTTAGATCAACATAATATTCTATATCCATACCAGTTTAGATTCAGAAAAAAACATTCCACGTAGATCTACTTCTACACCTCTTCCAAACAATTTCTGACAATTGAACGACACAGCAACTAAAGACTGTACTTACTACAAAGGAAAGATGCAGAGCACATATTCCCCCACAGTACTCGGAGACGACCCAATGTGTACTGATTGTACAAATAAGTAATTCTGGTACCTCATCATTAACCGCCATCAACTCTCAGTATTCTTCGACTTTTCCAAAGCTTTTGACTCGATTGACCACCAAATCTTACTTGCTAAAATGGAAGTTTATGGTATACGAGCTATTGCTAATAACTGGTTTAGAAGCTACCTAAATGAAAGAACACATTTTGTCTCCTACATGAACACACAATCTGACTTGATGGAAATTTTAGCAGGTGTTTCACAAGGATCAATACTAGGGCCTCTACTATTCTTATTATACATAAATGATATCAGTAAATCGACTTCTCTCTTTCGCGGTTGATTCATAAATCCACACCTCAGGTAACAATTTTGATAACATAGTTGAAAAAACAAATATCGAGTTATCGAAGGTGAGCGATTGGTGTAATGCAAACAAACTTGCGCTCAATGCTAACAAAACCAGATTCATGATTTTTCACCCCCCCCCCCAAAATGATCTCTATAATTTTGAAAATAGGCATTTACTTCTAAATAACTCCCCCATAAAGGCGGTTGTAACTTTCAAGAGTTAAAAACGTTCAAATTGTTTAGGGGCACATATGAACGAAAACCTTAAATTTAAAAACCATATCTCGGCAGTATGCTTAAAAATGGGTAGAGCTATTTATGCAATAAACAAAGCAAAACACATACTCCCACCGAAGCCAAAACATTGTATTATTCATTAGTCCACAGCCATATGCTATATGCTGTTCATGTTTGGGGACATGTCCCGGCCACTCGAAGAATATTTCTATTACAAAAAGAGCCATTCGTATTATCAGTAACAGCAATTATAAGGCACATATTGACCCACATTTTTTAAACATCGCATATTGAAATTTAAAGACCTTCATAAGCTGCACGTGCTGCTTATCGTGCACGGCTGGTATCACTCGAGATTGCCAACAACCTTTTCTGATTTTTTAATATATATACAAACCCGCCCGGAATGGAAACTAGACAATCCGGAAAATTTCAAGGACCGAGAACGCTTTTTACTGCCAATCTGCCAACCCACGCCTTTCCCAAACATTGGAATGACCTCGAACAAGCCACCCACACTCTCCCAAGATCGCTGTTCAAGAAAAGTATTAAAGAAAAGATGCTGAGCACATATTCCTCCACAGTACTCTGTGACAACCCAAGGTGTACTGACTGTACAAATAAGTAATTCTGGTATCTCATCAGTAACCACCATCAATTCACTTTTTTCATTTGTCTCATTAAACAAGTACTTTTACAGCATACCACAAGCCCGGTCGCTTTTTATTGGTACAGCCCTTATCGTGTCGCTGCTTGACTGTTTGACTTATACCAATGGAAGGACGGCTCACATTTTCCCCATGAACCACAAATCAATCACTTAAATTAGATATTTTACTGAGGTACTATAATCAAAATAATTCTGTCATTGATATATCCCAAGGTTATTTGTCTGAAGGTTTTATCTGCATGCGGATGGTGGGAAGATAGTCGCATCGACTATACCATCTCCGCGCAGCATGCTTTCTCTCTGTGCATTACTATCCTCTTTCTGTGTAACTTCATACTAAAAGTAATGTACTTGAAGTTTGTACTGTAAATCTATTATTGTCAAAAACGTTCCAACAACTTTGTACAGATTTATAGCATGTTGCGAAATAAATTCATTTCAATTTCAAATTCAATTTCAATGGGTATATGCATTTTTCGGGAGTAGAATGAGAATACTTACGATACTGAAAGATTACTTACCAAGATAAGAAATAGGAACAATTACAATCGCTGCCAGTGCAGAAAAAAGTGATGAAATTCCAATAGTCCACTTTCTCCCAAATCTGAAATTCATAACAAAACAAGAAAACAGCATCAATTTGCGCAGAAAATCCCCGTGTCTCTTAGTTCCATGACATAAGCAAACTTAACCCTTTACCCAACGTAACGGCCAAAGACGGCCAGCGCTATTCTCAAAAATCGCCAAGTAATTTTCATTATTTTTTCATTTTTTGTCTCAAAAACCTTGGTTATGACCCCCTCTTTGGAACGCGCTCGTCGAGCTCGTTCCAACGAGGGGCCATAACCTATGCTTTTGAGACAAAAAATGAAAACAATTAGTTATTCAAGAATTGTGTTTGCAAGTGTCGTCTGCTTTTCATATTAGGTAAAGGGTTAATAAATTGTTGTTTTTAAATCTGACAATTACTATTCACGTAATCATATAATCACTCAAATTTCCAGTAACAAACACAATCCTGCCCAAGGCAATGTCAATATAAACCAGTATCATGCACACTGGCTGAAAAAAGAAACGCATGTTCAGTTTTGGTAATATAATTTTTTTTAGCCGTAGATCAAATGTACTAAAATTTCACACATAGCTACCTCGGTGTACTGTCTAAAGCGACTACGGTTAACCATGACCATTTACGACGCTGTATGCTTTCAACAGATTTTTCGAAAAAGCGTGCATCCGGGACACTCCCACGTGCTATGGGCTTGAAACCCATACCAAATCAAAGTTTTGAACGGTACACATCGATTGCACAACATTTCATTTCAACCCGATTGAAAAGTAAAATGCCGCGAATGTCCGAAGTTGATAGAGGTGGGGGTATTGCTCTAATTATGCAGGGCCAATCTCAACTTCCCGTCGCCCGGAAATTTGGGGTCCATGAGTCAATGATAGCTCGTTTAACGTCACAGGAATATTAGCTGACCGTCCCAGCAGCGAAAGTCCGCATGTTACGTCGCCACATCAAGATAGAGGCATACGCCTCTCATACTTTAGCGATCCGAACGTAGTGGCTAGCCCTCTACGTTCAGATTCTTACCATTCAATCCTATAGAAAAAGTTCCCATCAAGTTTTTATGGGATCTCAAAACTCGTAGTTAGGAATGTATATCAAGCTTTCGCTCTTATTACCGGCTGCAATCGATAGTACACGCATTTCCTTACAGTTTATTGATCCAAACTATGTTTTATCCTTATCTTTATCGTTATTTTTGTACTCTCGAAGCGTCAACGAGTGTTTCGAAATTGACCATGTTTTTGTATAAATATAAAACAGTAAAAACAATAACCCGGTAATGGCGCCGAAACGAATAGGCCTTTTCATCGATCCGGATACCTATCGAGGATACTTTCTGGAGAATCCCTTTTTAGTCGTATGAGGCCATGAGGGCTATGTAAAAGCCCTCAATGAGGCCCAATGTAGTCTTACCAACCGCTTCCATCTTATCTCCAAAGCTCCAAGGCCACAATGGAACAAGACTGCTGTAGAAGCCAATGATAGGGCAGATAAAACATAGAAAATTAGTAGACTTTAGTCACAAAGATATATAGATATTCTTTCGTTCTCCATTTATATATATTCTAATCAATACGTATTTAATTCACCTTGAACAAACCAAGATATTAACACAATTAGTGTAACTCTATGGCGTAATCATAAAACTACAGATGTGATGAATATTCTTTAATGATTATTTAGTAAACAAGCATGTCTAAAAGTATTTACAGTGTCACTAAAGATTCGGTCAAATCAAGTCTCGATTGAGAAACATTTCTTGCGTTGGTTTAACCCTTTACAAAATGTAACGCCAAAACCGACCAGAGCTATTCACAAAAATCACCATCCAATTTTCATTATTTTTTTCACTTTTTGTCTCAAAAACATAGCTTAAAAAAATTTAGTTATTCAAGAATTTTATTTGCAAGTGTCGTCTGCCTTTCGTGTTAGGCAAAGAGTAAAAAGACAATAAATGTTTTACTCTTTATATTCAATCGGATGGAATATTTCAGTTTGAAATATTCCAGCGGATTGAATATAAAAATAGGCGACGGACTATTTAAGGACTAGACTGGTTCCGGGACATACAGTACAGTCGCCGTGGACTGGTCGCGTAATTCACACGTGGGCAGGAATGTCCACGCCTGCGCTTGCAAGGTAATAAAAATGAACAGCAGCAAAATTTTAATTACTGAACCCGGTGCTTCTTTAATTAAAGTTTTGATGATTATTCCTATAATTAGTGTTTGGAATCTAATATTAATGCGTCCAAGGAAATACTGCCCACCCGTGGAAAGTGAACAGTCCATGGCAGCCGTACTGTAACAGTGTCTGATTCGTTTCAGAATTTGACTGGTGCCTAGACAGGCACCAAATCAGTTATACCTGAGATAATGACAGTACCATTTCTTGAAACTCAGTGTTGGTTACTACGCATATTTCAAAACAACCCTGTTGTATTCACACACTTCTAACCATTTGAATCTATTGAGATGTCCGATTTTTATGGGCTTCGCCAAAGTCTTTACTTGTTATGGTTTATTGGAAAGCTCTGTTAATGAAAGCTTTTCAATAAACAAGTCAAGATTTTATTTAGATCTATGTGCATAATTAACCC
Source organism: Pictodentalium vernedei (assembly GCA_031216915.1). NCBI lineage: Eukaryota > Metazoa > Mollusca > Scaphopoda > Dentaliida > Dentaliidae > Pictodentalium > Pictodentalium vernedei. The sequence continues at coordinate 223,710,914 of CM062289.1, read as the reverse complement.
TTTACCTAACACGAAAAGCAGACGACACTTGCAAATAGAATTCTTGAATAACTAATTTTTTTGACTTTTTGAGTCAAAACCATAGCTTATGACCCCCTCATTGGAACGAGCTGCTTATGACCCCTCATTGGAACGAGCTCAACGAGCTCGTCCCAATGAGGGGCCATAACCTATAGTTTTGAGACAAAAAATGAAAAAAAATAATGAAATTGGAATGGTGACTTTTGTGAATTGCGCTGGCCGGTTTTGTCGATACGTTAGGTAAAGGGTTAACATATGGATTGTTTACAATTAATCTGGGAATTTCACAAGCTGAATTTGAATAACAGATGTGGATAGTGTTATCCAATCAAAGTGACAGATAATCAACTTTTGAGAGGTGGCCTTACCCCCCTTAAAGTTTTCGCTCCCCCCCCCCCTCCTTCCAAAAAAAAAGAAACATTGGCCCAGTGCTAGTTTTACACACAACACAGAGTAGAGCCAAAAATGGTCGCCAATATAGGGACTAAACACGCTACAACTGTCTCATCAGATTCGCTCTAAGAACACTAAATTTTGAAAAATGTTCCCGCCCGTGTGTGTGTATGTGGGGGACTAGGACCCTCCGGCGTTTCCCCTCTTCCCACTTCCCTTCAGGCTTAATGTATTATAAATATAATTTTTCTTTTTTTTGCTTACTTTGCATGTCTAGTATTCATTTTTAAAAAATCAAAGTACTTTCGAAAGCTGAATCTCCTTAACCTTTTACCCAACGTAACGACAAAAACCGGCCAGCGCTATTCCCCAAAATAGCCAATTATTTTTCATTAGTTTTTTTCATTTTTTTGTCTCAAAAACATAGGTTATGACCCCTCTTTGGAACGAGCTCGTCGGGTCATAACATATGTTTTTGAGACAAAAAATGAAAAAAATTGTTATTCAAGAATTTTGTTTGCAAGTGTCGTCTGCTTTTCATGTTAGGAAACGGGTTAAACTCTTGTATATTGTAACCAGGGCTCCTGTCCAGGATACCTGATGATAGAAGAATTAAAGAGGAGACACTGGGATTTTGAGAACATCTCGACAATTCGAAAATATCCGAATCGGTGAGACTAGAATAAAATCATCGGGACGATTTCGAATCGAATCGAATTTAAAAGCTTCGCCGTTTCCTACTTCACAGGACACGATTGACTTAAAAACTGTCGGCTTCCCTCTGAGACCAACGATTCAGTCTTTACGATTTGATTGAGAGAAAACACGCCATATCAGTTATAAAATAAGCAATTTATATCGTCTTACTTGTCATTGGTATATATCGTGGCCAGCGTTCCAGGCACACCCACCATTCCACTGATGAAGAGATTTAGGTATAAATCCCCAGATAACTGAACAACCCCAAAGCTTATCCCGTAACTTGTGAGAGCCATAGAAACCCTGAAATAAAGTGTATAAATGGTTTGTATTCTACGATATTTACAAACTCAAGTTGCGCAACATATTCAATCACGGAATGGGTGCCTCTTAACCCTTTGAACCCTGGTGGTATCTTCCATGCCAGTTTAATGGCAGCAAGTTGAAGAGTTCATAATCATTATTTGTTGGTGGATCAACTAATATTTTGAACGTACGTGCAGCCCAAAGGCTGCACGTTGAAAATATTAATTTCTCTACCCAACACATCCACTTTTCATTCGTCCTACTCAATGAAATTATGAAGTATCATGTTCCTGGGCCGGAAAACCGGCCTCTCTGGTTCAAAGGGTTAAGGTGGTACATAAATAACGACAAACGAAATAACTATGAAAATCCCAAGTATGAAATTCCATAAAATGCAATTAAATGTACACAAATTATACCCCAAAATGAAAGTTACGCTGTATAGAACACACAAAAATACCTGCTTTTAAGTTGATGGTAGGTATGAATGGATCCTGGAGGTTTGCTACCGCATCCGCACAAGAACTGATAATAAAATTATATCTCATGAAAACAATTCGTGGCAAAATTTGCTTTAGATATCCAAGAACGAAACCATGAATTCAAAAGATTCAAGATGTTAAGACGGGGCTGCATGGAAGAATCTCTCTTTGAAATCACTATTAAATCTGCTACGTTAAGGGGGGGGGGGGGGGGGGGGGATAACCTGGTTAAAATTGTCGTAGACTGAAATTTGGGAAATATGCGCATGTTCTAACACTAGTGGTCATTAGTCAAGTCTGAGAAGTTTCATCGAAAAGTCAGGTGCCTAAATGTAGGGGGGGGGGGGGGGGGGGGGGTGGATGCGCACATAAGAATCAAGAATCTCTGATACAAATCTATATTAAATTTAATTTGGATTGAGAGATAACCAGTTTAAAACTGTCGCATATTGTCAAAGAAAAATATGTGCATGTCCACGTGTTCGTGGCCATGTTAGAGACGCTTAATCAGTATAGTCGCATTAACCCTTTACCTAACATGAAAAGCAAACGACACGTGCAAAACAAAAAATCTTGAATAACTGATTTTTTTCAATTTTTTTTGTCTCAAAAACAAAGTTTATGACCCCCTCATTTGAACGGTCTCGACGAGCTCGTTCCAATGAGGAGTCATAACCTATGTTTTTGAGACAAAAATGAAAAAATAATGAAAATTAAGTTGCGATTTTTGAGAATAACGCTGGCCGGTTTTTGCCGTTAGGTTGGGTAAAGGGTTAATGTGGTTAATGTGGAAGGAGTTGCAAACACAACAATCTCGTATGCATATCTATAATAAATCTTCAAAGTGGAGGGGGAGATAACAAGATTATTTATTTATTATTTATTTATTGGTGTTTAAGGTCACATACTTCTGCACAATGGCTAATCATGACCACGATAACCTGAAAATTTGGAAATATCAATATGTTCACTTATCAGTGATCATGTTTGAGAAGTTTCATCGAAATCGATTAATTAATTGAGGAGGAGTTTTCCACAAAAGTCTCATTTGGAAATCCATAATAAATCTTCTAAGACGAAGAGGGGGAGGGGGGTATTTGGTTAAAGTTGTCGGAGATCGAAAATTTGGGAATGTGCGCATATCCACTTACTAAGCGTAATGTTTGAGAATTTCATCAAAATCGGTTCATAAATATAGGATTTGGGCACACACGAATCTCATTTGGAAATAATTCTAAGTAGAAAGGGAGATAAGTTGGCTAAAATTGTCGCAGATCAATTTTTTGGGAATATATCCATGTCCAATGTGAGCATTCATTTATGCCTTATCTGTCTTGCAGTTTACTGAAACCATGATTATTCCAAGAAGCCAATTATTAACTCATTCATTAATCCCGGATGAACCTCAGCATGAAAATTACTATTTTTATAACCCATCATATGTGCTATTTGACAGAGCTCGTGCTTACTGGTGATTAAGAAAATTTGCCATTGAACTGGAAATGTCATGCAACCGGAAGCAAGCGGCGGGCGTCAGTGAAAACAAAATTCATTAACAGCCTACCGCCCGCTTCCGGTCATGGTAATAATAGTAATAACTTGTCAGACGTCCCAGTTTATTAATGGCCCTTGAGGACTGAATAACAGCCCTCTGGCTTATTAACAACCCTCGACTTCGTCTCGGTCCAGTAATAAACCTTCGGGCTGTTATTCAGTCCCCTCGGTCCGTTATAAACCGTAACCCCCTCCATACTCATGTTACTGTTATAATATTCATTGTGTCGATTCGATGGGAATGAAGAAATAATTCAGCATCATCGCGTTATCAACACCATAGCTAGCGGTGGTGCTGGAAAAAATTTCCCCTCGACCCAACCTGTCGGACTTTTGTTGTCCGAAGGAAAAAATATTGGTCGCTCGAACACCAATAGTTTCTTTGAACACCAATATTTTCTTGATCCTGTCTTGATTTCGCAATATGATTTTATTTAAGAAATCTCGACCCACTGACGTAATTATGCTGCAAGATCGCGATCAGATGAAGACAGACATCACTCTTGCGTTTACAGTACTGCATTTGTCAAGAAAATCCCACAGTTTGCGTCATATTATAAATAATAAATAGCTAAATAAATAAATAAATAAATAAATAAATAAATAAATAAATAAATAAATAAATAAATAAATAAATAAATTCAAACGGCTCACTCCTCCCTTCATAAAATAATTTCAAAAACTAGTCTACGGTTTACACAGTACGACAGGGACTGAGGGAAAAGGAAAGTGATCACTCTCATTCGCCATCACTCTCCTAAGTGTTTCACCAGGGGAGCAATTAATCACTCGCTTTCATAATGTGTGTAGAAATTATGTAGATTTGATCATCATGTTATATACTGCATTACAATCACCCGTTAACTGACCCAACTAGAAGACGATACTTGCAAAACATTATCTCGCATAATTAAAATCTTTCATTATTTGCTAAAAACATAGATTATGATTCCTGACTGGAACGAGCTTATTCTTAAAACATATCTTATGACTCCTCGTTGGAACGAGCTCAATGGGCACGTTTCATTGAGGAGTCCGAAGCAATGTTTTTAGAGCCAAAATAAAAAAAAAAAAAAAATTGTATGATCATTTTCGTGCATAGTGCTGGTGAGTTTGGGCTGTCATCATAGGTAAGGGATTAAAATCACTCTTTTGAATTTTTCACTCTCGCAAAGTCAAAATGAGGAGAGTGCTTATTCACTCGCCTGCATTTTCTTCCCGGAAGTCACTGGTACTATTATCAGAAAAGCGGCAAGACAATTTTTCCGAATCACGTCCCAATCATGATCCGATCGAAATTATCTTGCTGCTTTTCCCTATCAACATTGTAGACTCTCACCTGGCGAAAAATGAGAGAACAATGAATTTGAGATGCTATTCCCGCTTATTGTTCATGATGTGATCATGTGGTCCTCATTTCCCAGTGCTTTATTTAACCCTTTACCTAACATGAAAAGCAGCCGACACTTGCAAACAAAATTCTTGAATAACTAATTTTTTTAATTTTTTGTTCTCAAAAACATAGGTTATGAACCTCATTGGAACGTGCTCGACGAGCTCTTTCCAAAGAGGGGTCATAACCTATGTTTTTGAGACAAAAAATGAAAATATCATGAAAATTAATTGGCGATTTTTGAGAATAGCGCTGGCTGGTTTTGGCTGTTACGTTGGGTAAAGGGTTAAGGCCCACTAGTGTAAGTGTGTTGCGATCATATCACGATGTAATTACGAAAAGACCACCTTTGTTGTCACAGTTCTGTACCTACCACACGAATGACAAAGGCAGTGTCATTTTGGCTATGTCCCATCGTCTGATCAGATCCAGATAACTGTATTTCCTATCTGTCTTTTTTTGTTTGCTTATCTCGGTTTTGAATGATTTTTCCAGTTTGGTCAAATCTGGGCATGCTTTCCGATTGATTTTTGCCATCAATCTAACCGCTTCTTCCGCCTGTACTGTTTTGTCATGAGCAAGTAGCCATCTGATGCTCTCTGGCACAATACTGAAAAGGAAATGAAAGTGTCAATGACACTGTAGCTCAACTTGACAAACTTGAACTTGGTAAGTTATAAATGAAATGGCAAAATTGAAGATCATTGGTACCAATGTCATTTTTTTTACCAGTGGCAACATTTTTTGACAGAAACCGAAGAAAATCGATAGCTCCCATCTAGAGGCCTCCCCAAACAAGCATGCCAGGGTTCAAAGCAATCCGGTTATAAATGTGCCCTGTAGGGTGTATAAAAGGGAAATATTGTGGTCTGACTAGCCTAAATTCTAAGAACGTTTGCCGTGGCAACATTTTTTGACGGAAATGGAAGAAAATCGATAGCTCCCATCTAGAGGTCACCGTAAATAAGCATACCAGGTTTCAAAGCAATCTAATCATAAATGTGCCCTGTAGGGTGAGCCAAAGGGAAATATTGTGGTCTGACTAAACTTAGTTCTAAGAATGTTGACTGCGGCAACATTTTTTGATGGAAATTGAAGAAAATCGATAGCTCCCATCTAGAGGTCACTCCAAACAAGCATGAAAGGTTTCAAAGCAATCCGATCATAAATGTGCCCTGTAGGGTGTGCCACAGGGAAATATTGAGTCTTCTGACTAAACTAAGTACTATGAACGTTGGCCGCGGCAACATTTTTTGACGGAAATTGAAGAAAATCGATAGCACCCATCTAGAGGTCTCCCCAAACAAGCATACCAGGTTTCAAAGCAATCAAATCATAAATGTGCCCTGTAGGGTGTGCCAAAGGGAAATATTGTGGTCTGACTAAACTGAGTTCTAAAAACGTTGGCCGCGACAACATTTTTTGACGGAAATTGAAGAAAATTGATAGCTCCCATCTTGAGGTCACCCCAAACAAGCATGCCAGGTTTCAAAGCAATCCGATCATAAATGTACCCTGTAGGGTGTGCCAAAGGGAAATATTGAGTCCTCTGACTAAACTAAGTTCTAAGAACGTTGGCCGCGGCAACATTTTTTGACAGAAATTGCAGAAAATCAATAGCTCCCATCTAGAGGTCTCCCCAAACAAGCATACCAGGTTTCAAAGTAATCTGATCATAAATGGGCCCTGTAGGGTGTGCCAAAGGAAAATATTGAGGTCTGACTAAACTAAGTTCTACGAACGTTGGCCGTGGCAACATTTTTTGCCGGAAATTGACGAAAATCGATAGCTCCCATCTAGAGGTCACCCTAAATAAGCATACCAGGTTTCAAAGCAATCAAATCATAAATGTGCCCTGTAGGGTGTGCCAAAGGGAAATATTGTGGTTTGACTAAACTAAGTTCTAAGAACGTTGGCCGTGGCAACATTTTTTGATGGAAATTGAAGAAAATGGATTGCTCCCATCTAGAGGTCACCCCAAACAAGCATGCCAGGTTTCAAAGCAATCCAATCATAAATGTACCCTGTAGGGTGTGCCAAAGGGAAATATTGAGTCTTCTGACTAAACTAAGTTCTAAGAACGTTGGCCGCGGCAACATTTTTTGACAGAAATTGAAGAAAATCGATAGCATCCATCTAGAGGTCTCCCCCAAACAAGCATACCAGGTTTCAAAGCAATCTGATCATAAATGTGCCCTGTAGGGTGTGCCAAAGGGAAATATTGAGGTCTGACTAAATTAAGTTCTACGAACGTTGGCCGTGGCAACATTTTTTGCCGGAAATTGAAGAAACTCGATAGCTCCCATCTAGAGGTCACCCTAAATAAGCATACCAGGTTTCAAAGCAATCAAATCATAAATGTGCCCTGTAGGGTGTGCCAAATGGAAATATTGTGGTTTGACTAAACTAAGTTCTAAGAACGTTGGCCGCGGCAACATGTTTAGACTGAAATTGAAGAAAATCGATAGCTCCCATCTAGTGGTCACCCCAAACAAGCATGCCAAGTTTCAAAGTAATCTGATCATAAATGCGACCTGTGAGGTGTGCCAAAGGAAATTGTGGACGTACGTACTAACGTACTAACATACTAACGTACGTACGTACGTACGTACGCCGACGGACGAGAAGTAATGGCAATAGCTCAGCTTGACTTTGTCAAGTTGAGCTAAAAAACCCAACATCGCCCTTTCTCGAAAATATTTATTCAGTTTCTTTGTATAGTGCCATAAATATGAGAATCTACTACTCAATTTTCATAGGTTAAACAACAGACGGGAGAGTTTGATTTTTATTCAGACTGTTACTCACAGTTATAGTACTGTCTTCACTCAAGTCATTTACATATATACTTTTGGCCTCCATTTAACTGTGTTCCTCTCTGATGATATCATCACAACGTGTGGACTGGATTGCTAAACTGCCGATCTTCGTATGATGTCATCACAACCTGTGTATTGGATTGCCCCCAAATAGGGGATTTCAACGAGAGGTTATAAATGCATATAGTCCAGCATTCACATTAACACAGACTTTTCTTGATTTTGACACTATTTATTGGATGGAATTAATGTCTAGGGTTACCTTACAATCACAGATTCTGACAAATTTCCTCTGCTTCTAACCAATCCACTAACCTTATTCTTCCTTTCCTGCGATTCCAGGTACTCCTGTTCCTGTTGTTGATCCGTACACCGAAATAAATTTGTTCGGTCACGACCAGGGATAACTGTGTCGTGTCCTTGAGCAAGACAGTTAATCCATATTGCCCACATGGGGGCACGGTTACACTGTGTATTAAGGCGTATTACACGTCGACGGTGCACTTGCTTTCAACCAGTGCTAACCCTGCTTGTGCGGAGTTAGTACCTTGGGGAGCCGTATCGTTGCTTGCCGCTGCTGAGTGGTTCTCTCCAGGTACTCCGACTTCCTCCAACCGTAAAGCAGTCCGTCAAGAGGTGATCCTGGCATTCGTTAAATAAATAAATAAATAAATAAATTTACCACGATTAATCAATCAGATTTCTCGATTCACCCATGCCCCGCCATTGTTTCTACACGGGGTACATCGATCAAGATGTTCGTCTTTCATGATATAAGGGCCACTAGAAATCACCACAAGAGGTATAATCTAAAGTTTATCATATCCTCATCTGGGTATTCAAATATCATTAGACATATTGGCATAGCCTGCTATATATATAGGTCTTGATGGCTATGAGCCAGAGGAAAGTACTCCATGTGAGTGGACATATACTCTGTCATTCCTCATATCCCCAACTCACGTTGGCCACGAGGATATTACTCAGAGAGGTATAATCTATCATTCATATCCTCATCCAGGTATTGAATTGCCACATTCATTACAATTCCTTCTATGGCCTGTCTATGGCTATAGAATTCCCTTTTCGTCGTATGATGCCATGGGGGACATGGGGAAATCACTCCGTGAGGTCAAACCTCACATCCTTTCTATCCTATCCTCGTCTGAGAGTTTGGGAATGAAGACAATGATGGTTTGGAGGCTAATGTGTGTTTGTGTGTGTGTGTGTGGGGGGGGGGGGGGGGGGTGGAGGTAGCGGGAACGCTATTGTGGGATACCTTTTGGAGGAAACCTGTTGGAGGATAGTTATCTGATTCTTCACCCGGGTGGCTCAGTTGGAAAGGATGTAAAAAGAGACCGATCTGCACCTTCAGCTCATTTGTGTCTTGACCGTCGTCGAGTGAAGACTTGAAAGTCAACTGTTGCGAATACTGTAGAAGAGTCTTGAATCGAAAGTTTAACTCACAAAAGCACAAAGAGAACGTTTGCTCCAGAAAAAAATACCGTTGCCATCATAAAAGATGTGGTATGGATGCCATTTACTGCCCACGGAGAGATATCAACTCACTGAAAAGACCTGAGTTCAACCATGAAGACCACCCAGAAAAAGCTGCTGAAGACCTGCGACCAATGATCTACCGAAATAAAGAAGTGTCAGAATTTTTGACGCGACACAAAGAGAAAACTGTGTTCAAACAAACAGCGTGTGACGACCCGATTACCTGTTTCTATGGATGTGCTTTTAACATCATCGAAGACACGACGCCACAGAGTGCAATCAGTGCATCGGAGCGAGATGACCCTCGAGGACACTACAGAGTACTGAAGCTACTGATACATGATGGAATTTCAACCAATATAAACATAAGTCTGTTACATAGAAATATGATTTTCTTTCGTCACTCATCACTCATGTCCTAGATCTTAGAAGGGTGTAAATAGGACGTACAAAACTAAAGCTGAAACGGTTAACCGATTAATCGATTAATCAATGATCAACATCTTGATCAATCCAAAAAGTAACTGATCGATTAACCGTTACTTTTGAACTACTGCATTATATGGGTTAACAAAGGAACAAACTACTTGCTCCAAAACAGGTAAACATTGTCACACTGACTCACATCAGTTATATGAGACAGACTAAAGCATGCAAGTTACTTGTTGACATACTTGTTTACTTGCATGCTCATCACACTGTATCAGTAGCTGGGAATGGCCATTCTTAACCCTTTGCCCATTGCGGGTAGCTACTTGCAAAATGAATTCATCAATTACTAAAAATTTTCAATTTTTGTCTCAAAAACATAGCTTATGAGCCCTCGTTGAGCTCGTTCCAATGAGGGGTCATAAGCTATGTTTTTGAGGCAAAATTTGAAAACATAATAAATTTGAATGGAGATGTTTGTATATAGGCCTAGTCGGTTTTGTTTGTTACGTTGGGTAAAGGGTTCATGCTGTAAATCAGCAACTGTATGACAATTATTCAGATATCTATTTGCACAAATGATTAATCGGTTAACCAAGGTTAATCCACGTGATTAATCGACCAAGAAAACCTCTTAACCGTTTCAGCTCTATACAAAACGCGAAATACTCTTATTCTCCGACCACCAAAAAGTGAGAACATGAAAGTCCATTGCTGCATATACTGTTGATAAACCTTCTCCAGACCAAACAACATGCACAGGCATGAAGACGGTTATTGTCCTAAAAGACAATCGAAAAAGTCAAAGACCCCTGGAACTGAAAGACTGAATAGAAATAGAAAACTAATGCGATTTCTATCTCATGCTGACCGACGCGAAGCCAAGACCACGATCAAGACGGCTTGTGATGATTTGATACAATCTACATGTGATTGTGCCACGAACCTATTGGATTATAATGTACCAATGACCCAAACCGAGAGGGTTCAGCTCATTCAACACAAGTACCAATTCCGGAGGCTAACCTTACCAAAAGATAAACTGTCTTATCGAAAACGTGGATCACACACAAAGGAGGATTTTTAGGGAAGTTACTCAAACCAGTCATCAATGTACTGTTCAATATCGTGGAGCTATAAAAAGAACGTGCCAGTAACTCCAATTCTTGGCGAAAAAGAAGGCGGTTTTGTATGGAAGTCATTCAAACCAGTCATTAGTTTACTGTTACATATCGTCCCTCGGTCTATAAAAAGGATGTCCCAGTAACACCAATTCTCATTTGTGTTCTAACCTTCGAACAGAGTGGACGCAATGCAACCCTGTCGTCATTATTCTCAAATGGAGGCTTCGGAATCCAGTCAGTGGGAACCATCTGGAATACCCAAGAAAACTCAGAAGGAGAACCACATGTGGACGAGTCTATTGCTCAACTGGGAAAATTAGTTAGAAGTGTCTGCGCCGATAATCAACTGAAAGCCTCGAGAACAATTATATCGAGGATGGAATGGAGAATATATAGTCGAAACAGCAGACACAACACTTCAAAACAGTATCACAGAAGCCATCGGCACGAAATAGATTAATGCGCTGTTGTACGTTAGGAATATTTGCAACGACCCAATACGCAAGAAAATTAAACAGACTGCTAAACGTCTTCGCGAAAGTGGAGTATGACTTCAAGGAATCCCAGAAATACGCCTTAGAAAAGACAAAATGTCTGTTCGACGTCCTCGTGGCAATATACTCTTTCGAAGTGGGAGACGATGTAAATGATAAGAAGACTAGGAGACAAGGAGTCAAGGAGAAAAGGACTCGCCGCTAGAGAAAAAAAATCCAAAAAGGACCATTCGCATAAAAATAAATTCATTTTTGTTCCAGACATCCAAGAGTGAAGATATCTGACCAAATATTCACATCAGTGCTCAGATTAATAGAGGACTTACATATAGAGAGCTTGAAGAATGATGCCGACTTAAAGCTGTCTTCCCCGGAATTCGCCCAAGTGGATTGTGCGGTACATTGAGGCAAGAGAAGAAACCTAGGCCGCTACACAGATTGTGTTGTGAGAATGAAACACCGATGTGTGGAGACAATTTATGCCACGTGTCGATTGTTTACTAAAGAAGAGATACGAACAGTCAAAGGTCATTCAAAAAAGAAAGAAGTGATGGACTTGCCTGACTCCAGAGCACAAGAAAACAGCGAATGGACAAGTCTGGAGTTTCCACTCAGAAGACTGAAGTTTCCACTCAGACTGCAAACAAGAGAACGAAAGAGATGCCAGAAGCTGATCCCTTCAAGAAAAACAGAAGAAGACTAAATATCAAGAGAGTGGAGTTAAGAAGAATGATGTTTCCACTCAAGTGACGAAGCATCATGAAGGCAAGAGAACGAAACAGACTCTAAAGACAAAACCTTCCAAGAACGAAATGAAGAAGGCTGAAGTTATAACTCAGAAGAATGAAGATTCAAGGATAGACAACCTACAGATCACACCAAGTACGGAGTTGTAGACCAGCCAAAGAATGATGTTACTACCCGGAGAAACGGTGACTTACCTGCTAACCTAGAACTCGAAAACAAAGCAGCCAACAATGTCAAGTTACTTAAAGCAAGAGAAATCAAAGCAACCAACAAAAACAAGCTTCCAGCTTTCAGCAAACTAACATGCTTTAGTGGGAACCAAAACCAGAGCGAAGCAACAGGTAGAAACCAAGATAGAAGCTCCGATCGAACCTACGATCAGATGGTTAACCAATTGTCCAGGAAAAACAGGACGAAAAGCAAAAAAGAAGAACACCCCCCCCCCAAAAAAAACAAAAACAAAACAAAACAAAAAAACAAAAAAAAAACGCACCTGTGACCACTCAAGAGATGTATTCGACGAAGCAGATGCCTTTGGCAATTGAACTGTAAATGAACAAAGTGATTTACATGTTGACCAATGTAATTGTACCAAAACAAAAACGAATGGAATGTTAAATATTCTTATGTTGTATTTTATCAACTACCCAACAGAAGTACCCGATGGAGAAGTCAGATAACTATCCTCCAACAGATATTCTCCAAAGGTATCCTCCAATAGTTCTCACCCGTCCCCACAGGTCCCCAAACCACCATTGTCTTCAGTACCCAGATGAGGATTTGAATGTTGACAGGTTAGACCCCATTGAGGGAACTCCTCACGGCCCCCATGGCTTCATATGGCGAAAAGGGGATTCTATAGCCATAGACAGATCATATAATGGATTCAATGTAACGTTTCTGTTCAATACCTGGATGAGGATATGGGAGATAATTGATTATACATCTTTGAGTGTTTTCCCTTGGGCCTCATTAGATGAAGATATGACAGATTATACCTCAGTGAGTACTTTCCTCATAGTCTTCGAGGCCTCATTCGACATACCTCATATCGAAGACTGACATAACACTAGTAGGCTATGCCAATATGTCCAATGCAAGCCAGAAAATAAGCAGATTGTCATCTGCAAAATGAGGTCCTCAGAGGATGAATTTAGTGATGCTACCCTGCACAGTAGGGTAGCATCACTATATTTACCCTCTGTGAACCTCAATCTGAATCAGGGTCTCAAAACTGAACAGAAAGAAGTACCAAGAGGATAAATTGGCCCACTGTATGGGACGGCATCATCAAATTCACCCCTGGGAACCTCATTCTGGAAATGTCAGACTGCTTATTTTCAGGCTTGGTCCAATGACCTTTCAATATCCAGACGAGGATATGATAATTTTAAACATATGAGAACCATTTCACTCTTTCACTTGTTCTTTGTGACTTCATTTCCATTCTAACTAGGCCAGTTCTCTGTCAAGCTGCGCTTGTTTGTGTAAATAAATGTGAGCCATTACGTAGTTGCAGGTGACTGAGCGTACTCACCTAGAATGCTCACCTAGTATGACTCGCACTGGTGGTGGGCTTGTCCAAGATCAGAGGTTCAACAAGATTCACTGGCCCGCTAGGGCTCACACCTCTTAGGCTGTGATATACATGTTTCGTTCATTACTACTGAACAATGCCATCATATTTACGAAAAGTGCTATTAAACGTAGGAGACGACTCATATAAGTCTTAGGCTTCCTGTCGAACTACCAACTTGATTATCACTGTTGCTGTTATTTCGTGTACTGCTAGTAAAGCCTTTTCATTAATCTATTACACTGTTATGTAATGTATACATATAACATTATCTTGAATAAAAGTTAGAACTGAAACGATTAACTGATTAATCGATTAATCAATAATCAACATCTTGATCGATCCAAAAAGTAATTGATCGATAAAGCCTTCCTTTTGAACTACTGTATTAGATGGGTTAACAAAACTTGCTCCAAAACAGGCAAACGTTGTCACACTGACTCACATCAATTATATGAGACAGAGTAAAGCATGCAGGTTACTTGCTGACATATTTGTTTACTTGCATGCTCATCATACTGTATCAGTGGCTGGTCATTCTTAACCCTTTATCCACTTGCAAAATAAATTTACTAAAAATATTCAATTTTTGTCTCCAAAACATAGCTTATGACCCCTCATTGGAACGAGCTCGTTGAGCTCGTTCCAATGAGGGGTCATAAGCTATGTTTTGGAGACAAAAATTGAAAACATAATAAATTTGAATGGAGATTTTTGTATATAGGCCTAGTCGGTTTTGTTTGTTACGTTGGGTAAAGGGTTCATGCTGTAAATCATCAACGGTATGACAATTGTTCAGATATCTATTTGGACAAATGATTAATCGATTAACCAAGGTTAATCCACGTGATTAATCGATCAAGAAAACAGCTTAACCGTTTCAGCTCTACAATTAATTATACATAGGTCTACTTGTGAAATGATACTGATGCAGCACTGTCACTAGTTTGTTTCTTTTTTGCTGTTGTTTTTTTTATTTTGGTCAAATTTAGCCATTCAGGTATCAATACTCACTAATTACTGAACACCCCATTGGAGTTGAAATTACCACCCAGAAAAAAGTTCAAATTTTGTGATGTAGCTTTATGCGCTGAAATCAGTTGGGTTAAAAATCAACGAAACTCAGTAACTGAATATGAACCTTCGTACTCACTCACTCAGTCCAGTTGATTTGGGTTGATTTGTAACCTAACTGATTTTAGAGTGTAGAATTGCAACGTTTCAAATCGCTAACCTATGTTTAACCTCGTAGTCCATTAGCTGAAACTTTGAACGTGGTTCCAAAACTTTTCCAAAAAATATGTTTGTTTCTGACCTGATGCAATTTTGGTAACTTTACTCGACAGGTGTTGCAATAAAACTCAACTCTAAGAAACAATTTAATTCAACAGTAGAAATGTGGCTACAGGCCTGTAATGAAATCTTAATTGAAACTCAAATCTTAACATAATTTCCGAATGTGATATTTTTGCAGAGAGATTTTGAGATCCAAGCCTTGTTTCGCTACTTTTCGGAACTTGAGTGGGAATTTGTTGCTGGAGATGGTGTCTTTGATAATAACATCATTCAATGTCATTCAACAGCCGCGCCCTCTAAATAGACCGTTAGCGTCGCCTGAGTGTTAGAATGTCCTTTGTCCCATAGATGACATAGGACATTCTAGCACTCAGGCGACTGGCTGTTAAACGTTCCATTTCGCAACTTTTGTTGTTCAATTTGCAATATGGAAACATTTCGAAACAGTCACCGGCAATTTCGATGGCATATGTATAACACACGTTGTAATATTTACTTCCCGATTATTATTATTATTTATTAGGGTTTAACGACACACTAACAGCCAGGGTCATATCATGTCGGTGACAGTTTTACGGGTGGAGGAAGCCGGAGTGCCCGGAGAGAACCACTGAGCAACGACGAGCAGCTGTCTGTTCTCCAACATCGTAACTCTGCACCGCGACACAGGCAGGGTTAGATAGGTTGAAGACATGCGCGCCATCGACGTGCTGAACGCCTTAATACACAGCGTCATCATGCCCCCATGTAGGCAATCGGGAGTAAGTGCCTTGCCCAAGGCACACGACACGGGCGTACGAATCAGTCGCTGAAATGGTCATCCATCCAACTACTAACCGCGCTCGACGTTGCTTAACTTCGGTGATCTGACAAGAACCGGTTACCGCGACGCCACCGCGCCCCTTACTTTCCGATTACTTTCCGATTTCCTGTTGTACCTTTGCATAAAAACACTCCTATCGCTTTTGGCTGTTGCATCCGATGCATCGAGAGCAGCGAGGGGAGACAACACTGCATGGTGTTTCACACAATCTCCGAAGCTTTTTGGTGTGGCTGTACTAAATATTTGAATTAGAGTTACCCGCCTTGAAATAAAATTTACTCGGAAATGATGCGATCTTCGAAACTGAGCTGCCTTCAAAGTGCCTTGGGAAAATATATTGTTTTAATACAAGTTTGAAGCATTCTCCTGACATCTAGCTTTATTGTTGAATATTGCAGACGAATAAAGAGGGCGATTTAATGACTTTTTGGACCTAAAAAATACAATTGACTATTGGTGTCTTTTTATCGGGAATTCCCTAAAAAAAATATGTGCACGTGACCGGTACTTCTCTTCCTGTCAGTTTGTCACCCTTGTTTGCTCCATGCCTCACTGTTTTAGGATCAGAAAAAGTTGTCTGAAGGGCTATACTTGACAAAGTTATTTGAATGCCAAAACTAAAATGATGCGATCATATTTATTTCCCACCTGAACGTTATAATGATCTCCTGTGGAAAATATGTCGTAGGTATAACAGCACTACATATCTGAATCAGAATTAGCCTCCTTAAGACATGGCACACGGAAATGATGCAATCTCCGAAACTAGGCAGCCTTGATAAAAAATATATTGCTCTAATAACCTTTTGACGCATTTTCCTGACATTTTGCATTGTTGCTGAATATTCAAGGGAAATAAAGAGGGTAGTTTGATGGATTTTTTTTGGATCTAAAAAATATAGTATTAACTATTGGTGGGTGTTTGTTGGGAATTCGCCGAAAGAATTTGCACGTGATCGGTACTTTCCTTTCCATCATTTGTTTCTGCCTTATTTGTTGCATGACACCTTGCTTAGTACCTCACAATGAAATCATGACCTCTTCCATTCAGGCCACTGATTTCAAGTGACAGACAATGGTTAAAAATATCTACTTACGATTAATCTACTTACAACCACCCAGACAGGAAAGGTGCAGCAATTACGCCGGTCGCCATACTTGCATATCTCCAGTTCTTCGTCAGATAAGCACAGAGGGCAAAGAAAGTTTCACCAACGTCCCAGGACGGAAAACCAGAAATACACGACCTCCACTTTGCAGGAGTGAATTCCACAGCTATTCCTACATTTAAAACCAAAATGCCACCTACTGTAGCTCCAATTAAAAACCTCATAATGGCATATGTCTGCCAGGTTCCAACAAACGATGAGCCTGCGGAAAACACCATAAGTCCCGCTATTAGTGAGAAAAAGACCTTCTTTCTTCCGAACAATTCCGACATCTGGCCTGTCAAAAGACTTCCGAACAGATCGCCACATACTTGTATTGACGTGATCAACGCTGAGAATTGCATCCTGTTGCATATAAGGTTAAACTGGAATAAATGAAAATATGAAAATCTATAATAATTGCTGCAGTTAATCAAAGCCAACAGTACGGTGACTAAAAAGACGGACAAATAATTTTGAACAGCGGACAGAAATCGCGAGGTGATCTCTATTCCGTTATTTTTGTGTGAGTGATAGTAGTATAGCTCGCACGTTTCAGGGGCTAGTTGGATGACTTCGGTGGATGACCTCGGATGTGACGTCATGTCACGTGACCCAGTGGCGCCATGTTGTGTTGTCATGGTAACCCGTGTGAGCGGCCATGTTGTGACGTCACCCCCATAGTGATACATGGTGTGAGTGCGCATGCGCAGCGCGTGTTGTTAGAGTGATACGTGTTTCCGTCGTCCATTTTGTACACTGGAGGCCGCCATCTTGGTTTCTATGGTAGCACGTGCTTGCTATGTTACCCAAAGGCCTACAACAAGACAGGGGTATGTTCAGAGGGTGTGTTCGATTGAATCGGAGTATCAGGAATTACCACAAACAACCCGACAATCCCTCCAAATCACGAAAATCCACCACAAATCACTGAAATTGACTGTATTTGATACTGATTTCCCATTTTATCGGCTTAGCACGTAGTGCTATAGTACCGAGGGGATACCAGAGGTGTGTTCTGGTTCCAATTTTCCCAGAATCCCTTTTGGATCACTATCCCATGACGTTTTTTTCACAAATAAATTGTATAATGGTAGCACGTAGTGCTATAGGGCAAATTTACCCAGAATCCTCTGGTTCTACTTGGGACTATATTTTTATAAATCCCTACACTCTATTTTTAGTAACATCTTTAACTGACCCCCTAACTACTTGTTAGGGTAGCAATTTCTATAAATGACTCCCCTAACTACATGATTTTAAATAATAAATTTAATGAGGATCAAGATATTTTGATGCTATCCAATCAGAGCGAAGTTAATCCACCAATCAGATTATTATATTCTCATTGTGTTTCTTTTCCATTGACTTCTATACTAATTTTCTAACTTTCCCAACTTTAACCTATAGTCCTATAGGAAACAAACACAAACGCCCATCGAGAATGAAAACATCGACGAAAAAACGTTGCGACGTCGTGACGTTTTTAAAAACGTCCGTCACGAAGATATAAATTCCGGAGAAGAGTAACGTCGCGTCATTCTGTTTCGATCCTTCGAACTGAACGCATCTCTAGAGTGTTTTCTATAGCAATTTTGCCTTCGCAAAAATTTTATGACGATGGAGTCTGATGCTGCTACTGCATTTACCAGGACTGATGTTTATGCCTGTGAAGAGTGTGGAAAGACCTTTACGGATCGCTACACCGGAACCGCCATGTGCGTACCAAGCACGGGGGAGAGAAGACCTACGACTGCACCAACTGTAACAAGAGTTATGCTTTGAAGCAAAAGCTGGATCAACATCTGAAGAAATGTTTGGAGACCTATACATGTATGGAATGCGGCCAGGAGTTTAACCAACTACTCCATTTTAACCGCCACCAGAGCGTCGCCCACCGACCAGTTCTTGTACCAGCTAAAAGGAAGACCGATGAACCGACGAGAGGACCAACCAAACAACCACGGACCACGACGACCACCCGTTATGATGTTGACCCGATTGATTTTGACAAGAATATGATGTTCGAAGAAGAGACCGATGAAATTTTGAATGTATACGAAGATAACTGGAGTTCTATTAGAACTCGCCAAATGATGAACAGAAGAGTCCAGGACCAGTATAACTACCGGATCAACGATGTGAACCTGAAGATGATGAATGATGAATTGATGACTACCGTATTTCTGCCACAACACTTAAGATTTAAAATTAATCTTAGTTTTGGTTTTATCCTGCGGCACAATGAAACGAATGAACTGAAGTGTTACCATCCATCACAAAACAACGCCCGGGTACTTGATGTTCCACAACTAGTATGCTGCCAAGAAAACTTTGAAGAATTCCTTGATGATGTCATGGAAGAAGATATCCTGGAATGGGCCAAGTTAAAACGACCCAACACCAAATGGCTTGTGGAGAGATTTACGAACGCCACCTTTTATGTGAATAAGCTGAAAGATCACCCAATTGGAAAGGTAGAAGATCTTCCCGATTATATTCTCCAGAACAAAGCAGTAAATGCATTGGTGAAAGATAAACATAACCAGTTTACCTATGAAGACAACCTGTGTATCTTCCGATGTTTAGCTTTATGGAGTGGACAACCTCAACTATACAACAGATGCCATGTACAACAAGTATACAAAGAAGCCAAAGAATGAATTCCGTGGAGTAACTTTAGCCGAATTACCAGACTTGGAGAAATTTTTTGAAGTTAATATCCAAGTATATGAACTTGTCAAGAATGATAATGACCAAACTGTTGCCACATTAGTCCAGAGATCTCACAGACAGTTTGAGAATACCATGTATGTGAACGTTTACAAGAAGCATTTTAGCTACATCTTCGATATATACTATAAATCCTTTGAAGGCCGCAAATGCGGCAAATTCTAGAAATCTGCACGATTTCTACGGCGTCACGAGAACACATGTACAGATGAAGTGAAGTACCAGTATGTTGGTGGTGTTTACCATCCATCCCAGTCCGTATTTGATCTGTTAGAAGATGAAGGTATAGAAGTGCCTGAAGAGAAGAAGTTTTATCCATACCGTGCAACCTTTGATTTTGAAAGTTACTTTGTCAAATCCAGTCTACCTATCGACAGTGATAAACAGATATGGGAAGCAGAACACCGACCATTGAGCGTGAGCGTATGTAGTAATGTTCCAGAATATCAAGAACCGAAGTGTGTTATTACAAACGGAAATTCTCAAGAATTTGTTGAAGAAATGATGACATGCCTCACAGATATATCATCTCATTGCCGTCAACTGATGCAGACCTATCATGCGTGGACCTTATTTAAACTCAGACAGAAAATTGATGAAACGCTGGAAGCGGAAGCCAGAGCTACTGGAGAAGATACATCCAAGATGCACCCTTTACAAAAGTTGAAGAAGAAATTTCAAGACTACCTGCAAGAGATGCCTGTCATCGGATTCAACAATGGAAAATACGATATGAATATTACGAAAGCCCAGAAGGCTCATTCAAACTTCAAATTTCAAATTTCAAATTTCAAACTTCAAATTTCAAACTTCAAATTTCAAATTTCAAACTTCAAATTTCAAACTTCAAATTTCAAATTTCAAACTTCAAATTTCAATTTTTAGAATCCGTTTTTTTTTCTTCCCGCCTTCAAAAGTACACTGACCAATCAGATATCGCCACCGACGTCTAGTTAACCAATCACGTTCATTCGGAGGAACTCGCCCAATTCCGTCGCTGACGATTCTGTATAATTTCATTGTTATCGTAGTATCAGAACAAGTGCGGTCGACTGCCCAGTTGCGCGGGATTTTTTTTCTTTTGGAGGAGGAATTATCATTTCGCCGATATAGGTAGGTTTATACTTTGTCACGGTTAGCAATATTATTGGTACGTCTTAATACTCAGTCTATCGAAGTAGCCGTTTTGAGTGTTTGTAGGGATTTTTGATATTCTGTTTGGTTGAGGACTCGTGTGCACCGATTTTGAAATTTTTGTGGCATTTTAGTATGATATTACCTCCCTGTCCGGGCGGTCTACTTAAAAATAATTCAGCGTGCACTACCGGGGATTTTATATGGCATTTCTAGCAAAATCAATCCGCATATATATCTTATTATCTATATGAAGAGGTTTGGTCCGTAGGCTTGATGTGTTATGGGGGTGTTCACCATGCAACCGTAGACTTTTTGTAAATAATATTGTATTGTTTATTGGAATATTATAAGTGAGGAAAAAAATGTTCAGCTATGTGTCATCAAAACACAATATTAACCCAATATGTATGGCATAAGCACCGCTCAACACTGTAATTAATAACTTCTCCTTGCTCTTTATTTTATCCTAGAAAAGCGCTCGTCGGACTGTTGTCGGAATTAATTCAAAATTCAAAATCAGGAGCTTAATCGGAAGAGTAAAAATTCTGTAACGTGTATGTATGGGTGGGGGTGGGTGTTTATGTGAATGTGGAGATAAAACCCCACTCAACACAACGTTTTGTAAGAAAATATCCTCAAAACTGGAATCGCCAGAATGACATTATTTTAGATGGGCGGGGACCTTTATTGTACCACCGTAATGATGTTGATGACACACATTTGTTAGTCAATGCGGTCGATCGCGTGTCTCTCGTTAATTTGAAGTCGGGCAGTCATATGTATACCGCTGGTGGGTATATCATTCAAAAGGGAAAACCTTCCCTCAATCCTACTCCCCCACCCCTTCACCTCCTTTCCCAACAAACACACATCCACCTGCGAATATCTTCATGGTATTGGAAGCATTGTGGTCATTGCGAAAACAGTGTGATTTGGTATATGGTGAAAATATATTTCACATGCCCCACATAGTACAGATCAGGGTAGATAGGGGGGTGTGTGCATACGGAGCCAAGCACGAAACTCTGGGACATCTGTATTTGAATTCTCCGCTATCTAAACATCATTTGTGTGTCGTGGATGGAGATTTCGGTTCATATATGGGTGAAAGATGTGTTTCTGCAAAATGTTTGGAGTGAATGATTTTCTGAGTTTTGGAAAGTTCTCAGCTCCGAGAGCCGAGTTCGACCCGCGCCCCGATTCCGACCCTCTACGTTGGTCTATATTCCCGGTAATTCGAACAAGGGATTAAATAACCTCATGTCATCCTCCCATACGGGGTCTAGGTTGTGGCAATGTCGACTGTTTTTCTCTGTTGCATTCTACTTTGAATAATGGAAAGGGAATAAAGGAGACCCCGACCCCCCCCCCCCCCCTACTATATCCACAATGTACGATTGAGTGCCCCTTATGTTCAGTTGGAATCCCATGACGAGCAGAAAAGTTCCATTTCTAGGAAGTAATTGGTACTGAACAGGATTAGCATCAATATGGATAGTTTGCAACTTATGCACATTAAATCAATAATTGCAGCTGACAGGCCGAGAAGGCTCATTTAAATTTCAAATTTCAAACTTCAAATTTCAAACGTCAAATTTCAAACTTCAAATTTCAAACTTCAAATTTCAAACTTCAAATTTCAAACTCCAAATTTCAAACTTCAAATTTCAAACTTCAAATTTCAAACTTCAAATTTCAAATTTCAAACTTCAAATTTCAAGTTTCAAATTTCAATTTTCAAAATCCGTTTTTTTCCCACCTTCAAAACTACATTGACCGATCAGATATCTCCACAGACTTCCAGGTAACCAATCACGTTCATTCGGTGGAACTCGCCCGATTTCCTAGCTGACGATTCTGCATAATTTCGTTGTTATCGTGGTATCAAACAGGGAAGATCGACTGCCCAGAAGCGCAGGATTTTTTTTTTCATTTGGAGGAGGTATTATCATTTCGGCGATATAGGTAGATTGATAGTTTGTCACGGGTAGCAATAATATTGGTTCATCTGGATACTTAGCCTGTCGAAGTAGTTTTTTCGAGTGTTTAAAGGGATTTTTAATATTCCCTTTGGTTGATTCACTCAGTGGCGGTTTAGCGGGTGGGTGGGTGGTGAGCCCCCTTGAATTTGTAATTAGTGGGTGAGGGGGTGTTTTGTGGGTTTGTGTGTGCGGGAAGAGGTTTGCAAGGCATTTCCGCCGCGGTAACAAAAATTGATCAGTTATGATGCGGCCAGTGGCCATCGCTACCACGAGACGTTCATGGCTCGGCACGTGGCAAAACAAAGTTGAATGCCAGGGTCCAAAAGCCCCCATTTCCTTGAATCTGAGCGGATATTTTGAGGTTTTTCATGGAGATACATTTGTAAGATGTCACACCTCAAGCGCTGGTCATTACCATTAAATTTGTGTCTTTTCAATTCAGAGTGTGGTGGTCGAGTGGATTAGCGCGTTGGTGTCTCGTGCCAGATGCCTCGGGTTCACTAACCTAACACTCTCTGTCAGCATCAAGTGTGGAGTTGATACTGTCACAGCGCCCCGTCCTATCGGGTGGGGGCGTAAAATGGCTGACCTCTGTGCTGAGAGAGAGACACACCCTGTACAGATCTAAGATATCTTTGTGGTAGCCTAGATCGGAGTTGCAGAGATTCATCACCCAAGCCTAGCTGGCAAAATCGAAACAGTGACAAAGAAGAAATCACCCATGAGTGTCGCAAGAAGCGCATAGTCCCACATCGTTCCCCGCTGGCATACAGCCCGTAAAGACCCTTCCATACCAGGCGGAGAAAATGACTGACTGACAATTCAGGCAGCTTCTTTTTGTGATCTGGCTGCATTCTAACCTACCCTTTGTGCGCTTGCCAACCCCTGTGTTATTTTACCCTCTCATCACTATTAATAGTGATAGATGTTTACCCATGACGTGTTGTCTCGCCAATTTAGAATAGAGGTATAAGAGGTTAAAGAGGACGGACAAACTGTACCTGCACTGATGACTTCTACTTTTTCACTGACACAGATACTTGTATTTGGACAAGCAATCTACAGATATACAACCTAGCCCCCTGCACCTGACACCTCTTCGATTTTAGTGTCATTTTTGACATAGTTCCAGGTCCGATTTTGAGAAAAAGTATTTGTGTGTGTGTGTGGGGGGGGGGGGGGGGCATCCCCCAATCCCCAAGCCACTGCGTTGGTTGAGCACTCCTCATGCACCGATGTTGAAAGTTTTGTGGCATTTTAATATGTCCGGGCGGTCAACTTGAAAATAATTCGGTATGCACTAGATGGATTTATATAAGGCATTTCGAACAAAATCAGTCCGCACATATATCTTATTATCAAAATGAAGAAGTTTAGTCTGTGGACTTGCTGCGGGGTGAGAGTGTTTACTGTGCAACCCTAGACTTTTTGTACCGGATATTGTTTTGTTTATTGGGATATTATAAGTGAGAAACAAATGCTCGGCAGTGTGTCAGCAAAACCCAACCCAATATGTATGGCACAAGTACCTCTCATTACTGTAATTAATAACTTCGCATTGCTCTTCATTTTATCTGAGAAAAGGGCTCGTCGGGCTAGTAAATTAAGGCGTAGTATATTCACAATGCACATGTTATAGGAATTAATTCAAAATTCAAAAGCAGGAGCTTAATCGAAATTGTAAA
Source organism: Pictodentalium vernedei (assembly GCA_031216915.1). NCBI lineage: Eukaryota > Metazoa > Mollusca > Scaphopoda > Dentaliida > Dentaliidae > Pictodentalium > Pictodentalium vernedei. The sequence continues at coordinate 223,686,573 of CM062289.1, read as the reverse complement.
AATACTTTAACGTGTATGTATGGGTGGGGATGGGTGTTTATGTAAGTGTGGGGGTAAACCCCCATTCAACACAATGTTTTGTAAGAAAATAACCCCATAACTGGAATCGCCAGAATGACATTATTTAGGGAAACTGAAATGAATGCCAATTGCCAAACGATTACCACAATAGATTGCAACACTTCAGTGCAGAGAATCATGTGTGGCTAACTTCGGAAAAGTATAAAAATCACATTTGTATTTGAAATGCCTTGCAAACCTCTTCCTGCAAACACACACACACCCACAAAACACCCCCTCAACCACTAATTACAAATTCAAGGGGGCTCACCACCCACCCACCCGCTAAAACGCCACTGAGTGAATCAACCAAAGGGAATATTAAAAATCCCATTAAACACTCGAAAAGACTCCTTCGACAGGCTAAGTATCAAAATGTGCCAATATTATTGCTACCCGTGACAAACTATCAACCTACCTATATCGGCGAAATGATATAATACCTCCTCCAAATAAAAAAAAATCCTGCGCTTCTGGGCAGTCGATCTTTCCTGTTTGATACCACGATAACAAGGAAATTATGCAGAATCGTCAGCTGCTAGGAAATCGGACGAGTTCCACTGAATGAACGTGATTGGTTACCTGAAAGTCTGTGGAGATATCTGATCGGCCAATGTAGTTTTGAAGGTGGGGGAAAAAACGAATTTTGAAAATTGAAATTTGAAACTTGAAATTTGAAGTTTGAAATTTGAAGTTTGAAATTTGAAATTTGAAGTTTGAAATCTGAAGTTTGAAATTTGAAGTTTGAAGTTTGAAATTTGAAATTTAAATGAGCCTTCTCAGCTTGTCAGCTGCAATTATTGATTTAATGTGCATCAGCTGCAAACTATTCATATTGATGCTTATCCTGTTCAGTACCAATTACTTCCTAGAAATTGAACTTTTCTGCTCGTCATGGGATTCCAAGTGAACATACGGGGTTCAATCGTACATTGTGGATAGAGGAGGGGGGGGGGGGGGGGGGAGGTCGGGGTCTCCTTTATTCTCTTTCCATTATTCAAAGTAGAAAGCAACAGAGAAAAACAGTCGACGTTGTCACAACCTAGACCCCGTATGGGATGGTGACATGAGGTTATTTAATCCCTTGTTCGAATTACCTTGAATATTCCCTTTTGAATTTTGAATGATATACCCACCAGATGTATACATGTCACTGCCCGACTTCAAATTTAACGAGAGACACGCGATCGACCGCATTGACTAACAAATGTGTGTCATCAACATGTTATACGCATCATTATAGTGGTACAATGAAGGTCCCCGCTCATCTAAAATAATGTCATTCTGGCGATTCCAGTTTTGAGGATATTTTCTTCCAAAACGTTGTGTTGAGTGGGGTTTTATCCCAACATTCACATAAACACCCATCCCCACCCATACATACACGTTACAGAATCTTTACACTTTCGATTAAGCTCCTGATTTTGAATTTTGAATTAATTCCGACAACAGTCCGACGAGCACTTTTCTTGGATAAAATAAAGAGCAAGGAGAAGTTATTAATTACAGTGTTGAGCGGTGCTTATGCCATACATATTGGGTTAATATTGTGTTTTGATGACACATAGCTGAACATTTTTTTTCTCACTTATAATATTCCAATAAACGAAACAATATTATTTACAAAAAGTCTACGGTTGCATGGTGAACACCCCCATAACACATCAAGCCCACGGACTAAACCTCTTCATATAGATAATAAGATATATATGCGGTTTGATTTTGCTACAAATGCCATATAAAATCCCCGGTAGTGCACATTGAATTAGTTTTAAGTAGACCGCCCGGACAGGGAGGTAATATCATACTAAAATGCCACAAAAATTTCAAAATCGGTGCACACGAGTCCTCAACCAAACAGAATATCAAAAATCCCCACAAACACTCAAAACGGCTACTTCGATAGACTGAGTATTAAGATGTACCAATAATATTGCTAACCGTGACAAAGTATAAACCTACCTATATCGGCGAAATGATAATTCCTCCTCCAAAAGAAAAAAAAATCCTGCGAAACTGGGTAGTCGACCGCACCTGTTTGATACTACGATAACAATGAAATTATACGGAATCGTCAGCTACGGAATTGGGCGAGTTCCTCCGAATGAACGTGATTGGTTATCTAGACGTCGGTGGCGATATCTGATTGGTCAGTGTACTTTTGAAGGCGGGAAGAAAAAAAACGGATTCTGAAAATTTGAAATTTGAAATTTGAAGTTTGAAATTTGAAATTTGAAATTTGAAGTTTGAAATTTGAAGTTTGAAATTTGAAATTTGAAGTTTGAAATTTGAATGAGCCTTCTGGGCTTTCGTAGAATATAGTCAAGCGTGAACTGATGGCATACCTGAAGAGACAGAATCCACTCAAGTTTGCAGTGAAGGAATCTAATAACTACATGTGCGTCTCAACAGAATCTTTCAAGTTTGTTGATATTTGCAACTACCTCGCTCCAGGATTCAGCTATGACAAATTTTTGAAAGCACTTGGCTGTTCCGTGACGAAGGGATTTTTACCATATGAATGGATCGACAGCTTGGACAAATTGGATCAAGACCACCTACCAGACCATGAAGCCTTCTACGGTTATCTCAAGAAAGAAAATATATCCAATGAAGAATACCAGTATTGCCAGCATGTATGGAACGACCTGGAGATGACAACTTTCCGTGATTTTCTGATCTTGTATAATAACCGAGATGTAAACCATTCCTTGAAGCAGTTGACAAGCAGTTTACTTTCTATCAAGAACGCCACATCGGTATGTTTAAAGATTGTTCCGGGCCTCACGTTGAAATACCTGTTCCAGACCATGAATGATAACACTTACTTCACATTATTTAACCAGAAAAACAGAGACCTGCATCACTTAGTGAAAGATAATATCGTTGGTGGACCTTCAATTATCTTCAACCGGTACAACGAGAAAGATGTTACCCGAATCAGAGAAACAAAATATGGCAAAGAAGCAAAACCACGTGGAAGTATTATAGGCTTTGATGCGAATGCATTATATCTTTGGTGCCTAATGCAAGAAATGCCAACGGGTTGGAATATTAGACGTTGTTAAGAAAACCAGTTTAAACCAGAACATCCTATGAAGTATGGTAAAATGGCCGAACAATGATTAGAGTTTCTATCGATGAGAGATGACATCCACATCAGACATCAGTTTAACGGAGCTGAAAAAATGATTGGTCGAAGACAGTTGCCTGTTGATGGTTGATGCAAAGAGAAACAGACTGTATACCAATTCCATGGCAGCTTCTGGCACGGACATGCCTGCATGAAAGATAAGAATGGCCTCCCTATCCTCCATAATGAAGTCAGAAATAAACCCATGTAAGAACTGCTACAAGACACCCGTACCAACGCAGAGTACATCACCGATTTGAGCTATAAACTTGTTGAAATCTGGGAGTGTGAATGGAGAGAGGTGAAGAAGACCGATGCCACACTCCAAACCTTCCTGAAAGAGAACTTTTCAGACAAAATAGATGGTGCAATGACAGATGAAGAGTTATTGAAGAAAGTGAAGTCCGGTGAACTGTTTGGTTTGGTTGAATGTGATATACATGTACCAGATCACCTGAAAGAGTACTTTGAAGAGTTGATACCTATCTTCAAGAATATAGATATCTCCACAGATGATATTAGTGAACACGTGAAGTTCTTTGCTGAGAAGAATGGAATGATGAAGAAACCCCGTAAAAGTTTGATCAGAAGCTATGTAGCAGAAAAAATGTTGTTTGCAACCCCTTTGCTGCAGTGGTACCTCTAGCATGGTATTGAAGTTGACCACGTCTACCAGGTTATCCAATATAAACCAAGAAGATGTTTTGAAAAAATTGGAGATGAAGTATCTGAAGCAAGAAGACAAGGAGATGTTGACCCTGACAAGTCGATCGTTGCCGAGACCATGAAGCTGTTTGGAAATTCTGGATATGGCAAAACCTTTACCAACAAAGAGAAGCATCGACGTGTGTGCTATTGCAATGATGAAGAAGTCACCAAAGCTGTAAATGACATGTCCTTCAGAGCCTTGAATCCATAGGATGAAACTTTATATGAAGTCGAACTCAACAAGAAGACCATCAAGTTGGATCTGCCACTTCACATCGGATTCTTTGTTTATCAGTATGCGAAACTCCAGATGCTTCAGTTCTATTATGATGTCATCGATACCTTTTATCAACCGCCAAGATTTCGAATATGCTGAAATGGACACAGATTCTGCATATCTATGTACCTCGTCACCATCCATAGATGAATTAGTGAAACCAGAGAAGAGAATAGAGTTTTACAAAGAGAATCACAAGTGGTTTCCATCAGAGTGTTGTGATTTCCACAGAGACGATTATGTGAAAACCAAATTAGAAGGCAAAGAATGGCTGTCACCATCATGTTGCCAAGAAAGAAAGCGTTTTGAAGGAGAACTCCAGGCTTGTTCAAGGTAGAATGGCAAGGAACCGGCATTGTTGGACTGTGTAGTAAAACATATTATTGTTTCGGTGCCACCAATAAATTTAGTTGTAAAGAAATCAGCAAACGCCACAATGATTTGACGAAAGACAAATATTTGCAAGTTTTGAAGACTCAACAAAGTGGATCTGGCATCAACCGAGGATTTGTTATGAATGACAACACTATGTATACTTACCAGCAGAGCAGAGATGGACTATTGTATTTCTACCCAAAACGAAGAATTTTAGAAGATGGAGTTAGCAGCATAGCACTAGAGATTTAAAGAAAAAATTCAGTGAATGTCATATTTTCTACAACCGGAACAAAATCTAGCTTTTGCCTACAAAAAGTCCTGTTTAGTTGACCGAAAAATTCCTAAAAACCGAAACTCAATCATGTTAGGCTCACCAATTTTTTTCTAAAGTCCAATATGGCAGTTTTTTTCTCTAAAGTCCTATATGGCATTCTCTAAAGTCCTAAATGGCAGTCCTCATAAAGTCCTATATGGCATTCTCTAAAGTCCTTTATGGCAAGTTTTTTCTCTAATGTCCTTTATGGCATTCTCTAAAGTCCTTTATAGCAGTCCTAAAACAAAATCCTACATGCTAAGTCTTACAAGGCAATACATTTTTCTGGCGTAAAGATTTCTCAATTTTTTTATTTATTCTAATACAGACAGTTTTTTCATCATTATCATCATCATGTTGTAATTTCCTGGTATACTTCAGGCTAACCCTATTGGAAATGGAGGATGCATCTTCATTTTCATTCTAAACTTTTTAGTTTCATTCCATTTATTTTTGAAAAATGTTGATTCATGGTATCTTTTAGGTTACACCTATTGGAACCACATGATACACATTTGTTCCAAACTTTTTAGTTCCACTCAAACCTTTTTGTTTCATTCAAAACTTTTTTAGTTTCATTCAAAACGTTTTTTTTAGTTCCATTTATTTTTTAAAAAGATGTTGATTCATGGTATCTTTTAGGTTACCCCTATTGGAACCATATGATACACATTTTGTTTTTGTTCCAAACTGAGTTTCAATCAAAACTTTTTTAGTTCCATTTATTTTAAAAATGTTGATCCATGGTATCTTTTAGGTTACCCCTATTGGAACTGGATGATACACATTTTGTTTTTGTAACAAACTTCGTTTAAAACTTTTTAGTTTCATTTTAACAAAAAGTTGATTTCTGGTGTCTTTTAGGCTACCCCTATTGTATAACCAAAGGAATAAATCATCATCATCATTATCATGACTAAGAAATTTTCTGTTGTGAATATTTAAAATAAATGAGAAATTTTTATGACAGAAAACTGAATTGCTAAGTTGGACATGTTGTTTTCTTTTGTTTTTTAATGAACAAAAAAATTCCTCCAAAGAGGGTACGAACTGTAGGGGTGAGAATGCACTCTAGCTATTTGACTTATCTCCATTGGACAGAGGTTTGTAGCTTGACCTGTCCCAAGCCAGTATAAAATGCAGAGGGCCACATCCTACAGTTCAAGGATCAAGATTGCAGTTTGATCGCCAAATTGACCAATCAGATCGAAGTTAATCAACCAATCAGATTAGTATATTCCCATTGTGTTTCTTTCCCATTGACTTCAACAGAAATTTTCTAAATTTTCCAACTTTAACCTATAATCCTACAGGAAATAAACACAAACCCCAATCAAGAATCAAAAAGTCGATAAAAATTTGTTGAACTGGGGTGATGTTTTCAAACATGTCCATCAAAGATATATAAGATTAGGCAAAGCATGGACTTGACATCATTCTCGATCAAACCATTGACCAGAGAAGATGTTCCGAATGGCATCAAGCAGACTTATGCTAACGTCACCAAGTACCAGGGTGAACTGAAGATTCATCTCAGAAGATACTTTGAGGGAAATGACCAGAAACCTTATCCTACGAAGACTGGTATTGCTCTATCTTTAGAAGAATGGAATGCCTTGAAGTTCCAAATAGAAGAAGTAGATGCAGCCATCAAAACCCAACAAACAACTTTAACTGAAGTTTTTGAAGACACTAAACCTACTAACAATGAAGACTTCAAAAAACCAATTTAAGAACCACCTTTGAAGAAGAAGATCACAGTGGAAATAACCCAACCACGATCAGTGATCGTTGATGAAATTGATAGTGAACTCGGACAAGTTCGCTTGCAACATGAACATTGCTTGGCATATGCTCATTATGTCGAAGAGAACATTGACGCTGCAGTGAAAGGAAAATGCTATGGATTACCCAAGTCAGATTCAGCATAATGTATGCCTAATGATGTCTGAAGAAGAGAAGATTATAACATGTTTTAGTGAAGCACTTGAAAGAGTTAACAAGAACGATGTCCATCTACTGTGGCACCATAATACTTCTGGAATTACTTCACCACCAGTACAGAAAGAGTATGAAGATATGTTCGAGAAACCTCTCACAAATGAACAGAGATGTTGTATTATGGATTTGATGATTGAATTCATGACCTTCAAGAAACCACTCAGTCTGAAGATACAAATAGATGTTGTAAATAGATGCTTGTTTTTTATAAAAAAAGAAAAAAAGAAGAAAAAAGTATAAAATGAAGAAAAAAGAAAAAAAAGGTGGTAATGACGCATAAGTTATTTGATGTTTATCTTCTTGACAAATATCAAACAAACTTAACCTGTCCCCAGCCAGTAAGTCAGAGGGCCACCAATGCTAAATATCTTTGGATGCCAGTCATATTGACCGCCTCTCCAAAAGGTATAAAAGGGGAGTAGTACCCACGTTCAGTGGGGGCCACCTCTCCAAAAGGTATAAAAGGGGAGTAGTACCCAAGTTCAGTGGGGGCCACCTCTCCAAAGGGTATAAAAGGGGAGTAGTACCCCCGTTCAGTGGGGGACACCTCCCCAAAAGGTATAAAAGGAAGTAGTACCCACATAGAACAACAAAGATGGATTCTCGTTGGAAGCATCCATTCACTTGTTTATTGTGTGGTAAATCATCCTTTGTAAATCGGGTTATTCAAAACATTCAAGATATTATATTACCTGTTCCAAGTCACATCATTTGGTGTTATAGTGAATGGTAACCATTATACAATACTTTACCCCAAGTAGAATTCGTAGAGGGTCTCCCTCAAGAATTAAATCTAATAGTTTAGTCATATTGGATGATCTGATGCTCGATGCAGATGTTCGAGTGTCTAGATTATTTACTAAAGGTAGTCATCACCGTAAGATTAGTGTGATGTACATTGTTCAAAATTTATTCGACAAAAATAAAGTCCATAGGACTGTAGCTCTCAATAGTCATTACATGATCTTGTTTAAAAATCCTAGGGACCGTTAGATCTCACACTTGGCTGCACAGATGTATCCTGGTCATTCCAAGTTTCTGAGAGAAGTTTTTGAAGATGCTACTTCTACCCCATATGGTTACCTTTTAATAGATCTCAAACAAGATACTCCTGAACACATGAGATTAAGAAGTCAAATTTTTCCAGGGGAAACCCAATATGTATACCTCCGAAAAGTATAAAAGGGGAGCAACAAGTCTGACTCAAGTCAGCAGTATGTCTGACCGTCTCAAGCGCAACATCGCTCTTCTCGAGATTCTTATTAAATCGAAACCCACACTCGTCAAATCCATACTAAAACATGCATACAAAGAATTGATTACTTGTTTGTGTGACTGTGCCTCGAATATACTGAAGGGGGCAGTCCCTCTGATCAAAGTCGTTCGTCAGAAACAACTAGTGAGGGCGTTGGCAAATAAAGGTACCTCTGACAAAAGGAAGAGATAAATCTTGCAGAAAGGGGGATTCTTGGGGGCATTGCTACATCCTGTACTATTAGGTGCTGTTAAAGGTATTTTTGGATGATGGAATATGCAAGGAAGATGGCTTTGGCAGAACCAAGGTTATTGGAACGTCTACAAGAGACTCCAAGACAACCGAATGAACTGGCTGTTTTATCATTGGGTAGAGAAATGAGAGATGTTCTCGACGCCCCTTTTCTTTCAGCTGATGAAAAGATGACTCAATATAATCAAATGTTACAAAGATTCTTGACATTTTAACAAAAGGTAATGGCTCCTCGACATATTAAAGTCGAATTCGAGAAAGATAATAAAGACGAAGACATTCTCGATTCTGTACCTATGACAATGAAGAGAAAGGGAAAGTTGTTGTTGAATCGTATTAGAAGTGACCCAAATATATCTTGGAATGAGAAGGGTGAATTAGTCTACAAAGATCAAACAGTGGTAGGGTCGAATGTAACAGATCTTCTACACGATTTACTTAGAAGACGAAAATCTTTCCAACCAAAGGGATGGGAAGTGTTGGCCGACGCTTTGAGAGATAGTAACATACCCCAAGAATTGATTGGTCACAATGAACGTTGGGATTTTATGAAACAGGCACCGATAAAGTCGGAACCTAAACAACGAAAGAAAACGGAAATGCCAAAGTGGACCGAAAAAGGGTATAAATAGAGTTGACACTTGAACAAGGCACTCATAGGAGCGTTGTACTATGATTCTGAAGCGCCTGGTAGTTTTGGTGGTGTAGACGCTCTTCGTAGAGCGTCCAAGAAAAAAACTAAACAAGTTGTAAAATGGTTAGAGACTCAAGACACATACGCTCTTCACAAACCTGTTCGTCGTACGTTTCCTAGAAGGAAAGTAATAGTTACTGGTATCGATGCACAATGGCAAGCTGACTTGGTAGATGTATCAAACATAAGTAAATTCTACAAAAACACAAAATTGTTGTTGACATGTATAGATGTGTTTTGTAAATATGCTTGAGTCATACTCCTCAAAAACAAACTTGGTGATCCCATAGTAAAAGCTTTTACTAACATTTTCAAACAAGGTCGTAAACCAGAAAAATTACAAACTGATCAAGGCAAAGAATTTCTAAACAGAAAATTCAGAATTTTCTCAAAGATCACAAAGTCGACTTTTTCACTACACAAAATGTGGAAACAAAATGTTCCATAGTAGAAAGATTCAATAGAACTTTGAAAACCAAGATGTGGGAATATTTTACCAAGAACGATACACTAACTTTTCCACTTCAAAACTTGGTGAAATCATATAATCATTCTCATCATCGTAGTATAGGTATGGCCCCCATTGCCGTGAACTTTGAAACTCAAGAAGAGGTTTGGCAAAGGTTGTATGGACAACCCATAAAACACAAGACTCCAAAGTACAAAGTGGGAGACTGAGTGAGAATCAGTAAAGTTAAGAAAACTTTTGAGAAAGGTTATTTGCCCAATTGGACCGAAGAGATATTCACAGTGGTAGCCACCAAGAAAGGACATCCAGTCACATACATCTTACAAGATGATAATGGGGAAGTATTGAAAGGGTCGTTCTACACTGAAGAGCTTCAGCGAGTTTAAAACTATTTACAAAATCGAACAATTCGTGGATCAAGCAGAGTCAGCTCACCTATAAAAAGAGGTGAACCTCTGAAGTTTCTTCAAAATGGAAGAAGGATCGAACGGTTCTTGGCCTCTATTTGGAAAAAAGAATTGCAAGGAGCGAGATCACTTACTTTTCACAAATAATCATTTTGTACATCATCATCATTACCAGTGTCGTTAATCTCACTCTCGAGAACACAGACAGCAAGCTGTGGACTGCTCTCTTAAGTAGTAGCATAGGATATTTGTTACCTAATCCAACCATTAAGAAAAAGTAATGTTTTATTTGACTCTACCTAGTAATAGTTCTATGAACGTGTGTCCTGAAAACACTGACTACATACACCACTCAGTTATCACAACCAGTGAATCTCACTGGGGAATGGGAAGTAGGTCTGGCAGAGATTCAGTATCCAAATACTTGGTTCAATATTCGTGGAGAAGAAGCTTTCGTTACAGTGTTCTGTCTTCGAAAAAGAATACCGACTTACTCTCAAGGAAGGTCGTTATTCGGATCCCACTGATGTGATACGGGTTATCAATGGTGTTAAAGAATTACTCTTGCCTCGTCACGATAAGATTGATTTTGAATTGGATGAAGTGACTGGTAAAGTTCGTATCACGGTACGTGATGGCGTCGTGGTTACATTGAGTTCTACTCTTCAAAATATTTTAGGATTTAATGAGTGTGTGTTTTAAATCAGGAACTTACATTTCTTCCAGAGTTGCCGATGTTAACCAAGGATTTTATTCACTCTATGTATACTGTGACTTGGTTCGTGACCAAGTCGTAGGAGATACAAGAATACAATTTTTTCGTATCGTACCCGTACGTGGAAAATATGGGAATATCATCTCTCAAACTTTTGAGAATGTGTATTATGTACGAGTGGAACGAAACAATTTCAGTAGCGTCCAGGTGTATATAAGGAGTGACACAGGAGCCATAGTACCATTCGAGTTCGGGAAAGTGACAGTGACACTCCATTTCAGAAATCGTAGATCTCTTCATTTACATAAACCTGACTTACTGTTGTAAGTCCAAATTATTCGACGAATATTACACAAAACAAGCTGGGAACGGTCTACCAGCTTTTTCTGGAGCTCAAATACAGAGAGGTTCTGTTTTGGGAAGTATATTGGGCGGACTGAAGAATATGGTGTTAACTTTATTGAAAACTACAGCCACGACCGTGGGAAAACAGCTCGTGAGAAAAGAAGCGGCCTTTGCCGATGATGTCATTGAAGGGAAAAATGTAAAAAAGGCAGCAATCAAAAGAGTCAAAGAGGCTGGTGCGGGAGCTTGGAATGAAATGATTGGTGGGTTGAAACCACCCGGCTGGAAAGGTATAAAAAGGCCCGCACCACGCAAAACTCGCAAATCGACAAAAAGAAGGAGAACTGTACAGACCCAAGACTTTCTCGGTGATTGATGTCTCTCATCAATGAAAAATCTTGTGAGTGTGTCAACAGCGAACTCGACTTGTTTTCCATACCACCAACGCAGACTAGTGTGGAACATGGGCAATGGGTACAACACAGGCCTTTGGCGACCATAGGAAATAGTGGTCCAATAGAATTTCACATTGCAGGATTAGGAGATGATTATTTGAATTTGGCACAGACATACTTTATGTTAAAGCAACGGTTGTAGATTCCAATGGGGCATCAATTGCACCCGGTCCCAATGTGGGCCCAGTCAATTTATGGATGCATTCCTTATTTAATCAAATCGATATCAGCTTGAATAAAAAACGGGTATCTCCTTCCAACAACACTTATCAATACAGAGCTTTCAAAGAAAATTTGTTGAATTATGGACCAGCTGCCAAGAGGTCACAACTGACTAATGCATTATGGTACAAGGATACGGTCGGACACATGGAAGATTTGACAGATGATAACAAGGGATTTCTTTTTCGAAAGAAATTTATAGAGAAAAGTAAAATCATGGACATGACTGGAAGATTACAGTTGGACATGTTTAACCAAACTCGTTACTTGATGAATGGACTTAATGTTCATGTTAAAATGAATAGAGCCAAAGATGCTTTCGCATTGATGGCCGATACCGATACATACAAGATCAAAATTCTAGATGGATCCATGTTTGTACGCAAAGAGAGACTCCAGTCATTCGTGAGAATGGTTCACGAGAAAGCACTAACAAAAGCAACTGCAAAATATCCTATTGACCGTGTGGAAACCAAGGTGTTTTCAGTGCCGAAAGGAAATCTGAGCATTACAAAAGAAAATGTATTTTTAGGCCAACTACCTAAACGCATCGTGGTGGGATGTGTAGACAACGATGCATTCAGTGGAAACTTTTTTAAAAAATCCATATAATTTCAAGAACTACAAAATCAATTACATGGATTTGTACGTGGATGGGCAGCAGATACCAGCCAAACCATTACAACCCCGATTCGAACAACAAGAAGTGGCGAGATGTTATGCGACCCTGTTCCAGGGGACTGGACAAATGTATGAGAATGAAGGAAACCACATCAGCCGAGAAGAGTACATAAATGGATACACCCTATTCGTATTCGACCTGACTCCAGATCTATCACATGGACAACACTTCGATCTGGTGAAGAGAGGAACCTTGAGACTAGAAGTCCATTTCGAAAACCCATTACCAACCACAATCAACGTACTAGTGTATGCAGAATTCCAGAACAACATAGAAGTGGATAAGAATAGACAAGTAATCTTCGATTACTCCATGAACACGTTGCAGTTAGAGAATGCACTTCAATCAGATAGTTGTTTGAAGAGTATATGTTTTGGTGTATTTGCAAAAAACAGATTACCAAGAAGATTACCAGATCACAGACCAGTTGCTTTGATAGCCAACAGGGATCCAGACCACAGAAAAGGAGAACATTGGGTGGCTCTCTTTGTGAGTCACAATAAAGCAGAGAACTTTAATTCCTATGGATTCCCACCACAACACTAACCATTCGAGAATTTCCTGAAGAAGAATTCCAGATATTGGAAGTATAATACAAAACGCCTTCAAGGACCATTACCAGTGTGTGGACAATACTGCCTGTTTTACTTGAAACATCGCTGTCGCGGTGTACCGATGGATACCATATCCAACATGTTTACGACTGATCTAGTGGATAATGATGTGTTAGTTAATGACGTCATAGAGGAAACCAACCACTAGATGTCGCTGTATTGAAGAAAAACTATAAAAAGGGTGCACTTTGTGTTCAGCTCATTTGTGGTTCGACAGCCAAAGAAGAAGGATGTCTACTAATGTGACCGTCTTCAAACTTAACAACGATTTACAGGTTCAACTGTTCAAGAACGACGTTGGATTCCAGTTTACCCCAAGAGATTGGGAACAAGTGATCAAAGCAGTGGATATTGCAGAGAAGAGAAGCCTTGAAATAGGAGAAACCAAACCAATGAGAGAAAGAAAACTAAAGAAGAATGAAGATAAAAAGTATTGAAGAATGTTCACTATTCCATGTTTGATAAGGATGTCACTGAATGATTATCAATCACGAAACCAAGAAACAAGAAATCCAATTGACTTTGTAGAGAGAATGAGCGTTTCATTCGAAACGTATTTTCGTGATGTTCCACCACCAGTACTGGAGCAGTTATTACGTGGAGAAGAGAAAATAAGAAAGACACCCGAACAAAGACCACCAAAACACATCAAGTATGCATTGGAGGAAAATCGTTCAAGACATTTCAATTCATGTTACAAAGTGAAAGTGTGAAAGCCCCGAATGAACTGACAAAAGCTGGATTCTTTTATTTGGGGCCAGGAGACAGAACTCAATGCTTTCATTGTGGTATTATTGTTCGTTTCTGGGAAACAGAAGATGATGTTATAGAAGAACACAGAAAATATTCTCCAGACTGTTATTACAGTCATAATTGACCACCTGAATTCATGGACGTTGAAAAAGTTCAAGAAGAAGAAATGGCCTTCAAAGAAGAAATGGACACATCATTTCAAGAAGATTCACGGAGGACAAAATGTAGTGTGTGTTTATTAGCTGAAGCCAATGTCGCTCCGCGACCATGTAACCATTTGTGCCTGTGCAAAGTCTATTGTAAACCACCGAGAAGATGTCCAATCTGCAGAAAGACTGTTTATGAATATCTGACAATCCACATACCATAAAAAGTTGTATTTTTGTTGTTGAATAAAAGAAATTAAATTGTAAAAAATTGTGTTATTTTTTAACAAACCCCAAAAATATCCTCAAATACCGAAATGAGGCTAAGAGGGATAGTAAATTAAACCTCATACGACAAAAAGGGATTCTCTTAGTTTAACATATGGGTAGATCCTCACATGAGTATATGGTGGAACTTGAAGTTAGCTTCATGGCCTTCATGTACACATATGGGCTCTACTTGTAATTTAAATAATGGTTAAAAAACCCCAGAAGATTCTGGGTAAATTTGTCCTTTAGCACTACGTGCAAATCTTATACAATTTATTGGGGAAAAACCGTCATGGGATAGGGATAGAAAAAGGAATTCTGGGAAAATCTGAACCAGAACATAATCCACTTCAATCGAACACACCCCGGTACCCCCTCGGTTCTATAGCACTACGTGCTAAGCCGACAAAATGGGAAATCCGTATCAAACAAAGTCAATTTCGGTGATTTGGGGTGGATTTTGTTGATTTGGAGGGATTGTCGGGTTGTTTGTGGTAATTCGTGATATTCCGATTCAATCGAACACACCATCTGAACATACCCCTGTCTTGTTGTAGGCCTTTGGGTAACATAGCAAGCACGTGCTACCATAGAAACCAAGATGGCGGCCTCCAGTATACAAAATGGACGACGGAAACACGTATCACCCTAACAACACGCGCTGCGCATGCGCACTCACGCCACGTATCACTATGGGGATGACGTCACAACATGGCCGCTCACGCGAGTTACCATGACAACACAACATAGCTCCACTGGGTCACGTGACATGACGTCACTTCCGAGGTCATCCACCGAGGTCATCGAACTAGCCCATGAAACGTGCGAGCTATACTACTAGTGATGTTGTAGTTTTAGTAATAGTGCCTTTTGAACTATTCTGTAACACTCCCCAGGCATTCATCAGGCATGCAGATATAATACATTCGGTGGCCACTACTGTCAGCGTCTTTACGCGCGACGTGCGCAGGTTATGCAGACTGTGTACGCAGCGCCACCGGCCGCCACGACCCCAGGCACACCACGACTGCATACCAGCGAAACGCATGCTAACGTGAGATAATCGTCCAAGGTAATTCCTATATGTAGGAGTTTAGCTTCTTTTGTTTCTGATGATTCTTCGCCAAAGAGTTTCAGTTTGATTTTATCGCAAAGTTGCGAGCAACCTTTCAAGTTAATTCAGAGCGGGTTTGTGGCATCCTTGAACGAATTGCAAGGCACTGACGGATGGGCAAAGGCCTTTGTCATTAGAATGTTACTAAAGGTTAACTTGGCCTACTTCAGTTTCATCTGTGCCGTTGACACAGATAGTAAATAGGATCGGACTGATGGCATAGTTCGGGAGGTGGACCACTGGCTCATTGGCGTAGCTTCGAGGTGGCTTGTCGAGCTCGTTCCAATGAGGGGTCACAACCTATGTTTTTGAGACAAAAAATGAAAAAAGTAAAGAAAATTAATTGGCGCTTTTTGAGAATAGCCCTGGCCGGTTTTGACCGTTACGTTGGGTAAAGGGTTAAAGGGACAATAAGCCGTTAATTTTAAAAAAGAACATTTCTGATTTTGCTTGAATGTGAAAGCACATAAAAACTCACTATATGCAAAATGTTATAAGACATAAGCAACAAGAAATTACTTAAATCTAACTAAAACAAGAAATTCCAGCAAAGCTATGTAAAAAAGGGCAATGACAAAAACGTTTTTCAAATGAGTGAAACTTCAGATACATATTGCCGCGCTCAATTTCAACTTGTAAAAATATGTGTATCAAATAGAAAGTAGTAACATGAATAAATTAGAATGAAGATTGACTGGTATAGAGAGCTATGTTATTTTAAGCTATCGCACAGTCAGCTACTTGTACAATAATCACATCACACTGCCCAATCGGTTCCCGGATTCTATGAGCAATCAGAGGATTCTCTGTTGATGTTCTTACGTTTCTGTGTTGAAATCGTGTCTTTTCACCCAGCAGATACGGTCGCAGAGCAGATTTCTAGTCACCCGAATAAGATGGAGGGGGTATTTATCAACCCCTTTGCATTTATCGCCCCTCCACTTTTTTTGCCGGGCCATGTTTTTTTGTATGCAGATATTTTAACACAACCAATGACTGGTGAAACAAGGGGCAGATCCAGAGCCTCCCCCATATTTTCGCCAGGTATGTTTTTCTCGTACTGGTTCTGTTTCGATGGATTCCGGATCATTTTTGCAGTAAGTGGCAGCAAACGCTAAAATGTATACAGTCTGTTAATAAATCGGTTAACTGAAGTGGATCGTAATCTTCCAGACACACAAGTACCAAATCCACCCCAGACAAAATAATCCACAGACAGTATAATTGTTGTAAACGCCTGGTTAAGCATACAGGTGAGGTCTATTTAACGACCAAATCTGATAAATAGACCTCAACTGTTTGCTTTACCGACGGTTTTTAACGGCTCTCAAAGTGTGAAATCTTTCAAATACATCTCCTGAAAAATCTCAAAATATCCACTCAGATGCATGGAAATGAGGTTTTTGGGACTCTGGAATTTAAAATTTTTATACCGACGACCATCCAGCGCCCGATCCAGCCCCCACCCCCCCACCCCCACCCCCACCCCACTTTGAAAATCGTTCCGCCGCCCCTGATGTTGCATGTTTGTGGACAAGAAGTCGTGCAAAGAGTTTAGTGACATGTTGTTGTTGTCCACCCAACCGTATAAATTTTGCTACGGATTTCAAAATGGCACGTGCTACCCGAGGATGTAAAATTGAATGGGTGACCGACGATTTTCTTTGTGTTATGTTGTGCCAGAGAGCCTGGGTTATTGAAGAAACACGCTAGTTTTTGTCTCCCCGAATTTTAAAAAATGCCAAGGTTAATCGAAAATCAGAGGTGGCGCGCCATTGGTATGCATGAGGCTGGGATACCCCCAGATGAGCTCGCTGTTGAGTTCGGAGTCACTGTGGCCACTCTGTACTGTCTCATTGGAAGGTATAGAACCAATGGATCTACTGCCGGCCGACCGCGTTCAGGACGACCAAGAGTTACGACCCCTGCACAAGACCGACACACCAGAACGTCTCACTTGCGGGATCGCTTCCTTCCGGTGACGAGGCCAGCGGCAATTACTCCTGGTAGAACTAACAATAGAATCAGTGCACAAACTGTCCGAAACAGACTCGCTGAACACGGCATCCGAAGTAGGCGTCCATACCACTGACCAATCCTTACCGAACGCCATCGTACCGTCAGAATGGAATGGGTACGTCAGCATGTTCGCTGGACTCAGCAGCGTTGGAGCACAGTTCTTTTTTAATGCTGAATCACGATTTTGTCTACGGCGCGCTGATGGTAGGGCAAGAGAGTATCGCCGACGAGGAGAACGGTTTTCTGATGCCTGCGTGCGGGAATGTGACTGTTTCGGCGGGGGTAGTGTAATGGTTTGGGCAGGAATTTCCTTGCACCATCGAACGCAGTTGATCTTCATCGATGGTAATCTGAATGGACAGCGATATAGGGACGAAATTCTTAACGCTGTTGTTGTCCCGTTGTTCAATGCTAACGTCGGATTGCATTTATTCCAATAACTGGGGGACAGTGCTTGGCGCATTGCCAAGAAAGCATGTCATATTGTTGTTATACTATTAGTTTCATTTCTAGCTGAATCTGAGTTATAGTCCTAAATCTAGAATGACATCAAAATCTACCAATTAGTTAATACCTTGCTAAGAAGCTCATTAGTTGCTATGGAGACTGTGTGAAGAGTTTGCAATGTAGAAATGTTACTAGAACATTTAGTTGCTGGACCAAATGTGAAACTGTTTAGTAAATCAAGTAGCTGAGCCGTTGCTAAGGAAGCACACTGGTGGTTGCCGTGGTAACCACATGACATGTTTGTCATTTTGTTTAATTAGTTTCTGTCAAGGTTTGTGGGCATGCATATGAAAGTGCGTCGAATGGATCCAGTAGTTTGGCCTTTGCTAAGGAAGCACCCTGGTTGCTATGGATATCACGTGGCATTGTTGTTTCACTATTGGTTTCATTTTTGGTTGATTTATATTCCAAAATGCAATATAACATCAAAATCTACCAATTAGATGATATGTTGCTAAGCAAGCACGCTGGTTGTTATGGACATCACGAAATAAGATTCCTTTGTAGATCATTTTTTCTAGCCCCATTGTGGACCTGTGTATTAAGTTACTGCAAGATCGCCACAGAGTTAAGCCGTTGCTAAGGAAGCACTCTAGTTGCCATTGATACCGTATGAGTCGATTGTAGTGTAATTTATTTAGTTTCCGGCTGAGTTGTGAGGCGATATATTAAATTTCTCCGAAGTCGACCCAGTAATTAGCCCGTTGCTGAGGACGCATCCCGGTACCTCTGGAACTCGCTTGACTCTGTTGTGAAACTATCATTTTCATGTCTGGATGGTTTTTAGTCCTGTACGTTCAAAGGAACAACATGTACCTTTTAGTTACTGCGTTGGTAAGGAAGCGCGTTGGTTACTATTGAGGCCAAGTAAGCAGATTACGATATAATAGACCTGTGTATTAAATTACACCATGATCAGACAAGTATTTAAGCCGTTGCTAAAGAAGCACCCCTGTGGCTATGGAGACGATGCGAGTCGGTTGTTATGTGGTCTATTTAGTTTCCGACAACGTTATGAGCCTACATAAAACTTGAAATCGACCCAGTAATTCAGCCCGTTGCTAAGGACACAATCCGATTGCTAAAGAGCACCCGTGACACTGTTGTTAACATATTAGTTTCATTTCTTGTTGATTTTTAGTCATAAAGATCAATTGATCTGCGTATTACTTACTGTGTTGATAATGAAGCACGCTTGTTGCCATGCAGACCTTGTTAGCAGATTGCGATATATATCATTTTATTTCTGGTCCCAGTGTGGACCTGTGTGTTAAGTGACAGCAAGATCGTCCCACTAGTTAAGCTGTTGCTAAGGGAGCACTCTGGTTGCTATGGATATCGTGCGAGTCGGTTGTAGTGTTGTTTATTTTGTTTCCGACTATGTTGTGAGCCTACATATAAACTTTCATCAAAATCAACCAGTAGATATCCCGCTGCTAAGGAAGGATCCTGGTTGCTAAGGTAATCACATGATCTGGTTGTCAACTCTTTAGTTTAGTTCATGACTAACGAGTGGACCTGTGTATAACATTGCATCAAGATTGGTCAAATAACAAGCCCGTTGTTAAGAAAGCACACTCAGTCATACACAATCATTACTCCCCAATAAGAGAATAATTCCAACTGGTGGGGTTGGAAACTTGACTGTCATGTTATTTTGGCCCTGAACCGCAATAAACCCATGCCGTTTTAAACATATAGAACTCGAAGAGATCGTTTAAAAAGCTACATTTCGGGCCTGAGTTTCTTTGAATAATGATTAATTCACTGTAAAGACTCGGCGAAATACGTCCCGCGAGAAACTTCCGACTATGAAAAGTATATATAAAATATAAAGGATGATCTCGCTGACGTTTGACTCGGAGCCTTTAAAAAATGTTAAAAGGACATTGCGAACTATTAAGGTCTCGTTTTCTTCAAAAGGTAGTACTTCCGGGTTGTTGTATGTGTCTAGTAAATAGTGACCATCAGTGGTGATATGCCCCCCCCCAATCTACTGTTTAAGTGGTTGAAAGTGGCGTACAGTTATATGCATTTTGGTTAGAGGTCAAGGTCACATATGCCTGTTGAATGTTTAACCCATACCATACTGTGGGCTGATTTTTCGCAGATGTTCGCAGATGAGAAACGGGGCAATTTTTCCATGAACTTCCTTTGGTGTGCCTTCTTGAAAAAAATTAATAGACCCCATTCACATAACGAAAATCTACACACCTATGTGTTTTTGCATATGAGCAAATTTGCACACCTATGTAAAAGTATATTTGCAACGCGTTCACATGGACTATAAACAGCAATGTGTGTATAAACTTATTTGCTCACTGACCCTTCCATCATTGTTCAACTGAATTTCGCAACGGAAATATTTCGATATCTTCAGAGACGAAGAAGACAAATGTTGCCATACTATCTGTGTAATGGTGTTACTATTGGACTTATCACATGAAAAGAGATTTTTGTCTAGGACTCCATCATCAGATTGGTGGGAGCGAATAGTAAGAGAGAACTTTGACAATGAACAGTAGTTTCAAAACTTTCGAATGTCTTGGGAAGCCTTTGAAATATTATATTGTGTTCGGAGTTGGAGGATCATCTCAAATGTCAACAGTGTTCGTGAACCTCTCAAGCTGTCCAAAATGTTGGAATAGCAGTTTATTGGATAGCATCTAGTGCAGAATACAGGACAGCGGGTAATTTATTTGTCGTTGCTACATCTAGAGTACGTGATTGTGTTCACAGTGTTTGCAATGATCTTGTTAAACAATTAATGGAGAAGTATATTGTATTTCTAAAGTGCGACGATCTGAAAGAGGTAATTCGAGGTTTTAAAGAATCGTAGAGACTTCCAAATTGTTCTGGAGTTTTTGATGGGTGCCACATCCAGATCCAGATCAAAGCTCCAAATGGATCTCATAGGGATTATTTGAATAGGAAAGGCTGCTGGTACTCGAGATTGTTACAAAGGGTTTGTGATTACAAATATGTATTTTGAGATATAAACGTGGGTTGGCAGGATCCTTGAAGCGAGCGTACTGGCGAATTCAGAATTGTTTCACAGAGGAGAGGCTGGAAAATTATAGAGCTGAAACGGTTAAGGGGTTTTCTTGATCGATTAATCACGTGGATTAACCTTGGTTAACCGATTAATCACTTCTCCAAATAGATATCTGAATAACTGTCATACCGTTGATGATTTACAGCATGAACCCTTTACCCAATGTAACAAACAAAACCGTCTAGGCCTATATACAAAAAATCGCCATTCAAATTTATTATGTTTTCAATTTTTGTCTCAAAAACATAGCTTATGATCCCTCATTGGAACGAGGTGAACAAGCTCGTTCCAATGAGGGGCCATAAGTTATGTTTCTGAGACAAAAATTGAAAATTTTGAGTGATTCATGAATTTATTTTTCAAGAATCGTCTGCTACCCGCAATGGGTAAAGGGTTAAGAATGACCATTTCCAGCCACTGATGCAGTATAATGATCAAGCAAGTAAACAAGTATGTCAGCAAGTAACTTGCATGCTTTACTCTGTCTCATATAATTGATGTGAGTCAGTGTGACAATGGTTGCCTGTTTTGGAGCAAGTTTGTTCCTTTGTTAACCCATATAATGCAGTAGTTCAAAAGTAACAGTTAATCGATCATTTACTTTTTGGATCGATCAAGATGTTGATGATTGATTAATCGATAAATCGGTTAACCGTTTCAGCTCTAGAAAATGATTTCCAAACTGGATGAAACTAATTCAGCTTCCTAATAAGCAGCATGTCTGTGGTACTCATTGGTGACCCAACCTGTCCAATAAAACCCTGACTGTTGAAACCATATTCAGACAGAAACAATCTGAGTGATAAAAAGCCCAACTTCAATTACAGACTGAACAGAGCCAGAATGACAATAGATGCCCCCTTTGGGCGATTCAAAGGAAGTCGGCGGTGCCTGCAAAAACGACTAGATAATTATGTTGAATTTAGATGTACTATAATCCCTGTCTGTGTCATTCTTCACAACCTCTGCGAGATCAACAAAGAAGTTTATGATGAAAACTGGACTTGAGTGGAGGATGAATACGATTCTGTTGATGTCGGAGAAGTATATGGAGATATCATTAACCCTTTTCCCAACGTAACGGCCAAAACCGGCCAGCGTTATTCTCAAAAATCGCCAATTAATTTTACTGATTAAACGTTTACGAGTTTTGTTGTTTTAACACAGACGGTGTTTGCATGGATAACGTTCAAACGTGGGTACCCTACGCTATTTCCTGTTCAAAAACAATAGCGGGTATGCCCACCCCCGGGCTTCAGTCGCTGCACTGACTCTCCTTACCATTGATCCCATCAAGTTGTTTATGGTCCTTTGTGGGATGTTATTCCACTCCCGAAGAAGGCCCTGCGTGAGCTGAGCGACGTTGTTTGGTACGCTGACACGCTTCCTGTTCAGCTCGTCCCACAAATGCTCGATCGGGGACAAATCTGGACTGTTGGGTGGCCAATCGAGAACTGGGACATTGTTTTGTTTAAAGAAGTTACGACAAACCATAGCAACGTGCGGACTCGCATTATCCTGCTGCAACGTAAGGTTACGCGCATGGATAATTCATCACAATAATTTATATCCTGTTAGTCGAAACGGTATTTTGCAGAAAGACAGTCGTATAATTTTACAACAAACTTACACCAGCGTGCCGAACATTTGGTTTGCGAAGGTCATCAAGGTATCAATAAAACTAGAATGTTACTTAGGGAAAAGTATGATTTCCTGGCATTGATAATCTTGTGGCAAGTAAGATAGATAGTTGTCTACCTTGCCAAGTAGTTGCAAACTATTTATTTAATTATTTATTAATGCTTTACGCCATATCAACAGCTAAGGCTATATCGTGGCGATGAAAAGTATGAATTGTAAAATAGATTACCATTTTCGAGGAAGTAATTAAAAACGAGTTGATGGAATATGAAACATGAGGAATAAAACTAAGCAGTGAACATAGTAAGAAGAAAATAAGAGCCAGTGTTCAAAAAATGCTACACAAATAAACTCGTGAGGTAGATATGAATGGGTGAGAATCCAAAACAACAAAAACAAAAAATTAAAAATTTATTGAAAAGGTCGATTTCCTTCATGAACGACAGAACTTTATGAGAATTTGTATTGTAAAATAGGTCCGAAGAGACGCAACATTAAAATAATGTCGTCTAAGTGCAAAAAGCAGTTGTAAACAAAGCTGTCAAAGTTACCCAGAAGGTCATGGTCAGAAGTCAGAAGGCGTACTGCACGTCGATGGTGTACTTGTCTTCAACCAATGCTGACCCTGCTTGTGTGGAGTTAGTACGTTGGGGAGTTTGACAGTTGCTCGCCGTTGCTCGGTGGTTCTCTCCGGGTCCTCTGGCTTCCTCCACCCGTAAAACTATCCGACACGAGGTGACCCTGGCTGTCGAAAGTGCCGTTAAAACCCCAATAAATAAAATAAATCTGCATCAACCTCGGGAGCTGCAACAATTCCCAAACAACATAAGATGTTTTATATGTTTGGTGTTCCTGACATAGTCAAGACAGACAGTGAACCACCATTTCAAAGTCTGGAGTTTCATGAATTTTCACAATACATGGCTTTTCCCACAGAAAAGTGACACCAGGCGAATGGTGAAGTTGAAAACTTTATGAAAACTCTTAAGTAAGCTGTACCACTACAAAGTTGAAAGGTAAATCCCGAAAACATTCTTTCTTGAGGAATTATCAGCCAACACCCCATTGCACAATTCGATATATACATATAAAAAAAACATTAAACTCCCGTAATCCTGGTTAATGGGGGTAGCAGTAAGCCAGCCAAAAGTGGCTGTGTAACCTCCTCGTATTATACGTGTATTACACAATACTTAAAATGTATTTGTTCTATTAATTTTGTTACGCTTTGTGCGAAATAAAGTTCAGTCATTCATTCATTCTTTCGGGGAAAAAGTGGAAATCCCGGGAAATGGAGCAGTGCATTTTGCTGTGGTAGTCACGTTCTGCATTACTAGTAAAATAGGACGCGGCATCCAACGCCTGGATGGGAGTCATCTAAAGTGTGCCACATAAGCATACACGCTTGACCAAACTGGGATTTATACTTGTGTTGTGGGTATGATATAACTATAGATGCGGAAAGTAACATTAAACACACTAAACAATTAAATGAATCGGAGAAAAAAAATCAATTTTGAAAAAACGTGTCAAAATGTTACACGGCATGAACGGCACGTAATCATTGTCAATGTCAGTGGTTGCGAAACTAATCTAAAAGTCTGTATATGTTTGTTTATCGGGTGTGGGTGGGGTTGGGTGGAGATGGGTGTCTTGTGGCGGGATGGGGGGGGGTGCTATTTTTGTAAACGTTTTGCCTCAAAAACATAGCATTTAACACCTTATGAGGGGTCGTCAGCTATGTTTTGATACAAGAGAAGAGAAAAATAATTAATGGTAATTAATGTTAATTAAACATGTCCATTGGTAATTTCTTTATTCCTTTATCAAAAGGGTTGGTTGGGCGTGCAAATATATAATTTGAAAAAGTTGGTTGGTGAATCCCTCCCACTGTTCAAGATTCTAAACTTACCTGACTTGCCACAGTAACCATCTCTTCTGAATACTTCACTTCCTGGCACACAGTACCATTAACTTCACAGGTTTTGTATAAAGGATCAGTAAAATTGGACGCATCCAGACACCACCAGTCTGGGATTTTTCCACCAAACGCCATCAACATCATCGCCCAGGCAACCGCAAACTTAGATCCAGCAACAATTAAAAGTATTATCACTTGAAACCTACCCATGCCTCCTGCGGCATTTATTATATTTTCAAATTCTTCCCCCGTACTTCCCACTGCAGTCTCTGTAATGGATAACAAACACATCCAATATATATATCATTATCATAAGCTCGTCCAATCAATTTAGGGATATACATATGATATTATTTTACTGCCTCGGTATTGGAACCCATATTTTGGACTTTACGAAATCCACAATTATAAAAAAAAAGTTTTCATCCATTTTTTTTCAAAAGTGTGGCGGGGGTGGGGTGAGAATTTTATTTTTTATTTTTATTTTTTAACGGTATAAATATTGTATGCAAAATCAGGGGCGAAGCGTCAAATGATAGATTGTTTGATCATTGCTCAGACCCCTTGAAGTAGTAAACCCAATTATTTGTAGCACGGCTCAACTTTATATGGGGCTTGAATTGCGCCATATAAATCTTAGTAAAAAATAACGGTTTATAATGTAGCAATTATGTAATGTAACGTCAATTTAAATTATTCTTTTTATTCAGCGATTTTGCTATCATTCCGGGTGCCTTCTCTAACACTACAAATAACAAAAGGTTGCCGAAAAAAAGGAATAAATGAACAATATCGATGCTGTGTAATTAGCTGACTGGCAGAAAAATTTAGTACATAAAAAAGTTTTCGAGGCGGGCTTAAAAAACTGGGGCGGGCAGAGATGAAAATCTAGCATTTTTTTTAATGTTGCTTCAAATGTGTCGGAGCTGCATCAAGTTATCGTGTTTTGAGCACGATCTGAAATTAAATTCTAAAATAAATTTTGGCCCTAAATTCTATTTTTCTAAAATTAACTTGTTTTGTTAGAATTCTTTTAAGAGTGCCTACAGGAACTCTCCAATAAATTCTTAGAAAACGATCATCAATGAGCAAATATATGAACCTCCCAAAATAATCCAGCAATCTGCCATTCAATGTGGCGCAATAAATCTAAAATGCAAAAATTCAGTGAACGAAACACAATTGCTGCCGATATTACGCTTGTCAAGAACAATTTTAATCATAAAAGGCGACACATTTGAGGACAGGAGGTCTGAATAACTGCATTATGCTATAAAACAGCCAATGTTGTTGTATTGCCAGATACATCGTCATGATACCGAATGCGATGTGTCAGGAGAGAATGAAAAAATGGTGGCTAACGGAAAACTATTAATAGGGTTAGTCCGTAACGCACCAGCTTTGTAGATATTTAACTGTTTGCCCGAGTAAATTAAATTATTTACAGGAAGTATTTCTCAGGTTGCAAATGCTGAGGCTGTCAGTGCAAATGTTGAAGCCTGCCAGTTTGACATGCTTTAGCATTTGCAACTGACAAATTACGTCCTACTAATTATTCAGTTTATGGGTCAAAACAGTTGATGCTACTGATGAGAGTAGTGTATATTACACTGCGATTACTGTGTTTATTTATTCTTACACGATACAAAACAGACATTAAGAAATGTGCTAGATACAGCATGTGGGGATTCCGGCCCAAGTGTAATAACGCCATGTAGGAATGCATCTGACTGGTCGTTGCACATCTGCTTGACGTTATGATGTGAATGAAATGCTTCTTGGACACAAAACAGTGTCACACAAGAAAGTAAACAGACCGCCGAGTGTGATATTTTTTCTTTAAAATATGAGCTCCATTCATCTCATTCATGTTTATTCGTGGTATATATAGATTATCATGATAATGTGCATGTCCTGTGATTTGTATCAGATTCGAGGTGGTGTCCAGAATGGGATCTCAACGAGAGGGCTTTGCCGGCGAGTTGTGATCCCATTTTTGGACATCACCGAGAATCTGATACAAATCACAGGACATGCACATTATAATGATAATTCATTTATCTAACAATTCTGTCACATAAACAAATTAAATCTTAACCCTTTTACCCAACGTAACGGTCAAAACCGGCCAACGGTATTCTCAAAAATCGCCAGTTAATTTTCATTATTTTTTCATTTTTTGTCTCAAAAACATAGGTTATGACCCCTCTTTGGAACGAGCTCGTTCCAACGAGTGGTCATAACCTAAGTTTTTGAGACAAAAAATGAAAAAAATTAGTTATTCAAGAATTTTGTTTGCAAGTGTCGTCTGCTTTTCATGTTAGATAAAGGGTTAAATTATTTTTAAACATTTTTGGGACATAATCTTCGGTCGATCGCCGAAACACACATAGAATGTATCAATGTGTCTGTTATGATAGCCCGTTCCTCTCCCGGGAACGAGTCGTCTGTATGATACGGAATCAGAATGTGTCGTCTATATGATACAGAATCGGAACACATTATGTGATACGTACCGTTTCAGAGGGTTTTCAGGCCAAAATCTATATGATTGTTAAATAAAAATACAGTACAAAACTCAGATAAAGTACGGGAGACCGCAATCAACGATCCTTTTTGGAGTCTTTCCCATGTTTCTCACTTGAAAACTCCACCTTAGGTCGTAAATTCCTGTTCCCCCGTATTTCAGCCTCGTTGCGGTCTGCCTTAAATGCGTTTCATAGTCCATTGGGAAGGGAGTGCGGTTTAGATTTAATTATTGTATAATGGAATGATATCTGTTGGAAAGATAATCAGATTACTATGTTTCAAACCGGAAGTTTTTACATATCAATAGCTTGCTGTAGTCTCCAAACACGTGACACCTTTGTGCAAACGATCCAGACAGTATCCCCCCAGGCATTGGTACAACAAAGCACTATCGCACTTTTCGAGGCTCCACCACCACCCTGAATGAGGAAACAACCGCTCTTCTCGGCTTCCGGTATTCACGCGTGAATTTCACTCAGCCAAACTAGTTTACCGCTGTAGCAAACACTGTTCCGCTTTCGGGGGTTCTCGTGGAGTGGCCACCCCAGTTTCACTTGGCAAAACTCATTTCACACAGTAAGCAAGCGGTGAGAAGCAAGATATCATTTTGAGGGTTTTGACTACAAACATAGTATATATATTTTTGACAGTATCACAATCTTCTAGAGGCTTTCTCTAGACTTACTCTTGTTCTGCTTCATCAGTCTCGATTGCTTCCTCTGAAAACACGAGATGTCTCAATATAGGGTCAAAAAGGTATTTTCTTTTTTCGAGTGCGATTTTTTTCCACTTCGTCTATCCCATAAACCGAAGTCGCTTGGTGGTCTCCTTGATTTTTCCGTAAACTAGATGTGGTCTTAGCTTCAGCACTCAATTTATCCCTCCGAAATTCCGAAGACGCGCTAAAACGCCTACACTGTCTTTAAGGTGCTATATAAGTAATAGGAAATTTAGCGTGAAAAAAGGTGACATGTTATTTTCGATGGCATCAAATATTTAAAAAGGTTACAGTTTGTCAATTTTTTGGATGTTCAAAACCGCGAAGCATTGTTGATAAATACAGATAGAAATCCAAAAACTGACAAATTATTATTTTGATTAGATTGTTGAGGACACCTAACTTTTCATTACTTAACAAGCACCTTAAGAGATTCTCTGACTATTTAGCCGGCATCATATCTGGCCAAGCCACTTTCTATATACGAAGCTTTCAAATCTTGAAATGCATCGTCGTTATCGTATCGAATCAAATCGCCCACAGAGTTGTTTTCGTCGTCTTAATTTTCCGAGTTTTCGGCATCTGTACTACTATAGTCTGTTTTATTTGTGTTGCGCTATTCTGACACTGAATATCCATTCTCATCAGAATCCGACGAGATTTTACCTTCTTTCGACAGGTCGCATTTTCCTCCCATTATTGTTTCGGGGCTGTACTCCATGTCGTCTTTACTCGTTGATGATCTTTTAACCCATTACCTTACGAAACAACTAAAACCGGCAAAAATCATGCACCCATTTTCCATTATATTTTTGATAGGGTTGGGGAAATATTCCAGAAAACCATCTCCTACTTTAAGTATTCTTCTTCTGGTACATAGAGATTATTACCATCATGTGGATGTACAAAATATGTATCCGAGTCGAGCTCTGAGTTCTAAGGGCAGATCACGACGAGTCGAAGACGAGTCGTGATCTACCCTTAGAACCCGGAGCTCGACTCGGATACATATTTTGTACATCCACATAATGGTAATAATCAGTTTATCTTACAATATATTGGGGATAAATCAAGAATGTAGACGAATATATAACGAACTATTTATTCGTACGGATGAACAAAAAGAAAAAAAATGGAACTCACGCGAAAGGAACGTGCTTGTATCCGACCCCCTGATACAAACATCTGTATCAGGGGGTCGTATACACGACAGTTGCGGAGTTAATACAGACAAAATTCATGTTGATTGTAAGATAAATAGTGACACTTCTCGTGTGTACAAGGCTCTTATGTTAGTGTTTGTATGGATGTCTCGATTGGAGCGGGCTAACAAATTTAACAATTAACTTTCATGGATCGGGTGTGGTATCAATTGTAACCTTTCAAGATCAGTATTTGGAACACCTCTCATACAAACATTATAAGCATATTCAGCCACAACTCGGATAATATCGTTTCTGACTAACCTAATTATAGTCTCCCTCCCCGTCGATTGGACTTAACCATCAAGAGAAGTGTCGATACACGTATTGTTTACATCGCCGATTCTTCTTTTTCAGCTGTTGAGTCAAGATCTGGTGGCTTCTGTCGAAGTAGATACGAATTTTCTTTTTTAACCCTTTACCTAACGTAACGGTCAAAACCGGCCAGCGCTATTCTCAAAAATCGCCAATTAATTTTCATTATATTTCGAGCTCGTTCCAATGAGGGGACATAACCTCTGTTTTTGAGACAAAAATGAAAAAAAAGGTTATTCAAAAGTTTTGTTTTCAAGTGTCGTCTGCTTTTCATGTTAGGTAAAGGCTTAATATCTCTTTTGTGTTGAAACCTTTCCAAAAAACATTTACTCACAAAGTATACAGTATTCGAGGCATAGCTTTAACGTAGAGTGCTAAATTATTTTTGGATGTCACTATTTGTTCACGTGTCTTTGCCTTGTTACAATTTACGGGAGAGTGCCCTTCGTTAAAATTCTTGATAATACTAAAGACGAGAATGATGGTGGTCTGGGGGGGGGGGGGGGGGGGGGGCCTCGCGCAGAAAACATCGCAAAACTCGGACCATTTTCCCTGCATTTCTGCGTCCATGCCATGCGATCCCTGTGAACGAGCAAAAATTACCCCAGCCCCCCCCCCCCCCCCCCACACACACACCTTTCACAAGTATCACTCTCGGGATTCGTGTAAATCCGATGAGATAATGTATAGGGGCAGGGTATGGCAGGCGAACTACAGGGTGTCCATTCAGTTGTCTGTCGGCCAGAGAGATAACTGAGTATCTACCCTGTAACTGTTACACATTACACACTCCCCCTTTCCTCTACCTTCCAACTTACTCCATCCACCCAATATAGTTTCTCAACGGATTTTCACGAATCCTGGAACTTATAATTTTAAAGAAAGGAAACACGCCCATCATCCGCACACCGTAGCGCCTCCACTGAAAAGAGATATGGAAGATCATCCTCCACACTTCTCCCAAGGAAAAGACCTTCTAATTGCTACATATTTCCCATATTGAAATGCATGTCTTCTGTGTTTTTTTTTAGGTGTCCGTGCATCCTATATATTCAGAGGCCATGCACTATCCTTGAAATTGCCTCATTGGAATAGTTTGTGTGGGAACAGGTTAACTTCACAAGCATTCTTCACATCAGAAACCTAATAAACTTTGATCACCGACAGTTATTCCCAGCCGTGGGTGAAACCTGCAAAAGTTGGAGGGATTATTAAAAATTATCAATATTGAAAACAATTGGTGCCTTTTTCGTGCATTTCCGTGTACCGGTAGGCATTTAGGTGTATGTGTCACTGAGAAGTTCCATGGAAATTAGTAATTAAAGATAACATATGGGAAGGGTGTGGCAGTTGGATTAAGCCTCTGTCACATCTTTGCGATTTTTGTACGAATATCCAAGAATAACAACGAATTAAAATTTCCACGATTGACCGCGATTTAAAAAAAAAACAAAACAAAACCGCTCTGAATCGGCTTCTCTTACGATCTTACACGACCTTCATACGACTTTGTACGATTCATGACGAGTGTAGTAAGACCAAAAGGCCGACCGAGCCTATTCAGTACGAATCAATACGACCCTGTACGGTGCTTGTACAACACCGTTACGAACTAGTACGGACTAGTACGAACTAGTTAGATGTTGCAAGACCAAGCAAGAATCATCGAC
The DNA here is from genome assembly GCA_031216915.1 of Pictodentalium vernedei. Classification (NCBI taxonomy): domain Eukaryota; kingdom Metazoa; phylum Mollusca; class Scaphopoda; order Dentaliida; family Dentaliidae; genus Pictodentalium; species Pictodentalium vernedei. The sequence goes on along the minus strand of CM062289.1, from coordinate 223,655,733 downwards.
AGTCAGAACAGAATAATTTCCGAGCCGCTGGTTGCCGGGGTTTATACCATTTTTGTCGGGAATCGTGATAAAACGTGTGAGTTCTTGGAACTTCCTATTGTATCATACTGGATCTTACTTGAATCAAAATCGTCCAGAATCTTGAAACTTCGTAGAGATTCCTAGTGTGGCCGTACTAATAGATCTTACTAGTTCTTAGTGAATCTTGACGCAACCGTACTGGCCAAGTCCGCACGAATACTCACTCAAGAATACCCCGTACGGTTCAGTACAATCTAGTACGACAGCGGTACGATGCAATACGGAATTGAAAAATCGCACGATGGAGTACGAAAGTTTTAAACAGTTCAAAACTTTCGTACGCGTATGCCGATCAACCAAGAATACTCAAGAATGATTACGAAGCAGTACGGATCTCAATACGGATATCTACGATTGCCCAAGATTTTCATGTCTTGGTACATGGTGGTAGATCGTGTAAAAGTCACAAAGGGGTGACAGGGACTTTACAGAATAGACATTCTGTTATCAGTCGGGGCAAGATATAACTGAATGTCTATCTTGTCAGGCCTTACCCTTATACATTTTCTCATCGGATTTACACGAATTCCAAGGGTCCGACTTGTAAAAAGAGGGAAGGATACGCCTCCACTCATCTGGGTTTCCCTCACCCCTTCCTCACTACTCTAATTTTTCCCTACACCAAGGCAAAGCTTTTTGGATAAAACAACAGTAATTCTATTAATTCGGTTATTGCGTCTAATAACATCCAGGTCCTGGTGCCGTACAACAGACCGAGAATTGTTTTCTCCAACAATATGCGTGATCGTCTTACTATGGATCCCCGGGTATGGGGCCCTTATGGAGCCATTCAGTTTGTTCACGCGAATTTGGCTCGTTTGCACGAATTCAGTTCGTACGCACGAATGCAGTTCACTTGCATGTTACCTGCGGGGCTTCATATCATAAGTTGGTAGATAAAGTTAAAGCATAGTTTTTTCAGTATTCATAATCGAAATATATTTTTCTATTTTTTTTAGTGAAAGGGGCCAATAGGGACACCCTCATATATCAGTTATTGTTTCTGTTCTAACCTATTGTGGAGTTCGTTGGGAATTGAAATATGTTTTTAAAACAATTGTGAAACAACAAGAAAACAAAAATGGATTGATTCCAAAACTTGGATTGACCCTATCATAGCCACATCCGTGAGCAAAACGATTATTATCGTACTGGACATGACATTCCTTTAACCTAATATCTTGATTGTTTAACACCGCCTCTTGAATTTGTAATATTTCGCAGACGACAGAATATCTATGTAAGTTTCTATGTACGCCCCTTAAAGAAGGACTGGACCGAATCAGTGTTTGACATATTGTTGACAAACCTACAGGCCTTTCTTCTATCCAAATACTCCGTTACAAGTAGTTACAGGGGCCAGTACTATAAAACTTTTACAATTGTATTTTCTGAAATTGTATTTTCTAGTTATGACTTTAAATGGTTTGAAATGAATCATTAGCATTTTCAAAGATATGGAAATTTGCCAGTTGGCAAATTACCACATCTTTTTTAAATGCTAATGAGTCTTTTTAATCAGTTATATTAATAAGTAGAAAATACAATTCCAAAAATACAATTCCAGAAAATACAATTGTTATGTTTTGTAGAATTGGCTCCTGATCACACTGGTCAAGAGGGTATCCCCATTTCACTTAAGTAATCAGTTTTTCCCTAAATGTTCTCCAATTTCTTTACTCTATTCAGTTTGCACCCCCCCCCCCGACTCCCTGTTTCTGTTTATTTATTTATTTATTGGTGTTTAAGGTCACATATTTCTGCACAATGGCTAACCATGACCGTGACAGTTTTACGGGTGGAGGAAGCCGGAGTACCCGGAGAGAACCACAGAGCAACGGCGAGCAACTGTCAGCTCCCCAACATACCAACTCCACACAAGCAGGATTAGCATTGGTTGAAGACAGGTGCACCATCGACGTGCAGTACGCCTTAGTACACAACGTCACCGTGCCCCCATGTGGGCAATGGGGGTGAAGTGTCTTGCCCAAGGACACAACGCGGTCGCCGCAGGTGGGATTCGAACCGAGGACCTCTCGGCTTGCAGCCTGCACCTCTACCTACTGAGCCACCGAGCCCCCCTTGTTTCTGTTTTCATTATATCCTTTCAAGACACTTCTGATCTACTTTGAAACTTTTAACGCTCCTCGGCCTTTCTAAATGTCAAGGGAGAGCGGTGGCTCAGTGGTTAGGGCATTGAATTTCAAACCAAAAGGTTCACGGTTCCAGGGGCGGACTGGGCCAGGAAAATAGCTACCGGAGAATGCATCAAAGTGGCCCCGGACCCGGATAATATTTTAATTTTGCGAACGGAACGAACGCGACTTCCATGCACCTGAGCGATCATAGAAGACATTTCGATGGCATTTTTGTATAATTGATTTTTGAAATTAAAGGAACGCTGGTTCGTTTGATCCGAGCGACCAGTGGTCGACTAGACTGCTGGTTTATTGAAATGCCATTGGCAGTCCACATAGAGATCATTTCGATATACCGACAGTTTATGCAATCAGATCCATTTCATCTTTTGGTCATTCACGAAATTTCGCGTTCCATCAGGTGTTGGACTGCATCAATTTTGGGGGAACCCAATATAAGGCCCACCGGGAATTTTCCCGTGGACAATATTTTCAGCCAGTCCGTCTCTGCAAGGTTCGACCCCGCCAGGAGTAACTGCCTTGGATCCACCGGCAAAGCACTTCTTCCCGATTGCCCACGTGGGGGCACGGTCGAGCTGTGTATTAAGGCGTACTGCACGTCGATGATCCACTTGTCTTCCTCCACCCATAAAACTGTTTAACACGAGATAATCCTGAATGTCGAAAGTGTTGTTAAACTCCAATAAATAAATAAATAAGTAAATCCAAACACCCCGTTACAAGTAGTTACAGATCACGGTGGTAAAGATGGGATCCCCTTTTCGCTGAAGTAGTCAGTCTTTTCACTGAATGTTTTCCAGTTTCCTTACTCAGTCCAGTTTACCCACCTTGTCTCCCTGTTTCTACTTTCTTTTTACCCTTTCAAGAAACTTCCGATCGATCTCCTTTGATACGATTAACTCTCCTTCAACCTTCAGTAGCAACAACAGCTATAATTACTTTTTGGTTATGTTTTTGTACGACTTGCCCTCTGGCTTTGGTTTACAAGTCCGTATACTATCACCGAATCATATTCAGAACATAAATGACTGATACAAAAGACTAATTTACTGTTGTAAAATTGCATTGATAATCTATACTATTCGCATTGAGTCCAATTTAATTTCAATTGTTTTAAACCTGGTATATTTCTTTATTCGGTGTGTGACAGCAAACCTCTCTCGAAGCAGTTGTTAACAATTTGCCTTTATTCGTTGTTTCCCTCCACAGTTTATTTGAGCTCTATTCAGTAAGTTAATCAGGCATCTGATTAAGACGCGGTGAAAGCTTATTTTAATCTTTAAATCCAGTAAACCTGTTGTGACATGGCTCATTTATTGTATTGTTTATATAGCTTCGATCACAAGTAAGAATTCAGTTCTCCCAGAAGGCTTGATGGATGACTCCCGTTTTTCAAACTGAACTGTTGGAGCTTTCTCCATTCCTTTTTGTAACCGCTATGGTCATATACCAGGGCCGCTACCAAACCGGTGTTGCTGTTTGGTTTTCTTTTTTCTTCTTCCCTTAAATTTGCCATCGCACAACATTATATTCTGGCTCGCCACCATGGTGGGACTCAAACCTCTACCATCGCCAAGCTGGAACCGAATAGAGCGCACTCTCTAATAGTCTTAATGGCGTTGAGGGATTGATTTTTGACAATCTATCACTCCAACGCAAACTGCCGGGAATTCTAACCGCTTGCATACCCCCTCAGACCCCATTTGAGGCAATAGGAAAGCTAGGCCTGTGTGATCCAAGTGAAATAAAATAAGGCCAACCGGGTCGCAAGGGATTCGGAGCGATAAAACCTTTCATTCATTCAAGAATTCAGTTATAGTTTGGATTTCCAAACGTTACTCTGCTTCATTTTACTGGGAAATCCCACGAGCTATTATTACGGTGATATTGTTCGGATATCCAACAAGACCAGTTGTTAAATGTGTGTCGTTAGACATTTAGAATACCAGATCCAATATTAAATTGTTGTCGCCTTTAATTATGTGTCCGAGTCATCAGTATATCGACGGTCGTTCCCCACGGTTATAATGTGCTGTTTTTTGATAAATGGAGTCGGGGGTTTGTCGTCCAACAGGGGTTAATTCCATATTACTTATTTGCTCTCTCTGTGGTGGTTGTCTCCACCAGTGATTAGAGTGTCAGGTAGCACGAGATCTAGTAACGGTTGATTGAATTGTTGTCAAGTTTCACTGAGGGAAATGCACACACCAGCGATTTCCTGAATCGATACAAGATTTCAGAGGTTGCATGATTTTTTCGTGTTGTGTATGAATTGAAGTGGGTGATCTGGACCGTCGAAAAAGTCAGTTCGAGATAGGATTTCACTGGGGTAGGTTGTTTAGCTTTTCTCTGGAAGGTTTGGGAAGAGCCGGCTGGTCATGAGTTTAAATAGTAATTCCTTGGAGTTCCGGAATGAGAAACTAAACACCGAATTCTCTGTGCCATTGGTGAGACTGGGATAGTTATTTAGGAATTTATTTGGTATTCTTTTTTCTCCGTTTGTCGGATCAATGGAATCAGAGTTAAGTAAGTTTTAGAGTAGTTTTTTTTTCTCTGGAACTCCGGGAATATTTTTTTTGAAGAATTTCGCCTTCGACAAACTTTTGTCGAGTGTGAGTTCTTCTTGTTGGGTAGTCACCGAGTGTGCGGGGTGTCAGAGATGGCAGCGCGGAGGTGACTCCTTAGTTATATGTGGAAGACTTCACACTCGACGAACTTTGGTTCTTCGAGGGTGAAAGCTTCTTACTTGATTGAGGCCTGATTATTGATATTTGGTATGACATCTATGGAGGAGCAGCGGTAACTCCTCATTTATATTGGAAGACTTCACACTCGACGAACTCTGGTTCTTCGAGGGTGAAAGCTTCTTACTTGATTGAGGCCTGATTATTGATATTTGGTATGACACCTATGGAGGAGCAGCGGTGACTCCTCATTTATATTTGGAAGACTTCACACTCGACGAACTCTGGTTCTTCGAGGGTGAAAGCTTCTTACTTGATTGAGGCCTGATTATTAATATTTGGTATGACACCTATGGAGGAGCAGCGGTAACTCCTCTTTTATATTGGAAGACTTCACACTCGACGAACTCTGGTTCTTCGAGGGTGAAAGCTTCTTACTTGATTGAGGCCTGATTATTGATATTTGGTATGACACCTATGGAGGAGCAGCGGTAACTCCTCATTTATATTGGAAGACTTCACACTCGACGAACTCTGGTTCTTCGAGGGTGAAAGCTTCTTACTTGATTGAGGCCTGATTATTAATATTTGGTATGACACCTATGGAGGAGCAGAGGTGACTCCTTATTTATATGTGGAAGACTTCACACTCGACGAACTTTGGCTCTTCGAGGGTGAAAGCTTCTTACCTGTGTAGTCCTGACCATTACTATTGGGAGATGACATCTATGGAGGAATGTAGGTGATTCCTCATTTATATTTGGAAGACTTCACACTCGACGAACTCTGGTTCTTCGAGGGTGAAAGCTTCTTACTTGATTGAGGCCTGATTATTGATATTTGGTATGACACCTATGGAGGAGCAGAGGTGACTCCTTATTTATATGTGGAAGACTTCACACTCGACGAACTTTGGCTCTTCGAGGGTGAAAGCTTCTTACCTGTGTAGTCCTGACCATTACTATTGGGAGATGACATCTATGGAGGAATGTAGGTGATTCCTCATTTATATTTGGAAGACTTCACACTCGACGAACTCTGGTTCTTCGAGGGTGGAAGCTTCTTATGACAGTTCCCTTTGGTCATTGGTACGTCCTCTATGGGAGAATAGTAGTCTCCTAATATTATATTAGAAAATCTGGGTGGCCTGGACATAATAAAAAGGGCCTTGTTTATCGGATTCTTGATATTTTTTTTTCTCTAGCCTCCGAATTTCAGCCCAATTTAAGATAGTGAAACAAACGCTTTTTGGATATGTAATAATGTTTAATTTCATTCAATAAATTATACCATAACATTTCTTAGTGTTGAATTATTGTTACCTTGCTACATCTTGATGGTTTGTAGTTTTTAATTTCAGTCTAAAGGTGGGTCATCTACCCGAGAACTTTATGTGGGGCTCCGACCTACCCATTATAACTGCGATCCCTTTTCCTTATTTTAAAGCCCGGTCGGAAACGCAAATGTTAAATATCTCTTATAAAATAGTTCGACCATCTGGGGTGATGTGGTTTTAGAAACCGCACCGCCTCGGCTGATCGAACTGTTTTTGGGAGGGAGAAATTGAATCTAGACTCGTGTTGGGTTGGGGATAGTGGATTCGTCACAGTTATTGGCGTCGCCGACAGGATATTTTATGATACCATAAGACTGATGTATAGAAATTTAATACAGGTAAATTGTTTAGTATTGGTTCAAATTTAATATGGCTACGGGAATTTCGGAAGGGCTGGATGAATACTTGGGGGCATCTAAAAAGTTAACTGATTTGGCTACAAATCCAGATATTAGCACACCAAGGAGATACCCCATGGCTGAGGCTCTAGATTTTTTTCAAGAAACACCAGAGGCCACTCCTACGTCTTTTAATGAAAATGTAGAAATTCAAGTGAGTGAAATTCCAAAACATAATGGTTTGGACAATGGAATTCATAAACAGGTAGGAAGTTCTGCGCGTGAATTTTGTAGAAGAAGAGCTTCGGGTGCCATTCCTAAGAAAGTTAAAACTCCTCTTGCGAGGGTCAGCTATCAAGATAAGGGTGATCGGGCGTTAGTGGCACCGGGTGCGGACCTTCCTGCTCTTAAGGAACGTCCATCCAAAAGTGGTGAACAATATAACGGGCCCAGAAAACCGGTGGTTACACCAGAAACATTTAATGGGTCCACCAATGTGGTTGATTGGGTGACGCATTTTGAAAAATGTGTAGAAATCAATGAATGGTCAGAGGTGGTGGCTTGTAGATTTTTGGTAGTTTCATTAAGAGGGGCCGCATTGCAATTTTACGAAGATCTAGATAGTAATGATAAGATTGGCCTAAAACAAATATTAAAAAGTTTGATAGATCGATTTGATCCCTTTAGAGGTACGGCAATTTATAGGTCACAATTGCGTTCAAGAAGGCGAACCGCTCGAGAAACACTCCCCGAGCTGGCTAGTAGTATACGTAGATTGGTAAAGAAAGCTTACCCTTCAGCCCCATCCATTTTAAGGGACGATTTGGCAAAAGAAGCTTTTGTTGAAGCCATAACGGATAAAGACGTTCGGATGCAGGTGTTGCGTGGAAAACCCGAGACGTTGGATGCCGCGGTTCGTTTGGCATTAGAGGAAGAATCATATAGGAGAGTGGAAGTTGCTTCCACTGTCCAACCTTCTGACAACGAAGCTGTTAATTCCGAGCAATTGGAATTATTAACTCAGACGCTGACTGATCTGCGGTTTCAGATTGATGATTTGCGCAAAGAACAAAGGGAAATGAGACGCGAATTTTTAGAACAATTGGGGAAGGAGGATGGAATTGACAAAATAGCGGAAATACAAAATACTCGGGAAGATTTTTCTCGTGGACGTGGTCGAGGAAATGTTCGTCGGAATTATGGGGGTCGAAGAGGTGGAAGGTGGAATAATAGGCAAGGTTTAAAAGAATAAGAGCTGGGGTTGGGGTCAAACCTCAGCTCCAACAGAATGGGGCCCACCCTGAGAAAAAGATTGGTCATTTTTTTCTTCCCTTAACCATTTGTGACAAAGAGGTAAAATTTTTGCTGGACACTGGATCAGCCATTAGCATATTAAGTACTAAGGTATTGGAAGAGGTATTTGGAAAGGATTCTTCAGAATTACAAGCAGCTCCTAGAGAGGTTTGTGGAGCTAGCGGACAACCCTTGCAGGTGCCAGGAGTTATCAACCTTCCCATTAATATAGGTAATAATAGTGTTGATCAAGAGTTTTATGTTGCCGAGTTATCATTTGAGGGAATATTGGGGGTTGATCTGATGACTGCCCTAGACTTAGACATTTATCTGGGGAGGAATTGTGTTAAATTAGCAGGAAAAGAAATTCCCCTAAATTTTGGCAATAACAACGATAGTAATGAGGTCATGCTTATTGAAAATGTAACTATACCTCCATCTTCCGAGATTATAATTAATGGTAAGGTAAGTAATGTTTCTCTTTTAGAGGGAATTTGTGAGGTAGATCAAAAATTTTCAGAAAAACATAATGGGATTATGGTTGGGCGAAGTTTTGTGGGTACTTCAAATGGAGATGTTGTGCCAATGAGGTTAGTAAATACCACCGGGGTACCCCAGTCCTTGAAAAAAGGTGAAACAGTGGCAGTATTCCAGCAAGGGGAGGTTCTGGGAAATAGTGTAATTCAAGAAAATGTAAAACAAGAAAATGTTGATAAGTATTCTCTCCAGCAAACAATTGATGAAACTGTTTTGACTACGGATCAGGTATTTCAAGTTAAAATGCTTCTTGATAGAAATGAGTCGGTTTTTATCCGCCATGATAAAGATTTAGGTCGAACAAGTATTATAAAACATGATATTGACACGGGTAAACATCCACCCATAAAACAAAGAGCCTATAGACTTCCTGTACATAAGCGACAGGAAGTTGATAGGCAGTTACAAGAAATGTTAGAACAGGGGATAATACAACCCTCGGATAGTCCGTGGGCGGCCCCCATTGTCCTGGTTAAAAAAAAAAAGACGGTAGCCTACGCTTTTGTGTAGACTATCGTAAGTTAAATGTTGTAACTCGGAAGGATGCATATCCCTTGCCACGCATTGATGACAGCCTTGAAGGAATGCAGGGGGCCAGTTGGTTCTCTACATTAGATTTGGCTTCAGGGTATTGGCAGGTGGAGATGGCTTCCTCAGCTCAAGAAAAAACTGCCTTTAGTACAGGTAAAGGGCTTTATGAGTTCAAGGTACTCCCTTTCGGGCTTTCTGGGGCTCCCCATTCCTTTCAGAGGCTTATGGAGCTCGTTTTGAAGGGCCTTCATTGGAAGACCTGTCTGATATATCTGGATGACATAATTATTTATGCTAAAACTTTCCAAGAACATGTAGAAAGGTTGGAAGAGGTGTTCACAAAAATTAAGGAAGCTGGTTTGAAACTCAAGCCTTCTAAATGTGCTCTTTTTAGAAAACAGGTATCTTTTTTGGGCCATATCGTGTCCTCAGAGGGGATACGGGCTGACCCAGAAAAGATAGCTAGGATTAAGGATTGGCCGATTCCAAGATGTGTCAGAGATATACGCAGTTTTGTCGGTTTGTGTTCTTATTACAGAAAATTTATTTTGAACTTCTCAGATTTGGCTGGTCCCCTGTTGGAATTAACTAGAAAGAATGTAAAATTTGAGTGGAATAAGGCTAGAAAAGAATCTTTTGAAATTTTAAAGAATAAACTATGTGAGAGTCCAATCTTGGGATTTCCAAATTTTGAGCAAGAGTTTATTTTGGACACAGATGCGAGTGATCAGGCTAGTGGGGCTGTGTTGTCTCAGTTAGTTAACGGACAGGAGAAGGTAATTGCATATTTTAGTAAAGTGCATTCTCCTCCAGAACGTAATTATAGTGTCACTCGGAAAGAGCTATTGGCAGTTATTAAAAGCATTAAAAATTTTCGCCATTATTTGATAGGAAAACACTTTACTCTGCGCACCGATCATGGATCTTTGAGGTGGTTGTTTAATTTTAAAGAACCAACGGGGCAAGTGGCTCGTTGGCTGGAATATTTGAGTGGATTTGACTTTTCTATCATCCATCGTAGAGGAGAGCAACATAAGAATGCCGACGCCTTGAGTAGGATATCTTTGGAGACTAATGCTATTGATTTGTCTCCAGGAGGTGTAATTTCGGTTGATGATCAGATGAGTGATCCAATATTAAAGAAATTGTTTGAAAATAAAACAAATGATTCTAAGCCGTCGGCTGAGCAAATGAAGGGTGAAGAATTAATATTTAAAAAATATGTAGCCCAATGGGAACAAATTGTTGTTAGGCAAGGTATGCTTTATCGAGAATGGTTGGAATTTGGAAAGGAAAATAAATTTTTGTGGATTGTTCCTGGGAAACTAAAACCTGAAATTTTAAAACATTGCCATGATTCCGTGGTGGGAGGCCATTTAGGTATGATGAAAACCTATTTGAAAATTAGGCAAAGATTTTTTTGGATTGGTCTAAAGAAGGATGTAGAACAGTGGGTGCAGACTTGTGAGGTGTGTCAACGTCGGAAAAGTCCCAACAAAGCGTTAAAGGCCCCCCTGGTTACCGACCGTGTTTCGGAACCGATGGAGAGGGTTGCACTTGATGTATTGGGTCCCCTACCGGAATCTGTGAGTGGAAACATTTACATTCTGGTTGTTTCTGACTATTTCTCTAAATGGACTGAAGCCTATGCCATGCCTAATCAGCGTGCAAGTACAATTGGAGAAATATTGGTTAAAGAGTGGATATCCCGTTTTGGTATGCCTAAGTTTATCCATTCTGATCAAGGGGCCAACTTTGAGTCTGAATTGTTTTTGGGAATCTGTAAATATTTTGAGATTTCCAAGACAAGAACATCTCCATATCACCCTCAGTCTGATGGCCAGGTTGAGCGCTTCAACAGAACATTGATAGCTATGCTAGCATGTTTTGTTGAAGATAATCATAACGACTGGGAATACTATCTACCTTTTGTTATGATGGCTTATCGTAGTGCTGTTCATGAGACCACGGGCCTTACTCCAAATATGATCCTTTTTGGGAAAGAAATCCGATTACCTATTGAATTTATGGCTGGTAAAGTTCCTGATAAGGATCTTAGTCGAGTTCAATATGTGATGGATTTGGAAAATAGAATGGCAACCATTTTCCAGTTTGTGAGCAGTAAGTGTGAAACTGCTATTAAACATAGGAAAAGGTTGTACGACCGTAGAGTTCATGGAAGACCTTATGAGGTTGGTGATAAAGTGTGGCTATATATTTCAAAAATAAAGCAAGGTCAAACCCCCAAATTTGCTAAATATTGGTTTGGGCCATTTGTGGTTAAAAAGCGACTCTCTGATGCAAATTATGTTATTTGTAGAGAGCATGGTGGTCGGCTGCAGGTGGTCCACTTTAATAGATTAAAAAAATGTTTTGAACGACCTAATATGGGAACAAGTGTAGATAATTCAGGAGATTCTGGTAGGTTACCTTTTTCGGAACTCATTGATCGGGAGGAAGATTCTGACCAGTCGGCTCAGGGCAGTTCCAGCAACTTAAACAATCCTGCCCCTAGCGGAGATCCTGTCACCCACCGGGGGCGAAGGGTCCGTCGTCCCCGCTGGTTGAACTCAAATGAGTACGATCTGTCTTAAAAAAAAAAAAAAAAGATTTGTATTTATTATTCTGGAATGACCCCGGTCTAAATTCGGTGATTTTATGATTTAAGATTTGGCTTAATGAATTCATTTGGCGAGAACTCTAGCTCACGAGCAAAGATAAGATTTGCTAAATTTTTGATGTGGTGCCCAGTGATCATGGGAAAATTGTTAAATTACCCGGAGTGTGCCTTATATGTCGATGCAAGGGTTAAATTATGTCTTCCATTTGGAAGTTGTAATTAATAGGCAAGGAGGAATGGTGCTGGGGATCCAAGGAAGGGTTAATGGGCGGAGACAAAATAAACTGCAAATTCATTTGAATTTGCTGTTCGATTCATTTGGAAACTTTTGAATCAGAATTGTTTAATTTTGACTTTCAAACAGTCATATATAGGACAAGTTGTAGGGTCATTGGACCGGTGGTTATGTCCTATGGTAGTGGATTGGATAAAGTAAAGATTGATAAATGATATAGTATTCTCATGGGTCACATAATGTAGGGAAAGGATGGAAATCAATTGATTCCATGGTTTCCCTTACGGGGTGTCGTAATGGAGGTGTTCCATTAGGAAAAATTGTGTAAACGAACACCCTAACTCAGCGCAATTCTAAAAATGTAAAAAAATTACCTTAGTAATCTCAAAAATACTAGCGCTATTTGTGTTTTGTAAATGTGACCCCTGGGAATTACACTTGGAAATGCTCGTGAGCGGGAGCATTATACGCTAGTGAAATTGAGCCAGTAGAAGAGTGATTCCAAATACGTCGTTTATTTTGGTGTGACTTGCATGGCGCGCATGTGGGATGGGCATTTGGGGTGGGGGTTAGGTATGATTGTGTCTGATGGGTGGTGGTTGATGTTGCTAGGGTAAGAATGGGTTTCGTAAGTAATTTATGATGGCGTCGCCAGTATGTAACTTTTCGTAAGTGATGTGTCCGTGGTAAATATGCAAGACCACCAGAAATTTACGACTTAAAAATTTGGATTGCTTGGAAACCTATTGGTTGCAGTTTGACTGAGTCACAGAAAGATTGTTTTTTTTTTTTTTAATACTGGAGGTCATTCCTTTCATGTAATGTAACTAATAAATTACATAAATTAATTTCAGCTGTTGGAAACAGAAAATTGCGAAATTTTGTATACTGCTGTGGTGTTCCTTTTTTTTGTTTTAGGTTGAGGGAGGTATTTGGTGGCGATGAATCCAGATGATACTGATGTTTGTCCATTGATGGTGAAATTATGTATGTGTATCATGGTATTTGATGGCGATGAATCCAGACGATACTGGTAGTTGTCCAGTGACAGTGAAATTATGTATGTGTATCATGGTATTTGATGGCGATGAATCCAGACGATACTGGTAGTTGTCCAGTGACAGTGAAATTATGTATGTGTATCATGGTATTTGATGGCGATGAATCCAGACGATACTGATGTTATCCATTGACATTGAAATTATGTATGTGTATCATGGTATTTGATGGCGGTGAATCCAGATGATACTGATGTTTGTCCATTGACGGTGAAATTATGTATGTGTATCATGGTATTTGATGGCGATGAATCCAGACGATACTGGTAGTTGTCCAGTGACAGTGAAATTATGTATGTGTATCATGGTATTTGATGGCGATGAATCCAGACGATACTGATGTTATCCATTGACATTGAAATTATGTATGTGTATCATGGTATTTGATGGCGATGAATCCAGATGATACTGATGTTTGTCCATTGACGGTGAAATTATGTATGTGTATCATGGTATTTGATGGCGATGAATCCAGACGATACTGGTAGTTGTCCAGTGACAGTGAAATTATGTATGTGTATCATGGTATTTGATGGCGATGAATCCAGACGATACTGATGTTGTCCATTGACATTGTATCATGGTATTTGATGGCGATGAATCCAGACGATACTGATGTTGTCCATTGACATTGAAATTATGTATGTGTATCATGGTATTTGATGGCGATGAATCCAGACGATACTGGTAGTTGTCCAGTGACAGTGAAATTATGTATGTGTATCATGGTATTTGATGGCGATGAATCCAGACGATACTGATGTTATCCATTGACATTGAAATTATGTATGTGTATCATGGTATTTGATGGCGATGAATCCAGATGATACTGATGTTTGTCCATTGACGGTGAAATTATGTATGTGTATCATGGTATTTGATGGCGATGAGTCCGGGCGGTACTGATGTTGTCCATTGACATTGAAATTATGTATGTGAGTCATGGTATTTAATGGCGATGAATCCAGATGATACTGATATTTGTCCATTGACATTGAAATTATGTGTGTGTATCATGGTATTTGATGGTGATGAAACCAGACGATATTGATGGTTGTCCAGTGACAGTGAAGTTGTGTAGGTGTATCATGGTATTTGATGGTTATGAGTTCAGACGATATTGACAGTTGTCCATTAACATTGACTCTTGAATGTGAATTGGTTCTTGTAAACCTTCCTAATTTAACTTTGCTTTTTAGGATTTAATTTTGACTCCTTAAAATGGAGGGTCTGGTGATTGGACACAGTTTTGTGGCGAGATTGTACCGATTTTTATTATTGTGCCCAGAAGTATGGCATTGTACCATACCGTTTGCCTCCGTGAAATTTGTTGGGATACCTGGGGGAAAGATTAGCCATTTGCAAAATATTAATGTCAGAGGGGCTAGATGGATAGTTCTTCAGATTGGGGGTAATGATATTGATTGCGTTACATTCTCTTTTGAATGTTTCCTGCGGGACCTCCGAGAATTGCTAAAGAAATGGAAGCTTGCTGGGGTGAAGAAAATAACATTAGGTAGTATATTTCCTAGAGTAAAGCCCCGAAATGTATCTTATGAGATTTATGAGTTTAGACGTATGGCTGTCAATGATGCTTTTAAGGCTGTAGGTGATGAAGATATTTTATATTTTCACCATCGACAGGTTTATCCTCATCATTTTCTGTCAGATGGTGTACATCTCCGGCCGAATGCACAAAAGAATTTTTGGGATAGAATAAAAAGGAAAATTCACCAGATGTTGTAATTTAAAACCCCCTAGTCAGGGTGATTGGGAATGTGTTGATGGTTTATTAAGTGGGAAAGAAGTGATTAATGTGAAAGTTGGAGATATTTCACATTGACCTTGATGGCAATTGTTGGCTCTGTTGATGGTTCGATTGGGCATGGTATGGTGATTCCTTGTTGGGCTCACTATGCTGCCCAAGCGAAGCATTAATTGCAACTGTTTTGAATTGGAAATATGGAGTTGGCGATTGAGAAATAGAGTTCCGGGATTCATAAAAATATTGGATAATTGTTTTCTAATCTAGAATGATTCAAGCGCGCCAACAATAAATGGATCTTGTGGCTGTTGTCTGGGTTGTCGTGATGAAAAGGATACAGTAGTGTGCAGGGTTTCCAAGATAGTTTTTGGCGCTGCGAGCAGCATCATCTGGACGATGATAAAATTCATATGTAGTAAATTATGGGTAGTGTTCCAATGAAGTATGGTCCGTTTAATTGTTTTATAAATATATAAGTTATAGTGGTGGCTTTCTTCGGATCAGGGATTTAACTAATCCAGGCGGTAACATCTTTTATCGCATGTCAGTGATCGTGGCGGTAAGCGGTTTCAATTTTTATTGAAATTGGTCGGTGGTTGGATTTCTGTATCCCAGGCCTGCCTACCACTGTATAAAACATAAAATGTGATGGCGGATTATTCCGTCAGATGTAGCACTTCCCATGCCTAAAGATTTAATCTAGATAGTAGGTATGAACAGATCGTACTCAATTTTTTTTTTCGGACCCATTTTTTTTTGTGTAAATATAGTCATTATAAATCATTAATCATTTTTTTTTTTATTTTTATTTTTATTAATAAGAAATCAAAAACACTATCTGAGCCATCCAAAAACGAGGACGTTTACCTTGGAGTGGGGGTAGTGTGCTGTTTTTTGATAAATGGAGTCGGGGGTTTGTCGTCCAACAGGGGTTAATTCCATATTACTTATTTGCTCTCTCTGTGGTGGTTGTCTCCACCAGTGATTAGAGTGTCAGGTAGCACGAGATCTAGTAACGGTTGATTGAATTGTTGTCAAGTTTCACTGAGGGAAATGCACACACCAGCGATTTCCTGAATCGATACAAGATTTCCGAGGTTGCATGATTTTTTCGTGTTGTGTATGAATTGAAGTGGGTGATCTGGACCGTCGAAAAAGTCAGTTCGAGATAGGATTTCACTGGGGTAGGTTGTTTAGCTTTTCTCTGGAAGGTTTGGGAAGAGCCGGCTGGTCATGAGTTTAAATAGTAATTCCTTGGAGTTCCGGAATGAGAAACTAAACACCGAATTCTCTGTGCCATTGGTGAGACTGGGATAGTTATTTAGGAATTTATTTGGTATTCTTTTTTCTCCGTTTGTCGGATCAATGGAATCAGAGTTAAGTAAGTTTTAGAGTAGTTTTTTTTTTCTCTGGAACTCCGGGAATATTTTTTTTGAAGAATTTCGCCTTCGACAAACTTTTGTCGAGTGTGAGTTCTTCTTGTTGGGTAGTCACCGAGTGTGCGGGGTGTCAGAGATGGCAGCGCGGAGGTGACTCCTTAGTTATATGTGGAAGACTTCACACTCGACGAACTTTGGTTCTTCGAGGGTGAAAGCTTCTTACTTGATTGAGGCCTGATTATTGATATTTGGTATGACATCTATGGAGGAGCAGCGGTAACTCCTCATTTATATTGGAAGACTTCACACTCGACGAACTCTGGTTCTTCGAGGGTGAAAGCTTCTTACTTGATTGAGGCCTGATTATTGATATTTGGTATGACACCTATGGAGGAGCAGCGGTGACTCCTCATTTATATTTGGAAGACTTCACACTCGACGAACTCTGGTTCTTCGAGGGTGAAAGCTTCTTACTTGATTGAGGCCTGATTATTAATATTTGGTATGACACCTATGGAGGAGCAGCGGTAACTCCTCTTTTATATTGGAAGACTTCACACTCGACGAACTCTGGTTCTTCGAGGGTGAAAGCTTCTTACTTGATTGAGGCCTGATTATTGATATTTGGTATGACACCTATGGAGGAGCAGCGGTAACTCCTCATTTATATTGGAAGACTTCACACTCGACGAACTCTGGTTCTTCGAGGGTGAAAGCTTCTTACTTGATTGAGGCCTGATTATTGATATTTGGTATGACACCTATGGAGGAGCAGCGGTGACTCCTCATTTATATTTGGAAGACTTCACACTCGACGAACTCTGGTTCTTCGAGGGTGAAAGCTTCTTACTTGATTGAGGCCTGATTATTAATATTTGGTATGACACCTATGGAGGAGCAGAGGTGACTCCTTATTTATATGTGGAAGACTTCACACTCGACGAACTTTGGCTCTTCGAGGGTGAAAGCTTCTTACCTGTGTAGTCCTGACCATTACTATTGGGAGATGACATCTATGGAGGAATGTAGGTGATTCCTCATTTATATTTGGAAGACTTCACACTCGACGAACTCTGGTTCTTCGAGGGTGAAAGCTTCTTACTTGATTGAGGCCTGATTATTGATATTTGGTATGACACCTATGGAGGAGCAGAGGTGACTCCCTATTTATATGTGGAAGACTTCACACTCGACGAACTTTGGCTCTTCGAGGGTGAAAGCTTCTTACCTGTGTAGTCCTGACCATTACTATTGGGAGATGACATCTATGGAGGAATGTAGGTGATTCCTCATTTATATTTGGAAGACTTCACACTCGACGAACTCTGGTTCTTCGAGGGTGGAAGCTTCTTATGACAGTTCCCTTTGGTCATTGGTACGTCCTCTATGGGAGAATAGTAGTCTCCTAATATTATGTTAGAAAATCTGGGTGGCCTGGACATAATAAAAAGGGCCTTGTTTATCGGATTCTTGATATTTTTTTTTCTCTAGCCTCCGAATTTCAGCCCAATTTAAGATAGTGAAACAAACGCTTTTTGGATATGTAATAATGTTTAATTTCATTCAATAAATTATACCATAACATTTCTTAGTGTTGAATTATTGTTACCTTGCTACATCTTGATGGTTTGTAGTTTTTAATTTCAGTCTAAAGGTGGGTCATCTACCCGAGAACTTTATGTGGGGCTCCGACCTACCCATTATAACTGCGATCCCTTTTCCTTATTTTAAAGCCCGGTCGGAAACGCAAATGTTAAATATCTCTTATAAAATAGTTCGACCATCTGGGGTGATGTGGTTTTAGAAACCGCACCGCCTCGGCTGATCGAACTGTTTTTGGGAGGGAGAAATTGAATCTAGACTCGTGTTGGGTTGGGGATAGTGGATTCGTCACAATAATACTCTAAAATCAGTTTGGTAAGATTCACCCAAATCAACTGGGTTGAGTAAATATGAACCCAGTTGGGTTCATATTCACTCATCCTAGTTGATTTGGGTTAATATTTAACCCAACTGATTGTAGAGTGTAGCTACTTGTCCCCATTCACCTTTCGAACTGTCAATATTCCCCGAAATCACAAAAATATTGTTGAACTCTATTCCCATGTTTACCTGGCCTCGAAAGCCAAGATTTTGACCAAATATGGAATTTCCACGGGGGCGCGGTGGCGTTGGGGTAACCGGTTCTCGTCAGATCACCTGAGTTAAGCAACGTCGAGCCTGGTTTGTCCTTGGATTGGTGACCGTCTGAGCGATCGACTCCCGCGTTGTGTCCTTGGGCAAGGCTTTTCACCCCGATTGTTCACATGGGACCACGATGACGCCGTGCACTAAGGCGTACTGCACGTCGATGGTGCGCATGTCTTCACCCAATCTAACCCTGCATGTGCTGCAGTGTGGAGTTACGAAGTTGGGGAGCTGGCAGCTGCTCGTCGTTGCTTGGTGGTTCTATCCGGGTACTCCGAATTTCTCCACCCGTAAAACTGCTACGGTCAAGATTAGCCATTGTGCATAAGTATGTGACCTTAAACACCAATAAATAAATAAATAAATAAGAGTAAACCACTGACGACTGTTTTCTGTTTTTTTCCCTCTCTTTATGTGTGTCTGCTATTTCATCGTCTCAGAACAAGCAATTCCCTGCCTTTTCACACTTTATTACGTGTCATTTACCACTGAATAAAGGTTTGAGCCCAGCCAGATAATACCCCCCCCCCCCCCTACCATTTATCAGTTGAAGAATCAATCAATAAAGGCTTATATGTAATAGCCTAGGTTTTAGACTCCCTCATTTCAGGCGCCGAGGAACACAAAAAGGGGGGGGGGGTAAAGTATGTTATGTGATATCTCACCAGTGCTGAAGGCACGCAACAGCTAGCACTGAAGATGCGAAGCCATTAGCGGGGAGGGGGTGGGGCGGTGGGGGCGGGGGTAGGTGTCCTCCCAGAAATTTTTTTTAACTGGCTGCCAGGAAAGCGTTCTCCTACGTATAACTGCGCAATTATTACCATAAAATTTGGCCATTTTTTTACCTTCAATTCTGTGAAAATCGAGCATATACATGTCTGGAAAGTGGAACATACGTGTCTCAAATGACGAATTGTAAAAAGAAAACTGAATTCACTGTTTGGCAAATAGCGATGCAGGCCTACACACTAAACCAGGCGTTTGCCCCCGAAGTGCAAAAGTGAGGGGCTAGGCCCTTCCTAGCCCCACCCCCTCACCTCCACCCCAGTTCCGTCGCGCCTGTCTCATTGTATGGATCTCAGTGTGTGGTATTTGTTCAAACGATAGAAAGCACAGCGGAATGAGTTTTAGGATTATTTAATTGCCATAATATTGTTAAATACGACAATTTATAACTTTTCTTGAAGTCAAAACACAGCCAACAAAATCAACATAGACCTACCGTAACAAGGTTGCTCATCGCGTCATTTTCAATCGCAAGACATTTCGTCGCTATTCAGTTAGACCATGACAATAGTCGTGCCAGCGTGAAGAACATTCATATCACTGACCCGTGCCGATACGTGTGATTGCAATTGACATGTTGGAAACTTGGCGTTCATATTTCGGGAAAAGAATATTATTACTAAACCATCGAGGAGGCGCTTTTCCACCCAACAATTATTTACAAGTTTAAGGGATTTGCAGAATACGTCCGCTCTAAAATGCACTCCGCAACCAATGGCGTAGAAATCGCGAAAGTGGTTTAATACCCACCCTCCCTAACAAAATGGAAAATTCCCAAAACCTCTTGTGACTCGCAGCCTCCATCTCATCCACGTGACGCTTGCGTGTTTCTGAAGAATCTCAAGCAAAGTGTAGAGTCAAAGTATAGATTGCCTCGCATATACAATAAGGCTTGATTCGATTAATTGGAATGGGTCGATCTGCATTGGAGCGAAACTTAATGACGAAAATTGTCTGACTCATCCACGTGCTGTTTGAAATTTGTGAAAAACTTGGCCCATCTGAAAAACACACAGACTTCCTGCTGTGTTCTGTGAAATATCATTGTTGAATAAATAGTTGAAACAGGCTTTCATTGTTTTCTGTCATCAGACAACATTTCCTTTATCCAAAAAACACATTTAAAACGGGCGTTTTGTGGTAAAACGCTTGGCACGTACTGTATACCCAAAACAACGAACTCCTTTAGCACAGAACCATTGAGAACCCCCCATGCAGGTCGCAGAGAATCTACTGAACCACTTGTTGTGTACCGTACCAACTGACATCTGAATTGTGCATATTTTAAAACGATCTACGGTGCCCGACTTAAATTGTTTTCATTCCCAATATATTTCGCTTCCATCCTCAAATTCATCTCAAATTCCTAAAATTATGCCTACAAATTGATTAAAAATCCACCTGATTGTCCATAAGACAAAAATTCTACCAGACCCCTCTAGGTTTGTGCAACATATTTTTCCGTTTAAAAATACAATTTACGTCTCTCCCAGAAGAATTGAGCCTCAATCGATAACATCTTACTTGGGTGACTAGAAATCTGCTGTGCGACCGTACCGGTGAAAAGACGCGATTTCAACATAGAAACTTACGAACAGCAACAGAGAATCCTCTGATTGCTATTAGAATCCGAGAACCGTTTGTGCAGTGTGTTGATGCTGACACAAAACAAACCTCTTGTGACTTTAAATTTCCCATTTGTGATAGTTTTTTTCTTGTTGAGTGCTAGACGCCGCTACCAGGGCTTTCAAAAATGAGGGTACCAGGGGCGAAAACCAACGATTTCCTTGCTGATGTTTCCTATTCAGTTATATATGCTTATTTCTTTGTGCATTTCAACACTGTTCAAATGGAACATATCAATTGAACATTTGGTAAAACGAGTTGTGTAGCATTCACAACACCAAGCATAAGGGCTGCTCGTGCTCACCACTATTTGTCCTATTCCCATCCCTAACGGATAAAAGTGACCCCTAAATTTACTACACCAGTGTGACTTGTAAATATATGGCTACAGGGTACAGTACTAGTACTAGCAGAATTAATTTACAGTATAGCAACGGGGTTTTCTTCCTTAATTTATTCAACACGAACAAGGCTCTGATACCATTCTTTGACAAGCCTGCTGTAAGAGCTTTCCAGAAAATGGTATCAATTCCATGGCTTGTCTGGTTACATCATTTAGCTTGGGTAGAAAATGGTTTTGTGGTTACCATTCAACTAATTTACATTAACTCTATACTACTACTGTAGTTATCATACAGCTTAAGTCTGTCTATATTTTACTAACCATTACATTCAGTATGGAGTGCCAGTTGAAATAAGTTGTAGAATAATCACAAGAAAACATTCTGAATTTGAAGTAAAATTACAGCCTTACTTCCCATGTACTTGTTATATAAATAAGATAATTTTGCCTCCAAATAGTAGAATTACTTGTTTAACCCTTTACCTAACATGAAAAGCAGACGACACTTGCAAAAAAAATTTCTTGAATAACTATTTTTTTCATTTTTTGTCTCAAAAACATAGGTTATGACCCCTCATTGGAACGAGCTCGTCGAGCTCGTTCCAATGAGGGGTCATAACCTATGTTTTTGAGACAAAAAATGAAAAAAATAATTAAAATTAATAGGCGATTTTTGAGAATAGCGTTGGCCGGTTTTGGCCGTTACGTTGGGTAAAGGGTTAATTCAATAAAGCTCTTTTGAATCAGCTTACTGTTGGCTTGTACAAATAGGTAATGCGAATCAACTCAGAGAGCTGATCCTCATGACCAGTAAGCATCTTCAGTGTTTTTTGGATAGGAAGCTTCTGTAGTGCAGTAGATTTATTGCTATTTGTTAGTATAACTAGCCATATTACTATGCATACGAGATTCACACAGAAGTTGTCCCTGTGGGAACTCCAGGATGTCAGCTGTCAATGATTGCTACTGCTGAAATTCTGGTAGAGCCTAGTCACCAACACCTGACAGTAAAAGTGTTCCATGTAGACAGAAGAGTAATAACTGATTGGCAGAGCTTGAATTCATTCCTCTTTGGGGGCGGGGGGTGGGGGGGGGGTGCACCATATGTACTAAACTTAATCTTAGGTTATGATAAATAAAAGATAAAGTCTAGAATATTAATCTGAAAAAATTTTATTGTAACACAGCTGTTCTGAAATAACCGTGTGAATCATGTTACTTGTATAGTGGCAATAATAACTGATTTATATAACATGGTGGGGGAGGTATGCTGGATATAATTTACTACCCAGTCTGTAACTTTAATTCTATGTAAAGCATATAATGAACAAGTAGGATTTCATTTAAAGGGTCTAGTGAGGCCCGGGTCATCAGCTGAAGACTTGCTTTGACTTTGATTATGCCTGTACACAAAGGTTAATATTCATTCTCCCTGCACAGTATTTCACTGAAACCTTAAAAATATTGATGTCTTTGAAACTAATATTTTCTCAAAATTCTCAAAATTAGTCAGAAAAAATGGTACCGTGTATGTTCCGTGGCGAAGTTTATTCAGAATTTTGAGCGAGCAAATGTAATTGACTTTGAATAGAAGGGCGAAATGCACAGTGGAAATAAAAGGAATTGGGTTATTTTTGCGATTTATTTGAAATAGTTGACTACATTAAACTTCGATTTGAAAAGATGGAAGGAAAATGTCAAAATGACATAAGAAAATGAACATTTCGATATGAATAGAAAATATACACTGTTTTTGTCCAAAACACCCGCAAATTATTTTTAATTTCAAACGGGAAAGAAAAATGTATTATCAAAATGAAGGTCGTTGGAGTAGTTTTGCGAATTATTTTAATTAGTACCTCTAAAAGTTTAATTATATCGTCGTTGTTTATATTCCTGTCACTGTTCCACGTCACCAAGTGTATTTGTTTATCCGAAAACTTCCCACAATTTCACGCGCGTGATCGAAAGCGTAAACTGGCTAAAAGGCCCAGACTCTGCAATTGACCCAAATGCATCATTCGAGCTGACTGGTGACAAAAAGCCATCAGCCATAGTCAATACTCCACCACAAACGGACGTTAAAGTCACATTGGCTGAAAAAGAGCTTTATGGTGCAGACACGTCAGTGCTTGGAGATGACACTGATAGGTTTTCTGACAGAACTTCAACCAGCCAAATTCCAGATGTAAGAGTTAAGTTCGACTGGTTAGTCCAGATTACACCTGGTGAAACAAACATGTCAGGATGTGGAATGATACCTATTGGCACCCCAAACCCACACACAGTGAGTACCAAACCTTTTGTACGGAATGTACAAAGCAGTGTGCCGATCACGACAGTAGTTACCACACAAGCCGTAAACACTATCAGTTTTGGTGACATGCCTGCACTGCAAAACAGTAGCACGCAAAATACGTGGAACTCACTACTGTTTGAAGAGTCAAGTACATTGGCAAGAGTAGATAATAGTAGTGCACAGTTTGGTGTTCAGACGACTGGTGCGCCGTCAGCTTGCATTGGGCGTTCCAGTCTGTTAAATACGGTGCAAGAAATGAGGGACAATAATAAGGTACAGAATACAAGCCAGCAATCTCTGCTTTTTCAGGACTTGATAATGGTAGTTTGCAACCCACATCTAGTGTCACTCAACACCAGACAAGAAGGTTGTCGTGCCTAGTCAGTTTAGTTGCGCCTTCAGATCAGGGAGTACCTCCAGTGGAGAATGCACCAATTTCTACCATGAGCTCGGTGGGGTGAGTACGAATTGCACTAGTCAGACTCCATGGATAGGACACAATCCCACCCAGCCACCCCCACACGTTCCAGAATGGAAACTTCCCCGGTGTAGGGAATAACGCGATTCCAATAATGTCACAGGCTGTTGCGGCGCCTGCTCCACCTCCGTTAGCTCAACCCATCACTGGGTCATATCAGGGCTATTGTGGGGTTGGGCCTCATGCGAATTATTCAGAACAATCCACTGCGGCATACCAAAATAGTGTGTTGAATCGTAGGCATCCATTTCCAATAGCGCCAACCTCTCAGATTTATGGTGCACAGCCTCCTCTACCACCTCTCGTTAATTCGGTTACTCCAGCAACGATCATATTTTCCTGTACACCGACTATGACTTTTCAACCTCAACTACCACCTTTCTCTATCCATAGTGTGGTACACCGCCACCCATGTGGCCTCCATTTCCAACACCATGGAGAAACCAGAAAAATGACAATTACCATAAAAATGGTCCATCCAATATGCCTAAATGCTTTCGGTATGCCGTTACAGATCAGTGGAACCCTTTCAAGATGAAATATCTGAAATATTGTGACTCTCAAAGATGGAGTTCTGATGAGAGGAAACAGGCACTCTGTTGGTGTTTGAGCGGAAAAGCAAGGGAATATTTCACATTATTACTTGAACGGGATCCTAACATGGAAATTTATCAAATACTGGCAAGCCTGGGGAATCGCTTCGGTTACAGTGATCTGCCAGAGACTGTTCAGTTTGATTTCAACAAGCAAGGCAACAGCCAAATCAGTCTCTGGAAGCATGGACCGAGGTTGTCTTAACTCTAGCGACAAGAGAATTCCAAGAATGTTCTCCAGCATTCACCACTTGACATGCTTTACTGAAGTTCTGTTAGGGTTGTTTTGAAACACGAGCGGCAGAACTTGTAAGTATGGAAACACCACAGACATTAGAACAGGCAATAAACCGCACCATGTGGCAACAGCACAGTTATGCTACAATCCAGGGCCATAAAATGCGTAAGGAGATTCGGCGCATTACGTCAGAGTCTGATGATGACTCCGATGAAGATGTACAGCAGATTAGAGCATTAAGGGCCAAGGACAAAAATTGGGCTAAGAAACAACACCCGTCCAATGGGTGCAGTGGTTCAGGTTCAGAGACTGAATTCCCGTCTTCGAATCAACATTCTACAGCGAAGTTTTTCCCAAACAAGAATTCCGGAGAGATCTCAGCTTTAAAGGCTCGTACACTTGCCCTAGAAACAAATTGAGCAAACCTTGTAAATAAGTTCGATAAGCTCACAAGTGTTTTAGAAAAGTTGGCATCTCGATCGGAAGACTCTAAAAGTACTTTGCCACAGGGTGATAGTTATAAAAGGTCTGAAAATAGATCAAGGTCACCATCACCCTCCCGTATTATCTGTTATGCCTGCAAAGGTAATGCACATTTCCAAAAGGATTGTCCCTCTCGAAATCCAGCCAATAAGCCCAACAGAGAGACACGGGTGAGGTATGAAGGAGGTTTAAACTCCCCGGGATCCAATCTGGAGGTCTGATTTCGACCCAGGAGACCCCCAACGACCTCCCCAAAGCAGAAAATCGTGTTAATGCTGAGACAATGGAGTTAATGATTCAAAGAGTAAACTATTCCTCGACTATCGAGGTTCCTTTGTCCGTCAGCGGTGTAAAAGTTCAAGCTGTTATTTCAGACAGTTTATTCGATCAATTCAGCCAAACTCCTCCCGTCCTAAAAGCGTTGAAGTTCAGTACTGCAGCGAGGGATGGGAAGATGACAGGTAGTTTAGTAGGGTCTGTACATATCATTATTGGTGACCGGGAATTTCAGGAGAATATTTTTGTTGCGCCAATAGAAGATGATATGTTGCTCGGAATGGATTTGTTAAGAAAGCACAAAGCTCAAATTGATGTCAATAAAGGCACTATTTTCTTAGGCCAGTGTAAGACTCCAACAGTCCATCCAGAAAAATCGTCAGCCACCGACATGCAGGTTTCGCGTGTTTTTGTTGAGCACTGCACCACATTGCCGCCTCGATCTGTGGTATTGTTGGAACGCAATGTTGTTCCACCCTTGCCTGATTTTGTACCCACAGTGCATAAGGGTTACGAAGCGCTCACTGTTTGTTTTATCAACTCCACAGATTTTGAAATGGAAATAAGTAAAAAGGGATGCACTGGGGAGACTCGTGAAGTCAGTACGATTTATTCAGTTGATCCTGACTTAACAGTGTTGGTGAAATTACACTCACGGGAAATGAGGCAGATAAGCCAATTTTAGGGGTGCGTCAACTATTTCAGAACTCAGAACATGAAGTGCCATGTTCGACCAACAACTCGTCTACTGCCACCCAATCAAACGAATTACCGGAACATCTCCGTGATCTGTTGGAGCGTTCTTCGAGGCTGATAACCACTGAAACAGCGGTGCAGCTTGAAAAGGTCTTATGTGAGTTTAGTCATGTGTTTGCGAAGGATGAGTTCGACTTGGGAAATTTCACTGAAATTGAACATTGTATCCCCCAAGTTGAAAACGCTCGCCCAGTGAAGCAACCAATACGACGCGCATCAGCTTGTTTCGCTGGCAAGGAGGAAAGTCATAAGTCATTAAAAAAAACTTCTGGAGGAAAAAGTCATTGAGCTCGCTGTGTCCCAGTCCTTGTAAGGAAACGAGATTCTTCAATGCGATGGGGTGTAGACTATAGGCTTGTCAACCCCATTACTCGGAAAGAAATTTATCCTCTTCTCCGAGTCGATTGTCTTGACACCCTAAGCGGCAATACATGGTTGAGTAAGGCTGGCTGTCTCGCAGCGTACCACCAAGTCTCGGTGAGTGATGCAGATGGACCTAAGGCAGCATTCATTACTAAGACGGCACTTTCCAGTTTTTGAAGATGCCTTTCGGCCTTACGGGAGCGCCCTTTACATGGTGTAGGGTGATAAACCTGGTTTTACAAGATCTGAATTTGGACATCTGTCTTGGATACATAGACGAGATTGTCCTTCTGGGGGATTCAGAGGTCTCACACCTTGTGAACATCAGGAATGACAGTACCTTCTGAATCTCAAGCCTAGCAAGTGTGAGTTTTTCCAGAAGAGCATTGAGTTTCTGGGATGGACGGTTAGTGAAAATGGAGTAGAAATGCTGGATTCCTCCATAGAGGTGTCTCAAACCCGGCCCACACCTCAGTGTTCCCGAGATGTCGAAAGTTTTTGTGGGTTGGTTAACTACCACCGTTCTTTCATCATGGAATATGCTAAACTAGCCAAACCTCTATACGCTGTCACCGGTAAAAACAAATACAAGTGGGAAGCTGAACAACAACAAGCATTCGACAGGTTGAATGATGGATTGACGTCCCCGCCTGTTTTGGCGTTTCCAAATCTACAGATCTGTTCATCCTGGATACAGATGTAAGTAGCTTCCCAATTGGTGCTGAGCTATTACAAGTTCAGAATGGACAAGAAAAAGTAATAGCATACGGCAGCTTTGTTTTGTCACCCCAGCAACGACGGTATTGTACGACGCGCCGCGAGTTATCAGCGGTTTGCGTTTCATTCATCAGATCCGACATTACTTGCTGGAAAGAAAAATTTTCTTTTGGACCGACCACAGCAGCCTACGATGGCTCATGAATTTCCGAGAGCCACAGAACCAATTGGCTCGATAGCTCGAGGAGATGAGCATATTTGATATTGTTGTGCAACACAGGAAGAGGGCTCAGCATTAATATTTTCCAGGTTGTGATTTAAGTAAACTTCCCTGGGGTGGATGTAAATACTGTACCAGAATCCACCGAAGCTGGACAAAATTTGAGTCGGATGTTAACGACGTGATTCCTTTGGCTAAAGGCACTGTTGAATTTGCATCCGATAAATCACCAGGCATAAACAGGGTTGTTAAGCATACGGAAAGCACCCCATCATTGGATGATGCTCTAGAATTCTGGAATCCGGATGAGACTTGGGAGAACCCACCCAACGATGTAGACTACATCTGTCCCACCAGCGGGTGAGCCCAAACTCATATTGATCTTGAATATGTAGCAGGGTCTGCGCCTGAGTTCTAAGTCAGACAAATTTCACAGTCTGATCCCAGTAATCAAATTTTGTTAGCAAACATCTGTACGTTTGACGAATTAGCTGAAACGCAGCGAAATGATCCTGATCTAACCAATCATTACGTGGTTAGATGCGGGGCATGAACCGAACGAGGGAGAGCTTTTCTGTTGCAATGCAGCCACAAAACACATGTGGATTAACCGGAAGCAATTTCTCATGAGAGACCGACTATTGTACAAAATCCGTAAAGACGGTAGCCACACTCTAAAATCAGTTGGGTTAAAAATTAACCCAAATCGACTGGGTTGAGTGAATATGAACCCAATTGGGTTCATATTCACTCAACCCAGTCGATTTGGGTTAATTTTTAACCCAACTGATTTTAGAGTGCAGGTTGTTGTGATGCCCAGTAATTCGCCACTGAGATCTTATCCCATGCACATGACATACCAGCTTCAGGACATTTAGCCATAACGCGAACTCGAGAGAGGGTTCGTCAGCATTACTACTGGTAAAGTATTTCACAAGATATTGAAACCTACATTACTGCATGCCCACTACTGGTAAAGTATTTCACAAGATATTGAAACCTACATTACTGCATGCCCACAAAGTAACCAGGGTAAAAAACCGGCGACACATGCAAGGTGGAAGCAAGTAACCTATCACACCGGTGTGCCCATGAAAAGAGTACACATGGACTTTCTGGGACCATTACCTCTGAGTAATGAGGGAAATAAATATATCTGTGTTATGGTTTGTCAGTTCACTAAGTTAGTTGAGTTTATCCCCTTAAAGGATCAAACCGCTGAAACTGCAGCCTGTGCTGCAGTAAATGAGTTCTTCTCCAGGTTTGGGTGTCTATTGCAACTATTTTCTGACCAAGGCGCCTGTTTTGAATCAAAACTGTTCTCAGTTGTGTGTGAAGCGTCGTTGCAAATACATAAATCCCGAGCCACGCCATATCGACCATTTGCTAATGGCGCTGCTGAAAGACAGAACCGCACACTGATGAATGCAATTCGTTGCGAGGTCATTAAGAATCAAGAAGATTGGGACAGATATTTACCTCAGTTGGGTGGTGCTATTCGATCATCTGCCCACTGTCTTACAGTGTTTACCCACAATAAGATGATGTTGGGACGCGAAGAGAACCACCCAACTGATCTGGTTTTCAATTCCCAATCAAAAGTAAAAGAATTTGAAAACTCTACCAAATATGTCCGATATTGCTCAAAGAATACAAGCGGTGTTATTAAATAGCTAGAAATAATCTTAAAACTGCCCGTCAGAAATGAAGAGAGATTTTTTGGATATCAAGGTCAATACATGTAAGTATTCTTACAAATTAGGCGATCTTGTATGCCAACTTGATACTGCCTCAAAGAAAAGTAATGGTAGGAAGTTATCGCCTTTCTGGAAGGTCCAGGTATAATCGGAGAGGTGTATACTGTATATCTTTACAAAGTGCTGTTCAAAAAGTCGATTAATGTCGTGAACCACAACCGTCTGAAGTTATGCCATGATAGGACATTGCCCGCATGGCTCGCGAAATGCATACGAACATTCAAGGAAACAGGTAATGTAACTGTCGAGAGGCAGACAGGTATGTATTGTATTTGTCGCCAGAAAACTGGTTGCAGGTTTATGCTCCAATGTGACTTTTGTGATGAATAGTATCATGACGAATGTGTAAATATAACCCCAGAAGATGAAGATTAGATTGATGTTTACCGATGTCCTAAATGTTGACCTTAATTCATTTTCATTATTTCAGATCATGAGTGATACAGATGAGAGTGCTATTCTGTAGTCAGCCTCTGCATCACCACAGTTGGACCAAAGCCTGAGTGATCCAAGTAGGGATGTTTCAGTCACCCTTTTCAGTGATTCGTCTTTTGTCAATCCAGAGGCATTTACTGTTCCGCCTTCCTCAGCTGATGAGGTTAAGATGGATTTATCTATTGAATCGCTGTCGTTCCTAAAGTTGGAAGATGACTCCAACGCGCCTGTTATGACAGGTGGGAGTGACAGTACGAAGGGTGGGGGACCCCCTTAATTGGGAAACATACAAATTTTGATACTCATTTTGACCGGCCTAATTTCAGTGATGACTTGGAGTCAGTGTCATATTCATGTTCCCTGACCATGGACATATCTAGCGCTCCCAGCCAAATGAGTGAGCTTCCTGATACAGTATATGTAGATGGGCAGTCAACGCCGAGTACCAGATTTGACCCGTGCGAAGGTAGGGTGGGAACAGATTCTTAAATATCAAAAATTCTGCCTGATGCTGATCCTTCATCCTGAAAGGTATGACAAATAGTTCATGCCTTGATCATGACTGTACCAACTTAAAGTCCTGTCTCGTTACAGATAAAATAAAACACTGCATCAGACCATTCTGCAATGCTTTCTCGAAAAGAGAGACGAAAATACAGAATCAAGAGGTTCAAAAGGGAGAAGAAAGAAGAAATACGGGAACAGGCATCAAAGACTGGTACTAACAAACCTGTATCAGCTGCAAGTACCAGTAAGTATCCGAATCCCACTTCTAATGTGCCCCCAGGGAACCCAGGAAGTCGGTTAGTTCACGTGCATCTTCCAGAACTTACATGTATTCTTCTTCAACTCGTAATCCACCAGCAAAGAGAGAAGTAGGTGGTGGAGAATCAGACTCTTTTATAAGTGCACATTTAACCCTTTACCTAATATGAAAAGCAGACGACACGTGCAAAAAAAATTCTTGAACAACTAATTTTTTTTCATTTTTTGTCTCAAAAACATAGGTTATGACCCCTCGTTGGAACGAGCTCGACGAGCTCGTTCCAAAGAGAGGTCATAACTTATGTTTTTGAGACAAAAAAGAAAAAATAATAAAAATTAATCGGAGATTTTTTAGAATAGCGGTGGCCGGTTTTGGCCGTTACATTTGGTAAAGGGTTAAGGCCAGGACCTAGTGTGGCAAGTTCAATCGTGGGAATAGATTCTCATTTCCATAAAGATATGACCTGTTCATTCTTTGGTTTGCCTCTCAGCGTCTCCCCATCGGGGATTGTTAAGAGGGCTGACTTTACAGTTTCGTGGAATGTACCACTCGAAGATGGGTCCAAGTGTT
The DNA here is from genome assembly GCA_031216915.1 of Pictodentalium vernedei. NCBI lineage: Eukaryota > Metazoa > Mollusca > Scaphopoda > Dentaliida > Dentaliidae > Pictodentalium > Pictodentalium vernedei. Next base: position 223,624,824 of record CM062289.1, on the reverse strand, counting down.
TTGTGACACCAGAAAATTGGAGCAGCATCATAAATGGAAAATTGCCGTTGAATGTCATCCGAAGCATTACTCCTAGCTACAGGACCCGATAAACTTTCGAATAATGATGGACTTAATAAGACACCCCGCAGTTGTGGCGGTCGGGGAATTTGGTGTCGACCGGGAGTTACTGAGTGAGGAACAATATATCAAACAAGACAACACATTCAAGGAGTTGCTCGCTCTTGCTCCGACAACAACTAAAACTTTCATCCTCCATGTACGTTGACCTCCAAGACAACGGATGAACTCTGAGGCCGCAAGCTCAGCATTGGAGGCAGTTAGGGGTCAGACTCATGAGGACCAAGTGTTACATTTTCACTGTTTTTAGGGTCCCAAGGAAACTGTGCATACTTGGAGCCACGTACGGCCAAACACATTTTTTTTTTTGGGGGGGGGGGGGGGGGGGGGGGCTTACTGGTGCCTGCGTGCAGTTTTCCAATATTCAAAAAGATGGCGTCCGTGCTGTGCGCCCAGACCGAGTCGGATGCGCCCTACTTTGACTCGAGGGGTCGTTCTGGCACAACCCCTGTCGTAGTGGGTGAAATTGGGACGGATCCTGGGCTGTAGCCGGAAGAAATCCTCTGTCGAGCAAATGCCAATGCTCGACTCGTTTATGGAATCAGGTCATAGTGTCGAAGCCACAAGTCTCAGAGATAGCTGCTTTTTGTTCCATTTTTGTTCCGTTCACATTCTGAACTGTGAGGTTCCAGTTCATCATTAATTTCTGGAAGGAGCATTTCAAGAAGAAGGATATAGTGTTGTGAAATGGTAGAATAAGTCACCTTAATTTCTGTGTACCGGAAGTACCGGGTCACGTGAACCTTTTGGAAAAAAATAGATTTGGATTCAAGACTTTCGGACGTATTATTTTATGCTCTTCACCTTCGACTTTATCATCGTTGTTGTACCTTCATCATCTTTGACTTTCATCATTATTGGTAAGTATTTCATGTTTCATACATTTTTAAATTTGTGCTTAAAATTGTTTAATGCTAAATTACCCACCGCAATTTTACATTCGCCCCCACAAAACGGCTTTATTTATCAACATTGCACACACGTGTACTGAACTGCTGATCGACATTGAAAGCTTCATTTTTCGTCTACGTTTTATCAATTGAAATTCGACAATTTACCTAATGGTTACAATACAGTGTTTTTTTCCATTGACCACAGTACTAATCTTTCCTCCTCTTTCCATCTCATCAAGCTGATTTGGGCAAAAACAACCATCTATCCATTTAGTTTATCATCTCATGAAAAAAATATACTGAAAAAAATATAGGTCGCCATGTGAATTTTGCCTTTAAATTTGAAGCTTCCTGTACTCCCGTACAGTTTCGCACTGAATGAAATAGACATATTTTTACCTACCCCTACCCAATTTTAATCTTCTCTCACATATTTCAGAAGACAATAGTCACCATTATTTTATATCTTTTCCAAAACATGCACTTTAAAATTTTATTTACACTTGCAAGCTCAGTTCATTTTCCACCAACCAAATAATTCCAGGAACTTTTATCCTCCATTAAAAGGTTGCGCGAAAACACTGTATTGTGACCTAATCTGCGTTTGTTCTCATCCCCGAATAGAACAAAGGTTGGGCGTTAGAAATTTGTGTATTTTGCGATGTTATATTCCATACATATCAGTTTCGTGATACAATCCTTCATGTTCGTTCCGACGTTCGTCACAACTCTCAACTACAATGTTTCTTTTAAGCTAAAATGTTTCGTTCGAAGAACGGCAGGCAAGCACACAATCGAGTTTTGTATCAAAAGAACGACAGCAGAAACAAAAAAAGATATTTATAAAGTGGAAACAGACAATATCAATGCAGCGTTCAGTACAGTACAGCAGACGTGGGTGCCATTTTAAGTAACAAATCTGAATGGCTGGATTCGAGGGGGCACATCGACTCCCGGATGTAAGATGGCGCTATGTAAAAATGGTCTATTGGCTGGTCGCTAATTCTGATTGTCTTAAACTGACACTGTCTTGTGTCACTAGTAAAAATAGTTCAGAGACTGGAACCAGTGAGCTTGTGAAGGTAAAATCTAGGAAATGAATGAACATCGCAGTTCGCGTACATGTCTGTTTCTGTAAAACATTACTACAACTTGTACAAGACAGCATGCTCGTGTAATGTAATGTATGGTGCAAATTGTAAACAAAGATTTCCCCGGACCGTACGTCAACATAATTTGAATTTGAATTCATCCGAACTCCGGCTGTTGCTAAAGAAATCATGCTAAGTTCCCCACAAATGAAAAAGGCACACTAAAAGTGTCAATAAATCACTTGTTTTATTTTTTATTCTTTGTCGACAACTCGTCTCCTGCGCAAGAGACTATTCGACAACTTGTAAATTTTCGTTCTCAATTAAAATTGAAAACGTTTAGCAACCTGGGCTTCGAATCTGTCGAAAGCGGCAACGGACGGCATTGTCACTTAGAAGTTTCAAACAATATCTAACTCGACAATAACTACCTAACTTCGAAAGTATCTTTATTATTTAATTATTTATAATAGTTTTCGACAATATATTTTACATAATATCTTTTGATAAGCCACAAACAATTTAATGTCCGTTACAAAGATTCCGGATTATTTATCGGCAAGAGAGCCACGTCGCCAGATGGCACCCCAAACTCTGTTGCCTGGTTATAGAAAAATTAAAATCATGGATACGTACCTGTGACCCATGTGCACACACGCCATTGGCATGGGTGTGCACTATAACTGGTTTGCTGGAACGTTAGCGAACAACGTCACAATTTTCCCCCTCCCTCCCCAATATGGCTTCAAGTCAATCAACGCGGAAACTCCTCCCATTGATGACGTTTAATGAAGCGAATGCTGTTACTCTGTGACTGCATGTCTAGGAAGTCATGTCGTTAGTCACGTTATTGGTGACGTCATGTTGGTTACCGTGATGGTGCTCGTGAGGGCCATGAACTATGGTGATACATGGCATCAATGCGTATGCGCAACGCGTACTTCGGTCGTTCATTTTTATTTTTACTAGACTTAATTAACCCTTTACCTAACATGAAAAGCAGACGACACTTGCAAACAAAATTCTTGAATAACTAATTTTTTTCATTTTTGTCTCAAAAACTTAGGTTATGACCCCTCATTGGAACGAGCTCAACGAGAGACAAAAAATGAAAAATAATCGAAATTAAATGGCGATTTTTGTGAAAAGCGCTAGCCGGTTTTAGCCGTTACTTTGGGTAAAGGGGTAAGAGCCTATTTAACTAGAAGGACCACCAACAGTGCACAACTATGTTTTATGATATCCCGATTTCCGAGATGAGTCGAAGAGTCGAAGAAGCATGTATTTGTAGAGGCAAATGCTTTCTTTCTTCTTGAGTTCATTTGAAAAAATCAGCTGCCACTTTTCTCGGCACTCCTTCTATGATCCGGCTGTGGCTATGGCACCCCATTTTCCCAATATGAGTCGAAAAGTATCAAGGGCGCTTGTTCATAGGAGCGTTTGCTCTCGCTGCTCTTGGGCTCATTTGACGAAACCATTATCTACGTTTCTCGCACTCGCTTACAGCACATTACCTTATAGCTAATTGGGGCGCTAATACCCCCCCCCCCTTCCCCCGATCATGTTCTACTAGAAGCGTTTGCTCCCACTGTTCTCTAACTCAGTTGACGAAATCATGATATCATTATCCACGTTTCTCGGCGCCCGCCTGTAGCACCCCTACTTTACCACTGTAGCTTGTGAGGTATAAAGACCATTTACCAACCAGATCTCTTAGCCTCGTGGTAAATCGGTCACTTTGTGTGCTGAAGGTCGACGGTTCCAACCCCGGCTCCCACACTTATCTCTCCTCTTGTTATATTTGGAGGCTCGTCCGAACCTCAGCAGTTGGTGGCGTTATGGACACTGTGGTGTAGAATGGTGTGATCTGAGGTGGAATCTGGGGTGATATTCACGGTGGGTGAATCTCAAAAGAAGGGGAGAGTAGGGTAGCGGTTGAGGTATAAAGGTCTTTTACCAACCAGCCTGGTTGGTCCTGATCTCTTAGTCTCGTGGTAAATCGGTCGCTTTGTGTTCTAGAGGTCGATGATTCGAACCCCGGCTCTCGCACTTGTCTCTCCTCCCGTTACTCCACTAACAGGAATACCAGTACCCCTTCCCAATCTTTGATGTAAATAGAAACTTAGACAAACAGCTTTGTGGCGTTAATAGAATAAGACGGAGAAGAGTCTAGTGGTGTTAGTAGTTGTAAAAGACAGAGATAAGTATGATAGTGACATGGACCCTGGACCCGTAGTGATACTGGTGCAGTGATAGAAGAGAGATGTACTAAGAGTAGATCAATGAACTAATGGACTAATAGTGGTAGAAGACTGCAATTCTGGACGTAGAAGGCATTGGTTATCTAGGAGCCCAGGAAATACTGCTTAGAGAATCGTTTTCTCGTGTCAAACTGTGATAATGGAATCCCCTTTTGGATGAGTAGAAAAGTTCTAAGAACATTTACTTCTAAAAGCAATTTCACTCACTGCTCTAACTAATTTGACTAGTGAGAAACCACACATATCACGCAAGGTAGATGGAGTGATAGAGGTTGAGCCTTAGGTGCATATATTAATTGGTTGCTTTATCGATGACAGTAAAACAATTTATCTGGACCCAGCATGGCTTGGTCGAGGGCAGATGTCGAACACGGTCAGGCATTAGCAAGAAGGTTAAAATAGCCGAGATCGGGAAATCCGAGAATTCAGAGATAATTTTAACTAGGATCGCTTTAGGTAATTTTAGTCACTGGAGGGTCATTTTCAGTAATTTAACATATCCCCATTCAATCGAAAAAATATTCCGGAGACCTTTAGTTATTTGGCATTACATGCCACACAGATAGCGGTCTGTAAGATACGTTTCGGTAATATTAGTCATGGCTGGGGCCTTGTTGGTAATTAGATATACTTCCATACAATTGAACACACTCTCACTCTACCATAGTATCGTACACACTCTACCATAGTATCGTAGGGCTTTGAGCCCCATGTCTACCACGTGAAACTATAGAAACCAGAATAACGGACTCCAGTAAACAAAATGGACCATATAGGGAAATACACGTTACCATAATAACTCGTTCTGCACAGGCGCACTGACACCACTTATTCGTATGATAATTACATAACAATATGATCACTCGCGAGCACTACCACGGTAACGTATGAAGTCACTCCCGGAATCATCCGCCGGGGTTATCCAAATGAGGCACGCCCCGCTTCCAAGAGAGTAAGAAGAGATGGAGAAAAATTTATCTTAGTTAGTAAAAGGTACTGTGCAGTGAAATAAAAGCAGAGGGGATGCGAAAAGTGGTCTCTAAATTATACAACGCAAATGCGGGAAGTGCAGACGAGTTCCCACAAAAGAGGGAGGTGCACCACATAACGTTTAACGTTATAATTTCAACTTGACCATGAAAAACCAACAAACTCTCAAAACAGCGGAGAGAAAGCAAGGGATGAAGACGTTTTATATTACAGAAAATTTAAGCTTGTAGCAAAAAAAAGTATTCTGCAAAGTTCTGTATGAGGAGGTGATCGCAGAGGGGTTTGGGGAAAATTCAGAATGATTTCATGAATGAGTGTCACAGATCATCTTTCCTCTGGTAGAATCGACTAACGCTGAAAGAAAAAAAAAGTATATGGCATAAGATCGAGTACGGAGGGAGAAAATGAGTGTACGCTTGAGGCTTTGGGCTTAGCAAGAGAGTCTGTTGGAATCATGAACGCCCTGTATAAAGACATATATTACCTACCCCTATAATGTCATTTCCAAACCTTATGAGATCATGAACTTCATCTGAATTTTAATTGATATCTTAGAAGGTGTTACCTTACAGCTGTAATTGGCCAATTACAGCTGGCACTGACGTCTATACGGGCGGGGTGGGATGTGGGAGGAATGGCCGCACCAAACTATTTATTTAAATTTTTCTACTAGTCAGGACTAATTAGAATTTTTTAGGCCCTGTCTTTGTAAATGTTTTGCAAAATGGAAGGGAAATTATCAATATTTTGACTAAAACATGTTTTAGACTGAATTTTCGAGTTATAATCCGCTTTAGGTACTAAAGCGATAGAAATTTGATTTCCCAATCTGATATCTGTTGAAACTTTTCATTGAGGTGTCGATATTTTTTTTGCTTGCCCCACCCACCCCACACCGGCGAAAAGCTATCTCCCCCTCCCTTACAATTAGAATGTTTTTCCACCTTACACTCTAAAATCAGTTGGGTTAAAAAGTTACCTAAATAAACTGGTCATTTTCACTCAACTCAGTTAACTGATTTGGGTTGATTTTTAACTCAACAGATCAACAGACTTTAGAGTGTATGATACCGGACTGGAGGGAGCTTGTTAGCCTTGTTCTTATGATAGTCATGTGTTTTGGTTTGAAAGGAAATAAATAAAAATGAAACTTGAATGAAGGTTTGTGTCTATATGCTTTCTATATATTCCTCAGGTGGGCTGTCGAAAAGGAATACAGGACAGCTGCACCCCCGGATATCTGCCATCCCGACAAAATTAATCACATCGGACACATGACCCACCCCCCACCCCCCCCCCCCCCCCCCGCTGATCTTTATATCTAGAATATCTGCTCCCCTAGACATCTTCATACCTAGGACATCTGCCCCCAATGTAATTATGTATACAGATATCAGAACCCCCACACCCCCACACACGCCTTTAAGTATATTTACCCTCATCCCTGATCCATAATAGTGTGTTTTAGTTTCCAGTGATAAAGACAAAAACTGTAATGTTAAGGAACCGAACATTACAAATTTGTAACTCTTTTACCAAACGTAACGACCAAAACTGGCTAGCGCTGTTAAAAAAATCACCATTCAATTTTCATAAAAAAAAAGAAATGTAAATTTTTAGTTATACGAGAATTTTTTCACGGGCGCCGTCTGCTGCTGGCATTGGGTGAAGGGTTGACTGTGACTAATAGAAACTTCCGTGGTGAATCGCTGACGTTCCAGGAGCACAAGAAGTCCAGGTCTGTAACCTGAAAGTTGAAGTGTCCTCTGTCTAGCAAGGAGGACCAAGCCTACGGTCGATAAGCGGCCGATGGACGATTTTATGTTATTTTGAAATCGCAAATGTTTGTATTTATCGCCAGAGAAACAAAGATACCACTGCTTCCACGCCAGTATATATGTGTTTGGAAGGGTGAATGGTAGTGAGAGAGAGAGAGAGAGAGAGAGAGAGAGAGAGAGAGAGAGAGAGAGAGAGAGAGGGGGGGGCGGAGGGTACCTATAAATATCCTCGTGTGATGAGGGTGGGGGAGGAGATGATAACCTCGGTATGCTGGGTAGGCAGGGTTAGTGAATATTTAACATTAGGCCGGGGGGGGGGGGGGGGGATGAAGTATGATTGTGATGAGTGTGTGGCATTCTCGAGCATTCGTACATTCGTATTTATAATTATTATTACACCGTGAATTATAGGTCAAATTGGCCGGGTGCGTTACTGTGAAATGAACTTTTAGAGTGAAATTGGTTGTATTTTATTGCACATGTCACGTAAATAGAGACTTACTTACTGACTTTTCACTTTTTGTCTCTAAAATATAGTTTACGACCCCTCATAAGCTATGTTTTTACTCAAAAAAAAAAAAAAAATAAATTGGTTATTCAAGAGTTTTATATACAACTGTCGTCTGCCTTTTGTGTTCACTTTTACAGCTCTAAAATGGTCAAGAATAACAATCATAGCATATTTGCTGAAGACGTTTAACATTCTTTAGATGCCCCGATATTTTAATTTAGTCAGGGGGCAGGTATCCGGGAGTGGGCAGATGCCTGTATACCGTTGAAAAGGATATTTCAATATTTACATATAGCAACTGATTTCCCAGTTTGTATGTCAGCGAACAGGTGTGTATTACACTTCAGAAAGATTCCCCTACAACTCACCTTGCAATTGAAAGTCGATAAGGTGTTTCTGTGTTCTAATTACCTGAATCTCCTAATAAACTTGGGTCGTATTTTTGAGTGGTATGTTCAGCCTCATCCGCACCATCTTTCTCCTCCATTTTCCTTGATATACCGTATTTCGAACAGAAAATTGATCTCAACGAATGCAGCTAACGTTTCCTAGTCCTCTCCTCTATTGGATTTGACAGCGCAATAGCGTGGATAACATTGATATGTTTTTTATTCACCAGTATACAGATATAGACCACAATTCACATAGAATACAATTATTTACAAAACACAGCGTCCCTTGAGTTCCAATGTATTCTATGTGCCAGTAGGCACATAGAACACATTGGAATTCAGGGGATGACATGTCGAATACATTTGGCTGAAATCTACTAATCTACATGTGTGTATGTCTATGCATACACATTTTATAAAGGTCAATTAACACCCAAAAGTTAACGTGTGTATTTGATGCAGATGGACATGATTTCCTTCATTATTTATTTATTGAGGTCACGCTTATATTGTTCTGGTGATTTCTCAATTGTGGGTGCTCGGTAGCTCATTTGTTAGAAGAGAAATGGACTTAAAATCGAAAGATAGACGGTTCGATCCTGACACACATCATCTTCGTTGTTCCTTCACTCTGAAGCCAGTTAGGTTCAAAATCAACCAAAATCAATTGGGCTGAGTAAATATGAACCAAATTGGGTTCATATTCAGTCAGCCCTGTTGATTTGGGTTGATTTTAACCCAACTGATTATAGAGCGTTTGTATTGGGGAGGGCACCTCTTCCCGATTGCCCATTTTGGGGCACGGTTTCACGATGTACCAAAGCGTAGGTCACGTCGGTAGTACACTTTCCCTCAGTCGCATGCCTGCTGCTAGAACCGTCCGTGTCGGCTTATTTATTTATTTATTTATTTATTTATTTATTTATTTATTTATTTATTTATTTATTTATTTATTGGAGTTTAACGACGCTTTCGATAGCCAGGGTCACCTCGTGTCGGACAGTTATACGGGTGGAAGAAGCCGGAAAGAACGACAGAGCAACTGCCAGACTACCGACGTACTAACTCCGCAGACGCAGGGCTAGCATAGGATGATGACAAATGCACCATCAACATGTAGTAAGCCTTAGCACACAGCGTCCCAACTTGAGTAACCGGGATCAAGTGTCTTGCCCAATACAAAATTGCCCGAAAAATTGTCAACGAGAAGGCATCTCCCGAGGGCCGGAGGCCCAAGGTGGGTTAGGGATGGGAGGGGGTGCCCCCTGCTATTGGTAGGGGGCGGAAAAATTTTGAAAAATTAGTGGCCCTGAAAACAATTTTGAGGCTTCCTAAGTACTCAATCAAGGTTATTTCAGAAGGGGAATACACTCTAAAATCAGTTGGGTTAAAAATTAACCCAAATGAACTTTGTAGACTGAATATGAACCCAACTGGGTTCATATTCACTCAACCCAGTTCAAATGGGTTAATTGTTAACTCAACTGATTTTAGAGTGCATGGTCTCATTTCTAACAGAAAATGTCTTAATACATCAATATCTATTGAAGTAAATTCTACCCCTGAGACCCCATGCATGTCAAACCACTTGGCAAGGATACTTCCAGAGGAAAGTAAAAATTTTCATCCAGAATAAACACGTGCTATCAAAGACTGAGAGGGAGACAATGTCAAACTGGATAATTTTTGGTAGTTGTCGGCTCCTTTTCAGTAATTAGATATACTCCCATACAAATCCGCCATATTAGTGGTCTTCCACACTGATATCAACAACGTACCACCATAGAAACCAAGATGGCGACCACCAGTAAACAAAATAGATATAACAAAGGTACTAACGTCACAACATCGTCACTCCCGCACTCTACCTTGACATCTCACGTAACACCCACAATGACCAGCGGTATGGCGTCACTTACCCTCCGGTAAAATAGAGCCAGTCCGTTGCACGCGATATGCTACTGATGTGGTTATGCAGGGGAATGCCTAAGTTTTGAAGAGGGTGGAACTATTGTATGATATGGGGTCTGTACATCAAAGGAGTGGATTTCATGATATTAATTCAATCATTTTATGATATTAATTCAGTCAAAGGCGTGGATTTTATGATATTAATTCAATCGATGCGCGATTTAATAAGTATAGCATAAGACGGATGGTAATGGATAGTGAACAAGAACTTACCCTGTGCTGACCAATCATCACTTTGTCTGCGTTCAAATTACCGACGTCGACGTATATCTCCTTATTTAGAGATTAGACACGAATCGGAAACTCAGGTTTTACAGACTATCGCCAAAGCGTTATTAACTGGTAGAGATCTGAATTATTTTTGGTCGTGATAATTTACGCATCAGTAATTGTTCTGTTACAATTTATTGGAGAGTGCCTACAGGCACTCTCCAATAAACTGTAACAGTAAATCCAAAGTGACAAAACATCCTGTAACAGTAAATCCAAAGTGACAAAACATCACGTACGTCTTGGTCGCTTAGAATATGAGAACTTCAGTGTGGCACCTAAATTACTTACTAAGGCCCATATTTGGTTTGCTTGCACTGTAATAGTCAATAAGGGAGTACGGTGGCTCAGTGGTAGACTGTTGGGCTTCTGTGCTAGAGATCTCAAGTTCGATCCCCGTCCGGGACGACCCGCGTTGTGCCCTTGGGCAAGGCACTTTATCCTGGTTGCCTACATGGGGTCACGGTGATGCTTTGTAGTAAGGCTATAAAGCAGCCATGACTCGATTTGATGAAAAATGCATCCAAATTTAACATCATGTTGAAAAAACCCACTTATGGGGGAAGGTGGGGGCGGATTTTATTTAAAATGTCCATATTACATTTATTTCCGGGACAAGAGAAACCCTGAGCTGGGCAGAAATATCCGCCGGCAGTATGCAAAGTGTTAAATGTCATCTTCCCACAATCGCGAGACTCAACGTTACATCAAAATTAGGGACAAAGACAAAACAATACAGTTTATAACTTTACTGGTAACTTTATTTAAGATGCAGTTAAATCAACAACAATTCTATACACAACAATAACATAACGTATATCTTATCACAATAATACAACGTAGATTTCATCACATTCAAGCGAATCTTGAGTTTTCTCATGACGGCTTCCACACATTTGATGCCGGGTGCCAGCGATGGAATGATAATCAGGTATGTTTCGTCCCAGTTTTGAATTTTTGTAGTGTTGTCTATCTGATTTGACATAGAGCTCTGCGAACCTTCGATATTCGATTCGATCTCAGATCGTTCCGATGATTCGTTTCGATCCGAGTCGCGCCGATTCTGAAATTTTTGAATCATCGCCATGTCCTCAAAATCCTACCAAGTGTCTCCCCATGACCTGTTCCTCCATCATCAGGTCTCCTGTAAAGGAGACCTGATGATAGAAGAGTAGTTCAATGAGGTTCCGCTTCCGAAACTACTTTAATTCCGTTCTGGAAAATTCCGTCTTTTTGATTGACTGACTCAAACAGACGAGCCACCGTTGCAAACAAATACTTGATTGGAGTCTAACAATAGTGACGGTTGTAAGAAAGTGCAACTTGAACATCAGCAACTCGAAGATCGGTAAGATTCGGTTCAAGTTTCGATTCGATTCGAAATCCTCTCTCTGATTCGATTCGGATTCGATTCGACTCGGAATCTGAGATTCACAGGACCGTAATTTGACCCTTGCTGTCGAATAAAAACAGTCAATAATTCTTTTAATGTCCAAAGTAAAATGTACTACAGTTGAATATAATTTCATAAAAATTGCGTCAGATTTGTGATCAGTAATTTTATGTTCAAGCTTGCACACTGATCGCACTGTTGTCAGTATTTGTTTGTTTTATAGAAAGGCTCAAGGTTTACAATTACTACCAAGTATTACATTGTGTCAAGATTCTGTACTCAGAGAAAACCACATCGTGTACATTGTCTACATGGCGTCAGGTCTGTAAGTTTAAGCGACATTACATTAAGACTTCCATAACATTTCACCAATCCTATCTTCTCGGAAAAATGATACCGTCAGCTTCAATCTGATCATTTTCGCATAATATTTGTCACCCTTTACCTAACTTAACTGCCATATGCACAAAAATAGCCGTTAAACTAAAAAATAAATTAAAAGTTTCATAAGCTTTATTTTTTGAGGGAACAAATTAAAAGTTTTAATTATTCAATTAAAAGTTTTGGCAAATTCAAAACTTAATGATCTTCTTGCGTACAGTTCAACGGCGACGTGTTTCTTCACGCAGTGCAAAGAAAAGCCAATTCTCTTGACAACAAACAGTCTTGTCCAAAAGATTCGATATGGAATTATGCTTTCTAAGATGAGTATTTTCATCTATACATCACTTCTGTAATATGTTTAAATTAGATTAATGGCGCTTCATGTTTTCAACTAACAATAAATTTTTGGTTGGAAAAAACTGTTCAGCGATCCGTTTTACACATTGAGGATGCGCCCCAGCATCATTATTGGTAGGATGTGGTCAGTGTTAATCCGAGACGCAATTGACCAGTGGGTGAAAAAAATTAACCCTTTTGGACTCGAGATACCCTTTTTGGCACGTTCGGGACCTTGATATGTCATAATGTTATTAAGTGGGATGGCTGCTCAGTGAATGTGTGGGATTGATCAATCAATATTTTCAACGTGCATCCCTAAGGCTACACGTTGAAACTATTTATTGGTCTACCCCCAAATAATGAATATGGACTCTCCCGTTTGCTGTTATCGAACCAACCTGGAAGATACCTTTATTTAGGAAGGAGGGTGGGGATGGGGAATAACCCGGTGGGGGCTGGTTAATGCAGGCCTCCTTGTTAGAGGACCGCGACAAATCAGTGGAAGACCAAAGAATTATTATTATTATCCAGCTCATTCTCTCCTTCTAGCGTACCTGTTTTGCAAAAGTCATGTGACTTACTCTACGATTCCCCACACCTACGATGTCCATTACCCCAAGAATTCGCCACCTACACAATACACAAAAGTACTGTCTAGAACGGGAAAGGCAGTGGCTACCAGGTGCCAGTACTAAGATATTACGATAAGAAGACCAATATATACGCTTAACCTGCAGCCGTATTTTTAAATATATTAGTTAGTCCACAACAACAACTGACTCTTCTGAGACATGGCAGTTTTCAACATGGACGATATCATTTTCAAAAAACAAGAACTGAAGAGTTTAATGGGTTCGTTGAGCAAACACGGTTCTCCGGGGGAAAAAATTAAAAAGACAGCTTCTGTATTTTGCACTACTCTACAGGAAAATGCCTAAAGTTTGTGAAATGATGCGCACATCGAGGTTACGAAATCGCGAACATTTCGAAATTTCCATTTTGATATGAAATTCCCATACCCTAAGTGTTAAATTTGCGGACAGTGTTTGGAACTTAAGGTAGCTAACTGTCCTGTAAATCGCTTCCAATGAAGAAAATTGGCAGCCATGTGACAATACAGTAGATTAAGGGCTGATTAAGTTGCTGAATTATCGGCAAAAATGTTTAACCCTTTACCTTACATTAAAAGCAGACGACACTTGCAAAAGAAATTCTTGAATAACTAATTTTTTTCATTTTTTGTCTCAAAAACATAGGTTATGACCCCTCATTGGAACGAGCTCGTTCCAACGAGGGGTCATAACCTAAATTTTTGAGACGAAAAATTAAAAAATGATAAAAATTAATTGGCGATTTTTGAGAATATCGCTGGCCGGTTTTGGCCATTACGTTGGGTAAAAGGTTAAATAACAGAAATATTCCCTTATCCAAGATGGTGTAATGACGTAAATCCTTATAATTTTAGAAAGTAATTCTTCACAACTTATTCAACAGAGCCCTTAACTGGTAGGGTGTTAAATTATTTTTGATCGCCAGAATTTGTTTACATACAAGTAATGGGTGAGTGTCCCCCCCAAAAAGACAAATTTATGCAGACAATATACTTGCACTTCAAAGAAGGTACGGAGCGCCTCCAAAGAATAAAGAGACTTTAAACTGTGGAATCCAAACTTCAGAATAAAGCCTAAATCTGGCTTTTCGGCACTTCCCAGTTCCTACCAGTTAAGAAATCTGTCAAACAAAGTAGAATAAGTTAGAAAGAGATTAGATTTGCAAACAAACATCACAGACAAAGCGTGGGCAGAGGGTGCATCTGGTGCCCTGTGGAAAAGACACCTATGCATACACAGCGCACCTGGTGGTCTATGTGAAGCGTAAATGCAGATGATAACATGTATCTGTAAGACTGTGGCCCCCAGGCTGGCTTGGGCTCCGGAGAGTCCAGGTAGACCAAAGTTGGGCCGAGTCTCACAGACACTGATTATAATGAAGTGAGGTTTTGAGATCGCAGATTGAGATACGCGAAAGAAAGACAACAATGTTGTCACTAAAAGTGTTCCAAGACACGGTACACGAAAACAGAACGCTGTCAATATTGTTCTGATCACTGGTGCAGAATATTACCGAAATAGAAAAAAATGAAATAAATCTAAAATTTTTAGGCCATTGTGCCCCCCCCCCCCCCCTCTCTCTCTCTGTCGCTCTGTCTTTCTTCCTCATGCTCTCATACAATGTTCGAGATATGAAGTCCTCATATGGCACACGGGGATAATTTTGTCCAAGGTGTAACATGAGCCTTGATCCGCTACGATCGCGTATTTATGAGGTTTAGTACAATTTTGGTGATTTTCGTTTATCGGGTATTTCCGTCCGTATTAACGGTGGTCATCTAAATTACATACCTTAGTATTTACTCCCTCTGATAACATATTATCCTGCTTTCTTTCAACCGATAACAAAGATAACATCCTTGGTTACTAAGTTCAGCCTCTTCTTATCTTGGGCAAAGCTGGGCGATGCATTCAGTTTAAAACAAACCTCCAGTCTGAAGTACAAGTTTCTATTTAATCCGCGAGTCTTAATTATTGACGCGTCGAATCAACTATAGTCGATTCCTTGTTTACCACAATAAAAACCTCCATACATGGAGATGTTGCTTTCTACAGGCTTCACCCCACCCAACCCATCCTTCCTCCATTTTACGAAAGAAAACCGAGGCTGATTACTTCAAACAGGGAAGAGACCGTGATAAAAGCGTAAACAAGATTTTATACTTGCAATACCGCGATTATTATATTAGGTCACACCTCGGAGCACCAGGCCTGTGATCATACATTTTATGTTCCAAACAGCGTTCCCAACCAACAAAACACCCTTTTTGTCAACAATAAAACACGTGTCTTATCAAATACGCGCTTTTTCCCTTCTTGCAAACCACTTTTGCTGTTCAATATATGCCAGATGAAAATGCAATCACTTGCGATTGTTCAAGCTGTTACGAAACAATACAAAGTCTACTTTTCTTAGCTGTATAGTCTACCACTGTCATGACTAAAGTGTGAGGTTACATTTGCTCTGAATAGGTCACTTCTAAAGTTCCGCACCAAGGCGCTCTAGTTCGTCCAGCATAAAATCCAGATCTGATGTGGTATACCATGGGTTTGATATGGCAATGCGGAAGAAGTTTGGAAGCTTTCCTAGAGGTTGGTACTGTATCAACAAAGTGCCTTTCTCCATCATCAATGCTTTCAGCTTCGGAGCCACCTGGAAATGAAACAGGTATATGAGAAATTTTATCTCCACAGTTTTAATTATAAAGTGTGAAGAGAAGCGATGGAAATTGTTTTGCGCGCCGAAGACTCTCCGGGACGGCGTTGGGCAGGTTCGACCCTCGTTAACTGTGTTGGAAAGACTTTGAGATTACAGTGTGCAGCAAATCTGGACATGGAGAAGACGAGCAATCGAGAGAAGCCCAGTGCGTGTTGTATATTCTGCTCCTTGAGAGTGTTTCGTGTTTTGTTTGACTTGGGACATCATGGGCAAGAAAGGACTGCCCCTCGATGTGTTGGTTCTCCCGGCAAGTTTTTAAGTGTGAACACGCTGGGGTGTCTTTTTACCGGAATTAGAGAAAAGATATGATCATAGCTGACCTGTGTTCCTTAATTAGATCCGCTGTTTAAAATGCTGTCCAGTGAAAGTGAGAAGGTAAATGAATCCTGCGATTATAGGGTTTATAGAATGACGTTATTACTATTGTTCGATCAGATTTGTTGTCCTCTGTGTCGTCTGCTCGTCAACAAGAAAATTATTTTGAATGAATGTCACTTTATTTGCAATATGTCAGTAACAAGCAAATAACACAAACAGCAAATGGAAATATACTGCTTGGAAATGACATAGCCTGGCAGGCTGTATTCCTGTCATTCACATCTGAAGAACAGACATCCGAGTTACCGAGTGCTATAACGTCTCAGTACTTGTGCAACAGACCTTCACGATGAAAACAATTCCATTCGTTTTAAGAAGCTGTTTCTGTGTAACAGTCTTGATTCTGCACACTGTAAAGTACAGTCCCCGTGGAATGGTCGTAATCCATGCGTGGGCAGTGATGTCCACGCATGCGTTTACCAGGTAATTAAAATCATCATCAGCAAAATGTTAATTAATGAAGCAACGGGTTGTACCTTCATTAAATAAATTTTTGATGATTATTCCTGTAAGTAGTGTTTGGAATATAATGTTATTGTGTCGGTGGAAATATTACCCATCCGTGGGAAGTGACCAGTCCACGGCGGCGGTACTGTATAATCCTGTATTCGTCCCCGGGTTTGGTATAGTCCCCTCGGTTGTAAATTATTTAAAAAAATAGTAAGTGAATTATGATAATGTTTTATTGAATAAAGCCTTCTACAATACCCAAGGAATTGTCGCATGTTAGAGTCATATTGGGGAACAACGATCAGGCGCATATCTCACCAACGACTTGTTTTAAATATTTTTAATACTCTAAAATCAGTTGGGTTAAAAATTAACCCAAATCAAATGGGTTGAGTGAATATGAACCCAACAGATTTTAGAGTGTACGGTTTGTTGTGTCGCCCGCAACCAAGAATATCCGTCTTGTGTTGTGTTCAACCGATTATCAAAAATGGTAACTGACCGATTACAGGTTATTTGACCTCACAATCGGTCGATTCTGATGTAGTTTCCGATTGTAATACCGTGCACTACTAGACAAGTCGAGGCTCGAAAGAAAACTACATTAAAATGAACATTTTTCACAGTGTTAAACTTCGTTGACTGGGGTCGCAGTAAAATTACCAGTTGCGTACACTTGGGCGGTAAACGTGGCTCTTAGAACCACATTTACCGCCCAAGTGCGTGCGACTCGTAATTTTACTGCGACCTGAGTCAATGGAGTGCAACCTTCACTTTTCCGGCATGAACTGGCGATTGCCGCAAGTACGCTCAATTGCACGCGTTACATGTCCTTTAACTTGTATATACCGTAAAGGGGCGTTTAGAGAGATTAAGAATATACGTTGTCGTTGTTTCTCAACTTTATTGAATGGTATCATTGACATCATTTTACATTAACAATTGAACAATTGCAGAAGATAATAAAATGCGGTTAATGAATCATCTCAAAATGCTTGGCAACAATCTGTTGAACCGATGTTCCAAGGCCATTGCCATTGCGATCCTATTGCCCACAATCGGCTGATTGTGGTGGTCGATTCCAATCATCGGGTGAACACTAGTCTTGTGTGGTAATTTCATTTAGTGAATAATCAGGTCATTTGCCTGGCAAATACATTATTAGAAATGTTGATTCTGTCAGAATTGCCAAGTAAAGAGACCATTAGTAACGATTCGTCTTGTATCACAGAGTTATATAATGCATATCAAGGGAAAAGGTACGTTTCAGAAAGTTACAACCGAATATTACTGTTTCCGTCTCTTCGTGACAACCGAGTTTTGCCTTACGCTAACCAAGTGTTACAATACCACAAATCGACGCACGTCTCTCGGAAAAAAAACAGTTCAATACTGAAGTTTTAATTATAATATATTGCTTAAATTTTGGATAGTGACAAACGAATGGTCATTTTAATTAGCAAATCACTTCGATCATGCAAGTTCTATCATCATCCTGTTGTAATTTGATAAGAGGACACGTTCGACGAAATGGGGACGAACAGCACAGTGAAACGTCTGCAAAAATATTTAAAACTAATGTGCACTTTTACGGGTGGAGGATGCCGCAGTACCCCTAGAGAACGACCGTGCTGCGGTGAACAACTGGCAGACCCCCCAACGTACTAACTCAGCACAGGCAGGGTCACATTGGGTGAACGTAAGTACACCATCGACGTGCAGTACGCCATAGTTCACAGCGGCACCTTGTCCCCACGCGGGGAATCAGGATTAAGTGACTTGCCCAAGTCACAACGAAGTAATCGCTTGTCCGCATCGAACAGCAGACCTTTCGTTTTGAAGTACATCCCACTAACCACTAAGTCACCGTGTTCCCGTTTAGAGACTGCCTAAACACTTCGTATGGAATGGACGAAATACACACCATTGGCGACAAACATTGAAGAGATTACTTCGACTTTTAGAAAGAAATCTCGATGTGTTTCAATTCCAAAAACGTAAAAGTGCGATTTATTCTTTATAAGTTGAAAAAATTTGTGACTTAGATCGCGTATCAAATACACTGTTTGTCACAACGCTGTGACGGCAGAAATCGACAGAGAATTTCGTCCGAATCACGACCCAGTCGCGATCCGCTCCAAATTCTCTGACCGCCTTCCTTCCCATACCACAAAACAATTCACCTGTCGAAAAATAGCGAGAATCTGGAATCTGAGCTGCCATTTTCGTTTGTATTTGTTGATGCGGTTTCGAATTCGCAGTATTTTATTTGAGACATCGAGTCCCACTTGTTTAAGTGTGTAGCGATCGAAATTGCCTTTGTGGTCAAAGTATTGTATCGGTCTTGACGGAGCGACTAGAAATTGTTGTTTCTAGAAGATTTCATAAAACAAAATGGAAAGAGAGTGTATGCAATTTGTTAATTTTGATTAGAAAATGTTCTTGCTAATTGCCTTGATGTGGACACAGTGGTAACGACCCATTTTTATATATGTGTAACAAAACCTGAACGGACATTTGCCTGACCTTATTCAGTTTATCGTCTCTTTCTGGTCCAGGTCGCATTGCCTTTATTGTTGGAGGCATGTACCAAAAGCAAACATTGGGTGCTTCAAACTGCAAAGAAACAAATAACATAACTGTAGCCTAAAACATTCTGACACATTTCTTTTGTTCACATGAGCGGGACAGATTAATTTTCATTTTATATCAGACTTACTTCACATGTTAATTTACGGCAAACTATTTCACTTTTAACTCATCATTTGTTTGTTTTTTAATTAAGGCCCAAAGACGCTTTCATCAACCAGGGCCACATCGTGTAGGATACGGGTGGAGAAAGTAGGACAACCTGGAAAACCATGCTTCGCGGAACGGCTAGTAACAGTCACTGTGGACATTCCTGTTTACCAGTTCATAATTAATATTTTCCAACGGTTCCTGAAGACTGGCGTATGCATGTGAAGTCAAATTTGGAGGTCAAATACATAAGGTGTTTATGCTTTCGTTTGGTTTTTACATGTGTTTGTGTGCGAGTCCTCTCATATTGCGAGTGCTGGATATCCCCTATCTCCTGCGCAATTTTTACATGAGAAAGAGTCAATAGTTTGATAGATTTTGTACAAGTCATTAAAAACCAATGATTTGTATAGACCGTTTGAAAAGCAGATTTTACAATAGTCGATAATGGAATAAATTGTGTTTGCTCACGTTTGTTTGTATGATTCCACCACCTCCGTCCACCGGAAGAGCACATGGGATGTCCTATTAGGACTGGCTACCCATCTTTACACGAATTTGTAGATTGAGAGAGTTTATGGCACATACTATGTGACCCTCGCACAGATGGTTGAAGGAAAGGTTTTTATCTGCATACAATGGACTGCGTGTTAGTCTCCTGCAAGCATTCTTTCTACTTCTCCCTCCCTCCATCTTTGTCTCGCTATTATTTTTCTATCGGTCATCAACACAAACAGCTGTCCCATGTGGCGCCAACAGTAGAGTTACACAAGAAAGTAACATGGGATCAGTTGTCCAATTTTGACACGAAAACCCGCGTGTTTGGAGTGGCGTTTCAATGTAAATTTTACGTTGATCATTTGAGACAGATATATGTTTGCTTTTCGTCTCAGTCGCCAAAGTCCAATGTTGACAGGCCATTCAATATAAATGCCAGATATCATAGGTACCTTTTGGATTGTGCGTAATTCAGCCTTCCATACTCCTCTCATACGATTGACTCTGAGTGGGATCTCCCAATTTTGCATGCGCCATTAAAGGCACAAATTATGTTTGAGCATGGCTTTTGTATGGTTCGTTAGCATTGCTTGTATCAGTTGCATTGTCCACCCACTGCAACAACTCTGCCGCAGGTGGTCTTCTCTCTTCGTCCTCTAATTTGTGATGAATCACTAACGGTACCGGTTGTTTAGGGGCATTTTCGGAGTATAAAGTGTTGGTATTTTGCCCACCCCGTGCCTACAACTGTGACTGACAGACTATTAATGTGGTTTGTATAACCGCTGATATGTGCATTATAATTATAGTTATAATTACTTATTTTTAATTTACACTTACGCCCGCAAAACATGAAAGCAGTGGAGGCACTCATCTTACACTCTAAAACCAGTTGAGCTAAAAATTAACCCAAATCAACCGGGTTGAGTGAATATGAAACCAACTGGGTTCATATTCACTCAACCCTGTTGATTTGGGTAAATTTTTAACACAAATGTTGATGGAGTGTAATGAGTAATATGCCTAATGTGGGCCCGAACAGACGAGTAGTATTGAAGATTAGCCAACATTTTCACACACAAGCATTATACGACGAACCGCGCTTTATCCCGGTTGCCTGCATGGGGGCACGATGACGCCATGTACTAAGGCGTACTGCACGTCGATGGTGCACATGTCTTCAACCGCTGTAACCCTGCTTGAGTGGAGCTTGAACAGAGTCAGAATGTTGAGGAGCTGACAGTTGCTCGTCGATGCTCGGTGGTTCTCTCCGGATACTCCGGCTTCCTCCGCCCGTAAAACTGTCACGGTCACGATTAGCCATCGTGCATAAGTATGTGACCTAAAACCCCAATAAATAAATAAACAAATAAATAAATAAATAAATAAATAAATAAATAAATAAATAAATAAATAAATAAATAAATTACCTCCTCATTTACCAGCTCAAAGTCATCTCTTTCCTTCACGCAGTCTCTTAGGTACCTGTAAATGTAAGTATTTGATTTAAACTGAATAATGACAATCTATCTGTCGATTGTCGAAAATTGGAGATCTGTTGCAATTCTGTATACCTGCGACTCAGTTCACTTGGACTAAGATATGAATTGTCGATTACAGCCTCCAAGATTGATACAGAAGGGGACCAAAGGGATGGCCGACATTCCCCCTCACCAAAGATTTTATCGGAAATTTCGAGTTTGGGCAGGTTTTTGTGATGGTACTTTCGCGCTAAAAATAGCAACTTGTCAGTCTGCATGAAGAAAATTTCGCCTTTTAGACATCCATTTCAACCGAAGTAGAGATGGTTCGATCCTGATACTTCACTCTTTCAGTCCAACGTTTCGAAAGGTTATCTCACAATACAATATAATAATATTGTCAAATACAATTTTATCTGCAGTGCAATTAGCTGGTCTACCTTTCTAGCTTACATATTATCTCCGTTGATAGTGAGACATAATGTTTTATTTTCTTGTTCATCCTCTTTGTTCAGTTACTGACACTGAGATTTGAATAAATGCTATTTGCTGTATTTTTTGTTTTGAAAGCGTCGATGAAATCTCTGATTACACCCTCCGACTTCAATACACAGTACCCACCCCGTTTCTATAGTGGTGTCCCCCACACTTGCTTCTGGTCGGCTACGCCACTGTCTGTGCATGAAGGAACATAGCAATAATTTAATCCGACAGACCTATAGAGCTGAGAGATCATATTATTGCTGGTCCGCGGCATCGATTTTGTCCTTGATGTCGTGTCTACCTAATTTAGAGAACCTTACTTTGCTGTAAAATTGTTCCTGGCGTAGTGAAACGGTTATATGAGTTGGTATGGAACAGAGATGAAAAAGGGGGTAGCCTTTCCTGCAGGGGGCAGGGTGTGCTACCTCTCGAAAAGCTCTTCACGCCAACAAGTTTCGTCACCATCCATTTTATGATAAACAGCGAAAATAGCAACTCGTTTCTCCAACGTCCGAATGTCCAAACACAGAAAAAATACCCAAAGCAATGTGTTCAGCGGAATGGAAATTGCAGTAGCTGAAAACGTGTCAACCTTTTCTCTGCGGTACGCCGAAACTGCTGCGTAAGAGAACAGTTGTTGGTTGGTTACCAAACAAATTTGGGCTTTGTTCTGAAATAAGTAGAAATACTACAACTTAACCCTTTACCTAACATGAAAAGCAGACGACACTTGCAAACAAAATTCTTGAATAACTATTTTTTTTCATTTTTAGTCTCAAAAACGTAGGTTATGACCCCCTAATTGAACGAGCACGACGAGCTCGTTCCAAATAGTGGTCATAACCTGTGTTTTTGAGACAAAAAATGAAAATATACTGAAAATTAATTGGCGATTTTTGAGAATAGCGCTGGCCGTTTTTGGCCGTTATGTTGGTTAAAGGGTGAAAGGCTTCATCTTCTGCGAATATGATTCATAATATCTTTGGAGAGAAAGCATTTAGTCTGTGTGAATTTACCTCGTTTCGATTGACAGGTGAATGTCAATTAGCACTCCCCCCATGAATGATACAAGACAAAAACATGCAAACAAATTTTGCAAACCAAAAATAATTTAGCTCTCTTATTAGTTAAGGTAATTAACAAACCCTACCTGTCCATGTCTATGAAGGTGAACTTTCTCACAAGAAAGCTGACGAGAACACGACGTATTGCAGATAACCGTACCCTAGACTGCCAGTGTGCTGTTGGATAACTTTGATCTGGCCCTCTCGGAGCTAATTGACATACACGCCCCATTACTGTTCAAGTGGATTGTTATCCGCCCCAATACTTCTTGGTATACAGATGAAGTAAGAGCCGCCAAAAATTTGAGGCGCAAACTGGAAAAGCAATGGCGAAAGACTTGACTGTGTGTCCACAGAGAAATGTTTCAATAATTTAATAACTTCCGCAAAGAGTAATTTTATGAGTGGCCTCATTTCTGACAATAGACACCGGCCACAGGTCTTGTCTACAGTCTTAGACATGTTCTTGCATCGCAAAAAGCAGTCTGCTCTCCCCAATCACTCTTCGGCTGTTGATCTTGTTAACATCTTTTTAGCTTACTTTGCCAATAAGATGGAAACCATAAGAAAAGCATTCAATGTCGATCTAAACAAGAATAACCTTGATTTAGACTCCCCTGTTCCTAGTCAGAACGTTGCTTTGGAAAGATTCAAGTACGTCGATGCTCTGGAGATAATGCGGATCATTAAACGAGCGCCATCGAAACAGTGTAGCCTTGACATAATTCCAACTTGGCTGTTAACCCTTTACCTAACCTGAAAAGCAGACGACACTTGCAAAAATAATTCTAAAATAACTAATTTTTTTCATTTTGTGTCTCAAAAACATAGGTTATGACCCCTCGTTGGAACGAGCTCGACGGGCTCGTTCCAACGAGGGGTCATAACCTATGTTTTTGAGACAAAAAATGAAAAAAAATAGTGAAAATTAATTGGCGATTTTTGAGAATAGCGCTGGCCGGTTTTGGCCGTTACGTTAGGTAAAGGGTTAAAGTCTTGCCTCCCCGAACTTATGCTACCGTTAGTTAAAATCGTCTATACATCACTTCAAGCAGGAGTCTTCCTAGATAAAATGAAACATGCTGTTGTTACGCCGCTAATCAAAAAGTCATCACTTGACCCCGAAATCCTGAAAAACTACCGCCCTGTCTCTAACCTCTCGTTTCTATCAAAGGTTATTGAGAGGGCTGTGGCTTCTCGGCTGAATTCACATTTAGCCAGAAACGGCCTCTCAGAAGTGTATCAGTCTGCATACAAGCCGAACCACAGTACGGAAACCGCACTCCTTCGAGTTCAGAATGATCTGTTGCTATACATGGATGGGGGGAAAGTTTCATGCCTGGTTTTGCTTGTCCTTAGTGCGGCATTTGATACTATTGACCACTCTGTTTTGATACACCGATTGAAATGCAGAGTTGGAATTACTGGTAAAGCGCTTGCTTGGTTTACATCGCACCTACAGAACAGAACGCAGAGTGTTTGTATCCACGGCGATATGTCTGAAAAATTCGTATTTCCATATGGTGTACCCCAAGGCTCTGTACTAGAGCCAATTATATATCTGATTTATGTTTTTCCTTTTGGCGACATTATTCGTCGATACAATCTTAAATGTCATTTCTACGCTGATGATACACAGCTGTGTATTCACTTCGGTTCCGACACAGAAAATCATGCTTACGGTGTTATTGAACAGTGCGTCGGAGAGATAAGGGTATGGATGTCAAGTAATTTCCTCAAGCTTAATGATTAGAAAACAGAGGTAATCTATATCGGAACGTCCAATCAGCTCTAGAAATCCTCTTATTCCAACATTCGCATAGGGGAAACCGAAGTAAACCCCACTTCTCAAGTTCGAAATTTGGGCTGTCTCTTTGATAACAATCTTACTTTCGACAACCATGTCAACCAAATCTGTCGATCAGCATTCTTCCATCTTCGAAATATTAGCAAAATACGATGCGTTATTGATAAACAGTTGTCGGAACAACTCGTCCATGCATTTATAACCACTCGTCTTGACTACTGCAGTTCTTTGCTTTATGGGTCTAAGCAATGTAACATAGACAAGCTCCAACGAGTACAGAACTGCGCTGCCCGCTTCATTACTAAAACTGTAAAATCATGCCATATCACTCCAGCTCTTTTTAGACTGCACTCACTGGCTCCCTATTAAACAAAGAATTGATTATAAAGTGCTTTTGATGGTTTATAAATGCCTGAACGGGTTGGCCCCAACTTATCTGTCAGACCTGCTCGAATTCTCTCAACCCTCTTGAGCACTTCGGTCATCCGGCACGCTAAGCTTGAAACAACCTAGTGGCAAGCTACGTGCTGCTGGTGATAGTGTATTTCCCATATGCAGTCTTAAACTGTGAAATCAACTTCCCCCTGATATTAAACAGGCTAATTCAGTTTCTAAATTCAAATCAAAGATTAAAACTTTTTTTATTCCGCCAGACTTTTATTGATCTTTTATAACTCTCTGTGTTTCCCTTAGATTTGTTTTCTTTTAGTGTGTTTTATGTATACATATGTCTGCGTTATGTACAGTCAAAGAGCATTTTTAATAGAATTTTAGGCTAAATAAATTATTATTTTAATTATTATTATTATTACCCACACATCTTAAACTTCCCAAACGACGCAGACAAACGTGGCTTATGACTCTTTGAATAGAGCAAACTCTTCAACTAAACTCCTATTTATTTATTTATTTATTTATTTATTTATTTATTTATTTATTTATTGTGGTTTAAAGACACTTTCGCCAGACAGGGTCACCTCGTGTCGGACATTTTTATGGGTGGAAGAAGCCGGAATACCCGGAGAGAACCACCGAGCAGCGGCGAGCAACTGTCAGACTCCCAACGTACTAACTCCACACAAGCAGGGTTAGCATTGGTTGAAGACAGGTACACAATAGATGTGCAGTACGCATTTGTACACTTAACTCCCATTGGTTGCAATTATCAGATGTGATTGGCAAAAAGAACAACCAAAGTCATTCAGTAATTAGCACTGGTGTTGTCATCTATGATTTATTGCAAGATTTAGTTTTTCCGCACACAGTACAGTCGCCACGGACTGGTCATAATCCACACGTGGGCAGTGATGACCATGCATGCGTTTACAATGTAATAAAAATCACCATCAGCAAAATTTTCATTAACGAAGCACCGGGTTGTACCCGGTGCTTCAGTAATTATTTTTGTTGATTATTCCGATAATTATTGCTTAGAATCTTAATATTATTGCGCCTGTGGAAGTATTGCCCACCCGTGGGAAATGAGCAGTCCATCGCATCTGTACTGTATGTATGTACTGTGTGATATTTGCGGTCGGGCACGATAAACAACTTATATACTTACGTTGCATGGTAAAACAGTTTGTCTACGTGTTCTTCAAAACCGTTGTCTCCCTGAAAGTAACAAATATTTTAGAGTTACCAGAGAGATATTCCCGAGTAACACGGAAAGAGTTGTCTGATGCAGTTAGCATATAATTAAATGACGTTAACCCTTTACCCAACACTATTATGGGACGCCACAAACTTTATTGGACAACTGAGAAATTCACATTTTGCCTCACTGTATACATGGCGGAAAATACAACAATCAGCATTCGAATGTCACTTACTATCTGTTTTTTTTTTCCAAACCAAAGCTCATACCCTTCTCATTGGAACGACCTCATTGAGATTTTCCAATGTACCCCGAGTTGTGAAAGGCTAGGGTCTGGAAGAGTCAAATGATTTTTATTTATTATTTAGAAAAAAAATCCAGCAAGAGGATCACAGATCCAGAAGTCGAGTTTTGACATTAAATTCTGAAGAAATAAGCTATTTATAGAAACAGTGACCTTGACCTTGGAGTCCCAGACTCCGAAATCAATAGGTATCTTCCCTTCCTATAAGGTAACCTCTGGTATAAGTTTGGTAAAGGTGCGTCAAATAGAACTAAAGTTATTGCCCGGAAACCAATTTGTCACAAAATATTCTATTGATAGCAACAGTGACCCTGACCTTGGGGCCCCAGACTCCGAAATCGATAGGTGTCTTCCCTTCCGATAGGGTAACCTGTGGTATAAGTTTGGTGAAGATACACGGAATAGAACTAAAGTTATTGCCCGGAAACCAATTTGTCACAAAATATTCTATTTATAGTAACAGTGACCTTGGAGTCCCAGACTCCGAAATCAATAGGTGTCTTCCCTTCCTATAGGGTAACCTCTGGTATAAGTTTGGTAAAGGTGCATCAAATAGAACTGAAGTTATTGCCCGGAAACCAATTTGTCATACAATATTCTATTTATAGTAACAGTGACCTTGACCTTGGAGTCCCAGACTCCGAAATCAATAGGTGTCTTCCCTTCCTATAGGGTAACCTCTGGTATAAGTTTGGTAAAGGTGCATCAAACAGAACTAAAGTTATTGCCCGGAAACCAATTTGTCACAAAATATTCTATTTATAGTAACAGTGACCTTGACCTTGGGGTGCGAGACTCTGAAATCGATAGGTGTCTTCCTTTCCTATAGGGTAACCTCTGGTATAATTTTGGTAAAGGTGCATCAAATAGAACTAAAGTTATTGCCCGGAAACCAATTGTTTACGCCCGCCGCCCACCGCCCGCCCGCCACTTCATAAAACTATAAGTCGAGTTTGACTTCGTCAAACCTCGACTAAAAATGGAACTTGTGTTGCGACAACGGTGTTTATTTAGGAAGTCTTCACACCCAGGCTTGCATCAGGACTGATATGGAAGAACAGCTTCTTTGTGATTATTTCAAAAGAAATCGTCTTCATTAAACGTAAATGGGAGGAGTGATTTGTTCCAGTCATTAATACAGTTAATTGCTATTAATTAATAATTTTAGGAAAAAGAAAGTTTGCAGAAAAAATGATCAAATATGATTACAACGGGTAGAAAATTGACTTTAATAATATACAAACTGAATAAATTGTAATCGCTCCACAATTACGCGCTGATACAGATATTCGCCTGTTCTATGCCACCACAGAAATGAGGAGGTCTTGGTGTCTCGTCTTGATTTTCAATCAAAAGGAAAAAAATTAAAAAATCATATAAGACAGTTTGGGTAGGGTTTAAGAAGCTGTATAATTTACAGAACGTTTAGTGGACATAATTGTTGTCAAACGAGGAAGTGGGAACAATATCAGACAGGGAGGATTGAACCGAATTGTGTTCCCGCCGAGCCTCATATGGCGTCGTACCTAGACAACCGTACTACACCCCATGTGCTGCTGAAGATGACTCACCAAGAAACACATTTAGAAACCACTGGGCGGATTTATCATTTCTGTATTTCCCGCTGTGTGTAACCTATCTTTCATGATATTACTTGGGCATAGAATATTTATAACTAGGTGACCTATTTATTGTGTAAAGAGTCTGTTAATTGTTTTTGATATTCAAAATAGACTTATATTTGATACACAATACAGTAGTGTGTTTCCGCGTAAGCCGGGGTCGAAATCTTTCATGAAATATCCCATTAAACAACTCCCCGACGAATAAGGTCATGAGGGAGCGCAGTGGCTCAGTGGTAGACTGTTGGACTTCTATGCTTGAAGTCCCGAGCTCGATCCACGTCCGGGACGACCCGCGTTGTGTCCTTGGGCAAGGCACTTTATCCCGATTGCCTACATGGGGGCACGATGACGCCGTGTACTAAGGCGTACTGCACGTCGATGGTGCACATGTCTTCAACCGCTCTAACCCTGCTTGAGCAGAGCTTGAACAGAGTTAGAATGTTGAGGAGCTGACAGCTGCTCGTCGATGCTCGGTGGTTCTCTCCGGGTACTCCGGCTTCCTCCACCCGTAGAACTGTCACGGTCACGATTAGCCATTGTGCATAAGTATGTGACCTTAAACACCAATAAATAAATAAATAAATAAATAAATAAATAAATAAATAAGGTCATGAAAATCGACTTTCGATAAAGTTATCTCCCTTGAAACTATTTGGCGCACGAGGAAAGTCCAATTTGGCAAGTAATTGTTGAGAAAACACTAGTGACACCAATAGACAATAAAGCCAACTTTCCTCTAATAACCTTTAATAAACGAAAACAACAGACAGCTCTCAGAGCTGTCTGTTGTTTTCGTTTATTAAAAGTAACAAAAGGAAACTTTGCCTTTATGGTAAGCTAATTAGAAACTAGTTTCTAAGATAATCCATTATTTGGAATATCTATCAATATCACGCATCCCAACACTATGGCCCCACTTTGGTTCTTTCTTTAGCGAATGTGTGTTTACAGTAATTGGTAAGTTTTTATTCTTCCTTGGGAAAAAATGACAAACCTCACATTCTAGACTTCTGTATTAATGAAAAGCACAGTGTCTGTATTATATGTCACGATATGCACATTGTTGATATAATGAACAGAAAAAAGCCTCAAAGAACATCAAAAGATGGTGAAAAAGCCTTTTCCTTATTTTTAAAAGGAGTTGCAAGATAAAATAATAGTACAAGGTTCAAACTGTTTGGGGGGAAAATGTAAAAAGCCATATATTTTTATGCTATTACACAAGAAAACGCCTGGCATTTGTGATGCGCGCATCGATGATACAACTTTGTTACATTTCGAAATTTCAGTCTTTATATCCCATACCCTTAGTGTTAAATTTACTGACAACCTTAGAAAATTAAGGGGAGCTAATTTCCCTGTAAATCTCTTCCAATGACGTAAATTGTCAACCATGAAAGTTTCAAAATGTTTAATTCACCGTTTCAAGTTTTCGTGACACCAAGTTCAAAATATAGCCCCAATCAAGGAAAGACAAGGTTGAAGAACACGGGTCTGAAGGTAAGTTTTATACATTCAAGCGATCCAGAAAACAAGCTCCACATTTAAAAACCTTTTTCTTTAAATATACAATTTTATGGGGGTTTCTTTTTTTATTTTCCAATGTGTCGAAAATTATCCCTATTTGGCACATTTTTGAAGGAACGTATATACATTACAGGTTGTGTGGTCAGGTTTTCCAGCTCACAAGTTATTGTTTTTTGGATATATCTCCCCTTTCATCCATCCGAGTTCTTATGACAAGATTCAGAATAATTCGAGAGGAACCGACTGACGCACATTTACGGCTGAACTCATTGTCATACTATTTTGTTTACTTCCTCCGATAACACACTATTCTGTTTTTTCCCCCACCGGTAATTTTAAGAAAATGTCGTAGTTACTGAATTCAGCACCTTATTTTCACTAGAAACGCCGGGTAGTTCAGCTAGTACAATATAGTTTGTGTCAGTGAATTACTGGAATAATTCGGCCGCCGTGGACTGGTCACGTTCCACGTGGTGGGCATTATTTCCTCGGACGCATTAATATTAGATTCCAAACACCAATTATAGGAGTAATCATCACAAATATAATTAATGAAGCACCAGGTACAACCCGGCGCTTCATTAAATAAAATTTTGCTGATCCTGGTTTTTATTACCTGGTAAACACATGCGTGGACATCACTGCCCACGTGTGGATTACGACCAGTCCACGGCGATTGTACTGTAACTGACAACGGATATACCGTATTAGGACACCAAGACACGGTGAAACGAATATATCTTATCAATTCCTCACATATACCAAACTCACAATTTCATGGAATAATATATAATATAATTCTTACTTGTTTAACGTGAAAGAGTAACCCCCCTGTCGCCATTTTGATAGATGAATAAACAAAGGGAAGATCATACTGATTGTTAGCCGTGTATAGATTTTCACATGCTGCTAGAAGTATATACACAGCTTATACGTGGCATCTCAAATCCCATGAAATTCTCAAAAGTTTGTAGGAGGCAATATAGATGTATAATAAAAAGGCCTCTTCCAAACGCCATTAACATAATTTTTCTCCACCGACACTTGATCAGACTGTTGACTGGTCAAGTTCGCTAGCTAGCGTAATAATATTACCTACAGTACAAGGGAGTGGAAGATCGTTAGCCCTTTACCTAACAAATCGACCATATCCACCTGCATAATTTAATTTGTTTTTAACAAAACCATATCAGGTAACCCCTCATTAGCTCGTTCCAACAAGGTCTCACATGATATGATTTGTATGACATGATTTTGTTGAAATTTTTTAAAAATGTTTTCAAAAAATAATTAAAATAATTTAGATGGGAAAATTAAAGCACCAGAGGGTCCCAGATGCACTCTCGGGGTACTGAATTTTCAAAATTTTCTCGAGGGCACCCCGAACCCCAACCATGGGGAGGGAGATACCGTAGGCCTGAGGTGGGGGTTGGGTATGGTCGTCCATTGATGGGAGATTGGGCCAGCCCCCCCCCCTCCCAAGAACCCCACCAATTGAAGTGCCATACCTACCCCCATCTCCCATCTCAGGCCTACGACCTATATGAACCCTACACCCCTAAAAATCTATGTCGCAAGCTTCAGTCAATGGAATTTAGGAAGTAAAACAAAGTAGCCCATTATATATGCAGGGAGGTAATCAAAATGAAAACGGAAAAAAGTAATCCATTATATCTGAAGGCAAATAATCAAACCGCATAAGACATGACTGAGTTGAATTGACGCATACGCATTATCATCACTTTTTATCCCTTTGGCCGTCCGGTTGAAAATCCCAACCACCCAGTAACACTGGTACTGGTCCGAGTAGTCAGGACCTGTTTAGTGGTGATTTGGTTGACTGTCGAACAAAACTGAGGGACAAACACACAAACTAGCAAACTTTTCGCAAATTATAGTATGACTGTGTTTGTTAAAATTATTATATTTTGTTAATAATTCACTTTCCACATACCGTACAAGCCCGAAAGCGCCGTATTTCTGAAAAAACTGCAACACTGTTGTAACAAAAGAGGACAAATAATTTTTAACCGCTTCGCGATTGGGTCACAATCTATACTCTAAAATCAGTTGGGTTAAAAATTAACCTAAACCAACTGGGTTGAGTGAATATGAACCCCATTGGGTTCATATTCACTCAACCCAGTTGAATTGGGTTAATATAGTTGGGTTAAAAATTAACCTAAACCAACCGGGTTGAGTGAATATGAACCCCATTGGGTTCATATTCACTCAACCCAGTTGAATTGGGTTAATATTTAACCCAACTGATTTTAGAGTGTAGTCGAACCTCTCTGCCCGCGTTCCTATCTACATTCCACAACACGTTAAAATACCATCTGTCGAAAAAGAAATGCAATAACATTGCATCTCAGGTACTGTTTTCGTTTCTTTTTCAGGATTCAGTTTTGATTTTGTAAAATTTTATTGATAACACGTCTGCTCCATCGGTGTAAATATGTCGCGACTAGCTCGCAATCATATCGCAGTCCGACTGAGAAAGACATCTGCTTTTGCGATCGCAGTACTATAAGTACGTTGTTGTCAGAACCTCCCCTTCACCACATAAAGTAAGCCGAAAAGTTCGCATTATTGCTTATTTGTATGACAGTGAACTATACTGGGTCTAGAGTGAGTCGACACTAACATGGAGTTTCAACCTACATTATTATTTAAATTGTGCGAAAAGACAACAGAAACACTAGTAAAGTTCCAGGTAACAGCAGGGTTGACAAGAAGAATATCGGGACACTGTGTGAATTCTGTTATTGTGCCCGGGCCTTTTGTTAGTCCCTAGCTCATGATATTGAACAAATGGGTCGAGTCTCAAAGTGCCGAGGAAAATGGGTGGAAAGGGTAATAGGGAATATGATGGACATACTGGCGAAGTCAACATTTGGAATATTTACCGGAATGTGACATCCCGGGAAATGTTCCGAATTTGAACTGTAAAAGCCACTTTTTCCTTCAATCCCTGCGTGAAATGCGTGAACTGGGAAAAATAACAATTCAACATCTCCATGGGTTTCTCAGTTTACGTCTGTAAATGTCTGACTGCTCCTATTCCAATTCA
Organism: Pictodentalium vernedei; assembly: GCA_031216915.1. Taxonomy (NCBI): domain Eukaryota; kingdom Metazoa; phylum Mollusca; class Scaphopoda; order Dentaliida; family Dentaliidae; genus Pictodentalium; species Pictodentalium vernedei. The sequence continues at coordinate 223,592,075 of CM062289.1, read as the reverse complement.
ATGGGCATCTTGTGTTGCTAATCCAAGCCCAGGCCTGGACCAGCGAATCCCTGGATTTGTGCTACCCCATATCCCCGCCCTCTTACCGGTCCTGGTTGGTAAATCCCTTAGCTGGAATATTGTCTTAACCACTTATGCCCTTTCGCGGCATTTCTTTTGGTTTTTCGTGAAACTGCACTTTGGTGGTGATCTTCAACCTTCCACGTACTATTAGCACGACAATTTGCTTACAAAGTAAATATCTTATTTTATAAAATAAGATATTGTATAAAATAACATAAATAAGAGATTCACCTTGTAAACAAAGTGTTGTATTTATAGTACGTGAAGGGTTGATGATCACCCCTAAAGTGGAGTTTCACGAAAACGAAAATCTAATTTTGGGCCCCAAATTCTCTGTGGAATCTTTAAAAAGATCTGTTCTTAGGATTATTGTTTGTTGGAGTAGAAGGGTCACTTTCAAAACTATGACTATATTGTGATAACACCAGAAGTATAAAGCTATGCTTAGCGCATCGTTCATACCGGTGTAAAAGGAATGGAAGTCCGTAGGAACGTTAGTCCCTCTGGACTATTATTCCGCGGAATTATAGTCCTAGGTCTAACATTTCTAGGAATAGTAGTCCGCCGGACTACTATTCCTAGAAATGTTAGACCTAGGACTATAAATCCGCGGAATAATAGTCCAGAGGGACTAATTTTCCTACGGACTTCCATTCCTGTTACACCGGCACTGTCCCATTTCTCAAGGTTTCCTTACTTTGGCTGGCAAACAGCGACATTGCACATACATTACCTTGGATCGCCACATCAGCCACAGCTTGAATATGTCATTGTGTCTTCCACACTGTATGGCCTTATCTCCTGTGTCATAACTAATATCATAATGTTTATCTTTCTGATATAAATATTCGGCACCCAATTTGTTTGCCGATGCCAAGAGACCCTGAAAAAATATATGGAAAAGGTATACAAATATCGTTGCTGGAGATACGGACGTAGCAACAGATGCCACGAGAGACGAACTGGGGGTCGAGGCGGGGGGGGGGGGGGGGGGTGATAAGGAGTGAGATGTTTAATCACCTCACTTTTTAAACGTGTGGGACTAAACATTCCCTAATTACAAGCTAAAAACTAAAGTGTTAAAAACTACACTTGAAGTGCTGTATTTAACACTTACTAAGTGCTGAACTAGCACTTTTTCAAGTGCAGATATCCCAGAACTTGACAGGTGTTACAATAATACCACTTGACAAGTGTAATGTCGCGACACTTTAAAGGAAACAACGCAGATGACGCGGATCAGGCTCGAACTCTCGAGCCTGATCCGCGTCATCTGCGCTGTGTCCTTTTAATTATGTACCCACCAAGCGCAAATCAAATTATGGACTATTCTGGAAGAACCACTAATGCTAGACACATGGGAAGTGCCATCCATTCAAGTTTCAGATGTCTGACGATTGTAATGTCTAAATGCTTAAAGCATTGCACTTTGAGTGTTAAAATCAAACCCTAAGGGTTAGAATGGGTTTAACACCTTGAAAGTGTCAGTTTTAACACTTTAGTTTTTAGTGTGAAGAGAGACGAACTGGGGTCGGAGGGGGTGGGGGGGGGGGGGTAAGGAGTGAGATGTTTAATCACCTCACTTTTTAAACGTGTGGGGCTAAAACATTCCCTAATTAGCCACCCACTGTTTGGTTCACTACTAAAATGCTTTAGCGTTTACTCTACCCGTCTCATCACATATATTGATTCCCTCACAAAAGGGCAAATTTCTATTTATTCTACTGATGCCAGCAAGGGTTGGCATCAGTACAATAGATACAAATGTGCCTCTGTGTCGGGAGAGTATGTCGCAGTTTATACATTTTTATACTCCTTGCACTTCTAAATAAAAGCAAGTGGCAGGACGGTTTTGCTTAAGTTGACACGTTGGAACGCCGGACAGATTTGAACTCTCGATCTGAAGCACGATACAAAAACAGTCATCCACTTGCCGATACAGGTTAATTCAGAATTAGCGGGCAACCTTACTTATTCTCACCTGCTCTCTCCAGAAGGAAAGTATTCATTTGCAATAACCACAGCATTGTCTTGGAAAGGGTTGACGTGTTTTCTTTATATCTTAGTTCGTTAATTATCAAAAGTTGTTCAAGTTGCTTTTGCGTGAGTTATTCTCTATTCCCTCTTCTTTGGGATACGGGAATATTGATTGTTGTGGTTAAGGAATATTTCCTCCGATGATTTCCTGAAGAGATATGGAACATCGAACTGGCCCTACATACCTCCCGGCTCCGTCACATTTAATTCCGTAATGCAATATTCCGCTTTTTTTTATTCACGTGCCCAAACAAAACAGTCGCAGTTGAATACAAGACTTGGCAGAGATTGGCAATAATTACGGTTAAAAGAAGGTACAATATTTACAATTTGAAGAGTCTGAGGATTATTCACTTATTTATTGGCGTTTGGGGTCAATTAGTTCTGCGCAATGGATGATCGTGACCGCCAACATTAATATAATGTCAAGTCCAGCCAATCGTTTATACCCATGTTAGAGGACTTCCACACAGGGACGTGGCGACAGTTTTTTGTACGTCATTTATCGTAATAAAAATAAAATCCTCGAAATGCACTTCAAGAAAATCACATCATATAAAATCGTTATCCTGAGTTAATTCCATCATTCACAGTTACAAAATGGTGAAACATCGAAAACTGAACATTCCTGCATAAGATATGATTTAATGTTAGGACAGTGTGAATTGAACAAAGTCCTCAGCTTGAGCATTTGCTTAGCACGTATGCAATTCCCACAATAATACCAAATAATAATAACCTGATAATTCTATCATAAATAGTTGGAAATTCGGAGGGCAAGTCAGGAGTAGTTGGAAATTCCATCCATCTGGATTTTTGGACTCCTTTGGTGATGCTGATGCCTCCTTTACTTCCCAAAATTCCAACTCGGTTTCAAATCGGCAAAAATTCTAACTGTTACTATTTACAACTACAGTGTACGTAATATCGAGCTTCATAAGTATGCGTGATGTCAATCGCTACTAGATTTTTTTTCCACCAATCCTGTTTGCATTGTATATCAAAGATTTAGGAGATGAACTCCTGCATAGCGAGGAGGGGGCAGCAGTTGGGGATTTGAAGATCCCAGGGCTATTTTTTGCAGACGATATGGTGCTAGTGTCAGAAAGCGAAGAGGGGCTAACGAAAATGCTGGGAATTGTTGGGAAATATGGGAGCAAATGGAGACTCGAACTTAATGAAAGCAAGAGCAAAGTTATACCTGTGGGTCGCAAAGTGGACCCCACTCGCAGGTGGAGAGTGGGTGAGTTCTGCATTCCGGAAGGTAGCAGCAAACTTCTCAGTGTAGGGGAGACAGCTGATTACGAGTATTTGGGGGTAAATATGAACATTTCCGGAATAGGCATCTACCGAAACCACACAAATAAATTGATTCTGAAGGGGAAGAGAATCCTTAACCAAATGAAACTTATAGGGAGAAACAGTTTCAATAAGGTTTTCGTGGGTAAAACCATTTGGGAAATGGTGGGTCTGCCAAGTATAACATACGGTACGGAAGTGGTACCCCTAAACCAGACGGCCGTGAAGAGCTTGAAAATCCTGCAGAACGATGCAGGCCAATGGATAACGGGGTCGAGTAATGCCGCAGCGCTAGAAGCAATCAGGGGTGAGCTTGGGTGGATGAGGATCAAGGACAGGATAGACCTGTTGAAACTCGGTTATCTTAATTATTTGGTAAATCTCCCAGACAGGCGATGGTGTAAAGTAATGTTCCTGAGAATTTTCAACTCAAATATCAAGACGGGGTGGATGGTCCAAGTGAGGGAGCTAGTAGAGAACTACTCATTGGAGATCTCGGACCTGGACGTTGGGGCAAACCAGAGTAAAAAAATCATCAAAGCAATGGTCATGGGGGATTGTAACCGTAATTGGCGAGAGGGGGTCAAATCAAAGAGGTCTTTGGGTGGCCTGCGTGATAAAGAGAAGCCAGGTTTTGAAGAGTACCTTGATGGCACCTTTGGGGGCCACTGTTGTTCAAGATGAGGTCACGAACCCTGCAGCTGAGGGGTAAAATTGGGAAAGACAGTGAAAGGGAGTGCCAGATGTGTAATTTGGGCATGGTGGAGACCCTGGAACATTTTATTCTAGAATGCCCAAAGTACCAGTCTAAAAGAATAAGATTCACTGGGAGTATAATGGGGAAGTGGGATGGGAGAATGAAGGACATGTGGTTGGGGGAGACTCAAAGGAGAGGGTTAATATGCTAAGCGGAGAGATTGGGAAGAATGGGACAAGGGATGTCATCAAGCAGTTCGTCTACGAGTGTTGGGAGGAGAGGAAAAGCATGGGAATAGGGAGGCAGCTGGGAGTACAGGGGTAACCAAGGCCTTCTCGTCCGAGAACCGCGACAAATCAGCGGCTGGCCAAAGTGTTATTATATTATTATAGTGTACGTAATATCGAGCTTCATAAGTATGCATGATGTCAATCGCTACGAGATTTTTTTTTTTGTACGTCATTTATCGTAATAAAAATAAAATCCTCGAAATGCACTTCAAGAAAATCACATCATATAAAATCGTTATCCTGAGTTAATTCCACCATTCACAGTTACGAAATGGTGAAACATCGAAAATTGAACATTCCTGCGTAAGATATGATTTAATGTTAGGACAGTGTGAATTGAACAAAGTCCTCAGCTTGAGCATTTGCTTAGCACGTATGCAATTCCTACAATAATACCAAATAATAATAACCTGATAATTCTATCATAAATGTGTTGGCATTTCAATTACTAGAATCAATTTTATACCACCTTTTATGGCTTCATTTTCAAAATGTTTCTCGGTAGTGAATTTCCAAATGGGGGGGGGGGGGGCGGGGGGGGCTAGAGGGTCCCGGTCCCTCCCCCTAGTTGGAAATTCACTACCCTACAATCCCCAATCGGAAACCTCTTACCACGTCCCTGCTTCCACCCGAGGTATTGGTGACTGAATCTCATTTTACCAGTAAAACGGGCTAGTTTACCACATTCCCACGGATAGTACTGTGAAATTCTATTCAAGATTTAAAATCCTCGTAATGATTCGATTCGGGATTCCATTTGACCAGAAATTTGAGAATCTCAGGACCCTACTCATGCATGCGCATACGGAGGGAGGGGGGGGGGGCTATTATTTAGCTGTGTCTTCTTATCAGACGGATCAACCTGTTTCCTCCACTCAGTACTATTCGAAAATAAATTCATTAGACGAGTTTTCCGTTTATATCTCATTTTCAGTCTCATTTGTTTCAAAAAGAATACTAGCATATATAGAATGAATAGATACTAGGGCTGGTAATCAGATTTAAACCACAAGTAGGGTAAGGGTTTTAACCGAGTGGTTAAAACCCTTATTCTACGAGTGGTTTCAATCTGATTACCGGCCCTAGCACCTATTTGTTTTATTCATGCCATGCTCTTAATAAACAACCGACTTTGTAACTGAAAATGGAGAAAAAACGATACTTTCTATCGTAAACAAATGGGTTTGCCTTGTTTACATTTGCACCAGTGAATTACGTAATACAAAGAAAACGCCACATTGACAGCTAGACACATCGTCAAAGTTGATTGAATTTATCTTACTTTTTCAGTCAAATTATTATTAACAATTCTTAAATTTTATTTTAAATATTTAACTGTAGGTATTTTAAACTTAATAAGTCATTGCATGTAGTAGATAGTACCGCAAAAATCGTATGTTTGAATAAAACATCGCGAAGTGTGAATGTTTTTGTAATGGAATTCCCATTGAAAACGTTTTAAGCGCAGGAGAAGCTTTACCCCGGCAGCGGTGTTAAAAGCTAAAATTTAACATACGGGCTTTTCACAGGTAGTAACATAGGTGAGCATGGTATAAAATTAATTCAATACCTTTTCTTTCAAAAGAATAACTGAACACTGGAGAGGTACATTCATCATCTTGTGTGGATTCCAAGTCATAGAGTCGACTCTAAAATATAAGAAAGCGTTGCAGTGAAGTTCCCATGTAGTCATAGCGGTTTACTCCAATGGCGAAGAGGGTGAAGTGCATACAGTACAACAGTGTCAATGATATTGAAGCTTCATTTTCTCGAGAAAAGATGCAATTAACCCTTTGCCCAACGTAACGGCCAAAACTGACCAGCGCTATTCGCAAAAATCACCATCCAATTTTTATTATTGTTTTCACTTTTTGTCTCAAAAACATAGCTTATGACCCTCATTGGAACGAGCTCAAGCTCGTTCCAAGGAGGGGTCATAAGATATGTTTTTGACGCAAAAAATGAGCTATTCAAGAATTTCCTTCGCAAGTGTCGTCTGCCTTTCGTGTTAGGTAAAGGGTTAACAGTTGTAGTTAACTAACAATCGCTATACAGCGATGATAAGTTGGATATTTAATCTAATATGTCTTGCTTGACAGAGCTCTACTGGTTCTATCAAACAATATGTATTAGATTAAAAAATCACCTTTGAGATACTGAGGCCAAGTCATCATAGCTATTGTCAAGTTTCAGTCTAGAAATCTTGCTTAATGTCACTTTTTCCACTACCGACGCACGACTTGGGATAGAATCGCGTGACAGTAAGATGGTAAGATGAGTAAGATGGCATTAGGTCCATATTAACACAATAGTTTGAAGCAATATGCAGTATAGATTTAACACACCTTTCTATGCCGTTCAGCAGATATTTGTGTTCCTTGGAGAAGAGAACTGTTCCACCCCATGCGCCCTGTAAGTATTGAAACAAGAAAATAATAATTTTTAATAAGAAAGTCTAAACACAGAAACAGACCTGTGAACTCCGTCAGAATAAATTTTTGCTAAAATATGTGGCCTTTTTTCTTGAGTAAACTGATTCACTGCAGACATCACAAGTCAACTGTTTACCTGACACAACAAGAGAGCGAACCTTGCAAAACAATTTTTTGAATAACTAAAATTTTCCATTTTTTGCCTAAAAAACATAGCTTATGACCCCTCGCTGGAAGGCAAAAACTTGAAAAAATACGAAAATTTGAATTTGAGAAAAGCGCTGACCAGATATGCCTGGCACTGCAGGTATGGGATGAATTTATACTTCTGAAATCAAAGAACCACGTAAAGTATAAGTGAGATACAAATCATATCACCAATAGTGAAAATAAACAGATTTGTTTTAAAGGAAGGCAAACGTGTTATCTCTTTGGTCGTAATGGAAAGTGTCATCTCTCAGTAGTGTTCATAACTAAAATAGACAAAACGATGAGTTATGACCTGTGTCTTCTAGAAAGTAATATTCACCCTTTGAACCCCAGTGGTATCTTCCAAGTTCCATGCCAGTTCAATGGCAGCAATTGGAAGAGTCCATATTCATTATTTTGGTGTAAACCAATTAATATTTTCAATGTGCGGCCTTGGGGCTTTTTAGTTGAAAATATTGATTGTTCTACCCCACACATGCACTGAGCATTCATCCCACTTAATGAAATTATGACGTACCATGTTCCTGGACCGAAAAGCGCCCTCTCGTGTTCAAAAGATTAACTTTGTTAGTGTGCATGGAGACTTTGTGGATGATACCTTCATTAAACCGACGACGACATAATTATACGTGTACTAAAAGTATGGTGCGCTTTCAGACAACGAAGGGCGACAACCCGCTCATTTTCAAACTGCAAAAAAAGTTCACGATCAGAGGTTTCTTCAAAAGCTCTCGAAAAAGGCAAAATCAATGACGGATAATGAAAGGAACTTGAAATCTGCATAACTTGAATTTATTTTCACGTAACTGCAGAACAATATACAAGTTTTCACACATGGTTTCATAATGCTATTTTAACTCCCATTCGTAAAATAATGCTCATACCACCAAATGAACATACTTATGAAGTTAACTGTAATTGCCACACTCTTTATGCTATCTACGGTTGTCACACGCATTTGCCAAATGATAGTTACTATAGTGCAGTTAAAAAAAACAAAAAACAAAAAAAAAACAACGAAAGTTTTGGTAAAAAGCAGACGGTCACCAAAAAGACAAAATGGAACGCGAATTTCTGAACTCTTAACTCAATGTACACGATATCAAAATTTGTTTATTTTAATTGTTTTCACATCCTTCAAACTAAAACTCAAGAAAACCAAATGTAACTCCTCATCGTTCCAATGAAGGGTTCCATGATATGGTTTTCTTGAAATTTTCTGAAAAAACCGTTTTGCCAACTGCTGAATTTATAAATTACGCGGGCGGATGCAGCCGATTCGTTAGATAAAGGTTTAAGAGTCTACTCGCCCGTGAAGTAATACACCCGGTGTTCTGGCATTAGCCGTCTGTTTAATAGTGAGCAGGTAGAGTCGTATAACAGTGTCCCACACTTGGCCAGAAAAACCTGTTAAATCTCCAAAATGCGCTGTTCAATAAGTGCTCTATTGTTTCCCAGACTTGTACGTGTTAATTATGTTATGCGATTCATCGAAGTTAGAGAAGAGATAGTTCAGCTGTCGGGACGTCTCGGCTCCCCAACTGGGGAAGCCGAGACGTACGGATAGCTGAATCAGAAGAGCAATCATCGAACTTTGTGAAAAGAATGAGAAACAATAGGACTGTGAGAAAACTTTTATAGATCAGAAAACATTTTAAAATGATTTGTTTTGGTTTAATAAATAAAGAGGTTATTACTTCAGGCTGACATGAAGTTACCTCTGACTGTATTACAAAATGAACACTTATTCTCCTTTTGGTCACAAAGTGGTTGGACCATTGCCCGGTATACCGCGCATAGTTACATGGAATGCAAAACACGAATGACCTGTGAACTCTATTTAAGCTATTTCTTCCATTGTACAGACAAAACTCAACTTGTAATGGTCACAGTGTTAAATCGTCGTCGTTTCTGCAAGTCTGAGTTGCTGCTAAGTTTGAATTTGAAGGGAGAGGAGTACATTTTCCCGGGACAGAAAATAGAATCGAGTTATTACCTAGGTACCATTTGGGCACTTCATATGCTGAGAAATACTACATGCTTTATCTACCAGAGAGAGAGATTGCTAACCGACTGTCAGAACTCAGTTATCTAAATCTAGGTGATGGTTTTTTTTAACAGTTCATGAAGTGAATGTCTTCAAAGAAGAGAAAAGACAATTATCGTCCCTGCTTTCGCTGATACTTCTGTCAAAGTTATGGTCATCTCATACTCGAAGCGATTCAGCAACTGGGGTTTTGGGTGCATGATGCAATAAAAACTCTGGAGTGCAGCCTAAATATGGGAGTGGGTGCTGATGACAATCGATCTATTTATTTTTATCACCTAATTTGAGAAGACCCCTCGTTACTCACATTCGTATTTCTCGTGGAAAGTTCTGTGCTCAGCATGTCTTTGTTATAAACTTTTGTACCCTGATGGTATATTCTATGCAAGTGCAAAGCCACCAACTGGTAAAGTCTATATTCGTTCGTTGGGTGAAGACCAATCAATAATTTGTGTGATAGACAAATCAAAACTCTCAACGTGCAGCCATGGGGCTGCACGTTGAAAGTTTTGATTTGACTATCACACAAATTCACTGGGCAACTGTCTACTTTATGAATTCAGGTCATATCAGGAAACAGTCTTTCGGGTTCAAGGAGTTATTATCAAGTTTGTGTATGTTAAAAAATTAATGAGTATCCGTGTCTGGAGATTCTTACATTCTAAAATGCATCATGGAATTAGATGGTAACAGGGGCTTAATAAAAATAATACTCACGTCGGCATGTAACCATATACCATAACGTTCACATATATCAGCAACATCGTTAATCGGGTCGTATGCACCGAGAACTGTTGAACCACACATGGCATTCACGAAGAATGGAAGCTTTCCTGAATTCTTAGCCGCGATAATCTTATCTTCCAGGTCTCTGGGCTTCATTTTGCCTCTGGAGTAAAATAAAGTGAAAATTAGTTTTTCGAACCATTGTATAAAGGGAACAATGTAACACCTCCCAAAAGCAATTTTTTTTGTAGGTTTCTAATCTCAAACGTTTGTATTTTATGACATACCAAAAGACTAAAGAACATAAATGGCGAAAACAAACCCACATATTAGTTGCTTAGGATCGGTGTTATGTTTGTTGCCACATATTCCTAACTTTGGAATATGCGCCAGAAAATGTAAAATCGGTATACTCTTTTCTAGCTGTTATTGTTACTTGCTGTTTTTGAACGTCCTTTTGTTATTTAAGACTAGATGAAAAGTCAGAAAAAGATATCACGCGATTCAGGAGCTACAACATTATGACATCAAACATATACATCTTAAATCTTAAACCTTAAACATGGCAGCCAAAATGGACCCACTGATCTCTTTTGATATCAGTGAAAACCTGGCAATACACGATGGCATCAAGTTAGCCACACGTGCTACTCCTCCCATCGGTGATGGTTGATTACTTGGAAGTAGTCAAGTTGTTTCGCTTTGACTTTGGAGTTTATGATATCAACTTTCCAAAATCTGTACTTGTTTTTTGTTGCAAAAGTAACTAAAATATGCTGTAAAAATAAAACAAATTCAATTTGCATTATTGTGAAAAATATGTACATCATCAACATATTCGTTTCTTGACGCCATCAAACTATATTCTTCAAACAGCAACTGGCGACTGTGACGCGTTGAGAAGTTGATACAATTGAGAAAATGGTTTTGTTCAAGATTGTCTGTTCAATAGGAACAAATCCCCCGTCTCCATCCACTCGCTCCAAGATGGTGGAAGCTGGAAAACTTTACCATTTGTGGCCAATGAGAGATTAATCAATCCAGCTGTATAGAAGTCAGGGGAATGGTTCCTGATAAGGTGCGATCCATGTTCTGGGATTTCGTAATTAAGCAGGGCGGTCCTGACAGGGAAAATACTCACCGCCTATTTTCACTATATGGAGCACGTCCTTTGAGAAATGCCAATTCGAGTGTATCTTTCATTTGGTCTTAGGGCTCATTTGTTACAGTTCTGAACGTGGAACCGATTGATAGAATGGTTCTCAAGGTGTTTCAACACTGCCAATAGGCGCACATGGAACATGAAAGTGAACTAAACATATACGAGCCCTGTGGTGCGTTGCCACATTGGGTGTATTCAGCCTTGAAGTAACACCTGCAATATTTTCACCCAAGGGGGAGAGACGACAGGCTTCCAAACTGCATGTAGAAAAGGGTATTCATTAACAACAAAGCAATGTTGATTTGGCTTCGCAAGATGGAGTCCGAAGACATCTGGGTGGAACTAAGCTATACTCTAAAATCAGTTGGGTTAAAAATATCAACCCAAATGAACTGGATTGAGTGAATATGAACCCAATTGGGTTCATATTCACTCAACTCAGTTGATTTGGTTTAATTTTTAATCCAACTGATTTTTGAGTGTACCTGTTACATTTTATTCTGTATGGAACCTATTGATTTAGTGAAGAACAATAATTAGATTTGGATCTTAGCCTCCACCTCCGTTCGCAAGTATATCCCCCTTCAACGATTAGTTACCCCTTACGGAACTAACTTGGACGACTTTTTGAAATGGTTGTTCAGATAAAATTGGCGTAAATTTATGCACATCTTGTATGACTCATCTCGTGTGACTGGAAAAGGATACTTACTCCATTAGGCATAAGAAATGTCATTCTCCCATCAAAAAATTCCTTCAAAAGTGTAAGTAGTTAAGGACGTTGTACTGGGAGAACACAATTTACTATACGAATTCCCATATAAATGATACCTGCACATTTTTGAATCCCTTGGTACAAAAAGTGACTCCTCGGCAAAGAAACTGACTTATAGTTACTATGGACAGGGACGTAGCTAAGGGGCCTCGGGTGATGGTGGGGGTGTCCACCCTCAGATTTCCAATTGCAGGCAAATTTCCGACTACAGCTACATAATTTCCAACAAGTTGGAAATTCCACTAGCGCCCCATCCTCCTCCCTTTGAGTCAAAACTTTTCAACTACAGATTTTTTAACGCAAAACTCCACTTCTACACCCTCTTGACTGTAAGTTATTCAACCTAGTCTCTCAGATGTCTCAAATTCCAATTACAAATCAATAGGTTGGGGGATTTTTACCATTTTTCAATCAATATTTGGAAGACTTTCACTACCGTTCAGTCTAAAAACTCCATATTTTGGTAAAATCCTAGTTATGCTGGGAATTATTCTACGAGCTCCCTATCTGGAATTTCCATGATTTTCCAATTTAGGGCTTCGAATTTCCAACAATTGTAAATTTGACAAATGATGTGAGAGGAGGACATGCATATCCCCCACTATGACGACGTCCCTGACTATGGAAAATCCCACAGTGGGTACCCTGGAAAACAATTACCATCGAAATTCCGATAGGGACCCCTGGTACCCATGAAGACGTCCTTAACGACAACTATAATCAGAGTTATAGAAAACATTATATTTCACGTTACATAACCCTTTCAATTTAAGACGAGACTGTATAATTTTTACATAACCCTTTCAATTTAAGGCGAGACAGTATAATTTTTACATAACCCTTTCAATTTAAGGCGAGACAGTATAATTTTTTTCGAAAGAAATGAAAAGCTTTATATTTCACAGTAAAATCTTCTAACCGCCTTTCGTTGGAACACGTTCGCCGAGGTCTTTCGAATAAGGCACAAAAGAAACTAACGACGCAAACATTGTACACCGTGTTACGAGTGGTACGGTACTGCCAGGCATTAGTAGGTTCTGTAGAAATATTTTGATCACGACCTCATACGGAAGAAAAACAATCCACGCCGCCGCCTACCGTCAGAAAGTTTAATAATAGGTTTTAACTTTTATTCTATCTAGACTGAAGCCCAAAATACACGGGGGTAGGAAACAATTTGCAATTGGTTCGGCAGCGTGAGGCGAGAATTGGTTGACATGAGGTTGGGGAAAGGCTCCCCTGATATTGAGTAAACCGACGGACAGTCTTTGAAATCGGAACTCCCGGTGAGTCAAAGGCAGTATTGTTAATCCCCTAGACACTGGTGTCAAAATACCGAAATTCAAGCAGCACATTTTCCCCTTAATGGAATTAAACATTTCAATCTTGTTTGACGGAGCTCAGTGAGCTCAGTCAAACAAGATTGAAATGTGTTATGGAAACATCTTTGGAAATTTTAATCAATTGCTGGAAATAAAAAAGTGAAACAAATAGAAGCATCTACAATCCCACAAACCTTCTGTCGACGTCCACATAAACCACATTGTTCAGACCAATTCCAAGCAGGATGGCTGCACGTCTGATTGAAAAGTGACTCTGAAAAAATCAAAGCAATATTTTAAAACATTGCTCCCATGTAGGTGTACCATCTCAGCACGTGTATGGACCGAATGTGCATGCATAATTTTTTTTATCAAACTGAAAAGTGATTTTGTGCAGGCACAGATTCAGAAACTGAACCTGTCCGTGTGACTACAAGTAATGCAATCTCACAGGTAAGGCCTGATTTTGGTACAAACAAGGACGCTCTTTGGAAGGTCAATGACTCGTCATTGACGAGAGCAGATCGCTGAAAATTTGTTGGGTTTAGAAAATTAGGGTTTTTAACCCTTTACCCAACGTAACGGTCAATACCGGCCAGCGCTATTCTCAAAAATCGCCAATTAATTTTCATTATTTTTTCATTTTTTGTCTCAAAAACATAGGTTATGACCCCTCGTTGGAACGAGCTCGTTCCAACGAGGGGTCATAACCTATGTTTTTGAGACAATAAATGGAAAAAATTATCCATTCAAGACTTTTTTTGGAAGTGTTGTCTGCTTTTCATGTTAGGTAAAGGGTTAAACATTAGGTTTTCAAATATTGTCTTCGAGTGTTGGACACCTCATCTTTCTCTGGGAATTTGAGTTTGGTATGATGATAGACCAACATGAGGGACATGATATCCACATATTGCAGATTTCGTCTGTACATTCCTACCAGAGTTATGGCCCTTATTACAGTTAAAAACCTCTCTGTACGAACGTTCGCCTTTTTACTCAGTTATTTGTGTGCGGATTTTGATACCCTTTTGGTATAATGAATGATAAACCAGCATAAGGGACATGCTATCCGTATATCGCGGGTTTCGTCCTTACATTCCTACCAGAGTTATGGACCTTGTTAGACTTAGAAAACTCTCTGTACGAACGTTTTGCATTATAACTCAAGCATTTGTGTGCGGAATATGATGTCATTTAGTATGGTGAGAGAGTAGCATAGGGGAGAAGACATCCACATATTGCGGGTTTAGTCCATGAATACAGACCAGAGTTATGGCCCTTGTTACACTTATAAAGATTTCTTTTCGAACATTTTGCATTATATGGGTTGTTGGATTTTGATATCCTTTGGTGTGATGATAGACCATTTTGGGGGAAAGGATATCTGCATATTGCGGGTTACTCATATGCATAGTTACCATAATTATTACAGTTATGCCCCTTTTTAGACTTTTGTATTACCCATGTTGACATTGCAGCAAGGAACATATGCAATGCTTCGCGTTGCACTATTTTCTTGTTAATTGGAACAAAATGCTGCATCCAGTTCAATGCAGCAATATCGTGGTTGTCCATTTTAAACGTGGTCTCGGTTACACTATATACCTCATCACATGCCTACTTGTGACCTTACAATATCAGCAATAAGATATACTCAATAATGTCTACGCCTGTAGGCCTGGGTGCGGCGTAGAAATTATTATATATACGCTCCTGCTGAGATTTTAGTAGCGTAAAAAAGAAGTGCACCTCAGTAGGAAATAAAATGCGTCACATCTTAGCGAGCGCGACACCGTACCTCAGAAAAGAAGCAATGCGAATCCTTGTTTGGGCTTTTAACCCTTTACCTAACATGAAAAGTAGACGACACTTGCATACAAAAGTATTGAATAACTCATTTTTTTCATTTTTTGCGTCAAAATCATAGCTTATGACGACTCATTGGAACGAGCTCGTTCCAGTGAGGGGTCCTAAGCTATGTTTTTGTGAACAAATGAGAAAATAATGAAAATTGATTGTCATTTTTGTGAACAGCGCTGGCTGGTGTTGGCCGTTACGTTGGGTAAAGGGTTTTAAACAACACACACGTCAAAACTTGTTATTGTGATTTTTTTCCAAATTTTTCAAACAATTTCAAGACAACCATATCACATGACCCCTCTTTGAAACGTGCTCGACAAGCTCATTCCAATATGGGATCACATGATATGGTGTTGTTGAATTTGTTTGAAACATAATTTTTTTTCGACAGCTCAGTTTATAAATTACGTAGGTGGATGCGGCCGATTCGTTAGGTGATATTTTAACTATTTTTACTCCCCTGAATGCGCATGCTTGTAAACAGTGGTAAAGATGACAATCTAACTTACTATAGCGATCTATGGGAGAGAAATGAAAAACTTTCATTTGCCACAAATTTCATTATTTAACATAATGGTCAAATATTTTATAACATACGTTTTAAAATGGTAATAAAAAAATGGTATCAAATACGTTTTGTTAAAATTAGTTTTCAATGGTTCCATTTTTGTTTAAAATTTCCACTTTTTATTCCAGTACATCACCTTATTAATTTGTTAGAAAAGACGTGGGGGGGGGGGGGGGGTCGGAGGGGGGGTCTTTTGGGCGGGGGTCTTTTGGGGGGGAGCTAACTTCAAAGTCCTAAACATGTACTAAATCCTTATGAGAAAATTTGGACGGACATAGATTTGATGAAAGCAAAAATTAATTTTCTTTGTTCTATAAACATATTTTGGATATGTTATTGTTTTAATGGTTCCATTTAACTTGAAAAGTGGTAGTTTTTCTCTATTTATGATCTTGCGGCAAATAATACCTCTCCTCCATGGAGACAATTACATGTGAAATAATACCGCGTGTGCGTTCGTGCGAGGAAAATGAGGGGAGATAACTCGAAATTATCTTCCTTACTGAAGGAGTAGAAATAGTTCAATATGCAGAGGGTTAGTAATAAATCCTGTCGCAGCGTTTCTCAAGCTTTCACAGTGTTCAGACAGAAACCCACAGGGTTATATTTTTCATGTTATGGACACACAGAGCGATCGCGAAAGCTCTACAGGACACGTTGTAACTCAAGTGAACGATGGATATCTGGGCATAAAGGTTTCACTGCTCCATTATTTCAATCAAATACAGTTCCTTTCTTACAATCATGTTTACAGATATCGTTTATAGTCTTCGATGAATGACAATGTTATCTTAATTCCAGTGAAGGATTTCGACAGTCACGGATGCTTCCAAACCCACATTAGCGAGGTGCAGGTATGTTTTGTGGTATAATCCAGTTTTAATTTACTTATTTTTGTGCATTTATGCGATACTTTCGTCCTGCAGGGGTACGTCGTTTCTTGCAGTTTCGTAAATGGAGAAGGCTCTGAAGGTAGGGAGAAAAGATCCGATCAGCGGCAGGTAACTATCAAAATTTCTAACTGGCTAACAAGCGGAGACTGAACAAGATTCTCATAGCCCGAAGGCATGTGCACTGACAAAATACGATAGGCCAAGGGCAATATACCGCCGTTCCCGAATGAGCAAGTAGGCAGATGAGTGACTAATTGGGGGGGGGGGGGGGGGGGGGGGGGGGGGGGGTATGTTTGGCACGAATAATTTTTCCATTCGGGACATTTCCATCTTATAATTTTCAATTCAATAGATGCCATAAGTTTGCTCTGATTTTTATTTCTTACACAGTGTGTGGTGAAAATGTAAACACATGGACGGAAGGGTAAATGCTTTGCCGTTTTATGAGCCAACAATCACTCCTTGTAAATACCACAAAACAGTAATTAGAGAAAACTAACAGTTGCTTAACCCTTTACCCAACGCAGACGATATCAAAATTTATTACTTTAAATATCATTTTTTGAATTTGCATATTACGCGGACGGATGCGGCCGATTCGTTGGGTAAAGGGTTAAACGTGATACACTTAATATCGGAGGTGGGGCTCAGTGATTAGAGCATTGAACATTAAACCGAAAGATCCAAGGTTTTCTCCTGACCAGCAGTCATTGTGTCGCGTCCTTGGGCAGGTCACTTAACCCCGATTGCCCACGTGGAGGCATGGTGGCGCTGTATACCAAGCTGTATTGTGTGTCGATGGTGTACTTGCCTTCAACCACTACTTTGTTTATCCCGGGTTAGTAATTTGTATAGTGTGGCAGTTGTTCGTCGCTGCTAGGCGGTCCTCTTCGGGTACTCAAGGCTTCCTCCACCTGTAAAACTGCCCGACACTACACGACCCTGGCCATTGAATGTGTCGTTAACCCCCCAATAAACAAACTCCACATATACAACACAATATCAATAATTACAGAAAACTATTTCTTAAACGCGACAAAGACACTTGCATGCAACGCATTGCCTAACACGGCGAAAGGACGAAACTGACAAAGCGAATTTCGAAAACATAGTTTATGAACCCTCATTGGAACGAGTCTGAAGAACTCGTTCCAATGAGGGTTCATAACTATGCTATGAGGACAGAAATTGAAAAAAAAAATAGTTTTTTTTTTTTTTTGGGGGGGGGGGTAAATATTGCTAGACGGTTATGTTCGTTACGTTACGTAAATTTATATCATAAATGGGGAGTGAGTGATTCAGTGCGACTTGAAATTTAAGCTTTGATTATCTCCCTTTATATGCAATGCAATTACAAACTTTCTGTCACGCGAGTTGGGCTTCTCGTCCTAGGTCGGTGGGCCCGCTAGTGAGTAAATAAATGATCCATTTTACAGTATACATCAGGTTTCACCATCGTGGAGAAGGAGCATCTTTCATCTAAAAAATATTCATGGGTTTTCAAACAAGGAGGTTAGATTTCTGTATTTAGAGATATGCTATACCTGTTCAGATGTGAACGCAACAAGCTCTTGAGTTGAAAACAGGCCTTTCTGTTTAGCATCCGGGCAAACTTTCTGTCTGGCTGCCAACATACCATAGAAATTTGAAATAGCACCACCTGATGAAAATGAATAATATCTTATAATCTTATGATTATCTCGTCAAACAATTTTCTGGAAAGCCTTTTCACACATTAAATGAGATACGAACCATACGAGAGATGCGATAAAGTGAGCTTTTGGTTTCCGTTTTTTTTTTACTAATTCCAATTCTAACTCTAATTTGAAGTGTTTTGAAAACTACTTTTATTCAACTGCCCATTTTGTAAATTACGTGGGCTGATGCGGCGATCTTGTTTTAAGCTTAATATTTTACAAGCATTCATGAGCAAGTAATATAGCTTAGATAGATAGATTATTAGTTATCCTTGTGTTTTCTAGAGTGTATGGGAATTTACACCGGTTTGGGAACTCATACACCCTGAGGCGAAGCCGAAGGGTGTATGAGTTCCCAAACCGGTGTAAATTCCCATACACCCTGGAAAACACAAGGATAACGGATTTATTTCCCAGAATTTTGGTGTACTTAATACTTTAACCTACATTGTGGGCAAAAACTGACAGAAAATTTGTACTTTGTAAGTTTCTTCATAAATAAAACCAGACAAATATGGATGTCATTGGAACTGGCTCAATGAGTCAGTTCCAATGACATCCATATCTGTAATATTTTATTGCACAGAAATATTAAATTTCCTGTATTTTTATTTTTGTTCTAACATAACCGAGCAGAAGGTATGAATTAACAATTAAAATGGGTACTGTTTTTTTAGCCATATAGCCTGCTATTGTATATTCTTGTTTTTACACTGTGGTTAATCACGGTGTAAAAAAAGCCACTGTGGATTGCAAGTTATACCATACTTATCAGCCAATCAAAATGCAGTATTTTGTTTCATTTTGGAAATAAAGATATTTTATTCACCAGTATACTAAGCAAATACAAAACTGATAAATGTGTGTAAATCTAGAATATCCAATTTACAATAATAAAGCACATACACAACCAGAAATAATATTAAATTTTTAAAATGTCTACTGCCAGGGAAAGGCATAGCCAGATTGGCTGTCTTCATGCCTTTCCCTATAGAAAAAAATGGAACGAAGAGTGAGACAGAATAAGGAAGATAAAGGCGGGGAGAAACAAGGCATGTACAACATTGTGCTTTCTCAGTACTGTTTACATTAACCTTTCACCATGTCCAATGTACTAACGTCCATTATAACATCTGAGTATGCGCACGTGATGGCCGGACTTCAAGGACAACCAGGCGCCGCTGAAATGGGCCCATTCAAACACAAATTACTTTTTAACAGACTAATATAATGGTGTAGATGTTTGACCGGGACCAAATCAAGAGGCTGCCTTGGACGAGTTCCAGACTGATTTAGGCCGAGAACGGCAATGAACAAAGGACAGTCTAACAAAAAACGTCCACTGTATATTATATCCTAGTCGTCCGCTAAGGAATAACAGACACTGGACTGGATCGCCGAGGCTACACATAAAAATGAAGGTCGGGCTAGACAGCACAGTCGGGACAATACGGATCTGTGCAGGAGATGTTATTTTCTCGTAAGAGAAAACAAGTTTAGCTGCTTTTGAATTCTACCCTGCTGTTAAGATTCCGAAGGTCAGAGTCTAATTCGTTCCATAATTTAGGGAATGCAAAGACTGGGAAGGTATCAAGCGTTTTGGTTCTCGTTCTATGGGTACGAATGTGACCTGTTTGGCGAGTATTCATAAAAGTTTCATTGTTCACGGTTGAAAAGAATTCATATATAATTTATATAAATCTTTAATCTACAGTATATTATCTTTGATAAATAAGGGTCAGTATGGGCATTATATTTGTGGTTGTTTATAATTCTTATTGATCGCTTCTGTAATTTACAGAGACGATTACAGGCTTTTGAGCCCCCCCCCCCCCCCCCACACACACCCCATAATGGAATTTCATAAATCAAATGACTTTGTATAAGTGAGAAATGTAGAGTTTTCATGACTTTGTGTGGGAGAGCTTTCTTTACTTTGTTGAGGGCGTAGTTGGCGAGAGCAACTTTCGAGCAAATATGCGATATGTGAGCCTTATAGCCTTATACCAAGGAATTTGAGATATTTTTCAGTCTCATTATAACCAACTCTATCAATAATTTGATTGTTTATCCGTATTTGATGGGATGTGACATTCTTGTCCTTGTGACAGGGGTTAAGTATAATGTATTTTCGTTTTCTTGGCCTTTAGTACTAAGTGGTTAGCAGCACACCAATCAAATATTTTTTGAAGTTCTTCATTAAACCCCAAGACTAGAGGGCTTATTTATACCATGCTTACCTATGTTACTACCTGTGAAAGCCTATATGTTGAATTTTAGTTTTTAAGTCCACTACCAGTGTAAAGCTTCTACTGCGACTAAAAAAGATTTACACCTATATATATAGTAGGAGGTTCATCCAACTTGACCTTTGACATGACGCAATTTGCCAACTTCGATACATTCACACTTCGCGATGTTTCATTCAAACATACGATATTTTGCGGTACTATTTACTTTGCAATGACTTATTAAGTTTAAAATACCTGAAATTAAATATTTAAAACAAAATGTAAGAATTGTTAATAATAATTTGACGGAAAAGGCAAGGTAAATTCAATGAAATTTGACGATGTGTCTTGCTGTCAATCAAGCATTCACGAGCAGCCATTCATGCGCAGCCGGTAGAATAAGGGTTTAAAACCCTTATCCTACTCGTGGTTTAAATCTGATTACCGGCCCTAGGGCCTATTAATTCTATATGTTAACGCCTATCCTAGGTGCAGTGCCCAGTGGCGCGGTTATGTTAGAAGACCTAGGTGGCCATATCTTCGTGGCCTCGCTCTTCTCGAATACTAGGAAGGAATATTTAACATGCACGCAGTCCGTCTCTCTCCGCACAGGGGACAGCCATTTACGTTCCACCCGATAGGATGGTGGGCTGTGACACCATTGACCTCACAAATTGATTCTGCCGGAGAGCGTTTGGACACCTCGAGAACTTTTCCGACGGATGATCAATCCTGGGATATCTTGTACGAGAGACCACCATATTGTACACTCGGCCATGTCAGCTTTTCGAAGATCCCATAAAGTCTATTGGCAACTGTAAACCAGTTTACTTTCAACTCTATAAATTCCAGGCAGTGTCGTAGACTCTATGTTAAGGGTTTATATACTTTGCATTTGTTAACCCTCTACCCAAGGCAGACGATATCAAAATTTATTATTTCGAATATTATGTTTTCAAAATTTTCAAAAACTTAAACGAACCCATATCATGTGACGCCTCATTGGAATGAGCTCGTCAAGCTTGTTCCAATGAGGGGGTCACATGATATGTTTTTTTAAAATGTTTTGGAAACTATTTTTTTCATCTGCTCATTTTGTAAATTTCGTTGGCTGATACAGTCAATTCGTTAGGTAAAGGGTTAAGTGATACAGCAATAATTTAACCTCACAGCGTCTCAAGGCTTTACTATTGAATTATTGTTGATTCTACATGGTGATTGTTCGTTAATTGTGTCGTCAGATCATCGACTGTCAAATTTTCCGTTACGTAAAAATTTATACATAACGCCCTGAAAGGGTTAACGTTTACCTATTGCTAGTTGAAAATGCCAGCACCAATTTCTATTTCTGCTCTAAAAACTCTAACTAAGTCCCCTTTTCGATAAAACATAGATTTTAATCACCAGTTCCAAGGAGAGAGGCATTATCAATTTTATGATAATCATTGTTGGAAGGTCGATAATTGGCGCGTGTTACGCTTTATTAGCGACCCGAGATGAATGATTCGTACTCTTGCACATTATTACTAGTAACAGTCTCGAGGGTGGTAATATAATATACCAATAACACGACGTTCTAGGGGAGTTACTCTTCATTATGGGAACGACATCACTGATCAGCGTTACCACAGTTATTACCACATCTGGGGGTATTCCAAAACTTGAACGGGAGGCGGTTAATTTAATTTCTGAGTACAGAGCGGTTGGCCAGGCTAAAAAAACTCAGAAATTGAACTGTGTTCTTTTTATCCATTGAAGTAAATATAGACTTACAAGTTAAGGCTATACAGACTTACACAACACTTGGGACCGGACTAACAAGTTAACTCTTTACCTAACGAATCGCCCGCATCCGCCCGCGTGATTTGCAAATTCAGCAACTGAAAAAATATTATTTTTCGAAAAACTTCAACAAAACCATATCATGTGACCCCTCTTTGGAACGAGCTCGTCGAGCTCGTTCCAAAGAGGGGTCACATGATATGGTTTTGTTGAAATTGTTTGAACAAATTTAAAAAATATTTAAAATAATAAATTTTGAAATCGCCTGCGTTGGGTAAAGGGTTAAGGCTATATCCAGGTAATGCAACGGAAAATATCTCCTCAAGTTGAATGATACCGAAAAACAAATCAAAGCCCTTCCAGATTTTGGTCGTTCAACAAGCAGGCTTCCCATCGTGCGTACACCATTTCCGTTGGTAAAATATAATATTTTCAACCTATGGTCCACCTATACATTGAGTCTGATTGAAACTCACCATAACTGAATATTTTAATCAAAACTTGGCTCAGAAAAGATATTTGTATGTATATTTAAACAAAATGTTTTATTTACTGCATGCAAAAAATCCGGTTTTAATTAAAAGATGTTCCTGAATGTTCGCTAAAATAAAACACCGTAAAAAAGCAGTTCAGTCTACTGTTACCATCGCGGCACTGATACGCCAAAATAAAGGCGTCAAGGGCCCGTAAAAGAGTTTAGAAAACAATAATTAATCTGGTAAATGGTCTATCAGAATGTATGTGTGTTTTTATTATATATAGACAGATGGGATATATTTTGAAAATCCAGTCATTTTCGGCCAGCTTTGGTCACATTCGGTGTATATAGGACTCCCTCCCTCAAATTGTAAATTTAAACAACTTGGACACCGAAATGGCGTTACGAATGAAAACAAATTGCATGCTTGGAAAGTTCTTTCATGCATCCCTGTTATTGCCAATTCAACTGATGTAATACCATAGCTTTGTACTCGTGTATTTAAGGTAATTTCAGCAAGCTTTCGTGAATCACTAAAACACACTTCTTCTAGTTTAGTAATTGGAAAGCATTATTTATTTATTTATTTATTTATTTTTATTTATTTATTTATTTATTTATTTATTGGGGTTTGACACTTTCGACAGCCATGGTCACCTCGCGTCGGACAGTTTTACGGGTGGAGAAAGCAGGAGTACTCGGAGAGAACCACCGAGCAACGGCTAGCAACTGTCAGACACCCCAACGTACCAACTTCGCACAAGCAGGGTCAGCATTGGTTGAAGACAAGTACGCCATCGACGTGCAGTACACCTTAGAAGACAGTGCCACCATGCCCCCACGTGGGCAATCGGGATGAAGTGCCTTGCCCATGGACAACGCAGTTACTCCTGGCAGGGCTCGAACTGTGGACCTTTCGGTTTGAAATTCAATGCCGTAACCACTGAGCCACCACGCTACCTTTTGAGAAATACAACCCTTTTTTGATGTATAACACGCCGGTGATATTTAACCCTTTACCCATCGTAACTGCCAAAACCGGCCAGCGCTATTCTCAAAAATCGCCAATTAATTTTCATTATATTTTCATTTTTTGTCTAAAAAACATAGGTTATGACCCCTCTTTGGAACGAGCTCGTCGAGCTCGTTCCAATGAGGGGTCATAACCTATGTTTTTGAGACAAAAAATGAAACAAATAGTTATTCAAGAATTTTGTTTGCAAGTGTCGTCTGCTTTTCATGTTAGGAAAAGAATTAAAGATTAGTCAAAATTCAGAATCAAGAAGATTTGAAATAGAATATGTTAGAGTTACTGTCATGTAGGCTTAGGGTTAAACATAACACACTGGGGATAATTAACCCTCTACACACTGATTCCAAAATTATGTTATTTCAAGCAGCAAATATTTCCCATAATGCAAATCGTAATTTAATCAATTCAGTCTTGTTTGACAGAGCTCAATGAATCGGTAAATTTCCGATTTGCATTGGGGAAAAATTTGCTCCTTGAAATGTCGATCATTGAAGATCAGTAGGAGAGGGTTAACAAGTTTCCTTCTCAGCTTGGAATTTCGATACAGCAAAAATCTCAAATTTGATCCTGTTCAACACAACTATTGACTCTACTGAGATCAAAGTATAAATTGAAACATAAAATCACTGATTATAATTTTGACGCAACGAATTGTAACATCAAAATTAATTGTAGGCTTTGTTTGATTGCAAGGTTAAACTTAGACTCTCCACACTTTATCGAAATTATAATCAAAGAAAAAAAGCAGTCAACTTACTTCAATGCAATACCCACTCTCTCTCGAAAAAAAAGCCAACTAAACAACGCACACCGATTGTTACCCTGGACGCTTTGTAAAGCTCAGAATCCAGTAAACTTGTCACGTTATGTACAAAGAGTTGAGCAGAGAGAAATATATTTCTTAATTCGGGAGAGCGGTGGCTGAGTAATTCGGGAGAGCGGTGACTGTTGGACTTCTATGCTAGAGGTCCCGAGTTCGATCCCCGTCAGGGACGCCCCGCGTTGTGTCCCTGAGCAAGGCACTTTATCCCGTTGCCTACATGGGAGCACGATGACGCCGTGTACTACAGCGTACTGCACGTCGATGGTGCACATGTTTTCAACCACTGTAACCCTGCTTGAACAGAGTTAGAATGTTGAGGAGATGGTCGATGCTAGGTGATTCTCTCCGGGTACTCCGACTTCCTCCAACCATAAAGCTTGCACGGTCATAATTAGCCATTATGCATAAGTATGTGACCTTAAACGCCAATAAATAAATAAATAAATATGGTACAGTGCTGAATTTTTTTTCATTGTCAAAATTTGATCACATGTCTTTGATCTGTTACAGTTTATGGGAGAGTGTCAATAGGCAATCTTCCATAAATTGTTAAAGGCAAATCCCTTACGATTATTTATTTATTTATTTATTGGAATTTAACGACATTTTCGACAGGCAGGGTCACCTCGTATCTGACAGTTTTACGGGTGGAGAAAGCCGAGCAACGGCGAGCAACTGCCAGACTCCCAAACGTACTAACTCCACACAGCATGTTTAGCTTTAGTTGAAGATAAATGCACCATCGACGTACTGTACGCCTTAGTACACAGCGCCACCATGCTCTTACGTGGGCAATCGAGATTAAGTGCCTTGCACAAGGACACAACGTAGTTACCCCTGGCGGGGATAGAGCCATGGACCTTTCGGTTTGAAGTTCAGTTTCGTAACCACTGAGCAACCGCGCCCTCAAATCCCTAACGATGAAATAAGTTTACTTCAAAGATAATATTAAATACATCCACAGCAAATGAAGCATTTAACCCTTTACCCAAAGCAGACGATATCAAAATTTATTATTTTAAATATAATTTTTTGAAATTTTAAAAAAAATTTCAACAAAACCATATCATGTGACCCCTCGTTGGAACGAGCTAGACGAGCTCGTTCCAACGAGGGGTAACATGATATGGTTTTGTTGAAATTTTTTGAAAAATTTTTTTTTTTCAACTACTGAATTTGCATATTACTCGGGCGGATGCGGGCGATTTGTTGGGTAAAGGGTTAAGAAGAGGTTTCTGCACTTAAGGAGAAAGCCCAAATATGGGCTTCCAGTACAACAGTCTACCTGTTAACAGAACCGACTCACGACACGTTATGCAGTTTAACATTCTTACACAAGCTCTTAGGGCACTAGTCAAATTCGGTTAGGAAATCAGTGCAGTTATGGGCTATTTGTTTACCCACTTTTGGAGGAGTTTGCGTGCATATCGCTGTTGATGTAATGTGATGTCATTTTGCTCACAAAATAAACAGATATTCTTTCAGGCTCTAGTTAAAGATGTTCCAATCAATACGTGTTTAATTCACCATAAAGGCATCACGATATATATACAAAATTAGCGGAACAACAGCTATGGTGAGTCTTCATTTTTAATAGTCCAGTAAACAACATGTTCAGTAGTAATGGTGTTTTCATCAAAGATTCGCTCAAATCAAGTCTCGATTGAGAAGCATTTCTTGCGTTGATTCAAAGAAAATGAATATTTATTGTATTTTTAGATTCAATCAGCTGGAAAAATTCATTTGGTCGGAGAAGCGATGGACTATGAATCTAAAATAAGCGATGGACTGTTCACATCCTAGACTGGTTCCAGGCCACAATTGCGTACTGTTCGTTTAAGAATATGACTGGTGTCTTGAGAGCTCGATTCTTACACAATTCTCATCAAACTTCAAGCAGTTGTCTCCCTTCGTAATCTCCATCGAGTGCTTGGAGTTTAACTTCTCATAATGAACCCCTAATGCCCCTGGATGAGGTAACGATGTCGCATCGAAAACAAATGGGAACGAATATTTACCAGAATTTATCGCATTATTTTTAACCCTTTACCTAACCTGAAAAGCAGACGACACTTGCAAAAATAATTATTGAATAACTAATCTTTTTCATTTTTTGTCTCAAAAACATAGGTTATGACCCCTCGTTGGAACGAGCTCGACGAGCTCGTTCCAACGAGGGGTCATAACCTATGTTTTTGAGACAAAAAATGAAAAAAATAATGAAAATTAATTGGTGATTTTTGAGAATCGCGCTGACCGGTTTTGGCCGTTACGTTAGGTAAAGGGTTAAAAGAGAATATTGAAACAGAGTAAATATGACCAGGTGTTCACCCCTCCTTAACTTCAAAAAGGTCATTCTGATAGTAGTTTAGCATCGTACCAGGTGCAAATATGCCATCTCCATCAGACCATCCTATCATCGTCCTCATGCGATTGAGAATCACAATCTCCATCAAGGTAAACACGGGAGCTACCTCGTATGTCATCCTGAAATGTAACAAGCAACTGTATATTATAAAAGCATTATCCTCATTATGGAAAAAATATCGAGGTACCTAAATTTAAGCGTTAGAATATCTGATTGTAGTATTCTTATATGCACGCTAAAATTAATTAGCTGAAACATTAACCCAAATCAACTGGGTTGGGTGAATATGAACCCAATTGGGTTCATATTCACTCAACCCAGTTGATTTGGGTTAATTTTTAACCCAACGTATTTAAGAGTGTAGCATTATAAAAACCAATGCACTTTACTGTCTCTTTTTCAGAAAATCATAAAACTCAAGAGAAAAAAAATTAAATTTAGAACACAGTAATCACAAAATGACACATGAACAAAATTATACTCAATGAAAAGAGAACAGATTAAAGCAGGTCAGCCAAATTATGACACTTCATGTCTTAAAACATTAGTATTTCGTAACCTAAGTAATAATTATATTTTTGAACAATCTCTATTCAATATAAAGAGGATGCTTATATTTTCTGAATGGATACAGAAATTAATTCAAGAGCGAGGATGAAAAATAACGTTCATGAAAATATCGTATCCTTCGTCCTCAACATTAAAAAGGTTTCAGTATGCACTGAAACGTTCAGTACATCACATGTTAAATTCTAGGACAATGACTGGTTACATGGAAACACATTTTATTCGGTGAAATATTCTTTGGCGATTGAGAACAGGAAAACGATAGAACTATCTTCTGATTTCGTTTTATATATTTCATTTTGGAATGTCCCAAATACTTGCCTTGTAGAATAAGACTCTTTGAGGACTGATGGAGAAATGGGATAAAAATCATGAGGGAAAGGATCTGTAGTGTAGTTTGGGAGATTGAGAAAGTGCCATTGAGGGATATTATGAAACAGTTTGTGTCTGAATACTGAGAAGTTAGGGGAGTAGGAGAGTGCTCGGCGTAGAAGGTGAAGGTGGAATGATCCGCGGGATGCGGAGCTGAAGCAGCCTCATCATCAGAGGACTGCGGCAAATTAGCACATAGCCCGATCCTGATTATTATTATTAAAACTTCTAAGAAGTAATAGCTTTAACCCTTTACCTAACACGAAAATCAGACGACACTTGCAAATAAAATACTTGAATAAGTAATTTTTTTCATTTTTTTATCACAAAAACATAGCTTATGACGCCTTATTGGAACGATCTCAGCGAGCTCGTTCCAGTGAGGTGTCATAAGCTATGTTTTTGTGATAAAAAATGAAAAAATAATGAAAATTGGATAGTATTTTTGTGAATAGCGCTGGCCGGTTTTGACCGTTACGTTAGGTAAAGGGTTAACAGGGTGTTCATTTGAAAAAAAACTGTTCAGGAGTCTGTGTGATTACCAAGTATAAACTTATTGAACGGATGTGATCCCTATCCACCAAACGGTAGAAAATAACCTGGAGATTCTTCAGAATAATGCGAGTCGGTCGATGACCGCCTTGAGTAGGTCTAGGGCATCATCGGCCCTGGGAGCTGTCAGATGGGAACTTGCAAGGATAGAATAGATGTTGGAAAACTATGCTACCTTAATTACCCGGTAAACCGTCCAAATAGCAGATGACGTAAAGCCATGTTTAACTCTGCTGGGTCTCGATCTCGAGTTAATCGAGTTTGGACACCGTCGACGAGTGTGGAATATTCCCCATCTCCTGTTCAGAACTGGCTGTTATGCGAGTCGGATGATGCTAATATCTCCAGATGTCATGATCCATAACTGAAAAGGTGCCCCCCACCCCTCAAAAAAAAAAAAAGAAAAAAGAA
This sequence comes from Pictodentalium vernedei, assembly GCA_031216915.1. Classification (NCBI taxonomy): domain Eukaryota; kingdom Metazoa; phylum Mollusca; class Scaphopoda; order Dentaliida; family Dentaliidae; genus Pictodentalium; species Pictodentalium vernedei. The sequence continues at coordinate 223,563,380 of CM062289.1, read as the reverse complement.
TTAACAACCTCTATCAACCACTGTCAAATAGTCCTAAACTGTTTTTGCTATCACCAGATTTTACTAACTTACATATTATTATTAGCTGCAGAGGACAGCCATTCACCAGCTAAACCCACAAAGTCGTGTGCAGTTGACAATTGATTGAAGAAATGTGGATGGCCTGAAATGAAAACAAATGGTAGATAAAATGATAGATGAAACAATGGGAATGACTGTGGGGAGGAATTTTAAAATTTCAAAGTCAACGGAATCGCCTTTTAGTTATTCATCACGTTGATTCCAGTAACTTGCTGGTATTTTCTGTGAAGAGTTTTAGTTGCAGTGGAAGATGTCCTGAAAGCAGTAAGGTTTTTTTTCATGCTTTTGGTATTTGTATTTCTTTCAATAGTCTGTTGGTATATAAACATGGAGAGTTTTATTAGTAGAGAAAACCGGGATATCTCCAGAGATACCATTTTGAGATGTTAATGTTTACCCTTTACCTAACACGAAAGGCAGACGACACTTGCAAACAATTTTTTTTTATTTTTGCGTCAAAAACATAGCTTATGGCCCCCTATTGGGACAAAAAATGAAAAAATAATGAAAATTCAATGGTGATTTTTGTGAACAGCGCTGGTCTGTTTTGTCCGTTATCTTGGTTAAAGGGACTAATTTGAAAGAATATCAAATCTCAAGTTTTGCTTGTATTGAAAGAGCATATTAAAAAAAGCTGTGTGCAAAGTCCTGCAACGGAAATTACTTAAATCTATGATTAAAAAACTTTCACGCAGACAAATTTGTCGAAGATACTACATTGCGAGGTAGCACGTTGTCTCAGTGGTAGACTGTTGGACTTCTGTGATGGAGGTCCCGAGTTCGATCCCCGTCCGGGACGACCCGTGTTGTGTCCTTGGGCAAGGCCCTTTATCCCAGTTGCCTACATGGGAGCACGATGACGCCGTGTACTACGGCGTACTGCACGTCGATGGTGGACATGTCTTCAACCGCTGTAACCCTGCTTGAGCGGAGCTTGAACAGAGTCAGAATGTTGAGGAGCTGACAGTTGCTTGTCGATGCTCGGTGGTTCTCTCCGGGTATTCCTGCTTCCTCCACCCGTAAAACTGTCACGGTCACGATTAGCCACTGTGCATAAGTATGTGACATTAAACACCAATACATAAATGAATAATAAATACTACATTGCGTAGATATAGACAAATTTGCCCAAAGTGAGAGAAAGTGAACTAAACCGCGTGTTTTAATTTCTGATACACACGGAAATCGTGTAATACGTCTGCTGTATTCAGAATATGTGATTGCCATGATCAACAGCTGTGCACAACTTCAATAATAACTAATGTCAGAAATTTTTTTTCGTATTATTTCAAATGAAAAGCGGTTTCCAATAAAACCCACGAAACGAGTGTCGACATCGGCAAACCGAGATAGGTTGCATGCACTTTTAATACGCACGAATAGAAACAAATGTATACAACGTTCTGAGAGAGCTAATTTTGGCGAATATGGAAATTCGCATTGCACTTCGCGCCGTGCCGGAAATTTCCGCGAGTGATCGGGTTACACGATCGGGATGAAAAACTAAGGCACAGTTTTCTATCAAGTCAGTAAAATCCCCTCTCGTCGATGTGATTTATTTAGTCGACACGAGCGCGTTCATACGAATTGTAAGAAACACAAGGGTATTTTTGCATCACGAAAATTGTGGTTTTGTCAAATGGTGAACTTCTTTTTTTCAAATTCACGACTTATTGTCCCTTTAAATGTTTCAGATCATTACCCAACCTTAAGCTGATATATCACACCGTGTTCAAACTGTTTGAATATATCTGTTCCCATGTTGTGCAATACTTCCTGGAAAATCGAAAATTTAAACGCCCCAAATTCTTAAAACGCAATCATTATAACGATAATTGAATCTAGCTTGGCATATAAAATCTCGTAGACGACACTGGAATGTGAATGTAACCAGAGGCTTTTAACGACTTATTCGATCCGTCAAGTTGATCTCGCCACTGAGTCGTTATGTGTCCCCTAGATCGATTTACTATTTTTGGAAGTTTACCCCTTACCTGATAGACGTTCTCAAATAACACAGAATGATTTTTCAGATAACAACCAACACGGCACACCACAGTAGCTGTGTTTGAGCCAATCCAAGCCATCAGCAAACTTGACTTAACCCACATTGGAAGCATCCACGGAAAAGTCGACAGGATAACTAGTTATATATAAGTACACATAGTGCATGCAAATAACTATCTGTTAGTTTATATTTCTTATTGTTGGTCTGACACAAGTTGATACTGTATATGTTACAGGGGGATGACAGGTAGACAGCCAATCTGGCTATGCCATCTCTCTACAGTATACACTATTTTTCTATTTGTTCACAAACGCAATTGTTATTTATTTATTATTTTTATTACTATTTTCAATGTGTTTAATGTACACTTTTCTGTATTATGTATATCGTTAACCCTTTACCTAACGTAACGGTCAAAACCGGCCAGCGCTATTCTCAAAAATCGTCAGTTAATTTTCATTATTTTTTCATTTTTTGTCACAAAAACATAGGTTATGACCCCTCATTGGAACGAGCTCGTCGAGCTCGTTCCAATGAGGGGTCATAACCTATGTTTTTGAGACAAAAAATGAAAAAAAGTAGTTGTTCAAGAATTTTTTTTGCAAGTGTCGTCTGCTTTTCATGTTAGGTAAAGGGTTAAGTAAACCAAAGTAAACCAATAAACCCTTTACCTAACGAATCGCCCGCATCCGCCCGCGTAATATGCAAATTGAGCAGTTGAAAAAATTACATTTTTCAAAATATTTCAATAAAACCATATCATGTGACCCCTCATTGGAACGAGCTCATTGAGCTCGTTCCAATGAAGGGTCACATGATATGGTTTTGTTGAAATTTTTTGAAAAATTTAAAAACATGTTATTTAAAATAATAAATTTTGATATCGTCGGCGTTGGGTAAAGGGTTAAGCGGTTTATCGACAAACCAAACTCCCAAAACAAATAAAAAAAAAATCGTCCTAACTATGAACTGGGTGGCATGTGAATACAGTAATTCTTAAATTATTTTGGTAGTAAGAATTTGTTCATGAAGATTTGTTTCATTGCCATTTATTGGAGAATGTCCTTTGGCACTCTCCAATAAATGGTAACTAGACAAACCTATTATGATAAAACTTGACCTTAAATACAGGAGTCAAGACAAATCAAAGTGGTCTTTAGGAATTTAGTTGCTAACAAACGGCACATTATTCAATGAATATACCTTAGAAAAATAAATTAGGTCAAAGTTTGTCGGTTCCCAAAATGGATGATGTATTTTAGCAGGTTTCTAACCATACATGCAGAACGGTGGTTCACCAACAAAGTTTTGAATGGAGAATATGTTGGATCTCCGAACAATACTGTTACTAAAAGATCACATCTCGGAAAAAAGACAGTGACGCCTGTGCCCTATTCTACACCACAAGACAGTTTCAGGACTCCACACATATAAATTGTAATACATGGATAATGCAGAAAACTAAAAGCACAGTTGCATCTAAGTACTTAATTCTACGAACTGCACCTCAGAAGAAATTAGCGACAGTTGTCTTTTTCAAATTTCCCGGATGCCATAGAATTAAGAAAGGACGCTGGTTTTGCTTACATTGGCATGGCGGTGGGTCGAACCCACGCCGAGAGAGTTTGCTTCTTCACCAACCGCCTAGCGAAACTATACTCGACCACGCATACCAGTCTGCCACCGACAGAAACTATACTGAACTACGCACACCACTCGGCCACCGACAGACCTGACCTGTCGGTGGCCGAGTGGTGTACGTGGTTCAGTATAGTTTCAGGTCTGTCGGTGGCCGAGTGGTGTGCGTGGTTCAGTATAGTTTCGCTAGGCGGTTGGTGCCGAAGGAAACTCTCGGCGCAGGTTCGAACCCCCGCCATGCCAATGTAAAAGCACAGTGTTTACCTGATTTTGTTTTACGACACTGTCGGCCATGACATACCAGATACAATATGTCACATTCTGCGATCACAAAAGCGATCCCTGTCTGCATCAGATCACGATGTGGCGATGGCACACACTAATGGGTCTAGATTTCTTAAAAATATTGCGTAATTAAGAACGAGTTTTAAAAAAATAGAACATGCGATTCAATATCCACGCATTAATTTCCTTGCGGGGGAGACCTACAGTGTTGTGGAGAGACGAGAGCATACAGGAATTTTCTCTGTCGCTTTAACGCTTATTCCGCTGCGTATTTTCAATATATTTTTCATTAAATCAAGTCATGGCTGCTGTGAAACAGCCATGACTAGATTTTATGAAAAATTCAACTAAATTTAACTCAAGGTATAATTGGTGAAAACATCCAAGCAATTTTCGGGAGACAAATGTGAATATATGTGCCTACAATATTCTCATTTCAATGGCAAGAGAAATCTTATCCTGGAAAAAAATATCCGCCAGCAGCACTGAAGGAGTTAAATTTGTAATCTAAGTACTGTACACTTAACAGAAATTCGCTGATCTAAAATATTTAATCATAAATAATTTGTTATATTTATACCTATGTTCCAAATCTGGGATGGAGGGAAATGTGATGTGTATCTCACCACCACTGTATCCCCACAGTAAATGATCTCCCTTTCAATATTCGAACTTGATGAAATGAATAATTATTGAAAGACAGTTTGAAGTGAGATCTTTTTGTTTGTATTAGACTGATCCCCAGATAGGGATCGATTAATAAAATATTCACATTGTTTACCGTTGCTCTGTGGACAATAAAATGTGTAAACGACATTGCAGCGTTGCAGATAAAACCTCTTTAATTGAAGTTTGCAGATCACCAATTAGATATGAGAACGCAATTTGCAAATTACCTTCTTCCCAGAAAAGAGTTTACTCTGTTTTGGAATGGCAATTAAAAACCTTTACACAGTGCAAGTGTTGCGATTGAGTACTAATTAGCGATTTTTTTTATCAGTTTAGGACTTCCTTATGAGGCGATGCTTCTTATTTGATCCTTGCCGTTGAACAAAGAAAACTAGCAATCAAACTGAGGGATTTATTTATTTATTTATATGTTGGGGTTTAACGACACTTTCGACAACCAGGGTTACCTCGTGTCGAACAGTTTTATGTGTGGAGGAAGCCTTTAGAACCCGGAGAGAACCACCGAACAACGGCAAGTAACTGTCAGACTCCCCACCGTAGTAACTCCGCACAAACAGGGTTAGCATTGGTTGAGGAGAAGTCTACCATCGACGTGCAGTACGCCTTAGTACACAGAGTCACTGGGCCCCAACGTAGGCAATCGGGATTAAGTGCCTTGCCCAAGGACACAACGCAACTATCCCTGGCGGGGTCGAATCGTGACCTTTCGGTTTGAAGTCTAATACCGTGACCATTGAGCCATCGCAAAACTGAGTGATATGTACAAAGATAAACATATGATAACTGAATATAATTTTGACACAGTGGTTCTTTCCGTCAAATTTATAATCAGTTATTTAATGTCTTTGTTAACACGCTGATCTCAATGACGTCAATATCTATGTTTGTGTGTTAACCCTCAGAACCCGAGATGACGCTTTTTGGTCCAGGAGTAGGAATACTAAGATGGCTGCCAACTGAGCGTGTGGGTAGGCCAATTAATATTTTAGGCTGCACGTTGAAATATTAATTGGTCTATCCCAGACAATGAATATGGACACTTCCAATTGCTGTCATTGAAGTGACATGGAAGATACGACTAGGGTTAGAGGGTTAACCCTTTACCTAACTATTTTTTTTTCATTTTTTGTCTCAAAAACATAGGATATTACCCTTCGAGCTCGTTCCAACGAGGGGTCATAACCTATGTTTTTGAGACAAAAAATGAAAAAATAATGAAAATTAATTGGCGATTTTTGAGAATAGCGCTGGCCGGTTTTTGCCGTTACTTTGGGTAAAGGGTTAACAGCAAATATCACATCTGATGTTTCAAACTGTGTCGAAATTACAAACTGAGAGGACTGAAAAAATCATTACCACCATTTTATCGTAGTGCGCGCAACACCCACATTGCATCAATGTATAAGAGACTGAACTATTGCTTTGATTCGCCCTTAGCATTAACACATTTATGTGAAATTTTTTCTTTTTAATTAGGAAACACCAAGAATCATGCAATGTGACTATTGCTATCATCTGATCAACAACAGAAAAATGGGGAAAAGACATGTTTAACATACAGTTTCTTCAAACACCTGACTGACAACTTTCACTTTCGTTATTCGAAGAGATTTACAGAAAAATTAGCTCCCCTTAATTTTCTAAAGTGAATTTAACACTAAGGGTATGGGAATTTCATATAAAAATTGAAATTTCGAAATGCTAGCAAAGTTGTATCAGCGATAATGCGCACCATTTCACAAACTTAGCAAAAATAGAAATTTTTTTTTTTCATTTTTTCCAGTCAGTTTGAACGTTTGACTATTATGCTCTGTTGAAACCCATTTAACCCTTTACCCAACGTAACGGCCAAAACCGACCAGCGCTATTCTTAAAAATCGGCAATTAATTTTCATTATTTTTTTCATTTTTTGTCTCAAAAACATAGGTTATGACCCCTCATTGGAACGAGCTCGTGGAGCTCGTTCCAATGAGTTTTCATAACCTATGTTTTTGAGACAAAAAATAAAAAAAAAAGTTATTCAAGAATTATTTTTGCAAGTGTCGTCTGCTTTTCGTGTTAGGTAAAGGGTTAAAAATAAGAAAACGACGCTTTCACCATGTTTTGGAGTTCTGTACCCTTTTTGTTCATTATATCAACAGTGTGCGCATCATGATATATAATACAGATATTATTTATTTATTGGAGTTTAACGACACTTTCGACAGCCAGGGTGACCGCGTGTCCGAAATACAGACACTATTCTTCCTATTAATATAAAACTCTCGGGGGAAGGATTTCCTGATTTTTTTGCTGGAAAGAACCAAAACCTGCAAATTAAACTAAACAAAGAGACAAAGTGGACCCTTCCGTATTGTTGGCAGATGTGATAGTAATAGATATTCTTAATGAAGGATTTCATGTTAAGTAGTTGCTTCTAATCAGCTTGCCATAAATACCGAGTTTCCTTTTGTAACTTTTAATAAAGGAAAATAACAGACAGCTCAAAGAGCCGTCTGTTGTATTCGTTTTTATAAGTAACAAACGGAAACTCAGTTTTAATTCCTGGTGATGTCATGGGAGTTTTCTCAACAATTACTTGCTTCTCAGTTGGATCTCCCTCGCCCGTCTAATAATTTCAAGGGTGATAACATTATCGAAAGTCGATTTCACGATGATATAAATCATGGATAAGGTAGCGCCATATTGGATGTCGCCATTAGCTAAGGATAGTTGTTTCAACACACAGTGTCTTGGATTCGACAAAGCTTCCCCAAGAGTATAACATTCAGCTTTAGGGACCTATTAGGTCGACACGTTCAGATCGGTGAAAAATGATCACATAACTCATTATCCTTTTACTCGCTACCTCACACGACCAGGGACGTGGTGACAGGTGTACGTGTGTGTGTGGGGGGGGGGGGGACTCAGAATCCCCTATAGTTAGAAATTCGGAGGTCAAGTCTTGAGTAGTTGGAAATTCCATCTACCTGGATTTTAGAGCTTCTTTGGTGATGCTGATGTCTCCTTTACTCCCCAGAATTCCAACTTGGTTTCAAATCGGCAAAAATTCCAACTCTTACTATTTACAACTACAGTGAACGCAATATCGAGCTTCATAAGTACGTATGATGTCAAACGGTACGAGATTTCTGTGGTACGTTTACTTAGCGTAATAAAAAAAATCTCGAAATGCACTTGAAGAAAATCGCATCATGTAAAATCGTTAACCTGAGTTAATTCCACCATTCACAGTTACCAAATGATGAAACATCGAAAATTGATCATTCCTGCATAAGATCTGATTTAATGTCAGGAGAGTGTGAATTGCTTAAAGTTCTCAGCTTGAGCATTTTTAGCACATATTCAGTTCCCAGAATAATACCAAATAATAATAACCTGATAATTCTATCATAAATGTGTTGGCATTTCAGTTACAAGAATCAATTTTTTGTCCCCTTTCACGGTTTAATTTTCAAAAATTTTCTCGGTAGTGAAACAAGAATCAATTTTTTGCCCCCTTTCATGGTTTCATTTTCAAAATTTTTCTCGGCAGTGAATTTCCAACTAGGGGGAGGGTCTGGGAGGGGGACAACCCCCTCCCGGTTCCTCCCCCTAGTTGGAAATTCACTACCCTACACCCCCCAATCGGAAACCTATAGCCACGTCCCTGCAGCAGACGGCACCTATAAACAAATTTTCTTGAACAATTACAAATGTTAGTCAGGCCGTCACAAGCAATATTTTGGAGGCAAAAATTGAAGAAAAAAGTTTGAATGACGATTTTTGTGAATAGCACAAGTCAAATGTGGTTTTTTATGTCAGATAAAAGGTTAACAACATAATATAGTTCTCTTCTTTACTCAACAGCGAACCTTCCAACGATTTATATAATAGAGAAGGTCATATATAGCTTATCATATATGTAAACATGGCTCGAATTTTCCGTAACTTATTCTTCCCGAATATACTTGGTGCTCCCTCATTTTCAAAAATCCCACTGTTCTCGTTCGAATAAAGAATAGCCAGTGGAAAACGTGTTCTAGGTCTAAGAACCATGCCAGCCCTGCTCGAGGTATATTTGGTTCTTGGAAGTTAGGTTGGCGGGAGGAGACAGTCGGAGTACCCGAACAGAATAAACGAGCAATTACACACAAGTGAAAGTACACCGAGCCAATGTGCTTCCAGCCTCCCACGAGACCGAATGTTAAATTTTAATGCAAGTAACGTGGGGTCAGATGATCCGAACTCACGAATTCTCGGTCATGAGTTCGTCAAGATGAGCAAACCAATGAGCTACCCCGACTTCGACCTTAGTGAAAGCAGCATAATAAGACTTGAAAAGGACAATAATTTCAAATATGCAATAACAACCTTTTAATGATGAAGCTCGTCAGTCACGCCCTTCCGATTGTCGTATCGGGTGTTACCAGTCTGACGAAGGAAACGAAAGGGCCTTGCGAATTTCAAGATTTCCTGTCGAATCGAACTTCAAATTCGAATCATACAGAATATTTCGAATCGAATCAAACGTCGTATCGAATCCCACGGCTCTTCCAATTGTAAATGTTACGCCTTCTTATAACCATAAATATTACCAGTTTCAACTCAAGTATTGCATTCAACGGCGACTAGTCTCTTTTGGCAAGTCAACTAAAAATCCGGAATATTACAGAATGGAATCAGAGTATTTTCGGAAGCGGACTCTCCTTGCACTCTTTTCTATTATCAGTTCTCCTGTACAGGAAACCTGGTGAGAGAAGAATAGTTCAAGGGTAGGCGCTTGATAGGATTTTGACAACATTTCTATGATTCGAAAAATTTCTAATCAGCGCGACTCGAATCGAATCATTATGGCGATTGCAAATCGAATGGAATGTCGAAGCTTAGGAGAGCCCTAGCAAACAAGTCTTCAATTTAGAGTGAAATTTATAACACGATCCGGTAAATTATGTCTGGACTAATCCATTGGCGAGCCCCGCACTCTTGATCATAGGAGCGGATAAAAGTTTTCGATTCGTAGTCACCGACTTGGATCTTTTTTATTATTCTCCCCGAAAAAGTTTCGGGGAGCACAGAGTCGCCGCTTTGTCCGTCTGTCCGTCCAAAACAAATGAATTCCGGATGATAACTCCAGTTTGCTTTGATGTATTACCTTATTATTTTGCACCATTACTACCTACAAAGAAATGCAGGTCAAGCTCGATTTTCGCCGTTGTGGAATTTCCTGTTCCTGAGTTATGCCCCTTGAAAACCAACAAAACGGTACAAAAAGTTTTCTAATCGTTGTCACATGCGCACCGACGTGGAAGTTTTTATTATACTCTCTGAAAAATTTCGGTGGAGTTTCGAGTCGCCGCTTTGTCCGTCTTCCCTTCTTTCAGTCCGTCTGTCCGAAACAAATGGTTTCCGGATGATAACTCCTGTATGCTTTGATGTATGACTATTATTTTTTCATTTATTTATATTTTTGTCACGTTTTACAACAGAGAAATGTACAACAGAGATGGGTGAAATAGAACCAATTGCGTCAGGAGAACATACCTGATTTTACACAATATTTCAGGGTTTCTTTACAGTCGCTGAGGATTTGTTCTAAATCTCGGGGTGTCTCGTGCACGTCGAGACAGTGGTCCATCATCTCTCGAAGTTGATGAGGGTGATGAAAGTCCAGAACTTTGGTTGACGGGTCACATTGTTGCTGAAGATACTGTAGAAGTATGGTGATGGTTTCTGTGAGGAAGTGCTGTATTTTAGGTATGCCATCTAGAGATATCAGATCTGTAATGAGAAAGCGAATAGACGCATCAAAAGGAGACTCCAGAGCAGGAAAGAGAACGCGTCTCAGAAAAACAATCTCATACTCAAGTCACGTGGTATGTGAATTATCGGGGATGCACGTTGAAAACATTATTTGGTCTGCACCCGAATAAATATGAAATCTAATATTTTCATGCCATTAAAGAGGCGTGGAACATGCCATCAAGGGTAGAAGAGTTAACTATCAGGACTGAAGAGATGTCACTATAAAAGTGATAATTCAAAATGACACATACGGTAGAACACATTCAGCGATGGCATCTATCCTTCGTCGGATTGTGATAGTATTAACGTCAGAACTGATAATTGCCGTGGTTAATTTCGAGGGATGCAAATATAAACAATTTTCAAATGATTTCGTAACTGAAAATCCACCTCCTTCCTAGACGTTTGTATGTCCGATTAACTCTTTACCCAAACGTAACGGGGGCGCGGTGCCTCAGTAGGTAGAGGTGCAGGCTGCAAGCCGAGAGGTCCTCGGTTCGAATCCCACCTGCGGCAACCGCGTTGTGTCCTTGGGCAAGACACTTCACCCCCATTGCCCATGTGGGGGCACGATGACGCCGTGTACTAAGGCGTACTGCACGTCGATGGTACGCATGTCTTCAACCAATCTAACCCTGCCTGTGCTGCAGTGCGGAGTTACGATGTTGGGGAGCTGGCAGCTGCTCGTCGTTGCTCGGTGGTTCTCTCCGGGTACTCCGGCTTCCTCCACCCGTAAAACTGTCACGGTCATGATTAGCCATTGTGCATAAATATGTGACCTTAAACATAAATAAATAAATAAATTACCCAAACGTAACGCCCAAAACCAGCCACCTCTATTCTCAAAAATCGCCAATTAATTTTCATTTTTTTCATTTTTTAACTCAAAAACATAGGTTATGACCCCTCGTTGGAACGAGCTCGTTCCAACGAGGGTCATAACCTATGTTTTTGAGACAAAAAAAAAATAAAAAAATTAGTTATTCAAGAATGTTTTTTGCAAGTGTCGTCTGCTTTTCATGTTAGGTAAAGGGTTAAAAAGATAAAATACCTTTGTGGTCTCAAAGGATGTTCTGTTTCAACAACCATATTAAGTGGGGGAAAAACTTCATTAAAAGTTGTAGATGAATTTTCGGGTTTCTGCCTGCAAACGAGTTCCCTAGACAATTTTGTTTCCGTCATAACACATGCTGCGGTAAAAAGACCATAAAGATGGGATGTTCTTTTCAGTTGAGAGGCATTCACAATATTTTGTTGATGCCATCAAAACTTTACAGAAAAGGCGAATAAGGTCGTCTTTCGCTTGTCACACCAACTAATACCATTAACGGCCCTGACCTTAAACAACGATCGTTTCTTTTAATAACAAAACACAAATCAGATAGCCATAGGGACGTATGCCAAAGTTTAGATTTGTGATCACTTCTGCTTTACTTACTGGAACAATATTAAATGAATTATGCGACTTATGCAATAGACATCTGCCTTCAGTTAGAACGCTGAACCTGGCAGGTAACAGGTAAACTCATCTCGTGTATTAATAATGCCCTACCAAACTCGGCGTCCACTCTTAAATGGACACACAGAAGACCGAACTTCCGTAATCAGGACGGCCGCAGTTTGTAAAGGTGACCTGTGGGTGTCCATCGATTTAAACCAGACGGACGGACAGGGGGGTGATGGTGGGGGTGAGGTGAAGGACAGTTTAGCAGTTTCCTAATTTGGCATACTAATGGACGGGATACCAAAGTTGTCCTGCCTTGTCAATAAAAACCACAAGATGGATATTTGCTACTATAACATTAATGGATTACATAAAAAAATTTGTTATCAAAATTCAATGCTTTCGCTTTGGGTTGAAAAAAGAAAACCTTTGTTTTAACTTTTGTCCTAATCACTATGATCCCCGTGATAAGTTTTTAGAAAACACATCCTAGGATTATGTTTGGTTTTTACTTCGCAAAAAGTTCTAACGTATGCATCCGCGTGGCGCACATGTGACCAATTAATTCAACCGTAGTTGATACTAACACGGACCAAACTTACTCATTTGGTATATTAGAAGCTGATGTAGAGTACTCTAGTTACAAAAGTGGACAGACAATTTTAACCAGATTGTGACTGATTCGCGTTCTGAGTGCATTTCTTTGTCTGCTTTCCTTCCCACCTCATTGTAGACTCTCAACCAACTGAAATATTTCAGCCAACTGAATCTAAATTCGATAAATACTTTGAATCAACGCAAGAAATGTTCCTCAATCCGAACTTGATCTGACCGAAGTTTTGATGACATTTACCAGTATGAATGAAAACTCATCACAGCTATAGTTTTAGGATTACAATGCGTAGTTCTACTAATTATGGAAACATCCATATATTTTTCAGTGTTAATAAATATTTATTGATTGCAATATATACAAACGGAGAACGAAAGAATATGTGTATATCTTTAGGATTAAAGGGGCATCACATTGTATCAATGGTCATCTGCGCGCAAACTTCACGAATAGTGGGTAAACAAACAGCCCGGAATTCCGAACCGAATTAGACTGGTTGATCGAGAGCTTCCAAGCATACGTCACCATTCTTGGATGGATCAGAACATCAGAAGAGTAAAGAGCATAGACATCCGTTTGGACAAATTTTTTGTCAACATCCCACTCTTCAGACAGCTGTATTTTTCAATATTTTCTGATAAAAGTGTGCATTCTTGAAATATTTTCCAATTTTCCAACTTACAACAGATCTCAGTCTTACACAAAACCATCTTTTATACAGTTCGTTTTGTTGTGTGGCTGCTTTACAAATTGTTTAAGAAAATTGTCCTAAATTATATATTTCTTGATAAATAGCGAGATGTCGTCCCATGAGTTGCAATGCGTTCTATGTGCCAATAGGCACATAGAACACATTGGAACTCATGGGACGATATGTCTCACAATTATATTTTGATAGCTACTTTGTCACGAGAGAATATCTCTCCGGAAGTGATGCGCATTACGCAATAAGTCGAGATCAAAAATCATTGCGCAATTAGTGTTTTAATTGCGATTAAAACATTGCAACTCACATCATGAAACGAGTATCTAATGTTTTTGAGGGGGGTACCAGAATTATCTCTTCTCATTCGTGACTGCTAAAAGCCGCTCGTGAATACGAGAATTCCTTGGAGTCACGAATAGGATACTTCTGGTACCAATGTTATAGGGTGACTCGGAGTAAGATATCTAAAAGATACAAAACACTTTATATTTTTACACATCTTACACCGAGTCACCCTACAACAGTAGGGTGACTCGGTGTAAGATATGCAAACATATAAAGTGTTTTATTTGTTTTAATTTTGAGTTACGGCGTAGAGAAATGTTACGAAAACAGGAGATTAATCACCACATTGAATTGCATATGGTTTATTATTGTGAATCTGTCAGTCGTATGGTTTTATGAATAATAGGTTAATTTCCATTTATTGTCAGCAGTGTATTATAGCTATATTAATTGTTCACGGTCATAGTCTTGTGTTGGGTTTAAATGTATACTTTCTATAGCGGGTCTTGGTTAGTATTAATAGCGTATTAGATATAGAGGAATTATTTCTAAGACTAGTGATATGTTAGCCCATGTGTCCACCGGCTCCAAACAATGGCTGATTAAATTGTCCATGTTGTCAACGGAAAACCTTGGTGATGGAGAGTCGCGAAATCTTATATAAATTTGTGTGCATAGCTGGAAAGCGACACTCCAGTTAAGTGATTAAACATTTATAGGAAGTATTTCGTCTCTCTCCAGGTCAACCATCAGTCCATGGATGCCCCAGTCACAAGCCAAGTATGAGAGCTAATTCCCCAGTGTCACAATAAAGGCGAACTTTGCGTTGTGTGATGTTTCGGGCTCTGAATACTCACAATTACCCGCACGTGGTAGAATCTTAGGAGAAAGAGTACGGCCATGAGACCGCATAACACACATTCTGACTCAAAACAGCATGTATCCTCTTTCGATTCCTCTCTTATATCCAACTTTTAACCCTTTACGTAACATGAAAAGCAGACGACACTTGCAAAAAATATTCTTGAATAACTAATTTTTTTCATTTTTTGTCTCAAAAACATAGGTTATGACCCCTCGATGGAACGAGCTCGACGAGCTCGTTCCAACGAGGGGTCATAACCTATGTTTTTGAGACAAAAAAAATGAAAATATATTGAAAATTAATTGGCGATTTTTGTGAATAGCGCTGGCCGGTTTTGGCCGTTACGTTGGGTAAAGGGTTAAGTTGATTTGAGGTTTATTATAATAATCCACATCTCCCCAACAACATCATCTCCTTTGATATATTAAAATACGCAAATTTATGTAGGCGGGGAATTACTGCACTGTTCATTATTTTTTAAACCACCATGTTAAATCATATTCAATTTTTGTAAGACAGAGATTGCATAACTAAAGATATGTGTACCGAGCCATAACAGAAGAGTTGACGACTTGTCGTTGCCATTAAGGGAGACAGAATATATCGGAATGGTATATAAGTGGAGGATAAATTGATTTGTGCAAAGCTGATATTTTTTGGTAGTTTATGTTTTTTTGTCAACACGCCATCACTTAAAAGATATAAATTGGAAAAAAAAACGCGAAAAATTTCATTAAAGTTTGTGGTATCGAATGTTGCGGAACGGCCAAAGTAAGATGGATTAATGGCACATCGATACTATGGCAATTTCTCAAAGTAAATAGTCAAGAAATTACTATAAAAAAGGAAAATAATACTCTAAGGTTATTTCACATCTTGCGTCAAGATAATGGCTTGTCTAAGAACCTCTCTTGTCGAAGATAAAACAAAACTGGTGTGTTTTAATAAGGAACATATAGTAATTTCCTATAACACCAATATTGATCGGTCTGTGACAGGGGATGTGTTGTTCGGGTTTAAACACTCCATAATGCTTTAATTAAGTCTGTCAATAAGACTGAAGAGAAATTTGGAAACAAGTGTAGAATTGTTAAAAGGAGATTTATTGAATCAACTGGCAATTTTATCTGAGAATATTTTGACATTTTAATATAGTGGTGCAAACGAGAGTGTGTGGGCTAGAATGAGATGGACGGTTTTATGCCGCTCGATATGTTGGATCGTTACGTGAAATAAAGCGATAGTTAGGGCTTTACACAAATTGATAATGGTCAAAATATTTATCTCATTCTTCATTACATACACTTTGTTTTCCAAACTTTTACCCAATACTACGACGGGGTGATTGGAATATGTTTGCCTATCCTAATAAACAATAAATTCCATATTCTTGCTTTCAAGACATAGCTTATCACACTTCATTAGAACGAGTTCCGTGAGGTCGTTCTAACGAGGGATGATGATGAGTTATATTTTGAAAGCATTAATTTTACAAAAATTACAAACTGAATGGCAATTTTGTGTATACCGCTGGACGATTTGTTGTCAATGCTATTTTCAAAAATCAGCATTGGACTCTCAATGAGAGTCATAAATTATTTTTTGAGAAAAAAATAAACTTTTTTGTTTTTAAAAAAAAAACCATTCGAGTGCTGTCTACCATGAGGGCTAGGTGAAAGGTTAAAATGTAAAGTACGTGGAGAGTGTATTATCACTAAACCACCCACAGAGTGGAGATTCCACCCGAGCAATAATTGCAAATTTGTTGCAAAGCATAACCAGCACCAGCAAAGTTTCAGCCAATGGACCTCCGGGTTAAACCTGGAGGTCCATTGGCTGAAACATTGCTTGTGTTTTTTGTCGATATGTACAAAATTTGAAAGTTATAGCTTGGGTGATAACTCCACTCCTCGGGTGATTTAGTTACAATCCACTCTCCACGTACTGCATGAGCTATATTAGCGGTTATAAAAGCATTAGTGCCGAGTATGAGAATTAGGATCTTCTGCATTGGGTATAATAGACTAAAAAGCGACTTAAATGTTCTCTGACAGCAAGATGACCCCGACTGGCTGTCATTCAAGCGGCAGAGGCCAGGATGAAAGATGTAAAATTCATGTTGTAGATTAATCTATCGATCGATCAACTGGGAAACAAACTCAACATGTTTTCTCTTCAGAGGTGTCGTGCCAAGGACGATGTGAAATGATATTAAAAAATCCTCAACAAATTTTGTTGTTCCTTAAAAAGCTCATAATGTCCTTTTTAGATAAAACCACATGTAAATGGGATCTCTGAGCTGTTTCGTACTCTCTCGCCGAACACATTTCAGCAATTTGGACACAATAAAGTCTCTCAATTTCGTTTTTCATGTAATTCTATCAACTAAAGAATGTTTAACACTTTTATTTCGAATCATCATAACTGACGAGCGCTGTCAAAAAATGAATTATTTGTGTTTTTCAAGATTTTTTGTGTCAGATGTCGTCTGCTAATCATGTTAGGTAAATGGTTAAACTAAACCCTTTCTCACGAAGACATTAAAAACAATGAATGATATTCCCTTTATCTAGATTAATTACAGAACACAAAAACTGAAACACTGCTATTTTCTTTTCAATTTCTTGTCATATGGTTCAGTACAGTTTCGCTAGGTGGTTGATGTCGAAGGAAACTCTCACGGCATAGGTTCGAACCCCGGCCAAACCACTGCTATTTACTTTCGTCACTCGGAAAAAGTTTCAAGTAAGTTGCCTTTTCTCACATGGCATGCAATGTGGACATATACGCGGAACTCGAAGCAAAAGCATTGTTTTGTCAGTTTTTAAAGAACAAGAACAACAAAAAATTCCATTTTTGTGAAAAGTTAATTGAAGTCACCTAACATTTATCGGGAATTTTCTTTAACAAGACAATGAGCCGTAATTTGAAAAAATTACTGCTTCTCAGATTTTGCTTGTATGTAACAGAGCGTGTAAAAACATAGCATGCAAAGTGTAAGGCATCACAAGCCACGCAAAATAAGTTAAATTTGTAAATAAAAAGCTTTCAGGCGGACGACATTTCAGAAAACACGACATTGCCATGGCCAAGCCGCAGCTATAATCAATTAACCCTTTACCCAACGAATCGGCCGCATCCGCCCGCGTAATAAGCAAATTCAACAGTTGAAAAAAAATATTATTTTTAAAAAGATTTCAACAAAACCATTTCATGTGACCCCCTCGTTGGAACGAGCTCGTCGAGCTCGTTCCAACGAGGGGTCACATGATATGGTTTTGTTGAAAACTTTTTGAAAACTTTGAAAAAATGATATTTAAAATAATAAATTTTGATATCGTCTGCGTTGGGTAAAGGGTTAAGATTTAACCACAATTGAACATTGGGCTAAAACTTGGTTGGTTGAGTTCAATCCCCAAAAGACAGAGACCATACTTATGTCACGTAGAAATACACCCATTCTACACCCACCATTATTCTTTGGTAGTACACAAATTTCTGAAGTTAAGAACTATAAACATCTAGGTGTTATTCTAAACAATACTTGTACATGGAATGACCATGTTGCCAATATATACTCCAAGGCCTGGTCCCGTATTGGGTCACAAATTCATCCTTGATCGTAATGTGCTGGAAAAAGATTATTTTGCTTTTATTAGACTCCCTCCTGGAATATGGTAATACGGTTTGGGACAATTGTACGGCGACCAAGGCTGCTGATCTGGAGAAAATTCAGATAGCAGCGGCCAGGATTGTTACCGGTTCAACTGTAAGTGCCAGTAAGACCTTCCTGTATACCGGAACCCGCTGGGACTCTCTTGAAGAAAGACGTCGAAAGCACAGATTGAAACAATTCTTCAAAATGTACGATCATCTGACGCCTCAATGTATTGCTAACAAAGTTCCACCGACAGTTTCGTTAACCAGTCAAAGTCGTAACCTACGATCCCACCAGAATCATCGAGTTCCCTTTTGTAACTAGCAACTATACCAATCTTCGTTTATCCCAAATACGACAGCTCAGTGGAATAACTTACCATTATATCTGTCAGAGAAAGCTCATCCCTGAGTAATTATACGACCTTCCTAAATGATGGCAATCTACGACCACCGACATTTTACGGCGGTGCTAAATCGCGGGCTGGTCAAATTTACCACTGTAGGTTACGTTTGCGCTGCAGAAACCTTAACGCACGCTTATACAATAACCACTTATCGCCCCCCCCCCCCCCCCCTCTGTGTTTGTGGTGTATGCGAGACAGTCGAGCATTTCCTGTTATATTGTCCAATACATGAACATGCGCGCAATACTACAGTTTAATTACTTCCATCTTCTCTTGTTCCTGGTACTCATCTATTTGGTTCGGAATTTCTTGATAATGCAGAAGACTGCTTTATATTTGAAGTTGTCCAGGATTTCATTGTACTTAGCAAACGTTTCAGTTAGCTGCAGCGATTACGTGACCTGCATGGGTATGTGTGCATCTGACTAGGTATAATGCTTGAACCAGTCGACACCAGCTATTAATTTCTTTCGCGTCACTAAATAAGTACATTACTCATCCACCAACCCGATTCATGTCTGCTTCACTCAGATCACCAAGGAAATTTCTTCTTCTTTTTTAATTCAAGTTGGCTTCATCCTCAACTTTGTCTTCTCTTTGTTTCTTCTCTTGTTCTATCTTCACTGTCTTCTTCTGTTATCTTTCTACTGGTTTAAACAATATTAGTCCAGTAAATGCCTCATGTTATTTTCTTATCAAATACTCTATCCAACAGGGAGCGCGGTGGATCAGTATGTTGCAGGCTGCAAGCCGAGGGGTCCTCGGTTCGAATCCCACCTGCGGCAACCGCGTTGTGTCCTTGGGCAAGACACTTCATCTCCATTGCCCGCGTGGGGGCACGCTGACGCCGTGTACTAAGGCGTACTGCACGTCGATGGTATGCATGTCTTCAACCAATCTAACCCTGCCTGTGCTGCAATGCGGAATTACGATGTTGGGGAGCTGGCAGCTGCTCGTCGTTGCTCGGTGGTTCTCTCCGGGTACTCCGGCTTCCTCCACCCGTAAAACTGTCACGGTCATGATTAGCATTTGTGCATAAATATGTGACCTTAAACATCAATAAATAAATAAATAATACTCCATCCAACAAGGGAGACGACTTCCAAAAGCTAAAAGCTTATTGTTGAATCCCTTACATTTATTCTTGAATTCTGTTGTCCTGTTACATTGTATACCATTAATTTCATGAGTTGTTCCTTTTTATCTGTTTGCGTGATGATTCCAATTGACACTTTCAGTAAATATTGTTTAAACTAAAACATGACATTGCGAATATATAAACGAAGTTACCCGAAAGTTATCGGAGGTAAACAAATCCTGCATGGAAATCCCCGTGACATCATCTCTGAAGACACGCGGTTTCTAATTTTAACTCTTCTGTGTTTGAATAAATGACTGTCGCGAACAACAACTGTGCCTTATTTTAATACTAATTGGGAATAACTAGCTAAAATACTTTGTATTATTTCAGATAAATTACAATGGTGTATCCATAAAACTAACAGCATGTTTAACGATAACGACCCTTTGAAATAGATATGATTGATGCCTACGCGAAAAGTAGACCCGCGTGACCATAAACGTCACATTTGTCATTCCGAGAAAGCTGATTTCGACGAATATGGAAATGATATTGTCTTTTCCGTGAGTGATCGGATAACCAGTTCAGACTGAAAAACTGCGGCAGCTTTTTCCAATATCGAATAAATTCTCACCAAGAAGTTAATCTATTTAACCTTTTACCCAACGTAACGGCCAAAACCGGCCAGCGCTATTCTCAAAAAAATGCCAATTAATTATCATTATATTTTAATTTTTTGTCTCTAAAACATAGTTTATGACCCCTCATTGGAACGAGCTCGTCGAGCTCGTTCCAATGAAGGGTCATATCCTATGTTTTTGAGACAAAAAATGAAAATAATAGTTGTTCAAGATTTTGTTTTGCAAGTGTCGTCTGCTTTTCATGTTAGGTAAAGGGTTAATAGAATCGGGCGCTTTCCTGCGAATATTATAAAACATGAGGGTACTTGTGCATAACGGAAGCGTGGTTTTGTTAAATGGTCAACTCGTTTTTTTTCAAATCGCGGTTTATTGTCCCTTTAAAAGACTCTCTTCAAAAGACTATCAGACTTAATAACTGTACAACGAACACAAAGAAAGATTCGCTTTGGATACGGTCCGTCGAAACTTCTTTTGGTGCAATTTGTCTCCTGTACTCTCCAATGCAGAAATAAACGTTGAAGAAACGACTGATTCATTTTATTACTTGAAAGAACAACAATAATATGTTGCCCCTCGATGCGCACAGTGTCTTTAAAATTGAAAAGAAGAACATACAGAATATATAACTAATGCAAAACCTTCATTTTTCAAAAATTGGTTTGTATGAAAAACATCACTCATTTTGTCATGCCTGGGAAAAGTTGTAGCGCCCTGGAAATATCACATTTCGGGTTGAATCTCGATTCGAACCTCACGGCTCTTCAAATTGTGAATATTGAATCTTCTAACATTCTTACACGCTAAAATCAGTTGGGTTAAAAATGAACTCAAATCAACTGGGTTGAGTGAATTTGAACCCTATTGGGTTCATATTCATCCAACCCAGTCGCTTTGTGTTGATTTTTAACCCAACTGAGTTTAGGGTGTATATATTGCCAGTTCCCACTAAAGTATTGAACACAGCGGCGACGCGTCTGTCTGTCAAAAAGGGCAATACTCCAGAATGGAATGACATTTTTCGAGGCAGAAGCTCCCTGAATGCTTCTTCCATCATAAGTTTTCCCGTACTTTATGATAAAAAAAGAGTTCAAAAGCAGACGCCTGGTAGGTTTTTTGAACACATCTCAACGATTAGACCATTCCAAATTAGCGCGCCTCAAGTCGAATCAAATCGAATCACAGGAACGATTTCGAAACGAATTCAAAGCATCGCAGAGATCTTAAAAACTGTGAAAGGCCACTGTATATCCTTATTTATTATACGCTAAACGATAGATTATCGAAGAAATTGCGGAAAGATAGAAATCGTATCCCCCACTGTGAAGAAATAGAAATACTTTCACTGTATCAATCAAAATGGTGGCTTTCAAAGCATCACTTCAAGGTGAATACATCGCCAAAGTATCACTGGAAATGATCAGTTTGTTCTAGAAACATATAATGAAAAGAAAATCTAGTTTTTTTTGAGTGGATACCGATCATTTCCACCAATAATTCAACACGTATTCACCTTAAATTGATGCATGAAATCCGCTAGTCCAAACATGGCCTGAAAGTCTGTAATATAAGTTTTTGGTTTGGTACGTCCTTTGAAAGGACGTACCAAACCAAAAAAGGCAAAAACTTATATTACGGACTTTCAGGCCATGTTTGGACTAGAAACCAGTCAACTGAATCAGATCGCAAGACGCAAACAGTTCCGAGTATCGATGAAATCACTTCCGCCTATCAATGATTCAATGCGCTGTTTACTTTCATGCATCAATTCATGATTGAAACGAGTCGAATTATCAGATTCTTATAAAAAAGCGTATGATAAAAAGAAAATCTAGTGTTTTTGAGTGGATACGAAAATTATCTCATGAGTGACCGATACAAATGTGTATTTTTCGCGAGTGCTTGCATATCCTATATTTATTACACGATCTAACTCGTTTGACCGACCATGAAACTCATACATTCGAAGCGGCAAAGCTCGATAACTCAATACTATTTCGGAAGTGGCAGCAGGTTATGTTGGTGTATTCTTGCACAACCCGATAGTAGGTGTCAGTGACTAATGAGATGACGAGTTAAATAAAAGGACTTCCAGTGACATCATTTAACGAGTTTGGAATTGTTGTTTCGATATAATTCTGCTAACAAATTCTACAAAATGATTGCCGTACGTCTTTTGGGACTATTTCAAAAGCTGACGCTCTGCGTTGTTTTTAACAGCACAATTCGACGTCTTAAAGGCAACACTGTTGTGTTTTGTGGTCCATTAAGGCATCTTTCGTCGGGTATCAAGGTATTTTCGAGTGGAAAATAAACAACTAGTGTTCAATTCAAAATTACACTCGTTCGAATTTTGAAGAACTCTAACGGATAGAATGCTCAGCTCATATTCTCGATGTTACTTGTAGTAACCATATGTATCCTGGCTAGTGGTCACCCAGTAACCAGCAATTAGATGTGCTGTTGCCTGTCCCAGTGTAAGATTGATCTACCTCGAAATTAGGTATCACGGTAGACGTGCTCTGTTTAAATGGCACCACGGGGAGATCCCATGGGCCTATTCGGGGGGGGGGGGGGGGGGGGGGTTCTAAGATGAGAACGAACCTATACGCACATTGTTCGTGTTGACAGAATTTGCTTAACCCTTTACCTAACCTGAAAAGCAGACGACACTTGCAAAAATAATTTTTGAATAACTAATTTTTTTCATTTTTTGTCTCAAAAAACATAGGTTATGACCCCTCGTTGGAACGAGCTCGACGAGCACGTTCCAACGAGGGGTCATAACCTATGTTTTTGAGACAAAAAATGAAAAAAATAATGAACATTAATTGGCGATTTTTGAGAATAACGCTGGCCGGTTTTGGCCGTTACGTAAGGTAAAGGGTTAAGATAGGTATACTTCAGTATATTATCACTGCGACATGTTTACAACATAAACTTTCGATACAAAACACTAATTTACTGTTAGTAACCTTAACTCTTATCAACATGCTGATCATCTGGAACTGTGTGGGGAGATCAAGTCAACTAAGCATTTTCTGCTGTCATGCCCGCTGCACCTGTATGCTAGAAATAGGACTATTGCACAAATACCCCTTCCACTGAACTTAAATACATTACTTTACGGCTCCGAGAACCTATGTAGAGGCGAGAATCGCTTCATTTTTGAAACAGTTCAGGATTATATCATGGCAACCAAACGCTTTCAGTAAACCCCTTTAAACCTCAGTCAAGATAATAATGTATGGCTGCATATTTCCGTGATGACCGTTAGCCATGAACTGATTTGACCTTAATCAACCTCCGAAGGAACAAACCGGTCGTAGTAAGTCTGGTTTCACCAACACTGACACCTTCTTAGTCTGACACCTTAGAAAAATCGCATGTTGAGCCACCTGCAGTGCGAGTCAAAGTAGGTCGTGGCATGGCTGCGGTGGACGGAGTGTACTGCTAGTCCCGCGGTTATAGTGCCGGCAGGGTCTGACGTCATTTGCGGGAAAGCTCTCGCGAAGCGCTTTCCAGAAGGTGAGGTCGGTTCCTGGTGGTTCTACGGGATGCTTTGTCTGTTGCAGTTGCTCCCCGACTTGTTTTGACTCGTGCTGTAATTGATGTAACCCGCTCTCAGTACTTCTATAATTTAGGTACAGAGCTGCATTTGTCTCCAAGTTGGCTTCTCTTCTCTTTTCTTTCTTCCACTTCTTCTCTTCTTCTTCACTTGTCCTTCTCATTTTTCTTATGTATATTATTATTATATTATGTATACTGCCTACCATGTTCTATGTATCTACAATTATGTTGTTTTATTTTTGTTTTGTATAAAATGATGTATGCATGTATACAGATATTTTCAATAAATATTGTTTAAACTAATTTACTGTTGTTATTTTACATTGACAATCTATACTATTCGCATTTTATATCCCATTTAAATTCAATTGTTTACAACTTGGCATATTTCTTTACTCATCGTGTGACAGCAAGCCTCTCTCATAGAAGTTGTTAACAAGTTGCCTCTATTCATTGTTTCCCTATATTGTTTATCTAGCTCTGTTCACTAAATTAATAAGGCGTCTCATTAACCCTTTACCCAACGCAGACGATTTCAAAATTTATTACTTTAAATACTATTTTTTAAATTTTTTCAAAACATTTCAAGCAAACCCTATCATGTGACCCCTCTTTGGAACGAGCTCGACGAGCTCGTTCCAAAGAGGGGTCACATGATGTGGTTTTGTTGAAAGTTTTCGAAAAATAATAATTTTTCAGCTGCTGAATTTGCATATTACGCGGGCGGATTCGTTGGGTAAAGGGTTAAGACCCGGTGAAAGTTTACTGTAATCTTTATATCAAGTAAACTTGTTATGACATGACGCATTTATTGTATTGTATACATAGCCTTGATCACAAGTAGGAATTCAGTTATAGTTTGGATTTCCAAACGTTACTCTGCTTCATATTATTGGGAAATCCCACGAGCTGTTGCTGTAGTATTGTTCGGATATCCAACAAGTCCAATTGTTAAATGTTTATTGATGTGAAATATTTGGAATACCAGATCCGCTATTAAATTGTTATCATCTTTAATTTGTCTCTGAGTCATCAGTTGAACTCCAGAGTCACACAACTGATACCAACGATATTCCCCACGGTTATAATATTAACTTGAAGACAGAATCACTGTGAACATCAATTTTATAGGTTTAGCATGGAGAGTATTGGAGACACGATCTAACCTGTTTTTCCAATCATAAAACACATACATTTACATTTATTACACTCAAACCAATACATTTGGTACATGAGGTACATCAAACTTTTACACGAAATAAGGATAAGGATAGGGGAAAAGGGTAGACGGATGCAGGGGAAAAAGTAATAATAGAGGACTAGATGCATTGCAACTTCGGAATTATTGATATGGTTCATTCCCACTAGACCAATTCCCTCTAGATCAATTCCCACTAGGCCAATTCCCAAAAGACCAACTCATGCGTTCTACTTTTAAAATAATTCTATATCAATAATTGATATATTTATAAATATTTATAAATGCATTTAATGCTATTGGTATTCAAGTCTGAAAAATAAGTAGTCTGTCATTTGCAGAATGAGGTCCCCAGAGGGGGAATTTGCTGTTGCTATCCCATACAGTGGGTCAGTTTATCCTCTGGGTACCTCTTTCTGTTTATGTTTGAGACCTTAATTCAGATTGAGGTTCACAGGGGGTAAATTTAGTGATGCTACCCTGCTGTGCAGGGTAGCATCACCAAATCCCCCCCCCCCTGGGGACCTCATTTTTCAGATGATAGTCTGCTTATTTTCTGGCTTGTTGATATTTTATAAACTGAAATGTTATAAACCTATATTTTTGTATGTTGTGCGTATAAATATTTTTTTATCAAATAAAGTGTTTATCAGTAAATAAATGGTCTAGTGGGAAGACACCATTGATATCAACTGTTAGCCCACTACCCAACGTAACTGTCATACTTCACAAAAATCGGCATTGCTCCCGGACCACCATCGGGACTAGTTCAATGAGCTCGTTCCAATGAGAGGCCACAAGCTACGCCCTCGCCTAAAAAGACCCCCCCCCCCCCAAAAAAAAAAACAAAACAAAAAACAACCCAACAAACAAACAAATCATTGATTTAGGAATTTTGTTTGCATGAGTAGTTTTCCTTTCGTGTTAGGCAAAGGGTCAACTTACTGATACTGTGTGCGCGGGGGCGTTTCAGTTAGAAGGAGTAGGTATTGGCTGAATAGCTGTCGGTCTTTAAGGCCATGTGTAGCCTGGTTGGTGTAAGGGAAACCTTATGGACCAACCTAGGGAAATGCATTTTTTTTGTGGTAAAAATGACTAGGTATAAGCCAGAGGGGGGTCTCAGAATTCAACTCAGGAGGTTCAAAACCTTCTCCCCCCCCCCCTGTCCCCAGTATGAAAAATGACATTGCCTCGGTATTTTCCGTGAGTGATCGGATAACCAGTTCAGATTGAAAACTGTGAACGCTGTGGATCACCATCGAGAGGGTGATGCCCCAATCGAACTAAGTCTCTCGGGACATGCCCATGGCATGTCGGACTGGGAGCCCAACCCGAGGTAGAAATCTAACTGATAACCACTAACTGAAAACCGTCTAGCAACATCCCTGAGTATGATACAATAAATTAATATATGGTATTTAGTCCTCCTTTATCACTAAAAAATGTTGATGAACATATTTTCGAGTTTTTATTTTCCATTTTTCTTCAAACTAACTGATTAATTTTGGAATAATAATGTCCTATTAACGTTTGCATCCTCCGTGAGGACCCCGAAAGTGAAGCAGTGTTTGTTTCTTGTTTACCGTTTTAACAAGCTCTCTTTTATTGGTAAATAGGACCTAGTCGCCAGACGTGGAAGTTCTCTGAAAAGGGCAGCATGGATATAAACGATTGACTGAATTTGACTCAATCTCCATGTTGCGGTTACGATTTGACATTGTGCAGAAATATGTGACTTTAAACACAAATAAATAAATAAATAAATAAATAAATAAATAAATAAATAAATAAATAAATAAGCTATGGCCTGGGATTGGAGCTGTATATACTATACTATTCAATTCCCTCACCGTTTTAGACAGATTAGCACTCTGAACAGGTAAATGCTTTTTCGAATGCCATTCTGAAAAACGAAATTTTAGTTGATGATAAATTTAACCTGGAACCATCTTAACCAAGTTTTGTTTTCTTGCTAACTCACCTTGCGCATATTTTCCTTCAAACTCAGACCAGTCACGTTCGTCCACAGAGAGTTGCTTATTTGACGATGTTGCTTCCTTTGGTGATAGCTGCTCAACAAATGAAAAGTCATCCCTTCCCCTTCCGGTATTAGTTTTGCTGCAGTTTGCTGGAGAATAGGTCTGTAGTTTTTTGAGGATGCTGACACCACAGTCACATATACCCGGGTTGACAACAGTCTTCTCCTCTGCCATGATGTTTGCTCTAAAAATAAAGAAATTTAAAATAAATCAGCTTCAACTACAAAGTTTGCAGTTTAATATATAACAAGACTGTGTATTATTTCTATGTGAATTAAAAATAACTCTACTGATGTCCGACCTGAAATTGGTTTTAGCGAAGTTCTGTTATAGGTTCTCAAGCAAAGTTTACATTATTGTTCAATGTTCACTGATGACTTACTAATTAATTAAGAACCTTCCTTGAGCATTGGCGTACATACACGAAAGGTGGGGGACAAGGTAGCGGCTCCTTCCTTCTCAATGATTGTGTCAGAAATTTAGAGTTCCGTCAGATTTACACTTACATAATGATTTTTTAGCACCGAGGAGAATTGTCAATTTAACCCTTTAACCAACGTAACTGCCAAAAACGGCCAGCGCTATTCACAAAAATCATCATTCAATTTTCATTTATTTTCATTTTGTGTCCCCAAAACATAGTTCATGCCCCCTCCCCCCCCCCCCCCCCCACTGGAGCAAACCCACTTAAAGCGATCTAATTAAGAGTCATGTGCTATGTTTTTAGTTTAACCCTTTA
The DNA here is from genome assembly GCA_031216915.1 of Pictodentalium vernedei. Lineage (NCBI taxonomy): Eukaryota > Metazoa > Mollusca > Scaphopoda > Dentaliida > Dentaliidae > Pictodentalium > Pictodentalium vernedei. The sequence continues at coordinate 223,535,651 of CM062289.1, read as the reverse complement.
CCCAACGCAGACAATATCAAAATTTATTATTTTAAATATCATTTTTTTAATTTTTTTCAAAAAAATTCAACAATACCTTATCATGTGACCCCTCGTTGGAACGAGCTCGTTCCAACGAGGGGTCACATGTATGGTTTTGTTGAAATTTTTTGGAAAAATACTATTTTTTCAACTGCTGAATTTGCATATTACGCGGGCGAATGCGGCCGATTCGTTGGGTAAAGGGTTAAACAATATTTATTCAAAGAGAATGGTAAATATTACAAAACTGAACAACAACAACAAAAATGTAACAGCACAAGGCACCGCATATATATAACATACATTTAACACTAAACAAATTGCTAATTGAAGGAGGGATTTGACAGGAAGCTTGGAGCAGAGTCATCTCCCTGAGTCATTTTTAAATTTTCTCAGTAAGGTGGTCTAGAATAGTAGATGGACTCATATATCGCCTCTGGTCGGTCAGTAAGATGATTAGCAAGATGATTAGCAGTCTAGCGCCAAGCCGGTTTATCGCGTCAATACACACACAGTGATGGCTGTCTAGAGATCATGAGAATGTAGACCTTGCAGCTGATGCATGGCAGATCATTCATATTTAACTTAATAATGTTATGTTTTTGACGCAAAGAAAGAAAAAAATATTTATTCAATAACTTTTAGCAAGTGTCGTCTGCCTTTTGTGTTTGGTAAAGAGTTAAATAATAATCAAAGAGAATATAGAGTTGACAACCGCCTCTAAATACCGATACTATAACATTTCTGGCTGCAGATGGAAATTTTCTAGTTCCACCTTTCCACCAGGAAGTTTGCATTCCGTCAATGACTTCCCACTCATCATGTACGACTGAAAACATATGACCAGTTTCTTCCTCTGAAGATATACACCACGTGTATAAAATAATAAATTCTCTTGAAAGTTAAAGTGTGTTTAAAGAAATTAATTTATGGTCGACCACATATTCAAGTCTTCGAACTAAAACTGTTCTAACATTATAAAAAATTGATGCTGTTTTCTCTTTTCCAACTGCACACATTAGACTGTCAGCCCTCCATTTTACAACGACCTGCTTTTGCCAGATTTTTGCACGTTTTTGCCCCTTCTCACAAAATTACTCTTTATTCTTGTATACAAAAACTCTCATTTTATACCAAATTTGTTTCTGTGAATATGAAAGGAAATAATTGCTAAATGGCTGTCTCCAACTTCTGCCCATTGTACTAATATTTCGCCAATATGATTCTAAATCACATTCTATTAATTGCGGGATAGGGACAGCGGTGACACAGTACGCTAAGTCGTACTGCACATCTATTGGACCCATGCCAGCGAATACTGGTAACCCTGCTTGTGCTGTACGGCTTTAGATAGTTGAAGAGTCCAACCGATATGACCCTGGTTGCTTAACCCTTTACCTAACGAATCGCCCGCATCCGACCGCGTAATTTGCAAATTGGGCAGTTGAAAAGAATAATTTTTTAAAAATATTTCAACAAAACCATATCATGTGACCCCTCATTGGAATGAGCTCGTTCCAATGAGGGGTCACATGATATGGTTTTGTTGAAATTTTTTGAAACATCTTAAAAAATAGTAATTAAAATAATAAATTTTGATATTCTCTGCGTTGGGTAAAGGGTTAATGTGTCGTACCAAATATCAAAATCCAATCTTTGTAAGAATAAAGTTTACATTTATAGAAAAATAAATATTTGCAAAACCGCCAAGTAGAGGCATTAACCCTTTACCCAACGTAACGGCCAAAACCGGCCAGCGCTATTCAGAAAAATCGCCAATTAATTTTCATTATATTTTCATTTTTTTTCTCAAAAACATAGGTTATGACCCCTCGTTGGAACGAGCTCGTCGAGCTCGTTCCAAAGAGGGGTCATAACCTATGTTTTTGAGACAAAAAATGAAAAAAATTAGTTGTTCAAGAATTTTTTTTACAAGTGTCGTCTGCTTTTCATGTTAGGTAAAGGGTTAATATAAGTTGCTCAACTTGCTCGCCAATCCTTATAAAACAAATAAGCTTAAAACAAATATGGACACATTTGACTCCTTAATATCAAAATCCAATCTTTATCAGATAAAGTTCACATTTTGTCCCTAGAGTGTAACAAGACGCCATCTTGCACTAGAGCTGGAAACCTTTTTGCACCCAAGGGACAATATGATAATGCAAAAGTGCAGGTTTGCCTAACATGTAATGTCCTGTCAGCCAGGTATAAATCCAACATTAAGCAGACAAGGTAATTCGTGTTAGATAAATCTGGTATTTCTGAAGGGACGCCCCATACACGTTTAGTTATTCAGTTATATCGTGTTGTTATATTACTTCTTAGTCATTCTTATTAGTTCTCACTACAAACTGTCAAACTTTTCTTCAAACCAAAAGTTATGAATACCGGGTTGAAAACGCTAGTACTGCTAGTGGTAGTTCTGGAATTTTCAATATGACAGTCATCTTGGATTCTTTATGATTTTTTATTTGCCCGTGCAAAAACTTGAAAACAAATTATCAATAGATCCAAATTTTCAGGTTCTTGTAGTAAAATGAGATACATTTGAAATGTTCGAGGTATTTTTTTACCATGCAAAATGATTGAATTTACCTTAAGCGGCCGCATAATGAATCCACTGACCGGGGCTCTTGTTCTTAGATAACACATAAGTTGCCCCTAAACCGGTCGTTCCAGATTACAATATATGCTCAGTTAAGTCCTTTGTTAGGATATAATATTTATGTATTTATTGATGTTTAAGGTAACATACTTATGCACAATGTCTACTCGTGACCGCGACAGTTTTACGGGTGGGGGAAGCCAGAGTACTCGGAGAGAACTACCGAGCAGCGACAAGCAACTGTCAGCTCCTCAACATTGTAACTCTGTTCAAGCTCCGCTCAAGCAGGGTTGCATCGGTTGAAGACATGTCCACCATCGACGTGCAGTACGCCTTAGTACACGGCGTCATCGTACCCCCATGTAAGCAACCGGGATAAAGTGCCTTGCTCAAGGACACAACGCGGGCCGTCCCGGACGGGGATCGAAGTCGGGACCTCTAGCATAGAAGTCCAACAGTCTACCATTGAGCCACCGCGCTCCGGTAAGGAAAGGAGGCACTATACAGTTGTCTGTCGTACTGTAAATAAAATCATGATTTAGTTTGTGAGACTCACTGTAGATTCAAATCGGCATCGGCAGAAGCGTTTGTAACAACCAGAAGTGTAATAGTCAACTGGGAGCCAATACTATAAAACTTTTACAATTGTATTTTCTAGAATTGCATTTTCTACCTATTAATATAACTGACTAAAAGGAATCATTAGCATTTTAACCCTTTACCTAAAATGAAAAGCAGACGACACTGCCTAACAAAATTCTTGAATAACTATTTTTTTTCATTTTTTGTCTCAAAAACATAGGTTATGACCCCTCTTTGTAACGAGCTCGACGAGCTCGTTCCAAAGAGGGGGCAGAACCTATGTTTTTGAGACAAAAATTGAAATAAAATAATGAAAAATAATTTTGCGATTTTTATGAATAGCGCTGGCCGGTTTTGGCCGTAACGTTGGGTAAAGATTTAAAAGATATAGCAATTTGCTAACTGGCAAATTGCCACATCTTTGAAAATGTTAATGGTTCACTTCAACTCATTTAAAGTCAAAACTAGAAAATATATTTATAGAAAATACGAATTGTAAAAGTTTTATAGTATTGACACCCTGTAGTGTAATATTAACCAGCAATGTAATACGAATCAACCATTAGCGTAATAATCAACCAGTAATGTTATAAAAATCAACCAGTAGTGTAATATCAACCAGTAATGTTATATAAATCAACCAGTTGTGTAATAACCATTAATGTAATAAACTTAGCCAGTAGTGGAATGAACGTCAGAGAAAATCAACAATTTTTCAACGAAGTTTCAAATTGTTTTCGGGTGGCTCAAATTATGGTCTTGATATATCTTATCGGTTTTGGATGATTTGATCCTAAGTAAAAAGGCGTTTTCTGAGCTATTGCCATCACTTCTCGCCCGTCGGCGTTCGTACTACGTACGTCCACAATTTCCTTTGGCACACCTCACAGGTTGCATTTATGATCAAATCGGTTTGAAACTAGATATGCTTGTTTGGGGTGACCTCTAGATGGGAGCTATCGATTTTCTTCAATTTCCGTAAAAAAATGTTGCCGCGGCCAACGTTCTTAGAACTTAGTTTAGTCAGACCTCAATATTTCCCTTTGGCACACCCTACAGGGTACATTTATGATTGGATTGCTTTGAAACCTGGCATGCTTATTTGGGGTGACCTCTAAATGGGAGCTATCGATTTTCTTCCATTTCCGTCAAAAAATGTTGCCACGGCCAACGGTCTTTGAACTTAGTTTAATCAGGCATCAATATATTCCTTTGGCATGCCCTACAGGGCACATTTATGAATGGATTGCTTTGAAACCTGGCATGCTGTTTTGGAGAGACCTCTAGATGGGAGCTATCGATTTTTTTCAATTTCCGTCAAAAAATGTTGCCGCGGCCAACGTTCTTAGAACTTAGTTTAGTCAGACCTCAATATTTCCCCTTGGCACACCTACAGGGCACATTTATGATCGGATTGCTTTGAAACCTGGCATGCTTGTTTAGGGTGACCTCTAGATGGGAGCTATCGATTTTCTTCCATTTCCGTACGTCAAAAAATGTTGCCGCTGGAAACGATCTTTGAACTTAGTTTAGTCAGGCATCAATCTATTCCTTTGGCATGCCCTACAGGGCACATTTATGATCAGATCGGCACATTTATGATCAGATCGGTTTGAAACTTTGTATGCTTGTTTGGGGTTACCTCTAGATGGGAGCTATCGATTTTCTTCGATTTCCGTAAAAATATGTTGCCACTGGCAATGACCTTCGATGAACTTAGTAAAAACTTAGTGCAGTTAAGCATCAATATTTCCCTTTGACACACCCTGCAGGGCACATTTATGATTGGGTCGCTTGCAAACTTGGTGTGCTTGTGTGGGGTGACATCTATATGGGAGCTGTCGATTTTCTTCCATTTCTGTCAAAAAATGTTGCCTCTGACTTTTGAACTTAGTTTAGTCAGACCTCAATATTTCCCTTTAACATACCCTCCAGGGCACATTTATGATCGAATCACATTGAAACTTGATATGTGTGTTCGGGGTGACCTCTAGATGGGAGCTATTGCTTTTTTTTCATTTCCATAAAAAAATTATTGTCGTTATCACCAACCTTGATCTTACTGAATTTGTGCATCAACTTGCACTCTCTGCAGGGTATATTTATGAATTTCCATACCCCCCCCCCCCCCCAAAAAAAAAAAAAAACAAACAAAAAAAAAAACAAAAACAAAACAAAACAAACAAAACATTGCCACAAGCAGTGACCTTCTACTTAGAGCATTTGTGCATTAACATCTTCATTTGGCATGCCTCAGAGGGCACATTCATTATCAGGTTGTTTTAAAACTTTGTATGCTTATGCAGGGTGACAAAGATAGGAGCTATTGATTTTCTTTTCATTTCCACCAAAAACTGTTGCTGTTAGCAACAACCTTTGAATTTATTGCATCTGTGCATCAAGATTCTCTGACATGGCCTACAGGCCACATTTATCATAGGATTGTATTTGAACTTGGTGTGCTTATTAGGCAAGACCTTTAGTTAAAAGCTATTGATTAGCATTCATTTCTGTGAAAAAAGTTGTCATTTACAATAACCTCTGAACATACTGCATTTGTGTATCAACATTCTTCCTTTTGCCAGTCTTACAGTTTACATTTAAAAATGCATGGATTACTCTGACGTTGTGCACACACAATGCTGTTATGTTGAAATTTCATCAAATAACATTGGTACCAATGATCTTCAATTTTGCCATTTCATTTATAACTTACCAAGTTCAAGTTTGTCAAGTTGAGCTACAGTGTCACTGACACTTCCATTTATGTTCGTTTCTATGTTGGTGTTTAAGTTCTCCTTTAGTAGCTACATCGCATCCGCAAGGTTAACCCTTTACCCAACGTAACGGCAAAAACCGGCCAGCGCTATTCTCAAAAATCGCCAATTAATTTTCATTATTTTTTCATTTTTTGTCTCAAAAACATAGGTTATGACCACTCGTTGGAACGAGCTCGTCGAGCTCGTTCCAACGAGGGGTCATAACCTATGTTTTTGAGACAAAAAATGAAAAAAATTAGTTATCATTATTATTTTTTGCAAGTGTCGTCTGCTTTTCATGTTAGGTAAAGGGTTAATATAACTCCGAAGGGAGCTAACCAATTATTTATGGTAAGGATGTGCTTGTTACAGGATGCTTTCCCGGATATAAGATGTAGGACCCTTTTACTCATAGGTGACAAAGTGAATGCTTTTGGGCGCCAATTTTCTCATCTTTTGCGTTCTCTACAATTATAATTTTAATACGCCTCTGACGGACCTCCCTCCCCGTCAGTGGTTGTGTCGCAAAGCATGTGAACAGGTTGGAAATATCTTACCTCTTCCAAACTTTTTGGACCGCCATACCTTTAAAAAGTCTGTACCCATCAATGCTCGCAACACGTACGGCGATTGACACAAGTAATTTGGATTAAATGGCTTCTTGAAAGGAAGCAGGATTTTGAAACCCCGACCCAAGGACTACCTTATCCCGTTTCTGTTACTGCTATGGTAGCGCGCACACGACAAGACACCCCGGAAACATGGAAAGCACGAAATAAATCAGGTTTCCATCATTTCCTGGAAACATTGCTACCCCTCCCCGACTCACATAAATAATAATAATGATAATTAAATTTTGAGTAAAAGCAATCGGGTGATACGCCAACTGGCATGTTTTAGACCATCTCGTGTCTGGGCAGAAGAACAACGACGTTGTTACTTCCTGCGCCCCTCCTTACATTCGTGATTCCACAGACATTCACATATTAAGGAAATAAAGTGATCATCAAAGCCAGAACAAATCTTTCAGAGATCTTTGGAAACATATTACACTATTTCACCCGATCATTGGTTCACCTTAAAAAGTTAATTAAGTATCGTCAGGGATTAATGGGGCATTGAAGAAAATTGAATGTTTTTCACGGGATCGGTCATGAATAGCCTAATAGATTTATGCGCAACCGTCCAGTTACAGCAAAGACTGAACGTGCCAGGAATTGATTCTACGCCGTGAGAATTGGTAAAAATTATGTTTATATCTTCGATTGACGGATAACAAGTGAAACAATAATGAAAGAAAATTAATAACGCGACTTTACGCTCGCCCAATCAATCGAATTTACATTAAACGTCCCTCTTTAGAGTATTTGCTCAAATCAGAAAATTCGAGATCTGAATTTACCGAGAGGAACAGAGAAATCCGTTACCAAATTAACCCACAGTTCTAAAAGTAATTGCATTGGACAATTTGATTAGTTGCAATATCTCACAACCAATTTTTCGTTTCTAATGAAACCCCTCAAAATAAGTTGCCAAATACGGGATACGAAAGCAAATTCACCGCGGTTTTAGTTTTATCGGGGGCGATGCCGTGGGGTTTAGGATGGTGTGACACCCTCTTCGCCCAATATTTTTTTCCAGTCGGGGCATTTTCGTCCTGACTGAAGTCTCAGATATTGATTAATTCTTGCTAGTATTTATTTATTTATTATTATTTATTTATTGGTGTTTAAGGTCACATATTTCTGCACAATGGCGAACCATGACCGTGACAGTTTAACGGGTGGAGGAAGCCGGAGTACCCGGAGAGAACCACCGAGCAACGGCGAGCAACTGTCAGCTCCCCAACATACCAACTCCACACAAGCAGGGTTAGCATTGGTTGAAGACAGGTGCACCATCGACGTGCAGTACGCCTTAGTACACAGCGTCACCGTCCCCCCACGTGGGAAATGGCGATGAAGTGTCTTGCTCAAGGACACAACGCGGTTGCCGCAGGTGGGATTCGAACAGAGGACCTCTCGGCTTGCAGCCTGCACCTCTACCAACTGAGCCATCGCGCCCCCTTCTTGCTAGTAGTCATGTACGTTTTACAATACTAGTTTTTATTTATTTATTTATTTATTGGGGTCCAACGACACTTTCGAAAGTCATTTATGATCGGATCCTCCAGCCGTAAAACTGTCCAACCTCGTGTTGGGCAGTTTTACGGCTGGAGGAAGTCGGAGTACCCAGAGAGAACCACAGAGCAACGGCGAGCAACTATCAGATTCCCCAACGTACTAACTTCGCACAAGCAGGGTTAGCCCTGGTTGAAGACAAGTGCACCATCGACAATCAATTGGCCTTAGTACACGGCGCCACTGTGCCTCCACGTGCGCAATTAAGATGAAGTGCCTTGTCTAAGGACACAACGTAGTTGCCCCTGGCGGGTATCGAACCGTGGACCTTTTGGTTTGAAGTCCAATGCCGAAAACCACTGAGCCGCCGTGCTCCATAGCGATCGGAACTACTACAGTAAAAAATCACAAATTTTGTGCAATTGCGACCTTTCTTTCTCGTTGCACATACATAGAGCTGAGAAAGTAAAATTTGTTGACCTTCCCTCTACCAGAAAGCTGCTCAATTGTCCATAAAACAGACTAATATGTTTTGCAGGTTAAAGACGATTTAGCAGTCTTCCCGGGAATGATACCTCCAAGACAAGTTGTCTCTCATCATGTTTCAAAAGCAGAGCACAAAAAGTTAAATGAGCTAAACGCGTATACATAACATATTGCGAAGTTATATAGTCAACCTCAAAATTAGCAGCACCGGTACCTGGTCTCCAAGCATTCTATCGTATTTATTAACGGTAATATATTTCAGTTTTAGAGCGCCCCTTGAAGGACTTGACAAGAATCATAATCCAGATTTACAGCGAAGTCCCTCACAGTGACTTGTACTGCACGTTGTCTTTAATGTCCAGTTTTCATCGTATTATTGATATGTTGAGTTTCGAAGCTATAGTATTTTGTTTAAAAATTACATTGTATGGGTGACATATAGGCCCAGTGGACCAGATGCTCCTATGCTATATAATTTCACTTTTGTCTTTATGAAGATGTCACAGCATGTCACGTTCGTTAATAAAGATATACTTACTACCATTAACATTCCAGCTGAATTTACCGAAAAATATTTATTAGTTAGAGGTGTCTACGTTTTGAAAAAAAAAAAAAATTGCCCAGCCCAAAATGTCACATTCCACGCCAACGATGATTCACCAAAGTGACTTTTAAAATGTATGGGCTCTAAATTGAGCAAGTTTGCTGCGAAATATCTGAACACGTAGCTTCGGATCAAAATGGTACGATCCCGTGAGGTGCGTTCCGAAGACCCCTGGAGGCAGGAATCCTGGAAGTTGAAGAAAAAAGTGCTCCGGTTAGGGTAATCTCCATTTTGGATATACCCGTCCAATACACTGCTTTGGCCCTAATGTCGGACGTAGACGGATGGTTGGATGGCCCGTTATGGCCAATTGGGAGCCCCCAGAAAGAGTGTCACGTCGGTCATTCAAGCAGTCATTTCGTTTAATAAAATCCCATCATTGTCATTGTGAACTGAATTTTATATTACTCAAATCATTAAATTTTAACACCTCTTTGCTTTTCTTGCACTGTCTGTGTTAGTTAATAGTGGCCGCTTTCATAACAGTGTATTGTAAAATGATTGGTTGTATAAAAGACATCGGAAGACATGACACTCCCACACGCGGTCCAATCAGTCAATCATGCTATTGCAACAACACTGACTGAGTATACTCTTCTGGTATAGTATGTGAGAATACTAGCAGCTCGGTTGGTTCACTACATAGCAGTAACCCTACCTCTTGTTGGACTCCTTGGTGGGTGTGAGCCGGGGCAATGAAAATTTCTGCAACACTATGGCATACAAAACCAAAAACAACTGAAACAAATTCTACTGACTCAGACACCGATTATGATGTTACTGCAAGTAAATATTCAAACAATTGACCAAAAGTCATAATTATTCACCCAAAGAAGAAAATAAAAAGGTGTCTAGCATCAATCCATTTGCACTGGAGAAAGAAATTCAATTTATAGCAAGATGTGTCAAGAACGTTTGGAAAGTAAGATCAGGTGATATTTTGATAGCATGTGCAACACATATTTTAAGATCAGGTGATATTTTGATAGCATGTGCAACACATATACAAACATACAATTTATTAAAGACAACAAAACTTACAAACACTGAAGTACAAACTGAAACGCCCTCAATACCAGCAGAGGCGTCGTTAGAACGCGAGAACTTGCCGACATGGACGAAACAGATATTGCACATGAATTGAAACAACATGGCGTCACACAAGTTAAAATCGAATCAAAATTAGGGAAAAATGGCACTTGGATTACAACAAATACCCACATTTTCAATTTCACTCTTCCCCCCACCAACAAGGTCAACAAAATTAGGCTGTGTAAATGTCACAGTGGTTTAATATATTCCAAATCCACTCCAATGTTTCAAGTATCAAAACTTCGGACACAATCAAAATTTGTGCAGAGTCCAGCAAATATATCATAGATGCAGCCTAACACATGATGAGTCTTGCAACAGTGGTATATTTAAGAGTGTAAATCGTCAGGGCAATCACATGGCATCTTCAAACGATTACCCTGCCTGGAAAAAGAAAATGTCATACAGAAAGTTAAGTGTGAGAAACAGGTTAGTTTCAAGGAGGCCAGAAACATTATAACATCTATGCCTGGCATGAATTCAAAATCACTATCATAATTATGTCACTGTACTGAAACAAATAATATCAACAAAATATACTGAATGCTAGACAGCATATACAAAACTCAAAGGCACTAGTCCAACATTTTTAAAGCTCTTTACAATAGAACACCCGGATGAAACGGAAACTGAGCCAAAGTCAATCCAAACACTGGCACCTGCTCAAGCATCAACACAGAAATTAACAAAACCAAAAGCAAAACAAGACGAAACAAAAGATACACTAAAAATCAGATCAAAACAAAGAATAGAACAACAAATAACAACACGAGAGGAGTCAAAATAAAGAACAAGACAAAACAAAAACGAAACCGACACAAAAACACAACACACAACAACAAAGTATGAATCAGAGTCAGACTAAGAAGGAGAACAAAGACATTTGTCAGAGAGAACCCTCAAAGTACTTCAAGACCCTGTAGCGGGCAACAGGTTTGAAGCCTTTGATTATCTGATCCGCACGAGCAAGAATTGGATGTGCCTCAGGGTAATATTCTAACTGTTATCCTATTTTCTGTGAAAATCAATGGCATAATTGACGCAACTGAGAATATAGCAGATTCTTCATTGTATGTTGATGACTTTTTGGTTTGCTTTTGAAGAAAAAACATGAAAGTCATTGAGCGCAAACTGTTGATGTGTTTAAACAGAATTCAGAAATGGTCTACTGAAAACGGTTTTAAGTTTTCGAAGACCAAAACTAATTGTGTTCATTTCTGCAAGCTCCGGAAGCACCACCTTGATCCGGAGTTGAAAATAAATGGAAGTACCACTGAAGTTGTTAACCCTTTACCTAACGTAACGGCCAAAACCGGCCAGCACAATTCTCAAAAATCGCCTATAAATTTTCATTATTTTTTCATTTTTTTTTGTCTCAAAAACCTAGGTTATGACCCCTCATTGGAACGAGCTCATCGAGCTCGTTCCAATGAGGGGTCATAACCTAGGTTTTGGAGACAAAAAATGAAAAAAATTATTTATTCAACAATATTTTTGCAAGTGTCGTCTGCTTTTCATGTTAGGTAAAGGGTTAGAGAAGTGAAATTCATGGGTTTACTGTTTGACAATAACCTGAATTTCACCTGTTATATCAAACAACTAAGCGTGAGATGCAAAAAGGCACTTAACCTCCTGAAGGTAGTTGGTAGCACTGATTGGGGAGCAGACCAAAAAACACTATTTCATTTGTGTACATCACTTGTTTGTATGTCAAAATTAGATTACGGTTGTGTTGTTTAAGGTTCTGCGAGAAAGTCGTACCACAAACCACTTGATGCAATTCATAATAGGGGTATTAGAATTAGCCTGGGTGCTTTAAGTACATCACCAATAGATTCGATACTCGTTGAGGCAGAGGAGCATTGTCTTGAGATACACAGAATTAAACTATCTCTTCATTATGTACCTAAACTGTTGGCTTATCCATCTAACCCTGCTAATAATTCTGTCGCAGACCCTCAAAATGTTGATTTTTTAAGTCACCAGAAACATATTCCTCCATTGGGAATTAGAAATAAACCTCATATGGAGTCCGTGAGCCACATATTCCACCTTGGCATCTGAGGAAACCTACTGTTATTTTGGGGTTTGCATTGTGCATATAAAATGATCTATACAGATGGATCTAAAGATGGTGACAAAGTATCATCAGCCGTTGTTGCTGGGGATCAGGTGAAATAAACGTTATATTTTTAGAATTAAATCTTTACAACTTGCGCTTGAACACATCGGGAATGTGCAGGGAAGGAAGCCGATTATCTTTTCTGACTCTCTTCCCTCTTTGCCAGCTTTATTCAACCCCAAGTTGAGGAACCCTATCATTTTGGAACTTCGTGAGAAGTTGAATACTCTCGTGTTTGACCAATATCGTATCGTGTTTTACTGGTTACCTGGACATGTTGGTATCACCAGTAACTCCAGGGAAGGCAGTGCAGCAAAGCAGGCTTTAAACATGCCTCTCACTGATTTTAAAATTTCTTTCAGTGATTTTAAACCACATATCGATAGGTACATCAAATCTGTGTGACAGGCGGAATGGAATGGAGCGACAAATAACAAGCTCCATCGCTTTTAGGCTGCTATAACTGACTAGTATCCGTCTAGTAACCTATGTAGAAAAGATCACGTCATTATGACTCGATATCCGCTGATTTATAGAAAGTGAATGTTTATGGTATTTTTTAGATAAAATTGTCCAGGATATTTCACTTGGTCTGAGACGACAAGTGAATCTAAATACAGGCGATGGTCTATTTAAAGGGTGGACTAGTTTCAGGCCATAACATTGTCGCATTTCTTACAGAATTAGACTAGTGGCTTGGGAGCTTGGTTCAAATCCATAATAATTACACTGTTAATGTAGTTATACGTTTTGGGTCCAAATACTCAATTCCCATTGGTCAGTTGGATGAAAACGTCATGATCAAATGTAATTCATTTTCCAATGAATACATTTGGTCGAACTTTGACCCACATTTACGGTAGAGCGCAGTTGACAGAATGTAATTCGGGCGGTATTTGGGCGGGTTTTTAACTTTTAGCGCCTCTCGCTGTGATCAACTCCGCTGCTGTTTCTTTGGTGACATTTCCCAACTGTGACATGAAGCCCGCTACTAAAATACTCGTATCCATTTCTAAAGTTGTGAAAATTAAAAATCAGAGTTGTGCGCTTTGTATTTTGTGTGAGGGTGGTTTTTCGCCTCGTTCGTTCGTACATGTTTTATTTCGTCTTTCTGCTTTGTTGTTTGGTAAAACGTAGTTTAAACAGTTACGGAATGTAATTATAAGAATTGAATGCAATTTTTATAATCTTTATTGGAGTATGAACGTGTGGGAATGGGTACAAATTATGTATGAATCCCTTCGGGATTCATACATAATTTGTACCCATTCCCACACGTTCATACTAATTAATTAATTGCAATCATTGTTGCATTTGTGAATGGGGAATGATAAGTGAATCATTGTCGATATGGGCTGATGTGCGTATGTACTGTTTTACTTCAAACTCCTCCTGTCACGCCCATTTTACCTAATATGGGGAATTTTAAGTTTTGTATGTGAGGACGTTTAATAAAATGTATGACACAGTTGTAACTTCATCACCTGACGAATTGTTGGAAAGCACTTGCTATGCTGTTGCCCATAATTAATCAGGTGATAGCTTTAATCTGCGCACATGACAACGTGCAGAATACCACAATAAAATACTCGTCTATCAGAAGGATGAGGATTAAAACACTTTTTTCTGGATCTCAACTCATCTCATCTTATATAAATCTCCGTCATCACCATTACAGCCACAACCACCACCATCTCCATCATCGTCACCCTCAACAGCCTGCTTCTGGACTAAGCATTGTGTCCTTGTAATAGATATGGTTCGGCCCATGGGCAGACATTTTTAAAAATGTATAAACAGAAATACCATTTCCTTGGATTCCATGTCCTGACAAGTGCTATAGAAGATGTGAAAAATGTAGGAGAAAAACACAACGTCACGTGACGATTTGTGAATACGTTTGTCAATGCGGCACGAGTGTCAGCGCGGAAGGATAAAACGAGAGGCGCAGCCTCTCGTTCTATCCTTCCGCAATGGCATGAGTGCTCACCCAGTAGACTATGCGGTTGTCGCCTTTTTCAGTGTTACTGGAAATCTGAAGCCTCTGACCTGGACAACAGAGCTACAAATAATTACATAACTTCTTTCATCTACACTGTTAACTAGTGATAGATGCTGAATAGGGCCTTAAGTCCCTCTTTAAACATCTTTCTCGGGTGAGCACTCTAGGACCTCTTGTTACACTTACCTATCAATTGCATTCTATTGATTTGACGAGTGGGCCCCAAACTGTACTACATGCTTTGGGACTTAAAAAAAAGAAGATCTTATTTGTAGAATTTGACAGTTCTGGCGTCTGCTTGGAATAAAAAAAAAAAATCAGGGGTGATTTGCAAACACGAATGACCGATCGTTGATTAAACAGAAAAAATATCAATGGAAAGTGTGTCCGAATGGGTTATTTATTCGCATTTTTAAGAAATTAGCTGCCGTTATCAACATGTGTTCTCTGCGGATTTAAATATATGGAACTGAGGAAAAGTAATAGGAGTGTAATAAACACATATACTATACTTTAGGAACGTTTGGAACAGCTGCCGATATCCCTTTGGGTCGGGTCATATCTTATTATTCGTACGCCAGCAAATATACAAATACCCACAACTCTATTTTTTACATGGCATGGCGTGGGTACAATTCGGTCTAGTTCTACTTCAACCATCGACCAACCGGTGGCTAACCTCTGGGATTAGAAGTTGACTGAAGTAAAAAAAAAAAAGACCGGACCTGTGGAATGTGGAACTCATTGGCCGATTACAACTAAATTTGGTGATATCTGTAGATATTCGAAATCACTATCAATATCATGTTTATGGACGAGTCGTATAGCCTTAGAAACAAGAGCTTGACTCTGATACAACACTGTGTACATAAATATAATGGTGATGAGAGGTTTATCTTACAATTCTCATCTGTAATAGCTTGATTAATACCTTACCTAATTTCAACAATACCATATCGTGTGACCCCTCATTGGAACAAGCTGGAGAGCTTGTTCCAATGAGGGTCACATGATATGGTTTTGTTGAAATTTTCAGAAAATACTTTTTTACAAAAAAATAATTAAAACACTGAATTATGATTTGATTAAAGGATTAAGAAACATCTTAATTTCAGATTTTATTTTCGGGATCATAAAATAAAAATACTTGTGGTTTCGGTTGTAACTGTATTCTGTTGCCTTGAACTATTGCGTTCCTCGGATGAACTTATTGAGCGCGTACATGCCAACATACCGAAAAGACTGTGCACTTTAACACTATTAATGAGCATTGTGCTAGCTTGAACGTTTCCAGTGATTCAGATGCAAAGGCATAAAAGCAATGTGATGCTATAATTTAATTTTTATACTTTTGAAAAGTGCCTTTTCTTCTCTTCCCGTATATACAAAACGTACCCCCCCCCCCCCCCCACCCACACACACACACAATCGCAAACGAAAGCTTGTAATGTTTTATAAATAATAACGTAAATAAATCGTCACCAAGGAAGCGGTTGTATTCGGCCCATGTTGTTGCAAGATACAGAGTTTGTATCAGAGACCTCTGATATACGATGCATTCAAGTAATTACGACCCAATACATGAGTATTTTAAGATACATTACAAGAATGCCTTATGTTGACATAATTACACACTTTGTAACAGGGGCAGCGGAAGCACGATAAAGGTGGAGGGTCACAACTTCCAAGGCTACCATAGTTCGGCCCAGTGGGAGAAAAATTACAATCGTATATCAGTAAATGTACAGTGACATACTATAATCTCTCGTTTGGATGAGCATACCGCGGTGTGGTCACTGTCCTGTCCATTTCTTCTACTTCAACCATCTTCCAACCCGAAGGCTAGCCTTCGGTTCGGAAGATGGGTGAAGTAGAAGAAGCGGATCGAAGCGACGGAAGGTGGGATTCCTTTGCCAAATGTTGTTTGGATGCGCAAATAATTTAGTTTAAACAATATTTATTTGAATTTGTTATCTGTATACATTACACGGTGGATGGTAAAAAAAGCATAATACGGAATACAATAGTACACAAAATAACATAGCTATACGAAGAATAAGATTGCTATGTAAAGAAGGGATTCGACAGAATTTTAATATAATTTATTACAGGAATGCCTGTATATTATTGACACGTTTGCGCGTGCCCATTTTAAATCATTATGTAACCGTGCAACATGTCTGTAGAAAAGTGGAGGGGCACTTGTCCCCTAAGCCGCCCCCCCCCCGATTCTGCCGCCTCTGTTTTGTAATTTTTAAACTCATTGTATTATAAAGTAAAAGTGTATGGAAAAAATTATTCTGTCTGTGTTTTGGGCAGTGAGGAGACACGTAACCTTGCCCCTTTCTGGTTTCACAGCCTCTGAACGCAGTGGTGACATATTTGCCGTAACATAGATAACACAGGACATAGAATTCCCCATTGGCCAAATTGCTCGTGATTCAGTCAGAAAATCTATTCTGGTATTATTGTCTTTTTATTGGTTTATTTTCTAGAGAAAAGGGGTATGACTAGAATCAATAACTTTAACTGTTCTGTTAACATGGGAGAGAATCAAATTTAGAATATTATGCATATCGACATAACCTTGTCACACCACCTCACTCTACAATTGCCATGTTGATGATGCTGCACGCAATGTTATATTCAACGACAGAAAGAAAGAGTTTTATCACATCGCGAAATTTGACGTGGCAAATTGCTTGAGACTGCTTGCAACACGAAACTTCTTCCAGCAGGATTTGTTGTTTTAACAGAGAGCTGACAGTACCACACATTTCTACTTACAATGATTAAAATCCCGGGGGCAAGGAGACATGGTAGTTATTTCATTTATCTTAAGACCATAAATGTTTTTACACAAAGCGTTCATATTTTTTTAGTACAAAATGAATTAGGACAATGTGTTTCCATTCATGATTCACACGGCGTAAGAGAAGATTTTGATACAGACAAAAACACACTAAAGAAACAAATAATAAAATTATTAAAATGTAAATGGAATGAAATAGTAAATAAAAGGTCAAAAGTGAGCATTAACTCTTTGCATGCTTGTGGTGGATATTCCTGCCCAGCACAGGGTTTCTCTTGTCTCTGAAATAAGTATAATTTGTACATATTTAATCATATTGTCTCCCTGTAAATGGAATGGATTTTTCACCAATGATTTCTTGTGTTACATTTAGAAAATAATTTCATCAAATCTAGTCTTGGCTGCTTTTTGAACAATATCTAGACAATACTCGGCGGGTAAAGAGTTAAGGGAACAAATAGCTACACTATATTAGTTATCTTTGTATCTTCCGTTGTGTATGGAAATTTAATGTGTCCACACACCGGAAGATACAAGGATAACGGATTTATTTCCAAATCCTTTCGTTCTGTTAACCCTTCACCTAATATAGTTTTCAAAACAACACCTAATAAAACTTTTGTTCTCTTTTCCAAAATTTCAGTTTCAGTATGACTTGCAAGTGGTTCAGTGGATACAGCATTGAACTTCAAACCGAAAGGCCCACGGTTCGATCCCCGCCAGGTGTAACTGCGTTGTGTCTTGGGCAAGGCACTCCATCCCGATTGCTCGCGTGGGGGTACGGTGGCGCTGTGTACTAAGGCTTATTGCACGTCGATGGTGCACTTGTCTTCAACCAATGCCAACCCTGCTTGTGTGGAGTTGTTACGTTGGGCGGGGGGGGGGGGGGGGGCTGTCGAAAGTGTCCTTAAATCCCAATAAATAAATAAAAATAAATAAATAAATAAATAAATGACTTGCAAAGCGTTACTAAAATAAATTTGAGTCATTTTTAATTAAGCAGACTCCAAAACAAAACGCATCACACCCATTCCAAAAATAGCACCATAAATAAATAATCCCTACATGATACATATGTATTTTTATTTTCGTTAACATTTTTGTGTAATAATTTATTTCGAAATATTCAATTAACCATATTTTTTATTTGTTCGAACATATAAATGAGCTAGTAAATAAACATTTATAATAATATAAATAAACAGGACTCTTTCAGCCTTTTTACTAGTTATTGTTTATTCCTATTTTTCCTCGTAGTTAACCACAGTGTAAAAAGTAAAAGATACTGTGGACAAAAAGTTACAACCTACCTCTCAGCCAATCAAAAAGCAGTATTTTATTCCATCTGGAAATAATCATTTACGTGTTTCAAAAACTGTTTGAACGTAAACGGGTTACATGTTGACATTGATGCGATACTCACAGACTCCCAATTAGATTGTTAAATGACGACTTCCCCGCGGGAACCCCGGGAAGTGAAGCAGTGCCTGTTCACTGCAGTAAACAGGCTATGTTTTACTGGTAAAATAGGACCCAGTCACCAATGCCTGAGAGGTGCAAACCCCCTCTAAAATGGGCAACATGGCTTATCAATGCTCACCTCTGATCTTGAGTTGATACTCATGTTGTGGTCATGATTAGCCATTGTGCAAAAATATGTGACCCTAAACACCAATAAATAAATAAATATAAATAAATGACGACTTAGCTCTTTGACCCCTGATGGTATCTTCTATGTCGGTTCAATGGCAGCAATTGGAAGAGTCCATATTCATTATTTGGGAGTAGACCGAATAATATTTTTAACGTGCGGCCTTGGGGCTGCACGTTGAAAATATCAATTGGCCTACACCACAAATTCACTATGCAGCCATCCTACTTAATGAAATTTAAGGAGTATCATGTTCCGGGGAAGAAAAAGCGGCCTGTCGGGTTCAAAAGGTTAACCCTTTACCTAACATGAAAAGCAGACGACACTTGCAAAAAAAATTCTTGAATAACTATTTTTTTTCATTTTTTGTCTCAAAAACATAGGTTATGACCCCTCGTTGGAACGAGCTCGACGAGCTCGTTCCAACGAGGGGTCATAACCTATGTTTTTGAGACAAAAAATGAAAAAATAATGAAAATTAATTGGCGATTTTTGAGAATAGCGCTGGCCGGTTTTGGCCGTTACGTTGGGTAAAGGGTTAACAAACGTCAAATTTGCGAGACAGCTGAAATGGGGTCATGGTGGTTGAGGTATAAAAATACTTAAACATCGAGTAGAATTCCACAGAGCTGATTCTTATGGCGTACGAACAGGTTCGAAAATAATTATTGAGGTACATACTATATTATTTGAGGTTCATCCTATATTATTTGAGTTTCATCCTATATTATTTGAGGTTCATCCTATATTATTTCAGGTTCATCCTATATTATTTCAGGTTCATCCTATATTATTTCAGGTTCATCCTAAAATAATATTTATGACCCTCTCGTACGCGATCAATAATTTGTCCGAACCTGGATGGACTATAATTATTGTTTCATGTTGAACCAGGTTCGACATAAATATTTCAGGTTCATCCTATATTAATTGAGGATGAACCTGAAATAATTTGTCCGATCCTGGATGGACCATAATTATTGTTTCATGTTGAACCAGGTTCGACATCAATATTTGAGGTTCATCCTATATTAATTGAGGATGAACCTGAAATAATTTGTCCGATCCTGGATGGACCATAATTATTGTTTCATGTTGAACCAGGTTCGACATAAATATTTCAGGTTCATCCTATATTAATTGAGGATGAACCTGAAATAATTTGTCCGACCCCGGATGGACCATAATTATTGCTTCATGTTGAACCAGGTTCAACATAAATATTTGAGGTTCATCCCATATTAATTGAGGATGAACCTAAAATAATTTGTCCGACCCTGGGTCGACCATAATTATTCAGGATGATACTAAAATCCCACGATTCAATACGCTCCACGAGCCAATCAGTTGAGTCGTTACAAACGCGAACAATGGGACATAACTTGGGGAAAAAAGCAAGATAAACTTGATGCAGGCACACAGCTTCAGACAACGAATCCCGCTGAGAGAGTGTTTTGTATGCGCTTCGCACGATTTTTTTTCGACCCTTTGTAATCACGCAAAATAAATAAGATTTTTTCCCGTGAAAATGTCAGATGGGCAGTGTTGATTGCTTACTGTACTGTTACAAACAAGTTGTGTTTTAATTTTGAAATATGACTCGCTAACCAATAGTGTTGCGGACCGGACTGCAAACAAACGGTCCGGTACCGGTCTAGGCGTGGTCCGCGGTGCGGTCCGATGAGGACCGGGCCGCCCCTGCTGTACTGGTACACAGACACGCTGGACAGGTCCGGGGTGGTCCAAGGGACCGGTCCAGGGAGACGCAAAGGGAAGTTTTGCACTGTCCCAATTGATACACAAACTGATAATTTCATCTTGATAGACGGTGAATACATTGAAGTCGAGTAAGTTTGAAGTAACTGTCAACTATATTGAGCCAATCTGTCACCAATCAACCACCTGCATCCTGTGATTCCTGTCACAGGTGTCGGGTGAAGGTATCAGCGATGAGCGGTTCTACAAGAAAGTTCCCAAAATAGCGAACGCTCAAATTCGGTGACAAGAAGCTGTCATTCAATTCCTTTGTCGGCAAAGAATTTCAATGTGTATTGTGTATCTATTTCTATAAACCCCGACCCTATTAAATTGGACCATGGGCGCAGATCATGGGGGGGGGGGGGGGGGGCGTGCCCCACAAAGTTTTTCGGGGGGGGGGGGCATTACATGTCCCCGCGCTCCTCCCACATATATAGGTCCGATAGCAGCTGATATTGTTCGAGCAATGCTGCAATAGGCGAAAGTCGCGGATTTTCAGCTTGTTTTTTCAAAATGTCCTCCCGCAGGGCCAAACCATGCTTGGCCCTGCGCGTTGTGTGTCCGTGCGATAGGCGGAAATCGTGTATTTTCAGCTTAAATTTTCAAATTGTCCCCCCGCAGGACCAAAACATGGTTGGCCCTGCGCATTGTGTAACAACCCCCCCCCACCCCCCCCCCCCCCCCCGTATTTGTTAAAATCTGTTTTGACTCATCATTTTCACACAGGTAACAATGTTGGGAAGCGGTTTAATATGCCAGAATGATCGAAATGCATGCCCACCCCCTCTTCCCCCAAAGAATTTCAAATTGCTCTGCGGCTCCTGGGTCAGCATGTTTTCGGTGTCATTGTGGGGCATGTCACGGTGTTATGTTCATGGAAGCAGGTGACTGTTTTGAACAAATCTCGCGATAATGCCTCAGCTGTAGGGCCGTCGCTAGAGCCTTTAAATGGGGGTGGGGGTGGGGGTTGAGAGCCCTCGAAATTCCAACTGGGTAGTGGGCGCGTTCTTGACAAACTATTGGAACTGTAGATCTTCCTAATTCGGCGAGCACGGTCACGCCGGGTCGACCATGGTTCGGCCAGACGTGAGAAAATTGTTAAATTTGGCATTCAAAGGAACAATTTCCTTTCTTCTGGAGGATCAATTCCCATTTCAACATACCCCGAAAAGTTTGTTTTTTTCTGATCAAATAACAAAATTCATCTTTTGAAAATTTCGATTTCTGTCCAATAACCTTTGAAAAACTATGCAGAATTATTATATGTTCTGCAAGTTTTAGCCAATCGTTTATACCAAACCTGCACAATTTAGAGAATTCCATCCATTCCAGGCATTGATTACTGGGTCCCATTTTACCATTAATATAGAACTTCTTCAGCACAGTACAGAAACACTGCTTCATTTCCCTTGCCCTTCCCCACCCTACCCCACAGAGGCACTTTTTTGAACTCCTCAATTAAATTTTTAAATTTCACGAGACGTTTTCCCGATATGTTGGTTAGCAGTGATGCGAACCGTACCGGACCGCCAACGATGTTCCGGTCCGGTCCGGTCCAAGAAATATCGGTCCGATATTCTAGATGGACTGGTCCAAGGCGGTCGAATTCAGGGGCACAGGTCTCTCTCTTTAGAGTTTGTGTGTGTGTGTGTGTGTGTGTGTGTGAGGGGGGGGGGGCTGGGTGGCAGGGGGGGGGGGGGGTACACAATGCGCAGGGCCAACCATGTTTTTGTCCTGCGGGCGGAAAATTTGAAAATGTAAGCTGTAAATACACGATTTCCGCGTATTGCTCGGACACACAACGCGCAGGGCCAAGCATGGTTTGACCCTGCGGGAGGAAATTTTGAAAAAAGCCAGCTGAAAATACGTGATTTTCGCCTATTACAGCATTGCTCGAACAATATCAGCTGCTATCGGACCTATATATGTGGGAGGGGCGCGGGGGACATAACATGTAATCCCCCCCCCGAAAAACTTTGTGGGACACACGCCCCCCCCCCCTCGTCCCCCCCCCCTTCCCCATGATCTGCGCCCATGGTCCAATTTAATAGGGTCACCACACCAAACCTACCAGATGAAATACAGGGACCAAGTTACTACCAACTAAATAGTTTCCATGCGCACATAATCCGACAAAGGAATTGAATGACAGCTTCTTGTCACCGAATTTGAGCGTTCGCTATTTTGGGAACTTTTTTGTAGAAGCGCTCATCGCTGATACCTTCACCCGACACCCGTGACAGGAAACACAGGATGCAGGTGGTTGATTGGTGACAGACTGGCTCAATATAGTTGACAGTTACTTCAAACTTACTCGACTTCAATGTATTCACCGTCTATCAAGATGAAATTATCAGTTTGTGTATCAATTGGGACAGTGCAAAACTTCCCTGTGCGTCTTCCTGGACCGATCCCTTGGACCGCCCCGGCCCGGTCCAGCGTGCCCGTGTACCGGTACAGCAGGGTCGGCCAGGTCCTCATTGGACCGTACCGCGGACCACGCCTGGACCGGTACCGGACCGTTTGTTTGCGGTGCGGTCCGCAACACTATTGGTTAGCGAGTCATATTTCAATATCAAAACACAACTTGTTTGTAACAGTACAGTAAGCAATCAACACTGCCCATCTGACATTTTCATGGGAAAAAATCTTATTTATTTTGCGTGATTACAAAGGGTCGAAAAAAAATCGTGCGAAGCGCACACAAAACACTCTCTCAGTGGGATTCCTTGTCTGAAGCTGTGTGCCTGCATCAAGATTATCTTGCTTTTTCCCCCCAGTTATGTCCCATTGTACGCGTTTGTAACGACTCAACTGATTGGCTCGTGGAGCGTATTGCATCGTGGGATTTTAGTATCATCCTGAATAATTATGGTCGACCCAGGGTCGGACAAATTATCTTAGGTTCATCCTCAATTAATATGGGATGAACCTCAAATATTTATGTCGAACCTGGTTCAACATGAAGCAATAATTATGGTCCATCCAGGGTCGGACAAATTATTTCAGGTTCATCCTCAATTAATATAGGATGAACCTGAAATATTGATGTCGAACCTGGTTCAACATGAAACAATAATTATGGTCCATCCAGGGTCGGACAAATTATTTCAGGTTCATCCTCAATTAATATAGGATGAACCTGAAATATTTATGTTGAACCTGGTTCAACATGAAACAATAATTATGGTCCATCCAGGGTCGGGCAAATTATTTCAGGTTCATCCTCAATTAATATAGGATGAACCTGAAATATTTATGTCGAACCTGGTTCAACATGAAACAATGATTATGGTCCATCCAGGGTCGGACAAATTATTTCAGGTTCATCCTCAATTAATATAGGATGAACCTGAAATATTGATGTCGAACCTGGTTCAACATGAAACAATAATTATGGTCCATCCAGGGTCGGACAAATTATTTCAGGTTCATCCTCAATTAATATAGGATGAACCTGAAATATTTATGTCGAACCTGGTTGAACATGAAACAATAATTATGGTCCATCCAGGATCGGACAAATTATTTCAGGTTCATCCTCAGTTAATATAGGATGAACCTCAAATATTGATGTCGAACCTGGTTCAACATGGAACAATAATTATGGTCGATCCAGGGTCGGAAAAATTATTTTAGGTTCATCCTCAATTAATATAGGATGAACCTGAAATATTTATGTCGAACCTGGTTGAACATGAAACAATAATTATGGTCCATCCAGGATCGGACAAATTATTTCAGGTTCATCCTCAGTTAATATAGGATGAACCTGAAATATTTATGTCGAACCTGGTTCAACATGAAACAATAATTATAGTCCATCCAGGGTCGGACAAATTATTGATCGCGTACGAGAGGGTCATAAATATTATTTTAGGATGAACCTGAAATAATATAGGATGAACCTGAAATAATATAGGATGAACCTCAAATAATATAGGATGAACCTCAAATAATATAGTATGTACCTCAATAATTATTTTCGAACCTGTTCGTACGCCATAGATTTCTTTCCTTTCGTTTTTAACGGCTGTGTGAAATGGACTAATCATAACATGGACGTCACCTTACTCTGAGGGTATATTCCTCTTGGTCCGACAGAGAGTAAGAATTTTGGGACAAAAAATTATAAAGTTTGAATCTTTTTGAATTGCGATTTCTTTGAATAGCACAGACCGGTTTCGGGTATGGCGTTTGTTAAGGCGTTTATGCATGAGTGTAAAAACGATTCTATCCCCCCCCCCCCCCCCCCCCCAAAAAAAAAAAAAAAAAAAAATAAGATAGAACACAACGAGCGTAGAGTACGGGGTACTTGAATTAACTTCCAAGTTGGAGTTTGGAGAAATACGGGAAAAAACTCCAATAAGGGTCGTTGATTCGCGGGTCGTGTTTACAGAGTGTAAATTTCGGGCCAATACCATTTCTATTGTACACAGATGATAAGGGTGTTAGTGAATCACCTTTAGATCACAAAATACGAAAGGTACAAAAATGAGTGCGACGTTAACTTGCCTTAAAAGCAGCAAATCTAAATCTGTCTTGCTTTAAAAAGACTCGATGAATGTCGCGAGCAGGTGTGTTGCACGCATTACAGTGACTGTTAATTGAATCACCACTTTGCTAATGAAAATTATTCAGTTAATAGCAGTATTCAATTAAAATGAATTTAGCACCCCCCCCCTCCCCGTACTGGATTTACAGAGACCAAATTTAGGTCTATAAACAAGAGAAATCGGTGAATGTCGGGGTAATTCCTTGACATATTACAAGAGTTTTTAGTTTTTATTCAGTTAAGAGGAGTTCACTCTATAACCAATATGTAATTAACAGTTCAAGTTTGTAACGAATACATGATAAATGAGCGTATGTTTGGAAGTTATATTCAATTAACAGGGTTATACTATTAAGGAATATCCAAATAAGTGGGCTCCATTGTACCACACCACAAGTATATCTTGGGCTAGTAACAGTCGGGATGACTGATTTATAAAATTTCTGCGTATCCATATGGACCAAAATTAAATACCACATTTCAATAGTCGGTTAAAAATAGAAACGGTCACTTAACAAATGAACAAACCATAAAGAAAACGTCACATGAATTTCACGAATATATTTTTCATTATTCATAGCAACATACTAGACGGAATTAAGATTTGGAATCATGTGACAACTACAAAAATCATTTTAAATCTTAGGAAAGCTGTGTTGTAGAAAGTAGAAAGTATTAGGCGCAAACCGAACCGCATTTCAAAGATTTTCGAATCTTACACTCGTATAATCAATAAGTCCTCTTCCACATTCTCTTCACGAACGATTTGTACATTAATAACCAGCTAAACTATTCTGGCAAGACGCATGAAATATATATAAATCCTTCTGATATGGACACAAGACAACCGTGAAAATTCCAGGCGCGTTAGGACAGAACACAATTTTCTGCTACACCCACCGCCCCTATTCACTCTTTTCGAACCTTATGGAACCTAGTCGATCCTTCAACGCAATTTTTTTCAAGTTCGCAATTCACGACTCTTGCTGAAGGGGTTCGTAGTTTTAACCATTGATTAGTAAAATGCCATAATGCTTGGTGTCCTAATTGCTCCAAACCACACCATCTACATCCTTTATTGAGAGAATTCGAGCCAGCAAAAGAACTCCCATCTGTTGGAGTACACCATCATAACATATCCCCACTATAAAAAATGTTCGCAAATATCGTCTGCCATTCGTGTTATGTACGGGGTTAAATGGTTTGCAGAGTTATCTTTCGAAAGGAAACTTCACGCCGCCGTTTTTTAAATAAAAAAATCTCTGCTACTGTTTCGATGGGCGGCTGTTACACAAGGAATCTCTCCCAACAGAGATTCGAGCCACTGTCATTTCATTTCCACTGATCAAATGTTTGACGAAGTGAGCACCTTTTCTCAAGGGCAGTTAAATATAATAATTGATGAACAAACCCAATGCAGAAATTAATCTTCTGTTCCCGATTGTGTACATCAGCCGAGATATCAAACATTATTGCACTTATGAACCTTTTGAACGCCTATCGGTTTCATTTAGACTGATTTCATTCCTTTGACTCCAGTGTCGTAGATAAGGGTGAGAAGTGCCCCGCCTTAACACGCCGAATATTGAGTTCTGACTGAATTTTTTACTCGCACGTTTGTCCACTCAAGAAATAGTATCATCAGTTATTGAGAAATGTTGTTCATTTAAGCGGGGTACACTCCGATTGAAATGTAAACGTTGAGACCAAAATATTTCCGACAGAAACTTCCTGTTTAGAGAATCTGAGCATTCCACTTTTACCGAAAAAAACCCCGTGTATACCACTTTTAAACACGTAGAAACTAAAGTCAAGTCTGTGTACCAGTGATGCAAAATACAGCAGACCCTCTGGAGCCCGTGATCCAAATAGCAGTTAGCATTGAGGGTCTTAAAATCTAAACTAATGTTTCTAGATAAGTGTCGTCTGCCTGGACAGGCAGACGACACTTAACTTGAAACACTTACCGCGTTACACGTGCCATGCTGTATAAAATGTCCAATTTACAATGCTTGGCGTCGGCAGCTATTTATTAACTCTGGTAATAACAATTTGATGAAAGTCGTGAACTGCACTAAACTCCATAGCCGAGCATGGAACCATGATGGTCGGAAACAGTGAACATAACCAGCTAAATATGGCTCATATACTTGAACTGTTATAGAAATAATTACAGAACTTTCATCTTTGCGATCATAACAAGTCTGTTTTTGTTCTTTATTCTAAGAACATAGTTCATTTTTTTCGCTCGCAGTATTCTCTCTACAAAGCCAGACATCATACTTCTGGCGAGATAATGACTTGATGCAAGCACTTTTGATATGTTTACATTCTAACAATGTTCAATAGATGCCGCTAAAAGCTTCCGTCCACTCTCTAGTCTATAATAATTGTCTCCATACTGCAAACTTACTCTCCGCAAATTTTATAATGTCATTATCAACAGTTTGAAGATTGGCGACTTCAGACGATGATAGAGACGCAAAAGATTACAATTGATTTCAAGACTTGTGATTTCAGTTGAGTTATCTGCGTCAATTGCTTGGATATTTATCATGAAATAGAGAGGCTCGGTTTTCCAAGATTTAACCCATGTTGCTTATGCCTTCACATTGCTTATTCATCTTACATGGACGCCGGAATCAACCCAGCAGATTCCAGACCAAATTCTTTAAAACGGCGACAATAGTAGGACGTTCCCTGACGCCTGCGTATGTGGGTATGCGTGTGAGTGAGGGTGGTGTGTGTCTGTTTGCGAGGGGGCCTTTGTATTGTGTATTTGTTTGTACTTTAGAAAAACACCTAAAAAACCACAAAAAAACAAAACAAAACAATGGCCTCATAGAGATTAACATACATGATATAATAATGGTACCTTGTAACGTCTGAACGCATATTGTTTCTAGGGGTCAAATCAGGATATACATTGAGAGGCGTCGATAAGCATCTCGATCGAGTTCTCTTCAGTTTGTTGATGTTTTTTTGTCCATTAATCCTGCCCTATTGTGGGTAGGCTGCAGAGCTAAATGGAATACGTTGAGAATTGACTATATATAGAGTAATTTGACATACGCCCATAAAATGGAGTTTCCTCGAGAATAATCAAGTTCCAAGTAAAAAAAGCCAAGAAGCACAAGCAAAACTTAAGGGCATCTGGGTGTAATCCGAAGGTTTATCGACAAAAACTTTATTTGTGCTTTTCAAAATAATTTTATGGGGGTAGAATTGTGTTGAGTGTAGTGTTTGAGGTGGTTATAAATTAACTGCATTCACTTTTAGATAATAACACTTTAGTGTCACAAAAAGGTCCTATTTCAACGACCTGCTTTCGAATGTCTCGGGGGAACTTTTCCCCGACCATTACCAACCTGCTCCCGTCTGAAATTATTGGACCTATCTCAATTGTTCTTCTGGTACCCATGTCTTCTTAGACCACTTAAATTTTCGTTGGGGTCGTGACCTGTTTGAAATTTTCAGATAGGCACCAAAGTTGTGTGTAGGATAAGGAAGACCTGGTCGGGGACCGTCCATGGTCCTCGGAAATTCGTGGATAAGGGATAATATGGCCTGTAGCATTTTCTGATATTCAAGTCGTCCTTTCCTCCCTTTTTGAATTTATTACAAATATGTCTTTAACTCATCATTTCTGTGTACGTTAAATGATTCAAGGGTTTGTCATACATCTTCATTGGACTAAGGACTGACAGAGACAGGTCTTTCGCATTCGTTTTGTGATGTTGTAAGGTGTACGAAGTGGATCTTCGTAATTTCCTCTTTGCAGGACCTCTATAAGTTGAGTCTTTTATTCTCGACGCCTGATCAAAAGCTGACCGTACTGAACATTTCTAAAGACCTTTAGAACGGTTTCAAGAGCACCTCCAAGACTTAATTTGAAAAATTATAACTCTGGATAAGACGTGCGTCTATTACTTGAACCCAGATTCAAAGCTGAAAAACAAGCAAGAGAAGCAGATTGGTTCACCTCCATCAAGGAAATTCTAATTCTGGCAAGGTGGTGGCTTCGGGGTTCTGGTGACAGCAAGGCGGTAAACATGATTAACGCCCTTGCGTGCAGCTTCCGGATATTCCAGAACAAAACAGCAACTCTCTTGTCACAAGAATAGGTATAATGTAGGCTTTTTTGACCACATGTTTCTCCGTCAACTGAATCAACTTTTATTCACTTCTGACGTATTGTCTAAATTTCTTTTATTTTTTCATCAAATCCGGTCATAGCTGTCGGATTTGATGAAAAAATATTTTAAAAATACTCATCGTTTTGTGTTAACTATCGAAATAATAATCACACCGTATATGAACAATATTACACCACAGAATTATGCTAGTTGGGAGACCATCAACCAAAAAACGGCATGGAAAACTCCAAGCTGAGATGCTTCTGTTTCCTGACCGGGTCACACTTTCTGATGCAGTAACAAAATGTGGCTTTGAGATTCTCCCTCATACTATTTACTCTCCTAAGCCTTCCCCTCTGACTTCTGTCTCATTCCCAAAAATCAAATCACCCCGCGAGGGAGAGTTTATGCGTCTGACAATGACGTCAATGGGCAGACATATACAGAGAAGAAACCACGCTGGATCATCACGGGAATAAGTGTATTGACATCCTGGAGGAATAAATTGAAAAGTAACGTGAAAACCATTTTTATTCAGCAAGGTTATTAATGCGAGGCCGCGAACTTTTTTATCCACCCTGGTAACCTTCTCGAACGCATAAGGAGGCTATGTTTCTAGGTCCACAAGTATTATGTTAACTTACGAATGTAGCCCATTACTGATACTGACAAAAGGTATGTACAAATTAACCTGACAACTGAAACATATCACAGACTGGCAAAATATCGGTTTAGCAATATTACATTAAATTTATGACAAAATCTTGTGCTAAGGAATTAGGTAAACATGTGTCTCTGAGCTTGTATTCCTCATTCAGTGTATCAAGAATATCACAACGAAATATAATATCAACGCCACCAAGGGCCATGTATTGAACAAATGCCCGAGGTACAGCACCTCCTGCTTTGGTCTGCATGTGTGTGTGGTGTAGAACCACTGATCTGTGTCCAACTGAATTTCTGGAACGCTCATTGATCACATACAGAAGGAGTCTCAACCGTCGCCAAAAATTCTCGAAGGTTTTCAGTTCCTTGACGCCTCGTAATTTCAAAAAATATTCTTTGACGTCAGTGAAAAATAAAAATGTGGATGATGTACAGATTTTCTGCGGTATAGTAAATTGAATATTTACAATATAAGCCCCTATGTTAGTTATTCTTGACCAAATTTATACACAGTATTCTTAGTTTTCGTGCAAGGTATACGCCATAACTTTTGATGAAGTGGCGTAACAGCTTTCACATCATCAAATGTCATGGATTGGGAAGAATTACCACGTTTATTGACCTTACGCTCATCTTAGGGGGAGGGTAGGGGAGTGGCCAGTTTGAGTGGTGACGTTTTTTCGTTGACGTTCCATCAATCCAGTTGTGTAGTGTTGTGTGTTTACAACATATTTTAGATATTATTGACAAAAAAACAAAAAAAAAAAAAACAAAAAAAAAAAACAAGCGGCAGGTTTGGAAAGCTGATACAGTATTATTAGTTTTCAAGCCAGGTAAACGCCGTGACATTTGATGAAGTAAAAGCTAATACGCTGTGGTTTAACAGCTTTTATACAATGATTACCTATTGTACTGTATATGAAAAGCCTATGACATAAATTTTAGCTTTATACACCAACCGTGGTGAACACGCCAGCAATGGGATTTCATTAGTTAAAATTTACACCTACAGTGGAACTACTTCCAAGTTGACCTTTGGTGACGTCGACCTGAATGCGAACTTGTCTAAATTTATCGCACATCGCCTCGCGAAGAGTGAAATGAAAGTGGCAATTATTTATTACGTTTTTAAATGGGTTTACCCCATAAAACACCAAAAAGTAACAAACATGCATTGTCTCATGTTAATAAAGCATCCATAGATCGAAATAATATGTTATGTTATTAAAATGAAAAAGGCACTGTTTCTTTTTCTATTGGTGACAAAATGGACAGCGGAAGTACCGCCCACCGGTGCTCATGTAAACAAAACAGATTCGCACGTGTGGACATCTGCTGCTCAGTAAAATCGAGAAAAAATAATAGCGACTCTTAATAATCTGACGATCGTGGTATAATTAAAATATACCCAAAGTAGTTTGGTGTACCAAGTGTTCACCACTCGTGGTGATGTGATGTTAACCACGCGCCAAAGGCTCGCGGTTAACACCACTTCACCACTCGTGGTGAACATCTGGTACACCAAGCTGCTATGGGTATATTCTATATTCACGTCATAAAACGTCATGGATTGGGAGTGGTTAGCGCGTTCATTGATTCGATGCCATCTGGGAGAGGGGGGGGGGTGGAGGTTGCAGTTTGAGGGATGACGTTTTTCGCTGACGTTCTAGCAATCCAGTTGTATAGAGATCATTATGTAGGACAGATACGTCCTGGGAGTTGTTAATATACAGCACGCTCTTTAACCCTTTACCCAACACAGACGATATCAAAATTTATTATTTTAAATGTAATTTTTTTAATTTTTTGAAAAATAATATTTTTTGCAGCTGCTGAATTTGCATATTACGCGGGCGGATGTGGCCGATTCGGTGGGTAAAGGGTTAAAAAATTGAAAACAGATTGTCGACAAGATTGCGACTGGGTCAAAACAAAAGAAAAGAGTGTAACCTTATGCATAATTTTATATCTTATTGCCCATCACTCTAAAATGATTTTGTTGTTATAAGATACGTAACGTATCGAATTCACGAGACTGGGGGAAAATACTATAAAACTTACATAACTGTATTTTTGAGGACTGCATTTTTTATCTGTGACTTTAAATATCCGAAATTAATCACTAGCGTTTTGAATGACGTGGTAATTTACAGTATGTAAATTTGAAATGCCGGTGTTTCGCTTCATTCGTATATATTCATTGATAGAAAATACAATCCCCGCAAATAGAATTATCAAAATTTTATAGTGCCGGCCCCAGATCAAGCAAGATGGAATATGACAACACAGATTAACCTGCTGCTGGTATAATTGGTTAATTACATGGCAATGAGTATTTCAAGTCTGAATGCTACACCTGAAATATAAGAAGAAAATAAGTTTGTTTGTTTGACTGGATTTAGTGACATTTCACTACACAGAGTCATATCGTGTCGGCCAGTTTGAAGGGTGGAGGAAGCGACCTAGGTACCCGGATTAGCAGTGGTCGAAAGAAAGTGAACCATCGGCGTACAGTACGTCTCAGTACACAAACAGCGCCGCCGTGCCCCAAGATGAAAGAAGTTATATTAACCAAATAAGGCACTATTGTACAGGACATCAGAAAGAGGGTGGGGGCTCGGAATTGGGGGGGGGGGGGGGGTGTTGCCAGGGGTTGCTGTAGGAGTCCACGATTCTTGGGTCAGGCCTGGGTCACCCAAAGTTCTGATTCCTGTGCGAAGCCTCCCCCAGGGACCGAATTTCCTCTCCCCGACCAGCAGGACATTGCACATATCCACGCCTTAGTAATATATTACAATGCTGGAGGTCTAAATTCAACTTTACTCCAAATTGCCTTCAAGAACACCTATTTTATTAGGGTCTTGAATGAAGCATTTTCAAATAGACAAAATGTTCGCCTTAGAATTTTGCTCACGCTACGTGAGCCGTTTGAGCCAGGAATGATATGAATTTGAAAAAAGCTGGAACGCTCGTTGCCCGGCGAGTCATAATTTATAGGCGGTGTTGAGGGGCGATTAGTTTTATAATATAATACAATTTGATAACTCATTTAGTCTACATATTAACATACACTGCATTTTTAGATCGACAGTTCTGTTAGACGTCAATAAATTATTGGTATGATTTTAGTACAATTGTTCACAAATCTGTTCAAACCAGTTAATCGCCGCTGTGTCTATTTTTGCAGTACTTTACAAACGTTTTTGCGATAGAATGGTATCAGTACACCATTAATTAGTACGTGCCACTTTGACATCAACGATTGGAAACTGATGCTGAATTTGTTAAAAAGTCAATAAACATGCTGAGCAATTACTGAAAATAAAGGAGCTAGACGGAAGAGTGGAGGAGGGGCGCTAATTTTCTTTGAGAGTACTACAAATTATGTTTTATATAGCCCATAGAAGTTAACAAGAAATCACGTAAGTAATAATTGATTTTGTTTCTGGTGAGTATATTTTAGAGAGAAATTTAACTCTTTCAACAAAGAGTTCCCGAATGCAATAACTGCTTAACCCTTTTACCTAACATGAAAAGCAGACGACACTTGTAAACAAAATTCTTGAATAACTATATTTTTTCATATTTTGTCTCAAAAACATAGGTTATGACCCCTCTTTGGAACGAGCTCGTTCCAAAGGGGGTCATAACCTATGTTTTTGAGACAAAAAAATGAAAAAAATAATGAAAATTATTTGGCGATTTTTGTGAATAGCGCTTTTTGCCATTACGTTGGGTAAAGGGATAAGATACAGCCACAGCAAACGTATTTGTAAGGAGATTCAGCCATAACGTAATGAAAGAAATTCACCAGACCCCCCCCCCCCCCGGAAAAAAGAACCCACAACTCGTTTAACCCCCCCGCAACCCCCGCCCCCCTCCCCCACCCCCACCCCCCCCAAAAAAAAAAAACAGAAAAAAGGAAGAAAAAAAAGAAGATAAATACATTTCCAAAACGTGAACCGAGAAAGCTGATTTGTGAATCCGTTAGTGATGTCTTCACCAAAAATGCTCAGTATAAAATTTGAATCTGACTGTTTGAATAGTTCTTACTGTATGATGACAACAAGTGTGGAAGGACGGATGGTCGTACGGGCAGGCCAAACAAAAAAATGAACCTAACCAATCCCTATATCTCCAATGAACTACAGACTAAGAAATGGAAAATTGTATAACCTGAGCAGTCATTTCAAGTAAAGTGCGACAGTTGCCCTGAAACAACTGAAAGGAACAACGTTTCGATTACTTTTAAGTCCGATAAAATAATTTGAATTTCCTATTTTCTACGAGTGAAACACTAGAATCGTTTTTGCGACTTTGATTTATCTGCAATCAAGGCAGTAGAAATGGAAAGATTGTTAATTAATGTGGGTCCAAATAGTAGGTGTTTGAAAGGTCACCCTGTTGAGTAAGAAAGTACTGCTCCCATTATGTATTATTATAGACAAACTGCTTCCACTGGCGATTCAAAGCCCTTTATTTATCGTAACGATCAAAAACAGCCAACCCTTTTAACTTGGGTCACCATTCAAATTTTATTATTTTCCCATTTCCTTTGCCTAAAAACAAAGCTTATGAACCTCAATGGAACGAGCTTAAGAAGCTCGTTCCAAGGAGAGTGATAATGCTATGTTTTCGATGCAAATATGAACATTTTTAGTTGTTAAAACTTTTTGTTGTTATTGCAAGTTTAATCTTTTATTCATATTAGACAAAAGATTAAACGTCACAAAAAATCGTTTATTATCATTTGATCATGTTTTAGACATGGATGACAATTTTCGTCATTGGAAGAGATTTACAGGCAAGGTTGCTCCCCTTAATTTTCTGAAGCTTTCAGTAAATTAATACCAAGGGATTGGGGATTTCATATAAAACTGAAATTTCGAAATGTTAGCAGGTTTGCATCATTGACGTGTGCATCATTTCACGAACTTAAGGCATTTTCCTGTAGTGTAGTATAAAATACAGTAGATGGATTTTTACATTTTTCTCCAATCGGTTTGAACGTTTGACCATTATTCTCTGTTGAACCTCATTTAACCCTTTAACAACGCAGACGATATCAAAATTTATTATTTTAAATATCATTTTTTGAAATTTTTGAAAAAATGTCAACAAAACCATATCATGTGACCC
Source organism: Pictodentalium vernedei (assembly GCA_031216915.1). Lineage (NCBI taxonomy): Eukaryota > Metazoa > Mollusca > Scaphopoda > Dentaliida > Dentaliidae > Pictodentalium > Pictodentalium vernedei. The sequence continues at coordinate 223,500,538 of CM062289.1, read as the reverse complement.
CTCGTTGGAACGAGCTCGTCGAGCTCGTTCCAACGAGGGGTCACATGGTATGGTTTTGTTGAAATTTTTTCAAAAATAATATTTTTTCAACTGCTGAATGTGCATATTACGCGGGCGGATGCGGCCGATTCGTTGGGTAAAGGGTTTAAAATAAAAAAAAACAGCATTTTCACCATCTTTTGATGTTCGGTATCTTCTTTTCTGTTAATTATATCAATGGAGTGACATATAATATAGACACTGTCCTTTCCATTAATATAAAAGTCTAGAAGATGAGATTTGCTAATTTTGTTTCATGGGAGGAAGACAAATTTGCAAATTACTGTGAAAACACATTCGCTATATGAAGAGACTAATGCCACCATGACACTTGCACGCCTTTTGGTCACGAACAGGTCCGCATTCTTGCGTGCCAACACGCGCCACATTTGGGGCACGAAACTTCTCTTCAAGACAAAGTTAAGCATAGTTTGCGCCATGTCATGCCATCTGACACGCATTTGTTACGAACTAGGTCCGCATCTGCCACGAACACGTGACACATCTATGTAACGCAATGGCACACCATGGCAATCATCATTACGCCATAGTTACGCCAAGATTACGCACTATTTGCGCATAAGTTGCGAGATTGTCACGCCAGGGCACGGATGGTTACTCGTTGACACGCCATAGTTGCGCATGCGTGGAGTCATCATGGAGGAATTTGGGGTGCGACTGCCCACGCATTGGGACCCTAAAGCGGTTCCATTCCTAACACATTGGGCAAACTATGCACAAACTATGCGCAACCTATGCGCAACCTATGCGCACCATTGCGTGCTAATGCGTTCCACTGCTGTTTACGTTGCCACGGAGGCCCGCTTTACCAAGCAGTGACACTCAGTGGCCCGCAAAAGTTGCGCATTAGGCATGTCACTGGCACGAAAATAATGTCGCGAGACCTCAAAATGTATTTTTGAAAATTTCAAAAAAATGTGCAGTTGTCTAAAATATTGACATTCCAACTTCATCTGGGAAGGATGTTGCTGGTCTTGCTTCTGAAACTCCAATGCCTGGTTAGTTGGTTGTTTTGAAGAAGCATACCATGCACTCAAGCTTTTTTCCCCGTAGACTTGTTGACTGTATTATAATGGACGTTATGACCCGATGAACACACTGGACTGATCGTGAATCCCATCTCGGGACTGACTGGGCACTAATGTTCCAGCAGATTATGGTTTTAACTGGCCGAAGACGCGCGTGTACTTTCCGTTAGCACGCCAAAGGCGCGCGGCGCGGGGACGTTGTGGGGTTCGTCACCCCCTCATGACGACTCTATTAGCATTATAATGGTAATATCCAGAAGTCGAAAAGGAGGAAGAAGCTAAGAAGCAAAGGCCACTGAGACCCGGTCAGTCCACAGTCCCACTGGACGATACATTGGAGTTTGTTGTCTTCAGGCATGTAAAATCTGCCACCTAAGTTTTATAGGTAATAATGTGTCCGCGGAAAACGAGTTTAAGTATCGAAGAGGCATTATATGCTATCCAATCGGTTTAAAGGGTGGAAACGTCATTGAAAATTACAAAGCCTGGGATGTCAAGTGCCATTATACCTTTACGTGTATGCATGCACCTTCTTGAAGTTTGAAAGAGGAACAAAAAGATGCGTCTCCCTTTTTAGGTCGACACTTTACTGCCGAGTAAGCATAAGGTCTTGCACATGACAAGCTTCAATAATATTTGTATACACTTGAATATGTTCGTCAAAAATAACTCATCAAGGTATTTAATACCAATATAACCAAAATAAACAAGTTTGGGTTATACAGATTTCCAGACAAGAGTGGTTGGAAGTACATTCACATTATATCTTACCGCCTACAAGTATCTGGGAATTTCATTGGTTCAAAGACGTCACATGCAGACTGCATATAAAACCATATACTGCCTGTCAACATCAATATACGCTGACAGCTGTGGGTAATCTCCCCTTTGTTCATTGATTATTCAAAATGGCGGCAGCCGATAAACGCTTCAAGTTGAAAGAGTGAGTGTTGGAAGCCCATATTTGGTCTGAAGTGCAGGTTAGGCAACTTAAAAGGCTTCATATTCTGTGGATCTGTGTCATGTTACCTTCGAAATGAAACTGTTTGGTATGTATGAATTTGCCTTGTTACAATTTTTGGGAGAGTGCACTCCCATAAATTGTAACAAGGCAAAGACACGTGGACACATTGTGAGAATTCTCTCATTTAATTTTGATCTCTGTTGTTATTAGTTCTGTGCATCGATGCAGCAGTCGGTAAGATATTTTCGTTACACAGTTTGTTGGTAGCCTAATATGGTATATATGGTGTCACTTCATTTTTTCACTCTCGTCCAATATGAAATTAACTGACACCATATATACCATATTAGGCCACCAAAAAACTGTGTAACTAATAATAAATATATGGTCGCCTGAGTGCTAGAATGTCCTATGTCCACTATGGGACAATATGTCCACTATGGGACACTATGTCCACTATGGGACATAGGACATTCTGGCCACTCAGGCGACGATATGTCTATCCAACGCCACACAGTTGATGAAAAAATCCCGCCAACGTTATTCACATAAAATAGCTATTCAAGTTGTATTTTTTTCAATTCTTTCTTTTAAAAAAATAACTTCCAACCACTCATTGGAACGAGATCGTTGAACGCATTCCGATGATTTTTGGAAACCAAAAATGAAAATCTTTAGTTTTCAAGTAAACTTGAAACAAATCTTCTCTCCCAGATTTGTTGGGGAGAGTGTTAAATAGTGTTTTGAATCAACAAGCATGACGTACATTCTCTTTGTATTCATATTCAGCCTCCGTTTGCAACTGTAAAGTGCAATATATTTAAAAGGAGCCCTGGTGGATGCAAGATAAATTCAAAAAATGACATGGTTACGTAGAGTTTTGCCCAAAAGATACGAAAGTGGCAAGTGAAAAGTTTTCTGTATTGATTTGTGGGGAATCGATCACACGTGAACCACTAACTTCGTTCTTTGAGAAAATGAGGCTCAAAGATTTACGAGCACAATTTGCAGGACAGCCTAGTCCCGAAAAAGAGAATCTCATTTTCAATATACCCCTGATCAACTAAGCCTGTTTTATTATCCACGTGCAGACCAGATTGTTTTTAAATTCATCAAACGGAAACGTAACAAATTGTACATATTTATTAAACCCAGCTGCAATTCCGCTCAAGGATGGACAAGTAGATTTTTACAAGAAAATCACGCATTTTCTTCCCCTTTCACCCCATTACACCTCTGTCTCTCCAATATGGAAATCTCACCCCTAACTATTCATGCCAAGTCTGGTGGTGAGTGGATATACGACTCAGAAGGACGAAGGGAACAAATGCACGAACATACTTTTCGCTAATTATAATATGATGATGGTAATCATGAACACATACTTCAGGTTCTCTAGGTAAATGTATTTATTTCCCATCTTCTTGTGTTCTAATTATGCTTCGAAAAAAGACTTTTCTTAAGTACAAGCCTCCAGTGTCTTATGTGCTCTATTTTGACCCAAACATAGTGGGTGCAAACATCTTCAGCTCTCTGTCCCCTAAATCGGTACATTTGAAGCGTATTTTGGGATTACTACTTTGAAACTTAAAGAAAAGAGAGACATTTTCCAACTTTTAATGGCAAGTGACAAAATTCTGGGGAGAGAGAGAGAGAGAGAGAGAGAGAGAGAGAGAGAGAGAGAGAGAGAGAGTGGGGTGATGGAAGAACATGGTAATGGAATTCTCTTTCTTTACATGTTTGCCTGTGCATCCTCCGTTCGGCACTTCAGTACACTATACAGTTATTGACTTTTAATGAGGTCAATACATGATTTTCGGACCTGGCCGAAGCTTTGTTCACCGAGGCTAAAAGCCTCGTGGACAAAACGTTGTCAGATCAATAAAAATTAAAAGTCATCAACCGTTTTGTCATATTACAACATCCATGTGGTATTGGGATTAATGCAAGAGACAACTAGGGGAAACACTTCTTAGTTTAAAACAACGTTTTGATTGGGCAGAAGTTTCTAAAAACGATACATGATTGGATGAAGATTTACATGGCGTGTAAACTCATATATTTTGTGACAAGACGCCGTCGAAAGAAATGATTTCGCGCGCCGAAGGCGCGCAGGGACGGTATGGGGGACAAGCCCCTTTCGACCCTCTGTAGCTGTTTATGATGGCTGTCACATGTCTAGGCGTGTTGAAGGAGGAAAAGGATCCTGTGACAAGACGGTGATCTCGTTCTATTTATATATCAAAGTATTCAACATGTAGAATTGCAGAGGTGCATATGATCAGAATTGAACCAATAAGAAAGCATATAATCTACAGCCATATAATAAAGTGTAATGTCTGAGAAAAAGGAGCACTGAAGCATTCGTGACAATTAACATGCGAAATTATAGGGCTTTGTATTGATATACTAGAAGCGCGGTAGGACTTCAAACCGAAACATCCACGGTTGGATCCCCGCGAGGTGCCTCTGTTGTTACAGCATTGAACTTCAAACCGAATGGTCAACGGTTCGATTCCTGCCAGGATTAACCCCATAAACTAACATGAAAAGCAGACGACACTTGCAAAAACATTCTTGAATAACTAATTGTTTTTCATTTTTTGTCTCAAAAACATAGGTTATGACCCCTCATTGGAACGAGCTCGTTCCAATGAGGGGTAATAACCTATGTTTTCGAAACAAAAAGATGAAAATTAACTGGCGATTTTTGAGAATAAGGCTGGCCGGTTTTGGCCGTTACGTTGGGTAACGGGTTAACTGCGTTTTGTCCTTGGGCAAGGCACTTTATCTCGACTGCCCGCGTGTGGGCCAAGGCAGCGCTGTGTACTAAGGCATACTCGATAGTGCACTTGCCTTCAGCCAATGCTGACCTTGCTTATGCGGAGTTAGTACGTTGGGGAGTTTGACAGTTGCTCGCTGCAGCTAGGTGCTTCTCTCCGGGTATTCCGGCGTCCTCACCCGTAAAACTCTCCGGCACGAGGTGACCAAGGTTGTCGAATGTGTCATTATACTTCAATAAAAATATTGACATATATGCAATGAATATGGGGCCTTGGCAATACCTAGTTAACAACCAATGAAGGAGTGGAGGACTTGTACCATCCAACCTGAAGTTGGCTGGATGTTTGTTTATTTACAAGATTCTTCTTCACGCTGCCAATTACTGTTGAAGAGACAATGCCTTTTGGAAATATTCCGAGTAAATCCTACGCCTAACGTAGCGGTCGTAACCGCCAAGCGCTGTTTCAAAATCACCATTTAATTTTTTTCATGTTTACCTCCAAAACATAGCTGAAGACTTCTCCTGGAAACGAGCTTGTCCCGACGAGGTGATTTAGGTATATTTTGAGGCAACAATTTGAAATTTTTACTCAATCGAGAATTATTTTGCACGGGTCATCTTCGAATCATGTAGGGTGATCGGTTAAGAAGGCGTTTGTCTTCTTTTTGGTGACAGAAATTGGTGACGCGAAACATTGTCACATGGACATTCTTGCATTGCTAGTTTGCCTTAGGGCTTCACGGTATTCCAATTTGTAATACCGAGTACGGTATTTTTTTAAATACCGCGATATGGGTAAATATCGAGTATTTGAGAACTGACAATCCTTGTTTGATATGACCATGCAGAATTCCAAACGCACACAATACTGCTCATACTTTGCGATAGTTCTTGCTTGGAACGAATAGAACCACGTGTATTTGATTTTGCAAAGGCACCATACAGGCCTGAAAATAAGCAGTCTGACATTTGCAGAATAAGGTCCCCAGAGGGTGAATTTGATGATACTATCCCATACAGTGGGCCAATTTATCCTCTGCGTACCTCTTTCTTTTTAGTTTTGAGACCCTGATTCAGATTGAGGTTCACAGAGGATAAATTTAGTGATGCTACCCTGCTGTGCAGTGTAACATCACTAAATTCACCTTTGGGGACCTCATTTTGCAGATGACAGTCTGCTTATTTTCTGGCTTGGAACCATATCTAAATTAAATAAAAGTATGGTAGTTTATAGTGTGCGTGTGATGAATTTAGATGAAGTTCAAGTCCAAAAAGTTAAGTTTATCATTAGTTTGAGAATATCGACATTGCTACTCGACAATACTGTGAAGGTCGGTATATCGAGTGAGTTGAAATTGGCTTGGTACGGTATCGATATTGAAAAAAAAATACCAAGTTTCGGTGAAATATCTAAATACCGTGAAGCCCTAGTTTGCCTTATATCAATATGCTGAAAGCATAATGTTAGAAATAAACCTCGAGTGTTTCCCAATTTCTATGGCGGAGGCTGTTCGGTGTCATCTCGATTGTCCAACTTTCAAATTTTAGGAGGTAAAGAGAGTGGGACAGTCGGGATTTTGTCAATTAGTTTTCTAGCTCTGGATCAAACATTTTCTCTTATAGTTTGTTTTCACGTATTTTGCTGTTTCGTTGGTGAACAGAATAAGAAGTTGGTATTTCATTTTGTTATACAGCATCGATAAACTATGCTAGATATTTTTGTTCATCAAAACACTGATCAATTTACAAGATATTTTTGTACATCAAAACAGTGACTTATTATTAAATTTAAATACATGTTGAAAACAGACGCACATTCTGTTATGTTTGTTTATCCGTTCAACAACCTCTCGTCCCCTGAGCTCCAATGTGTTCTATGTGCCAGTAGGCACATAGAACACATTGGACCTCAGGGGAAGCTCTGTAATCAAGCCTTTATTCTCTTAAATTTAGAAATAAAAATGGAAAATAAAAAAACCCAGGAACTTGGTTTGTACTTTCACATTATGGATATGAGTTTACAAGGCTTTACAAAGAACATTTCTTTTGCGGATGCTTTTCAAAACTAAACTGGCCATTATTCTCTTAAATTTAGAAATAAAATGGAAAATAAAAAACAGGAAATTGGTTTGTAGTTTCGCATTATAGACGTAAGTTTGCAAAGCATATTTCTGGAGACATCCGCACATTTACAGTGCCTGGTGTTTTTGTCAAAAGAATACTAATTGCATAGTGTTTGAGTCTGTCCAGTTATATTATAGGTGTTCTCTATGTTTTTAAATCACATAATTGTGAATTTTGATAATCTTTTCTATTAAAATTACAGCACACGACCCCTTCAATAGATCGAGGTGGTTATTCATTTATTGGTATTTAAAGTCACATATTTCTTCACAATGGCTAATTGTGACCGCCACATGGATATAAATTCAAGTCCAGGAAATCGTTTATACCCATGTTGTCCATTTTAGAGGACTTCCACCTAAACATTGGTTACCGAGTTCAATTTTACCAGTAAAATGGAGTTCGTTTACCACAGTAACTAAGCACTGCATAGCTTTCCGTGGTTCCTAAGGGGAAACGAGACGATTAAGATTCTATTACTTATCGGGGAGGGGCTAGAGAGTGTGGGGATTATTACACAGGCGTGTTTGTCATACCGTGGCATTAGTAAAAAGACATAACACAACGATGACGAAGAACGAAGTGAAATGCAGGAAAAACTCCAACAAGCGTAGTTGATTTCTGCCCCCACACTCTACCCGCGTTGTATTCTTTATTTATACCAAGATTAAACTTGAACTGAGTAAATGAAGCTGATGTTTTTTTAAAGAAAAATATCATCTTCAACTGTCAGTTTACATTCTTGCTTGGCACCGTTTTGTGTTGAATCATTTCATTCACATCATAGCGGTACTCAGACGGATAGCGGCCAATCAGAGACGTTCTTACATGACGTTCTTGTACGTAGGCCGGTTTCCACGTGTGATGTACCTAGCACATTTCCCAATGCCTGTATTGCATAGGGTAACGTCGGATACACACAGAAATCGTAGCGTAAAGAGATAAAGAACTTATTTTCACAAAACACAAGGTTTCCTTCATGTAATATGACTTCACCATATCAAGTAATTTCAAATATGAAGTAACGCAGTTTTGGAAATTTTAGTTGATTCTATGAAAATAACCCTGTATGTAAAAAGGTAAAGAATTTTTATTGTTAAGATTTTCTTTCATCGACAGTGAAAAAAAAAACAAGGTTGGTAGGAAAGGAAGTGTGGAGAAAGCTTTTAAATTTTATATGAAGCTTTCAAGATGCATTTAACAACTGCTTTGATAAATAGGTCGTCCACTCCACCATAGCCCCGTCCCAACTAACCAAGGATTTTGTCAGACATCAAAATTTCTCACTGATAATTTCACTCACGCATTGTTCCATTCACGATAAAAGTTATTGATAATTTTTTTCTTTCCAATCATTACTTAAACAAACATAGCTTACGAACCCATATCGAAACCATCTTGTCGAGCTCGTTCCACTCGGTGCTCATAAGCTATGCGATTTTATTCAGTGGCGTAGCCAGGGGCGGCATGCCCCCACCCCCCCTAAACATTACAGTGAAATTGATGTGAAAATTAAGGCACCAGAGGGTTCCAGATTCACTTTGCGGGGATTGAATTTTCAAAATTTTCTCTGTAGAATGCCACCCCCACCCCCCCCCCCCCCACCGCCACGAAATCCCACAAATGTGAGATGGAATTCCATAAGCCTGAGGTGAGGTTGGTATGGCCCTCATCCACACCAATGGGGAGGGTCCTTCCTATCCTTACTCAGGCCTACGGCCTTCGGATATGCCTCTGGCATATATCGCCCTGGCACCCCTAAAAATTACACCCCTCAATCAATAGGAAATCCCAGCTGCGCCCCTGATTTTATTTCAGGCTAAAAATGAATTTTTTTTATAGTTATTCCACCATTTTTTTTGGAAGTGTGGTCTTCTAGTCGTGTTGGGTGAAAATTTAACTGAAAATAAAGACTTATGATTAAACTAATGACAGAAAAGGTTAAAAACCTAAGAAGTTTTTCCGATTGTTTTATTTTACCACATCAGTGGCGTATCCACCGGAGGAAGGGGTTTAAGATGGGGTATCTCGTCCTCTCCAAACCTTTTTACCGTCTTCTCAAAACATTGGCCCAATGCAACTTTCACACAACAGAGAGTACTAAATGGTCTCCAATATTCGTCCACCTTTCAAAGTACGTCTTTTAACCCTTTACCAAACATGAAAAGCAGACGACACTTGCAAAAGAAATTCTTGAATAACTAATTTTTTTCATTTTTTTGTCTCAAATACATAAGGTATGACGCCTCGTTGGAACGAGCTCGACGAGCTCGTTCCAACGAGGGGTCATAACCTATGTTTTTGAGGCAAAAAATGAAAAAATAATGAAAATTGGAATTTTTTTTAGAATAGCGCTGGCCGTTTTTTGCCATTACGTTGGGTAAAGGCTTACAGCTACTTTTGGTATATTTATTGCCCACACTACAGCTTCGTGATACTGAAGATTTTTGATACATTTGATGCGGCATATCATATGATTTCTCAATTTTTTCAACTGATTCAATGTGTAATTATTTCTGTAATTAATTTTATTGAATTACAATCGTCACATTCAGCGCTGAAGACCAAAACATAATTTCCTATTTAAAAAAAAAGTACATTCAATGCATTTATAAATTTACATGGGCAATTAATTAATAGATTTGTAAGGGAAATGCAATTTTATAACATAATGTAACATTTATAACGTGAATATAATTTTAAAATGTTATATTAAATATAAATATAAACTGGATACAATTATTGCCTATTTTATGAAGGAAATAAATTAATACGTTCGGGTTTAATCCATAAGGCCACAAGTTAAAATTTATTCGCCTGTTACGTGACGGTCGTATTCATACCTATCAGTGCAAAAAAAATTAGCATTCAAATCTTCTTGTTTTCTTTTCTTCAAATTTTGCCTTCAGAGCATAGCCTTTAGTCCCTTGTTGGAATAGGCTTGGTCGAGCGCGTTCCAATAAGGGTTCATAAGATCAGAGGCGGACTGGCCGTATGGTCCACCGGGATAATTCGCGGTGGGTCCCTTATTGGGTTCCCACTAGGGCCCCCACAACTGATGCAGCCCAACACCTGCTGATACGTGAAATTTCGTGAAAATCACCAAAAGGCGAAATGAATCTGGTGGCGTAGTCTGCCGGTATATCGAAATGTTCTCTATGTGGACTGCCATTGGCAGTCCACATAGAGGACATTTCGGTATACCAGCAGTCTCGTCTGCCATTTATCGCTCAGATGAAAGGAAACAGCGTACCTTAATTTCAAAAATCAAAATGTTCTCCAATTGAGCCGAACTATGGTCTTCCCCCCCCCCCCCCCCCCGGTAGAACCATTTTTGTCGACTGGTCGAGGAAGATTTTACAAAAATGACATCGAAGTGCACTCTATGTGGACTGCCATTGATCGCTCATCTGCAAGGAGACAGCGTCCATCCAGTTCGCAAAATCAACATTTTGTCCGGGTCTGTGACCCCCCGCGCCAGGTGTATTACTTGGTAACATTCCTTCGCCCAGTCTGCCCCTGAATAAGGTACGTTTTTGAGGCGAAAAATGCATAGTTTTAGTCATTCAAGAAATTTTCATTGGAATAGTCGTACAATAATTGTATTGGGTAAAGGATTGGCTGAACTACCTATAAACTATGTAGGAAAAGGTATTTCTCTCTTTTTGATTATGTATGTATATTCTAAAACACAAATTTGTTTCACAGATGCCGAATCAGGAAGACGGAGCGGAGGGTGAAAAGGGGTTGGAGGAAGGAAGAAAAACAGACTTTTTCATCACTTAATCTCGAACGGTACACAATACAAAGTGCACAGTTTCCTGCGCCATGTGAAGCCAAACAAACTCACCTACAAACATCCACAACCTATACATAACAGATTATATTTCGTAAAGGACAACTTTCACCAAACAAAAAAGATCGTGCGTACAGCGGACACTATTGCAGGAGGCTAATATAACCACATGATTGTTAGTAAATACACAAATACGCACGCGCGTGAAATTTTCAACCACATTCATTGGTGTGGTTTGAACCTTTACCAAACAGAACTAAAGATGACACTTTCGAAAACCATTCTGAAAAAAATAAAAAGTTTCATTTTTGGCCTCGAAAACTTATGACCCTCACTGGAATGAGCTCAAAGAGCTCGTACCATTCAGGAATCGTGAGCTATGTTGAAAAGAAATAATAAAAGTCGATCGGTGAATTTTGTGAATAACACAGGAGGGATAAGGCAGTTACGTAAGTGAAGGGTTAGGTTGATAAAAAGTAAATTTCTGAAATATTAAAAATTAGTATTCTAAGCATACCTAGAGAGCGAATCTGCGATTCTTCTTCCTTTCTCTCTCGATTTCACTGATGACAATAAATTATAGGATAACTGGCAGATAACTGGCAGACAGATTACCTTCTAGAATAAGAAAAACTGGACATCAAAAATCTCCATCAAGGAATGAGGCAAGCGAGACCGGTCTCAAATTTATTAGAATCAGGAACAGTCGTTTCGCAATTAAATCTGAGCGAGTCCATTATTACAGAGAAAGTGCTAAGCCGTTAATTAAGTTCAAAACACTTTCCGAAGCCTTCCTTAAGTTCCATTTGTTGGAGAGGTACGGTCAATATTGAGGAATAATTACGAGGTATTTTGTATGCGTGAATCAGTGTTGGTTGGTCTTGTTTTGGTGAATGGGAGGGCATTGTTATCAGAAATGTTTTCTTAAATGTTCCGAATTATCGATGACGTAATTTTTTTGAAGTTATTAATTCTCCCGAGTTGGATATCAAAGCTGAATCAGTGGAGTTGATATTTGGGTGTGTGGGTGGAGGTGACTGGTCCCTCCACTTGTTTTGATGAATGAAGTGAACTGTTGTAAGAAATATGTTCTTAAATGTTCCAAATTGACGATGTAATTTTAGGGAAGTTATTAATACTTCCGAGTTGGATATCAAAGTTACATCGTGAATTGATATTGGGGTGGGGCGGGGTCTTGCAACTGTTCCGTCCACATGTTTTGGTGAGGGTGAGTAAATTTTTTTCAATGTTTCAGATTCCGATGACGTAATTTTATAGAAGTTAATAATGATTTCGAGTTGGATATCAAATGTAAATCAGTGGCGTTTGATATTGTGGTGGGGTGAGAAGGGAGTGGGAATCCGACGACTGTTCCCACGAAAGATTTTGTTAAACATTCAGATTTTTGTAAGATATTATTCTGACACGACATTCACACGAAAATAATAATTGCCAGTGGTCAGTCAGTTGGAGAGATTTCGCCTTTTCAACATTCACTGAAAAGAAGTGAGAAAAAACCATGTCATTTTAACAGAATTTGGCAACTCTATTCTCAACTTCCCTGCATACTTATATCAAAATATCGAAGTTTCAAGCGGCAAACTTTCCTCAGAATGCAAGTGGTAATTTAGCCAATTCAGCCTTGCTCAACTGAACACGTTGATTTTTTGAAAAACGATTGAATTGGTTCACTTCCCAGTTGCATTATGGAAACAATTTGCGAGGTAAAATTTTGATATTTTGACATCATAGTACAAAGAGTTAATATGACAGACTGGATACCTATGATATTGGACTATTAGAAACCTTACATCCGGGTACTTCATGCTACATCCGGGTTCTTCTGTTGGGGTAGTAGATAAAAAACAAACAACAGTATATAACATTTCATTCATTTTTATTCGAGTATACAGTTTACAATTCAATTTCTCAATGCATCATTTTCGTCTTTGTAGTTCTTCTCTCATGGGCTAACCATCTCATCTTCTTGTGGGTTGCATCTTCTTCCCGTTGTCTGGCCAGGTTCTTGATAAAGTTCTCTGATTGATCGCTGGTAGCTTGGTTTTGTTGGTTGCTTTAATTTCCTGTCTGGCATCTTTCTTCTTTTCGGCTTCCTCTTTCTTGTCTTTTAGCTGTTTCATAGTTTGAGTAGTAACTTCAGTCTTCTGAACATCATTCTTAGTTTCAGTAGAAGGCTTCGAGTTCAATATTATCCCTCCGCCAAAATCGATTTATAATTTTTTAGTAAACTGTAGGCGTGCAATAAATACATTCTCCCATTTGCTTCTTTTCGTGCATGATTTTCTCGGCATGAATAGTAGCCAATGGGAGAATGGGAATGTTTTGTGCGAAATTGTCATTTCGATGGACGGCGTTAGCTGGAAGAGTTTCCAAGTGAAAGGTTAAAAACGTATAAACGGTAAATGAGTCACCAGAAATGAAAAAAATGTCAAGCCAAGAATAAAAATTGAAAAAGGTATACGGTTAATATTTGAAACTGCCCTCCGTAGACAATGGAACCTCGAGTTTTTATAATAAATCGGAGAATTGTAGCTCGTAACCCACTTTCCCACTGAACCTCATCTTGTCCGACTAAATGTTTTTCGGCTGTTTCTGCGCCTTCTCCCAGTTATTGTGAACAAACCAACGATCGTCTAATACACCACTGTAACGCTTATTCTTTCCCCCTTCCACTGACACAGGGTACTGCCGGATACGCTATGTGAATCCGTTTTGACGGGGGTGTAATGAAGATGAGTGCTATCGTTTTCGAAAAGCGAGTTGTGTACCTTGTTAATAATTATATACCACTATGGGGCCACGTCAGCATCGATTAATATTGCTATCAGATATCATTTTTCTTTCGATTTCTCATCTTGTGTCGAGTACTTGTGGTTACTGAGTTCATTAATCTGCAACTTCCGAAGAGTTTGGACCTCATTCGGGTAATTCAACTATGCTGTTGAGGAGGGATGTTTTGTTTGTTTTGGTTTACATTTACCGGTTGGCCAGTATCGTAATAATAGATGTCCCGTTACCAACTGCAATACCTTGCAGTGATTGGTCAATGCCTCGTTGATTTTATTTTATGTCGCCGGGCACGCGCATATGTCTACTGTCAGCGAAATCAATTGAGACAAATACATTTAACTGAAGTAAAATACACACAAAAGTACCGTTATTACGTACAAAAAGATTAGTTATGTAAACATGGGTAATTATTTATGAAACCGATTAGATTATAAGGTCTCTTTTCATTAATTTACGGTAACATAAATCGAAACGGATCGAGAGCATCTCGCCCCGTTGATTGCGTACGAAAACATTGAATAAAGATTTTTTTTCCAATTCAATTTTACTTGTGTAAGAACGGGACATATACGCTATTCTGTTTGTTGACAGGGGACATGGTCTCACGTTCCCTGCATGAAATATATATTCAGCCTCGGTTGAAGCCTCGGTTGAATATAAATTCCATGCAGGGAACGTGAGACCATGTCCCCTGTCAACAAACAGAATAACTTATAATGTCTGGGCGGCATAAGCGATGGAAATCGACAATGCGCCTAAATTCATCCCTGAAGCCGCGTTGTTTGTCATACAAGTCTTATTTGTTTTCGCTGCCAAGTACACGCATTCATGTCAAACAGTTAACCCTTTACCCAACATGAAAAGCAGACTACACTTGCAAACAAAATTCTTGAATAACTATTTTTTTTTCATTTTTTGTCTCAAAAACATATGTTATGACCCCTCGTTGGAACGAGCTCGACATAACCTATGTTTTTGATACAAAAAATGAAAATAATAATGAAAATTAATTCGCGATTTTTGAGAATAGCGCTGGCCGGTTTTGGTCGTTACGTTGGGTAAAGGGTTAAGATAAAGATATAGTATCTGCGCCGTACGTTGACGCGTCTGGTGGGTTTTACATTAGTCTCCCAAGCAGCTTGTCCCACGGAGCTCCACAGAACCAAGAACAAACCAGTCATACGTGTGTCAGCATTTCAATTTGGCCCAAGTAATGGGAAAGATATATATCTGTCCAAATGGGTAGCGTATAGTTTTCAGTCGAAGAGGCAAATGTAATAATAAAGGAGCGAACATTTCAAGTCGATATACATAGAGCAGTCGCAAACAGAACATCAGTGAAAACATACCGATTAAAACAAGTCAGGAACTAGACAACAGGCGACTGTGGATGCGCATCCGACCTACCAGCGTGGCGAGAGCTACCCGTATGAGTACAAGTCTGTTAATAAAGTCTCTCTATGCCACCTCCTGCTGCTGCTAACTGTTTACTTATCTAACTAAGGTTTAGGCTCGCTCTATAAGGCATCACGTAAATAATTTAACATTTGGCACGTTCGCTGTGTTACACGTGGATGCATTCTTTGAAAAATGCCACACACACACACACATACATATATACAATAAATTAGTAAGCGTAACACATTGAAGACCTAATTTAGTAATTGATTCCCGAGTTGCGACAGATGAACAACAATGAGATAAAAATACCAGTACTCTATCTCATTGTTGTTCATCTGTCACCTGATGAAGGCTTTGTAAGCCGAAAGCTCCTGAATAAATTACTAAAATAGGTCTTCAATGGGTTACACTTACTAATATTTTATACGTCAACGAGACAGCTACCTTAATTATTTGTACTGAGTCAAAAAAGAAAGTATGATAAACTTTGAGGAGTATTTTTTTTAGTATTATCGACTTTAGTCCCAAACAAATTTTTGTAAATTCATATTTCGAGTCTAGCTGTATGAATTTTCATAATTTCATGTTCGTACTGTTGCCAGCGTCACGTCAGGACGTCGCAATTCAGACATGGAGTGAAATGAAAAGTTCACACATGCAGTCAATAGCGTGTATGTCCACCGTTTGCCTCTTGGATGGCAAGACAAGGACGGCGCATGGACCTGATAAGTCTCTGGATGTCACCCGGTGGTATTGCGTTCCACTTCTGCCTTAGAACATTACGTAAATCACCTAACTTCTGAAGATCATGATGTCGTACCCGACGGTCCAATTGATCCCAAAGATGCTCGATTGGCGACAAATCTGGCGAAAGTGGGGGCCAGGGGGAGAAGTTCGATGCTCTTCTCCTCAAGAAAGTCACGACAGATACGCGCCACGTGACATCGGGCATTGTCTTGCTGGAATAACTGCAATCCGACGTCAGCGTTGAACAACGGGACAACAGCGTTATGAATTTCGTCTCTATATCGCTGTCCATTCAGATTACCATCGATGAAGATCAACTGCGTTCGATGGTGCAAGGAAATTCCTGCCCAAACCATTACATTACCCCCGCCGAAACGGTCGCATTCCCGCACGCAAGCATCAGAAAACTGTTCTCCTCGTCGGCGATACACTCTTGCCCTACCATCTGCGCGCCGTAGACAAAATCGTGGTTCATCACTAAAAAGAACTGCGCTTCAACGCTGCTGGGTTCATCGAGCACGCTGACGTACCCATTCTATTCTGACGGTACGATAACGTTGGGTAAGGATTGGTCAGTGGTATGGACGCCTACTTCGGATGCCGTGTTCAGCGAGTCTGTTGTGGACAGTTTGTGCATTGATTCTATTGTTAGTTCTACCGGGAGTAATTGCTGTTGCCCTCGTCGCCGGAAGGAAACGATCCCGCAAGTGAGACGTCCTGATGTGTCGGGCTTGTGCGGGGCTTGTGCAGGGGTCGTAACTCTTGGTCGACCTGAACGCGGTCGGTCGGCAGTAGATCCAGTGGTTCTATACCTTCCAATGAGACGGTAAATAGTGGCCACAGTGACTCCGAACTCAGCAGCGAGCTCATCTGGAGGTATCCCAGCCTCATGCATACCAACGTCACGCAACCTCTGATTTCAGGTTAACCTTGGCATTTTTTAAAATGTCGGAAGACAAAATCTAGCGTGTTTTCTCAGTTACCCAGACTCTCTAGCACAACATAACAAAGAAAATCGTCGGTCACCCATTCAATTTGACTTTCTCGGGTAGCACGCGCTATGTTGAAATCCGTAGCAAAATTGTATACGGTTGGGTGGACAACAACAACATGTCATTAAACTCGTTGCACGACTTCTTGTCCACAAACATGCAGCATTAGAACAAATATATTTCATCCTTTATGCTATTTTTCACATTTTTCTATTATACTTTCTTGTTTGACTCAGTATATATATAATTTTGTCAAATTGCCGTCATGCTCGGGAGATTACTCCCTTCTGTTGACTAATTCATTTTCCGTTACGTTAAGTGCCGAACAATGTATACCGCGTCACGGGAACGTAAAATTTAGCTTCACGCTTATCCTAATTGTTAAATGAGAATTAAAAAATTGTTCGAGATGGGCGTACGTCTTACACGTCGTTTTATTGCCTGGCAAGTGGCTGCCTAGCTCCTAATCACGAACCCATTTATAAAATCACCGTTTCTTGTCTTCCTTGGGCGGCAACAAGTAAAGATATGTTCCGCGTTTCACGTTGTTCTCTGTAAATGTTCAAACAATTTTTTTCGCGTGTCTGTTCCAGAGACTGGTTTGCTCATATCCAATGTCAGATGTCACGCTACGTTACCCCACGTCTTCAACTGTCTTATATTTTTTCTATCAGAAGGTTTAAACAAGTCCCTGTGCAGTTGGTTATAAGAGAAAATCAAAGTTAAAAACAAATATAACGAAATTATGTACATTTATTCCTGCTAGCGCTTTCACCGCTTTTTGTGTGAATCTTCTGGCCAAAAATTGATTTATTTTATTTCTTTATCTTTTACTGTAATTTCCATTTTCTAAAATGCTAAACTCAATAATATTGTGGGAAGACGCAGTCATGAACTCTTCAAATATTTAGTTTACTTACTAAACATCTTGTGACAAAACTCCCCAAAATATACTCGCTTATAAATTCTTTGATTTTCTGACTTGCAGTTGGGCATATTTGTATCACGTGGCAAAAATGAGAACATATGACCAGGTACTGGTGCTAAAACACTATGCTTTACCCCCAATTTTCGCATGATGTACAGAACCAAAAATACTGATAATATCTCCCGTTTTACTCATATTTTAAATGGACAATAAACCACTAATTTTAAAAGATATTGACTCTCAAATGTTACTGATATGTGAAACAGCATGTAACAAACACTGCATGCAATGTGTAAGACATCAGAAGCAGCGCGCAATAACTTAAATCTGGAATTAAAAGGCTTCAATGCCGAAGAAATTTCAGAAAACTTACGATGATATGAACGAAGCTCCCTGGTAGAAATCGGGGGTTATTATAATCCCTGATGGGTACGGGTGTGGGATGGGAAAATCTCACCCGAGGGCAAGATATTTGAGCCAGACACGAGGCTTGCCGAGTGTCTGGACCAAATATCTTGTCCCGAGGGTGAGTTTTTCCCATCCCACACCCGTACCTATCAGGGATTATTTTTCTCCCCCCACCATACAGTGGTTACGTTAGCCAGAGGTAATCGGCGGTCACGTGCTGATATAATCAACTCATTTGGTATTCGTTGCTTTGAAAAACTAATGACACCATCGGAAAGAGCATGCAAAAGTTATGTATATACCAAAGGTATATACCACGAAATCAATTAGGAACGGTGGCATTTTGGGGTTTAAAGAGTTTTAGAGCATCAAACTTTGATCACACGGCATTCTGATGACGTCAATATGAATTAGTTGGTAGCAAGAAACTGATACGATATGCATAACGTCATAATAACGTTGTAAATGAATAACGTCACGTGGGTGGGGGTGGGATAGTATGTTTACGTTGGCAAACGTGCTGCTTCATTGCCGAAGTGTGAATCGAATAAGATTACAGTTACACAGTAGGCCTCGTGTCGACTCGCCGGCAGCACGCAGCGGTGAGGGCAACATTGTAACAAAGTTTTATAGGAACTGTACTTGTGGCTGGCTGCAATATCGAACCCAACTGGACTTTTTTGCACTAAAATTAATTAAGTTTTCCTCGATTTTCAATAACGAAAGCAAAGGTTGAGTTTCACTGTTCAATTTCTAAGGCGGAGATCATGTGTCTTCCATGACTTTCAACAGTTTTTAGCATAGTTGTGCATCCAACATTTTGTAATGAGAATCGGTAATTCCGACAGATAAATATAGCCGATGGTTCTCATTGGTTACATTCCACTGAACGCTGCAAACTATCAGAACCAGTCTAACGAGAGAACTTGTGCACGCGAAGGGTACTTTTTATCGGATTGCACTAGAGCTTTCTGGTTAAAATTACCGCATGCCCCTAAAATCCATGTGATCGTGACAAATACAGTTACGGGTGTGTAATAAACATCTTTCTCCCCACATTGCACGTGTAACATACGTCTGTCCAGGGTGAGATAGCAGGGAGGGACAGATGTATCCCACCCCACTCACGTGACGTTATACATTTACAACGTTATTATGACGTTATGCATATCGTATCAGTTTGTTGCTACCAACTAATTCATATTGACGTCATCGGAATGCAGTATGATCACAGTTCGATGCTCTAAAACTCTTCAACCCTCAAGCTGCCACCGTTCCTAATCGATTTCGTGGTATATACCTTTGGTATATACATAACTTTTGCATGCTCTTTCCGATGGTGTCATTAGTTTTTCCAAACAACGAATACCAATAAGTTGATTATATCAGCACGTGACCGCCGATTACCTCTGGCTAACGTAACCGCTGTATGGTGGGGGGAGAAAAATACAAGCCTCGTGTCTGGCCCAAATATCTTGCCCTCGGGTGAGATTTTCCCATCCCACACCCGTACCCATCAGGGATTATAATAGTCTCTACCTGCAATCTCACCCTGGACAGACGTATGTTACACATGCAGTGGGGGGAGAAAAACAAATCCGGGACATCATTTCAGAAAACTCTGCTGTGATATTAATAAATGACTGCCACTTGCAACAAATGTGCATTAAACGTCAATTGAATATAAAGAGATAAAAAGCTTTGTATTGTTTCAAATAAATTACAGTTATACATCCAATAAAACCTACAGCATGTTTATCGGAAACGGCAGTCCGAAATAAATTTCATTGACGATTACGCTAGAAATAGACCCGTATGAACACTAACTTCACATTTGTCTTTCTGAAAAGCTGATTTCGACGAGTATGGAAAATGACATTGCACGCAATTTTCCGTGAGTGACCTTGCCAGTTCGGAATGAAAAACTATGGCAGCGTTTTTTCAGATATCCGATAAGTTCTCGCCAAGAAGTTAATTTATTTAATCCAATGCGAATGATTTATAAAACACGAGGGTTCTTGGACATAACGGAAATGTGGTCAACTTATTTTTTTCAAAATTACGTCTTATTGTTTTAAATTGTAGACTAAAGCTATGAGAGTTTAATCCAAACAAAAATCTAATTTTTGCTAAAATGCACTCTCTATTAAAGAGGTAGCCATAAGCTATGTTATCTTTTGTTGACCCGCAATGTGCCTTATCTTGTTGTTTTTGCACAATAAATTTAGCTTATCTTTCATAATTACTGGTATTTAACAGACCCCATGCAAGCACGACGTGTATACGATGACCATTCGGGGGCGTAGCCAAGAAGACCGATTGGGCGAGGGGTTGGGGTTGGGGTTTATAAATCTCGTTTAGCTCCACAATGGTGGATCAAGTTTCGAACAATAAAATTTTTCAGTTACATCATTTAGGCATGCCCTGTTGATGAAGTTGTAATATTCATACTCGCGATTATAGTTAAAAAATTCAAGACTTCAAAATGTAAGGAGACTTTCGCTACATCATTGAATACTGAGCGTCTGTTCTGAAGGCGAAACCGATACTAGTATCTGATAATAAAGGGGTGGTGGGGGTGAGGGTGGGGTGGCCACGTCACACTCCCCCCCCCCCCCGCAACAAAAAAAAATCATTAAACTAGTGTAAAAACCCCAAACAAATCGTCCCCAGAGTTCCAATGTGTTCTGTGTGCCAAAAGGCACATAGAACACATTGGAACTCGGGGGACGTAATAGTATCTCGAAACCATGAAAATAATGTTACATGATAATCTTTAATCCTTCTTGTACGGTAACTGCTACACCTCGCTAGCGCTTTTTCCAAAGATCACAACCAACTGAAATTTTATTTCTTTTGGCACCAATATATGAATTACACCTCTCTTTGGAACGAGATTGAACCCACTGTGAAAGCCATAAGCTTGGTTGTGCAGGCAGGCAGGCAGGCAGGCAGGCAGGCAGACAGGCAGGCATTGATTATTTTTTGTAGTTATTCAATGATGTTGTATACATGTGCCATGTGATAGTCATGTGAAGTAAAGAGGTAAATAATCTATTTACCAGCTTGTTGTTCGAGAAAAATATGGAGATGTGTTACAGTTAATTAACCCATTGACAATGTAACTGCAATAATCGTCCAGGGTTATACATAACGATCGATATTCAAATTTTATTCTTTGATTTTGTACCTCAAAAACATAGCTTATGATTGATAATTGGAACGGGCTCTTGGAGCTCATTCCAATGAGCGATTACAAGAAATATTCTGGAAGAAAAGGTACGACCCGTGTTGTGTCCTTAGGCAAGGCACCTTATCGCGGTTGCTTACATTGGGGGCACGATGACGCCGTGTACTAAGGCGTACTGCACGTCGATGGTGCAGATGTTATCAACCGCTGTAAGCCTGCTTGGGCGGAGCTTGAACAGAGTTAGAAGTTGAAGAGCTGACAGTTGCTCGTCGATGCTCGGTGGTTCTCTCCAGGTACTCGGTCTTCCTCCACCCGTAAAAATGTCACGGTCACGATTAGCCATTGTGCATAAGTATGAGACCTTAAAACACCAATAAATAAATAAATTTGGAAGAAAAAAATTGCAAGTGTCTTCTATTCGTGATGGGAAAGGATTAAATTGGATTGGCAATGGTTATGTTCTAGGTAATGTTTTTTTTTAAATGATGATACTGAGAACGAGATGCGTACTTTGAGAGAGGCAGACGGAATGAAGGACTGTATAGTATATTGAATTGACACATGTTGACATCTCTAGAGAGTTCAGGCATATCTAGAAAAGGAGGAAGAGACGGAGGAGCTGGAGTGGGATGATGGTCTCAGTTTTTTAATAAATACAATGCAAAGCGTTTCAGCCACAAAAATGATGTTTGATTGGAAACATATTAAATGTTGAATTCATGGGTCACTATTTTACCACTGAGATAAAGAGTTTCATATCATTTCTAAAGTTCTAGGAAATGTCTACCAGGTTTTCTTGCGTTATATTGTAGGGTGTAAATATAAAGATTAGGAGATCAACTTCCCGGGTCCAGGACATTTTCCCCTAGGACATTTTCTCCCATGACATTTTCCACTAGGACATTATCCCCTAGGGCATTTTCCCCTAGGACATTTTCCCCTAACTATTCATCGCCGGACTTTTTCCCCTAGACTGATTACTCCTAGATTTTTCACCCAGGACATGTTCCCATACATTTATTTTAAATTTCTCATGGAACAAAATAGAAAAAAAATTGGAAGAATAAAAATAAAAATGTAATTGAGGTTTCATGTAACAGTTTATTCTTTTTAAAATAGCTAGCACAAGATAATAATATAGATGTAGCAAGTAGCACAAATAAAACTATGATAAATCAAACAACGATAATACAGCTAAGAATAAATTTACAAGACGACTTAGATGAGAACACCCTTGGCGCAAGTACGTAATATAATTTTATGTTCAAACCCATAAAATTATATTACGAGTTGCATCCATATATTATCATTCTGTCCCACCCCTCTCTGTTTCT
This sequence comes from Pictodentalium vernedei, assembly GCA_031216915.1. Lineage (NCBI taxonomy): Eukaryota > Metazoa > Mollusca > Scaphopoda > Dentaliida > Dentaliidae > Pictodentalium > Pictodentalium vernedei. Next base: position 223,477,970 of record CM062289.1, on the reverse strand, counting down.
CCCACCCCTCTGTGTTTCTTCACCTTGGTGCAAGTACTTGTTGCCCAACCAATTAGCACTAGACCCAAGTAGCACAAACAAAACTATAAGTCAAACAACGATAATACAGCTAAGAATAAATTTACAAGACGACTTAGATGAGAACACCCTTGGCGCAAGTACGTAATATAATTTTATGGATTTGTATAGCCTTCATGCATGAAGGAAGTACAAACCCATAAAATTATATTACCCATGGCTTTAAATTATCACCTCTTAGTGCTTATAGTACCATTAAAGACTTCATCTCACAATATATCAAAGCACATATCATCCAGCTTACTGTTTATAAAGCAATACAACTTGATATTGTTATGCAGATGTGTAATGTGGGCGTGGTGGAGACTCTGGAACACTTTCTTCTGGAATACCCAAAATACCAGTCGAAAAGAACAAGATTCACGGGGAGTATACTGGGGAAGTGGGACGGGAGAATGAAGGACATGTGGTTAGGGGGCGACTCAAGGGAAAGGGTTAATATGCTAATCGGAGAAATTGGGAAGAATGGGGCAAGGGATGTCATCAAGCAGTTCGTCTCCGAGTGTTGAGAGGAGAGAAGAAGCGTGGGAATAGGGAGGCAGTTGGTAGAACAAGGGTAACCAAGGCCTTCTCATATGAGAACCGCGACAAATCAGCGGCCGGCCAAAGAGTTATTATTATTATGCCATCCAGCACACTGTGTGTAACAGATCGACTAGCTTACTGTTTATACAGTAATTCAACTTGATATTGTTAGAATTATCTATGCCTATTTTATTTTTATTTAGTACTTTGAAAATAGTGTGACATCAAATGGAACAAATTCTTTCTTTTTCTTGTAATAAAATCTTGAAATTAAAATTTTCTTCCTAACTAGGGGAAAATGTCCACCCTCTCATTTGAAATTAGGGGAAAATGCCCTAGGTGACACGTTTTTTAGGGGAAAATATCCTAGGGAAAATGTCCTAGGGGAAAATGTCCGGAACCCCAACTTCCCATATGAAAAAATTAAATTGACATAATCTAGTGTTCAACCGATGATCGGAACCAGCCACCACAATCGGCCGATTGTTGGCAATCGGATAACAACGGCAACGGCTCCTGGAACATGCATGGGTTCAACCAATTGCTGCCAAGCATTTTTTGATGATTCATTAACCGCATTTTATTATCTTCTGCAATTGTTCAATTGTTAATTTAAAATGATGTCAATGATACCATTTCATAAAGTTGAGAAACAACCACAATGTGTATTCTTAATCTCTCTAGACGCCCCTTTACGGGATATACAAGTTGAACGACATGTAAAGCTTACAATTGAGCGTACTTGCGGCAGTCGTCAGCTCATACTGGAAAAGTGAAGGTTGTACTCCATTGACTCAGGTCGCAGTAAAATTACCAGTCGCACGCACTTGGGCGATAAACGTGGCTCTCTCAGAGCCACGTTTATCGCCCAAGTGCGTGCGACTGGTAATTTTACTGCGACCCCAGTCAACGAAGTTTAACACTGTCAGAAATGTTCAGTTTAATGTAGTTTTCTTTCGAGCCTCGACTTGTCTAGTAGTGCATGGTATAACAATCGGAATCGGCATCAGAATAGGCCGATTGTGAGGTCAAATAACCGGTAATCGGTCAGCGACCATTTGTGGTAATCGGTTGAACACTAATATAATCTCTTAAGATGATATCCATTATCTATCATGTCCAACAATATTTATCATTCAAACCGAGATCGGTTTTGGTGAACGAGCTTCAGAGGTTTCATGTCAAATCGTAACAAATTTGATATTCTTTTTATCACATAATCTATAATTCAAACTTTTACCGAACAAAACGGCTAAAACTGGCCAGCGCTGATTTTTGCCCCGGAAACATAGCTTATGACGCTTCACTGGAACGAGCTCATAGAGATCGTTCCGATGGGGATCGTAAGCCGTGGTTTCGGGACAAATAAATTAACTTGTAGACGAAAATTTATAATTTTTCTCAAAAAGGGAAAGCAGCATCTTTTCATACTGATCAGGTTAGCCGAGCCTTAACGGAAAATTCCGTGTAATGTCATTTTCCATATTCGTCGAAATTAATTTTCTCAGAAGGAGAAAGTTGAAGTCTGTGTCCATGTCTTTTTATTTATTGCGTTCACGTCCATGCAATCTATTTCGAGTTGCCGTTGTCAATATATGTACTGTGGGTTTTATTGGAAGCATAACCGTGCTTTATATAAATAATATACAGTTTTTGATCAAATAATGTCCACTTACTACTATAATAAGGCACAGTTATTGCTCGTGGTAGTCATTCATTCAAATCGGAAACCGCGTGTATTTTGAAATTATATTACGGTGTTGTGTTTACTTCCGATCACTTTCGGGCATCTTCGTTTGTATGTTCACAATGTCTTGTCGTCTGAAAATTCGCGTGCGTTAAAGTTTTTAATCACAGATATAAGACATTTTGCGTTCTTTCTGATGCCTCACAGTTTGCGTTCCTTGTTTTTTATATGCTTTTCCATAGAGTACGTGTACAGTGCATTAAAAATCTGAGTCCTGTTAATCAAGGGTAATTAAGATCAGTCAGCCTGTAAATAGATTCTGTCAATCATTGACTGCAATGGAACTATTTCAGTCTCCATGGTAATAAACAAGCTGGTTTGTCCGTGTTGAAATGAGTGAGGAAATGTTATTTATTTATACCAGAGAGAAAACTGGGATTGTTGATGGTATTATAACATAACACAAACCAGTAATTTACATTAATTTAACTTCTTTTATGAGGAATTAGAAGGGACAATGGGTTTGGGACGACACATGTGGGACAGGGGGAATGAAGGAGAGCGGCAAATTAATGAACGTCTTGTGTCTTCAAACTCTTGTGTTACGAGTAGACTTCAGAATTAAACTGACGAGCCTTTGGCGAGCAAGTTTAATTCTGAAACTTACGAGTATAAAAATTCCGAACGCAGGCGGCAACGCATTTACTCTATTGAAAACAGAGATGGGCCTGTAACATTGGAACAGTAATGCTAAAAATGAATACAGTTTGCAAATCTTTTCCCATAGGCTTGATGCATTGGACATTTCGCATTTCTGTGTTAAAGTTTCGGCATGAGACAAGACGACAAGGGTGTAGCCAGGGAGGGTCATACGACCCCCCCCCACCCCATCCCAAAGGTCCACAGCCGATATTCTCCACAGCAATCTAATACATGCCTACATTTATTTATTGGTGTTTAAGGTCATATACGTATGCACAATGGCTAATCATGACCGTGACAGTTTTACGGGTGGAGGAAGCCGGAGTACCCGGAGAGAACCACCGAGCAACGACGAGCAGCTGCCAGCTCCCCAACATCGTAACTCCGCACTGCGGCACAGGCAGGGTTAGATTGGTTGAAGACATGCGCACCATCGACGTGCAGTCCGTCTTAGTACACGGCGTCATCGTGCCCCCATGTGGACAATCGGGGTTAAGTGTCTTGCCCAAGGACACAAGCGGGAGTCCGAATTCATGACTACATTGAATTTGATTCACTTTCCCTCAACATGAAATCTTTGATCACTGTTGATTTCAAACACTGAATACCACCCCCCCCCACACCCCCATCACTGGACCACCACCGATGACCAAAGGTCAAGTTGGAGGAGATTATGGGAGGGGGTGACCCCTCCCATAATCTCCTCCAACTTGCCCTCTGGCCAACGCTTGGCTCCTGGCCAAGTTTTCAGTCTTTTTAGTTGCCAGACATTCTCATCCTTGAGAAGCGTTGTGGGTGACCCCCCCCCCCCCCCCCACCCAATGCTGGCCACATCCCTTAATGGACGACCTATCATAGATTTCTATACTAGACTAACTCAACACAAGCATGGTTAGCATTGGCTGAAGACAAGTGTACCATCAACGCGCATAATGCCTTAGTACGCGGAGCCACCGTGCCCACGTGTGGACAATCGGGATTAAGTGCTGTTTACTTCAAATACATTTCGCTCCTATGCAGGCCGCCCCATTATGTGAAACGTCATATTATATGCGTGGCTAACCTATTTTTTGACTGTGGCCGTCCAGTAGCCTGGTGCAAACTTTGCAGAGTGCAATGCCATATTGGACAGATATGAAAACACCCACCGACTGTAAATTCCACCCAGATAATAAATCAAATTCAATGTGAAAGTGGAAAAAAAATATATTTAAAAAAACTTAGTAAAGAGACTTCTGAACTAAAATAAAAAAAATGTGCAGGGAAAACTTCACTCTGTGTGAACGCGTCATAATTAACCAAAGCCGTTCATCTCATTCAACGTATTAAAGGCAAATTATTTGCCTTTCAATAGAGTCTTGCAAACCAAGAATGTAACAAATTTGTCACAAACTCCCCCCAAAAAATCGACTGTGGACACAGAGGTCACATCTCATAAAGCCTATTGAATTTGCACATATGAAGATGATTGCAATAGTTTGTTCAGAAATTAAAACCTGTGGCAATAAGCTTTTAATAAGACAGTCACGACAGGGGGTATTAGCGACCAGTGACATAATCGAAATACTACTTGTTATTGTTTAAAGCTTCTTTTGTTCACCGACTCTCAGCAGCCTATTGTTTTGTGCATGTTAACTTCAAATTAATTGTCGAACAGGATCACATGGCAATATGAATAACCTAACTCTACATTCATTTAAGAGAGAAAATTAGTTTTTAGACCTCTCTCTCTCAGTTTATAATGTTGGGATAAATTTCAGAACAAAATCAACAATGGAGGTGGGGAGGGGGCGATGAAAGTCACGAGAGTGTGGTAATTTCTTATTATTTATTTATTTTTTTTTGGTGGGGGAGAGTTCCCACGTCACTGGTTGTGGCGACTTATTCTTAAAATTTCTAAATAAAATCTTAGGAGCCACCCATAACCATTGAAAGACGGCTACCCCTTTTGCTAATCTATTAAACTTATAAATTATTGTTGCCCCCCCCCCCCCCCCCCACACACACACACAAACAGTGATTTAATGGTAATCAAACTAAAATGCACGTGATGAGTAACGACGTTGATACGTAAGGTCTACGTTGATCTTGCAGGCTGTGCTTTGACTTTAAATTAAGTTAAAACAATTGCAGTATTCAACAATATTCTGGTGAATTAAAAATTAAAATTGCTGGGTGTCTTTCTTTTTGGGGGTGGGGTGGGGTGGTGTGGGGGTTATCGTTGGAAAATGTAATAATTCGATTCCAGTGGATGAAAGCGAACAGGATGTCAGTATATCACAAGCACACATCCGTACAAATTATGAGGGGTCTAAAACCCGAGTGATTAAATTCAAGACTTAATTCGTTGATTCCCCTGCAAGTGATATCTCGCTTTGGGGAAATAGGTAGGGGTTACGATGGTATTAAAGGTTGGTGGGAGAGACCTAATTTTTCCAGGGTGGGGGTGGATGTTGCCAACAGCCGGTAAATAATAGTTCGCCAACCTGTTTATTCTTGGACCTTCCCCGGTTTATGTAGGTCACAATGAGTACCAGTAACATGCCTCATCTTTTGTTTTTAAAACTTATTTCTATTAAATCTCCTTGAAGTCTGCTACCGTATTCGTACCAGAACTGATAATAAAATAATATATCAGGCAAACAATTCGTGGCCAAATGTGTTTAAGATATCCAAGAACAAAGCTAGGGCCTCAAATTTCTTAATAACGCAGCGACAGCGCTGCGCGGGGTGAATTCCAAAACTCTGCTTTGTTTACAGTGTAAAACTAGTTTCGATTTTCGGTCAAGGTCATCGGACGGAAAACACATCAATGTAACGAATTTGGTAACAGCAGTTGAAAAATAATATACAATAGAAATTATAAATTACTCTGTTGTAATTCGTCTGCTCATAACAGAGGTTTAATTCTATTTTTGTTGGCTTCAGGTCATTCCAATGCTTAAAATGAATCAATGTACCTTATTGGTTCACGCCGTAGAGCATTGTGCTGTTGTTTCGTTCGTCGAGGTGAAAGCGAGGGATCAATCAGATTACAGTATTTGAAATCTTTCCCCGCGAAATTATCCTATATAAGAGCGGTCTCGCTCATAATTCGCCGTCCACTTTGTTTGGGTAAAGCTCTAATCTAGCTGTCCAAACATAAACCTGTACACTAGCTTAGTGATGGGGACACTTTGTTACCTATAAAAAAGGTTAATAGTAATGGGTGCCGTAAATTTTGGACCCGTTCAACTCGGCCCTGGTGAGAATCAACGTTTCTGACAGTGATTCTCTCCAGGTCCGAGTTCTTGGCGAGCATCCACATTTACTGAACATATTTTGTGTGTAATTTAACCCTCTTTTTGTAAAAGTGGAGTGGACCCGTGGTTTTTGACCCATCATTCACAATCATGTCCATTTCATATCATACTATTTTTGGCTTCTTAATAAACCACGTATAAACTGTTATTCCTATTTTATTATGAATTCATCCAGACCACAACACATAACTTAATGGTTATTCTACCTCTAGAGTTGAGTTATATTTTATCCATGGTTTGCTAGTTGACACAATCCTCACGAATCTGAAGAACAACAGGGAGATTTCGGCCAGGGTTCTAGCCCTTGGGGAGTCGTTCACCCCACCCTTGTTACAAATTGGCGAGGCTACCAGGATCTGGTTATTACAGCTACTTACATTGTGGGTAATTGTTCTCGATAAGGTCTGCATTTTTTTTAACGATTTTGATGAATTCAATTCATGGGGAAATTGGAGATCGATTGTTGGTATGCTTAATTTCAATAGCTTTTGTTGTATTATTTCAAATGCAAGGGCTTCTCCCCAATACCTTTGGAATCCTACTTAGTGGGTTGAAGTGGCACAATGAGCCCAAGTATACCACTGTTGGTGAAGTAGAAGCTCATAAGCTGGGTGTTATTAAAGTTTGGTAGACAAAGTCATTCTATGAGTGAGTTGAAGTCTAAGATTATAGACTGTTCATTCTGTTGTCTATTTTACTCTGCACTAAACCCCCAAGGTGTCACTAAACTGGGATTAACAAGGGCCGAAATACCCCCCCCCCCCCACACACACATACAAAAACAATACACAGTTTGTATTCTCGTCGGTGATCTGAGTAATTTGAGCCAGAAAATTTGAGAGAGTCTGGGCTGATCAGTCAACTCAGCCCAAACACATATGAATGTGAAAAATACCTGATAAAAGCTTTTCAACATCTTGTTATAGATGGATTTACTTTGCGACTGGTAACGATATTGAGGTTAAATGTTGAGCCATATTATTTGGTATTTAAAGTGCCAGTGTAGCTCAAAAAGCTTGTTCGTGAAAATCTGTGAGCGGTATTGATAGAAAAAAAATGTCTGCTGTTGAATTACAATTTTTCTGAAATACCTCCACTTTCCGGATTCATTGCGAAAGTGACTCATTTTGTGAATCAGTCTATGAGGCGTATGAGGCAACTCAACTATGGGTAAATAGGAAGGGAAGTCGAGTTATATGCCCTTTAGTACAAAGTAGCATTGAGTGTTTGCGGGATTTAACCCCACAATTTTCCTTTCAACTTCTGGAAATGTTTAAGGTCAACATTAAATCTAATAAACAGGGCCAAATTAGAGGTTCGATAAGATATTAACTATTACGTAAACTTGATTCAAGGAAGAATCTTTTAGTAAGTCGATAGTGAAAGCTAAAATGCTAGATGATTGCATTGCTCATTAGTTTAGATGTATTTTGTGTTACCGTAGGTAACACTCGGTAGTAACCAGAAAAGAATGTTTTTCCTTGGAAGCGAAATAAGACCTCGTAGTCTGCTTATTTAAAGTAGGTAGTACACAGTGTGTTGGTGTGTCGATCTTCTATTGGCAATAGGCATTGAAGTATGTGGAACCTTACCTATTAAACAGTAATCGCGACGTGTGGGAGTTTGTAAATATTTGTATATTTCTCTTTTAAGTTATGCTCCCGGCGTCTTGGGTTCTGATAATAATAGGTGGTTTGTCTTCAGTAGTCTGGGTGCTATTTTAATATTACGTAGATAATATTTGTGGATGTCATTGCGATACATCATTTAGCTCTGGCGAAAACTGAAACTGTTACTGATATGTCAAATTGAACTAACCTTAGAGGTGTACATTTGGAGTGTCTTATATAGGGCAAGTAATTTACAGCAGAGGAAATATTGCAATCCTGAGGCTTGTTGTTTTGTGGGTAGTGGCCAATCTCTCGTTCGTTTACTAAAATGAAAAAAAACTTTCCTTGACTGTTAGTGTAAAATAGTTGGTTGTTGAGAATTATGTTCTCCAAGGATAGCCCAAAATATAATTTCCAAATTGACCATTAAATTTAAAATGGGGCACAATTGTGAGCAGTCAAATATATCAAAAGGCTGAATACAGCTGCTTATTCTGCTCGAATATTGATATGTCCCATTGATAGTAATATACGGTTGATAGCGGAAGAGCCGGGGAGCTATCACATGTGTTAGATTAGTGGAAACCACGTGGCCTTATTGGCCTTTAAAACGTTACAATTAAATTTTGAATAGTTTTCGAACTATTGGCGGAATTGTAAAATCCAGAGAAATAATTTTATCCAGAATTTCATCTACATTAATAGTAGTTGGGGGAGGCATTATAGCCCCAAGATCTGCTTACTTATAGCCCCAAGAACTTATAGCCCCAAGAACTTATAGCCCCAAGATTTGTGAAACTTATAGCCCCAAGAACTTATAGACCCAACATGTATGCACTGGTGGCACAGTGCATACATGTTGGGTCTATAAGTTCTTGGGGCTATAAATTTCACAAATCTTGGGGCTATAAGTTCTTGGGGCTATAAGTTCTTGGGGCTATAAGTAAGCAGATCTTGGGGCTATAATGCCTCCGCATCATGCATTATGACCAGCTCTTATAGTACATTTTTTGCTTATAAGTTTATCACTGGAGGATAAGGGAACTGTTTTTGTCTTTTTTATATAACAAAGACTTGGTTGTGTACATGAGAAGATCTCTTTCTAATAGTGTGGGTAGCCCTTAGAAGGGCTGTTTTAGTTTTGATGAAGTGCAAGTCACTCAACAGTTAGCAATATTTTTCATGTATCGCCCAAGACCATCGAATCGTACCCGTTTCTTTTTTTTAGGTTTAACAACATCATCAGATGATTCTTCCTCTGGAATAGGTTGTTGAATTACTGTATCTGTTTGTGTGGATGTAGCCACTAACTGATTCTGTGCTTGACGTCCCCTTTTTCTCTTAGGTTTAGATGTCGGTTCTGCCAACTCATGTGGTACTGTTAAAGGAAGAGATGACACTTTAAATTCTATAGGAACTGTAATCTTATCAGCTGAGAGAACGATCTTTTGGTGAGATGATTTCATGTCTTGTAGAGTCTCCAAGATTTTCTGTAATAATGTTTCATTTTTTTCATCTTGTGAAAAAGTATTATTCACCCTCTTATTTGGTATGGTATCCTTTTGGTTTGGTATTCTCTGCTGTGTCATCAATGAGTTGTCAATACGAATTAAATCGTTAAAATCATCTAGTATATTGTATTCATCCATGATTGAATGCAGAACAGGCGATTGCTTTTTATCAAATGAATTGTCTGGAATGTGTGTTAGATTTTATAGACAATGCGAGGATCGGAAATGCACTGGAGAATGCTCACGCGACATTTTTGATCGAGTGTGGGGAAAATATTGTTGATAACAGACGTTTACTATCACAACCGTCTGATGTCAACAATATTTTCCCGCACTCGATCAAAATTGTCGCGTGAGCGTTCTCCAGTGCATTTCCGATCCTCAGATTGTCTATAAAAAGAAGGTGAGTTGAGGATTTGGATACATTTCATCTGACTAAAGAAAAATCATCTTTTGACAGAGAGGAAAAAGACATGGAGCCAACGAAGATCAATTACAGTTCCGTAGAGAGTTATGAGAGAACCAAGAAACAGAGAGCCGATGAAGAATTCGCCTTGGCTTTGAGAAAGTGGTGGTCGGCAACACTTTCGATGGAAGAACAACTTAAGAAGATTGAAGACCACCCTTTCGTCAAAGCCGCCACACGTCCGTTCGGGGAGATCCAGTACAAGAATTGACCTAAACACTGGTTTGATCTCCCCGTACATTTGCAGGAGGAAGCTCTTGTAGGACGAAGCTATGCATGGGAACAAGATTGCTTTACAGATGAAGAGATGCTAGCAACAACCATAGGCGTGTGGGAAGGTGAATTCTTCACCGAAGCAGAGATGGCTTTACCAAACAGCTCTCTACGGAACTGAAGATTTTTAAAAACGGCCCTTTTCAGGGCCAACCCACACTATTAGAAAGAGATCTTCTCATGTACACAATCAAGTCTTTGTTATGAAAAGACAAAAAACAGTTCCCTCCCTAGAGTGTGACCCAATGTCTATATTAATTTAAAATCATTTTATATTAGGGGTTATCCATATGGTTTTGGGTTTTGTCATCTCTCCACCCTGTGTATACAACTTCTATAAATGGGGAAATTTTGTGTGTCTTCTTGTGTTTTGTTGTAAGTATAAGGAAATTATGCTTACAATAAAACACAAGAACACATGCACAAAATAAAAAAACTTAGTGATTCGCGTTGTGGTCGAACTCTCTGTGATAGTTGTTTTTTCTATAGTAAGAATAGTATTCAATGTATGTTTAGCAATCAAAATTATCTCTACAGTATAAACTGTATATCAGGTTACACTATAAAAGTTTTCGATAAGTATGCATACAATATTAAAACCTAATACTCACAGTGAAAAAGAGAAGTGACTCTTAACTCTTTTTTACTGGTGGGAGATAATAGGGACACGGTGATAAAAAAGGAATTATAGGACTAACCTAACAAAAATCGACTAAACTATCACAAAGGTTTTAACAAAAGACAAAACTGTATTTAAAGTTGAATCATTATATTGAAATGAACTCTGAACATATATACACCGAGATCTGAGTTTGCCTATCCATGAGAAAACCTATTTACATCAAGATTCTTTTTTATGCTAGCTTTTTTATTTGATACCCAAGATTGTTTTTTGAAAACAATCTTGGGTATCAAATAAAAAACTGATATCACTCAAGTGATCTGATCTTGAAACAAATATAAAAAATAACTAAAAACCCTATCTCTCTGTTACACAAATGTCTGGCGAAAATTATATAATAGATGATTGACTTTTAATAAAAAACTTAAAAAACTAAAAGATGTAAAAAATTACCTCTGTGGGATTGTTTTGACACCTGATATTTATTACAGTTATTTCAAATAATGTCTATAAGTTTGCTCAAACCATCGTCGAACATCTCTATCATTCTCTTGAAAATTTCTTGGATCAAATTTGATAGTAAGAACTGTCTCTAAATCATATCCTCTTGCAAGATGATCTAAAGCAAATATACAGTACATACCACACACAACAGTAAATTCACTTTGTAGTCTCATTGTATTTATTGTCCAGGAATCTGTATTTTTCACTATGAAATTGTATATGTCTCTATCTAATGGTGGTAAACCATATGAATCAAAGTAGATAGCAGAATGATTGTCTTTAAAATATATTGCTATCCAATGTTCTCCTGGTTCTTTTGATGAATCTGTGTTCACAATATATGCTTGTCTGTGTTTAGGTTTTCGTTTTGGTAACAAGTCTTTTGAACACACTTTTCCTTTTAAGGATGATAACCTTTGAGAACTGTCAAGTATAGTTTGTAATTGTATGGTTTCCATCTTCTTAGCCTTGAAAAAGGCTGGCACGGAGCCATTAATCACGATATCCTGTATAATATGACCAGTCTCTTTTCACTAAATCTGCCCACTTTTGAATGTCTTTTTGGCAGTCTATTTCAAAGTCTATATGAGCACAATATTCTAATAAGTTTATTTTTCTTGCTCTCTTGTGTAGATTATATAGTATAGTCACTGGACACACTTTCTGTAAACACTCTGCAATGTTCATATCTATTAATGTTGTTGTGTTGGTTCGATTTTCTTCTTCACAGATATTTTTCATTTTCTGTTGAATGGATTTTGTCAGTTCTATCACTACACATTCTTGAAATAATGTTTGTATTTTTTCTTTACACATCTTGCAATGTTCACACTGACTCATCTTGTTTAATAGTCAAATATCACTTCTCTGAATTTGTTGATTTCTATCTCACTATCAAATTCTGCATAGACAACAACGTTGATCACCTCTGGAAGAGCTTGAGCAAACTGAAGTTCAAACCTAAGATTGCCAGACTTTATTGGGTGAGCCAAGGGCCCACTACTACTCTGATCAGGTGTCAAATCAATACCCCAAAGGGTATACCCTTTTGCATAATCCTGCAAAGATAAATTAAATGATTGATTTTGTCCAAAATAGCCCATAGCTTCAAACAATGATAAATATGAATTTAGATAAAGTCCACCTTCAAAATTCGGTTCAAAGGGACGTGCTTTAATGGAATGTCCATCTATTGTGATTTCCAACTTATTCAAATCGAAATGTTGAAAATTAAATGGATTACTGCCAACATCTCCATTTATATCTCCATTACTAACTAAACCAAGAATAATTCGTTTTGGCATCTGTTTATGAAACAGATAGTCTTCTATTTTTGAACGAAGACCACTTCCAATAGTAAAAGTTTTAATTTCACTATGTCTTATGGGCATTTTATAATTTGTTCGATCTATTTGTGCATTAAGATCATTCGCAAATTTTGGAAATAAATCCAATGCCGGTATTCTGAATATGGCTTTTTGAATTTCTATTTTTCCATGTTCACTACCAATCAAACAAAATTTAGTTGGAGCACGATGCAATTTAATTCTCATCTCAACTCCATTTGGTAAATACTTATCTTGCACAAACAGATCTAAATGCAGTTTTCCTCTTAGTTGTACATTTTTGCTACCACCAATTATTTTAGCTCGCTCAGTCAAACCTTTGTTAGACGAAGCTTTACTTGTTTCTGTGAGGTGTCCAGGAGTATCTCTATACCACAACTCACTAGCAGCTAGATGTGTTTTTTTCACATCTTTTGAATAACTAAGAAAATTCTCAAAGTATGCTCTATAAGGATAAAGATCTGTATTGGTGGTGATAAGATTGCCATTCAGTGTAACATCAATTTTACTGAACATGCTATGAAAAAAATTATTGATAGGAGCAATTTGTGTATCTCCACCCAAAACACTCCCATCTTGTTTTGTAATTTTAAATTGAACTTCAAGTGTAGATGCTGCAAGATCTAACCACTTGGTTGTTTGTCTTGGAATTAAAAATTCTATTGGTGAAGAATTATTTAAAGATGCAATAGGAAATTGTTCAATTTCACCAATATTTTCTATACCACTTGATGTTGGTGATACATTATCTGGATCAAAACTACTACCAAAATGTTCGCAAGATCCATGTAACATCATGATTTTTTCAATCAAATATATCAAGTGGTCTTGATTTTCGTTTTGAATAAGCTTGTCTTTGACGTGTCTTACCTCTACGAGAACGAACCACAGACTGACGTTTTCGTTCTTGTTTTTGTCTTTTTATACCTAAAGCAGATTCACCAACTGATTTCAAAAGATCTTTTCCATGAGTTAATAAAATGTCTTTAGGTGCTTTACGTTTTTTTATCAATTCATTTGCTATTTCTAAACCATGTCTTAATCCATCTCTCTTTAAGGTTTGAAATGCATTTTTTGCAATTGGTTTTATAAATGGTGCAGCTGTTCTTATTGCTGTGCGAAAAATAGACCCTAATCCATATCCATATTGCCGTGGTACACCTTGATACACCGGCATCATTTTTTACAAATTTAATTTATGTCTCTGTCTAAAATGCAACTTGACAACTGTCTTGCCACTTGCAAACTGAATGGGTTTACCAGTGTTCCCATTTATATTTATACTAATCTGATCAAAATAAGATTTTGATACTGGTACATAATGTACATTATCAAATACTATATGAGTATGTAGAGACTCTTTATGTGATTCAAATGGAATCACACGTAAAATAGGTGCTTCAATATCACCTAAAAATGTATAATCTGCTATGTCAGAATAAATAAAGATTTGATTGAAATCCACATTTAAGTCCACATTATATTTAAATGCACCTTTTGATGTGTTGGGAAAAATGACAGGAAAAATATTGTCTTTACATCCCAATTTTTGTAATAAACTTTCTGACATTTCAATACCCACTTTCCCAATACTATTTCCTACTATTTTTACACGCCCTTGGAGACTTGAAAATCCAACATGAAATAATACATCAAATGATTTAAATATGTCTCCAAGTTTTTCTTGAATTTCTGTTTGCATTGCATCTATGACATGAGCGCCATTTGAATATGCACCTGATAAAATATTTAATTCAACAACAGCAACACCTTTGTGTAATGTATGTTTCAAATTCGTTTTATTAATATGATTTGATATTTTGCTATCTGTCACAATGATTTTAAAAAAAGATTCTTCATCTGTAATATTTTTTGCTTCCGAAGGTAAAATTACTTCAACTAATCCCACCTCCCAATGTTCTTTATCAACATGAATGGGTTTAGATAATTGTGTTTGAAAACAACATTGGCTATTACTTGGAAACATATCCATAGAACTATCACTGAGAAGTGTTACGTAAAATGAATTCATTTTTCTTATCTTGTGGTTGTTTCAAATATTTTAAACCTGGACTTGGAAGAATATATCCTAATGAACTACTTAATAACACTAACCACAATTCTTTATCAGGGCTTTGTAAACTCAAATGTGCAATGGCAGTAATTATAATACCATAAATGATAATAATCTGTGTGAAATAAGTGACTTGATTTTTTGCAACATGATTTCCACAAATTTTAAATTGTTGACTTTGTTGACTTTGTACATCAACACTTGTGGTTTCATTAGGTAATGAAGTTTCATTTAATGACATATTCTTTTTATATCAAATCTGATTCTGCTATCCAACTATCAAATTTCTTTGGATAACCTTCCCAATGTACTTTAAGTTCTTTGATAATTTTCTTTCCCACACGTCTTGACCGTCTATTAAGAATTGATTCAATTATATATTTTTTATCATCTTTTATACTTTGAATTTCTTGTGGATAAAATGTCCCTTGTATATTTTCACCACCCATATCTTCAAGTTTATAAGTGGGTGGTATTGTATGTTTTACATGAGTAATTTTAAATAACTCTTTTGTCCAATTTGGTAAATACCCTTTTTCAAATGTACGTTTGGTTTTATTAATACGTACTATATCACCAACTTTAAATTGTATTTTTTTCTTTTTAGACTTTTTTTTACCATACAAATGTTGAGATACTTCTACTTCATTTTCTAATGATACTGAAGCAGGAGTTCTCTGAATACTTCGATGAAAACTATGATTATATCCATCAACTAAATTTTCCAACACATCAATGTACCTTAATGTACGTTTGTGTGTAAAATATTTCCACATTCGTGTTTTCAATGTACGTTGAAAACGTTCAACAATACGAGCTTTGGTTTCAGGATTTTCTGTTGTGAAGAAATGAATGTTTTGTTTCTTTAAAAATTTTTGCACGTCTTTATTTTTAAATTCAGAACCTTTATCAGATTGTAATGATAATGGTTTACGTCCAGAAGTTTTCAAAATGCTCTGAAAAGATTTTGTTAATGTCTCTCCTGATTTATTGTGAATGGGTATTACCCATGCATATTTGGAAAATACATCAATAACACAAACTAAATAACGAAATTGGTCATTGTAAGATTGTAAACTTTGTAAGTCTGCTAAATCAATCTGCCATTGATGATCAATACCACCCACTATAGTCTTACGTCTTGAAAATTTTTTACGGATGGGTTTATGTAAAGTATAAGTTCTTTCTCCTTTCAACCATTTTTTCACTTGATCAATTGTGATGGAATTATCTTTACTATGAGCTGCTTTGTACAATTTTTGTATACCACCATAACCAGCAGGATGTTTTGTATTGTAATATATTTCAGTTAATAAATCATTCAATAAGGCTCCCATTTTTCAGATAATCTACGTTTTGTCAATTTACGCTTTAGTGCTGACTTTGGTGTGTCTTCACTCCACTGCACTCTATGACCTCGACGAACTTTACATTTTGGAGGGGATCATTGAGGAGTTTCAGACCAACTATCTTCTGGAGAACTTTGATATTTACTGGGTTTGGGTATAGGTTGTCTATTCATCCATAACCAACGTTCACGATTACCAACAAAATCTTGAGGGATATTTATATCTTTTAATCCACGACTAAACATTTCCCATCCACTCGGTTTAAAACCTTTTCGGTGTCTAAGAACATCATTGACTAAATCTATGATATTTGAACCTTTTATGACTTCTCCATCGTAACTTAATACACCCTGATCATCCCAACTCATGTGTGGATGAGATGATAAAGCAGATAATAATGAAGTTGCTTTACGTCTCATTGTAACAGGGACACTTTCTATAATACGATCTCGTAAAAATAATGATTTTTCTCCTGACTCAGGCAATGGAACCAATGTTGGTTGTAATGCTTTCTTATGTGACATTTGAAATTTTTGTAAAGTTTCCCCATACTTTTGTTCTTTCTCACTTTCGGACAACTCTGAATTTCCTAACACAGATGATAAATCATTTTGAAGTTGTGCAGTATTTGTAACTTGTGGGTTAGGGGGTAATCTTGGTCTTTGAGCTTTTTCATTTCTAAAACGTTGCATATCTTCTAACATTTGATAAGGTACAATAGCCATCTTTTTCATATTTTATCGACTAATTTATTTGCAAGATTTGTTGCAACTCCTATAGCAGGTCCAAGTAAACCAAGTAATGGTAAAAAACCACCTTTTTGATTTAAAATTTGTTTTTTCTTTTTAAGAGTTATTGATTTACTAGCGAGTGCTCGTAGTTGTTGACGCTTTGGATGTAATTTTTGTTTCTGACTTTTTGTTAGATGTATGTTGCCTTTTAAAAGATTATGACAGCATTCTGACACACAATTAATTAATTCTTTAGGTGCATTTTTCATAATTTGTTTTTGAAATGCTGGAGGAGTTTGACTTAAACCTATTAACATACCACCATATTTTTTAACTAAAGGAATTTTTTGTTTCTTATTTTGTCTCACCATCTTGATCTTATAGAATCTAATGATTAAATGAAGCGAATATAAAAATGTAATGCTATTTATATATGTGCAAAAAACTTTATATTATTTAAAGTAAGACCTTATCCCTTTAACAGGTTTAGGTGTATTTAAAGCTGTAAAACGTGCCATTGTGGGAATCTTTTCTTTTAATGGTACATGTTGTGTATTTTGTACAGAATACATTGGTTCATGATTTTTAACACCATCTTTTGTTATTGACACTACACGTGTTAACTTAAGTGGTGATACTTTTCTTTGTCTTTGAAGATTTTTCACAAGTAATGCTTTTGTTTTTGTAGATGGAGATCTATGAGGTGCAATTTCAAAATTTGTGTACATATATTTAGGTCCTACCTTTCGTTGATTTTTTATCTCTCTAGAACTTGATGAATTATTTAATCTTTTCTTAGGGGATTTTCGTTTCCTTTTAGGTGACTTTTGTTTCTTACTCTTTGTTTTTTTGAATGGTGAATAGAATGATCTACTTGTCTTATGACCATCCCATCGAATTAAATTACGAATGATAACACCACCAAAAAATCCACCACCTCCTGGTTTTAAAATAATGTTTCGTTTTGTTGCAAGATCAACTCTGGGATTTGCAAGTTGTTCAAGATCTTGTTTATGTTTATCCATATAGGTTAAAGTTTGTTTTGGCAATTTAATTTTCTTATTAAGTATGATTCTACTTGCTAATGTAAACCATTTTAAAATTTTCTTAAAACCTTTCTTAAGTAATTTTTGTCTTGCAAATGGACTTGTTTCTTGACCAAGTTGTTCCAAAGATTGTATGAATGATACCATGATGATGTGTAGTCGTTGACAAACTTTGACTAACTAACATCAACTCATTAGAACATGGGGAATTTATAGTTTTGTATAAATGATAGGGCCACGTTCATTTTGTGTTACCCAAGGATGAAAAATATCAGTTCTTAATCTCAAAGACTCAGGAGTTCTAGGATGAAAATCAATTAATAAATAACCATGATCAATACTTGTTGCATCTTGATAACATGCATTTAAATGTGGTAATTGAACTTGATTTGCCAATACTTTAATTTGCCCTTTATCTCTGGTATTTTGAAATAAAATCATATAATGTGCATTTAAACTTATGGTACGACTAGATTTAGATTGTTGAAACATATTTTGTGTTATGTAAATGACACTTGCATTTCTATGATGTCCTTTTCGTGTGAACCATAATTTAATTTTTTCTTCATCTTTATCTCCTAACATATCATCAAAAACTACAAGATGGGGAATAGTGACATCACTGACAATTTCATATTCATCATCAGGGATACCATCTATGAATTTAATATCTTCACTTTCTTTAAGTAAAGTATATGTATTTTGCCATTCTTTATAACACCAAATGATTTTTTGTGGGGGAATTTGAAATAAGTCATGTTTCATATCAATAAGCTTTTTGACAAATTCTGTTTTTCCTGAACCACTAGGTCCCGAAATAAAGATATTACAAGGGTGTTGAAACAATAAACATTCACTCGATGCCATAATTGTATTTGTGTGTGAATAAGAGTTGTCAAATCATTCACTTATATACTTTCTGATTCCATACCTTCTTCATGTCTTTTAGTAGGTATTCGTTTTAAGGGTGCTTTTAACTCAAATACAGTTTCTGAAGAATCTATTCTTCTATCTATTTGTGGTACACATTGTCTATACAAGTAATTAATGATTTCTTTATCATAAATTATATTACCCCACACAACTCTTGTCCAAATATTTTCTATATTATCTTTGTAAAAAGCATTCATGATTTGTAATGCATTACAAAATTCCCCATACATTTCATCTTTTCCCAATTGATTATGAATAAACTCTTTTGTTATTGTTAGATAACCAGGAGTGATCAATTGAAATGCATATAATAATGCCTTACGTGTAATCTTGTTGTCTAACATACGTCTTACTGGTTCCATGGTTGAAATCAAAGTGATGATTCTTTTGTCTCTTCTGATGTATTTTGTCCATCAGGTACTATATTACCTGATGCACAAAATACATCAGGACGGTCAGGAAAATCATTTCCTGCATTATCTGAAAACATTTTATCAAACTTAGTTTTGAATTGTCCTGCAGCTTGTCTTGCAATTATGGTACTAAATGATGTACTTTGATCATTTAGCACCATGAGTGCAAATAAAGACTTAGAATCTGGAAAATCATCTAAACCCTTGTCATATTTTTTCATTGTTGAAAATATTTGATTTAAAGTGAATCCATAATCCATCACTGATAATATTTTATCTGGGGGTGTTTGCATACTTGTTGGTGGTTTGTATAATTGACAATTTCTTATCAATTGAATATAAGAACAATTTGGTGACCACTTAACATGTTCTTGCAAAGGAATATCTTTTTCTTCCCAATTCATTAAACCTTGTCCACATACAAAACATTTTACTTTACCATCTCCTATATAGAAAAATCCAGCTTTAGCTAAGTCTTCTTTCTTGGATTTTAAAATAGGGTTTGTAGTCATGCTAAAACTCGAAAGTCTTCTTAACTCTGACAAGTATATAGGATAAGTAGGATTGAGTGGTAGAGACATCTTGCCTGCTCAGTGTTCAAAGTTGAAATGAGAAATCTGAAGGTTCTTTTATACCTTAGGCCCATAAGGTTTTGTGTCATATTTATCCACTACAAAATGGTTTGTGTACACAGATCTGAATGTTTTGGTTTGTAATTCAATTGTGACATGTCTGTTCTTGTTCAAACTTGAAATGAGAATTCTAAAGAGTAATTTTTATACCTTAAACCCATAAGGTCTTGTATCATATTTATCCACTACAAAACGTTTTGTGTACACAGATCTGAATGTTTTGGTTTGTTTTTCACTTGTAACTTGTCTGTTCTTGTTGCGTTTAATTCTATGTGTGTATTCAATGTTCATTTTATAATTATGTCTGTCTTGTACACATTCCACCATGGATTCAAAATTGACTTTCTGTGATGTATTGTAGTCTAATGTGATTCCTTTAACTTTACATGAAGTGTGTATTTGACCATCTTTAATGTATTTGTAACCATAATTTTTGGGACCTAAACCTACATATTCAATAATTTTTGCATCTGGATGTTCATCTGTCCATTGACCTAACCTACTGTTTATAATTTGTGGATTCCAAAGTGTGGGGTTATGGATGTAAATACAACTGTCTGTGTCAAAGTATAATACCCGTCTACCCAAACGTCCTATTACTTTATATAATTCCATTCGTGCATAAGCTGTGACAAAAGATGCAACTGCAACATTAGCTGATTTGTGAGGTTCATAAACATCTGTAGATTTTGTGTAATTGACTAAAATACATTTATCATGATCAAACAATTCAACATTTTTAATAATGATGTCTTTATCTTGTATCAGGTCAAAATATTTGGATGGGTCTTGTATGTATTCTGTTTTTGTTTTTAAATTGTTTTGTGCACTTTTCCCCCATAAACAGTTTAACATGGTTTTAGCAAATGATCTTTGTCCTGGATTTTTTTCAATATTTTCCAAACGTATGTTTTCAATTTGTGCATAGTCTTTCTTAAATGTATCTTTGTCTGTTTCTGTTTTCACCCAATCTGGATATCCACTGGCTTCTTGTTTCATTTTTAAATATTTGTTCACATAATGTTTGTAAATTTCTGAAGACCATTCTTCCCAATGCCAAATCTGATAAGTGTCAAGTAATGTGTATCCCATTCCCAATGCTTTAAAAAGTTCAATAGATGTCCATGTACCTGTAATACTGCGTTGATCTGGTATGTGTTCACATTTGTCTAATTCTTGTTCTGCACATGTATTGCAAAGTGTAAAAACCATTTTCTTGTTGCAATGAATTGGTAATACTGGCATGTGTAGAGATTGTGGTGGTAAAACTTTACATTTTATAATTATTTGATAAGTCCCCTGTACTGTCTTATATTATTCATGTCTATGTTTTCTTTTGTGAGTATATTTGGATGACCTACTGGATATTCTCTGTGTTTATTGACATAAGGATAGAGTGAACAGATATCTATGTATTTTATTTCATTGTCTGTGCTTTGGTCTATTTTATGATGTAATTTAATGGCATTTGTTCTCCCCCCAAATATTGCTTCACGTGGTTTAATAGGATCCATGTTTGGAAAAAATGAATTTAATGTTGATTTTACTTCAGGATTTGATTTGCAAAAATCATCAAGTTCATGTTCCCATGTTATTCTCATGTTATACCCTAATGATTTTAAATGGTGTATGCGTTCCTGTGTATTGTTGTAGAGAGTTTGGTAATTTAACAAATTGACTGGATTTTTCTCATGTCTGTTGTCTTTGTAACATGTTATGCACCCATGCCACATACATCCATAAAATTCAAAGATTGTATTTGTGTCTTTGTGAAACCCATCAACATAATATCCCCCTATTTTAACCTCCCCACCATTAAGTGCATGTTGAATATGTATGTTTTCTTCCTGTGCAAGTGTCTGTAAAAATCTAATGGCTTTAATGGAGTATTTGACTTTAGCTGGGTAACCTATGTCTGAAATGATTGCCATTTTGTTTTCTGGAAGTGAATTTTTTCTCCAAGCTTTTGTACATGCATCGGCTAAGGTAAATGCTTCTCTCAAAGGATCTATGCCATCACTATCTATAAATTTTTGTCTGAATTCCCCACACCCCCTACGTAAAATATCTACATCTGATTTACAGTATAATTCCATTTCTTTTTGAAAATCAAAACTGGCATTACTAGTAATTTTTTGTTTGTACCACTTGATAAAATCTTCCCTATCTGATGGAGACATTGAATCTGGCATATACAATGTTGAATCTAAATAAAGACCAATATAATTTTGATAAGCTTGTGTGTTTGCCAAATGGGGGAAATAACCTTTTGCTAATTCTGTCAAGCCAAATGTTTTGGGAAATTGTGCCAATCTCATTGAAAGAAAATTTAAAGAATCTATAAGTCTAATACTACAAGCTTTAAGTGAAAGAATTTTGTTCCCATTCATAATTACATCAGGAGTTGTTGTACCAGTTTCAATGAGGTGTCTTAAAATAAATTGTCCATCAAAACCTCTTAAATTGTGAGCAATAGCTGTTGTCCCTTTATGTTCCTTACTGAAAAGCCAATCACAAAAATCTGATAAAGTAGATCCCCCTTTAAATATTGATTGCCTATATCCAAATTTGTCACAGGAAATACATTCTTGATCTATAGATTTGCAAATACATTCCCCACATGCACGATGAGCAACACAGAAATTTGGGATATGAACTCCTGAGTCTTGTGTGGTTTCAAAATCAAAAAATACAAATGGAATGTTTGGTAATTTTTCATCCTCGGGTGAAGTGTATTTTGGAATAAAACATTGGTGATCAGAATTAACTATTTGTTGACAATATTTGCATTTTTTGAATCCTTCACAGATGTGCTTTCCTTTTGTTGGATATATTAGTGAATTGCATGTTTTACATTTTTGAACTAATTGACAAATTGTTTTTTCTTCTTTTCCCTTTCTAGTGATATGGTTATTATAGCATGATAAACTTCTAAATTGTCTATTGCAACTGTAACAGGTAGTGGGATGTTCAGGAATACATTTTGTTGGAGCATAGCAAATACAACCAAAAGGGCACATATGACGTTCTCTCTGTTGAACCCCTTTACTGCAAAGTTCACAATAGTAGGAGCATCCTAAAAACCCTTTAATTGTTGTGATAGTATCAAAATGCTGGTCATGGTGGTAAATATGAATAACTTTACTATCAGTGGTGGTAACTGGAGGTTTGAATAAAAATTCACTTTTTGCATACTGTGGATGAATTTTGATGACATACTCTGGGTAAAGCAGGTCTTGTATTTTATAATATTCTTCATATCCACAAGGAATATTATAATCAAGACCTGCTTTGTCCATCAATGCCTTAGCTTCCAACTCTTGTGTCGGTCTATCAGAATTTCTAATATTTTTCCATTTCTTTTGCCAAAGATCAGAATTATCTCTATCAACATGACACTTTCCCACTACAATGGCCCGTGCGAGACACATTGAATCATTAACATTTTTAATTTCAATAATACTTTTCTTGTTTCCCACCATTTTATCAACAGATGAAAATGAAATTGGTGCGTGTCGCCCAGACCCTTGTGGTAGAGAAGTGTGTGTTATTTCCAAAGATAATTGCCCATCATGGATAGTAAAGTTATCATTTGATTGTACAACTTTTTCTATTTCATCTAATATGGTGTTACCAGTGATACCCGAAGCCTTAGTAAATGGAATAAATATACCTATTTCTAATCCTGGGTGGTTAACTGATATTCTCATCGGATCATTGTCTTCTACTCCACATTCTTCTTTAATATCGTCTACCAAACTGTCAAATACTTTTCCAAGGGTGTCAAATGGATTCTTTTGATTGAATTGTTTAAAGGTTATTCTGCATACATGGGATTTGGAACGGAATTTTCTTGATGTTCTTTGTAGGAGTGGGTGAATGGTGTATATGTCCCTTGCTGACTCTACTCTCTGCTTCTTGTTATCTACTTCACTCTCTGTCTCACTATATTCTTCAATGGCTCTCTTCATCTTTTCTTCTATCGTCTTCTAGCTTTTGAAAATATGTCTTGTCTTCTTGAAGTCAAAAAAACCCAAGTGTGAAACATCCTAAGATTCTTCCTCCTTTTATACTTTTTGAATGTACATTTAAATGTGCATTTAAATGTACATTTAATACCCCACTGAATTATACTGTTAATAAATGTTTCTTATACACATTTGAAAAGTCATAAAATGTAATCCATTCACTCTATGGGACAATTCCTATGGTAAATATTTTATTTGTTAAGTGTATCTTTCAGTCAATATTTAACAACAGCAATATAGTATCCAGAGATTATTGAGTGTAAGAGATAGCATAACTGTTTGTAACCAAATGAATGTATATTTAAACCATTGTGTGCAAATGCACGTTATGGAACATTTAAGTGTACAATTAAATGTACATTTAATACCCCACTGAATTATATTGTTAATAAATGTTTCTTATACACATTTGAAAAGTCATAAAATGTAATCCATTCACTCTATGGGACAATTCCTATGGTAAATATTTTATTTGTTAAGTGTATCTTTCAGTCAATATTTAACAACAGCAATATAGTATCCAGAGATTATTGAGTGTAAGAGATAGCATAACTGTTTGTAACCAAATGAATGTATATTTAAACAAATGTGTGCAAATGCACGTTATGGAACATTTAAGTGTACAATTAAATGTACATTAAAAAAGTATAAAAGGAGGAAGAATCTTAGGATGTTTCACACTTGGGTTTTTTGACTTCAAGAAGACAAGACATATTTTTGAAACGCTCCAAAAGTTAAAGATGGATAGAGTTACAGATCCAAGATTAGAAAAAGCAAGTGATGCTAAAAGTATTTACTATAAACCATCTAAATGGGGAGAAGTTAGAAGACTTGTGAATGAACTTTATAAATTGATATCAACACCTAAAGAGATGATTTGTTCCATTTGTCATCAGAAAGGACATTGGGCGAATACATGTTCAGACAAAGGGCCATGTTTTTATTGCAATCAGAGAGGACATTGGATAAATGAATGCAGATTGAAAAAGCTATCGAATAACTCTGTGTCTCAACCAAGATGGGGTTCACCAGCTGTTGATCAACGAGGACCGGTAAAAGTTTATCCATGGTCAGAATACATAAAGCATACAGAAGATAGATTACCGATTACAGGTTTCAACTTACAACTTGATGAAAAAAACATTGACAACCACACTTTACAGGGGATGAGCATGATACCAATACCACCACCTCCCCAAATAAATGAGAAAGTTGACTTAGCAGAACCTGTGTTACCAGAGTTTGATGATAATGATGATACATTATTATATAATATGGATATACCCAAAGAAACAAAAATGGAAATAGATGATGAGTTAGAAGTATTATTTCCAGAGAAAGAGGAACCACCAAAGAAAGTTACAAGAAAACGAAAAGCTAAAGACAATAATTCTAAAATAGGAAAACTTGCCAAGAAACATTGAAAACAGTTTTTGAAAGTGACATTTTCATAAAAGACATTTACAAATCTGTGAATATTCATGGAATAAAAATTTCGGATTTTGAAAAAAGGTAATATTATTTTGTTGTTATTTAAACAGGGGAAAATTTTTTCCAACTCACGATTTTTTAAAAATAAAAAACATTTTTCATAACATTATTTTGCAAGCACAAAAAATATTTTTGTGTTTGCAAATGAATGTTATGAAAAAAGTTTTTTTCATAACATTCATTTGCAAACACGAAAATATTTTTCTTATAAAATAAAAAACTTGCAAGACAGAAAATAATTTGCAAACAGAAAAAATATTTTTTGTGTTTGTAAAATGAATGTTATGAAAAAGTTTTTTTCATAACATTCATTTTACAAACACAAAAAATATTTTTCTTATAAAATAAAAAAACTTGCAAGACAGAAAAATAATTTGCAAACACAAAAATATTTTTATGTTTGCAAATTATTTTTGTTTTTTACCTAAATGTTTTCACACAAAAACATTTAGGTAAAAACAAAAATAATTTGCAAACACAAAAAATATGCCATGACAGGGAAATCTAGTGTGGGAGCTATGAGGTTAACCTCTTTTGAATTGAGTAATGAAATTACAATTGAACAAAAAAAGTTCAATTCATTCCATTGTGGTAGCACTGAAATGTGCCACTCAAGTGTGTAAACGTGATATCTCTTTTTAAGAATATGGTGGCCCTTATAAGGGCCGTTTTTACTAAACAAAAAATGTTTAGTTTACCAACTTTATTCCATTTCTCTTTGCGGCTCTCTTGACATCCTTTTGATTGACGAGATGTTGTGATCCTCTTCCCCTAATTGTTGCATAATGATAGGTATCTCTTATCAATTTTCGAACAAAACAGTGTAAGGCTTCTTCAGCTTCATCAAGTGACAATGGTGAGATATTATTCACCCCAGCTTTTCTTGCCAATCTTCGCAAATTACTCCTTGGAATAGTATTACGCTCCTCTCTCTCCATCTTCACCTCTTCTGGTGGAATAGTATTGCAGTCCTCTCTCTCCTTCTTCACTTCTCGTGGTCCACATTCACCTTCTAGTGATGGAATCTTTACCTCGATGGATAGCTCAATTCTCATGATTGATGATAAGAAAAATGACGTTATGATATCTCCAGCAGTGTTTTTATAGACAATGCCAGGATCGAAAATGCACTGAAGAACCCTCACGCGATAATTTTATCGAGTGCGGGAAAAAATTGTTGATAACAGACGTTTACTATCACAGCCGTCCGACGTCAACAATTTTTCCCCGCACTCGATAAAAATTATTGCGTGAGCGTTCTTCAGTGCATTTCCGATCCTCGCATTGTCTATAAAATCTAACACGCATTCCAAACAATTCATTTTGAGACAACATGAAGTTCTCGCTAGAGATGAATGAATACAGAATGTGGAGGTCCGGGGAAATGTCTGACGCTGATTGGAATCGCCGATTAGAAGAAGAATCCATCAGAGTAGAGAGAGAGAAAGCACGGAGACGCCAATTAGCTGAAGATATTTTCGGTCATATGAGGAGAAGTGGTGGACCTCAGAAATACACTCGACAGTGGGGTCAGCAGCTTATTGATGAGTTGGAGCGAAAGGCAGGGATAAGACAGTTCTTAGCTGTCCGCGGTTATGAACTGGAGAAATACCAGGTGAAGAAAGTTGACTTGTATCCTGAGCTTAATTGGCAGCCAGAAAGACGATATAAAAAATGTGAAGTTAAATCCAATAACCTGTATCCAGATTTAAGTGAATTCTCATGAGGATTCCTACAAAATCTGGATACAAGTTATTGAATTTTATCTTGACAAAAAAATCAGGATACAACTTAAACTCATTCATCCTATTTCTTATTATCTCTGTTTGTCATTCTAACCTATCAATAATTTGTTACTCTCACAAATGAGTGTGATTTCAAAATGTGCCTTCGTGGCAGCCCTTCTAAGGGCTACCCACACTATTAGAAAGAGATCTTCTCATGTACACAACCAAGTCTTTGTTATATAAAAAAGACAAAAACAGTTCCCTTATCCTCCAGTGATAAACTTATAAGCAAAAAATGTACTATAAGAGCTGGTCATAATGCATGATGCGGAGGCATTATAGCCCCAAGATCTGCTTACTTATAGCCCCAAGAACTTATAGCCCCAAGAACTTATAGCCCCAAGATTTGTGAAACTTATAGCCCCAAGAACTTATAGACCCAACATGTATGCACTGTGCCACCAGTGCATACATGTTGGGTCTATAAGTTCTTGGGGCTATAAGTTTCACAAATCTTGGGGCTATAAGTTCTTGGGGCTATAAGTTCTTGGGGCTATAAGTAAGCAGATCTTGGGGCTATAATGCCTCCCCCAACTACTATTAATTGTATTATGGATATTTCGCCTATCTTTTGGGGAAATTAACCAGTATTTCCAGTATTTCGCATTTTGGAATTTCTGTAAAACTATAAAGCAGAGGAAGCAATTAGAATTGCTGTTTCTGCTGTACATTTAATTTGTTTGCTCCTCCAAGTAGAAATTGAATGTCTGTTTCACATTAATGGAGTGTACACCATCACAAGAAGCTGGCAGCGGAGTTACGCGATGTTGCATGCAGTGTGTCAGAAAAGAAATCTTGATTCTGTTGACGCAATTTTGCTATGCCTTTCGTTGCTAGCGGAGAGAGTAGAATCTGATGAACGTGTTGCAGCAGATCCGAGATGAGTGGTGGCAATGAAAAAGAATTTCACTTCTCCAGAATTGAACGGCATATGGTTTAGCATGCTGTGAAAAACAGGATGATTATCTTGTTATCGAGTAGTGTAAAGGAATTGGAAACATTCCAGCAGTGAACACCAGAGGACTACTTCAGAAGAAGCAGAGAGACAAGATCAAGACTTTACAGAATTTCTAAAAAGAGACAATAACTTAAACTATATAATAGTCGGTAGAGGAATCATGTGTAAGTTTGTAACACCTTGTTCATCTCCCTCATATCATCAGTTTAAATTTTGCATATTATGTTTTCAGGGGAATTGGCTTGGTAAGCCGGGTCTCGTGAAAGTTTATGGAGGAATGTTTTATGTGGAACGCCACATTTTAAATGAAAATTATAAGATATTAAAGATTTATAGGAAATCTATTTAACAACTGCTGTATGGTTCTAAAAATGTTGCACATTTTTCTTTTTAAGGAGGGGGAAGTGTAACGGATTTGGTAACAGCAGTTGAAAAATAATATACACTAAAAGTTCTAAATTACTCTGTTGTAATTCGTCTGCTCATAACAGAGGTTTAATTCTATTTTTGTTGGCTTCAAGTCATTTCAGTGCCTAAAATGAATCAATGTACCTTATTGGTTCACGCCGTAGAGCATTGTGCTGTTGTTTCAGTCGTCGAGGTGAAAGCGAGGGATCAATCAGATTACAGTATTTGAAATCTTTCCCCGCGAAATTATCCTATATAAGAGCGGTCTCGCTCATAATTCGCCGTCCACTTCATGTTTGGGTAAAGCTTTAATCTAGCTGTCCAAACATAAACCTGTACACTAGCTTTGTGATGGGGACACTTTGTTACATGTAAAAAGGTTAACCGTTTGGGTGCCGTAATTTTTGGACCCGTTCAACTCGGCCCTGGTCAGAATCAACGTTTCTGACAGTGATTCTCTCCAGGTCCGAGTTCTGGGCGAGCATCCACATTTACTGAACATATTTTGTGTGTAATTTAACCCTCTTTTTGGTAAAAGTGGAGTGGACCCGTGGTTTTTGACCCATCATTCACAATCATGTCAATTTCATATCATACTATTTTTTGGCTTCTTAATAAACCACGTTTAAACTGTTATTCCTATTTTATTATGAATTCATCCAGACCACAACACATAACTTAATGGTTATTCTACCTCTAGAGTTGAGTTATATTTTATCCATGGTTTGCTAGTTGACCCAGATCCTCACGAATCTGAAGAACAACAGGAAGATTTCGGCCAGGGTTCTAGCCCCTTGGGAGTCGTTCACCCCACCCCTGTTACATCAATATTCAATGCCGTCTAAAGTCAAATAATGAGGAAGATCGCCTTTAAACAGCATATTATTGCCGTACAGATACTGATCAGTTGCCATATTCTATGCAAGGTATCATGACACCAGCTGAAAATTCTTAGAATCACGATTTTGTTTTTTGATGGAAATTCGTTGTAAAGAGTGATTTGCGCATGTCTGTCGAACATGGAATGCAGACAGTGTTGTCCTTTTCCCAAATGCAGTCCTATCACTGCAGCCTAAGGTGTTTTGAATGCCTGGCTTTGTTATTGGATACCTGAAGCACATTTGGCCACAGGTTGTTCTCTGGAAATATTATTTTATTATCAGTTCTTGTACGAATACGGAAGGACACTTCAAGGAACCAGTGGTGCCTGCTGTCAACTTTGTGAGTTGATTACATGTATTTTCCGTGTTATATACCCCCAATCTTTATTTTGATGTATAATTTGTGTATATTTAATTCACATTTATGGAATGTCAGAGGTGGGAATTTCAAAGTAAACACATTTCTATTACTTATATAGCAACTTAAGGACTATGTTAGCCCAAATTTCAACCAAAATGCACAGTGCCAAAACACACAATTGAAACATTTCGGATGTTGATGTTTTATATCTATTGGATCACAGCTATATGATTAAAACATCAATGATAAATGAAGAGAACAAAAAGTGATTTTGAAGTGAAAAAATACATTTAATTATTGAATTTACGGTGCTATTTTAGTAATAGAATTTTGTTTATTTTGAAATTTTCACCTCTCATATTCCTCAAATACAAATTAAATATACACAAATTATACATCAAAATGGAGGTTGAGATGTATAGAACACGAAACACATATGCAATCAACTCATAGAGTTGACGACAGGCACCACTGGGTTCCTGGAAGTCTGCTACCGTATTCGTACCACAACTTATAATAAAAGAATATTTCACGAGAACAACTTGGGGCCAAATGTACTTCACATATCCAAGAACAAAGCTAGGCATTCAAAACACTTTAGGATGCAGCGATAGAACTGTATTTAGGAAAAGGATAACACTGTCTGCATTTTTTATTGAAGATGGATTCCATGTTGATGATTCTTGCAGTCTATATATAATAATAGTATGCTGTTTTAAGGCGACGATCTTTCTCATTATTTGATTTCAGACTGCGTTGTTTTTCGGTGCTTTTTCCGTCCGATGACGTTGACCGAAAATCGAAAGTAAGAATATATGTAAACAAAGCGACCACTTTGGGAATTTAACCCCATGCAGCTCTATTGCTGTGTTTTGAAGGATTTTGATGCCCAAACTTTGTCTTTAGATGTGTGAAGCACATTTGGCCACAACTTGTTCTCGGAAAATATTGTTGTATTATCAGTTCTGGTACGAATACGGTAGCAGACTTTCAGGAACCATTGGTGCCTGCTGTCAACTCTATGTATTGATTTCATATATTTTTCGTGTGCTCTACCTCCCAACTTTCAGTTTGTTCTATAATTTGTGTATATTTAATTTGAATTTAAGGAATATCAGAGGTGGGAATTTCAAAATAAACAAAATTCCATTACTTATATCGCACATTAAAAAACAGCTACAGCTGAATACGTGGGATATATCGCTGAAATAGTTAAACCAAAATATTCAGTGAACATCTATCTAGTGGAAATTACCAACTAAATAATTTTAAAGCCCACGATAAGTATTTTAAAATTGGTTCAGAAAATGGTAAATTACCTATATGATGTTTAACAAACGATGCAGAAGGACATCCTTAAAATTCCCAAGACAGTTAACCAATACAAATGTTCAGAGGCATTGTAACTGGTCAGTGTGGTCAACCAATAACAAACATGCATGATTGCAGTTGGATTGATTAACACTTGCTACTCAGTAATGGAAAGGAGTTTTCCTCCCAAACATGAGACAATCTTATTATCCAACATAGGTTGAATTTTTTTTTTCACCTTACACTCAGTACCACTCATGTAAAATTGGTTATCCTTCCTTTTTTGTTTTCAAAAGTTAACTGATTTAGAACTAATAACTCAAGTTCATTTTAACAGTTACATTCATGACAAGGTTTTCTCATTTCGTATTGAATGTTCTCTCGGTAAAACAAAATATTCTCAAAAACCTTTGCATTTCAGCCACAACTGCACCAATTCTTTTTAGCATTTAAGAGGTTCTGCTTTGGGCGTTTATTCACAGTGAAACAAAACGTATTTGATATATTCATTTTTAAAATTATTTAGATATTTTAAAAAAATTATTTAGTTGGTAATTGCCACTAGATCGATGTTCACTGGATATTTTGGTTTAACTATTTCAGTGATATTTACCACGTATTCAGACGTAGCTGTTTTTTTAAACTTGAGAATTAAAAGTCGTTTTTTCACTTCAAAATCCATTTTTGGTCTTTTCGTTTATCATGGATGTGTTAATGAGTCATCAACATCCGAAATGTTTGAATTGTGTGTTTTGGCACTGTGCTTTTTGGTTGAAACATAAGGTAAAATAGTCCTTAAACGATCACTTTTGAAGCACTTATTCTCGTTGTTGAGAAGTCCAACCTCTACAAAATCAATGTCAACAGATTTGTATTCGTATGGTATATATGAGATGGGTTCTGGAAATTTGATATAAAAAGAAAGAAAGTGTGAAAGTTTTGAAAATATGCTTATGGAGTTGATGTAAATAAAAAAAACGTCCATGCTGATATGGGGAACACGGGTTGTCTCGAAAGTATGGTGGCTCATTTCAGTCATGTTTGCTGAGAGAGTTTTTTGCTCAATCCAAGTATCACTGTGCTGAAAACTACAGAATTCCATGAGTATAGAAATATAATCCTAGGTCCTATGGGATGTGATCTGAAAAAACTTGATTTGCCAAACAGCGTGATTTGGGTATATCCATTAATTGCATTTCGATTGCCGCAGTTGCATACACAGAGAAATGTCGCAAACAATGTAATATTTTAGCTCACCAGAGAAATGTCCTGTGAACTGTACTAGTCGGGCAGCTAGGTACACCCCCCTATAGGACCCCCAGGACCGAAAGAGACCGTTTTTTCATGTACCTAGACATCTCGAGAGTAGATTTTCAGGTTGTTAACAGGAAATCATCCTGGCCGGATATGACGTAATCCAAGATGGCGCCTATGAGGGTGGGTCAATTTCGCGATTTTACACCATCACTAATTTTTCTCGATTACGGAAAAACTATATGAGATAAGGGACGGAAATTAATCCATTCGTACTTCTGATACTATTCCCCGTATAATAATATCAATCAAGTAAGTGAAAATCCAAGATGGCCACCAAAATATGCCTCAAAATAGACCGAAAATCGAGTTTTTCGACACTTTTTTCGCCAAAAGACTTATACAATCATGATAAAAGAATTAGAAACCTGTAAACTTTTAAATGTTAAATTGATCACAAATTATTTTCCGATAATACCCAGCGTGAACATGCACCATCGAAAGCCGATGTGGAAAACAAGATGGCCGCAGGTGCGACCACCCGTTTTCAGCTATCCCGCTTATGTAATGGACAAGTTTACACTATCTCGAGTTGTACGATGGTTGCAGAAAAATATTTGATACAGGGCACAGGAATGAACTGTATTGTATTTTAGACATTTTTTCTGCTTATAATAAACCAATCAAATTACTGAATATCCAAGATGGCCGCCAGAAAAATGCCTTGAAATAGAAGAAAATACAGTTTTTCGACACTTTTTCGAAAAAAACTTATAGAATCATGATAAAAAATAAGAAATCTGTAAACTTTTAGATGTTAATTGATCGCAAATTATTTTACGACAATATCCAGCTTGAAGATGCACCATCGAAAGCCGATGTGGAAATCAAGGTGGCCGCCAGGGCGACTACCCGTTTCCAATTATCCCGCTTATGTAATGGATATCTTGTTCGGATTTCATTGGAATCCTCGGTTTCTATCTGTTTTGTCTGTAAATGGCCCTATTCTGACTATATTAGCTGCCTACCTAGTCTCAGCTGTCTCTGTCCCAGCCTTTAGCCTCAACCAAGTCTTATCATCACAAGTCAGATTGCTTCATTTCCCACAATATGTGCATATCCATACATAGTTATCTCCCCTGTGTATAACGAAGTCCTGTATGATTCCCAAGGCCAAGCGGGAATCGAGCAGGAATAGATATTGCTCGAATGGCTCAAGTCTTATACAGCGAATAAGCTATCGCGTAGCGACTGGAACAGGCATTTCTCGAATGGGTCGAAACTAATCGAGAAAATAAGACAGAGTATTTATTCGAACGGGTGACTTCTCTTACGACTCTTATCCTCATCTGGATAT
This sequence comes from Pictodentalium vernedei, assembly GCA_031216915.1. Lineage (NCBI taxonomy): Eukaryota > Metazoa > Mollusca > Scaphopoda > Dentaliida > Dentaliidae > Pictodentalium > Pictodentalium vernedei. Next base: position 223,444,330 of record CM062289.1, on the reverse strand, counting down.
TGGAGGATACCTATGACATGGTGATGTAGTACTGAAGGATACCTTTGGTGGATACCTTTTAGAGGATACTTATCAGAAGATATCTATCTGAAGACAGTTATGCTTCCTAGTGTCTGTTCAGTTCCTTGCATCTAGACCTCCCCATGGCCATTATCCCTACAAGACCGCTACTGCTGACTTGTCCAATATCGCCATCGTCTGTCATGTGCTTAACTTCTACTGTAGTCACCCAATCCCATAGTCCTCTTCCAGCCATTTACCATTACTACTGACATGTAGCCCTACTGCAGGCTTGCTAATTATCTCAAATTACGTCTAGAATACCATCGAGCAAATAAGCCATCGAGTAATTGCTCGAACGAGTGACTCCTCTTACGACTCTTAACCGCATCTCGGTATTGGAGGATACTTATGACATGGTGATGTAGTACTAGAGAATACCGATGGAGGATACCGTTTGAGGATACCTTTTAGAGGATACTTACCAAAAGATAGTTATAGTTCCCGGTAGCTGGTCGGCTTATGGTATTTATAGCTCTAAGACCACTATCATCTGTCCAATCATTAGTTTCTACAGCAGTCACCCAATACCATAGTCTTCTACCACCCTTGCAGTCTTGAACCATTACGTCTGACTTGTAGCACTACTACAGGCAAGCTGACTATCTATGTCTTGACTCTACACTCGGCCAAGTCTTTAACAGGTTCAATCAGATTGCTTCACCCCCCCCCCCCCCCCCCCCATGTACCATTATATACTACAGAGTTCAAATTCCTTGTTTATCATTTACAGATATAAACATGCTATGGAAGGAATTCTCTAGATACACAACTCTTTCATGAGCTATGCATGATTAACCCTTTACCTAACACGAAAAGCAGACGACACTTGCAAAAACAAAAAAAAAAATCTTGAATAACTAATTTTTTTCATTTTCTGTCTCAGAAACATAGGTTATAAACCCTCATTGGAACGAGCTCAACGAGCTCGTCCCAATGAGGGTCATAACCTATGTTTTTGAGACAAAAATGAAAAAATAATGAAAATTAATTGGCGATTTTTTAGAATAGCACTGGCCGATTTTGGACATTACGTTGGGTAAAGGGTTAAAACAAGTTAACTGAGAATTCAGTGTTATTGATGCAAAAATACTCTAATGTCATTGAGAGTTTATTAAGTGATTCTCAGGCAATTGCCTTTTTAAATCGGTGAGGATTTTATTTTTACTTTTTGCTCAACTTGACAATGTCAGGTATGAGCTATTGGGATGGGTTATTTTCTGTAGAAATGTGAGTGGATGACTTGGCATTACTTGAACTTTCTATTTAATTCAATCCCTTCTTGGTCAGGTTGAGCTGCAGTGTCACTGACACTTTCATTTGGAAACTAGGCACAAGGATTAACTAGCCTGAAAAGCTGTGCAGCTATGGTTTGGAGATTGGTTGGCCTTATTTTGTCAGAGTTATAGCACATTTTTCAATGTAGTTTTTTTTCGCAACCTTCATCATTTTTGTCTGTGCTTATCCAGTCATGTTTATAACCCTTCACTTAACAAATCGGACACATCCGCCTGCGTCATCTGCAAATTCAGCAGTTGGAAAAATATTATTTTCCAGCAAAACTATATCATGTGACCCCTTATTGGAACAAGTTTGATGAGCTCATTCCAGTGAGGGAGGGGTCACATGATATGGTTTTGTTGAAATGTTTTGAAAAATGTAAAAAAATTATATTGAAAATAATAAATTCTGATAGCGTCCGCATTGGGTAAAGGTTTTAACACTTAGTACAGAGATTAACTAGCATAGGAACTTGTGCCTCTATTATTTGGGGATTTTGGCAGGACTTATTTGGGCAGAGTTATTGCCCTTTTCTGTCTTAAAAGTATTTTTTTAGATCTACTTAATGTAGAATGCTGGGGTAGTCTCAGGTCTTATTGAGACAGGCACCTCTAGTTGTAAATGTTTTTCAAAACAAATAAAATTGTTTCTTTGTATTACTAACTGGTTTCATAAAAGTCTTCCAAAGTCAGCTTTTCGTGCATTTGAGGGTGTCAAAAGGGTATGGAAAATGTGCCAACATGCAGGGGGAGGCCACCAAAAATTTGCAAGACGTGACGTGGGGGTGGGTGGGTCTCTCGAGTGCGCCAAAAATGTGCATTTCCAACTTGTGCAATTTTTTGAATTTTTTAAAAAATATATCAATATATCAGCTAATATATACCATCATTTGTGTTTCAAACCTTAAAGATGATGTTATACATCACACTCTTAACATAAATACAACATCAGGAGGCTTTATATGTGAGAATATTGGGCTTAAACTGGGAAAATGTCACACGTTAGTAGGGGGTGGGTGTCTTGTTCGAAATGTAGAAAATGTGCAGACACTATTTTGGGAACAATTCAAATGAAAATTTGTTCCCGTATATGTACACCTGCTCTGGCCAAGCCTGATAACGAACAGCTTGTCATTTGTAGATTGGGGCCCACAGCAGCCCACAGAGGTTTAAATTGGTGGTACCAGTTTAACCCTTTACCTAACATGAAAAGCAGACGACACTTGCCAAAAATGATTGAATAACTATTTTTTTTCATTTTTTGTCTCAAAAACATAGGTTATGACCCCTCATTGGAACGAGCTCGACGACCTATCGACAACCTCTGTTTTTGAGACAAAAAATGTAAAATAATAAAAAATTAATTGGCGATTTTTGAGAATAGCGCTGGCTGGTTTTGGCCGTTACGTTAGGTAAAATGTTAAAAGCATTATGAAAACCCCCAAAAGACAGCTGTCCCAACTAAGTTTATAAGTTTATTTTGGATTTTAATGGGAGAGTGGGGGTGGGTGTCTGAGAACGGTAGTAGAAAATTTGCACGTAGTGGGTAGGTGGTGTAAAAAGGAACCGAATAAAAATTAGGACGTCACGTCTTGCAAATTTTTAGTGACCCTCCCCCCCTTTGCAACATGTCTGAAAAAGTATGAAGAAAGTATGGAACCTTTTTCCCATGCAAGTGTAAGACCACTGCTAACTGAACATAAATTATTGAATGATAGAACTATTTTCTTTTTTGGTGCAGACATTTCAATAAATTGTAAGAAGAGAATTTTTATGATCCAAATGGGATTTAACACTTTCGCTGCTGAAAGCGACTATTTTATGATAATTGTCAATACATTCTTGTGTACGTAGATCATAAATTTGATTAAACTTCCTTGTATACAGGCATACACAGAGGTCCTCCCTATATGGATGAAGTGGGCACGGCAGTGAAAGGTTTAAAATTAATCAAGGTAAACTATTGTTGTGGTCATGTGAAAAAAATATGCAAATTAACAATCGGTGTAAACTTCACCTCAGCAGAAAGAGCATGGGACTTGAAACTGAACATTGATGGTTTGATCTTGTCCAGTAGTAACTCAGTTGTGTCCTTGGGCAAGACACTTCGTCCTGATTGTCTATCTTAGGGCATGGTGGTGCTGTGTTTTAAGGCACACTGCATATTGATGGTGCACATGCCTTCAGCCATTGCTAACTCTGCTTTTAGGAGATGGTAAGCAGAAGAGACTGGCAGTTACTTGCCACTGCTTGGTAGTTGTCTCTGGCATCCTCCAATTCATAAGACGGTCTGATACAATTTGACCCAGGCTGTTGAAAGTGGGAATGTGTATCAATCAAGGAAAAGTTGTGTTTTGTTTTAGGTTCCGCTTTCAAAACACGACACCTTTTCATCAATACACATTTCCACGAAAATTTGGCCCGATTGTAACGAAATTCCAGGGGGCGTAGCCAATATTCTATAATGGGGTGGGGAGGGGCAGGTGGGGGTGGGGGCTTGCCAGTTTTTGGGCGGCCTACCATAATATTTGGAAGGTTGTTGTGGGGTTTCGGGTGTTCTCCCCTAGTCCTAACCAGGACCTTCCCGTCTTTACCCCCTCCTCCCACTTCCCTTCACGGAAATGGGGAGGGGAGGGGGTAACGACGGAAGGGTACTATTTAGGACAAGGAAGTGTGAGGAGGGGTTAAAATGAAAATTCAACAAACAAAGAAGGAATGGGAGTGCCCCGTGGATATGCTCATGCTGTTAACTCTTTACTTAACATGAAAAGTAGATGACACTTGCAAACAAAACTATTGAATATCTATTTTTTTCATGTCTGACATTGAAAAACATAGCTTATAACCCCTCATTTGGAATGGGCTGAACGAGCTCGTTCCAATGATGGGTCATATGCCATGTTTTTGAGGCAAAAAATGAAACAAAGTAATGAGAATCGAATGCTATTTTTTAATAGCTCTGACCGGCTTTGGTCGTTACATTGGGTAAAGGGTTAACAGACTTCTCTATATACATATGCTCCAGATCTGATGTTATCACTTCAAGAATTCTTCTCTTCAAAAACTTTGGCATCTGCATCAGTATCCCGACACTTTGGAAAAGGGGTACGTCACAGAATTAACAATGGGCCCAAATTACTTCTCCCCGGCCCTGGTTGTGATGTCCCTGATCTGATAAATTTTCATTTGCTTACAAATTGCTGTTATGTGTAATTGTGGAAAAGGGGTTTTCAGAAACCTTTCCAACAGTATGTCACATAACATCAATAGATATGTATACTTGATATATTTATATATTATTTATTTATTGATGTTTAAGGTCACATATTTCTGCATAATGGCTAATCATGACCACGACAGTTTGACGGGTGGAGGAAGCCGGAGAGAACCACCGAGCAACTGTCAGCTCCCCAACGTACTAACTCCACACAAGCAGGGTTAGCATTGGTCGAAGACAGGTTCACCATCGACATTCAGTATGCCTTAGTACACACCGCCACCGTGTATCCACGTGGGCAAAGAGAATGAAGTGTCTTGCCCAAGGACAAAACGCGGTTACCGCAAGTGGGATTTGAACCTAAGACCTCTCGGCTTGCAGCCTGCATCTCTACCTACTGAGCCACTTCGCCCCCACATACTTGATGATCACTTAAATGTTAGGGTTGAGTGGAAAAGTGAGCTGACTTCTCAAAGTGGAAGGAAACTTAAAAGATTGATGTCTTGAGGAAATTCTTCCACAACATCAGCCGATGGGGTTTTTGTTGCAGTGTGATGACCTACTGAATGAACCTCTAAAATGACTGTGGTAGGGGTAGTGACACACCAGTTGCTGACTAAATTCCCCATATAATATTAAAAAAAGTGCAGGTCCATGAAGCTACTGCTACAGCCATACCACATAATTTATGTCAGGATATGAACTGGTTGAGTGCTGAAAGCCCATATTTGGGCTCTACTCTAAAGTGCCGGTACTGTAACTCAAAGGCGTCAAACTTTGTGGGTGTCCTTCATATTATCTTTCAATCTAAATTATTTGGTCTGTATCGATTTTTCCTTGTTCCAATTTATGGGAGAGTACAGGCACTCTCCCATAAATTGTAACAAGGCAAATACTTGTGAACTAATTTTGATGACTAAAAATAATTTATTACTCTACCAGTTAAGAACAGGTGTTTATATACAGTGAAGCCATCCCTATTGGAACCACGTGAAGTGAAGCAGTGCTTGTTTACTATGGTAAACAAGCTCTGTTTTACTGGTAAAATAGGACTTGGTGACTAGTGCCCAGCGTGAAATTCCTCTAAAATGGGCAACATGGGTAAAAAGAATTGGCCGGGCTTGACTATATATCCACTGATTATATGACATTCATATAGATAAGATAATTAATTATTTATTTATTAAGGTTTTAACGACACTTTAACAGCCAAGGTCATATCATGTCGGTGACAGTTTTACGGGTGGAAGAAGCCAGAGTACCGCAGAGAACCACCGCGCAACGAGAAGCAGCTGCCAACTCCCCAGCATCGTAACTCCGCATTGCAGCACAGACAGGGTTATATTGGTTGAAGACATGCGCACCATCGACGTGCAATATGCCTTAGCACATGGCATCATTGTGCCCCCTGTGGACAATCGGGGTTAAGTGCCTTGCCCAAGGACACGACGTGGGAGCCCGAATCAATCGCCCAGACGGTCACCCATCCAAGGACTAACCAGACTGGTTGCTTAACTTCGGTGAACTTACGAGAACCGGTTACCGCAATTCCACCGTGCCCCCCCCCCCCCCCCTAGCCCCTAGATAACATAATAAACTCGAGTTAATTGAAAAATAAATCTTGTAATATGTCAAGAAATGATGACAAACACCAAATTCTCCTTCCTTATAGACCTATCTGGCCTCTGTTCATCCAACATAGGCATTTAACTGGTTGAGTGCTAGAAGCCACTATCATGGCTCTATTGCAGGGTGCTGAAAGTCGCAAAAGTGGCTTTACACAGTATGCATTAGCTTGATTAGCAGTGGAACAAAAAATGTTTATTTAAAATTGTTTTGTTACAATTTATTGGAGAGTGCCAAAACAGGCACGCTTCAATAAACTGTAACAAATCAATTTTTCATGAACATTTTTTTTCTAAACCAGAGTTAGTACGTTGGGGAGCTCCATGAGCTCTGTCAAACATGATAGGGTAGATTAAATGCTCAGTTTATCTCCATAATACATGAAAATGATCAGATCCCTGTTAATTGAAAAGCCTGTTAACTGAATAATTAAGGAGTGCGGTTGTCAGTGGTTAGAGAATTAGACTTCAAACTGAGAGGTCCATGGTTCGATCCTGACCAGGGCTAACTGCATTGTGTCCTTGGGCAAGGTAGTGGGCACTGTGACGTTGTGTACTATGTCACACTGCATGTCTGTGGTGCAAATATCTTCAACCAATGCTAACCTTCCATGTGTGGAGTTAGTACGCTGGGGAGTCTGACAGTTTCTCGGTGGTTCTATCCGCGTACTCGGGGCTTCCTCCACCTGTAAAACTATCCAACATGAGGTGATCCTGGCTTTTTAAAAAGGGTCATTAAACCCAAGTAAATAAATAAATTCCCTCAACGAGTTGTGTGCTTGTGTGTGTGCATGTGTGTGTGTGTGTGTGGGGGGGGGGGGGGGTATACTGGAATCACCTTGTCCGCCCGTCCGTCTGTCTGTCCATCCGTCTGAACATCATTCTGAACATCCGTCTGTATGTCCGTCCGTTCGTTCGTCCGTCCGTTGACATAATTTTGTCCGGAGATTTTCTCGGACATTTAGGACTAATTTGCATGAAACCTGGTATGAACGTTCACCAGCATGCGAACCTGTGATTATAGTTCCAGTCAGATTATTTTTGCCAGAATTATGCCCCTTTTCGACTTGAAAAAGCAGGCATAGAATTTTGTCTGGAGATTTTCTCAGATGTTTATGGGTCGATTCCTCTGAAACGTGGTATAGCTGTTTTCTACCTTGGGATCCTGTGCACTGAGATTATATTTTTAATCAGACTTTTTTGCCAGAGTTGTACCCCTTTTCGTCTTAAAATAATCATGGTGGCAGGGGTGTGGATAGGCCCATCTGGAACAGTCACACTTCTAGCATTTTTCTCTGATATGAATTCTGATTAAATATTTAAGATTTGAAGACCTGTAAATTGGGGAGAAGGATCAATCATTTCATTCTTGTGGCACTTGCACAAAGCGTATTTCATAATAATAACAGTCTTTCTTTCTTCCGAGTAAATTTAAGGACTGGTGTTTTATAAATCATCAAATTTTCCAATTTGTATAAAGTTGTCAGCGCGTAATTCATCATGCAGTGGTATATAAAAAGAAACGAAACAAAAAATCGATAGTATTCAGAGATTAAACCCTTCTGTCACATTCCAGATTAATCTACCAGTTCACACTTTTTGGTAATTTTGACATGCGTGGCAAATATGTATTAACGAACACGATTAATACTGTTTTGAGCTTTGAGTAGCATGCTAAATAGCACTGTCCCCCGTGGGAACTCAGGAAAGTGAAGATCTTTGTGTTTACTGTGGTAAACAAGCTGTTTTATTGGTAAAACAGGACCCAGTCACCAATGTTTGTGGAGGAAGTCCCCAAAGATGGGCATGATCGGTATAAATGATTGACTAAACTTGACTTTATCTACATATTTTGGTCACGATTAGCCATTGTGCCAAAATATGTAGCCTTAAACATCTATATCTATTGATGTATTGATGTTTAAGGTCACATATTTCTGCACAATGGCTAATCAAGATCACGACAGTTTTACGGGTGTAGGAAGCCGGAGTACCCGGATAGAAACACCGAGCAACTGTCAGCTCCCCAACATACTAACTCCACACAAGCTGGGTTAGCACTGGTTGAAGACAGATGACCATCGACGTTCAGTACACCTTAGTACACAGCGCACCGTGCCCCCACGTGGGCAAAAACGCGGTTGCCGCAGGTGGGGTTCGAACCGAGAACCTCTCGGCTTGTAGCCTGAACCTCTACCTACTGAGCCACCGCGCCCCTCCCCTAAGCTTCAATAAATAAGTAAATAAATTAATGCCAATGTGACCCAGTAAAGTGTTAAGCTTGTGTACCAATTTAGACTCAGAAACACATTTAAAATGACAGTGAACAATCAGTTATACAAATGAACGGGAGCGCGGTTGTTCAGTGGGTAGAGAATAGCAAGCGTCTCGTCAAAGAAGGATTTGAAAACCTATTAGGCCTAAATGCCTGACTGACAAGGAATACGTGTGTATTGTGTGTACTGTATATGTGACTCCCGTGTGACAATCAACAATCAACCTGATGCAACAAGCTAATAATTGCAAGTGTTTTTTAATTATTTTGCTCTTTATAATTGCACATTGCAAGTGACCAGTTTACAATAATTATGCATTGCATATTACACAAATATGAGACGATAGTTATAGTTTTATTCTGGTTGGGGCAAATGGGCAAGCGACGATGTCGTCTACAATATACAATATCGATTGCAATAAGCCGTTTAAAAAGTCATACATTGCCACTTTAGGGGACCACCTATTCTCAGGAACAGGACATGGAACAGGAACAGGAACGGGTACCTAATCTCAGGAACAGAGAAAAAGAGCATTAATCCACGCAAGTGAATAAACTTTATTCAAATGTATGCCCACCATATCGACACACTAATCATATGTTTTTAACCCCCCCCCCCCCCTAGGCCTCTCGTCTATATAATTTTTTGAATGTGTCTTTTCTCACCTTTTTCAATTTTCATTGAATTCACAGGAACAGTTACCGCCGGCGGAACGGTTCTCTTTGCAGCGGGAGTAAATTTCAACAGACATATATTTCTGCTCGACATGAAATATGCAGCACTGATCAAAGTGATATCTTGTGAAATAGCTGCAGTTACGGACGTTGTAATCGGCCAAATTTTAGTGGGAATGTGTAACAATCAAGGAAAAGTTGTCGTGTTTTGTTTTAGGTTCCGGTTTCAAAACCTGACACCTTTTCATCAATACACATTTCCACGAAAATTTGGCCCCATTGTAACGAAATTCCAGGGGGGCAGCCAAGATTCTATAATGGGCTTGGGGGAGGGGCAGGCGGGGTGGGGGCTTGCGAATTTTTTGGGCGGCCTACAAAATGTTTGGAAGGTTGTTGTGGGGTTTCGGGTGTTCTCCCCTAGTCCTAACTCGGACCCTCCCGCCGTTACCTCCTCCTCCCACTTCCCTTCACGGAAGTGGGGAGGAGGGGGGTAACGACGGAAGGGTACTATTTAGGACAGGGAAGTGTGAGGAGGGGGGAAAATGAAAATTCAACAAACAAGAAAATAGAAAATAAATTTTCTAATAGTTTATTAATTCTCTGGAACTTGTTATGAGGAACAGGTGAAGATGTGTACGCTACGATTCATAAAAATATTTAATTAAACTAATCATGATCACCAAACTGCTATTTTACAAAAATCACCATTAAAATATTTTCCTTCGTTTTTACCTTGAAAAACATAGCAGAAGTTGGTCCGTTGCGAACTTGCGAATTGGGTCCCAGAGAGGTCGGGCAATGTGAGAAATCGGTCCAAACAATGAGGAGACGTCGGTTTCTGGGAGGAGCAACCCGTCCCTCCTTACACACTTGCACTAGGCCTATATAGAAGAACTCAGGGGTGCAGCCAGGATTCTATAATTGGGAGTCCTAGCCACTCTTTTGTGTGGACGGGGGCAACCATGATATTTGGAAGGTCGTTGTGGGATTTCAGTGATCCGCCCCTAGTCCTATAACCAGGATCAGTCCATTGCTACCCCCCTCCTACCACTTCCCTTCAGGAGGTGGGAGGAGGGAGTAACGATCGGTGGGTCCTTGTTAGGACTAGGCCTCCCCGAGATTTATATAACGGTTCTATAGGCCTAACACAAGCTTGAAAATTCGAAATTTTTATGAAGCCTGCCCGACGGGGGACCGAGCACGGGTGTGCGACACAGAATCGCCTGGCCAAAAATAATCAGCCACCATATCAACTGAGCTTGTAAACGACAACTCCTCCAGGGCTGCCGTTAGCTCAGTTGATATGGTGGCTGATCATTTTGGGCTGTTCTTTCTAAATGATTTTTGCGCGCCAAAGGCGCGCAGGGACGGTATGAGGAACAAGCCCCTTTCGACCCTCGGTAACTGTGTATGATTGGCTGTCACATGTCTAGGCGTGTTGAAGGAGAAAAAGGTTCCGGTACTCGGCAGGTGTCTCCTGTTGCGGCGTGGCGGTCTCGTTGACTGATGTCGGTTGAACTCTCGGGTGAGGACCAGTGTGGGAGGTTGGGTCCTCTCACAAAGGTACTACCTCTCCCCGAGGGTGCAGTCGATCTAGATTTTCGGGCAAGTCTGCCACTTCGGAGTTGATTTTAAGTGATGGCCATCACTGGCAAGTATAATCTGCCCCAGGCTGTCTCTGTTTGATAGGATGTCTTTGAAGGAAACAACAACGACCCCTTTCGGGGACCACCAAGAAGAAGACCCGAACTTCCCTGGTTCGGGGGCAGGCCCGCATTGTAATCCTAATGGGTTGGGGCAGAAAGATGCGCAATGCGCTTACAAAAAGGGACAGAGGCGGGACGCAGGACCAACGCTCGCCTCCCTTAAAGTGGTCGACCACTTTTAGGGATGGAGTGGAGGATGTACAGGAACCATGAGGGTTACCGTTTCCGTAACGGTTGGACTGTCCATAACGGTTATTGGGGTGCTGGTCAAAAAGCATCTTCTGTGAACCTGCTTAAAAGAAGAAGGCAGAATTAGTTTTCATTAGAATATGTAGAAATAAAAAGATAAAAGTAGCACATTATGTTTTAATTGTGATCACAGTTCAGCTGTTAATCTGCCTGTTAGATCACCTTCTTAGGGTGATAGTGAGTTTGTAGCGGGAGGGTAACAGGTTTAGACACTAAACCACACCCGAGGGTGTTTCTGTTATGCCCTTCGCTGGTTTCGACCATATTTAGATTAGTTTGAGTTTATTTTTGATCACGATTAAACACTGCAAGTCCCACCACCAGTCGGGGAGGCCCAGCCCACACAAAACGCTCTCGCCTGGTATCGCGAGCGTCCTGTGTGGGCCGAGCCCCCCCCCCCCCCCCCCCCCCCTGGTCGGAAATGAGATCCACAGTATCCAATCGTGATGTAATTTTAGTTGAGTCGGTGAAGGCAGCCCTTTCTGATAGAAGGCCACAGTTAAGCTGTTTTTCTGCCTGTTTATTCACATTCTCGTTCCCTATTTATTTAGTTTTTTAACAATATTTAATCCTGATGTAATTTTACTTGAGTCGGTGAAGGCAGCCCTTTCTGGTAGAAGGCCACAGTTAAGCTGTTTTTCTGCCTGTTAGTTCACCTTCTCGTTCCCTAGTTTTTTTTTCGAGCTGTCTTAGTTTTGATTGCAATTTTGGGGCTTTTGTCGGCTTTCGCAAATGGCTCCAAGTTCGGAGATTAGTTCGCTGTCGGTTAACCGGTCATGATTTTTTGCGGCCAGGGTGGCCAGGGTGGCTTTAATGGTGGGGATATCGGCCCTGTCGTGGGGTGTTTTGATGGGTGTGTCCCATGGGGCGCGGAGGGCGACTCTGAGCGCGTGATTTTGGACCTTCTGGAGTTTTCCCATATTAGTTTGATTGAGGTCAGTTAGTATGCTTGCACCGTATTCGAGTACTGGGCGCACAAAGGCTTTGTATAGTTTGAGTAGGGTGGACTGGCTGGCTCCCCATGAAGTTCCCTTAAGCATTTCAGTGCGTTAATGCGTTTGGTGGCTTTTTTCGCCATGTCGTCGGTGTGTTTGTTGAAGGGCAGTTTTTGATCAATGGTGATGTCCAGGAATTTCGCCTCTTTGCATTCTGGGAGGGTGTTATCCATTAGTTTTAGGTCAAAATCCCGTTTACGTATCTTGCGAGTAAAGGTGATTCGTTGGGTTTTATTGGCGTTTAGCTTAATTTTCTTAATTTTGGGCTAGAAAAATATCTTTACATTAAATTAATGAAATTATCGCATCTAATATAGGCCACTCCCAATTTACCGAAAATATCTTTCATATCAACCAATGAAATAATTATACGAATTAACACAACAATAGACTGCAATTATCATGTAATGTCATGACACGTGAAAAAGCCAATCAGCATGAAAAGGCCAATCAGAAGGATGTTTCGTCTGATTTCAGGTTCTGTAATCAAATTTCTTTCGTTTTGGCATTCAAAACGGGTTAACTATCGAAAATTAAATCTAAAGCAATATTTTTTTTCCAATAAACGATCGAAAAAAAAACAAGAAAATTTCTTTCCCAGCACACAACGTACTATTTCACTGCACACGACGTACTATTTCACTGTATATACATGTAATTAGTGCCACGATAAAAAACTGAAATTATTTTGCGACTTCTCATTGAAAAGCATCTAGTGATGTTTTCCAATGAATAGTTGCAAAATAATCAGAAAAAATAATAAATTCTTAATACCCGGCGTACCATTTCATTGTCTATATTAGCACCATGATAACACCTAAACTTATTTTGCAACTGCTCATTGGAAAGCATCTAGCAAAAATAAAACAAAAGCCGACCGACAGACCCTATTTTTTTCTGGCATGTTACGCGAACCACATCATTAATTTTTTTTTTTTGGCCTAACTACAAAAAAGTGACCTCAAATACCAATGAATAAAAAAAGCAACCATTTTATCAATGACCTTCGTTAACTGCAGTAATATAATATATTCGACAGAATTTGATTTTGCTTAAACTTTTCCCGAGTCGCACCCCCCCCCCCCACCCCCACCCCTGGTTATGTACTCTCCCGCCTTCCCGACATATTGAATGTCTTTTTTCACATTTTTCGTTTTCAGTCAGATTAACAATATATGTAAGGCTCTGCTCTTGACGGTGAGGCCTCCTCTGTTGTGCCTGTGACGTCCGATGTCCCACAGGGGTCGGTTCTCGGTCCTCTGCTCTTTCTGCTCTACATAAATGATCTTCCTGACTCGCTGACCTCACAGGTCAGACTATTTGCAGACGACACAGCAGTCTTACCTTACTGTACAAAATCCCACTGACTGCCAAGTCTTACAAGTCGACTTGCTCCGACTCGAGGCTTGTGAATCAAAGTGGGATATGAAATTTAATCCAAGTAAATGTCAAGTGATACATATATCGAGAAGTAAAAACATCTTAAAACACAACTACATACTTCATAACCACATATTATATTCTGTCCCGGATGCAAAGTATCTTGGAGTTGACATCTCGCATGATCTCTCCTGGAACAAACATATCAGCAGAATCAGTAACACCGCTAACAAAACTTTAGGCTTTATTAAACGAAACATTCCTTCCAAAAACAAAAAGGTACGCGAATTAGCATATAAGACACTTGTACGGCCCCAGCTCGAGTTTGCCTTAGCCGTATGGTCCCCACACACACAATCAAACATACTTAAATTGGAAATGGTGCAAAGGCGAGCTGCCAGATGGGTCATGAATAATTTTTCTCCATATGAAAGTGTAAGTAAAATGCAGTCTGACCTTGGGTTGAGAAGCCTTGAAGAGAGACGTATGTGCTCCAGGCTTGTTATGTTCTATAAAATAATTCACGAACATGTAGCCATACCACTCCCACCCTACGTTCAACAACCCTCAAGACTTATGCACATGCACACTTTCCACTTCAGACAGATCCACACAGGAGCAAATTTTTTACAAATTTTCATTCTTTCCACATGCCATTGGTTTATGGAATGATCTTCCATCAAACACTGTAACACTGCCTGACAAAGAATCCTTTGGTAAGGCAGTGAGAGATTTAACCTATCCCTGAAGCCAGAATCGATTGTTTTTAACCTGATTTTATCTTTTTAAACACTGTTAATAAAATACTAGTCTATCATCTTTTTTCAGACCATACTATTCTTATTTTCATCTCTTTTCGCACTAACTCCCCGACGTTGCACCTTTTCGTTTTCCTGCTCATAATATCCGCAAGGGGTGTGCAGCAGTATTTAAAGAAAGAAAGAAAGACCACAATAAAATTAGAACTGGGAAACATACGCCACTGGAAATATTGGCTCCCCATTAACATTAACTTCAAGTTTGGGGTATGCGATGTAAAAATAATGATACCAGGAACATAGGCCAGCCGCCTACCATTTCTTCGGCCTTGTGGCGACAAAATATTCTTTTTTTACTTCGCTTCATTGCGTCCCGCTTTCGACTATCGATTTTGCAGACAGTGGATACATGTCTTTGCAGACGTGACTGTCGTCAGTTCTATAAATAACCGATATTCTGCGAATTCTAAAAGAGGACCATGTCCCTTATTTCAAGTTGGCAGCGTGATGTCATTAGTTAAGGAGGTGCATTATAGGACAAGATTGTGGAACGCATACCTGCAGGCATGTCGGAAATTGACTGCCATGGCATGAGTAACCTGTCTTCTGATGAATATTAATTAACCCTCTGCTGATTTAAATAAAAAAGCTACCCATAAATCATTGCTGTATATTGATGGTCGCCATATTAAAAAAAAAAAAATGAAATATGAGCTCTTAATTATCAGTGTATAAAAATAGAGAAGGGCCCTCCATCCAGAATATTATAACAAACCCAACAAGGTAACATGGTGTCAGAATTTAAAACATTTATAAATTGAAGATGGAAAATTTGCCAGCAGTTCCAGCGCCAGAAAACTAAAATTAAGGGCCTATATAAGTAATGAAATTTTGTTTATTTTGAAAATTTTCACCTCTGATATTCCTTCAATTCAAATTTAGTATACACAAAATGTACATCAAAATGAAGGTTGAGAGGTATAGAACACTAAACACATGTGTAATGAACTCATAGAGTCGACTGTAGGCACCACTGGTTCCTGGAAGTCTGCTGCCGTATTCGCACCAGAACTGATAATTTAATAATAATTCAAGAAAACGACTTCAGGCCAAATGTGCTTTATATATCCAAGAACAAAGCTAGGGGACAAAAATTCTTCAAAACACGGCGACAGAGCTGCATTGGGGAAAATTCCAAAGCCTTTGCTTTTGTTTACGTATGAGTATACTTTCGATTTCCGGTCGACGTCATCGAACAGAAAAAGCATGTAAAAACAACGCCGTCTAAAATCAAATAATGAAAAAGATCGCCTTCATACAGTATACTGTTATTAGATAGAGATTGCACAGTTGCCATATTCAATGCAAGGTATCATGATACCTGTTGAAATTTCTTAGAATTACGATTTTGTTTTTCGATGGAAATTTGTGGTAACGAATGATTTGCGCATGTCTGCCGAGCATGGAAACCATCTTCAATAAAAAATGCAGACTGTGTTGTCCTTTTCCAAAATGCAGTCCTATCGCTGTATTTGAAAGTGTTTTGAATGCCTAGCTTTGTTCTTGGATATATGAAGCACATTTGGCCACAAGTTGTTCTGATGAAATATTATTTTATTATCAGTTCTGGTGCAAATACGGTAGCAGACTTCCAGGAACCAGTGGTGCCTACAGTCGACTCTATGAGTCGATTACATATGTGTTTCGTGTTCTATACATCCCAACCTTCATGTTGATGTATACTTTGTGTATATGTAATCTGAATTTAAGGAATATGAGAGGTAAGAATTTCAAAATAAACAAAATTCCATTACTTATATAGGCCCTTAAAGTCCAACCTAACTTTGGTCAAATTTCATGTAATTTTCTTTCAAGTCTAAAAAAGGCCCAAAATGAATAACCCCAATAAATTATATACCAAAATGCTTGGAATGAAACATAGAACATGTGGAAACTGAAATTTGCCATGGAACTGCTGCCATGTGTAAATAGCACCACCTGAAAGTCTGCTATGGCATAAGTAAAAGAACAAAATTTTTACAATAAAATACCTCAAAATAAAATAACAGCTGTATTCTATAAACAATGAAGTACATACTCGAAGAAATCTTTTCCTAATTCATGAAAGTAATAAAGATTGAGACCAAATGTTATAAGTGGAGTGCTCACTGTTTGAAGGCAGACATTTTCTTTTGTTTATGTTTTGATTTGGGGAGTTCAACAAAGGTCAACTTGAAGGGTCCAGCAGAAGAAGTATGGAAGGACAAAAGAGTGTCTCCCAATATCAAGATGTATGTGTTACTGTAATGGTTTGGAAAGAAAATATGATATTCTCCTATGTAGAATGCACTGCAAAGTCATACATTGTAGTTGAATAAATATATTTACAAACCCCTTGCACTATAACCCCTTTTATCCCATGCATCAATTTGATAGTGATTAAATTGTTAAATTTGTCTGGTTTATCAATAAGTATATTAGCTTTGTTTAACTCTTGGACACCAATACACTCATGATATCTGTTGGAGAAGAAATAAGGGTAACTGTAACCTGTCACTGCAATAAACCATCTAATGTACTTAAAAGTACATTGTTATTCAAAACACATCAAATCAACCTTACATAACCATTATTGCATGTACTTTCCCCAAGGAGGCTTATTGACATATTGAGATCAGAAGGGCACATCCAGAGGGTCTCACATATTTTTTTCAAGAACGCAGTACACAAAGCAATCCCCAAAAGATGACAAGTGAGCTCCATTTGACACAAAAAATTTCCTAGGGGGGGGGGGGGGGGGCTCTCTTCCTTGTATGACGCAACCTTCGGCACTCAAAGCATATGCCTTTTTTCTCAAAGTTTAACTCTTTTTTTCTTTTTGAAGATCCTGGCCACACACGTTCCAAACACTATCAGACAGGTAACCCTCCAAATAAGTGTATCTGCAAAAATCATGTTACATTGCAAAACATTCTTTTTAGAGTTTTAGTTCTGGACCTTTCATGCTTCTTACTTCCAACTATAACACTTAATTTATCGATTAATGGGTGAATAGAAAAGTCCTGCCATAATTCAACATTTTGAGTTCCATAAGCCTTCAAAACAGCTCCGATAAAAGTGTCAAACATCAGATTGGTGGCTTTATACAGAATATTCATAGGTTGTTGCTTGATAAGTAATAGGAACAAAATCTTCACAAGAAAATTCTGTAGCAATACAACAATACAATTGAGGGTATTAGCAGGCACTTTGCAACAAATTGTAACAAATCAACTAGTTATAAACAAAATTTTCAAACTCAAAAGAGTGAAAAAGTACCACACCTCTGAAAAAATGTGGGAAGAAACACATGCTACAACAGCTACACAGGCATTGTTTCCCCATGATGCTCGATCACAACACCAAATATCCTTCAAATTGGAGTAGCAATGGTTGAGATACAAGGGAGAATGTTGGTACATGTAATGATGAATGGGTAAGACTAAGAGGACAGAGGACAGGGGTCACCACTACACGGCCCTAGATGCACCTTTGATTTTCCAACTTCCAGGTCTGGGGCATAATAATCGCAACACACCCACCTCATCAGTTCATAATTTCAGTAAAATAAAAGAAATTATCAATTTGAATTAATTAATAGATGATGGAAAATATTTGGCTTCCTTCGCCTTCTCGTACTATTTAATTACCACAAACAATATCAGTTTGATGCCGACAAACGAAACTGAACGCATGTGGTCTGGTTAAAAAGTAACTCGGCATGAATAATGATGAAATTGCGAATATTTCATGTATTTCATTTGTTTAAAAGCCAATTGCAGCTAATATTGGCCGTGCATTCGATAATTCGTTTCGGTTTTGACCACACGGCCACGCTGACACTCAGTGACAGCGGTTATGTTTATTGTGATATGCAAATTGGGCGGTCCGTCATTTCACCCAATTACACCCAATTAACACCCACTTACACCCAATTACACCAATTAACACCCAATTACACCCAATTAACACCCAATTAACACCCAATTAATGAAAAACGTCAAAAAATTGTTTTTTGGGGTGAATTCTAGGAAGAAGACTATAGTGCGCCGATAGAATCCGTTACTTCGTCGGACATTTTTGAGATCGTTCAGTGTCTGAGTGAAGAATGTCTATATTGATTATTTAGTGTAACTGGGCAGGGAGCAGTCAGTTGATATGGGAGATATCGAATCAGACGTACAGAATTCGGTACATCCACTGCCCTTCTCGGGTGTTGTAAACCTTGTTTTTGTCGGCGCTGTTGAAAGATCCACAGCTTGCATGTTTCTACAACTATGAGCAGAACGTGTTGTTACACTGTAAACACACGCTGTCACAAGTGTGGTTATAGTCTACTCGCCACGTTTCATGTGTTTGAAGGTTTAGCTTGCAAAGGGCTGAACACGTGCATCAACTTTTTAAATAAACTTTGTTTTCATAATTTGAGTTACTTTTATTGTTAGATGATAAGCGCTACTTACTATAAATTCCAACAAAACTTTGAATTCATCATCACTTGACAAATCTGGTGCTATCTGTCACATATGCCTATATTCTATAAGTTTAAGACATGTCTAAACGAGCTAAAGTAAAGTACCCATGTGGTGAATGTGGGCAGAGTTGCCACCTCACAAACTGTCTGTTTTGTGGGAATTGCAAAGCATGGCAACATATGGAGTGCCAAAACATGCTAAAGGAAGACTTTGAAAAATGGTCGTCAGTGTCCGAAAATTATATCTGCTGGCGATGCATTTGCCGTGATGGCAACTTTGATTTCGAAGCAGGACTTTCGAGAATGGAACAGGTAAGCTGCTACAGAAAATTTAAACAACATTATAATATTGAAACATGAACCTGAAACTAAGAAAAGACAAATTGGGGGATGGTTTCCGGTGAAGGAGATTTGTCACATTTGTCAGTGTAAAACGATCATAAAAGACACTGATCGACGCTTGTATTACTATGGTTGGTTGCAAGAAAAAACTAAATTCTCAGCATCGTCCAAGTGCACCTTATTTAAAAGCACGAATGCATCATTTTCAACCCATCTTCAATCAGTCCTTTGCAGACATCAACACAGTCCGTGGTAACTTACAATATTACAACATCGGGGGAAATCAACACGCTCAATATAGTTCCAGGTCACTTGGAATATACTTCGTGAAAAAGTGATTTCTGAAGCATTCTGCTTACTTTGTTATGAATATTGCCTTATTTTATGTGTTTCGTCCCGATTTTATACACTCGGTTATTTTTTTACTAGTGGTTCATGTTGTCTTTCTAGTGCGCAATAATTCAGATTTTTTGTCAACAAAAAAGTTTAGACGGCCTGTAAACATGAGAGGGAATTTCGAACCATATTTTGCAGTTATGACATTAACAACTCAAGTATTTGCTGTCACCTGTTTGCAAATCCGTTCATACATTGTCTCAAACAAATAAAGGGCGTGATCACGTCCTTGCATTCTTACGATTGCCCAAATTTAGTATTTCTGCAAGAACCACATCGTAATCACATGACCGGAAAAACATCATTGAAACATGGCCACAATCGGAACATCCAAAATTTGTGTTGGTGTTATTACATTCAAACGTCAAAACCCACCAGAGTGTGTGTCAAAAAAATGCTTTCTCTGAGTCTGTAGTGTGTTATCATTATATTGAGGACAAGGCTTTCGAATTACCGATTATTTTGTGGTTTTACCGGTTCGTTACTTACGCCATTTGCAAATTAATCTTCTTCAAAATCCTAAAATTCACTTTTTTTCCTGAAAAAAATTATATGTACCTTTTCTATGCACGTTACTCATTATTTTGATATATAATTTGCCTTTCCTTACTTCTCTTATCTGTTTCTGAGGCATTGGGAAAAATGTCAAAAAACTGACCAAAGTTAGGTTGGACGACCCCTTAAGGGGACGTCCAACCTGACTTTGGTCAAATTTCATGCAATTTTCTTTCAAGTCTAAAAAAAGGCCCAAAATGAATAACCCCAATAAATTATATACCAAAATTCTTGGAATGAAACATAGAACATGTGGAAACTGAAATTTGCCATGGAACTGCTGCCATGTGTAAATAGCACCACTGGAAAGTCTGCTGTGACATAAGTAAGAGAACAAAATTTTTACTATAAAATCTACAGTCTACTCGTTAGTATCGAGTCACTTTTTTTTTTACTTTTCTGCCATCTCCGTCGTTAAACCAAGAATCGATGTGTTTGTCTTGGCAATGTATCATGTACAATTAGGTACTGCTTACCGCCACTGCGCGAGGAAAAATAACGCTTATATGTCCGTGTACGAAATCATTTTAGCAGTCGCATAATAACGGCAGTAAAGAGTCCATGCAGGTAGTAAAGAATCACACATTTTGCGCCAGTTCAAATGTGTGTTGTATCACTAAATTGGGTAATTTGTAGTTGTCAAACTCTCTAAGACACATTTCTGCAAGAACAGATACAAATTAGAATTTATCTCAGAGTGATTATTATACATTCCCAGCGATCTGTCAAGTTAGACCTGAACCAAGAGTAAACGGGTGCCGCCATTTGCAATCCGGTTAAAAAACTTACCTTTGCTCAAAGCTGACAGGAAATTCACAAAGCATAAGGCATCAATTCATGATTATCAGGTTCGCGTTTTTTTCCTTTCACGGTAAACTGAGCCGTTGGTATTCAATGTCGACTTTACGAATAAGCAGAGGCGAACTGGCCGTTCGGTCGACCAGGAGATTTCCCGATGGGCCGGTGGCCCAAATAAATAACTGATACACATCGAGATTTTCTGACTACTAGTAACATCACAACTTTTTATCGCTACTGCGGTGGAGGAGGGGGGGGGGGTATGCATGGGTGGACTGGTAAATTGGTATAGGATCCGCCACTGTTGCCGTATAGTGCTGAATTTTCACGAACCGAATTTTTAGCCATTCCGCCTCTGCGGATAAGGGTCATTTTGTGCCAGTTGTATAAAATCATGCACGTACCGTCAATCTCATGTTTTTTAATGGCCTTAGGGTGGAGCGCAATTGCTCAGCGGTTGACTGTTGGACTTCTATGCTAGAGGTCCCGAGTTCGATCCCTGTCCGGGACGACCCGCGTTGTGTCCTTGGGCAAGGCACCTTATCCCGGTTGCCTACATGGGGGCACGATGACGCCGTGTACTAAGGCGTACTGCACGTCAGTGGAGCGCATGTCTTCAACTGCTGTAACCCTGCTTTAGCGGAGCTTGAACAGAATTGAAATGTTGAGGAGCTGACTGGTTGTCGATCCTCGGGGGTGGTGGGGGGGGGGGGGGTTATCTCTTTTGCTTCCTCCACCCGTACAACTGTCACGATTAGCTATTGCGCATACGTATGTGACCTTAAACACCAATAAATAAATAAATGGCCTTCGTGTGAGTGACCGAGTTGTCTCACGTTCTGAACGTTATTTATATACCAGGCATACTGACTGATTAAAAGGCAGTAAAGCATGTGAAAGGCAGTGGTGGAAATTTCTGAAAGGTGGGGGGGGGGGGGGGGGGGAGACTGATGTGCAACAGGCATATCTGGAAGGACGAAAATATGATTTGTAATGTTGGGAATAATAAAACAAACAACATACTCCAAGAAATAAGATATGTATTAAATAGAAAGCATTCAAAGCAAACTGCTTCTCATAGAGAGATTATGATGATGACGATGATGGTGATGATGAGATGATGGTAATGAGTTGATGATGATGATGATTGATGATGAGTTGATGGCGTGATGGTGATTATGATAATGATGATGATGATGATGATGAGTTGAATTGTTGAGTTGAGGAGTTCAGGTGATGAGTTCAGTTGTTGAGTTGATGGATGCAGTACCAGATTAAAAAAGTTGTAGGGTAACCACTAGAAACTTGACCTCACAGTTTAGCTTTGTTATTCCCGTGGGAACGACGGGAAGTGGAGTAGTACCTGTTCCCTGTTGTAAACAAGTCCTGCTTTTCTGGTAAAATAGGATCTGGTAATCAATGCCTGTGGAGGAAGTCCTCTGATGTTGACAAGGGGAGTAGGTGTAAATTGAGAGTTCCAAATCACTTGTACATGTACGTGTACAAAACACGCACACGATGCGTTCACCAACGTGGAATTCAGTGTTAAATCACACGCTTGTTCACAAAAACTGTACACTGATTTAGAATCCCTCATGTACATCCAGTGACTCCTAGATCGCGCTTTTAGAGTTCAAACACTCGTGGTGAACGCATCGTGTGCATGTGTTGTACATCTTCGGTTGTATTGTGTACGTGATTTTTGGTCTACGTTCGCATCGCAGATCAGACCCACCGATCCATCGTCGGCGAACGCGAGCGAAGGCATAAGATTCTGACTCATCATCAAAAAACAGTTTTGGGGTTTCTAAATCAGTGATTTAGAACTCTCAATTGGGTTGGTACAGATGATTTAGAACTCTCAATCGTTTTTGAGGCGGTGGGTTTTTCCCATTTTATGATATTATTAGGGGGATTCCCCACGGAATGTTTAAAACGCATTTTCCGCTCAGTTAGGTTTCGAGTGGTAAAATTTTTAATATATTCATGATAGCAATCACAGTCATCAAAAGAAGGATTCTCTCTTAATTCGACACTCGATGAATTGATGTGTGAATGAATGAATGTCTTTTGACAAAATGTAAACACCACTGTGAGTGAGGGGAATACCCGGATTTTTTCCAAAAAATTTAACAGAATACTATTGGACGCTTCCCTTTCTGACGTGAGTGAGGGGAATACCCGGATTTTTTCCAATCGTCAGTGTGTGTTGGAAATTCGCGAGCCCACTGTCACGTTTTTGATTGATATATATAGGGGAGAAAAAAAAATATAAATAAATAGTTATTTAGAAAAATAAAATATATCAAATCGAATAGATAATAAAAAAAAAAAAATACGTAAATCATGAGCGATTCTCAGACTATTAGAGCGAGGTTTCTTTTAAACATGCTGATGAGAGCATACGCAATCTGCGTGAACGAACAACTACGTCCCATCTTGTTAGAACGATGCGTCGGATGTCGGGATCATCTAGACTTCGATCACGAGGATCATTCGTGTCTGACGATGGAAAGGGAAGATATGGTCGTCATGTATTTCGAACCGGCGTTCGAACGCGTTAAATTCGACGATGTGATCACGTTTTGGAAGAGATTAGTCTACTGTAAGAATCGAGACAGGCCCACAGATTCGGAAGAACTGAAATTGGCGCGTAGAAGTTTGACTTTAGAAGACAAGGGATGCATCAAGAAATTATTGCTGAACGAAGCATACGTCTAGGTTTTCTCGTTGATATAAAATAAGGGAAAATAGAAAATAAAAATAAATACACAAATAAATTTTTTTATCTAATATTAGAAAAGAAAAGAAAGAAAGAAAAAAAAACACAAAAAAATGAGAACCAGAAATAAATTGTATCCGACGTTAGAGGACGACGAGGACGAGAAGCCGAACAGCGTCTTGCCGACGGCACCGTCGCTAGAAGAAAGAGAAAGAGGAGAGAGGTATCGCATCGATCAAATCAGTAGAATTCAATTGTATCTGACTCGAGAGAGAGATTCTCGTCGTTCCCTCAAGAAGAAGTATTCGCGTTTCGTGAAATTCGTCAACGGGATCGACATGACACTCATCACGATTTCCATGGGTTTACATGCGGCCGGCATCGGATTGTTGTCGACCGCGGTCGGCATTCCGATCGTGCTGACCGTAGAAGGAGTGGCTCTCGCCGCCGGATTGTTCAGCACGCTCGGAAACTTTTTGAGTAGGAAATTATATCTGAAGGCTAGGAAACACGACAAGATTCGCGTCTTGGCCGACTCCAAGATCGACACGATATCCGAAATGATCTCTATGGCGTTGAAAGACGGTAGGATATCGGACGGAGAATACTTCGCGATATTGAGCGAGAAAACGAAATACGATGCTTCGTGATCATCAAAATATTTCACACCGATCCGGTGACTTACGAAATCGAAGCTTTGGATGGAGAAGAGATCATCGGAAAGTTTTACGAACAACAATTACAGAAGACGAAGTTTTGATGAAGAACACAAAAAAATTTTTTTTTTATTTACTCTCTTTGACATTTTCTTGTTTACACACACATATATATAAGAGAGAAACAAAATAAATAATAATAAAAAATAATTAAAAACTATTTTTTTTAGATAAAGAAAAGCAAGTGAATTAATAAACAAAAAAAACTAAAAAATTCTTTAAAATGACAAATATACTAGATATAGCACAAAGCATAGTGAAAGATGAAAGTATTCAAGAATATGAGGTTCACGAATACGAACCGGTAACCGGAACGAGTTTGAACAATGCGGGAGAGATAAGAATCAACGTCGAAACTCAAGATCTATTCGTACATCCTAGCGAGAGTTACATAGTGGTGCAGGGACGTCTCACCAAGGGAGATGGGAGCGACTACGCCAACGACGACACGGTTACTCTTGCCAATAATGGCATCATGCATCTGTTCAGTAACATAAAATACATGCTATCCGGACAAGAGATAGAATCTGTGTTTCATCCCGGTCAGGCCACCACGATGTTTCAGACTCTTGACGTATCCTGATGACTTTTCGAAATCCAGAGGACTTAATCAGTTGTGGGTGAAAGACACCGTAGGCCCTGCTAGCGCCGGCGCCGCCGCGATATTCGACTACGTCGTCAAGACGTCCAGACCTAAAGGAACGTTTTCGTTCAGGATACCTTTGAAACACATCTTCCGATTCACGGACGATTACAACAAGATCATGTACAGATTCAAACACAATCTGACGTTGATTCGAAAAGGAAACGACGACGCAATAGTGAGACTCGCCGCGACCGATGCGGGTAAGATCACTTTACACAAGATATCGTGGTTCGTTCCGCTCGTGGAGCCTACGATGGATGAGAAAACGCATCTCTACAAGATCATACAATCCAAGAGTAAATTACCTGTGGGATTTAGAATGAGACAGTGCGACACGGCTAGCATTCCTCCCTCCATGAATCACTTCGATTGGAGATTGACTGTGAAATCCGCTTCCGAGAGACCGCGTTTCATCGTGGTCGCGTTTCAGACCGATAGGGACGGGTCTCAGGAAAAGAATGCGTCGCTGTTCGATCACTGCCATTTGAGAAACATGCAAGTGTTTCTGAACGCCACGAGATATCCGGCAATCGATTACAACGCGTCGTTCGACTAGAACGATTTTTACAGGCTGTACGGCAATGCCGTTGATTTTAGAAAGAAGTATCACGGTCTAGACGAATTGATGAGCAATCCCAACATATCTCCCGGCGAATACAAGTCGATGTATCCCATGTTCGTGTTCGACGTCAGTAAACAGAGCGAACGACTCAAGAGTAGCGTGTTAGACATTCAGATCAAGATGCAATTCGATAGGAACGTGCCGAGAAAAACCGAAGCCTTTGCCCTGGTCCTGTCGGACAGAGAATTACAATTCGAATCGGACGGAAATAAGATGTCGATCATTCGATGAGAGACGAGTGTGTAAAAAAAAAAAAATAAAAAACAAAAAAAAAATGAAAAGTAATGTGTGATTATTAAAAACAACAAAAAAAAAAGTAATGAGATATAGAGAGATGTTCAATCTCTCTATATCACATTACTTTATTTTTTTTTTTTTTGTTGTTTTTAATAATCACACATTACTTTTCATTTTTTTTTTTTAATTCATTATTTTTTTCCACGCGTTCACTGTTTGTTCAAAGGATCCAGTTCGATCAGTAGACTCACCACAGAAGTGGCGGCTTCGGGATTATTGGTTTTCGTGACGAAATTAATCCTGTCTCCGACATTCACTTTGAGAGGCGTGCCGAACGTGCTGACATTCGCGTGTTGATTCTCGGTCTTTTCGACGCTGTATCTCTTATCGCTCTCCACACCATTCACCATGAGATTGACGACCGCTCTGTTATTCAAATCTGAGGAAGCCAGACTCATTCGAAGGATTTCACCTCCCAGCGGCATGGGATATCCCACCTGATCGTGTTTCGATCCGCTACCTCCGTTTCCGAAAGACCACTCTGCTTTTCCCTCCTCTAAGGCATCGGACTCTTCGGCCCACACGGTGATCAATTGTCTGGCATATTTGAGTTTCTCCACCACCGAAATCAGGGTGCAGGCGTCCGTCATGTGCACGGGTTCCGGTAGATTCGTGAGCGCGTGTCCACCCATGTCTAGTTTACCTTCCATGATGTCGCCCTTTTTCCAGACCGAGTTGTCGTCCACGTTCTTCCTGCTTACCGCGCTGGAATCGAATTCGGGATCGTGATCGAGACCGAATAAATTGTGTCCGTTCATGTTGATGCCACCCTCCATGGTTCCGCCAGATTCTTTGTTCAGGTAGAGATCGTCCACTTGCGATGTAATGTATTCTTGCGATTGTAACACAGAAGAATCCACGTAGCCCTTGTTGACCGCGGTTGAGTCCGCATCCGTGTTGTCGATCTTCGACAGATTCAATATCTTGTGGAATCCCGCATTCAGATCCGATTTCATTTCACGTCCGTCAGACTTTCTCTGTTCCAGATCTACGTAGTGTTTGGTCGCCACGTCCTTGGGATTCGTGGGAGCAGCCACGTTCGTTATCTTGTAAGAATTGGCGTTCAATTCCGAGTGCATCGTTTCGTGACGTATTTTTTTCTCAGGTGTTCGCTGAATCTCGCGTGAGAGTCGTCCGCGTATTTCTTGGTGGC
Source organism: Pictodentalium vernedei (assembly GCA_031216915.1). NCBI lineage: Eukaryota > Metazoa > Mollusca > Scaphopoda > Dentaliida > Dentaliidae > Pictodentalium > Pictodentalium vernedei. Next base: position 223,417,350 of record CM062289.1, on the reverse strand, counting down.
GGCATCGGTGGGATCTACGGGATTCACGACGTTCACCAAACGTTTGGATTTCAGATCGAGATCGTCGGTCATGGTTTTATCCACGTAATTATCCAGCAGGATTCGTTCGAAATCGGCGTTCCCCCTGTCAACGTATTTTTTAGTCGCAGCATCTGCGAGATCTATCGGCTCGGGAAGATTGTAGAGCTTCTTATCGTTCATGTTCAAAGGTTCTTGTCGAGGTTCGTATCTTCGAACGTAACGCTCGTCCAAGTTGGCAACGTCGTAACCATCGTCGACTTCGAACGTCTTCCTCTTCTTTCTCCGGTTGACTTTTTCGTCGTCACTTCTACCAAATTTATCGACTGTCATGTTGTTGTAGGATTTTTTTTTTTTGTTGTTTAGAAAAAAATGTGTTCAAAACGCAGTTTATTAAAAATGAACTATGTTATTTTATTTTTCGTTTTTTATTCGATTAAAATTTTTTTAAAATAATTTTTTATCTTTGCATATATACTATAAAAAAAAAAAATTTCTCTCTAATGTAAGTCATTGAGAATGTCTTGAAATTCATCTCCTTCAGACCATCTCTTGAGAACGTAGAGACACAGGTGACCGCAAAACACTTGATCTGGTGATTGCACTTGATCCGTGTTGTAAAGAACCATCGATTTGTTGAAATAGTTCTTTATTTCTTTCGGCGGCGAGATTCCGTAGCTGTCGAAATAATAATTCTTCTTCTTCCCGTTCTTGAACCACGCCACCCAGTGAGTGCCTTCACCCGATGAATCGTCTAGATTTAAAATTCCGCATTCCGATTGCCGAGGTCTTCTCTTCGGCAAGGCATCTCTGGAAAACACACCTAGAAAATCTTTGATTTTCAAATCTTTTGCCGCATTCAACAGATCGATGTTGGATAGAGGTTCGTTGGGTAAGACGACACCTTCTACGGATATCTTTATTTTCTTATTCATAGATGCGTATATATTTTTTTTTATTTATTTTATTATAATTCACTAAAAATGACGTTATTTTTTTCCTATTTTTTTTTCTCTTTTTCTTTTTAAACTAACTCTATCGACTTCCACAATCTTGAATCCGTCGAATTCCTTGACTTCTATAATCTTGGATTCATCTAATTCTTCTTTTAAACTAACTTTCTCGATGTCACTATCGATTTCCATAATTTTATGTTCATCTGATTCCTCTTGATTTTCTGGAATCCTATCATCCACAATCGTATCTGGAATCTTATCATCTACAATCATATCTGGAATCCAATCATCCACATTCATATCGTCTCTAATTAGATCCTCAGTCCAATGTCCGAGTGCTAAAGTGCTTATTTTATCGTCTAATACGAATCTCTTGTCGTCGTCAGCCATCAGCGAAATCTTGTTGACTATTTCGGTATACAGGTCGTGATTTTCGCTTCGAATCGATTTCATAGTCTTATACACCGGACCACTTCCTAACAGACAATCTTTATACTCTTGGAAAGAGATGTTTTTCTTCACCACGCACGCTTTAACTCCTTTACACTTCTTGATCTCTTCATCATCTTCTAGACGATAAGTATAGAGTTTGGGTCTCAAGCCCACGAATTCGACGATCTGTTTACCGCCGCTCTCGTCCTTAAATTAACCCAACACCTTCTTGTTGTCGTTCGATTGAATGTTGGATGAGTGATCGACGGGATAATTGCTCGTGTCGAACCACTCGGCCACGTCCGGAGATATGTCTTGGTAGACGTCTTTCGTCTCTATCTCGTAAACTAAACTGTCCGTGTCGGTGAACAGTAGTTTGGCTTTGTCGCCAAATTTTCGTTTGACGTAGTCGTAGTGAAACTCGTACATCAATCGCTTGCTGACATCTAAGATGATCGGTCCGAGATAATACGGTTTGTCGAACTTCAGGTGCGTCTTTTGCATGTGAATGGCCACAAGATTTTCTTCAAATATGGTTCGGTGTTTGTAATTGGGTTTCGCCACTAATTTTTTAGCTCTTTTCTCAGACGTGACGAGTCGAACGTCGGTTCTCTTCCTGATGTTTTCCATCGATTTACCGTACACGCAGTTCATGAGTTTGAAGAAATCTTTTTCGAAATCGTTCTTGGCTCGGGTTCTGAGATTCGTGTTGAGATCGATGTATTTTTTCATCCAAGGCTCTTCGTCGAATCGAATGATGCGATGTATGTCGACTAATTTCATCCCGTAATCGACGTACTGTTTCAAATTCTCGCTGTAGACGACGTAGTTACGTTTGTTAAATAAATTGGGAATGAGTTTTTCCTCGTCTCCTTCGTTCGGTTCCATTCGTTCGGGAGCCAGCGGATAATCGTTGTGCGAATCATGTAATTCTTCCGGATAGTTCAAATCGACTTCTAAAATGCAAGGATAGTCTCTCCATTTTTGCATCTCTTCCGGTTCCTTCACCCATTCGAAATTTCCAATCGGTAAAGGATGACTCATAGCCCAACCGTACAGATTATTGGCGTCCCAATACTGTATGTATTTAGTCGACCGTTTCGAATCGAAACCTTCTTTCATGTAGGGATTGTTAGCCTCAGAATGTCTGTGAGAGATCATCGAGACGCCACCTCTCGCAGCCCTTTCGAACATGAGCAACATGTCCACGTCGGATAATAATTCCAATTGGACTTCGGTGGTCTTCAACAGAGTGTCCCACGCCAGACCGGGTGCGGTGAAATACCAAGCGGGATCCAGATCGTAATTTCGACGACAGACGTCTCGAAAATTTTCGAACACGTCTGCCAAGAGCAGAACGTCGGTCTTCAGATAGAGATCGTGATAATCTCTCATGGTTTTCATATCGAAGGATTTCCACACGTGTTTGGCGTGTTCGTAATTCTCGTCGGAAATGTCGGATTCGTATAATTTTGAATAAAAATCATCTTTCGAAGGTAGTGCGGTGTCTTCGAATCTCTTTAGATCGTTCATGTAATCGTAAGGATAGACTCCTTTCCTCAACATGACGTCTACTCGTTCTCCGAAATGTTCGCTCGTGATTTTAAATTTATCCTTGCTCATGTTATCGACTAATTTTTCCAGAGCGGTCGACATGAATTTAAAAGTGTCGATGAAACGTATGCCTCTACGAATGGATTTCGTTTTTTCTTTCGACGTATTTCCGTCGATTACTCTTCTCTCCTCCATGAGCTTCCATTTCGTGAAGGAAATGTATCTTTCTTCACTGTTCGCGATGCAATTTAATTCTTCGTGCGAGGTGCCGAGATTTTTCTCGGAACAGATGACTGTCGTAACCCGAGAGATTGTGAAACATCACCGGATAGAAAGTGGCGTCTCGATATTTTAAATTACACTTGCTGTGAGCCGGACCGCGATACAGACCCGTGTAATGATCGTGGTCTCTGACCTTCTTATTTTCCTCCGAATTCTCGTCGAATGATTGTCTGCATATGTGACATTCGGTGGCTCTGTTATTTTCGTCCTGCTGCTCTCGCGTGATGATCATTTTCGCCGGAGTTTTGAATTTGTCGTATAACATTTGAATTTTCGATTCTAACTCTTCCACGAACCTTTGAGCCACGTCGTCGTCTTCGCGCTGTTTCGTGTAAGTGAAGGGACCCATGTCGTGTTGCGAGTCGAAAGCGCATTTCACGTAAATGCAATAGCCTGAAGGTATGTGTTTTTGATATCTTTCGACGTAACTTTGAAGAGCGTTGGGTTGACAGGAACTCATTTTCGCGGTGAAACATTCGAAATCGGCGTACACGACGAATGGTACTTTTAACCTTCTATTGTGATTTTCAAACTTCATGATGGTGTTGAGTTTGGGCATTTCGACGGCGACACCTTGATTTTCGTTGCAATATTCCTGATGTTTCGCCAATGAGTCTTCGCTGTGAAACACGTTCATGCAGTTGCAACATAAAGATATCTTTCCGTTATGATTATTATTTTGTCTCGACAGTAATCGGCTCGGATGTTTAACCCAACTTTAATGACGATTGTCACCATTCGAAATCGCTAATAAAATAATCGTCTTTTCTCTTCCGCGATACGAAGTCCGTCTGAGAGGATAGATCTTTCGATTTTCGTCAGCGTATCCCAGGACGTTCACCGCTACGGTGGGATTTTGAACCTCGAAACGTTCGATGTGTTTTAACTTTGTTGGAAAAGTCACTCCGGTCCAATCGAGATTTTTAGAAGTTTCCTCGTAACGAGAAACTCTATCGGCGTTTATTTCGACAGGGTATAAAGCGGAGGTGACTGCCCATTTAAAACACTGATCATCTTTATTTCTCACGTTGACCACGGCGCGTTTCTTATTCAAGAAATACGGTAATTCCAAGTAGGAAGATCCTTTCAACGGTTCGTTTTTAGTCATGTGAATTTCGAGTTTCAACACCTCGTCGAACGTCCAATTACCACCTTCATTTCGATAATTCGCGAGAGACGTCAACATCTTGTCTTTCATCTTTTCGAAAACGTCCAATAGATCTGAACCTCGAAATACGGGTTCGACATTAGATCTGAAATATGCATTTTTCACGATGCTCTCGCCGGACTTCACGTCGATTTTATTCATTATGCAGTGGAGTATCATCTTAATTTTTAATCCCAAGTTCGTGTATTCGCGAAACAAATCCAATACTTTTTTCTTCACCCGTTCCATGAACAATTTCGGATCGACTTTCTTCGACGAGGGAAACACGTCGAAAGTTTTAAAAATGTCTTCGATCGCACTCTCCCGTTCTACGGGTTTCGATTGGAATAGTTCCGCAACGAGTCATCTTACATATTCTTCTCCTTTCTCTTCGTCGATTGCTCGTTGAATTTCGCTCGATATATCTCGTTTGTCTCGAATCTGAAGTGCATCACTCGTTTTCGTTTTAGTTTTTCTTTTCTTTTCTTTGGAAACTTGATGTTTTTCAACGGCTTTTCGTTTAGTCGTCTTCTTATTTTTCACAACCGACGCATCTTTTGACGTCGTTGCTATCGACATTTCGTTTGCCTTTCTAGCGTTTCGCAAATATTCTTGTATGACTTCAATTTTTTTGCTTTAGTTCTATGCTTTCTGAAATCTAAAATTTGTAATAGACTACAAATCTCGTTTGACTGAGGTATGGTTTTCTCATTTAAATTTACCATTCTTTTATCTGTTTGCTTCATTTGTAAGAATATTTTTTTTTTTTTGAATTTTGTATTAAATAATTTGTTAAAAAAGTTTTGCTTTTTTTTTTTACTCTATATATATAATAGAAAAAAAAAAGTTAAATTTTAAATTCAATTTTTTTAATACAAAATTTAAAATAAACATTATTTGTAAGAATTGATAAAAAAACATAATCAATCATGACAACAACAACACCTAAAAGATGTGGATTGAAATTGAAACGAGACGAAGGGTATGAGAACTCCAGTTTTAATATCTATACATTACAACCACACGATCCCATCGAATTGAATGAGGTCGAGATGGTGGACTTAGAGCGCTACTACCACAAATATCGAATGTGTTTGAAAGTGGATGAAGCCGCGCTCGTTTTGTTTTACGAGTACCAAAGCGAACTGTTGATTAATATCATCGTCGCCGAAGACAGAGAATTCGACAGGGGTGATTTATTGTTGTCCTATGGAAGTTACATATATCCAATAATCTCACCCGAACTCGTGAAGAAATCGGGTGGTGAGAGCGCATTCGCCTATGAAAAAAAACTCAAAAGAGTAAAGATGAACATTCACACCATTTACGTATGTGGAAAAATGACAAATGTCAACTTGCTAATAACGGACTTGGAAATATAAACAATAGAGAGATTGAAATTAAAAAAAAAAATTTAACTTTTTATATATATATAAAGAGAAAAAAAACTTTTACTAAAAAAATTTTTACATTAAAGAAAATTAAAAATTAAAAAAACAACTTTTATATATATAAAAAACAAAAAAAAAATAACAAACTTTTTTTTTAAACAAATTATTATTTAAATACAAAATTTAAAATATACATTATTTGCAAGAATTCGTAAAAACAAAAAAAAACAAATAATCGATCATGAAGACAACAACACCTAAAAGCATGAAGACAACAACACCTAAAAGATGCGAATTGAAATTGAAACGAGTCGAAACGTATAAGAAATTCGGTCATAAAATCTATAGACTACAACGACACGATCCCATCGAATTGAACGATGTCGAGACGAAGGGCTTAGAGCACAAATACGAGAAATATAAGATGCCTCTGAAATTGGACGAAGGCGCGCTCGATTTGATTTACGAATATCAAAGCGATCTGCAGAACATCGTCATCGCCGAAGATAGAGAATTCGACAAGGACGATTTGTCGTTGCCCTATGGAAATTACATATTTCCAAACATCTCATTCGAACTCGTGAAGAAATTGGGTGGTGAGTGCGAGTTGACCGATGTAAGAAAACTCAAAAGAGTAAAGATAAACATTCAACACGTTTTCGAAAAAGGAGTAGACACGAGCGTCAACATGCTAATAACGGACTTGGAAATATAAACAATAGAGTGATTGATTTTTAGCGAAGAAAAAAATGAAAAAAAAAAAAAAAGTAAATGAGATCTCATTTACTTTTTTTTTTTTTTTTTTGTTTTCCTTCTTCACTATCATCATGATATATTATAATAACGTTTCCTTTTCTCTCAAATTTCTGCGTCGATTCTTTTTCTTTTTTTCTTTTTCTCTGCGATGTGATACGTTCATGGTAACATTTTTGTTTATCCGAATCATAATTATGAACGAATGTTGTGCATCTCTTGGTAACACTCGCTTCAGAAGGTAGTGGTGACCGTGGAAAGCATCGTCTCATTCCAAACTGTATATCCCGCGCTTTATCTATCTCTTTCCTTAGATATCCATCATTAGCGTCTAACCATTTTTTTATTTCTTTGCTCTCTGGCTCGCGATGTTCGTCATTATCGTCAAATTGTTTCTCCACCTTTTCATCCAGGTGATAAATTTGTTTCTCCACCTCTTCACCCATTTTAAATATATATTATTTTATACTTTCTATGATTTTATATATTTTATATAATTTTTATATTTATAATAACATATTCAAAATCGGTATGTTCTTAAATGGCGAATTGTCACCGAGCAACAAACCCTTGCCGTATCGCTTGACGTTCCGTCCACTCTTCAGAAAGAGACCGTTTCGTCTCAGAGAGTTGCCACCTCTAACGGGTTCTAGATACAATCCTTTACCGCTGTCGTCTACGTGAACGCGACACACGGCTCCTCCTTTCTTCAAAAACAGTCCGTTGCCACCCATTAATTTCTCAACTCCCGAACTAGCAAGTCCTGTGAGAGCTCCCACGCCGAGAGTCTTTCCGAGAAAGGGTAGCACCTTTGCGGCGAAGGGTAATGCTTTTGCGGCGATTCCTGCCAATAGCGGTAGGAAACCGCCTTTCATTCTCAAATTGTATCTCAATTGAGCGGGACTCAATCTCACCGCCAACCCTCTTCCATCGCAAATCGCTTTCTCCATCCTTTTGATTTGACTTCTGGTCCAGGCGATCGAATCCTGTCCGCCTCTCGTCAGATCTTCGTGAGTGAATTTGAATCTCACCGCCTCGCCTCGAGTTGTTAAAGCTCTCTTAAGTTTCTTCTTCTGTCCTGCGGATATGTTCACGTTTTTAACCATGTATTGTGTCATAATTCTGTTTGTTTTTTTTAAAAATATATTTTACTTCAATTGTTTCTTGTTTAATAATTATATTAAAATAATTTTGTAAAAAAATTAATATTACCGTTTATTTTATTTTTGTTATCTATATATATATAATTTTTTTTTTTTTTTTTTTGCTTTTTATATTTCTCTTATGTGAAATCGTATCGTCACCCTCTCTCCGCGAAGATCTAACAGTTCACCATTTTGATCCGTCAACATGGTTTTCAGACTATACAACGTGTCTAAAATCACTGGTAGATAAACTAAATTTCGAGGTCGCTCCACGATCTTATAACCCGGCGACACGTTTGGAAAGAAGGAATAGATCATCGGTTGAGCGCTACCATTCACGTAGCTTCCGGCAATCATGTCCACGTTCACCAGAATGCTATTGACAGCGAGAATGTTGACCGTATTTTCAGATGCCGCGTGGCCTTGATACATCTTTCGATCAAATCCCAACATCTTGCCTATAGAATCGTCCGTGTTGAAATCCACACGAAAATTATCTTCCAAATCCAACATCGTCTGTAAGGTATTAGGATTGGGAGTGAGTCTGATCTTGTTGCTTCCCTTTCCATCCGTCTTCATTCGCGTCTGAATGTAATGGTTCAAATCGTCTATGTCGTAACTCCCTTTGGGAATTCGAATCTCCAACCAATCCGTTCCGTCGGAATACTTGAACGAGTTATTCTTTTCGGTGACGTTGGGAAAGGAATAATAAGTCTCCAGTTCACTAACGCCATCTCGTAACTTTTCTCTCTGTTCAATTCGATGGAAGGTTCGAATTTCGTAGCGAATCGAGTCGAATCGCCACTCACCACGATTTGAATGGATTGTTTCGCAGCCGTATTCTCGGCTATCCGTTCTAACAATTCTCCATGTTGGAACATTGTATCTTAATTTTATTTTTTTTTTTTAGCTCACCTGAGCGAAGCTCAAGGGGAGCTTTACTAATCACTTTCTGTCCGGCGTCCGTCGTCCGTCGTCCGTCACCCAATTTTATTCAAATGTTGGCTAAATGTTTATTACCTAATGCCAATTCAGATTTGTTCAAATGAAGTTGCCCCTCCTCCTGGGTGGTGCCACGCCCCCAAGGGGCACCAAAATCTTTGTAAATCTTCTTCTCATGAACCAGCAGTAGCAGAGACTTGATATTTGGTGTGCAGCTTCCTTTTGAGGTGTAGACTCAGATTTGTTCAAGAGAAGTTTGTGGAGCTATACTTGGCGTTGTTATGAGAGGGGCAAAATTTTTTGCCCCGCCCAAAATTTCTATTTTCCAAACCGAGAGGCTGATTTGAACCAAATTTTATGTGAGGGCTTATTGGGTCATGAGTACTTGATTTATGCAAAAAAAATTTTTCCCGCAGCCCCGTGGGAACCGCAGGAGCTAAAAATAGAAAAAATTTAAAACGCCCATATCTCCAAAACTGCACGGCACTGAGAATTTTTATTTGGTGTGCAGCTTCCTTAGGACCAACAGAAAGGATTGGTAAAAAAAATTGCCATCGGTTTTATCATAGGGTACAGTTTCGGGACTTTGAAAAAGTGCTGAGTCAGCACTTTTTAACACTGTAGGCAATGGGAAAAACATTAAAAAATCTTCTCCAGATCCAGCAGGCAGAATCTTTTGATATTTGGTATGCAACATTGTAGGGTGGATCTGATTCAAGTTTGTTCAAATCGGCCCCCTGGGTTCATATTTGGGCTCAGTATAGGAGCCCGATTTCGAACTTAGTGCATTTCAGGCAAATTTCTTAAAAAATCTTCTTCTCCAGATCCAGCAGGCAGAATCTTTTGATATTTGGTATGCAACATTGTGGGGTGGATCTGATTCAAGTTTGTTCAAATCGGCCCCCTGGGTTTATATTTGGGCTCAGTATAGGAGCCCAAATTTGAACTTACTGCATTTCAGGCAAATTTCTTCCAAAATCTTCTTCTCCAGATCCAGCAGGCAGAATCTTTTGATATTTGGTATGCAACATTGTAGGGTGGATCTGATTCAAGTTTGTTCAAATCGGCTCCCTAGATTCATATTTGGGCTCACTATAGGAGCTCGAATTCGAATTTAGTGCATTTCAGGCAAATTTCTTCAAAAATCTTCTTCTCCAGATCCAGCAGGCAGAATCTTTTGATATTTGGTATGCAACGTTGCGGGGTAGATCTGATTCAAGTTTGTTCAAATTGGCCCCCTGGATACATATTTGGGCTTACTATAGAAGCCTGAATTCGAACTTAGTGCATTTCAGGCAAATTTCTTAAAAAATCTTCTTCTCCAGATCCAGCAGGCAGAATCTTTTCATATTTGGTAAGCAACATTGTGGGGTGGATCTGATTCAAGATTGTTCAAATCGGCCCCCTGGGTTAATATTTGGGCTCAGTATAGGAGCCCGATTTCGAACTTAGTGCATTTCAGGCAAATTTCTTAAAAAATCTTCTTCTCCAGATCCAGCAGGCAGAATCTTTTGATATTTGGTATGCAACATTGTAGGGTGGATCTGATTCAAGTTTGTTCAAATCGGCCCCCTGGGTTCATATTTGGGCTCAGTATAGGAGCCCGATTTCGAACTTAGTGCATTTAGGCAAATTTCTTAAAAAATCTTCTTCTCCAGATCCAGCAGGCAGAATCTTTTGATATTTGGTATGCAACATTGTGGGGTGGATCTGATTCAAGTTTGTTCAAATCGGCTTCCTAGATTCATATTTGGGCTCACTATAGAAGCTCGAATTTGAACTTAGTGCATTTCATGCAAATTTCTTAAAAAATCTTCTTCTCCAGATCCAGCAGGCAGAATCTTTTCATATTTGGTAAGCAACATTGCGGGGTGGATCTGATTCAAGTTTGTTCAAATCGGCCCCCTGGGTTTATATTTGGGCTCAGTATAGGAGCCCAAATTTGAACTTAGTGCATTTCAAGCAAATTTATTAAAAAATCTTCTTCTCCAGATCCAGCAGGCAGAATCTTTTGATATTTGGTATGCAACATTGTGGGGTGGATCTGATTCAAGTTTGTTCAAATCGGCTTCCTAGATTCATATTTGGGCTCACTATAGAAGCTCGAATTCGAACTTAGTGCATTTCAGGCAAATTTCTTAAAAAATTTTCTTCTCCAGATCCAGCAGGCAGAATCTTTTGATATTTGGTATGCAACATTGTGGGATGGATCTGATGCAAATTTGTTTAAATCGGCTCCCTAGATTCATATTTGAGCTTACTATAGAAGCTCGAATTCGAACTTAGTGCATTTCAGGCAAATTTCTTAAAAAATCATCTTCTCCAGATCCAGCAGGCAGAATCTTTTGATATTTGGTATGCAACATTGCGGGGTGGATCTGATTCAAGTTTGTTCAAATCGGCCCCCTGGATTCATATTTGGGCTCACTGTAGAAGCTTGAATTCAAACTTAGTGCATTTCGGGCAAATTTCTTCAAAAATCTTCTTCTCCAGATCCAGCAGGCAGAATCTTTTGATATTTGGTATGCAACATTGCGGGGTGGATCTGATTCAAGTTTGTTCAAATCGGCTCCCTAGATTCATATTTGGGCTCACTATAGAAGCCCGAATTTGGACTTAGTGCATTTCGGGCAAATTTCTTAAAAAATCATCTTCACCAGATCCAGCAGGCAGAATCTTTTGATATTTGGTATGCAACATTGCGGGGTGGATCTGATTCAAGTTTGTTCAAATCGGCCCCCCTGGATTCATATTTGGGCTTAATATAGAAGCCCGAATTCGCACTTAGTGCATTTCGGGCAAATTTATTAAAAAATCTTCTTCTCCAGATCCAGCAGGCAGAATCTTTTGATATTTGGTATGCAACATTGTGGGGTGGATCTGATTCAAGTTTGTTCAAATCGGCTTCCTAGTTTCATATTTGGGCTCACTATAGAAGCTCGAATTCGAACTTAGTGCATTTCAGGCAAATTTCTTAAAAAATCTTCTTCTCCAGATCCAGCTTCAGAATCTTTTCATATTTGGTAAGCAACATTGTGGGGTGGATCTGATTCAAGTTTGTTCAAATCGGCCCCCTGGGTTTATATTTGAGCTCCGTATAGGAGCCCAAATTTGAACTTACTGCATTTCAGGCATATTTCTTAAAAAATCTTCTTCTCCAGATCCAGCAGGCAGAATCTTTTGATATTTGGTATGCAACATTGTGGGGTGGATCTGATTGTGATTCATGAACGTATTTATTTGTAAAGTTGATAGAATCTTAGACAAAATTTGCAGAAAAGATCTACTATAGAAGGGGTGGTATCCAGGGTGAACCGTTTACCCAATTCTAGCAGTACTAATGCATTATTCACACAAATCTCCGTTCAAATTTTATGACCCCTCATTGGAACACATGCATTCAGCTCATTGCAACAAAGGTCATATGCCATGTTTTCGAGACAAAGGAATAAAAATTTTAGTTATTCATGAAATTTTTAGGCAACTGTTGTCTGTTATTCACATTGCTTCATGAAATTTCAGTACTTTTAGAAGTTACCTCAGTAATCAAGGGTTAATTCCCCTTAATTAAATGTCGCCTCTAAAAAACAACCACTTTGCATATCTTACCTTTTTACCAGCATCACTGCCAAAACTTGTCAGCATTCTTCGCAAAAATCGCTATTCAAATTTTAATTTTTGTCTCTTAAACATACATGTACTTATCGCTTGTAAATACCCCATTGGAATGAGCTTTTTGAGCTCATTCCAATGAGAGGTCGCACACCATGCTTTTTGAGTCAAAAAAGCAATTTTTTTAGTTATTCCAGAATTTCGTACGTAAAACACAGCTTTATGACTTCACATTAAAATGAGCTCTCTAAGCTTGTTCCAATCAACATTCACGCACTATGTCTTTCACACAAAAAATAAAATTTTCCATTTATTCAGAAATTTTGTTTGCAAGAACACTCTTACCCCCCCCCCCTACACACACACACAAACACACACACACACACACACACACACACACACACACACACACACACACACACACACACACAAACACAGACACACACATCTAAAAGTTTGTCAGCAAAAAAACAGTTACTTCAATTTTTAAATGCATTATAGGAACAACTTGCCTAATCAAATTTAAATACTTTTGCATCATTCTGTATCTAGAACAAACCATTTACCATATCTTTACGCAAAATTCTCCAGCATCATTCACAAAAAAACACCATTATTTATATATTCACATTTCTGTCTCAAAAATATACCTGATCTTCCCATACCCCTATTGGAATAAGCTGTTTGAGCTTGTTCCAATGATGATAAAAAAAACTAATATTTTGGAAAATTTGTGAAAATTTTTGTTTTCTTGCATGCAAATATATACATGTAGCACATGGAAGATATCCACAGTTGGGGAGAGATGTCCAAGGCTATCTCTTCACATTCCTTGTTTGTGCTTCATGCTAAACCAGTTTGTCTGCAGAGATAAATTTGCTTTATTAAAAATCATTGGAGATAGGCCACACACCAACGATTTTAAATAAAACTAATTTTAGGTAACAAATGTTGAACTTCAAACAAAATCTATCACTCAACCAGTTAATGTTGATGAGGCATGACATGGTGAAGGTGACCTAAAATACTTCTTAGAGTCACTTTGTCAGGTGAGCGATTAAGGCCACGTGGGGCCTCTTGTTTATTATTCAAAACTATAATTATTTGAAGATTTATTATTTTTCTAATTTTTTTTTTTATTTTCACGCTCTATCTTATTATTATCATCACCATCGGGAACATAAAACTTGTCGAATCCGCACCGATATTTTCCGCGATTAAATTCACTCGTCAAATCGATCACGACGAAATTGTAAAGTCCACCATCCCAAACCCTCTTGCAGAATCTCCTGAATTCGACAGCGCTCATGTCGTTCGCGACGTGATCGCCGTAGATGTGATTGAGATTCTTGAGATCTTGGCGAAAGAGACACAGAAAATTAGCGTTCTCCCTTATCGTCTGTCTGGGCAATCGAAAATAATTCTGCGACAGGTAGAAACAGTCCACGTTGCTGTGTCGACCCCTGACGTAATACGATTCGCATCGGTTCTGTCTCTCCAAAAGCAGATCGTTGAAAATCATGAGATTCTTATCTTCCGATTTCAGTTCCCTAGGATCCGGAACGTCGCTAGCGTTCTCGTAAAATCGACACTCGACGTTCAAAGATGCATTTCTCTTCGTCAGCTCCGTCGCCAGGCCGTCCAAAATGGTCGAGAGCGGAGCTCCGCACTTGTCGAATTCCTCCCTGCTGTCAAAGATTCTGGCTATGACGTCGTTGGGCAATCTGCGATCCATACACTCTCGAAGCAATCTGTATTCGGGTTGAAACAAGCTCTTGCCAAACACGAACAATCTGTCGTAATCCAACCAGTCGGGTCGGGACAACAGATTCATCAACAGATTGGTCTTTCCACAATTCGATTTTCCCACTATCAAACCTCTTATGCTCTTGGGAAAGTACTCGTTATTCGACCTCTTGGTCGCGGCGTCGTTCCAAGACATATCTTTAATGTTCATCTTTTGTTTTTATTTTTTTTTTTTTTTTTGTCTGTTATTTTAGATTCTTTTCAAACACAAATTTTTTTATGTTTTTTTCAAACTCTGTTTTTAATGTTGTTATTATTATTATTTTGTTTATATCGCACCGTCGTGAGTTCTCTTCAATCCGGATCCACTCGTCATTTTGGCTAAATCTTGTATGGGCACCACGCCATCCTTAAAATCTTTCCAACTTTCCGACGTTCGCTCTAACGCAGCTCGCTTCGCCGGCGGACTGATCAACTTGTCGATCAACGCGTCGGCTGCCCTCTTGCCAGCCACAGAAGCTATCCTACCACTGGCTTCGGAAGCGGCTTTCTTACCAGCATCCAAAGCCGTCTTCTTACCGACCTCAAACGCGGTCGATGTGAGTTTTCTACCCGCATTGCTCGTGAACGCTCGCATTATAGAATCGACGATGCCAGAACCGCCTTGAACGTAAGTTCTGACGTATCCCCTGTTCTTTATCACCAACATATTTTATTTTTATGATATATTTTGTGTTTTTTTCACTGGTAAATCGTTTTGTCGTTTTTAAATACTTTTTATTATTCTAGTGTAAGAATTTACTGTTTTATTTTTGTTTGTTTGTTTTGTTTGTTTGTTTGTTTCTCTCTCTCTACTTATTATTATTATATTCACATCAATCCTTCAATTCGTTCATCAGCCTTTTATACTGATTTTTATTCAAAACCTTCTGTCTCAACAATTCGTCAGATATGGCAACTATCTGATTATCTAATCCCGTGTTACCAGCCCGTCTGCTCCCCATCAACAAACTCAATCTCTGAGACAGAGCGTCGGGATCGCTCGGAAGAAAAGTAGTGGTTTTTTTCACCCCTTTGCCGGTCATCGATTCGACGAACTTCTTGTTCGCATTCCATATGGGCTTCACTATTTTCGTCCACTTGTAACCTCTGTTGGCTTTGGGTCTCGTCTCTCTAGCATCGTTATTTCTATTCATGGCGTGAGTTTGAACCAGAATGTCTCCGTAATTGTGGAAATCCTGTTCCGTATAATCTCCGGGCTTATCGAAAAGGAGCAATCTCTGCAGACCATCGGTTACTTTATATTTATTCGAACCCACGATCAATTTATCATCGTCCATTTCCACTTCAGTGTCGCCCACGAATTTCCGACCACTCGAATCCTCGCGAATTCCATACAACAGATCTCTCTTACCGCCACCATCATCATCGGATGATGCGATGCTATCAGTGGTGATAGTCGAAGCCGTATCATCGCTCTCACTCAACGTTGGTTTCGATTCTCGTGGGAACGTAATCCGGTGTAGATTGAACGGAATACTGATTTCCAAAACTAGAAGGCAACGAACCCATTCTCAAAGAACTCTCCTTTATGGGTCTCAATTCTTCGACTATCTCCTTCCTGCTTCGCTCTTGACCCTCTGTCACGGGTTTAAATATTTTTGTGGCTTCGCGTGTGAGTTCCATCTCACCGAGACGTCTGCTCCTATCAGCTGCCTGAATCGCCTTCTTAGCACTTAAATACTCGGCTAAAATTCGATCTCGGCGTCTAGGATCCATCTGGAAAAACGTCATCTTTTCAAATTTAAATGTTTAATTATATTTTTTTATATTTTATGTTTTAAGTATTAAAATCTCTTTCCGTCTTAATATAACATCTGAAAAAAAAAATCACATCTCAAACTCGCTGTGTTAATTGATGTTTAAAAAAAACCCGTCTAAACAGTACATGACAAACCGGTTTCTGATGTAACGCATTTTGACAGCGGTGTTTACATTTTGTCAAAAGATTTCATTCATTCACACATCAATTCATCGAGTGTTGAATTAAGAGAAAATCCTTTTTTGATGACTGTTAGACAGTTTTAACGCACAATGGAAAACTGATTTTTAACAAATCTCTCTCTCCGATTGCTATCATGAATATATTAAAAATTTTACCACTCGAAACCTAACTGAGCGGAAAATGCGTTTTAAACATTCCGTGGGGAATCCCCCTAATAATATCATAAAATGGGAAAAACCCACCGCCTCAAAAACGATTGAGAGTTCTAAATCATCTGTACCAACCCAATTGAGAGTTCTAAATCACTGATTTAGAAACCCCAAAACTGTTTTTTGATGATGAGTCAGAATCTTATGCCTTCGCTCGCGTTCGGCGACGATGGATCGGTGGGTCTGATCTGCGATGCGAACGTAGACCAAAAATCACGTACACGATACAACCGAAGATGTACAACACATGCACATGATGCGTTCACCACGAGTGTTTGAACGCTAAAAGTGCGATCTAGGAGTCACTGGATGTACATGAGGGATTCTAAATCAGTGTACAGTTTTTGTGAACAAGCGTGTGATTTAACACTGAATTCCACGTTGGTGAATGCATCGTGTGCATGTTTTGTACACGTATATGTACAAGTGATTTGGAACTCTCAATTTACACCTACTAAGGGGTATAAACGATTGGTTAGTCTTAATTGTATTTTTACTTGTTGTATCTGTTGTATTGTCACGATAAAGCCCTAGATGTTGATTTGACACCAAGCACCAATAAATAAATAAAATTTACCTTTGATGATAATTCCAAGACTTGACATATTCCTTGGGAAGGGCTTCCCAGATAATGATGTCAAGTGTTGGAATTATCGACACATGGGGTAAAAAAACGAAAGTGTCAATGACACTGCAGCTCAAATTGTTCAAGAAGGGACTGAACTAAATAGAAAGATCCAGTAATGGCAATGCCAATTGATTTACTCATGTTTCTCAGTGAAAAAGATCGGGGAGGGGTGTGGCCACTGGCCAGTAGGCTGAACGAATGGAATTGTTGAAAATTTATATGTCAAATCCAAGATGGCCACTGACGGCCATGTTTTTCAACGAAATTCAGAAACTCCCATTTCTTCCTTGTCTCCTCAGACATGTTTTGGGCAAAAATGTTCAATTTGGGCCTTCGCCCATGTCTAGTTAAGACACGTACACTTCATACCCCACCCCACCACCTCCCACCTAACGAAAATAGAGACCAGAATGCTTTGGTCGAAACACCTCGGTCGATCTCACTCTCATCGCCGAAATCATACAAGGCCGAAAGTGAATTAGGCCCCAACGACACCGCCCCCCCCCCCCCCAAAAAAAAAAAAAGCAGAAAAAAACAACACGAAACGAGCACACTCATCTCCTGTCAAAATTTCAACAATTCATCAGAGGCAAACATTGGAATTTTAACTTGGCCTCCATGTAGTTGTGGATATCGGAAACAAACAAAATCATATTTCCAACCCCTCGCAGCTACCCTCGCACAGCCCGTCTGTGTCACCCTTGAAAAATGTGCAGCCCAGTATACACGTGCATATTAGGCCTCCGCGTGCAATTTGAAATCAGTGCGAACATCAATAACACACGTGTGAAAATTGCAATAAAACGATTGATTTGTTCACTAAAATTGGTAAATTATTGTAAAATTAGTAACTTATTCTATAAGACATGCAACTGCGAGATAAAACAACACCTTCTTACCATTTTAACACATGCTGAATCTTGAAAGGCCAATATTTACACCGAGTTTCTAAAAATATATCTTTCACGGGGGAATAATATCACGTGAGGCACTGCAGTCTGTACTGGTTCGATAATGCCGAGTATATCACCTCCATCAACTTTACAATTTGCATTAGAATGGTAAGGAATTTACTCTCAAAGTTTTTATTAGTTAGAGAATAATAGTGGGGTAACAATTTAAACAACTTAGCTTTGGTGTTATTTGGGCCGTTTCTTTTTCTTGAAGTAAAATTTAAAAATCAAGTGGGTGAGCAAGTTACATTTTCGTCGCGGTCGGTTCCGGTAATAACAAAAACACCACCACACAGACTTAATATATTGCGAAAGCATATTTCTTTTTCATGATATCTGGAAAATATATATTTTCTATCAGTAAGCAGAAAGAAAAAATAAAAATATTTCGGTTGTTTAAACGTAACATGGCAGTCAGTAAATTTTGAATCGATACTGCTGACGACTCGATACTGCCGAGTTGACTGTACCTCAAAATAAAATAACAGCTGTATTCTATAAACATTGAAGTACATACTCGAAGAAATCTTTTCCTAATTCTTGAAAGTAATAAAGATTGAGACCAAATGTTATAAGTGGAGTGCTCACTGATTGAAGGCAGACATTTTCAATTAAATGTTTAATTATATTTTTTTATATTTTATGTTTTAAGTATTAAAATCTCTTTCCGTCTTAATATAACATCTGAAAAAAAAATAACATCTCAAACTCGCTGTGTTAATTGATGTTTAAAACTTTTGTTTATGTTTTGATTTGGGGAGTTCAACAAAGGTCAACTTGAAGGAGTCCAGCAGAAGAATTATGGAAGGACAAAAGAGTGTCTCCCAATATAAAGATGTATGTGTTACTGTGGTGGTTTGGAAAGAAACTGTGATATTCTCCTATGTAGAATGCACTGCAGTCATACATTGTAGTTGAATAAATAGATTTACAAACCCCTTGCACTGTAACCCCTTTTATCCCATGCATCAATTTGATAGTGATTAAACTGGTAAATTTGTCTGGTTTATCAATAAGTATAATAGCTTTGTTTACTCTTGGACATCAATACACTCATGATATCTGTTGGAGAAGAAATAAGGGTAACTGTAACCTGTCACTGCAGTAGACCATCTAATGTACTGAAAAGTACATTGTTATTCAAAATACATCAAATCAACCTTACATAACCATTATTGCATGTACTTTCCCCAAGGAGGCTTTTTGACATATTGAGATCAGAAGGGCACATCCAGAGGGTCTCACATATTTTTTTCAAGAACGCAGTACACAAATCAATCCCCACAAGGTGACAAGTGAACTCCATTTGACACAAAAAATTTCCCAGGGGGGGGGGGGGGGGGGGGGTGGGGGCTCTCTTCCTTGTATGACGCAACCTTCGGCACTCAAAGCATATGCCTTTTTTCTCAAAGTTTAACTCTTTTTTTCTTTTTGAAGATCCTGGCCACACACGTTCCAAACACTATCAGACAGGTAACCCTCCAAATAAGTGTATCTGCAAAAATCATGTTACATTGCAAAACATTCTTTTTAGAGTTTTAGTTCTGGACCTTTCATGCTTCTTACTTTCAACTATAACACTTAATTTATCGATTAATAGGTGAATAGAAAAGTACTGCCATAATCAACATTTTGAGTTCCATAAGCCTTCAAAACAGCTCCGATAAAAGTGTCAAACATCAGATTTGTGGCTTTATACAGAATATTCATTAGGTTATTGCTTGATAAGTAATAGGAACAAAATCTTCACCAGAAAATTCTGTAGCAATACAATTGAGGGTATTAGCAGGCACTTTGCAACAAATTGTAACAAATCAACTAGTTATAAACAAAATTTTCTAACTCAAAAGAGTGAAAAAGTACCACAACTCTGAAAAAATGTGGGCAGAAACACATGCTACAGCAGCTACACAGGCATTGTTTCCGAATGATGATCGATCACAACACCAAATATCCTTCAAATTGGAGTAGCAATGGTTGAGATACAAGGGAGAATGTTGTACATGTAATGATGAATGGGTAAGACTAAGATTAAGAGGACAGGGGTCACCACTACATGGCCCTAGATGCACCTCTGACTTTCCAACTTCCAGGTCTGGGGCATAATAATCGCAACACACCCACCTGATCAATTCATAATTTCAGTAAAATAAAAGAAATTATCAATTTTAATTAATTAATAGATGATGGGAAATATTTGGCTTCCTTCGCCTTCTCGTACTATTTTAATTACCACAAACAATATCAGTTTGATGCCGACAAACGAAACTGAACGCTTGTGGTCTGGTTAAAAAGTAACTCGGCATGAATAATGAAGAAATTGCGAATATTTTGTGTATTTCATTTGTTTAAAAGCCAATTGCAGCTAATATTGACCGTGCATTCGATAATTCGTTTCGGTTATGACCACATGGCCACGCTGACGCTCAGTGACAGCGGTTATGTTTATTGTGATATGCAAATTGGGTAGTGATGAACCGATATGGTAAACAAACCATTGGCCGATACCGATGTTAAAAATTTAATAATCGCCCGATACCGATGCCGATTCCGATGTTTTAAATTCCATGAAAATGCATTATCGAACCCTGCAAAGTTGCAATTAGAATGTCAATGCGGGGTTGTGTTTCTTGGTTCTTGGTCAACTCGCCACCAAATCAACTCCCCAGACAATTTATCTGATAGTTTTGTGCAGTCCATTCCTCAGTGGGAAGAACGGAATCACCCGTGTCAGATTGACTCTCCCTGCATGGAATACTACACATTCTCCCAATAAGATTAAATCCTATATACATGTATTTAAAACTCATAGCAATCCTGTGGGAACTCGTACACAGACCGACAGACACTGTCCTGACTCTGGATAAATCCGACTTATTCCTTTCTTCTCATGCCAGTCATAAGCCCAATATTCAATATGTACGTTCAGAATAGATCTCTCCATTTTGAAAATCACGTGATTCTGCCCCACCATGGAATGGGGCTGGACGTTTCGTACACTTGTAGGATGTTTCGCGCACAAGCTATGACGTTTCGTACATGGGGTTATGACTGCCTTGAGCCAAGTAAAGATAATAACCCCGTATGTAAAAATAATTTATACTGGATTATAATACCTTACAGTCTATTATTTCATATAAAAAATACTTGAAAACCCCCAAAATTTGCCTGTGTACTAGTGACGA
Source organism: Pictodentalium vernedei (assembly GCA_031216915.1). NCBI lineage: Eukaryota > Metazoa > Mollusca > Scaphopoda > Dentaliida > Dentaliidae > Pictodentalium > Pictodentalium vernedei. The sequence continues at coordinate 223,396,392 of CM062289.1, read as the reverse complement.
TATATGTACGAAATGACTTCTTTTGTATACGAAAGTCAGTATACGAAATCGGATCAGGGACAACCCGCCCCAGGGACAAACTGCCTGAGGCCTATTTTTGGGGTGGGTTGCCCCACTTTTTGGTGCGGGTTGTCCCTGTTTTTTTCTGATTTTTGAAGAAAAAGTTTTTGGGGATACATGTAGTACTATATAAAACAAATTTTTACTCACTGTTTTATCGAAAAATTATTCAATTTTATTGAAAATTATCCACAGTGATCCTATTAAAACATCCCAGAATGACTGAATTAAACTAATAGTAGTTCTGTACTGAATTTGTTGCATGTAGAGACGAGTCAGAAGTGATGTGTTGTTTTAGTCATGTTGTTTCAGTCGGGTACCCTCTAAGGGGAATGATATTTGTTTGATGAGAAAAAATCAAATGAACAGACATGTTGTTTCAGCGTGATATGGATTCATCACAGCGTTGATCGCTTTTCCTTTATCTAAATTTAATAAGACAATAAATGTGCTTTTTAAGCTGTCAACAATCATTAACTTAGATGAAGCCATGGACACGTCCGAGACAACAAACAGTCAAGCCACTGAAACATCCATCAATGAAACTCCCACAGATACCATTACCACAGATACTTCTGATAATAATAATTCATTCGGAATTATTCCTGATATTACTTTTAATATCATCATAATTAAGTCCAATAAACAAATCTATTGTCTGCTAATTAACAATGATCGTATTATAAGTAATAACAGCTGAATAGTTCATTTGTTATTACTTATCCAATCATAGTCCAATACCATAGTCAAATAGCTGATAACTGTGGCGCATGAAAAACTTGGGCGAGTTGTCCCAGGGCGGGTTGTCCCAGCTGGTTTCGGGTGGGTTGTCCCATTCCCTACGAAATGACACTAATCCTCCATGGAATGCGCATGTATTGTTTTCAAAGAAGCTGCCTTGTATAATTTACTTCACTTGTCTTCCACCAGATTTTTTTTCGTAATACAGTACATATGAATAAATGAAAAATGAAACCGGCACCGACAGTCTGACACTATTTGTTTTAACATGAATTATGCGATTTCCAAAATGGAGTAAAAAAGGAAGGCTAAATTTTAAACAATGATGTTACAACTTACAACTTAAGAAACAGGGCCGAGATTTCCATGTAATTAGACTCATACATGACCGTGTGACAAACTGAAATTGTGGCTTAGCTTTAAATTATTCATAGAATATTAAAATCCACAGAATTTTAGAATCAGTAGTGTTGACACGTTCCCCGGATGTTTCAGGTGTAAACACTGATTTCGACGATATGGCTGTGAGTAAAAAAACCCGACCGTTTATTTTTACCTTGTAACAATCGGTGCACCCCTATCGGCAAATGATGCCCGTTTTGCCGATGCCGATGATTCACCGATTACCCCATTATCGGCCGATGCCGATAATAGGTTCATCACTAAAATTGGGGGATGGTTTCCGGTGAAGGAGATTTGTCACATTTGTCAGTGTAAAAAGATGACAAAAGACACTGATCGACGCTTGTGCTAGTATGGTTGGTTGCAAGAAAAAACTGAATTCTCAGCATCGTCCAAGCGCACCTCATTTAAAAGCGCGAATGCATCATTTTCAACCCATCTTCAATCGGTCCTTTGCAGACATCAAAGACAGCCGCGACGAATTCCATGGTTACTAGGAAGTAAATAACTTTGCAACAACAGGGGGATATTAACACGCTCAATATAGTTCTAGGTCACTTGGAATATACTTCGTGAAAAAGTGATTTCCGAAGCATTCTGCTTACTTTGTTATGAATATTGCCTTATTTTATGTGTATTGTCCCGATTTTATACACTCAATTATTTTTTTACAAGTGGTTCATGTTGTCTTTCTAGTGCGCAATAATTCAGATTTTTTGTCAACAAAAAAGTTCAGACGGCTTGTAAACACGAGAGGGAATTTCAAACCATATTTTGCAGTTATGACATTAACAGCTCAAGTATTTGCTGTCACCTGTTTGCAAATCCGCTCATACATTGTCTTGAACAAATAAAGGGCGTGATCACGTCCTTGAATTCTTACGATTTCCCAAATTGAGTATTTCTGCAAGAACCACATCGTAATCACATGACCGGAATAAACATCATTGAAACATGGCCACATCCGGAACATCCAAAATTTGTGTTGGTGTTATTACATTCAAACATCAAAACCCATCAGAGTGTGTATCAAAAAAATGCTTTCTCCGAGTCTGTAGTATGTTATCATTATATTGAGGACAAGGCTTTCGAATTACCGATTATTTTGTGGTTTAACCGGTTCGTTACTTATGCCATTGGCAAATTAATCTTCTTCAAAATCATAAAATTCACTTTTTTTCCTGAAAAAAATTATATGTACCTTTTCTAGGCACTTTTCTCAATATTTTGATATTTTATTTGCCTTTCCTTACTTCTCTTATCTGTTTTCTGAGGCATTGGGAAAAATGTCAAAAGATTGACCAAAGTTAGGTTGGACGACCCCTTAAGGGGACGTCCATTCTAACTTTGGTCAAATTTAAGGGCCTATATAAGTAATGGAATTTTGTTTATTTTGAAATTCTCACCTCTCTTATTCCTTAAATTCAGATTAAATATACACAAATTATACTTCAAAATGAAGGTTGGGACGTATAGAACACGCAACACATGTGTAATCAACTCATAGAGTCGACTGTAGGCACCACTAGTTCCTGGAAGTCTGCTACCGTATTCGCACCAGAACTGATAATAAAATAATATTTCATCAGAACAACTTGTGGCCAAATATGCTTCATATATCCAAGAACAAAGCTTTGCATTCAAAACACTTTCGAATACAGCGATAGGTCTGCATTTTGGAAAAGGACAACACTGTCTGCATTTTTAGCTCACCTGAGCGAAGCTCAAGGGGAGCTTTACTAATCACTTTCTGTCCGTCGTCCGTCGTCCGTCGTCTGTCGTCCGGCGTCCGTCGTCGTCCGTCCGGCGTTAACTTTACATTATCGACTTCTCCTCCTAAACCACTAGCCCAATTTTATTCAAATGTTGGCTAAATGTTTATTACCTAATGCCAATTCAGATTTGTTCAAATGAAGTTGCCCCTCCTCCTGGGTGGTGCCACGCCCCCAAGGGGCACCAAAATCTTTGTAAATCTTCTTCTCATGAACCAGCAGTAGCAGAGACTTGATATGTGGTGTGCAGCTTCCTTTTGAGGTGTAGACTCAGATTTGTTCAAGAGAAGTTTGTGGAGCTATACTTGGCGTTGTTATGAGAGGGGCAATATTTTTTGCCCCGCCCAAAATTTCTATTTTCCAAACCGAGAGGCTGATTTGAACCAAATTTTATGTGAGGGCTTATTGGGTCATGAGTACTTGATTTATGCAAAAAAAATTTTTCCCGCAGCCCCGTGGGAACCGCAGGAGCTAAAAATAGAAAAAATTTAAAACGCCCATATCTCCAAAACTGCACGGCACTGAGAATTTTTATTTGGTGTGCAGCTTCCTTAGGACCAACAGAAAGGATTGGTAAAAAAAAATTGCCATCGGTTTTATCATAGGGTACAGTTTCGGGACTTTGAAAAAGTGCTGAGTCAGCACTTTTTAACACTGTAGGCAATGGGAAAAACATTAAAAAATCTTCTTCTCCAGATCCAGCAGGCAGAATCTTTTGATATTTGGTATGCAACATTGTAGGGTGGATCTGATTCAAGTTTGTTCAAATCGGCCCCCTGGGTTCATATTTGGGCTCAGTATAGGAGCCCGATTTCGAACTTAGTGCATTTCAGGCAAATTTCTTAAAAAATCTTCTTCTCCAGATCCAGCAGGCAGAATCTTTTGATATTTGGTATGCAACATTGTGGGGTGGATCTGATTCAAGTTTGTTCAAATCGGCCCCCTGGGTTTATATTTGGGCTCAGTATAGGAGCCCAAATTTGAACTTACTGCATTTCAGGCAAATTTCTTCCAAAATCTTCTTCTCCAGATCCAGCAGGCAGAATCTTTTGATATTTGGTATGCAACATTGTAGGGTGGATCTGATTCAAGTTTGTTTAAATCGGCTCCCTAGATTCATATTTGGGCTCACTATAGGAGCTCGAATTCGAATTTAGTGCATTTCAGGCAAATTTCTTCAAAAATCTTCTTCTCCAGATCCAGCAGGCAGAATCTTTTGATATTTGGTATGCAACGTTGCGGGGTAGATCTGATTCAAGTTTGTTCAAATCGGCCCCCTGGATACATATTTGGGCTTACTATAGACGCCCGAATTCGAACTTAGTGCATTTCAGGCAAATTTCTTAAAAAATCTTCTTCTCCAGATCCAGCAGGCAGAATCTTTTCATATTTGGTAAGCAACATTGTGGGGTGGATCTGATTCAAGATTGTTCAAATCGGCCCCCTGGGTTAATATTTGGGCTCAGTATAGGAGCCCGATTTCGAACTTAGTGCATTTCAGGCAAATTTCTTAAAAAATCTTCTTCTCCAGATCCAGCAGGCAGAATCTTTTGATATTTGGTATGCAACATTGTAGGGTGGATCTGATTCAAGTTTGTTCAAATCGGCCCCCTGGGTTCATATTTAGGCTCAGTATAGGAGCCCGATTTCGAACTTAGTGCATTTAGGCAAATTTCTTAAAAAATCTTCTTCTCCAGATCCAGCAGGCAGAATCTTTTGATATTTGGTATGCAACATTGTGGGGTGGATCTGATTCAAGTTTGTTCAAATCGGCTTCCTAGATTCATATTTGGGCTCACTATAGAAGCTCGAATTTGAACTTAGTGCATTTCATGCAAATTTCTTAAAAAATCTTCTTCTCCAGATCCAGCAGGCAGAATCTTTTCATATTTGGTAAGCAACATTGCGGGGTGGATCTGATTCAAGTTTGTTCAAATCGGCCCCCTGGGTTTATATTTGGGCTCAGTATAGGAGCCCAAATTTGAACTTAGTGCATTTCAAGCAAATTTATTAAAAAATCTTCTTCTCCAGATCCAGCAGGCAGAATCTTTTGATATTTGGTATGCAAAATTGTGGGGTGGATCTGATTCAAGTTTGTTCAAATCGGCTTCCTAGATTCATATTTGGGCTCACTATAGAAGCTCGAATTCGAACTTAGTGCATTTCAGGCAAATTTCTTAAAAAATTTTCTTCTCCAGATCCAGCAGGCAGAATCTTTTGATATTTGGTATGCAACATTGTGGGATGGATCTGATGCAAATTTGTTTAAATCGGCTCCCTAGATTCATATTTGAGCTTACTATAGAAGCTCGAATTCGAACTTAGTGCATTTCAGGCAAATTTCTTAAAAAATCATCTTCTCCAGATCCAGCAGGCAGAATCTTTTGATATTTGGTATGCAACATTGCGGGGTGGATCTGATTCAAGTTTGTTCAAATCGGCCCCCTGGATTCATATTTGGGCTCACTATAGAAGCTTGAATTCAAACTTAGTGCATTTCGGGCAAATTTCTTCAAAAATCTTCTTCTCCAGATCCAGCAGGCAGAATCTTTTGATATTTGGTATGCAACATTGCGGGGTGGATCTGATTCAAGTTTGTTCAAATCGGCTCCCTAGATTCATATTTGGGCTCACTATAGAAGCCCGAATTCGGACTTAGTGCATTTCGGGCAAATTTCTTAAAAAATCATCTTCTCCAGATCCAGCAGGCAGAATCTTTTGATATTTGGTATGCAACATTGCGGGGTGGATCTGATTCAAGTTTGTTCAAATCGGCCCCCCTGGATTCATATTTGGGCTTAATATAGAAGCCCGAATTCGCACTTAGTGCATTTCGGGCAAATTTATTAAAAAATCTTCTTCTCCAGATCCAGCAGGCAGAATCTTTTGATATTTGGTATGCAACATTGTGGGGTGGATCTGATTCAAGTTTGTTCAAATCGGCTTCCTAGTTTCATATTTGGGCTCACTATAGAAGCTCGAATTCGAACTTAGTGCATTTCAGGCAAATTTCTTAAAAAATCTTCTTCTCCAGATCCAGCTTCAGAATCTTTTCATATTTGGTAAGCAACATTGTGGGGTGGATCTGATTCAAGTTTGTTCAAATCGGCCCCCTGGGTTTATATTTGAGCTCCGTATAGGAGCCCAAATTTTAACTTAGTGCATTTCAGGCATATTTCTTAAAAAATCTTCTTCTCCAGATCCAGCAGGCAGAATCTTTTGATATTTGGTATGCAACATTGTGGGGTGGATCTGATTGTGATTCATGAACGTATTTATTTGTAAAGTTGATAGAATCTTAGACAAAATTTGCAGAAAAGATCTACTATAGAAGGGGTGGTATCCAGGGTGAACCGTTTACCCAAATCTAGCAGTACTAATGCATTATTCACACAAATCTCCGTTCAAATTTTATGACCCCTCATTGGAACACATGCATTCAGCTCATTGCAACAAAGGTCATATGCCATGTTTTCGAGACAAAGGAATAAAAATTTTAGTTATTCATGAAATTTTTAGGCAACTGTTGTCTGTTATTCACATTGCTTCATGAAATTTCAGTACTTTTAGAAGTTACCTCAGTAATCAAGGGTTAATTCCCCTTAATTAAATGTCGCCTCTAAAAAACAACCACTTTGCATATCTTACCTTTTTACCAGCATCACTGCCAAAACTTGTCAGCATTCTTCGCAAAAATCGCTATTCAAATTTTAATTTTTGTCTCTTAAACATACATGTACTTATCGCTTGTAAATACCCCATTGGAATGAGCTTTTTGAGCTCATTCCAATGAGAGGTCGCACACCATGCTTTTTGAGTCAAAAAAACAATTTTTTTAGTTATTCCAGAATTTCGTACGTAAAACACAGCTTTATGACTTCACATTAAAATGAGCTCTCTAAGCTTGTTCCAATCAACATTCACGCACTATGTCTTTCACACAAAAAATAAAATTTTCCATTTATTCAGAAATTTTGTTTGCAAGAACACTCTTACCCCCCCCCCCCCCCCCCCCCCACACACACACACACAAACACACACACACACACACACACAAACACAGACACACACATCTAAAAGTTTGTCAGCAAAAAAACAGTTACTTCAATTTTTAAATGCATTATAGGAACAACTTGCCTAATCAAATTTAAATACTTTTGCATCATTCTGTATCTAAAACAAACCATTTACCATATCTTTACGCAAAATTCTCCAGCATCATTCACAAAAAAACACCATTATTTATATATTCACATTTCTGTCTCAAAAATATACCTGATCTTCCCATACCCCTATTGGAATAAGCTGTTTGAGCTTGTTCCAATGATGATAAAAAAAACTAATATTTTGGAAAATTTTTGTTTTCTTGCATGCAAATATATACATGTAGCACATGGAAGATATCCACAGTTGGGGAGAGATGTCCAAGGCTATCTCTTCACATTCCTTGTTTGTGCTTCATGCTAAACCAGTTTGTCTGCAGAGATAAATTTGCTTTATTAAAAATCATTGGAGATAGGCCACACACCAACGATTTTAAATAAAACTAATTTTAGGTAACAAATGTTGAACTTCAAACAAAATCTATCACTCAACCAGTTAATGTTGATGAGGCATGACATGGTGAAGGTGACCTAAAATACTTCTTAGAGTCACTTTGTCAGGTGAGCGATTAAGGCCACGTGGGGCCTCTTGTTTATTTTGAAGATGGTTTCCATGCTCGGCAGACATGCGTAAATCACTCGTTACCACAAATTTCCATCAAAAAACAAAATCGTAATTCGAAGAAATTTCAACAGGTATCATGATACCTTGCATTGAATCAGGCCTGGATATTTCACGGTAACGATCATTCCGTTTCCGTGTCGTTACCGTCACAGCAAAAACATGGAAACCATTTTTCGTTTCCCATGCATTTTATGCACACTCGGATGCGGCATGTGTTCATAATTTTATAGGAATGTGGTGTCCAATTCAAAATCGTACTATTTAATTTAATGGACCTTGCGACAGAAAGACACACCGTGGGAAACTACCATACTGACTCGTGTCGATGCCCAGGGGGCCGAGTAATAGTGGTTGCAAGTTGCGTTGGGGTGCGTCTGTAATTCAGTTAGCGATATAAGACAAGTAAGTATCCACTGGGTATGTTACGTTTCTTTGGAAACCACCTACCAATTTTATAGAATTTGCTTAAAAAATTCACATAATTATCTGGTACATAACGTTTCATTTTCAGATTTAGGGATTTAAAACTCAATTTAATGAATAAAACAAACACAAAACCATGCGGTGTTGTTTTCATTTTTTTTTTGTGCAGGTTACTCTCGAAGCCAGAAATGGACGTAAGTATGTCAATCAACACTGCAAACCACCCCCTTGAAAACCGCCAAACATAGTCTGTTTAAAAATAGCTGTTTTTTTAAAGTACATTAATTACGAATAAAACAAAATGTAGCTTCACACAAAATCAATAAAGAAAATCATAATATGAAGACCAGATAAAATTTATACAGCGGAATATGAATAACAAAATAGTTGCCTCCCTTGGCAGCATTCGAAAACTTGATTTTACACTGAAAGTCATAACTTCACATGTTGCAGAGCATGATGAAATGATAAATGAGCATGTTTTATTCAACCAATAAGTCATAAATCATATCCCTGGTTACACTGTTATATAATTCTCAAATACCTGAGTTGTAATTATTTTTTATTTTTAATTACCTCTTTCTCATTAATTTCTGAACACCCGTTTTTCACAATGAGTTGTGCACGCTCGAAAGTGGCAGTGTTCTTTCACAATGAGCTGTGCACCGCTCGAAAGTGGCAGTGTTCAATCAGTATATTTCTGGTGATATTCAACCACTGTGAAAACTGTGAAAACTATATGTTGTGGGCGTGCTTCAGGCAACTATTGACAGCAGCCTGCACACTCATTTGAAACAAGTGACAGCTTCCAAAACAAGGTCGACAAAACAATAAACAAGTCAATTTTCCTTGTGATATATAATTTTTTAATAAAGACTTATTAGACTGAACACAGACATAATGTATTACACAAAAGATGAATTTAACAACACAAATATCTCAACTCCAAAAAATATACATAATACAGTATTACAGTTCTGTTTGGTAAGTACAGTGTTGCAACAAGTCACCTGTTTTTCCATTTGATGCCTGTAAATTTGACGTCTTGTCTCAAACAACTTTCGTCCATTCTCCAATTTGAAACTTGGGGGGTGGGCTTTGACTCGAGTAGGGCACCCTGGTTCACAAATCTGAAAAGGTGGGGGGGTGGGTTTCGGCATGAGTATGGGCTTCGACACAAGTCAGTACGGTATAAACACGACAGAAGACCTGCGTTATGATTTTAAAACTATTTATTATTAGGGCCTATTGTCAAAATCGTTACCCAGTCAAACATTTGACAGAACCGGAAAATCGATATCGGTCATTTCCCATGATGCAAAATGACGGAAACGAAATATGGTTTCCCATGATTTTTGAAATATTCAGGCCTGTTGAATATGGCAACTGTGCAATCTCTATCTAATAACAGTATACTGTATGAAGGCATTCTTTTTCATTATTTGATTTTAGACGGCGTTGTTTTTACATGCTTTTTCTGTCCGATGACGTCGGCTGGAAATCAAAAGTATACTCATACGTAAACAAAAGCAAAGGTGTTGGTATTTTCCCCAATGCAGCTCTGTAGCCGTGTTTTGAAGAATTTTTATCCCCTAGCTTTGTTCTTGGATTTGTAACGCACATGTGGCCACAAGTTGTTTTCGTGAAATATTATTAAATTATCAGTTCTGGTGCGAATACAGCAGCAGACTTCCAGGAACCAGTGGTGCCTACAGTAGACTCTATTAGTTGATTACACATGTGTTTCGTGTTCATACATCCCAACCTTCATTTTGATGTACATTTTGTGTATATTTAATTTGAATTGAAGGAATATCGGAGGTGAGAATATTCAAAATAAACAAAATTTCATTACATATATAGGCCCTTAAGGGGTGTCGGGTCGTTTCGCCCCAAAACCCGTTCGCCCCCCCGATGGGCAATGGCACTTCATCAACAATGTTTCTGTGGGAGACATCAAATGAAGATTCAAACGTAGGTGTGCCCATTGTTGCGTCATGACTTGCTGCCTCGGTAGAAATCTCTGGTTCTCTGTTTCAAAATCCACAAGTCTTGTCTCAGGGGCGTCACTGTCTGTCTCCATAGGTTGATTTGCAGCAAATTCCTCTAGCACTGCAATTTCTTCATCTGTGATTGGAATTTGCTCTTCGATTTCCGATGATGCTATTCACGCCTGGTCACAAGGCACACACACAGAGTGCAAGTCTGTGTTGTCTCTGATGGCATTCCTGTAAGTTGCTAAGGAAATACCTGTTCCACATAATCTGTGCTGCCAATTCCCACATACATCACAAGTGATAGCATGCTGTCTTCGTCTCACCTCCCTATTGCAGTCTATGCATAGCTCTGACATGTTTGCGAATGCGATAAGAATTCAGAATGAATTTACTGTTACTGGCGGGGGTTTATATAGACCAAAAAGTCGGGATTGTAAAGTGGTTTTCAAACTTAAAAAAAACAATAAACGCTTTGAAACATGCAAACAACATTGTTTAATATCCAAGCTCACGAGCTGAGTCGAGCTCAAACACAATATCGGTGTTGATAAAAAAAAGGTATCGCAAGGTGTTAGTGATAATCATGGCATCAAAGTGAAAGCCGATATAGCGGACAGTTGAAAAAGACAGTTTACGGATGAATGAACTATGAGCTCTTAATTATCAGTGTATAAAAATAGAGAAGGGTCCTCCATCCAGAATATTATAACAAACCCAACAAGGTAACATGGTGTCAGAATTTAAAACATTTATAAATTGAAGATGGAAAATTTGCCAGCAGTTCCAGCGCCAGAAAAACTAAAATTAAGGGGACGTCCATTCTAACTTTGGTCAAATTTAAGGGGTGTCGGGTCGTTTCGCCCCAAAACCTGTTTGCCCCCTGATCAACAATGTTTCTGTGGGAGACATCAAATGAAGATTCAAACGCCTTTGGCACGTGCATAGAGAAGGGGGGGGGGGTCTAAATTTTTATTTTTAGGTGCTCTCTGGGGGCATTCTGGTCGCTAAAATGCTGAATAATTGAAGTGGAAAATTTTTTTTTTTTCCTCCTACAATTCTCTAAATTCCCACGGGACACACAATACTACATCTGGTCAGAGGTTTCATAAAAATACAAACCCAAAACAACACAAAATCCATGAATCCTAACAGTGACTGCGACGCTTGACCTCAATTTTTTTTATACAACCCGATACGTGCCAACGTAAATAATTGGAAATGCAGAGAGAACGAAATATTCGAAAAGAACCATGATGCGGACGTGTGATGTCATGCACATGCAATTACATCATTTATCGCTCGAAATAAAAGCCAGTGATTTCGGACCAAACACGACAATTTGAGTCTGAAATTTTACAGGCGACGTTTAGGATTTGAACTTTGTTTCCCCCCTCGTCTGGGGGTTATAATGTATCAGGTTGTCACCAGTAATAGTAGGCATAGTATGCAACATAATTATGCCTATATTACGTGGAAACAAAGGATCCTGAGTGTCGTTACGATACAGCATTGTACTCGACATTTTAACCACCAGCTTTTCTGACTGATTATAGTATGATTGGCGGGAGGAATGGGTCCGGTCGACGGACCCGCAGCCGGTCTAGCGGAAACCCTGCCTGAATGTTTTTGATTTTTGACAACCAAAATATTTGTAATAGAAAGAAAATTAAACATTAGAAATAAAAGTTAACAAGTGACCTGACAATAAAGGCAAGGGAAGCATACCCCAAAAATCTGTTGAACCCCAAATAATGACTTTGATGCAACTTCTATTTTGAAAACTCTGTGACAGCACAAATAATGAACTTGTTGTAATGCGAATGAACGATAAGTGGTAACTTCTTACATATACAAATGTGAAGAAAGGAAGGAAGTCTAGCGAAAATACGTTATTGTGAAATAAGAGTAGTAATTCGTTTTGCAGAGTTTGTACTCGTGATAACACTAAATTAGGTAACATAAAAGACTATTTGCCCGAAAGGGTTATAAACAAGCGTGATCGGACCTATTCTCCAAATCGGTGTTATTATGACAATGCCTGTGTTATTCGTACACAATTTTCTTTGAAATTTCTCGATTACTTAGAGTTTTATGTGGCATTTGATGTCAGAAAATTGAAGGTAATTTTTCAACAAAGGAAGCAGTCTTTTCACGAACTAATCTTACGCCAAAAGTTTCAAAATTGTTTCATTTACGAAGACAAACGAGATAATACCAAGCGGTAATATGTGGTTCTGACAAAATAAAATGAAAAATTGTGAGCCCATAAATTAAAGACAAACATATTAGCTGATTGAAAGGAGGAATAATTTTTTTAAGTAGTGTTACTACGCTCATGTGAACAACTTCCCTTCTTGGAAATCGTCTGTCGAATTTGAAAGGAAAAGTAGGAAATCGGGTCAAAGTTGATGTGCACATTCCAGGCGAAATGCAGAAATATGCAGATGTGTTGTGAAAAACATCATTCTTGGTGAGTATTTACACGATTGATGTGATCGAAATACGGCTATATGTGAGAATGTGAGTTTCTCCTGACATCCAAGCCTGTCTCCTGTCATTGACAGCAGAGGTGTTGTCAAAACGCTAAACACCAAACTTGTCCAAAGTAAGCTAAAATTTGTTAAAGTCATCATTATGATATTTCTATGATGAAAACTTGAAGACAGGGGTGCATATTTACAAATTATTTTCGGTGTTTTGTAAAATTTTATATTATATTCTCACGAGGTCCCAAATACAGAAGCTGAATGGATCCATAACACGTTTTCAGTCATTTCATTTTTTGATTTTGACATGTTAATCTCATCGCCATTAATCCCGACGAGATAATCTTTATCATCGCTTTTTCTTTTAATACATGCTCACTTTATTCATCAATGTACATATTGGGAAGAAAACTTTTGACATTTATAACTTGAAAATTAATTTTATGTGAACTTTAAAATGGGAAGGAGAAAATGCTCCAAAAGAAGACACAGGTTTGGCTTACCACATGGCAAGCAGAGTTATAAATACAGATACAGTCAACGAAAACTGAAAGCAGAAAGTAAAGAGAATAGACTGGATGATGCACATTATCATATTATTAGTTTGTCCAAAAATAATTTGAAACTACTTTTCACTAGAACTGATACCACCAAAAAGCTACACTGTGATAATTATTCATGTATTGATTCATCAAAATCTGATTCACCCAAACATGTGAAAATTACATTGAAACGCGTGCAACCACCCAAAATAAGTGGTTACAGGTTGATGGATGTGAATTTATTGAATGATCACTTTAACAGGATTGCGGCACATGTTGCTCAATGCCAATCTGCAATAGACAGAGTGTGTTCAGGTCTCAAACCTTTCGAGTTGATACAGGACATTAAGCATAATGGACTTGCTTGTACTCTTCTTGGAAAGTGTTTAGGGTGTATGAAAATTTTCAAAATACAAAACAGTGATAAAATCATAACCTCATCAAATAAAAAAAGATATGACGGCAATGTTAGAGGAGTCTGGGGTACAATGGTTACGGGAGGAGGATGTGCATCATTGAATCAGCAATCAGCGACATTAGATTTGCCATCATTGTGAAAGAAATCATTTTCACAAATTGAACTGGAAATTGGTAAAATGTGGGAGGTTGTGATTCACGATGACATGTTAGCAGCAGGTGCTTTGGAGAGGAGATTGGCAATTGAAAGAAATGACTTTCACCAAGGTGTCCCAGCGATAACAGTTGTTTGTGATGGTGGGTGGTCGAAACGATCACATAAGCATACATACAATGCTTTAGGAGGAGTTGCAATTAATGTTGGTGCAGTGACAGGCAAGTTTCTCTATGTTGGAGTCAGAAATAAGTACTGCTCGGTGTGTGGTAGCCTCGAATAAAGGAAAGGAACCGAGGGATCATATTTGTTTTAAAAACTGGGATCAGTCTAGTCAGTCTATGGAGACTGATATCCTACTAAACGGCTTTTTAGAGGCAGAAACAATGCATGGAGTTAGATACATGAGAATGATTGGTGATGGGGCCAGCTCTGTGTTTGCAAAAGTTCAAGAATGTGTTCCTGTGTGGGGAAAAGATGTTGAAAAAGTCGAGTGTGCAAACCATATTTGTAAATGTTTCTGTAGTAAGCTTGAAAAACTGGTGACAGACAATCCCAATTATAAAGGTAAAAACAAACTTACAAAAGTAACACGGGTACGTTTAGTAAGCACCGTGCGCTCAATTATCCGTCATCGGTCAGTCAATCCTGTTTCATCAAATAAGAAAGAGTGTGTACATTTACTGGCTCAGGATATTAAAAATTCAATTTTTCATGTTTTTCATGATCATTCTAAATGTTCTGACTTCTGTAAAAAGAGAATAACTGAGTGTGGTGATTCATCGGTAAAATGTTTATGTGACCCTCAGACTGAAGAGAATACTCCTGTTCCAGATCAAGTAAATAATGTTCTTGAATGTGTAATTGACCAGTGGTGTGAAGGTATGGACAAAACTGATATGGAAGAGGCTCGTTTTCAACAAGATGGTCCAGTCGTAACAATTCCAAATGAAATTCTCAAAGACGTGTCATTATTCCTCAGCTCAATAGCTGAAAAAGCTGATAGACTCTTGGTGAATGCTACAACTAACATTGTTGAAAACTGGATGTATATTCGGATGAAATTTAATGGGGGAAAAGTTTTCAACCGTTGCAATAGGGGTTCCTGGAATTTACGCTGCTATGGAGCTGCACTGAGAGAAAATTTCGGCCCTGACTGGGCTCCTTTTATTTGGGAACATGTGACTGGAACTGATGCAGGATCAAACTTTCCTAAATACTATCACTCCAGAAAAGTTGCTACCCTTGTCAGTCATGCCAATCAGTCCAAGCTTGAAGCCAAACGTGTAAGGTGGAAAAGAAAGGTTAAGTCATTAAAGGAAGGCACTTCAAAAAAGGCTAAATTGGACTACAGGGAGGAAGCTATTGATGTTGTTCCTGATCTGACAAATGATGAACTTCAAAAGGAAATAAATAAATTTTTTGAGAAACACATCAATATTACTGAACAAATGATGGACAACATTGAGATCAGTACAAAACAGCAATCTCTAAGTGGAATGTGGAAAGAAGAACGTCAAAAACGTCTTACTGCATCAAATTTTTCTGCCATTGTGAAAAGAAGTCCAAAAATTCCAGTAAA
This sequence comes from Pictodentalium vernedei, assembly GCA_031216915.1. Classification (NCBI taxonomy): domain Eukaryota; kingdom Metazoa; phylum Mollusca; class Scaphopoda; order Dentaliida; family Dentaliidae; genus Pictodentalium; species Pictodentalium vernedei. The sequence goes on along the minus strand of CM062289.1, from coordinate 223,381,088 downwards.
ACTCCTTGTTCAGAGGCTGCTTTACTCTTCGTTTGCTGGAAATAGGTTAACTAGAAGGGCTCTGCAACTGGAAAAAATTGCTGTTCAGGAGTATATTCAGTATAAGGAGACAAAGGGTGAAATAGTTACTGTTGAGCAGATGGGTTTGTTTGTTTCCTGTAAATATCCATATTTAGCTGCCAGCACTGATGGGAAAGTTAACAGTGATATATGTGGAAATGGTCTTCTTGAAATTAAGCATGTTTTAATGAACAAGACTTCATCATTCAAACAGGCTGCACTGAATGATAAGACATTTTGTCTTGAATTGCAAAATTCTGAACTACACTTAAAAACTAATCATTGCTTCTTCCATCAAATTCAAGGACAAATGAATGTTATGCTGTTTGCCTGGCTGGATTTTGTTGTAAGGAGGACAGATCCACATCAGCTTTTTGTTGAAAGGATATTCAGGGATGAGCATCTGTGGGAAAATGTCATGGTCTCGAAATTAACCTCCTTTTATATGAATACTGTTTTACCAGAATTAGCATCACCCAGATTTGGTAAATATCCAGGCATCAGAGAACCTGGCACATGGGTAAATAGAAAATTAATTTGATTGTTCTATTTTATCAAGACAATAATCAATTATATTTCAGGAATCATTTTTTTTCTCATTTCTGTCATCTAAACAGCCGAACATGACCCCATTTTATAATTACCTGGCACTCAGAAGACTCATTCCAATGTGGGGTCATACATTGTAAACCTGGTTGTTGATGAAAAAATATGAAGAAAAACATTTGTATGCGTCATTTTTCTAGAGATGAATATATTACACATGGATTGGGACCGATTTGTTCAATGAGGTGTTCTTTGTGACCATTTACATTTGGCCATGTAGTTGATCTTAAAGCCAATTCACCCTGTAAGTTCATCCAATGTATCGGTTCAAACCAGTCAGCGCTATTCCCCAAACTCGCCTTTCCATTTTTATGTTTTCAATTACTGCTCAAAAACATACCTTATGAACTCTCATTGGAACAAGGTTCTTGAGCTTGTTACAATGAGGGGTCATTGGCTATGTTTTTGGGACAGAAAATAAAACTGGGTAATTGTTCTAGAACTACATGTAATTTGTGAAGTGTTGTCTACCATCTGTGTTAAAGGGTTACGCGTAATGTAACTGCAAACACCTAAAAGTGTGCTATTCACCAAACTCACTATTTACATTTTCATATTTCTCTCATTTTTATCCAGGGTTGGCGTGATTTCAATCCAGTGATTTAAATCATTGATTTTTTGATAAAAAAAATCATTGATTTAAATCAGAAATTTACAAATATTCGGAAATATTTTCAAAACTTGGAAATGAGCTGAAACAAGATGGAATTCATATTAACTGTGGAAATACTGTTATTAGCCCATGTTAATGAGTTAGAATGAATCTATGGAGTGGGAATATACATCCCACTGTGTCTTGACTGCTGGAACATGCTGTGGGGAAGTTAAATGTTCCTGAATCTTTTATAAGTTTATATAATTTTCAGCTAACATGAATAAAACTATATTTAAGTGAACCATATATATGATAATCTTTCAGTGAACCTGTCAAAAATACGAAATCATCTCCCAAGAACAACGATCACTGATTGAAGTATCAAAAATGATTTCCAAGAAGTCATCTTCCTTCCAGCAATGCTGTAGCAATGAGAAAACACAAGTTTCAATGATTTCTGTCTATTGCCATCTGTGCCCAAAATATTCTGGAATTCTTCCCCTCATACCACCTGAAAGACTGCAATGGTTAACCCTTTACCCAACGAATCGCTCGCATCCGCCCGCATAATAGGCAAATTCAGCAGTTGAAGAAATATTATTTTTCAAAAAATTTCAACAAAACTTTATCATGTGACCCCTCATTGGAACAAGCTCGTTGAGCTCATTCCAACGAGGGGTCTAATGATATGGTTTTGTTAAAATTTCTTGAAAAATTTCCAAGAGTAATATTTAAAATAATAAATTTTAATACTGTCTGCATTGGGTAAAGGGTTAACATAGGTAAATGTTTTAGTATCAGTTATTTGTGTCCATTCTTTGGGCCATTGATACAAACTGCTGCCAATACACTCGAGTTTCTTTTATCTCAAAAAATCATGTGAGAAAAAGTAGCTTCTGGTCACAGTGGTGAATAATTTATAGTATGGAAATAAAATCAAATAAATTGATTTAAACAAAAAAAAATCTGATTCAAATCAAAACAATCAATTTTTTAATTTTTAAAAAATTTTTTTTTAAAAATCACCAACCCTGTTTTTATCTGCAAAAACATTTCGCATGATGGTTCATTGCAGCAAGCTCATTGTGTTTGTTGCCTCCAGGGGTCATCAGCAGTGTTTTCAAGAAAAACGGAAGAATTTTCCACACCAGTGACCTCAGTCGGGTAGAGGGTTAGCAGCCAATTTCCTATTATTCACAGCATGAAGTCCAATTACACATGTCCGTGTATGTAGAGCACAACTAAGCACTGTATTTTCACTTCACATGTTTTTCATTTTTGTAGAATACATGTTCAACCAGGACAATTCCAGAATGTCCAGAACTGTCCAGAACTGTCCAGAGTGCAGTACTCATACACATAATACAATTGGAATGCATGAACCCATCTGCACACTGATTGAATAGCCACTGTGTCAATGAAAATTATTCAATTAACAGGAGTATTCAATTAACAGGGAATGTGTCACTTTCCTGTATTCTATAGATAAACTTGGCATTTATTCTATTATATCTTGTTTGACAGAGCTCCATGAGCTCTGTCAAACAAGATATAATAGAATAAATGACTGTATTGGATGTACTAAGGCCAAATAGGTCTATAAACAAAGGAAAGCTTGGGCGAATCAGGTTAATTTTCAACAGGTTACAAGATTTGTTATTCAATTAACAGGAGTTTACTGTATAACCTAAATCCAATTAACAGGTCAAATTTGTACTGGAGGTATGGTAAATGGTTTTGTGTAGGGAAATTATATTCAGTTAACAGGGTTATTAAGTTAATTGATATCCAATTAAATGGGCTCCACTGTATTTCTGACATTGCAATATAGGGATTTCAGCAATTCAATCTTGTATGACAGAGCTCACTGAGCTCCTTTAAACAAGATTGAATTGGTAAAATTCATCATTGCAAGAAGAGAAAATTGCTGCATGACGTATTGACATCATGACATGAATGCAAGGTGTTCAGCTTCTGGATTTCAACTGTGATCCTCATTCATATTCCTTTCGTTTCAGCATTCACAAGAACTCAAGAGAACTGCTGTAAAAAGACCTGTCAAGACTGCTTCCAAAGCTACACCAGCTACGCCACCACCATCACAGACATCACCAGTCATTCGAACCTCCAGAAGTAGGACACACACCCAGAAATTTCTACACAGATCCATCTCACATGAATGGATAGATGATTTTGGGAGAAGCGAGTGGTATGATGGTCATGTAATTGATGTTTTAGATGGAGTTGATGGAGAAGACAATTGCCTCTATGCAGTTTTGTATGACCATTATGATGTTCCTTTTGAAGTGGACCATTTGGTAGAGGACTACAAGGAAAAGTCTGTAACATTTTTAGATGTTTAAATGTAAGTACTGATATTTACATGTACATGTATCATTATTGATTCTTTCAACCTTTTGGTGTTCAGGATAACACCATTGAAGTACTGAGTAATAACATTTCAGTTTTCAGTTAATGTTTGTCACACAAATGTTATGTTCCTGCACATTTGTTTTATTAAATATTGTTGCTGGGCATATGGATAAACTCTCCAATAATTTCTCATTAAATAACAAATTTTACTCTCTAACCAACACGATAGACGACACTGCAAAATACATTGAATTGTTACCAATGTTAAATTTTTGCGTCAAAAATGTAGCTTATGACCCCTAATTTGAACAAGCTCATTCCAATCAGGTGTTAGAAGCTCTGGGAGTTTCTGTCAGACGAAAATTGAAAATGTAATCTAATTTGAATAAGGGTCTTTTGTATTCAGCGCTGTTTTTTTCCCCATTAATTACTTTGGGTAAAGGGTTAAGTAAAAACTATCACAGCCTCAAATCTCAATTGTTGTCAGCTTTCAACCAGTTCCTCAAAAATGTGCACAAGGACATAGCTTTACTCAAATTGTATTTAATACTCTCAACTTCATTATTGTCCCCTTTCATCCACACTATCTCTATTAACATGCTAAATATATTTTCAGTCTTGTTTATAAAGATGAGGACAACACTTCCAGCTTTACAGGCACACTTAGCTTTTTCAGCCAAAACACCATCAAAAGAAACATTAATGCTTTTAAAAATATTTCTTGTTCTTCCATTGATGTTTGCATCACCTTTTCATAATATAAAGTCGAGTACACCTTATTGGATATCTCTTCATTCAATATCACTGTTGATTGAATGTATATAATTTTCAAACACCAAGCCACTCACCATAACTTCATTACAAATTTGGCCTATTTATTGCATATCAGGCTAGCAAAGTTTAGCCAAGAAAACTTCTGTCGAATTTAATGAAATATGTCAGAAAATTACCATGATCATTTTGAAATTTCCCTGGTGTATGGCCATATTTGGCCTCAGTTCATCTAATATATACATTTCATCTATTATATTTTGTTTCACAGAGCTCTATGAGCTCTGTGAACACAAGATATCATCGAATAAATGCTCTGTTTATCTTCGTAAGACAGGAAAGTGACCCATTCCTTGTTATTTGCATATTTCTGTTAATTGCATAATTCTCGTGGCCAAAGTGGCCATTCATTTCCATTATTATTGATGAAACCATTGAATTTGGATAGAGATGTAGCATTGATTATTTTGGAACCAAATACTAGGTTTATGGCTGTTGTGGGCAGCTGTACTCTTTAATCAAAAGAAAAAAGTTCCCACTCAATTTTTTTTTTTTTTAAACTATTTTAAATTTCATTTTATTGGGTAAACTATTTCCAGTATCATTTGTTAACATCTTATATCATGTAGACTGGCAATAAAGCATTCTTTTTCTTGCTTTTTATTCCAGATTTATTATTGGAATTTGCTGTTTTGCTGATTTTACAGACACATATTTTAATAAAGATCAATTTTCAAGTTCCAACTTTCATTTTAAGGTAACTTTTTTTATGAAGCAATGCTATTTTATTGTATTTTAGATGATCTTAACATATTTTAGACAAAATACTCCCTCATTTCCCCTTTTTCAACATATTGATTTCGTGGGTACTATAGACCTTAATTTTCTTTCAAGTCTAAAAAAGGCCCCAAATGAATAACCCCAATAAATTATATACCAAAATGCTTGGAATGAAACACAGAACATGTGGAAACTGGAATTTGCCATGGAACTGCTGCCATGGGTAAATAGCACCTCCTGAAAGTCTGCTGTGGCATAAGTAAGAGAACAATATTTTTACAATAAAATACCTCAAAATAAAATAACAGCTGTATTCTATAAACATTGAATGAAGTACATACTCGAAGAAATCTTTTCCTAATTCCTGAAAGTCATAAAGATTGAGACCAAATGTTATAAGTGGAGTGCTCACTGATTGAAGGCAGACATTTTCCTTTGTTTTTGTTTTGTTTTGGGGAGTTCAACAAAGGTCAACTTCAAGGAGTCCACCAGAAGAAATATGGAAGTAGACAAGCGTTATTTCGACCCCTGTAACATAGTAGATAGTGCCAGAATAAATACTGTAGTAACTGTCGTAGCATTGGAATTTGACTACGGAAAAACGGTGCCATAGTAAAATATTCTCAATTTTGAGGGCTGCTTAGTCCCCCCCCCCCCCCCCCCCCCCCCAATCGCCGCTCACTGAAAATGGCGATATGTGTAACAGGCCTAAATTAACAGGTTTTATTGAGCTCCACTTACCTTTTTGTCTTCCCTTAATCTCTTGCCAGTTGTTAAAATCGGTTGTTGTTTTTCTCTTTTAAAATGTACTAGATAAAGTCCTTCAAACTGTTGGTTAACTCTTCGCCTTGTGTTAAAATTTTAAAAAAAGATCGCGTACGAAAAAAAAAACTGAACGTGTGTCTGCAGTCTCGCACACAGTTCTTTTCCACTGGTGCGTTTCGGCAACACTTTCCGCGAAACACTTTCTCCCCAATAACATTCAAAACGAAGCAAGTAGTGCTGTGCGGTATACCAAATTTACGGTACAGTTTCGGTATTATAGGGATTATTGTTGAAACGACTAGGGTATTTCGTAGTCGACTAGTCGATCGTTATTGGTCGACTACTAGTCGGCACCTAATTTAAGGTTAGAATACGGGGGGTTTTTTTTGGACCGACGAGAGAGGCCGAATATCGGCCCCATTCCCAATCGAAAATAGTCACTTTTTTCCCCAATTTGCTCCCCAAATTACCAATTCACTGTAGTTGGGAATTCATTTCTGTGTGACCAGTCAATTATTTTCAAGTGACAAGGACCGAATATTTGGCAGTGGGATTCACAGTGTGAATTGTTTCAGTGCGAAGGGTATTCACGTGTGTTATTTTGAAACCGTTTTAACAATGTCATGGAGCGTCCTTGACCGTGTTCTCCCAGATGTCGCTCTAAATTAGCTCCCTTGATGTGCAACAATGATAACTGATTGACTTGCAGTGACGTAAATCAAAGTGACAAAATGCATCGCTACCAAGCATAACTGCTCACGAATGGTGCCTAAATTTCGTTACCGACGGATTCCGTGCTTCTTAAAGCATGTTACCGATTTTTAGGTAATTGTTTCAATTCATGGCGTCAGCAAAGTGCATTTTTTTCAAGTTTAATTCTCATCCGTAGTCGTCTGTCTGCAACTGCTCTTGATTCCGTCGGCATTTGCTGTCAGTGGCCGACCACTGAGTTTAATCTACAAAATATATGTATCTGGAAAACGGCGACTAGTCGATTAGGAAATTGCTAATCGATTATCGGCAGAACCCTAGTCGACGTCGACTAATCGTTTCAACACTAATAGGGATACCGAAAACTATACCGAAACCAAATAAAAATATCGTTTATTTTAGTATTTATATTTTTCTGCGAAATTGACAGAAAGTCAACTCATCAAGGTGGATTGTAAATGTAAAAGCCTGTGGGCCACATCTTTTGATCGAATTGATAAGAAAACACGCAAATGTGAACTTTGTAAGTGGGAGGTAGACTTCAAATGCTGCGAATACGTCAGAGAAAGAAATAAAAAAGTGACTGCAGAAAAACAAAAAATGACAAGTTGTTAACTTGGTACTTCCGTTTCTGAAGAAATACGGCCCGGTTCCAGTGTTTCCAACATTCTGGCTGATTGAGCCTGATTCGATATATTTTCTGGAAATAAGACTACTGTGCGATTTATTCACGGGGGACATTGGGGGTCGGGTGGGTGGATGACTGGTTGACATTTGGTTGGAAATAATCCACTGGTTTTGAATATTCAATACGTTGACAACTTTACATACAAACGTTAATACTGCCAGTGGTTATCGTGTGTCCCGATTTTTTTATAGCATTTCTTTCAATTCAGCATTAATATTTTAAGTTGCAGATACTTTTAACAACTGATCATTTTATTCAAATACAAGGGGGCGTCGCGGTATCCGGCTCTCGTCAGATCACCGAAGTTAAGCAACGCCAAGCGCGGTTAGTAGTTGGATGGGTGACCATTTCAGCGACTGATTCGTGCTCCCGCTTTGTGTCCTTGGGCAAGGCACTTATGCCCGATTGCCTACATGGGGGCACGATGACACTGTGTACTAAGGCGTACTGCACGTCGATGGTGCGCATGTCTTCAACCAATCTAACCCTGCCTGTGCTGCGGTGCAGAGTTATGATGTTGGAGAGCTGACAGCTGCTCGTCTTTGCTCGGTGGTTCTCTCCGGGTATTCCGGCTTCCTCCACCCGTAAAACTGTCACCAACATGATATGACCCTGGCTGTTAATATGTCGTTAAAAACCCTAATAAAAAAAAAAAAAAATAATAATAAATGCAAATACAAGCCCCCAAAACTTGAACACCCAATCATCTGCTTTATATTCTTTCGAATAAATAATTTATACTGCACACTAATGCACATGGGAAAAACGTTATTGACCTTAATTTTAAGACACATTAAAAAACAATGTACGGAAGCCAACAGGCGACATCAGATTTAGCATTATCAAAGTTCATTTGGTCGTTCAAGGTGCAACAAATGCTTTGAAAATGATATGCTGTTATTAGTAAATAATTGATTTGTACATTTTTTCTAATGGAAAATGAAAATTTACCCTAATTTGTCATGGAAAATCGTGGATTCTCTGGAATTTTCAGAAACGTGTATGTGGCCAAGAACCAGAAGTGAAGTTAGTGAACACAGATATGTAGAGTGATTCCACTCAAAATCCCCAATAATTGTAACTAGGTGTTTGTCATAAAACATTTTATTATGCCCCCGAAAAATTTTCGAGGGGGTATATAGTCAAGGTCTCAGTCAGTCCATCTGTGCGTCCATACGAAAATTTTGTATTATTACTTGAGCATCAGTTGTCGGATTTTAATGTTCTTTGGTATGGTGATAGGGCAGCTTGGGGGAACGGATGTGTCCTCGTACCTAGCGTTTCATCCATTCATGTTTGGTAGGGTTATGGCCTGTTTGTTTTTGGCCTCTGTTTCTGACTAAGGTAAATTGGACCATAGCCTATTGGGCAAAGTGCTGCCCAATTTTTTTTTTTAGTTCATTATTTTTCTGCGGCCCAGTGCTTGCAGGGGAGGTTGCATGACATTTTAACCTCTACATATCAATATATCCATATAAATATGAATGACACAAACATTATATTGATTTTGGTTCCAGACCATTTAGCCTAGCAAGTTATTTAATGAATCACTCCATTCATTTTGAATCATCACACTGCATCGAGTGATTCATTATATAACTTGCCAAGCTAATCAGTTGCCCTCTCTGTCCTTCATACATGCACCATGCCCCTCCCCCACTGACTCGGGTAGAAGAAACATATATGTTCAACACTTCAGGGTTTTTCAGTAAGTTTCCACTGGTAGTAAAACTCTTGGCCAGGCTCTGTCCCCCCTTATCTTTCAAAGTTGCAACAAGATTAATGTCCACTGTCCAGTGAATTCAGTGTCCAATATCCAACACAAATATGCAAATAAATTGAAGTAATTCAACTGTAAACAATCTCTCTATGATAATCCCAGTTGTGAAAAGATTGTGCAATCATTGCCAATCATGCAATGCGTCAATGACATGGTGCCATCCACCTTTCATTGTCATCCTTGATAAACATATAAAACAAGAGCAACGCTAACACGTGAGCTGATGCCCCCGATGGTAGCAAAGTCGGATTTGCATGTAAATAAATAACTTCTGAATGTTTGAAGAGAATTGGTTCATCCAAACAACTTTGAATGAACGGAATTAAAAAACACTATGATTCTTGTGTCATCCATATTTATAGGAATATATCAATATGTAGTATGTTAAAATGACATGCAAACGTGCCCTGCAAACACTGGGCTGTACAGAAATAGTGGTAATTTCACATTCTTCTCAGAAATGCTTATACTTTTATCACAAAACAAATTCGTTTTTCTAAAATTGATGATTTTGATCGGCTGTTAAGTTTTACCATAGGAGGAATGGGAAGAATGTTGGACTGAAAATATGTACCAAACCCCAAAATTATATTACAGACTTTCAGGACGTGTTTGGTGTTATGGTACATTAATAATATTGGTAACAGAAAGAAACCTGAGAATCAGCAACAATAACTAGGAATTTAACTATTCTGAAATTTAATTAAAAAAATTAATATAAAAAAAAAATGATACAAAGATCTTTTACACTAATGGGTTTACAGAAAATAAGAACAGTGGTACTTATCAATTATTGAATTAGTCCAAAATACAGTTTGACCGAATCCAGTAATCCAGTGGTGAAGAATTTTGTCAAGAAATTTTCCAGCTGGTAGTATTAAATCCAAGAATGTATCTTCAGAAACAGTATCCCATAGATTTGTAATAAACTGTTCATTAGAAATTTCAGCAGTCTCCAATAAAATGTAATAAAATGCTCAGCAAAATTCAAATGGAGTAAAAATCCAATAAGTGTTGGCACCACAGGTAATTTCCAAATAATCCAGTAGAATCCAGACTTTTCACAAAAATATATTCTGTTTCACAGAAGGTATAAATTCTCTTTTACAAGATGAATAAATTCTCTTCAAAATTCTCTTTTGGAATCACTTTTCCAAATTTACAAAGAAGCACTGCTTCTATAAAAAATGCACTGTTCCCGAACAATAATAATCTCCAATGGAAACAACTGCTTTGTTATAGAATATCTATTTAACTTAAATGAGTCTTTCTGAAAATGAATTTTTCTGAAATGGCTTTCTAAAAATGAGTTGCTGAATTTGTTGACAAACCTTTATTTTGTAGTAGTCAGATAGAATGTTCTCCAATATTCTGTTTTCTATCAGTTTCTAGGTGATTCTGTCTTAATTCATGTAAACAAGGTCCTTGACCTGCTTAAACAATTAAACAATCAACATCTACATGTACAATGATTTAAAAATTGATTATGTGTAACAAAGATGTAAACACTCAAAGGTCACTCAGTGCAAATGAGTCAGACCAGCCAGAATATGCAGAAAAATATCAATCTCGTAGAATTATCAACTGAGGATATATCAATCTCGATATAATATGGGGTCTATAACATTTGGACTAATGGATTCCATGTTCAACGGACATGCGCAAATCACTCGATACCACAAATTTCCATAAAAAACAAAATCGTAATTCTAAGAAATTTCACCAGGTGTCATGATACCTTGCATTGAATATGGCAACTTTGCAGACGATATATAATTAGCAGGTGATACCCGGCGTTGCACGGGAGAAGACAGTTTTATCAGCCGTTTTCAAAATAGAAGGTTAAGGTCACCAATTTCAAGGTCAAGGTCACCTCGATAAAGTCAAAATGATTGATGGGTCAATATACCCGCACATATGAAATTTTAGCACGATTGGCCCAGCCGTTTTCGAAATAAAAAGTCAAGGTCACCAATTTCAAGGTCAAGGTCACCCTGCATAGACACCCCGATAAAGGCAAAACGATCGATGGGTCGATATACCCGCACATATAAAATTTTAGCCCGATCGGCTCAGCCATTTTGGAAATAAAAGGTCAAGGTCATCAATTTCAAGGTCAAGGTCACCCTGTACGGGCACTGTACCCATCCCATATTACTCGCAGGGACGAATTACCCCTGTGAAGAAAATTTGAGATCAATCGGTCGAGAAACAGAGGAGTTCACCCGGAACAAAGGTAGAGAGAGAGAGATACAGACATTCGCATTTATATTATATTAGATGATAGTATGCTGTATTAAGGAGATCTTTCTCATTATTTGATTTTAGACGGCATTGGTTTTCGATGCTTTTCCCGTCCGATGACGTAGACCGGAAATCGAAAGTGAGAATATATGTAAACAAAGCAGTCACTTTGAGAATTTACCCCCATGCAGGTCTGTCGCTGTGTTTTGAAGGATTTTGATGCCCAAGCTTTGTTCTTGGATATGTGAAGCACATTTGGTCACAAGTTGTTCTTAGGAAATATTATTTTATTATCAGTTCTGGTACAAATACAGTAGCAGACTTTCAGGAACCATTGGTGCCTGCTGTCAACTCTATGTATTGATTTCATATATTTTTCGTATTCTCTATTGCCCAACCTTCATTTTGGTGTATAATTTGTGTATATTTAATTTGAATTTAAGGAATATCAGAGATGGGAATTTCAAAATAAACAAAATTCCATTACTTATATAGCCCCTTCATGGGCAGCAATGTCGAGGCATGGAAATCGTTCAAACAGGGCTTTGAAATTTACCTCACAGTGTCTAGAGCAGACAGAAAGGAAGATAAAATTAAAAAGGCACTTCTTCTTCATTTGATAGGGGAAGATGGCAGAAAGATTTAAAATAACTTTTCAAATGTTGACCACACAACTTATACTGATCTTTTCAATAATATGTTTAATGACTATTTTGTTGGTAAAGGTAATTGCACTTTTGAGCGCCATCTGTTCAGATCGATAAAACAGAGTGACAAGATTTTCCATACTTTTTATACGCCCGTCATTTTTTGACAGACGTATTATGTTAGGGCTTTGTCCATCTGTCTGTCTGTAAACAATTTTTGTGTCGCCTACTCCTCCAAAGGTTTACATGCCACATTGTTCAAACTTTGCACTCATGTTGATCAGTAATTGCTGTTGTGCATGTGACAAGTGCAAGTAACTCCATTTTGTATTTCCAGAGTTATGTTCCCTTTTAGTACTTAAAACATTACAATATTGTGTCACCTTCTCCTTCAACATTTTACATGCTATATTGTTCAAACTTTCACACATGTTGATCACCAATTGCTGTTGTGCATGTGACAAGAGCAGGTAACTCGGTTTTATATTTCCAAAGTTATGCCCCCTTTTAGTACTTGAAACATTACACTATTGTGTCGCCTACTCCAACATTTTACTTGCTTTATTGTTCAAACTTTGCACCCATGTTGATCATCAATTGTCATTGTGCATGTGACAGGAGAGGTTAACCCCATTTTATTTTTAAACGAAAATCCTTGCCGTTTATAGCTGTTATGATCCTCAAAATGTCCTTTTCCTTGGCGCCACCTATCGTCAATCGCTATCAATGAAGTTAACCTGTCAATGAATGGATGCTACCATTGTAAATGGCAAGGAGAATCTTCTACAGCAGCCTTGTAGCCCTTTAGAAGTTATCTTATGAATAAAATGGATGCTACCATTTTTAGCTCAACTTTGGCGAAGCCAAATTTGAGCTTATGCCATGGCCAGTTGTCCGTCGTCTGTCTGTCCGTCAACAATTCAATACGGCTCGGGCTAGAGGCCGTATTTATGAACCGATCTTTACGAAACTTCTTGGGTATCTTTGTTATGACTGTGGGACGAAAACGAGTGTTTTTGGGTCCAATCCGAAATTCAAGTTGGCCACCAGCCGCCATTTTGTACCGACGATGCAGAAATCTGTTTTTAGCTCACCTGAGCGAAGCTCAAGGGGAGCTTTACTAATCACTTTCTGTCCGTCGTCCATCGTCCGTCGTCCGTCGTCGTCCGTCCGGCGTTAACTTTACATTATCGACTTCTCCTCCTAAACCACTAGCCCAATTTTATTCAAATGTTGGCTAAATGTTTATTACCTAATGCCAATTCAGATTTGTTCAAATGAAGTTGCCCCTCCTCCTGGGTGGTGCCACGCCCCCAAGGGGCACCAAAATCTTTGTAAATCTTCTTCTCATGAACCAGCAGTAGCAGAGACTTGATATATGGTGTGCAGCTTGTTTTTGAGGTGTAGACTCAGATTTGTTCAAGAGAAGTTTGTGGGGCTATACTTGGCGTTGTTATGGGAGGGGCAAAATTTTTTGCCCCGCCCAAAATTTCTATATTTTTATACTGTACCAATGACCCAGACTTAGCTGGTGCTAACTCCAACAAAACCAGGGCCAAGCACAAATTTTGCCCCCCAATCCCCAAAATTTGCATCCAAAACAAAAAGAAATCATGTCCTAAAGGACCTCCATAGTACGCCTCTACTGCGCATGCGCAGTGACGCAGTCGTCCCGAAATTGGCGCCAATTATCATTCTCTGTTTGGCCCTTCATCAGTCAACATCTCACTGATCTTTGTGCTTGTAAATCTCAGTTTAAAGGATGCCAGACACGTAATTTTTGGAGAAAATGTGATTCTAAGGAGGATAGAAGGAGGAGAGGAAAAAGAAGTGGCAAAAAATAATCAGGGCTGTACTTAAAATTTTTTGATGAAATTATGTTAAGTTGCCTATTTTCGAGGCATGGGCCTCTTGTTGTCATTCTTGCTAATTGTTGCACTGCTTATTCAGTGTTTCCTCTCCCCTAGCCTTCTAAAGTCCCCCCTGGCAATTCTCCCATGCTTTTGGCATATTTTTGAGAAGTTTCATTTCTAAAATTTCCTGGGAGAGTTGCTTGGTTACAGAATGTTTTCTGTTATTTTCCCCATAGTTACGTTTTCACCCATGGGTGTATAACGTTTGTGTTCTGCATCTTCCATCTGATGTTCTACAGATTCTCCCCTGGGAGTCTCTGTTTTGCATCAGATAGAGTGTAATTGATGACTGATTCCGGGCCAGTTTTTTCAGTGCCTGGAGTCATGTTTTCTAGTGTGTTTACACTGTTTGTTTTCATTGGCAACAGCCTTTTTTGAGGGGGGCTGTTTGCCTTTGTGGTAGTTTATCTCATTATAAGATACATTTATATTATCCGAAAGTGTCTCATTAATTATTTTATATAAATTTAAAATTTTTGACCACACTTTGCCATCGGATCCATCGGGGCTCAACGTTACTTTTCAGCAACTTGGGCTTTTCTGAAAAAATATTTTTTCAAAATTATTTTGTTTTGCAATTGTTTTTTCATTTATTAATGGATCATGTTATTATGTATCTTTGTGTCAGGGGTTTTTGCGAGTAACTAGGACTTATTGCTGTTCTTTCACAATGAAGGGACATTGTTCAAATTGTAATAGGAAGAAATCTTCCTCTGACTTTCATGATCATTGTATTAATTGTAGTCAGTGTTCTCGCATTAATCCCTGTCCTATATGTGAACATTGGGATGAGAAACATTGGAAACGTGTGTCACGATATGTTGTTTCTGGAGAAAGAGCGATGCCGGCTCTTTCTCCACAAGGTCACTCTACTCTCTCAGTTTCTATTTCAGAGGAACCAGAACAGGGTGATGTTTCCATGTTATCTTCTTCAAGTGTGCGTCCGTCGTCACAAATGAATTCAGAGCTAGCGGCAAAAGTGCTCATGGAGATTAGACAAATGTCGTCCGCTAGCTCGCCCGGTGTAGCGTCCATTCACCGAATGGTTCGGCAGCCGGGTTCGTCCGATGTGGTCCAAGAGGAAATTTTGGGTGATGCGAGCACTATAAACATAGATGCACACCCAGTGACGGCGGATAGTAAACGAGAACGGAGGAAGCCTTTTAGTCCGGTTCCTAGCTCGTCCAGGTCCAGCCGGGCCGCGAGCGAGAGAGGTCCCTCTCTCGTACAACAACATCTGGGACCAGATGTTGTGGTACAAAATGTGTCTTTAGCGGAGCATACGTCCGTCGCTCGGGACGCTCCGTTGTATAAGCAGTCTGCAGAGACTGTTAAGGCTTCCTCTTCTCGTCAGCGCACACGACCGCACCTTGGCTGCGTGACCGCCGATATTTTACCAGCTTCGCCGATGAAGGATTCTTCGGCGACCAGGTCACACCATCCGGCAGCCAGGGATTCGAGACCGATGGACTCCGGACGTTCGCATAGGAAAAGTATGCGGGAGCCATCTGATGCGGAGCTGCCCTCGGCGAAGCAGCGAAAGACTGCGCCTCCGCAGGTCTCGACGTCGGACATTCTTGTGCAGATAGCACAGCTTATCGCAGCATCCCAGCAGCCGACAGAAACGGTGTCGGATCGAGAATTATCCGACGGCGCTGGGTCGGTACGCTCCGCCGAAGCATCGGGGGCGGACGACCGGGAACATCGGGAGGTCCGACCGGATGGTGAAAGGGATACGGATGAATTGGAGCTATCCCTTTCGGAACAACATAAAGCTGCCGTGGACTTCATCCGGCACTTTCTCCCTCAAGTTGTTCCGTCGGGCCAGACTGCTGCGCTTCCGGACAAGAGAATTATAGCGTCATTGGACTCTGAATTTTTTGAGCGGTTCAGGGACATCGCTCCCGAGTTTCCGTCGCAGTCCAATAATGTTGCAAAAACATTTGAATTATTGAACGACGCTATATTTAAACTTGCTTCCAGGACGGGGAAAGCAGGTTTCTTGTCCGCTAATACTCTTAACCTGCCTTTCATTAATGCAAGGAATAAATTCGATACGGCAGGACAGGGTATACCGAGAGTTCCTCTGCGTATGGACGACGAGGCGGAAGACTTAGAGCTATCATTACCGTCGTCAGCTTCTATTCCAACCGCGGTGTTGGAAACAGCTATTGCGTCTAACAGAGCCAATTTAGATGCCTTATCTTACGCAGATCACCTTACTAAGGCGTTATCACTGCGCCTTCAAGGGGAAGAGTTTCAGGATATACAATCCTCTTTAAGACTTCTTTCAAGGGCAGTAGCTTATTCCACGTGTAACTCCGCCCTTTCAGTGGCAAATCTGGAGTTGGTTAGACGTGACGCAGCCCTAGCTACATCCACACTAGTGGATTCTAAGGTGAAGAACTCTCTTAGAGTCGCTTCGGTCTCAGGAGAACTTCTCTTTGACGGCAAGCTTTCCGCTATTTATGATAAAATTAAAAAGAAAGCTAATGATTCTCTGTTGTTCAGATCGGCTCCTAAAAAGTCGGATACAGCAGACACGAATAAGACAGGCACTTCTGGGTCTAATGCGCCCAAGAGAGGTTCCTATAGAGGTTCCGGTGCGTCCTCTTGGTCTTATTCGAGAGACCGTCAGGATAGCGACTCTCGTTCGGGACGTCCTTCAGGCCGGGACAATCGGTCGGACGCCCCGAGGTCGACGAGGCGAGGTGCGGGTCGTGGAAGACGTGGTTTCTCCTACCGCAGGCCTCGCAGGTCCAGGAGGTGATGGCTTAAACCTCTATCGCGTTCCGGTTGGCGGAAGGTTGTCGAGTTTTTCACAAGAGTGGGCGTCGATTACGGACGACCCTTGGGTGAGAGGAGTGTCTTCGGAAGGTCTAAAGATATCCTTCAAACGAAAGCCTCCATTAACTCGAAGTCCAAAGTGGACTCATCTTCCGTCAAATCCACAGAAAAGAGACGCTCTGTTATCAGAGGTGCAGTCTCTTTTAATGAAGAACGCGGTAGAGGTCGTAGAAAACCAGGAATCTCTGGGATTCTACAGCCATCTGTTTCTGGTTCCGAAACCAGACGGCTCGTTCCGTCCAGTCATAGATTTGAGCTGGATAAACAAGCTGATCGTCGCTCCGAAGTTTTATATGGAGACGATTCGATCGGTCAGAGCGAGTATTCGGGTGAACGATTATGCAACGAGCATAGATCTCAAAGATGCGTACTTTCACGTCATGGTACATCCGACATTCCGGAAGTATCTATGCTTCGCAGTCCTAGGAGTGGTGTATCAATTCCGGGCGATGTGCTTCGGATTGAATCTAGCACCCTGGGCTTTCACTCGGGTAATGAACTCGGTAATGATCTACTTCCGAGCTCATTCGTCTGCGGTAACGTCGGCCTACCTGGACGACATTCTTCAGAGGTACGGCAACGAGTTAACGCTTCAGAACGATGTTCAGAATCTTCTTCTATTGCTCCGACGTCTCGGTTTTATAGTAAACGAGGAGAAGTCGGATCTGGTGCCGTCCAAGTCATTCACTCATCTGGGAATGAGCTTCGAGACGCACAACAATCTCGTTCGTCTGCCGTTAACCAGAGCGAAATTAGTCAGTTGTTACGCTCGCTATTGTCTGCACGCAGACAAAGTCACGGCGAGAGAATTTATGAGACTGATAGGTCTGTGCGGAGCCGCCGCGGATCTCATTCCGATGGGGCGGCTACGCACACGTCCTCTTCAAATTTTCCTGACTCAGAATTGGAGTGTGAAAATTCATTCGCTCGATGTAGACGTTCTCTTGTCAGATCAAGTGAAACAAGAGATTCAGACTTGGGCAAACATTCAGTGGTTAACTCAAGGAGTTCCGCTGCAGTTGCCGGATCCGAGTTTTACCGTTATGACGGATGCCAGTCAAACAGGTTGGGGTGCATCATTAATCCCAACGGATTCGAGATGCCAGGGTCTTTGGGATCCGCAATTCCTGTGCAAGCACATAAACATCAAGGAAATGATGTCAATTTGGCTTGCGTTACGTCACTGGATGGACATTATTCACGATGCTCATGTCCAAATCCTATCCGACAATACGACAGTAGTGGCGTATATACGGAATCAGGGAGGCACTCATTCAGTTCCGTTGTTCAATCTAACGGAAAGAATCCTTCTGTTTGCGTTAGAACATCACGTTCTTCTTTCGGTCCGTCACATACCGGGTCGTCTGAATGTGCTAGCAGACTCCCTTTCACGAAAGGGTCGTTTGTTGCCGTCGGAGTGGACTCTCAACAAACAAGTATTCAATCAGATTTGCTACCAATGGGAACGGCCAATGATAGATTTATTTGCGACACATCTCAACAATCAGTTCCAGACGTATGTGTCTCCGTGTCCGGATCCAAGAGCATTTGCAGTAGACGCTCTGTCGATCCCTTGGGACGGAATGATAGGATATGCGTATCCTCCAGCGCCGTTAATTCAACAAGTATTGCTAAAGATAAAACAATCTCAATGCAAGATTCTGTTGGTAGCATCTCTGTCGCCACAGAGACCGTGGATAAATCTACTCAGGTGTCTGTTGTGGGACCTACCGCGGAAGCTTCCTCCACGAGAGGATCTTCTTTCGCAGGGGAAATCGCGCCAACTCCATCACAACCCGCAAGGTCTCAACCTTCACGTTTTTCCGTTGTGCGGTCCTTCTTGCATGGCAAGCACTTTACAGGACGAGCAGTGGACGCGATTTCTAACTGTAGGAGGACCTCCTCTTCGCTAAACTATGCGGCTAAGTGGAAGGTTTTTCGTCGTTGGTGTAGGGATCATTCTGTAGATATATTTGATCCCTCTATACCAGACATTGCAAACTTTCTAGTATACTTGTTTGACGAAATCAAACTGCAGCCTGTTACTATAAAGGGTTATAGATCTATGTTATCTGATACCTATGCACATCATGATAGTTTACAAATTGGATCTAATGTCTCTTTGTCGAAATTGGTTAGAAACTTTTCGATAAATAGACCCAGAACTCTTAGATTAATTCCTAAGTGGAATTTAGCTTGGGTTCTCCTTAAATTGAAGGAAAAGCCATTTGAACCTCTTGGGACAGTAGATTTCAAATTCTTATCTTATAAGACAGCTTTTCTCTTAGCTTTCTCTTCTGCCAGAAGAGTCAGTGAGCTTCATGCACTATCGGTGGATGATTCTCATTATCGTAGTGTTGGGAACACTATCAC
This sequence comes from Pictodentalium vernedei, assembly GCA_031216915.1. Classification (NCBI taxonomy): domain Eukaryota; kingdom Metazoa; phylum Mollusca; class Scaphopoda; order Dentaliida; family Dentaliidae; genus Pictodentalium; species Pictodentalium vernedei. The sequence continues at coordinate 223,361,935 of CM062289.1, read as the reverse complement.
CTTCACTACTAATGTGGGTTTTTTAGCTAAGAATCAGGCTCCTAATAAATATCCGGAACCTATTGTTATTAAGGCTCTTCCGTCTTCAGACGGGCGTAGGCCTTTACTCTGTCCTGTTAGAGCACTACGTATCTATAAACAGAGATCTCAGTTTATCAGAAAGGGACGGAAACGTTTCTTTCTGTCTTTGATGCCTAATAGAAAGGACATTTCAGTCCATTCTATTGCTAGATGGATTCAGTTAACTATCCGTACTGCTTATGAAGATTTATCTTCTTCTCAGCAGTCTGTGCTTAAGATTTCTGCTCATGAAGTAAGAGCTCTTTCTACTTCCTGGGCTTATGCTAATAGTGTTGCTATTACAGATTTAATGAAGGCTGCTTATTGGTCTCAGCCATCCACATTTACGAATTTTTATCTCAGAAATATTGAGTCCATTTCTGGAGACCTGCATTGTTTAGGTCCGTTATCTGTTGCTCAGAATGTCGTCCACTAAACAGTTGCAACTATAGTTATGCAGGCTTTCTGTTCCGGCAGTGACTCCGTCCGGCTGCCCTCTTCGCTCTGGGCTATTTGACCCAGGGCAAGGGGAAGGGGGGGGGGGGGCGGGTGTTCCCTTAGGTCACCTGCTTTATAGTGAAAAGCAAGGGAATGCCTCCTCCAAGTCAGTATTTCTGAGTCGCTTCCGGGATGGTTTTAAAGTGTAATATTAATGTTTAAATTCATTCATGTCTTATTTTTAAAGTGTAGCTCGGTGTGAAGCATTTGTATATGTCAAGTGTCAAACTGGCTTTAATATACAATACTCGGACACTTTTAAATGATTATAAAGAGTCTCAATTCTCTGGACTACTTTATTTATTGGCTTGCTTTAAAAATAATTAGTATAAGGGTTATACTGGATGTTAATAGAGAACATGAATGTTATTGTGCTCAATTATTAAGGGTAGTGTATCTTTCTAATTTAATTTTAAATAAGAAAGATACATGTAAAGCCTAATACTCCTTTTCTCCTTAAGGGGTTACCTCTTTACTATATAATTGAGCTTATTGGATTTTCCTCTATGTCCTAGGCCCTCCAGCCTGTTTACTATTCAGCTAAGTCTGGGTCATTGGTACAGTATAAAAATGTTAAAAAATTTATAGTAATTTATATATTTTTTATACTTACCAATGACCCAGACGGGGATGGCCCTCCCTGGAGTTGGGAACTCTTGCCTCCCCGCTGAGTACATAGCGCTGACCAGGCACTGCCAGTAAGAATGATAATTGGCGCCAATTTCGGGACGACTGCGTCACTGCGCATGCGCAGTAGAGGCGTACTATGGAGGTCCTTTAGGACATGATTTCTTTTTGTTTTGGATGCAAATTTTGGGGATTGGGGGGCAAAATTTGTGTTTGGCCCTGGTTTTGTTGGAGTTAGCACCAGCTAAGTCTGGCTCATTGGTAAGTATAAAAAATATATAAATTACTATAAATTTTTTAACTTTCCAAACTGAGAGGCTGATTTGAACCAAATTTTATGTGAGGGCTTATTGGGTCATGAGTACTTGATTTATGCAAAAAAAAAATTTCCCGCAGCCCCGTGGGAACCGCAGGAGCTAAAAATAGAAAAAAATTAAAACGCCCATATCTCCAAAACTGCACGGCATTGAGAATTTTTATTTGGTGTGCAGCTTCCTTAGGACCAACAGAAAGGATTGGTAAAAAAAAAATTGCCATCGGTTTTATCATAGGGTACAGTTTCGGGACTTTGAAAAAGTGCTGAGTCAGCACTTTTTAACACTGTAGGTAATGGGAAAAACATTAAAAAATCTTCTTCTCCAGATCCAGCAGGCAGAATCTTTTGATATTTGGTATGCAACATTGTAGGGTGGATCTGATTCAAGTTTGTTCAAATCGGCCCCCTGGGTTCATATTTGGGCTCAGTATAGAAGCCCGATTTCGAACTTAGTGCATTTCAGGCAAATTTCTTAAAAAATCTTCTTCTCCAGATCCAGCAGGCAGAATCTTTTGATATTTGGTATGCAACATTGTGGGATGGATCTGATGCAAATTTGTTCAAATCGGCTCCCTAGATTCATATTTGGGTTTACTATAGAAGCTCGAATTCGAACTTAGTGCATTTCAGGCAAATTTCTTAAAAAATCATCTTCTCCAGATCCAGCAGGCAGAATCTTTTGATATTTGGTATGCAACATTGTGGGGTGGATCTGATTCAAGTTTGTTCAAATCGGCCCCCTAGATTCATATTTGGGCTTAATATAGAAGCCCGAATTCGCACTTAGTGCATTTCGGGCAAATTTATTAAAAAATCTTCTTCTCCAGATCCAGCAGGCTGAATCTTTTGATATTTGGTATGCAACATTGTGGGGTGGATCTGATTCAAGTTTGTTCAAATCGGCTTCCTAGTTTCATATTTGGGCTCACTATAGAAGCTCGAATTCGAACTTAGTGCATTTCAGGCAAATTTCTTAAAAAATCTTCTTCTCCAGATCCAGCTTCAGAATCTTTTCATATTTGGTAAGCAACATTGTGGGGTGGATCTGATTCAAGTTTGTTCAAATCGGCCCCCTGGGTTTATATTTGGGCTCAGTATAGGAGCCCAAATTTGAACTTAGTGCATTTCAGGCATATTTCTTAAAAAATCTTCTTCTCCAGATCCAGCAGGCAGAATCTTTTGATATTTGGTATGCAACATTGTGGGGGTGGATCTGATTCAAGTTTGTTCAAATCGGCCCCCTGGGTTTATATTTGGGCTCAGTATAGGAGCCCAAATTTGAACTTAGTGCATTTCAGGCAAATTTCTTTAAAAATCTTCTTCTCAAGATCCAGCAGGCAGAATCTTCTGATATTGGGTATGCACCATGCCTAGGGGGGTGAGATTCAAGTTTGTTCAAGCCAAGTCCCTGGGTTCATATTTGGGCTCACTGTGGTAGCCCGAATTATAACTTAGTTCAAAATGAGGAATTTTCTTTAAAAATCTTCTTCAGATCCAGCAGTCGGAATGTTTTGATATTTGGTATGCAGCATCCTTAGGGGGTGAGATTCAAGTTTGTTCAAGCCATGTCCCTAGGTCCATATTTGGACTCACTGTGGGAGCTCGATTTGTAACTTAGTTCAAAATGAGGACTTTTCTTTAAAAATCTTCTTCTTCAGCTATGTCCCTAGGTCCATATTTGGACTCACTGTGGGAGCTCGAATTGTAACTTAGTTCAAAATGAGGACTTTTCTTTAAAAATCTTCTTCTTCAGATCCAGCAGTCGGAATGTTTTGATATTTGGTGTGCAGCATCCTTAGGGGGGTGAGATTCAAGTTTGTTAAAGCCAAGTCCCTGGGTTCATATATGGGCTCCCTGTGGGAGCCTGAATTATAACTTAGTTCAATATGAGGAATATTCTTTAAAAATCTTTTTTTTTTAGATCCACTGGTCAGAATCTTTGGATATTTGGTATAAGCTTTTCTTAGGAGGAGCAGATGCAACTTGTTGAAATCAATTCTCTGGGTTGATATTTAGGCTCCCATGTCAGGTGAGCGCCCTCAGGCCCCTTGGGGCCTCTTGTTTGTACAGAACTTCCATATGAAAGCTCTGATTTGAATAACTTTTTGTATGAATGTTTAGTACCATGGGATACATTACATATAATACGGGTTTTTTTCTCGCACGTAAATTATGCAAATTAGACTAACTTTGATGTGTATAGTGTTACCTTCAGCACTGTAAGTGCAAATGCCAATACGGCTCGGGCTAGAGGCCGTATTTATAAACCGATCTTTACGAAACTTCTTGGGTACCTTTGGTATCACCGTGGGACGAGAACGAGAACGAGTGTTTTTGGGTGCGGTCCGAAATTCAAGATGGCCGATGGCAGCCATTTTGTACAAAATTAGGTGCAATCAGATTTTTGCACAGAACTTCCATATGAAAGTGCTGACTTGAATAATTTTTTGTGTGAATGTTTAGTACCATGGGATACATCACATATAATACAGGTTTTTGTCTTGTGCAGAAATTATGCAAATTAGATGAACTTTGATTTTTTCAGTGCTACTTACACACAGTAAGTGCACATGTCAATACAGCTTGGGCTAGAGGCTGTATTTATCAACCAATCTTCACGAAACTTCTTGGGTGCCTCTGTTATCATCTTGGGATGAGAACGAGTGTTTCTGAGTGCGGTCCAAAATTCAAGATGTCTGCCAGTGGCCATTTCGTACCGAAATTAGGTCTAATCAGTTTTTTGTACACAACTTCTACACGGCTCAGGCTAGAGGCCGTATTTATGAACCGATCTTTACGAAACGTCTTGGGTACCTTTGTTATCACCGTGGGATGAGAACGAGTGTTTTGGGGTGTGGTCCAAAATTCAAGATGGCCACCAGTAACCATTGTGTACCAAAATTAGTGCAATCAGTCTTTTGTACAGAACTTCTGTATGAAAGTACTGATTTGAATAAATTTTTGTATGAATGTTTAGTAAAATGGAATACATCACATATAGTACGGGTTTTTTTCTCGTGTAGAAATTATGCAAATTAGATGAATTTTGATTTATTTAGTGCTACTTATACACTGTAAGTGCACATGTCAATACGGCTCGGACCAGAGGCTGTATTTATCAACCGATCTTCACGAAACTTCTTGGGTACCTTTGTTATCACCTTGGGACGAGAACGAGTGTTTCTGGGTGCGGTCCAAAATTCAAGATGGCTGCCAGTGGCCATTTTGTACCGAAATTAGGTCCAATCAGTTTTTTGTCACAACTTCTATACAGCTCATATTTATGAACTGATCTTCACGAAACTTCTTGGGTACCTTTGTTTTCACCTTGGGACAGGAATGAGTGTGTTTTGGGGTGCCTTTGTTATCACTGTGCTATGAGAACAAATATTTTGGGGTTCAGTCAGACCCACTCTGGGACTCAAAGATTTCTTTTCTATTTAGCACCTGACTGTCACCCACCTTTACAGTACTTTACCTATACATTTGTTACAGGCTACGACCAGTATTTATGTACAGACCGTTACAATACTTTATATGTACATTTGTTATCAGGTCATTACCTAGATGTTTGTCATTGCTGTGTCACATAGTATACATGTACATGTCTTGACAAGTTGAGCTACAGTGTCATTGACACTTTCATTTTTATTTTGGGAAAACCTCAGATCGCTTAATATGAAAATATGAAAACAGGTGAATTAGCCTTCACCCCAGACAGGGCAGGGGAATGGGTAATGATTGGAGGGGGGGGGGGGGGGCGGAGACAGACATAGTCGAGTCAACAAAAATTTAAAACTTTACCCCAGAGAAACTTGTGCATGTTCCAATTTTGACGGGCGTATGTTGCCCCGCTAGGCGGTGCTCTTGTTTACACGAGTTACAGACTCAGGCAGTAAAATGCAAATTTGGCAGATTGCTGTTGGTATTTCCAGTATGCAGATTAAAGAGCATTTATTGCGCGAATCAAAGTTAGATTTACAAACTGTCAAACCTATTTGTTTAACACATGAAAATGTTCAGCAACAAGTTCAGGAACTTTCACTTTTGACTTCTGCATCTGAGAGTAAAGAAATTCATGCTTTCCATAAGAGCAATCTGACACACCCCGGTAGTGTAAGTGGGTTTTCCCAATTACCTAGAAATCATCGAGGAGCTTCGCATATTAGGACGAGTGTATTTCCTATGTGAAGTGGAAGTCATTCTCGTGTTCAAAATGACGGTGCCAGAAATAAACAAAAGAACGTTGCCAGAAATAAACAAAACAACGTGCTTCGAGATTGTACCCGTTGTGGCAGAACTCACAGAATAAATAATTGCCCAGCTTTTGGAAAGACTTGTTCACGTTGTCAGAAATTAAATCATTTCAAAATGATGTGTCGTACCAGAAACATACACACTTGTATGCACTTTCAACCAGCTGAACCTGAAAATGAACCGGCTAATTTTTCTGACCAGGAAATTCATTCAGATGACCAAATTTTCATTGGTACAGATACTAACAAAAATGGGAATGGACTGTGTCAACACATATTGGTGTAAAACAATATTTTATGAAATTTAAACTTGACACTGGAGCACAGGCTAATGTCATATCATATAATGATTACAAACAAATTACCAGAAAACCATTGCAGCCATGTAAGAAAAAACTTACAGCTTACAATAACAAACATTAATGTGGCTGGAGAAATAAAGTTGCCTTTTATTGTTAATTCCAGGTTTACTGTTTTAGAATTTATTGTAGTCACTGAGAAAAGGTTTCCAATTTTAGAAATAGATGCTTGTGAGAAACTGAAGCTTGTACACAAAATATGTACAGTTGACACTGAAACAAATAAACAGCAGCAATTTGAAAATGTTGATAAAACTTTTCAAGAATACTCTGATGTGTTTTTCTGATCGACTGACTGGTTTAAATGAACCCGAATTGCATCTGACTTTGAAGGAAAATGCAATTTCTGTCACAGATGCACCAAGAAAAATACCTTTTGCCCTGCATGATAAGGTTAAAACAGAATTAACCAAAATGGAATGCAATGGAGTGATAAGCAAAATAAATAAACCTACTGAATGGATAAATTCAATGGTTTTTGTTGAGAAACCTTCAAAGCAAGATATCAGAATTTGTCTTGATCCTCGAAATCTTAACAAGTATCTACAAACTGATAAATATAAAATTCCAACTGTAGAAGAAATGACAGCTAGATTATCTGGTTCAAAAATTTTCACAACTTTAGATGCCAGAGCATCTTTTAGGCAAATTAAATTGAATCAGGAAAGTGCCAAATTGACAACATTTACTACACCCTTTGGGAACTACTGCTTTAACAGGCTACCTTATGACTTGAATGTATCAAGTCAAGTATATCAGAAGTATATGTCAAATTGGTTTGAAAATCTAGATGGTGTTGAGACCTATATTGACGACAGATTGATCCATGCTCCTGATGAAAAGACATTGAATGAACGTGTTATAAAAGTCTTGAATATTTGTCGCGAGAAGAATTTGAAGCGTAATAAAGATAAATGCTGTATAAATGTTACTTCAGTAAAGTATTTAGGATTTATAATATCTGAAAAAGGTGTCCAGATTGATGATGATAGAATTAATGCTATTAAAAACATACCAAGTCCTACTTCCAAGGAAGATATTCAGACATTTTTGGAAGTCCTAACTTTTGTGAATAAATTTATCAAAAATCTGTCTCATAAGACACAACTTTTAAGAGAGTTACTCAAGACAGACACTGTATTTGTTTGGACCAGACATGTTAACACTCCCGGAATGCCTGGGATTCTCCCGGAATTAGCTATCCCCTCCCGCCCTCCCGCCCGGGAGTCAATTTGGACCAAAAATCTCCCGGAAAGTCGACATACCAGACAAAAACTGAATCCACCAGCTTTTGTTTACAAATACAAAAGCTTGTGCTCTACTCTCAATGGCAAGGTCATTAAGTTTGTGTGAAACGTCACTACTTACGTAAGAACTGATGACCAATTCTCATTTCTGTCAATGGCCATGTTGTGATTATTGCAACACGTTTGACAGGCGGATTAAATGAATTTGAGATGCAGGATAATTGCTGAAATTGATTATATATTAAAGGCACACCTTTGCTTGTATACAGGTAGCAGTCAAATCGAAAAATAAATTCCATACGTATAAAATCTTGTCCAATCGAAAAATGTGCAAAAATACGCACAAATTTATTGTGCATTTTGGATTTCACTTTCAGATAATTATAGCCAATTTTGGAGACAAACGGCTCAAACATATGAGTTGCTGTAATTTTCAATATATTGGGAAAAATTTCCGATTCGCAATTTTATAAAGCAGGCTGTGAAAAAAATTATGTTTTTGGTGAAAAAAATCTCTAAAAAGTTGGTAATTTACGCCACTTGCACGTTATTTCATTCGTAGTGATAAATGGACAACAAAATATCCCTGAGATGTTTCGTCCTGGGCTGGCTGTGGCATAATTTTCACGTTTCACTGAAAAATGATCACCCCATTCCAAATTCCCTTCGTAAATGACCAACTACTTCCAGTGAGTAACCGGTGTGGTTAGGTGGGGCGCTGGGCTTTGGAAGATCGAATTACCACAACAACCGGGCTCTGGGGTGTGCCTAAACACCACAGATCATCGCAGGTCACCGCAGGTCGCCGCAAGTACCCATAATTACCCAAATGGATCCAAAACTTTCAACACAGCACCATAACTGATATAGTGCTGAAAAGGTCGAAAATATCTCCAAACATTTTGTACATAAAACCATTGAAATATGGATGTCATTGGAACAGGCTCAGATATTGGCACATGACCACATCCATATTTCTGATTTCTGTTTTTCTCTATATTTCTATGGTTTGGCTTTTGAAAGGGCAAATTGTTCAAATAAAACACATTAGGGTGGAATGTTTAATGTATGTGTGTGTGAGGGGGGGGGGGGGGTAACATGGAAATTATTAATGTGCTGCCCACGTGCAAAAATCTCACTGACAAGCATCCGAGTCTCACCGGGAGCTCATCAAAATCTCACTGACAGTCACCTCCAGAGGTTAACAGGTCTGGGTCACTCACCACCAGTTAGTAGAACGTTGACGTATGTTCCTTTGATGTATTGTTGTTGGGCTGTTTCCTGTTATGTGTGTGTGTAGGGGGGGGAGGGGGTATTTGGTATTAATTTATATTTAAAATTGATCGATCCACACATGGTTTCTACGCGCAAAAAAATCTCCCTGAAAATCATGTCATCTCCCTGAAAATTTTCTTCAATCTCCCTGAAAAAAATGTTGGGAGGTTAACATGTCTGGTTTGGACCAGTGAACATGAAAAAGTCTTCAACAGATTGAAGAAAATTTTAATACAAGCACCAGTTCTGAAATTCTTCAACCCGAATAAAAATGTGCCTATCTGCTGATTCATCAAAATTTGGGCTTGGTGCAGCTCTCATACAGGAAGATGGTATTATAGCTTATGCTTCCAGAACTTTATTACATCCTGAATATAATTATTCCCAGATAGAAAAGGAACTTCTTTCGTTGTTTTTGCAATGGAACACTTTCATCAATTTGCTTATTCACGACATGTTTTAGTTGAAAATGACCACAAACCCTTGAAATTTATTCAAGTGCCACCAAGGATTGAGATATTGCTCTTGCGTCTTCAGAAATACAATTTTACATTTATATGGAAGCCTGGAAAAGATTTGAAAATGGGTGACGCATTATCACGTGCTCCACAACCACCTAATGAAAATGACTTACAACTGGCAAGAGACTTGCAGTGTTATGTTTATTTGATTGAATCTAGTCTACCATTTCACCACAGAAATTGGCTGAATTTACAGTGAACTTGAAACCAGGGACCAGCCGTGAGGGCAACTAGGGTGATTATGTCGCCTAGAAAATAGTCGGGGCGATTACAAGTTGCCCTCTAAAAATTGGCCAAAATGAGGAAAGGCTGAATGGAGTGATCCGAGGTTCACATAAAAACAATTATTTTCAAGAATCGAATGTGCTTGAGTGTGACAAATGGGCATTTCATTCGTCAAATAAGCGACCATTTATTTGAAATCACATGACAAATTATTAGCTTAGTAGACTTTGGTGAAAGGCAACCACAAGAGGGTGCTAGGGGGATTGGCAGGAAGAAGAGGGGAGGGGTCATGAAGGAGAGGGTAGCAGTGGGGGATTTTCAGTCAGTAATTACTTTGTGATTTTTTAACCTGGCATAGATGCATCATAGGCATTTGGACCTGGATTAATCGGACGTTAATGGAGGACCACAAGCTGAAAATATGAAGGGGTGGCAGGGGGTGACACATACATATTCTTAATTTTCCCCTCTTGCCTATGAAGTCTCCCTACATGACTCTGCAGTCTCCTTATTTTTTCTGGAGGGAGACATGAAGCACAGGTACACGGCACAAGCTGGGAAATCGAACGAAAAATGATATTTGATACCATTTTTGAATCTATGCTGACGTGCCCCTGTAATAGTATATAAATATTAACAAGGTAAACAACTCGCTTTTCGAAAACGATAGCACTCATCTTCGTTTTTTCCCCCCTCAAATTTGATGCACACAATGTATCCAACAATACCCAGTATCAATGGAATGGGGAATGAATAAGCTTTACAGTGGTGTATAACACGACCATTGGGTGTTCTTGGGTTGTTCATAATAACTGAGAGAAGTCGCAGAAAAGACCGAAGAACATTTAGTCGGGCAAGATAGTGCACAGTGGAATGAGGTTTACGAGCGACAATTATCTGATTTATTATAAATAATTTGAGGTCCCATTGTCTATGGAGGGCAGATTCAAATATTAACCATATGCCTTTATCAATTACTAATCTCGGATCCACATTTATACATTTTTGGCATCACATTTGCCGTTTATACATTTTTTTTAACCTTCCCTCGGAATTAAACAAGCTAACGGCATCCATAGAAGCACAATGACATCCCATTGGCTACTATTTATGCCGAGAAAATCATCGATGAAAATAAGCCAATGGGAGAATGGGGAAAGCTTTTGCACAAGTCGCGTATCTATGGACGCCGTCTGCTCAGGTCAACTTGGGAAAAGATGTCAGAGTTACAGCTAAAAAGTGTATGTCCGTGTATAAGTCGCCCCTGTGTATAAGTCGCACCCCAAACTCATACTTGGAATTCCTCCCTTTTGCCTAAAGCCCATGTATAAGTCGCACCCCCATTTTTAAATATATGCAGTCAAAAAGAATTAGTTGCAAGTTACGTTTTGTCAATTTGGGGCAGTTTGGGATGCAATGGAAATAGGTAAGTTTTCACGAGTTACCACCTGGTGAATAAGATAAAAGAATAAAGGAAAATTATTATTAAAGATTTAAAAAATACTCGCATTTATTTGTTTTTCGTTGTTTGTTTATCACCCCAATGTCTTCATCCCTGTGAAGAAAATCCAACACTCGTTTGTGACTGAAACGTCATAGTTTCAGAATCAGAGCACCATTTGCACCGTAACCTGCACAGTTGTTGTGATTAAGTTGGTTTTTCCAGAACATTCCGGAAAAACCAATAAAAATACAACAAATGCGCAGGTTACAGCGCAAATTGTTTTCAAATTGTTGTCCCACTTAGGCATTGTTGGTGCTATTGAAACTAACTTTATCTGGTGCACATGTGTGTAATTTATAACCGGACATTACACATCAGTGAATTGGGGGTTCATGGAATAAATAAATACTTCTCTCCAGGTATTGCTTGCATACACTTAATGTGTTATTATTTATTTTTTCGTTGTTATTTTGATGATTTTTTATTTTTGTATGGTTTCATCCATATTGGCTCCACAAACCTGTTGATTTCCGGTTCACGCACTGATGTAAACACATGGGCCGATTGAACAACAACGACTAAATAGAATACTTCTTTATTATTATTTATGGATAAAAGTAACAGAAAACACACATAATATTTTATTGGCAATTTATTTTCTGAAGAATTTAAACTGAAATAAAATGAAAATAATTTTGGTGAATCTGCACTCAGTCAAAACCACACGATTGTACTGTCTGTCATACAATTGACAAACGGTAGGAATAACGTTTGTCCGAAGAAGTCAGTCCCCTGAAAATTCTCTGAAACAAGTCGTACCCATGTATAAGACGCACCCCCGATTTTGACACAACATTTCGGGTAAAAAAGTGTGACTAATACACAGACATATACGGTAATTGATAAAGGTATACGGTTAATATTTGAATCTGCCCTCCATAGACAGACAATGGGACCTCGAATTATTTATAATAAATTGGATAATTGTCGCTCGTAAATCTCATTTCACTATGCACTTTCTTGTCCGACTAAATGTTTTTCGGCCTTTTCTGCGACTTCTCTCAGTTATCATGAACAACCCAAGAACACCCAATGGTCATGTAATACACCACTGTGAAGCTTATTCATTCCCCTTTCCTTTGATACTGGGTATTGTTGGATACGTTGTGTGAATCAAATTTGAGGGGGGAAAATGAAGATGAGTGCTATCGTTTTCGAAAAGCGAGTTGTTTACCTTGTTAATATTTATATACTATTATAGGGGCACGTCAGCATAGATTCAAAAATGGTATCAAATATCATTTTTCTTTCGATTTCCCAGCTTGTGCCGAGTACCTGTGACATGAAGTCTCCCTAAAATTCCCCTCTAGGCTGTTCCCTACTTCAAACCTTGAAATATTTCATTTCAAATGGTTGGCCAGAAAATCAAAAAGATGTACCCAACTCAGTACTAAAATACTGCAACTTCAGATATGAACTCTCATACAATAATTCACAAACTCATAATAGAATTCTAAATTGTTAATTCCACAAAAATGGAAGCCTGATCTTTTATGTAGAATTCATGATGGACACTTGGGAATAGAGAAATGCATTTCACGAGCTTGTAGCAGCATATTTTGGCCTGGTATCCGAAATGATATTAAGAATTTTGTCAATAAATGTGAAGTTTGTCAGCAACATAAACCTCAGCAAATAAAAGAACCCCTGAAATCTCATGAAAGACCCAACCTCCCTTGGTTGAAGTTAGCCAGTGATGTTCTTCATTTTGATGGAAAAAACTTTTTGTTAGTAGTTGACTTTTACTCAGATTATTTTGAAATTGCCAAGTTAGAAAATTTATCTGCATAAGAGACTGTATTAAAAATGAAATCAATTTTATCATGCCTTGGTATTCCTGAAATACTCTTCACCGATAATGCTACAAACTTTACAAGTGAAAAATTTAAACTTTTTACATCTTCATGGGGTATTGAACATACCACATCCAGCCCCCATTACCCCAAATCTAACAGGCTTGCTGAAAAGTACTGTGGTTTTGCCAAATCCCTTCTGCTCAAAGCAAAGGAAGAGAAGAGAGATCCTTACCTGGCTTTGCTTACTTACAGAGATGCACCGATTTTGAACAACAAATCTCCGGCACAATTATTAATGGGAAGAAAGCTGAGAACTGTACTACTCAAAGTTTGCTAAGCACCAAGTATATTTTTATACTATAAACCAATGGCCCAGACTAGCTGGTGCAAACTAACTGTTATTAAGGGCCAAACACAAATTTTGACCCCCCCCCCCCCCCCCCCCCCCAATCCCCAAAATTTGCTTGCAAAACCGAAAATTAAAGTCCCATCTGGTCCTCCATACTTTTACCTTCTGCACATCCGCAGCCATCAGGAAGTGACCGAAACTGACGCCAACATCATTCTTTCTTTGGCCCTTCAGTCAATAACACGTTTTGAATCTGTGCTTTGAAAATCTACTTTTTGAGGATGCCAGACACAAATCAATGCAAGAATTGGTAGATCCAAGGCTTTTATTAGATGATGGAAGTGAACAACGGTGGTTTTTCTACATTCAGGGCTGTAACTTTATAATAATTATAAAATGATTTCATATTTCCCAATTTCGGGACATTCACCTGACGTCATCATTTTTACAGATGAATTATCCACTGTTTGTTGAGTATTCCTTCTCTATCCTTCCAAGAACCCTTCCTGTTAAACTCCTAAGCTTTTTGGCTAATTTTTATTGAAATTTTTTTATTAAATTTCTTGGGAGTTTAACGTGTATTACAGAATATTTATTCTGTTTATCCCCATAGTTACGTCTTCACCTTAGGGGTGTTAGGTCATTTAGTCTCTTGCATCTTCTATCTGATGTATCGTTTTTTCTTCATATGAAAATCTAGCTTTGCATCTGGTAGCACCAAATTGGTTATTGACTTTGGGCCTTGTTGTGTGCCTGATGTCTTGTTTCCTGTTTTTCTTTTGACATTGTTTACATTGACAACGTTCTCAATATGTGTAGTATTTCATATTATATTGCTATATAATTGTTGGAAGATTCAATTATTATTATTCCGGTAGTGTAGCTAAAAAAAATTGGATTTTGTCCACACTGAGGCTCTATCGGGATGCCCTTGGGCTCGTAGGTTCCCTTTGTGAACTTAGGCTTTTCTTCAAAATTTTTACAAATTTTTTTTTTTTTTTGTTGGAAATTTAATTTTGATTTCTGTTATTCATATATCTATATATATATGAGTTGTAGTAGTGCTATCGTCTTTAGTCGATGCACTCCTGCAGAATTTTGTCCTACTTGTGTACAGTGGGACTACAATGTTGGAGACTGGGGTCGCAGTAAGTTGTTGGCGGTGAGGTTCCTATGTGGAGCCTCTTCCGCGATATAATATTTTTCAGTTTCTTTTTTCAGAGGAACATGAACATGGTGATGATACTGTGACATCCATCCAAGTGTGTTACCGTTGTCGCGCTCGGTTGAGCTACAGAGGAAATAGAGCTAGCTGCAGGGTGCTCATATATAAACAAGGTATCCTTGCAAGCAGCTAGCTCGACCGGTGAAGCAGTAACTCCATCCGGGGAGCTGTATACACCGGGTAAGTCAGTTGCGGTTGAGGGAAGTGTGTAGATGTGGGTAGAGCGAGCACCTTAAAATAAAGGCTCACCCAGCGAGGACAGAAATAGGAAGGAATAGGGAGGAAGTGGGCAAGTTTCTTTTAGGGAGGCTCGGCAAGGTCTAATAAGACCACGAGCGGGAGAGTCCCCTCTCAAACCCAACAACATCTGGGGCCAAATGTTGTTTTGAGAAACTTGCACGAGCCGGAGCATATGTCCATCCGTTGCTCGGGATGCTCCGTCTAGTCTGCAGCTGGGGTCGACTTCTGTCAGGACTTCCTCCGCTATGTTACACAAGCCGGAACCAAGTTTTCTTTTCGGGAGGCTCGGCGAGGTCTGATGAGACCGCGAGCGGGAGAGGTCCCTCTCTAACCCAACAACATTTGGGGCCAAATGTTGTTTTGAGAAACTGGTACGAACGGAACATACGTCCAATCACCGCTTGGGACGCTCCGTGAAGTCTACAGCCAGGGTCGGCTTCAGTCACGGCTTCCTCCACTATGTTATTAAAGCACACACGACCACAGTCTAGCTACTCGACTTCAGATATCCAGCCACTTGCGCGAAGACAGAGCCATTCTTCGCACATGAAGTCGGACCATTCAGTAGCTGGCGCTCCGAGGCATCGATCAATGGGACGTTCGGAGAAGATATACCTCTGGATCTTCGTCCCAGGAGCAGCAAGTGGCGCATAAGATGGAAGACTGCTGCTCCACAAGCTTCGGTAACGGACTGGCTGTCGCAGATCGCGCAGCAAATCGCAGCATCCCAGCATATGTAAGAGCAGTTTCCCACAGACTCAGGAGGTGAGCTGTCGGACAGTGCTGGGTCGGTCCAGTCATCTGCAGATGCAGATGCAGATGCCAGGGACCAGACATCATAGCTGATTCAGTCGGATAGTGAAAGGGACTAGGAAGAGGATTACCCTTCCCTTTCGGAACAGTTTATGAAGTTATGGACTCCATTCATCAGTACTAGTATTGTCTTGAATCTGTTCAAACTGATCAGCATGCTGCGACTACTATAGAGGATTAGCTACCCGACTTCGTATAGCCACAGTTGTCCGAAGACAGAGCATTCTTCACCTGTGAAGTCGGACCATCCAGTAGCTAGCGATCCGAGGCATCGCTCACGGGACGTTCGGAGAAGACATGAGCAGGCCGGGGATGAAGATCTATCTCTACCTGCATCATTTGATATATGCTCGGAAGTACTTCCTCCGGATATTCGTCCCAGGGGCAGCGGCGAAGAACAGAAGACCGCTGCTCCTCAAGTACAGGGACGTTCGAAGAAGATATGAGCAGGACGCGGATGAAGAAATGTCCCTACCTGCATCATTATATTTATGCTCCGAAGTGCTACTTCAGGATATTCGTCCTGGGGCAGTGGCAAAGATACAGAAGACTGCTGCTCCTCAAGCCTCGGTAACGCAAATGCTGTTGCTGATTGTGCAGCTAATCGCAGCATCCCAGCAAGTGCAAGAGCAGCCTCCCACAGACTCCAGAGGTGAGCTCTAGGACGGTGCTGGGTCGGTCCAGTCATCTGTACACGCAGATGCAAGGGACCGGACGTCATAGCTGATTCAGTCGAATGATGAAAGGGACGAGGAAGACAATTACCCTTTCCTTTCGGAAAAGTATAGGGTAGCGATGGACTGCATTACTATCCTGCATCTGTTACACCTGATCAGCATGCTGCGTCTGTTAGAGTGAAACTGCTGTCGTCTCTGGAAGCAGACTAGGTGCGGAGGAAAGAGGACATTCTTTCCGTTCCGACACTATCTAGACAGGTGTCACAGGCCTTCGGCCGCGTTGACAATGCCATATTCTACCTCTCTAATGCTAGGAGGAACACGGTTTCTTATTGACATCTTCAATAATATACCGTTCCTTGGACAACGTTCATTTATAGCGGTTGGAGAAGATGTACAGAGAGCTCATCTGCGTTTAAATAAGCAGGCTGGGGATGAAAAAATGTTCCTACCTGCATCATTTAATATACACTTTGAATTGATGGAATGTGTTATCTCATTAAATAAGCGAATCTGGATGTGGTGTCCTATGCAGATCACCTTACCAGAGCTATGATGCAACGTTTCAATGGGAAGGAATATGAGGACGTTGTTCCTCGCTAAGAGTTCTTTCCAGGGCAGTCATGTATGCCACGTTTAACTCCGCACTGACAGTGGAAAATTTGGAGTTGGTAAGATGTGATGCTGCCCTTGCGTCATCATCACTTATAGATGACAAGGTGAAAAGCTCTCTTCGAGTTGCTCCGGTCACGGAAATACACTATTTGTCGACACGCTTGCGCTACTATATAAGCAGGCTACAAGAAGGCTTCCAGAGCACTGCTATTGAAGTAGGTGTCTCATCAACACACTTCAGCAGACTGGGGTAAGCGAGGCTGTTCCGCTTCTAAGAAAGCATCAAGAGAATGTCTCGCGAGGGAGATGACCCTCTTATATTTACCCCGGAGGTCATCATAGCGATAAGGAAAAGGGGCATATAGCTGATCATGGCGGATCAGACCCCCCCCCCCCCCCCCCCTAGGCAATCGATTAACGGAAGGTATCCATGAGAGACTGGAAGTTAATCGCGGAAGTTCCTGTGAAAGAGAGTCTCTACAAGTAAAGGTAAAACTCTCTTATTGGAGGGAACTATTGAGATCGACAAGACAAGCTGCTTCGGGGGGGGGGGGGGGGGGGAGGGGGAACGTAGTGTCTACTTCCATAAGCTTCATGGATGGATATGACCTCTATTGTTTATCGGTGGACGGAAGGTTATCAACTTCACAAGAACTGGAAGTTAATAACGGAAGTTCCTTCAAAGAGAGTCGCTCCTAATGGAGGTTAAGGCTCTCTTATTAAGGGAACAATTGAGGTCTTCGAGAATAGATTTCGGTAAATCCACTAGGTGGTAGGTTATCAGCCTCGCAATAAAGTGGATAATATTGCGGAAGATCAGTGGATGAGAATAGTCTCGGCAGGCCGGCGGCTATCAGCATGAGCAAGCTCCACTTACAAGAAATACTTGGGGGACAATCTTCCAAGAAAGGCTTTCCTTCTGGCAGTCCAAACTCCTATTGAAGAAAAGCATTAGATGTCGTCAAAATTATTCTCCAGTTTTTTATAATCACCTGTTTCTCATCCTGTATCAGGACGGATAGTGCATAGATAGGCTGAGATATTCCTTGGCAGCAAGGCATTTATGTCATTGTGGATGTCATGGCAGCCTTATGTACGGTTACAGCGGCCTTTGGGGAATTATAGCTGTTAGGAAAATGGCTCGTCATTCCCCAATTGGGTGACGATGAATAAGTCACTAATTACACCGAGATATTGGTCTTCATGGAGAAGAAGACTTCTAGCTATGTTAGGCTCTGACCGCTGTCTTTTGGGAATAAAGCCGAAAAGAAGTACAGTGCTTTTCGGTTTGTTTTTTCCCAGGTGTCATAGACTTAAGTCTTATTGTTTACACCATTGTAGTCTAACTAGAATTATGAGAGAGATTTTTTCAGTATTATGCAGTGACATAACTGAATTAAAAATCTCTTGAGACTGCGGTCTATAATATTGGGAATTTAGGGCTGTTTATTTAACGGTTTTTCATTCCCTACCTTGTGCGATGATAGTTGTAAGTCTCCAGTCAGTGAGCCTTCAGGGTCGCCGCTTTCACCAATATATCTGCCTTATCAGCTTTGTCTTCACGTATAGGAAGACCTTTAGCTGCTTAGCTAGGCTGAGTTTGTTGTCCTATAGGACATAATACCGTTTGTTAGAGGCGGTTATTCTCTCCCAACCGATATGGTTTAGTGTGAGTTATTATGAAAATACGGTGTATTTGTTATGACTAACACACGAACGATTCAAGTAATGTGGCTGAGGGGGGTTCGATATGAAATTTTCATCGAATTCCCCCTCCCCTTCCCCACTGCCAATGTGTTGAGAGGCGATTACAGGACAGGGCATAGTTTCCTTCCCGCAAGCCTTGTATGCATTTAAGTATTTACATGCCTTTCATGGCTTATCGATTGCCTTCTGGGTCGTGTTCTATGGCGACCTCATGGGCACATCCACTTTTTAGTTGATTTGTTTCCTGTGGTTGTTCGTTATACGTCATATACGAGCATATGATTCATTATCTATAACTTGCTAGCCTTTGTGTACCAGTTTGTCTGACAAGTCAGTTAACAGGTATTCTGATTATTACATGCAAGATTCAAGGCTCGCGTACATAATACGTGTTTATTATGTGGACGCATTATTGTATGTTATGGACCTCAGAAAAATAATGTATTTTGGGGCAGTCCATGACGAGTCTGTTAATCATAGCTCGATCCATTTCTAAATCCAGGTTATATAGTTTCAGTACACATTTTACATGGAAATCGAATGAAGATTTCTATGTATTCCGGTACATGTATATTCGTACGTCTGGGAGTATTATTATTGGAATTAATTGTACACCTGAACGGGGTCGCCTGTGGGTTGCCTTGGAAGCGTGTTTACTCTCCAGAGACCGTTTATTGATATTCTTTTGAACAAGTATATTTTGTATATATTTATCACCGGTTTTTGACCTATCTACGTATGCCAACTCTGGTATTCGTTAAGAAGCGTGCAATTAATTACCGGGATTGCCGCTATAGCCTCAGCTTCTGAAGTGGCGTGAAGCACCTATTTTTATTAATAATAATTAATATCTGGGTGCCTGTTTGACAAATATATATCGTTAATTGGTACCTCTTTTACAGATTCCAGAGCACTCACCTCTTTGTTTTTGAAGAAGATTCCTTCAAAAAAGGGGAGGGAGGGGGGTGGATTTCTGAAAATCTCCTCCGGCTTGATAGCGTGTAACTATGAGTGAAGCTGTTTTGTCTGTAGATTATATCGAATCCTGGATACAGCTTGTTTTATTATTGTATTTGGCAAGGTTTGTGGGGGGTTAACTTCTCACTCTCGAATTTGCCATTCTAATAATTTATCGGGCTAAGTTCGAACTAGCCTTTAAAATTGGGAACTTGTTACACCCAATTAGCATAGTCATTCATGCTAAGAATAAGGAATCACTGGAATTTGACTCCTTATTTATGATATGTCTTCTTTATTATTGTATTGAGAGACATACATGTAATTCCTTTTAAATTTAATTTTCCTTTCACCTTGGATTGCAGGCTTAGGAACTATGTTGGTCTTTTAATTCTGAAGTCCTAGGCCCTCTGCCTTTTTACGATTCAGCTAGTCTGGGCCATTGGTTTATAGTATAAAAATATGAAAAATTTAAAGTAATTTGTATATTTTTTATACTTACCAATGGCTCAGACGGGGATGGCCCTCCCATGAGTGGGCACACATACCTCCCCGCTGAGTTATTATGTAGTAAGCTCATCTACAAAGAATGATGTTGGCGCCAGTTTCGGTCACTTCCTGATGGCTGCGCATGCATGGAGGGCAAAAGTATGGAGGACCAGACAGGACTTTAATTTTTGGTTTTGCAAGCAAATTTTGGGGATTGGGGAGTTCAGAATTTGTGTTTGGCCCTTAATAACAGTTAGTTTGCACCAGCTAGTCTGGGCCATTGGTAAGTATTAAAAATATACAAATTACTTTAAATTTTTCATATCCAACTACCTGTTTTACGTTTTAGTTGAAATATTGTAATAAAAAGTGTACATATTTTTTGTATTAGTCCCCTACCGGCATCACCGGAGGGGACTGTAGGTTTGCACTGTGTCCATCCATCAGTCTCTCAGTCCATCAGTCTGTCAGTCACACTTTAGTTTTCCGGACATTTTTTTTAAATGCTTCAACCGAATGATTTCATTTTTGGTAACCTACTATAGAACGATGACTTACAGATCAGGTTTGAGTTTCATTCTGATTGCATTATTCTTGTGTGAGTTATGGCCCTTGGAAATATGGAAATATCATTTTTCCAGACTTTTTTTGGAAACGCTTCAACGGAATTCATGCTGATCACATCTAGGTTATAACCTTTGCATAATTATTAATGCTCATAGTCTGGTAGGGGACATTGTATTACTTCAGCGATATGTGAGCTCGTGTTTAATTATATCTTTAATGATTTAAGTACAGAAATTAAGATTTTATTTGTGTTTGACATTATTTTTTAGCTTGTGAATACGATAACCATGGAAAATGGATATTATTGGTAAAGAGGAAATTTTTCAATTTGCCAAAAAGTTGACAGAGTGAACT
Source organism: Pictodentalium vernedei (assembly GCA_031216915.1). Lineage (NCBI taxonomy): Eukaryota > Metazoa > Mollusca > Scaphopoda > Dentaliida > Dentaliidae > Pictodentalium > Pictodentalium vernedei. The sequence continues at coordinate 223,341,258 of CM062289.1, read as the reverse complement.
GGTATGGGCTCAATATCGAGTATGAGACCCATTACTGTTAATTACAGCTTGACAACGCCGTCTCATGCTCCCAATCAGATTCCTGATGGCACTTTGTGGGATGTTGTTCCATGCTTAGACCACCATGGCACCAAGATCCTGGACACTTCTTGGCTGAACTGGACGGGCTGAAATTGCAAGCTGCAACTCATTCCAGACATGTTTGATTGGATTGAGGTCAGGGGATCTTGCTGGCCAGTCCATATGCTCAATCCCCTCCACATGTCGATACACCCCAACAGCATGGGCAACATGAGGACGTGCATTATCATCCATCGGAATGAATCTACCACCCACTGCACCTGCATACAATCTGACGTGGACATCCAGGATCTCATCAATATACCGCTGTGCAGTCAATGTACCATGTTCAAGACCACAGAGTTCTGTACGTCCATCCCTGCTGATGCCATCCCAAACCATGATTGACCCTCCACCATAACGGTCATGCTCGGCAATGTTGGCTGCATGAAATCGCTCTCCTGGTCTTCTTCATACCCTAAAACGCCAATTTGTGTGGTCTAGGCAGTACCTTGACTCATCTGTAAAAAGGGCAGGTCGCCAATCTTCTCTGGTCCATCCAACGTGTCCATGGGCCATTCATATCGTGCCTGGTGTGGTTCTGGGACAGTGGAATGCGAATACATGGTCTTCTCGATCGGAGACCACCTTCTGCATCGAAACATTTACCCCGGATGGATTCTGAAGGTCACTGCAAAGCTGGGTTGCTGAGGCAAAGTGGTTCCTGCAGGCCTGAATAATCAAAAATCGGTTTTCAGCTGCAAATGTTGCCCTGTCTCTGGCACCACCATGCCTTCTCACTGGTGTGCCATACTGCTGAAATCTTGCCCAGGCTCTGGTGATCACCGTATGGTGCACACCAAGGGCTTCACCAACCTGATGATGGGTAGCCCCTTGCTCCACCATCCCTATAGCCCACCACATTTCTGCTTCAGACAAATGTCTTCTTGCATTTGCCATATTCAGTCATTAAATAACAAGGGTTTGTGTTGAAATGAAGATTAAATACCCTACACATGTCATGTACATGTAGACAGTTCACGAAAACATCATGATAATCAAGGGGTATATGCTTTCCATGACTGTCACGAAAAGTCTGCCTGTCAAGAGAGCTATTGTAATCACTGGGGACCATCTAAATACATTCCTCAATCATATCCACCAACAATATCGCAAATATGTCAGAAGCACTTTTCACAATGATGTGTCAAATATTTGGTGCTTAACAAACTTTGAGTAGTATAGATTACCAGTAAACAGATCACATCTCAAACCTACACAGCAGAAAAATGTTCACCAAAAGAGACTTATCGAAACAAACAAGCAAAAATTCTACTACATGTATGACAAAAATGCAAAGTCTTTGAAAAAGTTAAATCTAAATGATGCTATAAATATTTGGAACAAACATTCCAAGACTTGGATTTCTGGAAAAGTTATTTCATATGATTCGCATGTGAGATCATATTTAGTTCAAACAACTGACGGTACTGTTTATAGAAGAAATAGAGTTCATCTACGTCCTAGTCAGCATGTTGACAATATTCCTACCAATAAAACCCAGCTTACATGTAAAAGTACATTCAACGATTTTTCTACTTACATTCCAGATGCACCAAATGCTTTACAAACAAATCACCTGCTCGTTATATTGACAGTGTTTTGTCCTCTCCAATTTAACTTTCCCAAAAGTTTTTCAACTTTCAACAGTAATTCTTAACATTGCTTGAGAAGTTGATTTCACAGTACTAGTAGTACTTTTTTCATTTTTAGCTCACCTGAGCGAAGCTCAAGGGGAGCTTTACTAATCACTTTCTGTCCGTCGTCCGTCGTCCGTCGTCCAGCGTCCGTCGTCCGTCCGTCGTCCGTCGTCCGTCGTCGTCCGTCCGGCGTTAACTTTACATTATCGACTTCTCCTCCTAAACCACTAGCCCAATTTTATTCAAATGTTGGCTAAATGTTTATTACCTAATGCCAATTCAGATTTGTTCAAATGAAGTTGCCCCTCCTCCTGGGTGGTGCCACGCCCCCAAGGGGCACCAAAATCTTTGTAAATCTTCTTCTCATGAACCAGCAGTAGCAGAGACTTGATATTTGGTGTGCAGCTTCCTTTTGAGGTGTAGACTCAGATTGTTCAAGAGAAGTTTGTGGGGCTATACTTGGCGTTGTTATGAGAGGGGCAAAATTTTTTGCCCCGCCCAAAATTTCTATTTTCCAAACCGAGAGGCTGATTTGAACCAAATTTTATGTGAGGGCTTATTGGGTCATGAGTACTTGATTTATGCAAAAAAAAATTTTCTCGCAGCCCCGTGGGAACCGCAGGAGCTAAAAATAGAAAAAATTTAAAACGCCCATATCTCCAAAACTGCACGGCACTGAGAATTTTTATTTGGTGTGCAGCTTCCTTAGGACCAACAGAAAGGATTGGTAAAAAAAAATTGCCATCGGTTTTATCATAGGGTACAGTTTCGGGACTTTGAAAAAGTGCTGAGTCAGCACTTTTTAACACTGTAGGCAATGGGAAAAACATTAAAAAATCTTCTTCTCCAGATCCAGCAGGCAGAATCTTTTGATATTTGGTATGCAACATTGTAGGGTGGATCTGATTCAAGTTTGTTCAAATCGGCCCCCTGGGTTCATATTTGGGCTCAGTATAGGAGCCCGATTTCGAACTTAGTGCATTTCAGGCAAATTTCTTAAAAAATCTTCTTCTCCAGATCCAGCAGGCAGAATCTTTTGATATTTGGTATGCAACATTGTGGGGTGGATCTGATTCAAGTTTGTTCAAATCGGCCCCCTGGGTTTATATTTGGGCTCAGTATAGGAGCCCAAATTTGAACTTACTGCATTTCAGGCAAATTTCTTTGAAAATCTTCTTCTCCAGATCCAGCAGGCAGAATCTTTTGATATTTGGTATGCAACATTGTAGGGTGGATCTGATTCAAGTTTGTTCAAATCGGCTCCCTAGATTCATATTTGGGCTCACTATAGGAGCTCGAATTCGAATTTAGTGCATTTCAGGCAAATTTCTTCAAAAATCTTCTTCTCCAGATCCAGCAGGCAGAATCTTTTGATATTTGGTATGCAACGTTGCGGGGTAGATCTGATTCAAGTTTGTTCAAATCGGCCCCCTGGATACATATTTGGGCTTACTATAGAAGCCCGAATTCGAACTTAGTGCATTTCAGGCAAATTTCTTAAAAAATCTTCTTCTCCAGATCCAGAAGGCAGAATCTTTTCATATTTGGTAAGCAACATTGTGGGGTGGATCTGATTCAAGATTGTTCAAATCGGCCCCCTGGGTTAATATTTGGGCTCAGTATAGGAGCCCGATTTCGAACTTAGTGCATTTAGGCAAATTTCTTAAAAAATCTTCTTCTCCAGATCCAGCAGGCAGAATCTTTTGATATTTGGGATGCAACATTGTGGGGTGGATCTGATTCAAGTTTGTTCAAATCGGCTTCCTAGATTCATATTTGGGCTTAATATAGAAGCCCGAATTCGGACTTAGTGCATTTCAGGCAAATTTCTTAAAAAATCTTCTTCTCCAGATCCAGCAGGCAGAATCTTTTGATATTTGGTATGCAACATTGTAGGGTGGATCTGATTCAAGTTTGTTCAAATCGGCCCCCTGGGTTCATATTTGGGCTCAGTATAGGAGCCCGATTTCGAACTTAGTGCATTTAGGCAAATTTCTTAAAAAATCTTCTTCTCCAGATCCAGCAGGCAGAATCTTTTGATATTTGGGATGCAACATTGTGGGGTGGATCTGATTCAAGTTTGTTCAAATCGGCTTCCTAGATTCATATTTGGGCTTAATATAGAAGCCCGAATTCGGACTTAGTGCATTTCGGGAAAATTTATTAAAAAATCTTCTTCTCCAGATCCAGCAGGCAGAATCTTTTGATATTTGGTATGCAACATTGTGGGGTGGATCTGATTCAAGTTTGTTCAAATCGGCTTCCTAGATTCATATTTGGGCTCACTATAGAAGCTCGAATTCGAACTTAGTGCATTTCAGGCAAATTTCTTAAAAAATCATCTTCTCCAGATCCAGCAGGCAGAATCTTTTGATATTTGGTATGCAACATTGCGGGTGGATCTGATTCAAGTTTGTTCAAATCGGCCCCCTGGATTCATATTTGGGCTCACTATAGAAGCTCGAATTCAAACTTAGTGCATTTCGGGCAAATTTCTTCAAAAATCTTCTTCTCCAGATCCAGCAGGCAGAATCTTTTGATACTTGGTATGCAACATTGCGGGGTGGATCTGATTCAAGTTTGTTCAAATCGGCTTCCTAGTTTCATATTTGGGCTCACTATAGAAGCTCGAATTCGAACTTAGTGCATTTCAGGCAAATTTCTTAAAAAATCTTCTTCTCCAGATCCAGCTTCAGAATCTTTTCATATTTGGTAAGCAACATTGTGGGGTGGATCTGATTCAAGTTTGTTCAAATCGGCCCCCTGGGTTTATATTTGAGCTCCGTATAGGAGCCCAAATTTTAACTTAGTGCATTTCAGGCATATTTCTTAAAAAATCTTCTTCTCCAGATCCAGCAGGCAGAATCTTTTGATATTTGGTATGCAACATTGTGGGGTGGATCTGATTGTGATTCATGAACGTATTTATTTGTAAAGTTGATAGAATCTTAGACAAAATTTGCAGAAAAGATCTACTATAGAAGGGGTGGTATCCAGGGTGAACCGTTTACCCAAATCTAGCAGTACTAATGCATTATTCACACAAATCTCCGTTCAAATTTTATGACCCCTCATTGGAACACACGCATTCAGCTCATTCCAACAAAGGTCATATGCCATGTTTTCGAGACAAAGGAATAAAAATTTTAGTTATTCATGAAATTTTTAGGCAACTGTTGTCTGTTATTCACATTGCTTCATGAAATTTCAGTACTTTTAGAAGTTACCTCAGTAATCAAGGGTTAATTCCCCTTAATTAAATGTCGCCTCTAAAAAACAACCACTTTGCATATCTTACCTTTTTACCAGCATAACTGCCAAAACTTGTCAGCATTCTTCGCAAAAATCGCTAGTCAAATTTTAATTTTTGTCTCTTAAACATACATGTACTTATCGCTTGTAAATACCCCATTGGAATGAGCTTTTTGAGCTCATTCCAATGAGAGGTCGCACACCATGCTTTTTGAGTCAAAAAAGCAATTTTTTTAGTTATTCCAGAATTTCGTACGTAAAACACAGCTTTATGACTTCACATTAAAATGAGCTCTCTAAGCTTGTTCCAATCAACATTCACGCACTATGTCTTTCACACAAAAAATAAAATTTTCCATTTATTCAGGAATTTTGTTTGCAAGAACACTCTTACCCCCCCCCCCCCCCCCCCCCCCCCCCCACACACACAAACACACACACACACACACACACACACACACAAACACAGACACACACATCTAAAAGTTTGTCAGCAAAAAAACAGTTACTTCAATTTTTAAATGCATTATAGGAACAACTTGCCTAATCAAATTTAAATACTTTTGCATCATTCTGTATCTAGAACAAACCATTTACCATATCTTTACGCAAAATTCTCCAGCATCATTCACAAAAAAACACCATTATTTATATATTCACATTTCTGTCTCAAAAATATACCTGATCTTCCCATACCCCTATTGGAATAAGCTGTTTGAGCTTGTTCCAATGATGATAAAAAAAACTAATATTTTGGAAAATTTGTGAAAATTTTTGTTTTCTTGCATGCAAATATATACATGTAGCACATGGAAGATATCCACAGTTGGGGAGAGATGTCCAAGGCTATCTCTTCACATTCCTTGTTTGTGCTTCATGCTAAACCAGTTTGTCTGCAGAGATAAATTTGCTTTATTAAAAATCATTGGAGATTGGCCACACACCAACGATTTTAAATAAAACTAATTTTAGGTAACAAATGTTGAACTTCAAACAAAATCTATCACTCAACCAGTTAATGTTGATGAGGCATGACATGGTGAAGGTGACCTAAAATACTTCTTAGAGTCACTTTGTCAGGTGAGCGATTAAGGCCACGTGGGGCCTCTTGTTGTTGAAAGGGAGATGAAATGATTAACTTGTCTACTGATGAATATTAATTAACCACCTGCTGATTTAAATAACAAAGCTACCCACAAATCATTGCTGTATATTGATGGTCGCCACATTAAAATCAAAAAATAAAATATGAGCTCTTAATTATCAGTGTACAAAAATAGAGAAGGACCCTCCATCCAGAATATTGTAACAAACCCAACAAGGTAACATTGACCAATCTATCTGGAATATGCCTTTCGTGCTGAAAGACTTGGAACATTTGCCAGACCTGGCATTCATTAGGAGTGCAGGAGTGCTGCATGCCTACTGCATGCCTAGAAAAAATTAAGGCGGGCAATTTTTTGCACCCCTTGATTTTCTGGAATGCCAGACCTGTTTGGACTGCCTTTAAAGTCTATTATCATTTCATCCCCTGAGTTCCAATTGTCTTCTCTGTGCTTACTGGCACAGAGAACACATTGGAACTCAGGGGACGATTTGTCAATGTTGCATTGATTCGCCTTAATTCATGACCCATTCTGTGTTGCTTTTCGATAGATTCTGAGTGTAGAAGACAGTCACATAAGAATTGAATGCAACATTTTGAATAATGAGAAGAGTGTGCCAATTTTTCCACTATGTAGCTGAATGTAATACAATTTTTCAGTCACAATATTAATGCCTTGAATTGAATATAACCAAAATAGCATACAAGTTTTTGGATTGAAAATTTCAGGTGCAATTGCTCTCCCAAGCAATCTAAGGAGGGCAACTGTTTTGCACTCCTTGATTTTCTAGATTGCCAGGCCTGATTTGCACTATCTCTATCTTTAAGTTCTTACTTAACTCAATCATATACTAATGGGCTCGCCCCAATGGTGGACCATAAGCTATGCTGTTGAGGTAAAGAATGAGTAAAGAATAAAATTTTAATTGTGATGTTTGTGAATTGCACTGGCCGGTATTCAGTTGGTTGGTTATGTTGGTTAAAGGGCTGAAAATATTTGCACCAAAATGTGATTAGCAATTGTGCTTAAGTATGTGACCTTAAACACCAATAAATAAATTGTAACTTAGTAGGATAACTCGGTATGATATCCAATGAGACTGTCCTACTTTGGTCATGATCACGATGACCACCGGACCAGCATGTGACCTAGATTCCTTTAGCAAAGCCTTTGAGTCATTTTTATGAAGGGATTTCATTCTTACTGGGAAGGATGTCTCGTTTTTGAATGATTTTACTGTAACTTGGTAACTTTGGTTGACATATGTTAACCCAGACCTCAATTCCTTGGCACAGTCTACCAGACCTTCATTTAAAAAAAATCCTGGTGCGCTATACATCGCGTGCCAAAGATGATGCCACAGCACAGTTTCTTTGGTGATGCACCGATTTGGGAAAATGCCTCTTAGGGCACAAAAAGGAAAAAGGAGATGCAATTACGAAATAATAATATAAAGCACTGAACTAAAGTGCAAACTGGTTTAAATTTAATGATACAAACATTTCAATTTCTTACCACTAAATTTATAACTTTTAAGCATAGTATACAGTGGAATATTTAGCGAGGTACATGTAAATGCAGTTCAAAATCCTGGCAGCACAAGTGAAAATCAAAGCACCGTCTGGACTCGTGACGGGTCATTTTGGGGATCTAGAAACTGTTTCTCGATAAAAATTGCCAGGAATATAGCACACAGTGTTTATTCAGCCAATCAGGTCGTCTAAAAACTTGGGTTTAACGGGAATTCCTCATTGATGTAATCAACTTTGTGACAGTCACTGTCACGTGATCCTAACACTGTAATTTTATTACTAAAATTTCTTGGGAGTTTTAGCTGAATAACAGAATGAATTCTGTTCTTTTCCCCATGTTTACGTCTTCACCTATGGGTGGTTAGGCGTAGTGTTCTGCATCTACCATCTGATGTTCTGCAGTTTCTTCCCTGGAAGTCTCTGTTTTGCATCAGATAGTGTATTATTGGTAACTGATTTCGGGCCTGGGTGCCTGGAGTTTTATTCTAGTGTTTTTACACTTACTGTTTACATTTACAACAGCCCTCTGTGTGACGGGGGATTTTTTAAAAATAATATCTTGATGTTAATTTAATCATAACTAGATACATTATTATTGTTCGTAAGTGTTGCATAAATTGTTTAAAATATTTTTAAAATTTTTGTCCACACTTAGGCTTGGGATCCATTGGGGCTCAGCGTTACTTTTCAGAAACTTGGGCTGTTCTGAAAAAATATTTTTTCAAAATTTTTTGATTTCAATTATTTTTTCTATGTTAATGGATCATATTATTATGTATTTTGATTGTCAGGGGTTGGTGCGAGTACTTGGACTTTGTTTTCTTTTCACATTGAAAGGATTTTGATCAATTGTAATAAGAGGAAATCTTCCTCTGACTTTTATAATCATTGTATATGTAGTCAGTGTTCTCGCACTAGCTCCTGTTCTGTATGTGATAATTTCGATGACAACATGGGAAGCGTGTGTCACGGTATGTTAGCGGGGAATTGGACATTCCGGTCCTTTCCCCGCAGGGTCACTCTACTTTATCAATTTCTGTTTCAGACGATCAAGATTAGGGTGATGTATCCGTGATGTCTTCCAAAAGTGTGCCTCCGTCGTCACAATTAATGAAGAGCTAGCGGAAAAGTGCTCATGTAAATACGCCAATTGCCTAAGAGGACCCTAGTAGGTTCGACGGCCTTTGACGTCCGCTAGCTCGCCCGGTGTAGCGTCCATTCATCAAATGGTTCGGCAGCCGGGTTCGTCCGTTGCGGTCTAGAAGGAGTTTTGGGGTGATGCGAGCACTATAAATCAACCTAATGCACACCCAGTGACGGCGGATTAGAGGGAGAACGGAGGAAGCCTTTTAGTCCGGTTCCTAGCTCGTCCAGGTCCATCCGGACGGCGAGCGAGAGAGGCCCCTCTCTCGTACAACAACGTCTGGCCCCAGATGTTGTGGTACAAAATGTTTTCGCATTCGGAGCATACGTCCGCCGCTCGGGACGCTCCGACATATAGTCAGTCCAGAGAGACTGTCAATAAGGCTTCCTCATTCTCATGGTAGCGCACACGACCGCTCTTGGCTACGTGACCTCGGATATCCAGTCAGCTTCGTCAATCGGAGAATCATCGGCGACATACCATCCGGTAGCCAGGGACACGAGGCCTGCAGACTCCGGACGTTCGCATAAGAAAGTGTGCGGGAGTCAACGTACACGGAGCTTCCGGCGGCAATGCATCGTAAGACCGCTACTGCACAGGCCTCGGTGACGGACGTGCTATCCCAAATAGCACAGCTTATCGCAGCATCCCAGCAACAACTGAATCTGTCGCATCATGTATTATCCGACGATGCTGGGTCGGGACGCTACGCGGAAGCAGGTACGGACGTCCGAAAATTTCATCCGCTCCGACGGGATGCCAAAAGGGATTCGGAGGATTTCGAGCTTTCCCTTTCGGAACAACATATGCTGTTGTGTATGTCATCTGACTTTATCGTCTACAGGTTCTTTCGTCGGACCAGAATGCTGCGATGCCGGATAAGAAACTGATAGCGTCGGTGGACTTAGAAATTTTTTGGTTCGGTTCAGGGACATCGTCCCTCAGTTCCGACATAGTCCAATAATGTCACACAAACTTTCGAATTATTGAACGACGCTATATATTATTATTATATGCTTGCTATTACCAAGCATTCTGGTTTCTTGTTCGCAAAGTTACGGAGATGTCTTTCATAATGAAGAGCTAGCGGCAATAAGTGCTCATGGAATATGTCTATCGCCTAAGAGGTTCCTTGTAGGATCGACGGAGTGACATTCGCTAGCTCACCCGGTGTAGCATTCATTCATCGAATGGTTCGGCAGCCGGGTTTGTCTGTTGCGGTCTAGGAAGGAGATTGGGGTGATGCGAGCACTATAATAACTTTAGTACTCACCCAGTGACGACGGATTGAGGACAGATCGGAGGAAGCCTGTTAGTCCGGTTCCTGGCTCGTCCAGGTCCGTCCGGGCTGTGAGCGAGAGAGGTCCCTCTCTCGTACAACAACATAGGGGACCGCTTGTTGTGGTTCAGATATTTCGCATTCGGAGCATATGTCCGCCGCTTGGGACGCTCCGTTATATTGACAGTCCGAGAGACTGTCGATAATGCTTCCTCATCCTCACAATAGCGCACACGACCGCACATTGGCTACGTGACCTCGAGTATCCAACCAGTTTCGTCATGCAGTGATTCCACGGCGAACAGGTCATGCCATCCGGTAGCCAAGGGACACGAGGCCTATACACTCCGTTCGCTCGCATAATAGAAGTATACACGGGGTAACGATCACGGAGCTTCCAGCGGCAGTGCATCGTAAGACCGCTTCTCCACAGGCCTCAGTGACGGACGTGCTATCCAAGTTAGCACAGTTTATCGCAGCATCCCAGCAATCGACAGTTTCTCAGTCGGATCAGGAATTATCCGACGGCGCTGGGTCGGTGCGCTCCGCTGTTGCATCAGGTTCGGACGACCGAACGCTTTATAGGGTCCGACAGGATGGCGAAAGGGATTCGGGCGATTTCGAGTTCTCCCTTTCGGAACAACGGAAGCTGCCATACATTTCTTCCGGCATTTTCTTCCAGTGGTTGTTCCTTCGGACTACATTGCTGCGATGTTGGATAAGAGACTTATAGCGTCATTGGACACGGAATTTTGGATCAGTTCAGGGACATTGTCCCTGACTTACCGACGCAGTCCAATAATGTCATTAGAACATTTGTATTATTTATCGACGCTATATATATATAAGCCTGCTACCAAGCATGATAGTTTAGTTTCTTGTCCGCAATGCTCAATTCTGCCTTTTATCATTTCTAGGAATAATTTATTTTGGCAGAACAGGGCATACAGAGAGTTTATATGCGTCTAGACGGCGGGGTTAAAGACTGGAAATTATCTTTTTCGCCGTCTATGTCTTTTCCAACCACAATGTTGGAAACGACAATGATGTCTAATAGACTTAACTTAGACGCTTTATCATACGTAGTCCACCTTACTGAGGCGTTATCATTACGTCTTCAAGAGAAAGAATTCCGGGATATGATCCTCAATGTGATTTCTTTCAAGAGCAGTAGTTTGTCCACGTATAACTCCACCCTTCAGTGGCAACCTGGAGTTGGTTAACGTGACGCAGCCCTAGCTACATTCACACGCGTGGATAGTAAGGTGAAGAACTCTCTAAGAGTCGCTTCGGTCTCGGAGAAGCTTCTCTTCGACGGCAACTTTTCAGCAATCCATGAATTGCTCGATATACATGTTCTCTTGTCTATCTAGTGTAGCAAGAGATTCAGACTGGGGCAAACATTCGGTGGTTGACTCAGAGAGTGCCACTGCAGTTGCCAGATCCGAGTTTTATAATTATGATGGTTGCCAGTCAAACAGGTTGGGGTACAATATTGATCCCAACGGATTCGTAGTGCCAGGGTCTTTGGGTTCCGCAGTCTCTAGGCAAGCACTTATCTTCCACGGAATAATGTTTTTTAGGCTTGCTTTATGTCATTGGATGAACATTATTCAGAAACGCATGTCCAAATCCTGTCCGATAATACGACAGTAGTTGCGTATCTCCGGAACCAGGGAGGCACTCTTTCGATTCCGTTATTCAATTTAACGGAAAGAATCCTTCTGTTTGTTTTAGTACACCAAGTTCTGCTTCGGTCCGTCATATTCCGGGTCGTCTGATTGTATTACCGGACTCCCTTTCACGTAAGGGTCGCTTGTTGCCGTCAGAATGGACTCTCAACAAACAAGTATTCAATCAGATTTGCTATCAATGGGAGCGCCCAATGATAATTTATTTACGACACAACTTGCTAATCAATTGCAGACGTATGTGTTTGCATGTCCGGATCTCTGAGCTTATGTTGTTAACGCTTTATTGATCTAATAGGACGGAATGATAGGATATGCGTATCCTCCTGCACTGTTGTTTCAGCAAGTATTGCTAAGATAAACAACCACAATACATTTCTGTTGATAGCATGTCTGTCTTCACAGAGACCGTGGGTAAATTTACTCAGATGTCTACTGTGGGACTTAACGCGAAAACTTCCTCCATGAGAGGATCTTCTTTCGCTGGGGAAAATCGTGTCATCTTCATCACAACCCGCAAGGTCTCAACCTTCACGTATTCCATTGTGTGGTCCTTATTGCATTGTAAGCATTGTACTGGACGAGCTTTGGACGCGATTTCTTACTGTAGGAGATCCTCTTCTTCGCTATACTATGCGGCTAAAGTGGAGGCTCTTCCGTCATTGGTGTAGGGATCACTATGTTGATATTGTTGATCCCTCCATACTAGTCATTGCAACTTTCTAGTATACTTGTTTGACAAGATCTACTGCAGCCTGTTACTATTAAGGTTATAGGTCTATGTTATCTCATACCTATGCACTCTATGATAGTTTACAATTGAGTCTTATGTCTCTTTAAGTCAGTTAGTAACTTTTCGATAAATAGACTTAGAATCATTAGATTAAATTTCTATATGGAATTTAACTTCGGTTCTTATTTAGCTACTAATCATTTGAGCCTCTGGAAACAGTAGTTTTCAAATTCTGACCTTTTAGACAGTAATTCTGTTGGCTTCTCTTTTACTGAAGAGTCAGTGAGCTTCATGCACTATCGGTGGATGATTCTCGCTTTCGTAGTTTCGGAATCACTACTTCCTTTACTATTTAGGTTGGATTTTTGGTTAAGAGTCAAGCTCCTAATAAATATCCGGAACCTATTGTTATTAAGGTCCTTCCGTCTTCGTACGGGCATAGGCCTTTACTCTGTCCGGTTAGAGTTTACGTATTTATAAACAGATATCTGTTTATTACTACGGACGTAAGCTTCTTCTGTCTTTGATGCCTAATAGAAGGACGTTACGCTCCATTCTATTGCTAATGGATTCAATTAACTATCGGTACTGCTTAAGGTGTATCATTGACTCAGCAGTTGTGCTTGAGATTTCGGCTCATGAAGTAAGAGTTCTTTCTACATCTTGGGCTTACATTAATAGTGTCGCTATTATAGATTTTTGAAGGCTGCTCATTGTGCTCAGCCATCCACATTCATGAATTTTTATCTCAGAAATATCGAGTCCATTTCTGGAGGCCTCTATTGTTAGGTCTATTATCTACTGCTCAGAATGTCATTCACTTAACAGTTGCTACTATAGCTAGGTAGGCTGTCTGTTTCGGCAGTGACTCCGTTCTGCTGCCCTCTTCGCTCTGGGCTATTTGACCCAGGGCAAGAAAAAGGGGGGGGGGGAGGGTGTTCCCTTGGGTCACCTGTTTTACTATGAAAACAAGGGGATACCTCCTCCGGAGTTAGTAATTCTGAGCTGTTACTGGGATGGCTTTTTAGTGAGAAGTTTATGTTTTAAAAATTCATTCAAGTCTTAGTTTTTAAAGTATAGCTTTTGAATATAGCACGTGTCAAACGGACGTTATTATACAATCCTCGGACACTTTTAAGGAGTATAAAGAGTCTCTATTCTCTAGACTTACTTTATTTATTGGCTTACTTTAAAAATTATTAGTATAAGGATTATACTAGATATTAATAGAGTACATGGATGTATGATGCTCAATTTTGGAAGGTGTTGTATCTTTCTAATTTATCATAAATAAGAAAGATACATGTAAGGCCTAATACTTCTTTTTCCCTAGAGGGGATGACTCTATTTTATATAATTGAGTGTATTCCAACTTGCTCTATGTCCTAGGCCCTCCAGCCTTTCTACTATTCAGCTATGTCTGGGTCATTGGTACAGTATAAAAATGTTAAAAAATTTATAGTAATTTATATATTTTTTATACTTACCAATGACCCAGACAGGGATGGCCCTCCCAGGAGTTGGGAACTCATACCTCCCCACTGAGTACATAGCGCTTACCAGTCACTGGTTATAAGAATGATTAATGACGCCAATTTCGAAACGTCCTTGACACTGCGCATGCGCAGTAGAGGTGAAGTGTGGAGGGCCATTCAGGACATGTTTTCTTTGGTTTTAGATGCAAATTTTGGGGATTGGGGGGCAAAATTTGTGTTTGGCCCTATATTTTAAGAGTTAGCACCAGCTATGTCTGGGTCATTGGTAAGTATAAAAAATATATAAATTACTATAAATTTTTTAACTTTCGGGATATAAACAATGAATACGAAGGATAACAGGTACTGAGAAACGTTACATGTCCCTCGCAGACCAATATTATCATTCAGTGGCATGATGTATACGGCTAAAAAAAATAGTCGACTATGAAAAATAATAGTAGACTATAGCACCTTACGACGGTTATTCGATTAATCGAATAGGCAAGACAGCCAAGTGTTTACAGACATAGTTTCTGAAACTCTGACATTGTTGTTTCAACTAAAAAAGTAACTGCTTTTTTTCCACGTGCGCGATTGATCGTTCGCTGCAAATTGTAATTGCGTGAGCGATGGCACGTGAAAGCGATCGCGCGCCATTAAATGAAGATCTGAGTCTACACCTCAAATTGTTTTTATTTAAAACATAGCATGTGGAGAACAGAAATTAACATATTATCATCTCATCACAATTCTTATCTTATTTTGTAATCCTTTCATAAACATTGAACATGATAATGATCCTTTTCCTTAAACACTGCACAGTCAAGTTAAGCCACAATGTCATAGACACTTTCATTATACAGTGGAACTCCATTAAATGCATAGACTCTTTGTCAAAGAAAAATACTCAGTTATGCCACACAAAGTAGATCTTCTGTTTCTCAGGCCATTTTGTGTCGAAACTGCATGTGGCAGACAGTTTTTTATTTTATTTTTTATTTTTGTAATTATCAAAAGTTCATGTTGTTGGTTTGTTTTATGTTTTAGGCCTCATAATCTACAGAATAGCATGGGTTGTGGTGAATTTCTTCCCTTGAATGCAAGAAGGTTTGCAATACTGAAGCATTGCAAAGCCTTGTTTCACTCAATGGACAAATTTATCAATTTTATTAACTTGAGTAAAATATCAGACATGAACCATTTAATTTTTATTCTTTTAAGTTTGTGTTGGTTATAAAGAGAGCATGCGACAGCCAAAAGGACCAAGCAGGAAGGTCTGGGAAACAGATTTTAAACTTTGTTAGACCTTAACAAGAGTATACAATTAACAGGAATTGGGGAAGAGGGTAGGGGTGTGTTTTTGCTAGAAGTGTATTAGTGGATAAGACTTTCCTTTCCGAGAACTCTGAGAAACTCTTAAGTATTCATTCTAACAATTCATTCTATCACATTTTACATGTTTCAATGCCAATGGGGTGGGTGGTCCAGGAACAATGACGTAGACTGGTTGATAATCAACAAACAAAGAACAACATTAGTTGGTGCCTTGTTCCTCTCAGGGGATGATATGTATATAATGTCAGTACTGCTGAGTTTCACATAATAATTTATGATACGTGGTAAACTCGAGGTCCCAACTTATACCCAGAGCCAAATGCACTTTTTTATACCCCTGCTCCCCTTGATCATGGATGCCCTTGTAAATAAGTGTCAAAACCCCAAATTGTGCCAATATGATCCACTTTTCACTCAAGACTGTACTCAGTATTGGAAATATGACTCAAGGAAATTTGGCACATTTGGCCAGGGTACATAAAACTTGAGGGCTGGACACTCTCTCAACAGACTGGGCCTGTATGTCCTGCTGGGAGAGTGTAACCATGGCGGAAGTTGACTCGTTATTATATCTGTTTGCACATAATTCAGTCATGGGCACATCTAACTGTGTGACTCTAATCTGTGTGAGTTGCGAATAAATTTTTGAACAGTTAAAAAATAGATCTGTTACTGCTTTTGGATAATGTCGGGCTACCGTCCAATATTAACTACACTGCATTCAGGTTGGGTGCAAATTTTAGCAAGTCACCGATGACAATATTGTTATTGCAAATATCGAAATAGAAAGGACACACAGTGTAAGTAATATTCTTCATTCAGTACTCTTGTTACACAGACAAAGTGGGGATTCAGACACATAATTACTGAATTTGTCACCACGAAGGTCACTACAACCAGTTCGTAGTTTAGCTTGAAAGATGTTGTACTTTCTTGTGCCGATTGCGGAGCATGATGGAGGCTTATAAGAAGGCGGTGTAATGGACTTCCTGAACTCCACAAGTGATCAGCTGTTTCATACAGTCTCAAGAGAGAGGGTTCCAAATTCAGTGACAGGGAAGAAGGACAGTTTGAAGAGCTCTGTTTGACAATAAGGAACAAAATTCGATGAGTTACATAAATTATATTGGGATGTATCAGAAAGGCACGGTTGTAGCAGAGTTTGGAGAAAGGTTGTGCACTTCCGTTAACTATTTTATAGAATTTACACAATATCTGGAATTGACGTCCGCTTTCTAAGCTGCTCAAACCAATTTTCAACAAAAGTCGATCACGAGAGACGGATCTAGTCAGTCCGCTAACTATTCGTGCAGCATCGCAGCAAACATCTTCCACCTGTTTAAGTAGCACCACTCTACACAGGACTTCCGTATTCTAAGATTGGTAGTATGATATAGTTTTTCAAGTATTTTCATATTAAAAATATACTTAAAATTTCTCATTTGAGACAATCTCGAACACGCCTTTTTATATACGTTATTAATGTGTTCTGTCCAAAATAAATTTGATTGCAAAGTCAAACCGAGATGTTTGTGGGAATTAAAAAAATCGATTAATTCACTATTGAACAAGATCTTTAATTGGGGGATATTTCTACTAAGTGTAAACAGTAAATGAGGCCAGCCACTGATTAGCCAAGTCGCTTAGTTTTTCGAGTTCCAAATTCATCTTTGCTTGAACAATAGCAATGTCATGAGACGATAAAGTCAAACAGATGTCATCAGCAAAGAGTCGAGTAATTGAGTCTATTCTATCAACAGTGTCATTGATGAAAACAAGAAAGAGGAAAAGTATCCAGAACTGATCCCTGTGGGGCACCTGCCTCAATTTCCATGTAGCTAGTGTTACAACTATTTATCTTTACTCCCCATTTTCTGTCTATTAAGTAGCTATGAAGCCAGCAGAACAGTGGGCCTGAAATACCATACTGTTTTAATTTGAATATAAGGCCTTCGATGTATCACAGAAAACACCGCAAGTCTGCAAGTTTTTATCCACTGCGTCACAAAAGTTATGATAAACCTCTAACAATTGGAAAACTGCAATAAAAAATCTGGATTCTTCTATTGAGTAGTTGATAAAAAAAACAACAAGGTATAACATTTCTTGCATTTTCATCCGCACTCTACGGTTTATCAAATTCATTTACATCTTCAGACTGTTCTTTTAATTTTTCTTCATACTCTTTCTGTTATTCTCACGTTCTTCTCCAAAGGTGGTTCTTGGGCTGGTTTCTTGGCGTCTTCAGTTTGACTTGGTTTGGTGTCTTCGGCCAGAGCCTCGGCTACAGCTGTTTGTAGGATCTGGGTGTTGATGGCTGCATGTTCTTCTATCTTGGACTTCAGGGCATACCACTTATCTCGAGATAGTGCAATCCCAGTCTTGGTTGGATAAGGCTTCTGGTCTTTCCCCTCAAAAGTATCTTCGAAGGTGTGTGTTCAGTTCACCTTGGTACTGGGTGACGTTAGCATTATGTTCTTGGTGCCGTGTCGATACGTCTTCTCTGTTCAATGGTTCGATCGTGAATGATGACAAGTACATGTTACACCTAGTCTAATGTGTCTCTAATGGACAAGGTTGAAAACGTCACCCCATTTCAATAAATTTTGATCGACTTTTTTTGGTTGGGGTTTGTGTTTGTTTCCCATAGGATTCCGGGTTAAAGTTGGAAAATTTACAAAATTAATATAGAAGTCTATGGAAAAGAAACACAATGTACTTTTCCATTGTAAACTCATAGACAGAAAAAGTTTGATTCACTTCGATCTGATTGGTGAGTTTGGTGATGAGTTTGATCCTTAAACTATAGGACATGGTACTCGGCATTTTATACTGGCTTGGGAGCTACAAACCCCTGTCCAATGGCGATATGTCAAATAGCTCGAGTGCATTTCCACCCCACCCCCCTACAGTTTGTACTTACTACCAGGACCCTTTGTATGGAATAAAAATGCATGAAATGTTATATCTTGTTGTTTTTTTTATCAACAACCCACTAGAAGTACCCGGGTGTAGTGTGAAGTATGCGGATGTAAGGTTTCTACGACATGTATCCTCCGATAGGTATACTATAAAAGGTATCCTCAAAGGGTATCCTCAAATAGTACAATACCATGTCATAGGTATCCTCAACTATCGAGATGAGGATAAGAGGGATGGTAAATTATACCCCCCATGGCTTCAAACGATAAAAAGGGCATTCTCTGACCACAAATGTTTTTCAAAAAGGGCTTCTATGGGATGTGGGCGTTAGACACCGAGTTGAGGATAAGAGGGATAGTAGATTATACCTCATTGAGGAATTTTCGCATGGCCCTCATATGGCCTCATTCGATAGAAAATGGAACCAAAGGCCAGTCGTTTTTCAAAAAGGGGTGCTGGAATTGGGGCGCCCTGAGACGTAAGTTAAATACTCAGATGAGGATAAAAGGGATGGTAGATTATACCTCATTGAGGAATTTTCTCATGGACTCATACGATAGAAAAGGGAAGCCAAAGGCCAGTTGTTTTCAAAAAGGGGTGTTGGAATTGGGGCGCCACGGGACGTGGCAGTAAATACCCAGATGAGGATAAGAGGGGTGAGATATTACATCTCAATGAGGAATTTTCTCCTGGCCCTCATGGTCTCAGACGATAGAAAAAAGGGAGCTGAATTCATGTCGTTTGTTATTTAGGTGTGCTGAAATTGGGGCGCCATAGGACATGGTGGTAATAAAGTAAAGTGATTTACTTGGACGATCCGAGCAGACGAACCATATTTTAAGGTGTTCAGATAAAGAACAAAAATACCTAAAATAGGTTGATATGATGATATCTAGCCAGAACAAACCAGAAAAAACTAAATATAGTAACAATAAGCAAAATTGTCCCAACTGATAGGCTCTATGGGGGTATACTCCAGAACAAACGTACAGGATCGGTAGACAGAAACTATAACTTATAGATACAAAGACAGAAGCAGAGGATTCCAAAGGAAACCGAATAACAGGTTGAAACCGAGGATTGGGGAAAAAGTCTGAACTTCTAAAATAGTTGTCAGATCTATTTGGGTAATTTTATTGACCCTTATGAAATTGAACGCGCTTTGAAGCCAGTGTTCAGGTGGGGCCGAAAATTCTTGAGTCATTTTTTTGGCCACATATAAACTTTTTTTTAGCCACTCAAATATTTTTTACCCAACATCAGAGGGAGATAATATGGGAGATTTTTACCTACCAGAGATCAGTTTAATTGAAATAGTAAAGAGCAAAACTATTAACAGACACAACAATGACACAACTTATTTTCAAATACATGTAGATTTAAAAATTCTGTGACACTTCATATTCAACCATTTTCTGAAAGTGTCATCGAACTTAAATTCATCCATTGGTATGCCTTCTAAAGAAATTTTCATTAGAACATTAAGATAGTCAACAGAAAGTCTATTTCTGTGGCTAGTTTTGATGAGGTTTTGTTTAGAAAACGCCCTCCCACAGTCCAGTACTGAAACAGGAACTCTCAATACAAAGCTGCATCTGCCTCAAAGCTAACTGTACATAGTCATCGATATCATTTAAATCCTTCCTTCCTTCAGCAATTGCATGGAATTTTTTTATCTTGGATGAAAAATTGTCAAAAGTTATTTACTCTACTTATCAAATAACAACGTGTTTGTACGAGTAAATGACATAAATGTGAAGCCACTGAAAAGGCCTACACGGAGGTGTGAATACAGCCCTGCAACTAATTAATCCCACATGCCGTGTGAGACTCCGTGTGGGAATTACGTAAGCTGCATAAACTTTGCTGAACAATGTAATTTCTACCCAAGAGGACAAAAATATTCTTTAGCCATTTTTTTCTGCCAACCATTGACTTTTTTCCCCGCCACTTTTGATTTTTTTCCCAATTTGTGAAAATGGCTATCGACAGCGTGAACACTGCTCGAAGCACTACATACTACTATTATAAGCCCAAAATTGGGCTTCGCTAAGTCATTTTCGAGACATTTTTTTGTGATTTTAAGGGATTCTCGTCCCCCGTGGGAACCCCGGGATGTGAAGCAGTGTTTGTTTACTGTAGTAAACAAGCTCTGATTCACTGGTAAAATAGGACCCAGTCACTAATGCTTGGGGTGCAAGTCCTCTAAAATAGGCAACATGGGGTTTAAACGATTCACTGACCTTGACTTTATCTCCATGTTGTGGTCATGATTAGCCATTGTGCAGAAGTATGTGACCATAAACAACAATAAATAAATAAGGGATTCTCGTGTTATTTGTGGTAATTAGATGTATTACCCCGTTCAATCGAACACACTCATTAGAGGCCTATTGGCCCTAAAAGAAGGTTTTGGGTCACATAGAAACCACATGCTACCATAGAAACGAAAGTGGTGGCCTCCAGTATACAAAATGGACGACGGAAACAAGTATCAGCCTAACAACATGCGCTGCACATGCTCACTGACACCACGTATCACTATGGTAATAGCACCACAACATAGCCGCTCACAAGGGCTACCATGACAATCCAACATGGCGCCACTGGTTCACGTGACATGACATCACTACCAAGGTTCTGCTCCGAGGTCCTGCTGATGAGGCCTGAAACTTACATGATATACTACTAATGTGGTATGTTTTCTACAATTATATTAATTAACCCCCATCTAGACTGTAGAATTAATTATTTTTAGGTGGGGAAAGCACTCCCAGTCAACTCAATGAGTAGGCCACTTGCGCGCCATTTCAAAGGAGAATGAGTATGATACTTAAGCGTAACCAATGTCAATTTATCGGAGAAATGTAAATGTACTTTACGGTATAATACAGGTTGTACTATTCACAGTAATCAACTCTTTTTTTCAGTTACTTTATTTTTTAGAAACATCTTTGCAGGAAATAAGTTGGAGAATGAAGTCGAAAGGTGTATATTCTTTGCTTTCAATGTCGTTGGAGCCAAGACACCTCCGATATTAAAATCAAAAACGTGACATTTCCCATTTCTCCTTCACAGAATGTGATATGCAATTTCGATCCTGGTTTTTGCCATTCACGGTTTATGAAATCGTGTATTGGATGAGTGATTTTTACACAAGTGAAATTCCGTCCCCGGAAACACGTCGGCATTAAGTCGGGAGAATGGTGTTTGTTTGGTCAGAGGTTTTCTGCATGCTTTTCTTTAACTTCCTGTCAGAACTCAACCTGCAGTGCATCCATGCTGTTTTCAATTCATTCGTGTTTTTGTTTTTCGTACTGAATGAGGGAGGACAAACAAATACAAGGCTAGAATAACATGGCAGTTTCGCTAAAAACTTCATGTGAATACATTGGTTAAACAATATTCAAAATCTCAACTTATGTGTTGTATGTACTAGAGCTTTATTCTTTAGATTGTTTGCATATGTAGGATTTTTTTAAGGTTTATGGTTAAAAGTAGCAATAATCTTTGATTTTTCTTGGACTGTGTTACTGTTACCCTCGTCCAACAAAACTGTGGTCAAATGCAGGAAATTTTCTCCAAACTCCAACAGTGGCCAAAAAGAAGTAACCCAGATAAATTATATACCAAAATGTTTGAAATGAATCATAGACCATGCGAAAACTGAAATTTGCCACGGAACTACTATCATGTGGTTGTGAGTACTATGTGTATTGGCATAAGTAAAAGACCAAAATGTTGACAATGTAATACCGTAAGTAAGGAACATTTATTTACTTGGAAATTCAGCCTCCGATATTCCATGAATACAAATTAAATTATGCATCAAAATGAAGGTTGTGATGTATAGAACACAAAAAATATATGAAATCAACTCAGAGTTGACAGCAGGCACTAATGGTTTCTGAAAGTCTGCGACCGTATACATACCAGAACAGAAAACAAAATAATCTTTCAGGCAAACAACTCAGGCCAAATGTACTTGATATATCCAAGAATAAAGCTAGGACATCAAAATTCTTCCAAACGCAGCAACAAAGTTGTGTGGGGGTAAATTCCAAAACTCTCGGCTTTGTTTACATTGTTGGTTTATTTAGATTTTCGGACAAGGTCATCGGGCCGAAAAAGCATAGATATACATTGCCGTCTAAAATCAAATAATGAGAAACATCGCCTTAACATTGCATACTATTGTTATATGGAGACTGCACAGTTGCTATATTACTTGCAAGGTATCATCATATTATCATGACACCTGTTGGAATTGCTTAGAATTAGGATTTTGTGTTTTGACGAAAATTCATGGTATCGAGTTATTTGCACATGTCCGTTGAACGTGGAATCCATCTTCAGCAAAAAATGCAAACAGTGTTGTCCTTTTCCCAAATGCATTGCTATTGCTGCATCATAAAGTGTTTTGAATGCCTTGCTTTGTTCTTGGATATCCGAAGCACATTTGGCCACAAGTTGTCCTTTCGGAAATATTTTATTTTCAATTCTGGTACGAATACGGTAGCAGACTTCCAGGAACCAGTGGTGAACAAATCAAAGTAAACAAATTTCTCTTACATGTATAGCACCTTAAGGTGCTATATAAGTAATGGAATTTTGTTTATTTTGAAATTCCCACATCTGATATTCCTTAAATTCAAATTAAATATACACAAATTATACACCAAAATGAAGGTTGGGAGGTAGAGAACATGAAAAATATATGAAATTGTGACGGATTTGGTTTGGGTGATTCGATGTACGGACATTACTTACCCTATAGGTGTGTCGTAAGAAAATAATTTACCCTGAATTAGTTGTTAGTCTTTATCTATAATCAGTTTTATATGGAAGTCCTTGTTAATTTGGCCCTATTTGGTAAGTTTTTAGGTCAAACGGGCTTGTTTCCCATTTTCGGTGTTGGCTTGAATTGTCCACCATTTTGCTGTCACAGCTGAATGTCTTTTGCAAGCTGGACTCTGATTGGTCTGTATTTTTTTAACAGGACCAATCGGAGCCCGGTTTGCGGGCGGTGTTCTGTTGTGCAGTACTGCTATTCGTGCTAGCTATTTTATTGGTTGGATTTTGTCAGTGAGGATAATTCTTGAATTGTCTCCCCTTACTGTGTATAAAAGCCATGTCGCGGCGCATTCAAATCACTTAGGTTGTGACTTAAGAACCTCCAGGTTCGATCTACTTCCTAAGGACTTTTAGTCTCTCGCCCTTGGGTATATTGGGTGCTGGGTGGTTTTAGAAGATTATTTTTTTATTTTGGCTAGTTTAAAACTAAATTGTTAGGATGTGAGTGGAGAGGTCCAACCTAGGTCAAAACCATTTAACATCTGTTTTCTTGGTGAATGAACAACACAAAATTCCCCACTTATGCAAACATGAAATTCATTACAGTCTGAGATATTATTTATCAGAGTTTCGATTTGACTAAACTATTGAATTGAATACCTGTTCATTCGTCCATTTGTTTTCTGTTTTGTTGACACTTATAGGGCCTCATGTAAGGTTTGCTGAGGTTGTCTGTGCATCACCCTATGCCTTCTCCTAATTTATAAAAGAAAGGGGAGGTCACTTGATGATGCACAAACAGCTGATTTTGTATTGAATTGGCCCAGAGTGGTACATCGAATCATCAAATTGAAACCGTCATACTCCTTCAATATGAATCTCTATTAAAATAGAATATCACTGTTATTCCTGTGTTGTTCCATATTTTGATGTGTGTCCTCTCATCAGCCATAGTTCAAGAACATACTAACTTGAGTGGGTTAACCAACGGTAAGAGGGTTTGGGAGTTTCTGTGGGACATTTAGTCTACCCTGTACTGTGTCAGGTTACATTTTTGGCGCTGCGAGCAGGGTTCTTGAATAGAAACCATAGCTACGGGAGGAGAGTATTCATTCAATACGGATGTTAAGACCCCAGTGGGTGGAACAAAATTAAAAGGGAAAAGTGTTGACTTTGAAATAGAAGAAATTGAGACTCAATTTTGTGCTCTTACGTTAAACTATGAGCGGTGTCAACAAGAATATGATAAACAGATTGCCTCTCTTGCTCGTAAAAGGGATTTAGATAGTAGAAGGCCAAATCAAACATCTAGTTTTAGGCATGACACTTTGGATTCGAGGAGTCGTGATAATTCACCCAGGGGATCTGTGTCCTCGTGGATGGATCACCCTGTTAGAAAAGAAAAACAGCCTGACAAATTTGATGGGAAAAGCACTGAGCTGAAAGACTTTTTGGTTCATTTTGAGCAAGTTACTGACTGGAATAAATGGAATTATTGGGAGAAGGGGCAACAGTTAATAATGTGTTTAAGAGGGGAGGCTCAAAAATTATTAGGAGATTTAACAGAAGGGCAAAGGAAGGATTATAAAACCCTGAAATTAATTTTAGAAAAGCGGTTTAATCCATTAGAACTCCTTACAGCTCATAGGTGTGAATTTCGTTCTAGGAAACGTTTGAAGAATGAATCTCTTTCTGATTATGGATATTCATTACGTAGGTTAGGTTGTCTTGCATTTCCTGATATGACATATACTGATAGGGAAATTAATGTGACTGAACAATTTATAACTGGTTTTGGGACATCTACCATTCGGGAGCACAATATTTTTCATCATCCTAAAACTTTAGATGAAGCCATTTCTTTGGCAACTGAGTTTGAAGCAGTACGGGGCCCACAGTTTATGCTAAATAAGCCCAAATATGACATGAGTGAAGACTTGGTGGGTATAGTGAAAGAACCTATTGTAGCTGGTTCAAGTATGATTTCCACTGAAGGTCAAAATCAGGGCTCTGAAGAGCTAATAAAGCTCGTGGGCCTCATGAAAGATTGTGTTGATCAAATGGTTAAATTTAATAGTAATAGAAGAGGGAGGAAACGCCCACCTAATCTTTCTTCAATCGAGTGTTATATCTGTCATCAGTTGGGCCACCTGTCTTATAATTGCCCTAATAAATCAAAGACAGATTCATCAGTTAACAATAAACAATACCAAAAGGGAAACTAAAATGGATTGCACCAGAGACCCTAAGTGTAACCCAGGTGGAAACTTTGAAAAATGGGTCAGTAGTTAAACTTAATACAGTTGGCAAATCATGCATTTATGCTCCTGTTGCTCTGAAGGATCAGGAATCTTGGTTTCTTGTTGATACTGGTTCTGTGTATAGTTTGTTGTCTAGGGATTTGTATTTGTGCTCGGGTGGTAGTATGGCAGAGTTGATTGACACAGATGTTTCGTTGGTAACTGCTAATGGTGGTAATTTGAATGTTTATGGAAAAATTGAGCTTCAGTTGTTTCTTGATGGAATTCTCTTTGATCAAGAATTTGTTGTTACAGATTTAGGTGATCTTAATGGTATATTGGGCGTAGATTATCTGGAGCAGAATGATGCAACAATTAGAATTTCCAAAGGCTTACTACAGGTAGCCGGGAAAACTGTGAAGTTAAAGAGAGATTTAGCCCCTGTTTGTGCAAGAGTAAAATTGGCTAAAAATATAGTAGTTCCTGCTGATGCGGAAGTTGTAGTAAGGGGATATGTGGATGGACTGAGAGATCAGAGTGCAAATAATTTGTTAGAACCTTTCAAATTTTTGAACCAAAAAGGTCTTTTAGTAGCAAGGTCACTAGTAAACCCTGAAAAAGTTCTGTTTACAGTCATGAATAGAACTGATAAGCCAGTTTGTGTTACAAAGCATACTACTGTTGCAAGTTTACAGACAGCTGAAGTGGTGCATTCGAGTCAAGGGTGTTTTGAAAATTTGTCCCTAAAGCTTCCTGAGTTTTTAACTTCTCTGTATCAGAGGTCTTCGGAAAAACTGAATGAAGAACAAAAGCGTGAGCTGTGCCAATTTTTAATTGAATTTCAGGATGTGTTCAAGTCCCCTGAAGGGAAAATGGGGAGGACAAAATTGGTCAAGCACAGTATTAATACTGGAAACTCTAAGCCTATTAAAATTCCACCTCGTAGATTGCCGTTTGCTCAGAAGGCAATAGTCGAGAATGAAGTTGCAAATATGCTTGCAAATGATATTATAGAGCCCAGTGAAAGCCCCTGGTCTTCTCCTTTACTCTTAGTTGCAAAGAAAGACGGGACTTGGAGATTCTGTGTTGATTACAGGCGCCTTAACTCAGTGACTGAGAAGGATGCATACCCTCTCCCGAGAATTGACGAATCACTCGATGCATTATCAGGTTCAAAGTGGTTTAGTACCCTGGATCTTGTATCTGGATATTGGCAATGTGAAATGGAGGAAAAAGATAGGTCCAAAACTGCATTCGCTACACATATGGGACTATTTCAATTTAAGCTCATGAGTTTTGGGCTCTGTAATGCCCCAAGTTGCTATGAAAGGCTTATAGAACTGGTTTTAAGAGGGTTGAGGTGGGAGAAATGTTTGTGCTATCTCGATGATATTATTGTGTTTGGTACCACCTTCAATGAAGCCCTCCAGAATCTTCGACTGGTGTTTGAACGATTGAGGAAAGCAAATTTGACGTTGAAACCTTCGAAATGTACATTATTTCAAAATCAGGTATTATTTTTGGGGCACTTGGTATCTGATAAAGGGATCCAGTGTGATCCCGATAAAATCAGATGTGTTGAAGATTGGCCTGTACCGAATAATGTGACAGAAGTTCGAAGTTTTCTCGGTTTAGCCGGATATTATAGAAGGTTTATTCATGATTTTTCAATGGTAGCTAGCCCTCTTACCCAATTAACAAGAAAAGGGAAGAAATTTTGTTGGACATTTGATTGTCAAGTGGCTTTTGAAAAATTAAAAGAATTACTGACCTGTTCTCCTATACTGGCTTATCCAGATACTTCTTCAGAGTTTATTTTGGACACTGATGCAAGTTTAAATGGTATCGGTGCTGTTTTGTCTCAAGTGCAGAATGGGCAAGAAAAGGTTATTGCTTATGCAAGTAGGACATTAAACAAACATCAGGCTAGATATTGTACCACTTACAGAGAATTGCTGGCCGTTATTACTTTTATCAGGCAGTTTAGGCATTTCCTGTGGGGTAGACATTTTACAGTGAGGACTGATCATGCCTCACTGAAGTGGCTTAAAAATTTTAAAAACTCGGAAGGGATGTTAGCTAGGTGGCTTTCTATTTTAGAAACATATGATTTTAAAATAGAATATAGAAAGGGTAATTTACATACAAATGCTGATAGTTTGTCTAGACGGCCTCCAAGCTATTGTAAACGTCAAGATTGCCCTGAATGTCATTCTAAAAATAGTAGGGTTCATCACTCAAGAAAGTTAAAATCAAAGGAGCAGCTAGATTGCAAAGATTCTAAAGATGAATCGGCACAAAAACTGACAGCTCCTGTTAGGGTGTTGAGTGAGGATTCTCCTATAGAAGATTTGTCTGATGATGGAGATTCGTCGGTTTACGACTCTATTGTGTCTCAGATGCCCCCAGAGGAGACAATTCTGACACCTAATTGGGTAGAAGCGTGGTCGCACCAAGAAATAATGAATTGGCAAAATAATGACTCTTCTTTAAAACAAATAATAAAATTAAAAGGAGAGTATATCAGTAAACCCTCTCGTCATATTGTCAGAGATTCTCCTGCAGCAATAAAAACTTTGTGGGGTATGTGGGAATCTTTGGAAATAATAGATAATTGTTTGTATTTTAAGTGGAAAAATTCTGAGAAAACACAGACTTGTTTGCTTGTAGCACCCCAGGAAATAAGAGCTAAAGTATTTGATCAGTTACATAAAGATAGGACATCTGGTCATTTAGGTAGGGACAGAACATTGCAGTCAATAAAGAAAAGGGTATAATGGCCGGGTATGTCCACAGATATTAGACGTTGGTGTAGACAATGTAATGAATGTGCAAGAGCTAAGCCTGGACCTGGACGTGGAAAGTCAACCTTGTGTCAATCCATTGTAGGTGCACCATTAGATTGCGTAGCTGTGGATATAGTTGGCCCCTTGCCCATCACACCGGATGGAAATGAATATATAATTGTTTTGTGTGATTATTTCACCAAATGGGCCGAAGCTTATGCAGTACCAAATCATACTGCTCTGACTGTAGCGGATAAGCTGGTGAATGAATTTATCTGCCGTTTTCGGGTTCCAAAACAACTCCACTCAGATCAGGGGAGGGAATTTGAATCCAAGTTATTTTCTGTCTTGTGTAAAAAATTAGGTATTGACAAAACCAGGACTACTCCATACAGACCTCAGTCTGATGGTTTGGTCGAGCGGTATAATCGAACTTTGCAACAGATGTTGGCTATTTATGCAAACAAAAATAGAGATAACTGGAATGATAATTTGCCCTTTGTCCTTATGGCATATCGTTCAACAATTCATGAAAGCACAGGAAGTTCACCAAATCTTCTTATGTTTGGACATGAAGTGTTATTACCACTTGATTTAATTTTGGGGAATCCACCACAATCACCTTCATATGCTTGCCCTGTTGAGTATGTTGAGTGGTTAAGAAGTATCTTGAATGATACGTTTGACCATGTACATGAAAATCTCAAACGTGCAGCAAGTAAACAAAAGAAATATTATGATCGAGGGTTAAAACCCAGGCAGTTTGAGTCTGGTGATTTTGTTTGGAGGTGGTACTCTCCGACAGCTAGTATGAAATTGGGCATGGGGTGGATTGGTCCATATAAAGTTATACGGAAAAGTACTGATGTCACTTATGAATTAAAACGTAATCCAGAAAGTAGGATGGTTGTGATTCATGTAGATCACTTGAAAATTTATGAAGGGCTGTTGCCACCTATAAATTGGGAAATTACCTCCTCAGAGGATGTGGATATTGCAGTAGAACCTGTAACAGATGAGATAGAATTAGAATTATCAGAGGAGGATGATTATTCGTCATTTACTCTCCCTCCTATCAATGATGTGCCTGAAATTAAAAGAACTCGCTGTGGGCGTCCTGTTAGGAAACCCGTTGTTTATTCACCTTGAAGCAGAAGTCTTGTAAATACGTTATTTAAAGCATTTTTTTTTGACGGTGATACGTATTTTAATAATTAAAAAGAGCAAACAAGGTGCTCGAGACTGAAAGGTTCCTGGAAGAGTAGTTTATAAAATGTTTCGTTTTTATTCTTTTCAAATGTCTGCTGAGTTTTCTTACTCTATGGGTTATTTCAACTAATATTTTGGCAGTGTATGGTCTTTTAAAGCTCATCAATGAGAGCAGTTGTATTATACAACTCCGTAGTTGATGATGAATTTAAGAAAAAATTAGAGGGTCCAAAACTGCCCTGCCCCAATTAAATTCAACTTGGCATGGTAATACCAGAGAGCATTCATTGAGAGCAATTACAATTATGGTAATTCCGTAGATGAAATATTTCTTGGATGGTATGCTTGGTTTGAATACAAAATTTTAAATAAAACTTTTGATTCTGTGAAAGGATGCCGTAAGGATGTAGGATATCTGGTTACGGTTGAGTGATCTTTGGTTGGTCTGTGGTGCTGGCACCGTTAGATCCATTATGCTAAAGAATGGGTTATACACGGAAATATTACTGTATACATGTTATTGTGTTAGCAATAAAAAAAAAAATAAAATAAAATAAAATAAAAATTATCATTGAAATTAAATATAACTCTGGAGACTGGAACGTCGGCAGCATTGAAGGGAATGAAGGTACTGTTTTGTTTTAGAATGGATGAATTGGAAATATCAGTCTCTTGTAAAGAGTTAGGGGAATTGGATAAAGACTTGGAGATGGAGTGGCCAGATGGTGGGATGACGTGACCAGTTGACAAGTGTGGGCCTCACCATTTTAGGGTATTATCAGCATATAGGGCTCACTTTCAAAGGTTCCATATTGGAACCGTCAGATTGTGGGGTTGTCCAGTTGATAATTGCAGTATGATAGACGTGAAGAAGACTGAGGTCAGGAGGCATCTTCAAAAGAAGCATCATATGGAGGAGAGCCAAATTGAATTACTAATGGATACTGTAACCTCCATAGAGAAACCAAACTCCAAATATGTAGATCCAGAAGGATTTCGGTGTCCACGACCGATGGTGCGAAGGGTTGATAGAATGGAGGCAGCAAAGAGGAGGCGGGAAGACACAGCGATGGCTAGCCATGATTTGTCAAGAGACGATGTAGATGCTAGAGACGTTCGAATTGTCATCGACGCAGATGGAGTGGTAGAGAAGAAGAGATGTCCCCTCTGGAATGCCTGAACATTCTTTTGTATTTTTTTTTTAAAATTGTAAATTTTATTGTAAGAGGGGAGGAGTGTGACGGATTTGGTTTGGGTGATTCGATGTACGGACATTACTTACCCTATAGGTGTGTCGTAAGAAAATAATTTACCCTGATTTAGTTGTTAGTCTTTATCTATAATCAGTTTTATATGGAAGTCCTTGTTAATTTGGCCCTATTTGGTAAGTTTTTAGGTTAAACGGGCTTGTTTCCCATTTTCGGTGTTGGCTTGAATTGTCCACCATTTTGCTGTCACAGCCGAATGACTTTTGCAAGCTGGACTCTGATTGGTCTGTATTTTTTTAACAGGACCAATCGGAGCCCAGTTTGCGGGTGGTGTTCTGTTGTGCGGTACTGCTATTCGTGCTAGCTATTTTATTGGTTGGATTTTGTCAGTGAGGATAATTCTCGAATTGTCTCCCCTTACTGTGTATAAAAGCCATGTCGCGGCGCATTGAAATCACTTAGGTTGTGACTTAAGAACCTCCAGGTTCGATCTACTTCCTAAGGACTTTTAGTCTCTCGCCCTTGGGTATATTGGGTGCTGGGTGGTTTTAGAAGATTATTTTTTTATTTTGGCTAGTTTAAAACTAAATTGTTAGGATGTGAGTGGAGAGGTCCAACCTAGGTCAAAACCATTTAACATCTGTTTTCTTGGTGAATGAACAACACAAAATTGCCCACTTATGCAAACATGAAATTCATTACAGTCAGATATTATTTATCAGAGTTTCGATTTGACTAAACTATTGAATTGAATACCTGTTCATTCGTCCGTTTGTTTTCTGTTTTGTTGACACTTATAGAGCCTCATGTAAGGTTTGCTGAGGTTGTCTGTGCATCACCCTATGCCTTCTCCTATTTTATAAAAGAAAGGGGAGGTCACTTGATGATGCACAAACAGCTGATTTTGTATTGAATTGGCCCGGAGTGGTACATCGAATCATCAAATTGAAACCGTCATACTCCTTCAATATGAATCTCAATTAAAATAGAATATCACTGTTATTCCTGTGTTGTTCCATATTTTGATGTGTGTCCTCTCATCAGCCATAGTTCAAGAACATACGAACTTGAGTGGGTTAACCAACGGTAAGAGGGTTTGGGAGTTTCTGTGGGACATTTAGCCTACCCTGTACCGTGTCCGGTTACAAAATCAACTCATAGAGTTGACAGCAGGCACCACTAGTTCCTGGAAGTCTGCT
Organism: Pictodentalium vernedei; assembly: GCA_031216915.1. Taxonomy (NCBI): domain Eukaryota; kingdom Metazoa; phylum Mollusca; class Scaphopoda; order Dentaliida; family Dentaliidae; genus Pictodentalium; species Pictodentalium vernedei. Next base: position 223,309,590 of record CM062289.1, on the reverse strand, counting down.
ACTGTATTCATTATGTGTACACGCCATACGAAAAAATTATCCCAAAATCGAATGAGTGTGTTATGTGTAATTACTTAATGTCAGACGTCCACTCACTAATCAGTGTTGATTGGACTGTATCGGGGAAAAGATTCGCCAATTAACATATTAATTTCTGTTCACTAAATCTTTTTTTTTGTACCTGATACATTTTGTTTGGAAATTTTGTATATCAAATAAAATCTTTAAAGGTGAAAATCGGTTCGGTAAATCCTGTTATTTTGTGTGATAAATTTGACCCAAAAAATGAGAATTTCACTGATCACGTGCCATCAATTGGATCTACATTGCATGAAATATTCTGAAGTCATTGGAGACCGGCGAACAAACTCGGGGGAATCCAAATCATATATCAGCGAAAATTTTATTTTAATATGAAAACACATCGAAAATCTCACGAATTAACGAACAGATATTTTCAATTCCTATATTAAACCGCAGTACAGAGCTCTGGAAATGAAAGATATGGCATTTGTATCTGAATATTTTATTAAATGTAGGTTTTAGAAATTTTCTGACTGAAAAATATAATTGCTAATCAGGGACAGTCTCTGAAAGATTTTTCTCGCGAAACATTAATTGGTTATGTAATCCTTCTCACGTGACCGCACTAAAACAGTTTTTCATACCCGGTCGTTTCTACACAAATGACGGGGTATTAACAAGTGCGGTTTTGTATACAATGTACACGTAATGTGTACCAGAACTTACAAAATTATATTTCCTGAAAACAACTTGCGGCCATTTGTGCTCCACATATCCAAGAACAAAGCTAGGGCATCAAAATCCTTCTCAACACAGTGACAGGGTTGCCATATTCTATGCAAGTTATGACACCTGGTGGAATTTATTAGAATTTTGATTTTGTTTTTTGATGGAAAGTCTTGGTATCAAGTGATTTGCGCATGTCCATCGAGCATGGAAACCATCTTCAATAAAAAATGCAGACAGTGTCGTCCTTTTCCCAAATGCAGTCCTATCGATGCATCCACAAATGTTTTGAGTGCCCAGCTTTGTTCTTGGATATGTGAAGCACATTTGGCCACAAGTTGTTCTCAGGAAATATTATTGTATTATCAGTTCTGGTACGAATATGGTAGCAACATTTCAGGAACCAGTGGTGCCTGCTGTCAACTCTACGAGTTGTTTATATATGTGTTTCGTGTTCTATACATCTCAACCTTCATTTTGGTGTATAATTTGTGTATATGTAATTTGAATTTAAGGAATATCAGAGGTGGGAATTTCAAAATAAACAAAATTCCATTACTTATATAGCACCTTAAGGTGTTATACAAGTAAAACACATTTGTTTACTTTAAAATTTCCACCTCAGAAATTCCATAAATTCAAATTCAGGTGCTATATGAGTGAAGGAAATTTATTTCCTATGAAGTTCCCACCTCTGATATTCCATAAATTCAAATTACACATACACAAATCATAAATCAAAAGGATGGTTCAGAAGTATAGAACATGACAAATATATGGAAACTCACAGAGTTGACAGCAAGCACCAGTGGTTCCAGGAAATCGGCTACCTTATCTGTACCAGAACTGATAATAAAATAATATTTCAGGAGTACAATTGGTGGCCAAATGTGCTTCGGATAACCAAGAAGAAAGCTGGGATATCAAAATTCTTCAAAACGCAGGGACAGAGCTGCGTAGGGGTAAATTCCAAAACTATTGGCTTTGTTCGCATTGTCCATCTGTTTATATTTTTGGTCAAGGTCATCGGGCCAAAAAGGAATTGATATACAATCCTGTCTAAAATCAAATAGTGTGAAAGATCGCCTTAATACTGTGCAATGTTAACATATGGACACTGCACAATTGCCATATTACTTGCAAGGTATCGTGACACCTGTTTGAATTTCTTAGAATTACGTGATTATTTTTTCGATGAAAATTCGTGGTTTTGTGTTTTATGGTCAAGTCCATCGGTTATGGAACCCATCTTCAATACCAAAAAAACCCCGCAAACTGTTCTTTCCCCAAATGCAGTCTGCCGCTGCATCGTAAAGTGTTTTTAATGCCTAGCTTTGTGCTTGGATATCTGAAGCATATGTTGCCAGAAGTTGTTCTTCTGAAATATTATTTGGTTATCAGTTCTGGTACGGATATGGTAGCAGACTTCCAGGAATCATTGATGCCTGTCATCAACTCTGTGAGTTGATTGCATAGTCGTCAACCCTGTGAGTTGATTGCATATATTTGTCGTGTTCTTTACACCACAGCCTTAACTTTGGTGTATAATTTGTATATATTTAATTTGAATTTATGGAATATAAGAGGTGGGAATTTCAAAGTAAACAAATTTTCCTTACTTATATAGCACCTTAAATATACACAAATTATACATCAAAATGAAAGTTGTGAAGTATAGAACACGTAAAATATATGTAATCAACTCACAAGGTTGACAGTAGGCATCAATGGTTCCTGGAAGTCTGCTACCGTGTTCGTACCAGAACTGATAATAAAATATTTCAGACATCCAAGAATTTATGGTTACAAACAGTCGTGTGACCGATTTCGAGAATGACGTTTTCAACTCGAAGATTATTTCTTTTTCGTGTAATGTTTGGGGACGTTTGTGACACATCACAGATGAAATTTTAAAATATGGTTTCTCAAAGACTTGATTCTGTCCTGGTACTCCGGCTTCCTCCACCCGTAAAACAGTCTAACAGGAGGTGACCCTGGCTATCGACATTGTCATTAAATCCCAATAAATAAATAAATTTCCCAAAGACTGAAGTTCGAAGTCACTTATTTGAAACTCGGTCATTGGGATTGCCTATCTGTTTGTGATTGTTGAAGCTGGTATGCTTATAGCATTTGAAGTTTTTCTGTCAGCAAACTCATAAAAATAGTTTTTCTTTCGTGAAAAAAGTGAATATATTCCATTTCCTTGTATTCTAGTCATTATTTTGATAAATAATATGCCTTTCTTCACTGTTTTCAGTTTTTCGGGCACTGGTGAAAATTTTCCCAAATGTTTTGCTGGACGACGACTTAAGATCTATGGGACCCTGTCAGTTTCCTTGTATAGACAAAAATAAGATCTAAAACAAGTTAAGGTGCTATATAAGTAAGGGAAATTTATTTACTTTGAAATTCTCACCTCTGATATTCCATAAATTCAAATTAAATATACAGATTACATATCAAAATGAAGGCTGTAGCGTTTGGAACATGGAAAATATATGCTATCAACTCAGACTTGATAGCAGGCACCAGTGGTTCCTGGAAGTCTGCTACCGTAAATATTTCCGGAGAACAACTTGACAAATATGCTTCAAATATTCAAGAACAAAGCTAGGACATCAAAATTCTTCAAAATGCAGCGACAGAACTGCATGGGGGTAAATTCCCCAACTCTCTGCTTGGTTTTCATTGCCTTTTCCTTTATAATTTCGCTCAAGGTCATCGGGCCGGAAAATACGTTCACATATGATGCCATCCAAAATCAAATAGTGAAAAAGATCGCCTTAAGGTGCAAAAGGCGATCTTTTTCAATCCCTCCAATTACTTAATGGGAAATTTAGCTTGAAAATAGGCGACGTCACCGACTTGTTATTTTCGATGCTACCAGAATTCTAAAAAATATTATAATTTTTCAGTTTTTGAAGTTTAAAATTGTGAAGAATTGTTCATATATATGGATGGACGACAAACAAGTCGCAAATAATAAATTTTTTTTTAGATTTTCGACGATATAGAAAACAACCTGTCATCTAATTTCAAGGTAATTTTCCATTACTTATATAGCCCCTTAATAGTATGCACTATTATTAAATGCACGATTGTCATACTACATGCAAGGTATCATGAACTACTGTTTGGGTTTCTTTGAATTACCGGTACGTGATTGTTTTTCGGATAAAAATTTGTGGTATCGCGTGATATGCGCATGTCTGTCAGCCATGATACCCATCTTCAATAAAAAATTCAGTGTTGTCCTTTCCCCAAATGCAGTCCTGTCGCTGCAATGTAAAGTGTTTTGAATGACCAGCAGTAGTGTGTCTCGTATATTTCACCTCTGGGTTGGATGTCCCCGGAAGTGACATGCCACATGACTCAGTGACGCCATGTGTTGTCATGGTAACCTGCATCAGTGGCCATGTTGTGACCTCATCCCCATAGTGATGCGTGATGTTAGTGCACATGCGCAACGAGTGTTAGGGTGATATGTGTTTCCGTCCATTTTGTATACTGGAGGTCACCATCTTGGATTCTGTGGTAGCACGTGGTTACTATGTGACCCAGAAGCCTACAACAGGACGTGGTATGTTCAGAGGGTGTATTTCTTTGAACAGGAGTAATTTCCCGATTCATAGAATTACCACAAACAACCCGACAATCCCTCCAAATCACCAAAATCCACCCCAAATCCTTTTTAGGAGCCGAACCCCTCCCCCCCCCCCACCCCCGGTACCGAGGTGGCCATTTGGGTTATAGCCAACTGATAGACAGCCTTTATGAAAGCCTATTTTATTCCTAAACCAAGAACCTATCAAGTAGTTATTGATAAGTCATTGCTCGAACCCCATCAAGCAAATAAGCTATCGAGCAATTGTTCATTCAGGTGACTTGCATATAAGACTCTTAGCCTCATTTAGGTATTTGAGGATACCTATGACCTGGTATTGTATTATTTGAGGATACCTATCGAGGATACCTTTTGGTGAATCCATTTTTTGTCGTATGAGGGCCATGAAAAAATCCCTCATTGAGGTCTAATTTACTATCCCTCTTAGCCTCATTTCAGTATTTGAGGAAACCTATGACCTGGTATTGTATTATTTGAGGATACATATCGAGGATACCTTCTGGAGAATCCCTTTTTTTTCTCGTTTGAAGCCATGAGGGCCATGAGTGCCACGAGAAAAGCCCTCAGTGAGGTCTAATTTACTATCCCTCATAGCCTTATTTTGTTTGAGGCCATAAGGGCATTGATGAAATCCCTCAATGTGGTCTAATTTACTATCCCTCTTAGCCTCATCTCGGTATTTAACAGCCATATCCTGTAGCACCCCAATTTCAGCACCCCTTTTTGGAAAACGTCTGGCCTTCGGCGCCCCTTTTTAATCATAAGAGGCCATGAGGGCTATGACAAAAGCCCTCAATAAAGTCTAATTTACTATCCCTCTTAGCCTCATTTCATTTGAGGCCATGAGGGCCATGAAAAAATCCCTCAATGAGGTCTAATTTACTATCCCTCTTAGCCTCATTTTGGTATTTAAGGATACCTATGACTCAGCTCCTATACAGCTCCTATACCAGTAGTCGTACCAACTGCTTCCATTTTATCTCCAAAGCTCCAAGGCCACTACTTGTTTATTTGTCCTGTCATTAGCATCTACAGCAGTCTTGTGCCATTGCAGCCTTGCACCTGTATTATTGGCTATACTATCATCCATTAATATTCACTTGTAACACTACTTCCTAGCTATACCTTCGCTCAAGCCTTCAAAATGTCCAATCTGATTACTTCATTTCCCCTGTATAACATGTATACATATAGACAGGCTATATAAGGAATTCCGTTGGGATTCCTAGCCGGTTCCGTTGAGTTGGATTCTGTGTGACACTAACTGCCATTATTTCTTTCTCATAACAGTCCCCAATGTAACAGCTATAAATCATACAACAGCAACATAACTTGTTACAAAATGTTACAAACTTTGCTTCAAAAACGTGAAAGTTTAGGCTTTAAAAAATGTTTTGATTCTCAGGCAATCACAACTTGAATTTAAACCCCCTCATTGGACATTTTTATTGCCTTTCAGTGTCTCCCAGTATTAGTACAAACTCGGGGAGACCCGAAACTTTTTACAGTTTTTTGATTGATGCATATTTATTTAGTTGCGTCTCCAATATGTTTACTTTGTTACAATTTTTAGCTCAACTTTGGCGAAGCCAAATTTGAGCTTATGCCATGGCCTGTCGTCCGTCTGTCCGTCAACAATTGGATACGGCTCGGGCTAGAGGCCGTATTTATGAACCGATCTTTACGAAACTTCTTGGGTATCTTTGTTATGACTGTGGGACGAGAACGAGTGTTTTTGGGTGCAGTCCGAAATTCAAGATGGCTGCCAGCCGCCATTTTGTACCGACAATGCAGAAATCTGTTTATTGTACAGAACTTCCATATGAAAGCTCTGATTTGAATAATTTTTTGTATGAATGTTTAGTACCATGGGATACATCACATATAATACAGGTTTTTTTCTCGTGCGTAAATTATGCAAATTAGACTAACTTTGATGTTTTTTGGTTTTACTTTCAGCACTGTAAGTGCAAATGCCAATACGGCTCGGGCTAGAGGCCGTATTTATGAACCGATCTTTACGAAACTCCTTGGGTACCTTTGTTATCACCGTGGGATGAGAACGAGTGTTTTGGGGTCCGGTCCAAAATTCAAGATGGCCGATGGCAGCCATTTTGTACAAAATTTGGTGCAATCAGATTTTTGCACAGAACTTCCATATGAAAGTGCTGATTTGAATAATTTTGTGTGTGAATGTTTAGTACCATGGGATACATCACATATAATACGGGTTTTTTTCTCGTGCAGAAATTATGCAAATTAGATGAACTTTGATTTTTTCAGTGCTACTTATACACTGTAAGTACACATGTCAATACGGCTCGGGCTAGAGTCTGTATTTATGAACCAATCTTCACGAAACGTCTTGGGTACCTTTGTTATCACCTTGGGACGAGAACGAGTTTTTCTGGGTGCGGTCCAAAATTCAAGATGGCTGCCAGTGGCCATTTTGTACCGAAATTTGGTCTAATCAGTTTTATGTACACAACTTCTATAAGGCTCAGACTAGAGGCCGTATTTATGAACCGATCTTTACGAAACTTCTTGGGTACCTTTGTTATCACCGTGGGATGAGAACGAGTGTTTTTGGGTGTGGTCTCAAATTCAAGATGGCCACCAGCAGCCATTTTGTACGAAAATTAGTGCAATCAGTCTTTTGTACAGAACTTCTGTATGAAAGTTCTGATTTGAATAAATTTTTGTATGAATGTTTAGTAACATGGAATACATCACATATAGTACGGGTTTTTTTCTCGTGAAGAAATTATGCAAATTAGATGAACTTTGATTTATTCAGTGCTTCTTATACACTGTAAGTGCACATGTCAATATGGCTCTGGCTAGAGGCTGTATTTATGAACCGATCTTCACAAAACTTCTTGGGTACCTTTGTTATCACCTTGGGACGAGAACTAGTGTTTCTGGGTGCGGTCCAAAATTCAAAGATGGCTGCAAGTGGCCATTTTGTACCGAAATTAGGTCCAATCAGTTTTTTGTCACAAAACACAGCTCGTATTTGTGAACTGATCTTCACGAAACTTCTTGAGTACCTTTGTTTTCACTTTGGGACAGGAATGAGTGTGTTTTGGGGTGCCTTTGTTATCACTGTGCTATGAGAACAAATATTTTGGGGTTCAATGAGACCCACTCTGGGACTCAAAGATTTCTTTTCTATTTAGCATCTGACTGTCACCCACCTTTACAATACTTTACCTATACATTTGTTACAGGCAACGGTCAGTATTTATGTACAGACCGTTACAATACTTTATATGTACCTTTGTTATCAGGTCATTACCTAGATGTTTGTCATTGCTGTGTCACATACTATACATGTACATGTCTTTGTCTTGACAAGTTGAGCTACAGTGTCATTGACACTTTCATTGTGAGAGTGCCTTTACACTCTCCTATAAATTGTAACGAGGCAAATCCTCAAAGATTAAATACTTTTACTTCAACGATAATATGAAGAGCATCAAAAGAATATGAAGCTTTTGAATTGCAGTACCTACAGTTTGTTTTTAGAGGAATGTTTTATTTGAAAAAAAAATTGTCTGAGAATCAATTAATTTATTTTGTGTGGCCGAAATCTCCATTTTTGTAACAAATGCATACAAACAATAATGCCTTTGCTTGCTTTGTTTAGAAACCATATGGAAATGAGCATTTGTTACAAGAGATACATATATTATGGGAAAAACCTGACCAAGGCATATGATTAACTCACTGCACAAGCTCAAATAATAGCGGCTGCAGGCCTGTACATTTCAAACATGATGGCGAACGATCCGTCGTTTGGCCGTAAATCATTCGGGCGAACGATCGTTTCGTTCGCCTGAAATTACCCAACGTGAACGATCGTTCACCTTATTGTTTAGCGTTATTTGCGTGAGAATTTGCGTATCAGATGCTGTTATTTTCAGATCAAATTATTAAAAACGAACATCTATCCATATCGCTTTGAAACGTCGATGGTACCAAAATATAATGATATAGCAACACGTTAAAGAATGCTCTTACCTTGTCTATACCAAGGCGTTTCCCTGCTTGCTTCGTGAGTTTGCTCGAAAACGGCCCGGACCGTCATAGAGGTTATATTTTCCGATTTTTCGTCGTTCATATTATGTTATACACAGTATCGCCCACCAATAGCAGCAGTGATGAAAATAAATGGTTGGGATTTTTATACCATATGATCACATTAATAAACGGACCGAATTACTTATATGTAGATTGGAAGGATAGCATTAATGTTATAGGGTTAAAGGAATTCGATGGTGCTCCAGTTTGCTCCTACGCATTTAATAGCGCGAAAAATATCACCATCAGGCCTTGACCGAAGGGTAGTGGCAACAGTTTATCCAATGATATTCCCTGCTCTTCCTGTCACACTTTGCAGGATGTAACAAGTTTGTTTAGAGAAACGCCTTGATTCTGTGGAATTCGGTTGATTGACAAGTCAGTCACCCCAACTTCAAAGAATTAAGGCGTTACTAAATGAAATACTCTGTGTACACTTGACACGCGCAAAGCTTGTCGACTCCACACTCGTCACCTGCAGACAGGATCAAACTATTATACCAGAGCAGTTGTGTTATGCATTCCAGCTATTTAATTTTCAGTTAAGTAACGCGTCGATTACACAGTGACTGACAATAGCTTTTCAAGAAAATCAACACTTACACAAAAGGATTATCATGATCAATGAATTTTAATAAAAAAATGTTTTGTTTCACCATTCGATAGCCCATATGAGTTTTGTGTAGAAAAAAGAAGCGGAGAGGGGGTGTGAATGAATAGTCTCTCTCCCCCTCTCTTTCTCAGAGAAAGAGAGAGAGGGGGGATCTCTCTTCTCTCCCCTCCCTCTCCAGAGACATTCTCTGGAGGGTGGGGGGGTGGAGAGGAGAGATTCCTCCTCCAAATGGACCAGTCACACCCCACCGGCACCCAATCTTAGAGAAAGACACCTCCACTCCCATCTTTCTCTCTCCCTCTCTCTGAATGATAATTAAAATTAAATGCCACCAGATGTTTTCTGGTCTAAACTAAGAAGAATATTTTCAGGAACACACTTAACAAAATAAACATCGAGCAGTCTTGCTAATTTCTCTGAAGTTCAGCATGCTCAACAGGGCCGATGGAAACATCAAGGGCAGAGGAAGCAAAAACGTCACCGACGGGCAGTATGAAGCAGGTTAAGGCATCTGCCACGACCGGACCTGCTCCATAATGTCCTTCGGTGATGTTTTGCCGAAGACATCTGCGTGAGTGCCAAAAAGCGTCAAAAGTGTCATTTAAGAGGGGAGGGTGGGGGGGGGGGGGGGGGGGGGCTGTCTCCCGAAAAAATTGTTGATGGAGTCCTCGAATGGTGCTTTCTTGTGGCTTTTGGGCTAATTTCAAGGGACTTTCGCCCCCGCTAACCCCCGTCGATAATTATAAGGACAGAAGGGGCAATTGCCCCCCCCTCCCCCCCCACATTCCACCAGCCTTATGCTCAACCTGACATTTACAGTACTTTCGTCAAAAATAAAGGGAGTGCGATAACATGATAGATTATCATTAACAATTAACAACTGAACATTCAACAAACGCCACCAAAATTACACCAGTGACCATAAACCCAGTAGATTTGCGTTTGTAGTCGCTACTGTAATTTTGGCGACCTGTTTCAGTATATCTAATCTCTGATTAGTACTACAATCTAACGCGCTAATGCTCTTCAGTCAAGCCCATAGGTGTACTGTACAGTATACAGGATAAAGTTTAGTTTATCTTGGGGGGGGGGGGGGGGGGGTCTGACATAAAATTTGGGAATTTATGGGAGAAAGGAGGGTCTGTAGCCCCCACCCCACCTCGTACGCCTATGGTCAAGCCTGTATATAAGCTGCCTGTCATCTATAAAATAGGGCGCACAACAGGTGACATCAGAACACTGCCTTTTGCTTGGGATTAAAATTATTGATTCAATCAGTGTAAGGAATACTGTGGGTGACTTTAATGTTGCTAACTTGCAGTACAGGGTAGCAGCATTAAATTCACCCACTTGACTTCTGTGGACCCCATTTTACAGATGGCAGGCAACTTAAATCTAGGCTTGTCTTCAGTCATGAACTTTTCACACAGTGAAAGCCGACGCACACGCACACGCACCCGATTCCCCAAGTTCCATTTTATCATCACAGCTTGCATTAAAGTCACTGTCAGTGTCACTGTTAGTCTCCATGTCTAAATCACTTTCCGATTCCGAAAATTGGGAGTAAAGAGACATCAATATCATCAATGTCGGTTCTCAAAATATCATGAAATGACGTGGGCAAAAATCCTGGCGAAGTTGTCTCTGTGGCGGCTACACTATCAAGTGGTACTTCCTTGTCCGACTTATCAGATTTTTGCGTTGTGTGGTGGTACCGTGATCCAGATTTTGTTTCACGTAAGTATTTGTCAATAGCTTTGTTTATCAGCCGATCATCATACCCAGGATCCAACAGCCTCATTGTGGGTACATTCACTCTAAGTAACAGCAAGTCATCCAAAATGTCCTTCCCCAACGAAATTCTTGAATCACATAAAATTCTCCTTGTGACACTGAACCCTCGTTCTACCGTGGCAGAAGATATTGGGACCACAAGGCACAACTCAATGAGCAACAAGATATGTGGAAATGTGTGCATGTGGTGGGTGAAAATTGATTTCCATACATTTATTTTGTTCTTAAAGTTTCTGTATTTCTTTTCAACCAAACGCTTAAGCTCCCTAAATTCACAACACGCCCGCTCAACATTGAATTTGTGGGATCTTAAAGGAAAATCAAAGTGTCGACTCAAAGCCCTAATTTTCTCCATTCCAAAATCTTTATCGTCAAAGTCCCAGCATGTATGATCTGCGATCAACAAGGCGTCATATATATTATCTGGTTCAGTGAACTGCTGAAATCTTTTACTGATCTTGGATGAAATTGCAGGTAAGAGTTCATCTTTTATCCTGGCAACTGCTGCCTTACCCCTGGCTACGTGTTTTAGTTCAAAGTCGTGATGAACAATAGTTGTACACTTGTCGACAACTTTCTGTTGTTTCACAGTGAGCTTGTGTTTGTCTTTGAATGCTAATGTCACAGGCAAATTGGTAGCCTTCGCTGAGACAGTAACATTGTCGCTGTCCTTGGACTCTATGGAATCAAATGGTAAGTCCGTAGACTCGTCAGCAATTTTGCACAATTTATCTTTTGCATTTGAGATTGCATCTATAACGTCTGTCACAAGGGCCGACTGAGTTTGCATAGTGCAAGACAAATGTGTTGTTTCTCTCAGGACCTGCCGGTAGAAGTGTAGGGAAGCCAAAAACTGATACGACGTGATCTTGTTTAGGTAACCTTTGAGCTTGGCACTGATTTCCGCTTTGCACTCATTTGGTAATTCGATCATATTCTCCAGGTATAAAAAAAGAGGCACAAAATTAATGATCATTGCTCTGATGGCGCGATACTTATGGTTTTGGAAGCGGGGTACCACTTGCTTTAACAAACGATACGCATTTGACACCAAGCGTGCAAGCCAGAGAATGCAAAATACGCTTAGCTTTTCCACTTTTTCTGAAGAGATAGTAGATGCTGCACATAACGACATCAATTTCTTCAAACGCTTTGTCTTCAGAGAACGCATCCTTAATTGCTAGCTCCAGGTGATGGTTAGAGCAGTGTATGATGAGTAACCAATCTCTTGTGTCTTTTATTTTTGTGCAGGCCCCATTCAAACGACCAAGGTTTACACTAGCCCCGTCAGTACATATTGCTATTAATTGCTTAGAGAACTTATCTGAATTCATGTGATATGTAAGAGAAAAAGTTTTATCAAAGGCATTTTTCAATGCAGATGCACCTTCCCCTCCCAATTCGGGCATATGATGACACTGTAACAGCAGTTCTATGGGGTTTCCGTTGACAACAATTTTCACATATACAAGTTCCTTTTCGGCCCCTGTCTTACGCGCTTGGGAACCATCCATGAGGCCAGAAAAAAAGTTAGCTCGTGCCAACATCTCTGCCATATCATCACGTAATGCTCCTGCAATGAATGTAACATATTCAACACACCGCTGACGAGAGTCCTTGCCATCCAAAAATTTAACACCATTCAATTTTTGCAAATTCACTAAGCTCGGAAAGGCTCTGAATGGATGTTCTTGTAACACTAACCACAGGGCCGTAGTAAACAGGTGTCTGTAACAGTCATGTGTACTTTTATTCAACATGTCGTCGATTCTACGTGTGGCAGGTAAATCTGTTGTAGATGACTCAGACTGTATTACTTTTTCTTTCGATGTTGATGCTTCAGCTTGGCTATAGCTGCCACTTGAAGTTGAGTTTACTGCGAATTTCTGTTTCGCCCAGTCATGCAAGCCTCCGGATCGAACATGGCGCATTAAATTCCCTTTATGCACTTTGCTAGTACCATTGGCATACGTCAAAATGGCACTTATGCTGACGCCTTTAATACCCCGCTTATGAGCCTCCTTCCGTATTTCGGCTAGGTTGTTTGCACAGATGAGGCATTGCAAATTTGTGATCTGCCCATCAGAATTTGTTTCAAGTACCGCAAAGTCCCCTTCGTCAATAAATGACCATTTTTTAAAAGTCTTCTCTAACACACTATCTGACATATTGCTGCCTATATACCTTAAACCAAATCAGTAACTGGTCGGTCACCGACTCACGAGTGGGTAGAATAAGCAAGGGATTGGAACTGGGAACATCAACTTGAATGGCGCACGTGCAAAATGTGTTGACACGTCTCTCTCTGTAGACAGATATAGATTACACGATTGTTCTGGATGAAAGGGGTCACTGGTGTCGTCAATTGCATGTCAATGTATTGTTATTGTGTACTGTTTTTAGAAAGTCAGCGTGTTGATTACACAGTGACAGACAATGAATGAAACGCTGGTTGTAACATCTCTTTGAAGTTTCGCTTTTGTGTTTAGGAAAAGTTCATTTGCTAGTGATGGGATTCGTTGCTTCTAAATTCCATGCCTTAGATATTATACATCGTTACTTACGCATTCAATAAGGGGGAAAGTTAATAACTGAACCATTGTTCCTATCCATTTTTTCACCGATTGCCAAGGCGAACGATTCGCCGTTCGCCCAAAATACAATTTAGCCGAACGACAGGCGAACGAAACGATCGTTCGCCTCAAATGTACAGGCCTGGGCTGAAGGTAAGAGCACCATTGACGTGCAGTACCTACACAGAACAACACACGCATGTGAATGGGTTAATCAATGTGGCATGGAGCGCAGTGATTCAGTGGTAGACTCTTGGGCTTCTATGCTAGAGGTCCCTAGTTTGATCCCCGTCCGGGACGACCCGTGTTGTGTCTGTGGCAAGGCAGTTTATCCCGATTGCCCACATGTGGACATGATGACACCGTGTACTAAGGCGTACTGCATGTCGATGGTGCACGCCTTCAACCGCTGTAATTTCTGCTTGAGCAGAGTTTGAACAGAGTTAGAATGTTGAGGAGCTGACATTGCTCGTTGATGCTCGATGGTTCTCTCCGGGTTCTCCGGCTTCTTCCACCCGTAAAACTGTCACAGTCATGATTAGCCATTGTGTGCAAGTATGTAACCTTAAACACCAATAAATAAATGTATCGGTATGGCACAAGTGCTATATCGATTAAAACATTCACACGCGTGTGTAGTTCCTTCTTTATTACACGCCTTCACGTCTTCAAAAAACAATTATTAGAAGGACACTCTGCAATTCATTTGACAACTATCAACCAAAACAACACATTTTATCGCCAACCAAATTTGCGAGGGGACGCTGTTCAGCTATTGCTAGCGATTCAAATTGTAATTGTGTTGCACGATTTGTACAAAATTCTAGTGAAATTTCGCTTCTATTTACGGTCCGTACATATGTGCGGAACAGATTTTCTTTTTCTGCATGGTTTAGTGTTGCTGTAGATGGGGATTACATAGAACAGGCTTGTAATAAACCTTGGTACACAACGCAAATGTGCATCCAAACTGGCAATTGGGATTAAGTCTTGTCCAAGGACACAACACTGTTACTGCTGGTCAGGATCATAGCATCGACCTCCCTGTTTTTAAGTCAAATTTTCTAACCAGTGAATCGCCGCGCCCCCGGTACTCGGTTTATTTTGCATGACAATCTGTATAAGCAAATCCATATCAGATTGTCGAGATGTTGAAAATTTCCAACCTGTCACCAAATAGTGTGCGCCATGTAACTGTCATTTCCTTACTCTAACTTATGGTGTTTTAGTTTTTAGTAGTTCCTCGCGAATAAATATACCTAACCTTTTGCATAATATTTATAGTGCTTTACATGTCCCATTTAATTAGATATTTCAACTGAATATTAACAGACGATCTTATCAGATAAATGTCTTAACTGGTGAAATATTTCCTTCAGGGAAAAATCTAGGGGTATAGCTGTGAGGTCCCATTGACAAAAATCAGGCTTGCCCATACTTTTATGGGCAAACTGGGTAAGGACTAAAAGCTTATAGAATTGTTTTGTCTTCGATGTGAAGAGTAACAAAAATTCTGTAAGTAGTTACGTACTGTGAGAGAAGTAAACTCAAGGATGACATATGGAGACGATGAAAGGATCATTAAGTTCTGTCCTTCGTGTTTTTATTAGCTAACCGAAGGGAGCTTAACTTATCAATTGCCGTCCGTCGTCCGTCGTGAACTTTACATTAACGACTACTCCTCACAAACTACTTGATCAAATTGAACCAAATTTGTGTGAATGTTCCCCATCATATGTCAATTCAAACTTGTACAAGGGGCATAACTCTGATAGCACCCATGAATTTCTTCTCCAGATCCAGCAGGCAGAATCTTTTGATATTTGGTATGCAACATCCTTAGGGGGGTGAGATTCAAATTTGTTCAAGCCATGTCCCTAGGTCCATATTTGGGCTCACTATGGGAGCCTGAATGATAACTTAGTTCAAAATGAGAAATTTTCTTTAAAAATCTTCTTCTTCAGATCTAGCTGTCAGAATGTTCTGATAATATGGTATGCAGCATCCTTAGGGGGATGAGAGTCAAGTTTGTTCAAGCCATGTCCCTAGGTCCATATTTGGGCTCACTGTGGGAGCCCGAATGATAACTCAGTTCAAAATGAGGAATTTTCTTTAAAAATCTTCTTCTTCAGATCTAGCAGTCAGAATGTTTTAATATTTGGTATACAGCATCCTTAGGGGGGTGAGATTCAAGTTTGTTCAAGCCATGTCCCAAGGTCCTGACTCCATTTTTGGGCTCACTGTGGGAGCTTGAATTGTAACTTAGTTCGAAATGAGGAATTTTGAATTATGACTTAGTTAATATGAGGAATTTTTCTTTAAAAATCTTCTTCAGATTTAGCAGTCGGAATGTTTTTATATTTGGCATGCGGCATCCTTAGGGGGTGAGATTCAAGTTTGTTCAAGCCAAGTCCCTGGGTTCATATTTGGGCTCACTGTGGGAGCCCGAATGATAACTTAGTTCAAAATGAGGAATTTTCTTTAAAAATCTTCTTCACATCCAGCAGATGAATGCTTGTGATATTTGGTATGCAGCATCCTTAGGGGGGTAAGATTCAAGTTTGTTCAAGCCATGTCCCTAGTTCCATAAAATTTGTCTCTCATGACTTCATTCTTTTGTAGTGTTGATGAACCATGTCTAACTGAATGTGACCCCAAATACTTCTTTGAACCACTTTGGCCGGTGAGCGATTAAGGTTCCTTGGGGCCTCTTGTTTCAATCTAACGTTCCTTTTGTCAAAAATATCATTAATAAAAAAATTATACTTGTTATGCATTTTATTTTTTCGTTTTTGTTAACTCAAATTTCGGTGACATCTGATATTGACTCATATATTTTCAAACTAACCAGTCAGTGCTATTCACTTTTTAGCTCACCGAAGGGAGCTTAACTTATCACTTGCCGTCCGTCGTCGTCCATCGTGAACTTTACATTATCGACTACTCCTCCCAAACTACTGGATCAAATTGAACCAAATTTGATGTGCATGTTCCCTAGCATATGTCAATTCAAACTTGTACAAATAAACATGCCGCACCCACAGTGGGCACCACAAGGGGCATAACTCTGATAGCACCTATGAATTTCTTTCCAAAATTAAAAAAATTCTTCTTCTTCAGATACACCAGGCAGAATTCTTTCCTATTTGGTATACCTCATTTCTAGGGGAGTCAGATTCAAGTTTGTTAAAATCGGCCCCCTGGATTCATATTTGGGCTCACTATAGAAGCCCAAATTTGAACTTAGTGCATTTCAGGCAAATTTCTTAAAAAATCTTCTTCTCCTGATCCAGCAGGCAGAACCTTTTGATATTTGGTTTGCAACATTGTGGGGTGGATCTGATTCAAGTTTGTACAAATCACCCCCCTGGGTTCATATTTGGGTTCAGTATAGGAGCCCGAATTTCAGCTTAGTGCATTTCAGGCAAATTTCTTTAAAAATGTTCTTCTCAAGATCCAGCAGGCAGAATCTTTTGATATTGGGTATGCAGCATGCTTAGGGGGGTGAGATTCAAATTTATTCAAGCCAAGTCCCTGGGTTTATATTTGGGCTCACTGTGGGAGCCCGAATTATAACTTACTTCAAACTGAGAAATTTTCTTTTAAAAATCTTCTTCAGATCCAACAGTCGGAATGTTTTGATATTTGGTATGCAGCATCCTTAGGTGGTGAGATTCAAGTTTGTTTAAGCCATGTCCCTAGGTCCATATTTGGGCTCACCGTGGGAGCTCCAATTTGTAACTTAGTTCAAAATGAAAATTTAAAAAAAAAAATCATCTTCAGATCGAGCAATCGGAATGTTTTGATATTTGGTGTGCAGCATCCTGGGGGAGGGGGGGGAGGGGGGATTCAAGTTTGTTAAAGCCAAGTCCCTGGGTTCATATTTGGGCACCCTGTGGAAGCCCGAATTAAAACTTAGTTCAATATGAGGGATTTTTCTTTAAAAATCTTCTTCTTCCGATTCAGCAGTCGGAATGTTTTGATATTTGGCATGCAATATCCTTAGGGGTTGAGATTCAAGTTTTTTGAAGCCAAGTCCCTGGGTTCATATTTGAGCTCACTGTGGAAGCCCGAATGATAACTTAGTTCAAAATGAGGAATTTTCTTTAAAAATCTTCTTCAGATCCAGCAGTCTGAATGCTTTTGATATTTGGTATGCAGCATCTTTAGGAAGGTAAGATTCAAGTGTGTTCAAGCCATGTCCCTAGGTCAATATTTGGGCTCACTGTGGAAGCTCGAATTGTAACTTACTTCAAAATGAGGAATTCAGCAGTCGGAATGTTTTGATATTTGGTGTGCATCATCCTTGGGGGGGGGGGGGGGGGGGGGGGAGGGGGAGGGATTCAAGTTTGTTAAAGCCAAGTCCCTGGGTTCATATTTGGGCTCCTGAATTATAACTTAGTTTCAATATGAGGAATATTCTTTAAAAATCTTTTTTTTTTAGATCCACCAGTCAGAATCTTTGGATATTTGGTGTAAGCTTTTCTTAGGAGGGGCAGATGCAACTTGTTGAAATCAATTCCCAGGGTTCCCTGCGGGAACCCCGGAAAATGAAGCATTACTTGTTCACTGTGGTAAACAAGCTCTGTTTCACTGGTAAAATAGGACCCAGTCACTAAAGCTTGGGGTGTGAGTCCTCTAAAATAGGCAACATGGGGTATAAACGATGGACAGACCTTGACTTTATCTCCATGTTGTGGTCATGATTAGCCATTGTGCAGAAGTATGTGACCTTAAACACCAATAAATAAATAAATAAATAAATTCCCTGGGTTGATATTTAGTCTACCATGTCAGGTGAGCGCCCTCAGGCCCCCTGGGGCCTCTTGTTTTAGTTTTTATCTGCAAAACCTAGATTATGACCCCCTCATAGGAACGAGGTTGTTGAGCTTCTAAGAAGATGTCATAAGCTATATTTTGGGGAGGGGATCAATGATGAAAAGTTTCATTTGTTTTTTTTTTTTCCTAAGTCTAAGAGACACAAAGGACATATTAACAATTAAATTTGTGAAAGAAATTGTCATAAATTTAGTAATAACATTTCTACACTTCAGATCCGATAGAATGGAACACCTTGGAAAAGCGGCAAGCATTACTGATGAAACAGTCATCCAACTTGCTGCGGCACATCGATTTAAACAAGAATGGTGGAATGGAGGAAGCTGTCAGTTAAGATGTTGGGAGGGTCTAAATATTTTAACTGCTCCTTGCCATTGACTTTGTTGTCTTGTACAAGTCTGGACCGAAATTTAACTAACCTCAGATATTTGTTGTGAAAACAGATATAAATACTTAACAGAAGCCTTTTGTGGAGATGATATCGGTCACTCGCCAGATGCTAGCAAAGTGGAAGTAACAGGGTGGTGACCAAAATAAAGCAGAACATGTAGAACTCATGGTAGCAGTTTTGGGGTCCGAATATCATCATCCGTTCGAAGACAGGTGGAGAAAGATCAAAACAGTTACCAAGATGGAGCCTGTACAACTTTTCATTGATGTGTACGATGCAATTGGAGAACTCCAGGAACACTTTTCTTCTGAAAAATGTCTTTCTCCAGGTGAGTCAAGGCATTAGTTTTAAGTTTTAAGGAAAATGATGATGCTAGAGGTCCCGAGTTAGATCCCCATCCGGGCCGACCCGTGTTGTGTCATTGGGCAAAGCACTTTATCCCGGTTGCCTACATGGGGGCACGATGACGCTGTGTACTAAGGCATACTGCACGTCCATGGTGCACATCTCTTCAACCGCTGTAACCCTGCTTGAGCAGAGCTTGAACAGAGTTAGAATGTTGAGGAGCTGACAGTTGATCGTTGATGCTCGGTGGTTCTCTCCGGGTACTCGGGCTTCCTCCCCCTGTAAAACTGCCACGGTCACAATTAACCATTGTGCATAAGTCTGTGACCTTAAACACCAATAAATAAATAAATACAGTAGAATCCTCTTAATTGAATATCCATTTTGCCAGTGAAAATTATTCAATTAACAGCAGTATACAATTAACAGGGATTTGGTCAGTTTCCTGTGTTCTGGAGGTAAACTGAGCATTTATTCTATTATATCTTGTTTGACAGAGCTCTATGAGCTCTGTCAAACAAGATATAATAGAATAAATGCCTGTATTGGATGTAGTGAGGCCAAAAAGGTTGATGAATAAGGAAAATTTGGTGCGTGTCACAGTAATTTTTTTGACATATTATAAAAATTTATATACAATTAACAGGAGTTTACTCTACAACCCATATGCAATTAACAGATCAAATTTGTACTGAAGGTATGGTAAATGGTTTTGTGTTTGAAAATTATATTCAATTAACAGGGATATACAATTAAGAGATACCCAATTAAGTGAGCTCCACTGTATTAGGAATATGATTAGTAAAACTCCAGTGGTTGTACACCTTACAAAATAGTTCTTTCCCTGCTGGGTACATCTTTGCTCTCTTGTCACTATCCTATTTGAATGTGACCACAGATATCCTGTTGGTGTGATGTTTATTGACTGTTTTGACCTCTTACGTTACCACCTTGGTAAGAGCATTGGACTTTAAACCGAAAAGTTGATGGTTCGATCTTGACCAATGGTAACTGCATTGTGTGCTTGGGCAATACACTTAATTCTGATTGCACACGTGGGGCACGGTAATGCTGTGTACAAACGCGGACTGTACGTTGATCGCGCACTTGTCTTCAACTTCAACCCCTGCTAACTCTGCTTTTGCAGCGTTAGTAAATTGAAGATCTGACGATTGCTCCATGTTGCACAGTGGCAGTCCTGCCCCCCCCCCCCCCTGCCCCCTCCCACCTACCCTGTCAGATCTGATCTTGGCTGTTGAAAGTGTCGTTTAAACTCGATAAACAAACAAACCTAGTTTGAAATGTCTTGTAGGCAACTCTCGGTATTCTAAGTTGTCCTCCTGGATGAAAATAGAAATAAATTTTATATCCATATGTTATAGGCTGAAATGTACAAGAGTTCTCCTTCCTTCTTTATTAAGTTTAAATGTAGGTTAATCCTTTCAACACGTTACTTATATTTTTGGCGTGAAGAGAAATTGATCGTCTATTAGCAAACAACAAAACAATCGATGGAGAGAGTGGTGAAGAGTGTGCTGGTCTCTTGTGCCAGAAGACCTGGGATCGACCCTCCATCGGGAAAATTCTCAGGTGTCTGAATCCTTTCTAGCAGCATCGTTTGTAGCATCCTATTGGGTGTGTGTGTGTGGGGGGGGGGGGGGGGGGAGGGTTGGCGTACTCTGTGCGAAGAGATACACTCTGAACGCTAAAGACTCCTTTGTAGTATTCGAGAGGAGTGAAGCCTTGAACTTACCGCTACAAAGAAGATGCATAACATGACTTCCAATCCTTATAAAATATTAAGCTTAAAACAAAAACAATCTGTAAACTGAATGAGGATCAGTAATAGAGGAGACCGGGGACAATTGTAACACAAGTCAATTGTAACATGATTGATGTCTGCTTCAGTTTGAGAGGAGCTCGAGATGCACCCCCTCTGGTAAGTGGAGACAACGTCGTGTGATACTCTACCGGACCGTTGCCTCGATTAAAAACCTTATGAGTTTTTGAGAAGGAAAAAAACGTTTTTTTCAACCTGTCCAGTAAATTTTGGTACTTTTTTAAGAAACGTGATAGCCACCAGAAAGGCTTATAATAATAAAGGTTGAATTTCATTTTCGAAACATGATAGATTTCTCTTTCAAATGGGAGCACGTGTTTTAAATATATTTTTCCTGTAAATATTCTGCAAACGTTTTCGTTAGTTGATCCTGCAGAGGGGTCTCTTGTAACAAACACCACAGGAACAGATGTAACATATTACGACCTACTCTCTGGCTGTTAAATTGGTGTGGACTTTATATGGGCAATACACAGATAGACATGTACCGTGAGAGGTGCGGACATGTAGTGTACTCAACACTAGTAGACCTACTTTGTTTTTTATCTCAACTTGACAAAGTCAAGCTGAGCTATTGCCATCACTTCTCGTCTGCCTGTGTACGTCCAGGTATACGTACATACGTTTGTACATCCACAATTTCCTTTGGCACACCTCACAGGTCGCATTTATGATCAGATCACTTTGAAACTTGGTATGCTTGTTTGGGGTGACCTCTAGATGGGAGCTATTGATTTTCTTCAATTTCCGTCGAAACATGTTGCCACGGCCAACGCTCTTAGAACTTAGTTTAGTCAGACCTCAATATTTCCCTTTGGCACACCCTACAGGGCACATTTATGATCGGATTGCTTTGAAACCAGGCATGCTTGTTTGGGGTGACCTCTAGATAGGAGCTATCGATTTTCTTCCGTTTCTGTTAAAAAATGTTGCTGCTGGCAACGACCTTTGAACTTAGTTTAGTCAGGCATCAATATACTCCTTTGGCACTCCGTACAGGGCACATTTTTGATCAGATCAGTTTGAAACTTGGTATGCTTGTCTAGGGTTATCTCTAGATGGGAGCTATCGATTTTTTTCGATATCTGCCAATAAATGTTGCCGCTGGCAATGACCTTCGATGAACTTAGTGCAGTTATGCATCAAAATTTCCCCTTGTCACAGCCTGCAGGGCACATTTATTATTGGATCACTTTGAAAGTTGGTATGCTTGTTTGGGGTGGCCTCTAGATGGGAGCTATCGATTTTCTTCCATTTCCGTCAAAAAATGTTGCCGCTTGCAGCGTTCTTAGACCTTAGTTTAGTCAGAGCTCAATATTTCCCTTTGGCACACCTCACAGGTCGCATTTATGATCAGATCACTTTGAAACTTGGTATGCTTGTTTGGGGTGACCTCTAGATGGGAGCTATCGATTTTTTTCAATTTCCATCGAAAAATGTTGCCACGGCTAACGCTCTTAGAACTTAGTTTAGTCAGAGCTCAATATTTCCCTTTGGCACACCCTACAGGGCAAATTTATGATCAAATTGTTTTGAAACCTAGCATGCTTGTTTGGGGTGACCTCTACATGGGAGCTATTGATTTTCTTTCATTTTCTGTCAAAAAATGTTGCCACTGGCAACGACCTTTGAACTTAGTTTAGTCAGGGATCAACATATTCCTTTGGCATGCCCTACAGGGCACATTTATTATCAGGATGGTTTGAAACTTGGCATGTTTGTTTGAGGTTACCTCCAGATGGGAGTTATCGATTTTCGTCCATTTCTGTCAAAAATAGTTGCCATTGGCATCGACCTGATGAACTTAGTAAAAACTTACTGCAGTTAAGCATCAATATTTCCATTTGACACACCCTGCAGGGCACATTTATGATTGGATTGCTTGCAAACTTGGTGTGCTTGTGTGGGGTGACATCTATATGGGAGCTGTCGATTTTCTTCCATTTCTGTCAAAAAATGTTGTCGCTGACCTTTGAACTTAGTTTAGTCAGATTTCAATATTTTCCTTTAATACACCCTTCAGGACACATTTATGATCGGATCTCTTTGAAACTTGGTATGTGTGTTCGGGGTGACCTCTAGATGTGAGCTATTGCTTTTTTTCAATTCCATAAAAAATTATTGTCGTTATCACCAGCCTTTGAACTTACATTTGTGCATCAACTTATCCCATTTGCACTCTCTGCAGGGTATATTTATCAATTTCCATTATTGCCTCAAGCAGTGACCTTCAAACTTAGTGCATTTGTGCATTAACATCTTCCTTTGGCATGCCTCAGAGGGCACATTCATTATCAGGTTGTTTTGAAACTTATGCTTATGCAGGGTGACAAAGATAGGAGCTATTGATTTTCTTTTCATTTCCATCAAAAACTATTGCTGTTAGCAACAATCTTTGAATTTATTGCATTTGTGGATCAGCATTCTTCTTTGACGTGGCCTACAGGCCATATTTATCATAGTATTGTTTTTGAACTTGGTGTTCTCATTAGGCAAGACCTTTAGATAAGAGCTATTGATTAGCATTCATTTCTGTGAAAAAAGTTGCCATTTACAATAACCTCTGAACATACTGCATTTGTGTATCAACATTCTTCCTTTAGCCAGTCTTACAGTTTACATTTAAAAATGCATGGATTACTCTTGACGTTGTGCACACACAATGCTGTTATGTTGAAATTTCACCAAATAACATTGGTACCAATGATATTCAATTTTGCCATTTCATTTATAACTTACCACATTCAAGTTTGTCAAGTTGAGCTACAGTGTCATTGACACTTTCCTTTTCAGCTCACCTGGCCTAAAAGGCCATGTGAGCTTTTCACATCACTTGGCGTGCATCGTCGTCCATCGTCCCTCGTCTGTCGTCCGTCGTACGTAAACTTTTCACATTTTTATCTTCTCTGTAACCGCTGAGCCAGTGTGAACCAAACTTGGCAGGAATGGTCTATGGGAGGTCCTCTACAAAGAATCCTCATTTTGTTCCCTTCGGATGAAAACATGGCTTCCAGAGGCATTCTTTGATTCTGGTTGGGGGATTTTCAAAAATTTTCTCCTCTGAAACTGCCAGGCCAAATGTTTTGAAACTCCACATAAATGATGACTGGGACCCCCTCTACCAACGATCCTCATTTAATGTTGTTTGGATCACAAACATGGCCGCAATTGCAGCTTATAGTTACTGTAGAAACCTTATGGGAAATCACATTGTCCTCTTCTTCTCTGGAAAAACCGAGGCGACGTGAAAACAAACCTGGCAGGGATAGTCTATGGGAGGTCCACCACAAATGATCCTAATTTTGTTCCACTGGGTTGAAAAACATGGCTTCCAGAGGCATTCTTTGATTCTGATTGGTAGATTTTCAAAAATCTCCTCTGAAACTCCCAGGCGAAATGTTTTGATACTTCACATAAATGATGACTTGGACCCCCTCTACCAACGATCCTCATTTAATGTTGATCGGGTTGCAAACATGGCCACAATTGTGGCTTATAGTTACCATAGAAACCTATGGGAAATCACATTTTCATCTTCTTCTCCGGAACTACTGAGCCAATGTGAACCAAAGCTGACAGGGATGGTCTATGGGAGGTCCTCTACAAACGTTCCTCATTTTGTTCCCGTGGGTTTAAAAACATGGCCGCCAGAGGCATTCTTTGATTCTGATAGGTGGATTTTCAAAAATTTTCTGCTCTGAAACTGCCAGGCCAAATGTTTTGATACTTCACTTAAGTGATGACTGGGACCCTCTCTACCAACTGCAATGAACTAAGTAAACTGCTGCTCCTGTCCTGACAAGATCAGAATCTGACATTTTCTGGAAAGCTATCAGTGAGAGCTTTCCAGAAAATGATGTTGGCTTCTGGTCTTATCAGTGTAGGAAGAGAAAAAGATACATTGTTTATAGGATTATCCTACAACTTATTTTGACTTAAATGTAAACCATTGCAACTGTACATGGATGCTGATATATGCTCATTACTCATGTTACTTATCAGAAAATCGTGATTGTTGACAGGTGTTTGGAGAAACAGGAGAAGTTTTTGCCAACATTCTCTTGCAATCATGTCAGCTTAGATGACAGTAATTATTGTATATCTGAATCTTTTAAGATTTGAATAAAATTGGAGTAATGTGTTTTCTGTAACCCTTTTACCTATCCAAAGCTATTTTGAAAAGAGAATACTGTCTGAACAAAGGTGTAATATTTTTATACTGTACCAATGACCCAGACTTAGCTGCTGGTGCTAACTCTTAAATATCTATGGCCAAACACAAATTTTGCCCCCCCCCCCCCTCCCCCAATCCCCAAAATTTGCATCAAAAACCGAAAAATACATGTCCTATATGGTCCTCCATACTTTTACTCCACTGCGCATGCGCAGTGTCAAGGAGGTCTCGAAATTGGCGCCAATTGTCATTCTTTGTTTGGCCCTCAATTCATATACATCTCACTGATATTTGTGCTTGTAAATCTCAGTTTAAATGATGCCAGACACATAATTATGAGAGAAATGGTGGATCTAAGGAGGAAATAGAAGGATGAGAGGAAGAAACAGTGGCAGGAAATGTTCAGGGCTGTAACTTATAATTTTTTACGAAATTATTTCATGTTGCCTATTTTCGAGGCATGGCCCTGATGTTGTCATTCTTGCTATGAATGTACCATTGTTTGATCAGTGTTTCCTCTCTCCCTTTCCTTTATTCCCCCTAGCTATTCTCCCATGCTTTTGGCATATTTTTTGTAATATTGATGACTAAAATTTCTTTTGAGTTTTGGCTTGGTAACAGAATAAATATTCTGTTTTTCCCCATGTTTACGTCCCCTTGGGTGTTTAGGTGTTTTGGTCTGCATCTACCATCTGATGTTCTACAGTTTCTTCTTTGGAAGCCTCTGTTTTGCATCAGATAGTGTTTAAATTGGTAACTGATTTCGGGCCATGTTTACCAGTGCCTGGAGTCATGTTTCTGGTTTTTGTACACTCTTTGTTTATGTTGACAACGGTTACTTCCGATAGCGATTACTTGTCTTCTGCTTAGTTCAGTTCATAGCAAGATACATTAATATTGTCCGTAAGTGTTACATTAATTTTTTTAAATGGTTTAACAAATTTTGTCCAAACTTAGGCTTTTTTGGGATCCATTTGGGCTCATCGTTCCCATTGGGAACTTGGGCTCTTCTGAAAAAAATTTTTCAAAATTTTTTTTCTTTTTGAAGTATTTTTTCGAAATGTTATAATGGATTATTTTATTATGTATCTTTGTTTACACATTTTGGTGCGAGTACTATGACTGTTTGTAATTTTCACAATGAAAGATTATTGTTCAAATTGCAATGCAAGGAAATCTTCCTCTGATTCTCATGATCAGTGTATTAATTGTAGTCAGTGTACTCGCACTAACCCTTGCTCAGTGTGGGGTCAGTTGGGATGACAAACGGAGACGTGTGTCACGGTATGTTGTTAGCGGGGAGAGGTGCATGCCGGTCCTCTCACCGCAGGGTCACACTAGTTTTTCAATCTCTTTTTCAACAAGGAACAAGAACAGGGTGATGTTTCCGTGATGTCTTCGAAAAGTGTGCTTCCGTCGTCACAATCAAATGAAGACTTAGTGGCAAAAGTGCTCATGCAGATACGCCAATTGCCTAAGAGGTCCCAAGTAGGATCGACGGCTTTGGCGTCCGCTAGCTCGCCTGGTGTAGCGACCATTCAAGGAATGGCTCGGCAGCCGAGTTCATCCGTTGTGGTCCAGGAAGGAGATTTGGGTGATGCAGGCACTATAAATATACCACGTGCACACCCAGTGACGACGGATCAGAGGATGGTACGGAGGAAGCCTGTTAGTCCGGTTCCTAGCTCGTCCAGGTCCATCCGGGCTGCGAGCAAGAGAGGTCCCTCTCTCGTACAACAACATCTGGGCCCTGATGTTGTGCTGTTGTGGTACATAATGTTCCTCATTCGGAGCATACGTCCACCGCTCGGGATGCTTCGTTCTATAGACAGTCCAGAGAGACTGCTCTATTGGCTTCCTCATCCTCACGACAGCACACACGACCGCACCTTGGCTACGTCGTGACCAGTGATATCCAGCCAGCCTCGCCTACCAGGGATTCCACGGTGACCAGGTCACGCCATCCAGTAGCCAGGGATACGAGGTCTTCATACTTCGGATGTTCGCGTAAAACAAGTATGCAGGAGTTAACGTCCAGGGAGCTTCCAGCGGCTAAATCCTGTAAGACCGCAGCTCCACAGGCCTCTGTTACGGACGTGCTATCACAGATAGCGCAGATTATCGCAGCATCCCAGCAACCGGCAGAAACTCTGTCGGATCAGGAATTAACCGACGAAGCTGGGTCGGTACGTTCCGCTGCAGGTTCAGGCACGGACGACCGAGATTTACAAGTGGTCCGACAGGATGGCGAAAGGGATATGGAGGAGTTGGATTTTTCCCTTTTGGAACAACATAAAATTGTAGAGTTCATCCGGCATTATCTTCCTGAAGTTGTTCCTCCGGACCAAAATGCTGCACAGCCGGATCAGAGACTGATAGCACCACCGGACACTGAATTCTTTAATCGGTTTAGGGACACCGTCCCTGAGTTTCCGACACAATCCAGAAATGTCTCACGGACATTTGAACTATTGAATGGCGCTATATATAAACTTGCTACCAAAATGGGCAGGTCAGGTTTCTTACCGGGAAGTGCTCTACATCCTTTCATCAATTCAAGGAATAAATTTGAAATGGCAGGACAGGGCATTCACAGAGTTCCTCTGCATCTAGACGACCAGGCCGAAGACCTAGAATTATCCATGCCGTCGTGTATGTCACTTCCAAACACGACGTTGGAAATGACAATATCGTCTGATAGGGCTAACTTAGACTCATTATCGTATGCAGATCACCTTACCAGATAAGAAAGCTTCAGACTCTCTGCTATTTAAATCCGCTTCCAAAAAGTCGGATTCAGCGGAGAAGAGTAGGACAGGCACTTTTGGGATGAGTACGTCCAGGGGAAGTTCCTATAGAGGTTCCTATGCGTCCTCTAGGTCTTACTCCAGAGACTGTCAAGGTAGCGACTCAGGTTGGGGCCGTAATTCTGGCCGAGACAACCGGTCTAATGCCCCTAGGTCGACGGGGCGAGGTGCGGGCCGTGGAGGACGTGGTTTCTCCTTCCGCAAGCCTCACAGGTCCAGGAGGTGATGGTATAAACCTCTATCATGTTCCAGTGGGCGGAAGACTGTTGAGTTTCTCAAACAATTGGGAATTAATTACGGAGGACTCTTGGGTTCGAGGGGTGATATCGGAAGGACTAAAACTGTCCTTCAAAGGAAAACCTTCATTAACAGAAGTCCAAGAAGGACTCAGCTTCCGTCAAATCCACAGAGAAGAGACTTGCTTCTATCAGAAGTCCAGTCTCTTCTAGTGAAGAACGTGATAGAGGTCGTAGAAAACGAGGAATCACCAGGTTTCTACAGACATCTTTTTCTGGTTCCGAAACCAGATGGCTTGTTCCGTCCCGAGCATTCGGGTGAACGACTATGCTACGACCATAGATCTCAAGGATGTGTACTTTCACGTCATGGTACATCCGGCGTTCAGAAAGTATCTTCGCTTCGCCGCCCTAGGAGTCGTGTATCAGTTCCAAGCAATGTGCTTCGGTCTGAATCTAGCGCCCTGGGCCTTCACTCGAATAATGAACTCGGTAATGATTCATTTCCGAGCTCATTCGTCTGCGGTAACATTGGCCTACCTGGACAACATTTTTCAGAGGTATGGCAACGAGTTAACGCTTCAGAACGATGTGCAGAATCTGCTTCTCTT
This sequence comes from Pictodentalium vernedei, assembly GCA_031216915.1. Classification (NCBI taxonomy): domain Eukaryota; kingdom Metazoa; phylum Mollusca; class Scaphopoda; order Dentaliida; family Dentaliidae; genus Pictodentalium; species Pictodentalium vernedei. Next base: position 223,280,906 of record CM062289.1, on the reverse strand, counting down.
GCTCCGACGTCTCGGTTTCATAGTAAACGAAGAGAAGTCGGATCAGGTGCCGTCCAAGTCATTCACCACCTGGGGATGAGCTTCGAGATGCACAACAATCTTTTTGTCTGCCATTAACCAGAGTGAAGTTAATCAGTTGTTACGCTCGCTATTGTCTTCACTCAGACAAAGTTACAGTGAGATAATTCATGAGACTGATAGGTCTGTGCGGAGCTGCTGCGGATCTTATTCCAATGGGGCGGCTATGCACTCATCCTCTCCAAACCTTTCTGACTCAGAATTGGAGGGTGAAGATTCATTCGCTCGATACGGACATCCTCTTGTCAAATCAAGTGAAACAAGAGATTCAGTGGTTAACTCGGGGAGTTCCACTGCAATTGCCGGATCCGAGTTTTACAATTATGATGGATGCCAGTCAAACTGGTTGGGGCACGACACTGAGCCCAACGGATTCGAAGGGCCAGGGTCTTTGGGATCCGCAGTTCCTAAGCAAGCACATAAACATAAAAAAAAATGATGTCAATTTGGCTTGTGCTACGTCATTGGATGGACGTTATTCAGAATGCACACGTGCAAATTCTGTCCGACAATATGACGGTAGTAGCGTATATTCGGAATCGGAGGCACTCATTCCATTCCGTTCAATTTAATGGAAAGAATCCTTCTGTTTGTACTAGAACATCAAGTTCTCCTGTTGGTCCATCATATTCCGGGTCGTCAGTAGGTAGAAAAGGAGAGTATACTATCACTTGTACATGTACGTGTACAACATACGTACACGATGCGTTCACCAATGTGGAATTCAGTGTTAAATCACACGCTTGTTCATAAAAATGTACATGATGTTGAATCCCCCTCATGTTTTTTTGCGACTCCTAGATCGCACTTTTAACGTTCAAATACTCGTGGTGAACGCGCGTTTTTAAAAAAAGGGTGAAATTGTACATCTTCACTTCTATCTTGTACATAATTTTTGTCAACGTTCCAATCGCAGATCAGACCATCGATCCATCGTTGGCGAACGCGAGCAAAAGCAAAAGATTCTGGGTCATCATCAAAAAACAGTTTTGGGGACTCTAGATCAGCGGTCCAGAACCCGCAATTGTTTTGGTACATTGGTCGAGAACCCGCAATTGTTTTGAGGCGGTGGGTTTTTCCCATTTATGACATTATTAGGGGAATTCCCCACTTTGAGAAAATTCCCAAACTCAGCTAATCGAGCGATCGGATCGCTCGATTCTCGTAAAACTCAATCTGAACGAAGAGTGTTGTCGTTGTCGGTGTGTTGGAAATTCGCGAACCCAGTCACGTCTTCCTGAAGTAAAAAAACTAACACATGTTATCGAAATGAGTGAATGAGGTTTTTTGTTCAAAAGAGTCGATTATGAATATAGTCTGTATTATAGACATTGTTGTTTTCTGTTGATGGGACGGATAGAAATTGAGTTTTGAGGGTTTTTTGTTCGAAGGGAGTTGATCTGTAGTAGATATTCGTGTTTTGTCTTGATGAGAGAGATTGACTGTTAAGCGTTCGTTCGAAAAAGTCAAAAACACTTATTGGAATGTTTAAAACGCATTTTCTGCTCAATTAGGTTTTGAGTGGTAAAATTTTTAATATATTCATGATAGGAATCGGAGAGAGATTTTGTAATGAATAAGTTGTCAGCGATAAAATCAGTTTTCGTTTGTGTGTTGAATCTGTTTAACAGTCATCAAAAGGATTCCCTCTTAATTCGACATTGAGTTAATGGTTGTTGGATGTGTGAATGAATGAAGATCTTTTGACAAATGTAAAAAACTACTGTCAAAATGCGTTAAATCAGAAACCGGTTTGTCATGTACTGTTTAAACGTATTTTTAAACTTCAATTAACACAGTCAGTTGAGATGTGAATATTTTCAGATTATTATATTAAGACGGAAAGAGTTTTATTACTTAAAACATAATAACACATGTTATCGTAATGAGTGAATGAGGTTTTTTTGTTCAAAAAGAATCGATTATGAATATAGTCTGTATTATAGACATTGATGTTTTCTGTTGATGGGACGGATAAAAATTGAGTTTTGAGGGTTTTTTGTTCGAAGGGAGTTGATCTGTAATAGATATTCGTGTTTTGTCTTGATGAGAGAGATTGACTGTTAAGCGTTCGTTCGAAAAAGTCAAAAACACTTATCGGAATGTTTAAAACGCATTTTCCGCTCAATTAGGTTTTGAGTGGTAAAATTTTTAATATATTCATGATAGCAATCGCAGTCATCAAAGGATTCTCTCTTAATTCGACACTCAGTGAATTGATGTGTGAATGAAAATCTTTTGACAAATGTTAAAAACTACTGTCAAAATGCGTTAAATCAGAAACCGGTTTGTCATGTACTGTTTAAACGTATTTTTTAAACTTCAATTAACACAGTCAGTTGAGATGTGAATATTTTCAGATTATTATATTAAGACGGAAAGAGTTTTTTATTACTTAAAACATAAAAAAATATAATTAAACATTTAATTTTGAAAATAAATAAAAACAATTAAAACGAAAGATGTTTTTACAGATGGATCCTAGATGCCGAGATTTAATTTTAGACCAGTATGAACGTGCTAAGAAGGGCATTCAGTCTGCTGACAGGAGCAGACGTCTTGGTGAGATGGAACTCAAACGCGAAGCCACAAAAATATTTAAACCCGTGACGGAGGGTCAAGAGCGAAGCAGGAAGGAGATAGTCGAAGAATTGAGACCTATAAAGGAGAGTTCTTTGAGAATGGGTTCGTTACCTCCTAGTTTTGGAAATCGGTATTCCGTTCAATCTACACCGGATTACGTTCCCACGGGAATTCAAACAGAGAGCGAGTCTGATGATACGGCTTCGACTATCACCACTAGTAGCATCGCATCGTCCGATGATGATGGCGGTAAGAGAGATCAGCCGTATGGAATTTATAAGGATTCTGAGGGTAGAACTTTTGTAGGTGATACGGAAGTGGAAATGGATGATTATGAATTGATCGTGGGTTCGAATAAATATAAAGTAACTGATGGTCTGCGGAGATGGCTCCTTTACGACAAGCCTGGAGATTACACGGAACAGGATATCGACAATTACGGCGACATTCTAGTTCAAACTCACGACATGAAGAGAAATAACGATGCCGGAGAGACGAGACCCAAAGCCAACAGAGGTTACAAGTGGACGAAAGTGGTGAAACCCATATGGGATATGAACAAGAAGTTCATCGAATCGGTGACTGGCAAAGGGGTGAAAACCACTTTTCTTCCGAGCGATTCCGACGCTCTGTCTCAGAGATTGAGTTTGTTGATGGCGAGCAGACGGGCTGGTAACACGGGATTAGATAATCAGATAGTTGCTATATCTGACGAATTGTTAAGACAGAAGGTTTTGAATAAAAACCAGTATAAAAGGCTGATGAACGAATTGAAGGATTGATGTGTATATAATAAGTAGAGAGAAACAAACAAACAAACAAGCAAAAATAAAACAGTAAATTCTTACACAAGAATAATAAAAGTATTTAAACGGCAAAAACGATTTACCAGTGAAAAAAACAAAAATATATCATAAAAATAAAATATGTTGGTGATAAAGAACAGGGGATACGTCAGAACTTACGTTCAAGGCGGTTCTGGCATCGTCAATTCTATAATGCGAGCGTTCACGAGCAATGCGCGTAGAAAACTTGCATCGACCGCGTTTGAGGTCGGTAAGAAGACGGCTTTGGATGCTGGTAAGAAAGCCGCTTCCGAAGCCAGTGGTAGGATAGCTTCTGTGGCTGGCAAGAGGGCAGCCGACGCGTTGATCGACAAGTTGATCAGTCCGCCGGTGAAGCGAGCTGCGTTAGAGCGAACGCCGAAAAGTTGGAAAGATTTTAAGGATGCTGTGCTGCCCATACAAGATTTAGCCAAAATGACGAGTGGATCCGGATTGAAGAGAACTCGCGACGGTGCGATATAAATAAATAATAATAACATTAAAAACAGAGTTTGAAAAACAAAAAAAAATTGGTGTTTGAAAAGAATCTAAAATAACAAACAAAATAAAACAAAGATGAACATTAAAGATATGTCTTGGAACGACGCCGCGACCAAGAGGTCGAATAACGAGTTCTTTCCCAAGAGCATAAGAGGCTTGATAGTGGGAAAATCGAATTGTGGAAAGACCAATCTGTTGATAAATCTGTTGTCCCGACCCGACTGGTTGGATTACGACAGATTGTTCGTGTTTGGCAAGAGCTTGTTTCAACCCGAATACAGATTGCTTCGAGAGTGCATGGATCGCAGATTGCCCAAGGGTGTCATAGCCAGAATCTTTGACAGCAGGGAGGAATTCGACAAGAGTGGAGCTCCACTCTCGACCATTTTGGACGGCGCGGCGACGGAGCTGATGAAGAGAAATGCATCTTCGAACGTCGAGTGTCGATTTTATGAGAACGCTAGCGACGTTCCGGATCCTAGAGAACTGAAATCGGAAGATAAGAATCTCATGATTTTCGACGACCTGCTTTTGGAGAGACAGAACTGATGCGAATCGTATTACGTTAGGGGTCGACACAGCAACGTGGACTGTTTCTACCTGTCGCAGAATTATTTTCGATTGCCCAGACAGACGATAAGGGAGAACGCTAATTTTCTATGTCTCTTTCGCCAAGATCTCAAGAATCTCAATCACATCTACGGCGATCACGTCGCAAACGACATGAGCGCTGCGGAATTCAGGAGATTCTGCAAGAGGGTTTGGGATGGTGGACTTTACAATTTCGTCGTGATCGATTTGACAAGCGAATTTAATCGCGGAAAATATCGGTGCGGATTCGACAAGTTTTATGTTTCCGATGATAATAATAAGGTAGAGCGTGAAAATAAAAAAAATTAGAAAATAATCAATCTTCAAATAATTAGTTTTGAATAAAAAAAAAAAATAAAATTAAAATATAATGTTCGAACATGGAGAATTGCTAGAACAGATAGCCGAGAATACGGCTGCGAAACAATGCATTCAAATCGTGGTGAGTGGCGATTCGACTCGATTCGCTACGAAATTCGAACCTTCCATCGAATTGAATAGAGAGAAAAGATACGAGATGGCGTTGGTGAATCTGGAGACTTATTATTCCTTTCCCAACGTCACCGAAAAGAATAACTCGTTCAAGTATTCCGACGGAACGGATTGGTTGGAGATTCGAATTCCCAAAGGGAGTTACGACATAGACGATTTGAACCATTACATTCAGACGCGAATGAAAACGGATGGAAAGGGAAGCAACAAGATCAGACTCACTCCCAATCCTAATACCTTGCAGACGATGTTGGATTTGGAAGATAATTTTCGAGTGGATTTCAACACAGACAATTCTATAGGCAAGATGTTGGGATTTGATCGAAAGATGTATCGAGGCCACGCGGCATCTGAAAATACGGTCGACATTCTCGCTGTCAATAGCATTCTGGTGAACGTGGACGTGATTGCTGGAAGCTACGTGAATGGTAGCGCTCAACCGACGATCTATTCTTTCTTTCCAAACGTGTCGCCGGGTTATAAGATCGTGGAGCGACCTCGAAATTTAGTTTATCTACCAGTGATTTTAGACACGTTGTATAGTCTGAAAACCATGTTGACGGATCAAAATGGTGAACTGTTAGATCTTCGCGGAGAGAGAGTGACGATGCGATTTCACATCAGAGAAATATAAAAGCAAAAAAAAAAAAAAAATATTATATATATATAGATAACAAAAATAAAATAAACGCAATATTAATTTTACAAAATTATTTTAATATAATTATTAAACAAGAAACAATTGAAGTAAATATATTTTAAAAAAAAAAACAACAGAATTATGACAGAATACGTGGTTAAAAACGTGAACATATCCGCAGGACAGAGGAAGAAACTTAAGAGAGCGTTAACAACTCGAGGCGAGGTGGTGAGATTCAAATTCACTCACGAAGATCTGACGAGAGGCGGTCAGGATTCGATCGCCTGGACCAGAAGTCAAATCAAAAGGATGGAGAAAGCGATTCGCGATGGAAGAGGGTTGACGGTGAGAATGAGTCCCGCTCAATTGAGATACAACTTGAGAATGAAAGGTGGTTTCCTACCGCTATTGGCAGGAATAGCCGCAAAAGCATTACCCTTCGCCGCAAAGGCGCTACCCTTTCTCGGAAAGACTCTCGGCGTGGGAGCTCTCACGGGACTCGCTAGTTCGGCAGTTGAGAAATTAATGGGTGGCAGCGGACTGTTTTTGAAGAAGGGAGGAGCCGTGTGTCGCGTCCACATAGACAACAGCGGTAAAGGATTGTATCTAGAACCCGTTAGAGGTGGCAACTCTCTGAGAGGAAACGGTCACTATCTGAAGAGTGGACGGAATGTTGAGCGACTCGGCAAGGGTTTGTTGCTCGGTGAGAATTCGCCATTTAAGAACATACCGATTTTGAATATGTTATTATAATATAAAATTATATAAAATATGAAATCATAGAAAGTATAAAATAATATATTTAAAATGGGTAAAAAGGTGGAGAAACAAATTTATCACCTGGTTGAAAAGGTGGAGATACAATTTGACGATAATGACGAACATCACAAGCCAGAGAGCGAAAAAATTAAAAAATGGTTAGACGCTAATGATGAATATCTAAGGAAAGAACTAATGAAAGAGATAGATAAAGCACGGGATAGACGGTTGAGAATGAGACGATGCTTTCCACGGTCACCACTACCTTCTGAAGAGAATGGTAATGATGCGAGTGTTACCAAGAGATGCACAACATTCGTTCATAATTATGATTCGGATAAACAAAAATGTTGCCATAAACGTATCACATCACAAAGAAAAAGAAAAAAAGAAAAAGAAGAAGAATCGACGCTGAAAACTGAGAGAAAAGGAAACGTTATTATAATATATTATGATGATCGTGAAGAAGAAGGAAAACAAAAAAAAAAGTAATGAGATCTAAAGATGATCTTAATACTTTTTTTTTTTTTTTCATTTTTCTTCGCTAAAAATCAATCACTCTATTGTTTATATTTCCAAGTCCGTTATTAGCATGTTGACGCTCGTGTCTTCTCCTTTTTCGAAAACGTGTTGAATGTTTATCTTTACTCTTTTGAGTTTTTTTACATCGGTCAACTCGCTCTCACCACCCAATTTCTTCACGAGTTCGAATGAGATGTTTGGAAATATGTAATTTCTCCATAGGGCAACGACAAATCGTCCTTGTCGAATTCTCTATCTTCGGCGATGACGATGTTCTGCAGATCGCTTTGGTACTCGTAAATCAAATCGAGCGTGGCTTCGACCAATTTCAAAGGCATCTTATATTTCTCGTATTTGTGCTCTAAGCCCTTCGTCTCGACCTCGTTCAATTCGATGGGATCGTGTCGTTGTAATCTATAGATTTTATGACCGAATTTCTTATACGTTTCGACTCGTTTCAATTTCAATTCGCATCTTTAGGTGTTGTTGTCTTCATGATCGATTATTTAGTATTTAAATAATAATTTGTTTAAAAAGTTTTTTTTTTTGCTTTTTATATATAAAAAAGTTGTTTTTTTAATTTTTAATTTTCTTTAATGTAAAATTTTTTTAGTAAAAGTTTTTTTTTCTCTTTATATATATATATAAAAAGTTGAATTTTAATTTCAATCTCTCTATTGTTTATATTTCCAAGTCCGTTATTAGCAAGTTGACATTCGTCATTTTTCCACATACGAAAATGGTGTGAATGTTTATCTTTACTCTTTTGAGTTTTTTTTCATAGGCGAATGCGCTCTCACCACCCGATTTCTTCACGAGTTCGGGTGAGATTATTGGATATATGTAATCTCCATAGGACAACAATAAATCACCCCTGTCGAATTCTCTGTCTTCAGCGACGATGATATTATTCAGCAGTTCGCTTTGGTACTCGTAAAACAAATCGAGCGCGGCTTCATCCACTTTCAAACACATTCGATATTTGTGGTAGTAGCGCTCTAAGTCCACCATCTCGACCTCATTCAATTCGATGGGATCATGTGGTTGTAATGTATAGATATTAAAACTGGATTTCTCATGCCCTTCGTCTCGTTTCAATTTCAATTCGCATCTTTTAGGTGTTGTTGTCATGATCGATTATTTGTTTTTTATGAATTCTTGCAAATAATGTATATTTTAAATTTTGTATTTAAATAATAATTTGTTAAAAAAAGTTTCTCTTTATTTCTCTTTATATATAAATAAAAGTTAAAAAAAAAAAAAATTCTTACAAACTCAATTTTGAGGTAAAAACAATGATCAAGTCCAAACATCCGAATTATAGTCTAGAACGTGCAAGACTTCAAACGTTTAAAAATTGGCCTTCTCATCTCGCTCAAAAACCCGAAGATTTAGCCGCCGCCGGTTTCGTTTACGTGGGTAGTGGCGACAAAGTCCAATGTTTTTGTTGTGACATACATTTGATGAATTGGGAACCTCACGACGTACCTTTACTAGAACACATAAGTAATATTGAAAAAGGCGAATGCGATTATTTGAACAAGATCCTAACGTTGGGATTGATCAAAATCCAAGACGAAGAGAGGGATAGAGACAAAAACCAAAAATTATTGATGGATATGTTACAACTCGGATACACCAGAGAACAATTGTACAATGCGTTAAACAAAGCGAACAAGACTCTGTCTCAATTCATGACTTTAGAACATCTCATCAAATTCATGGCGGAAGCGGACGAGTTATCGTTACTCGTCGAAAACAAACCAAGTAAAACGTCCACCACCAAGTGTCTGGTCTGCGAAGGTGTCGCAAACGTCTTGTTTCTACCGTGCGCACACCTGCGTTACTGTAGAGAATGTCATTCCGAAGACGAGAAAACGTGTTCGGTTTGCGAGCGAGAAATAAAAGTGGTCTTAAATTGTTTTTGAATAAAAACACATTAAAGAAAAAAAATTGAATTTAAAATTTAACTTTTTTTTTTTTTTTTTCTATTATATATATATAAAAAGAGTAAAAAAGCAAAACTTTTTTAACAAATTATTTAATACAAAATTCCAAAAAAAAAAAATATTCTTACAAATGAAGCAAACAGATAAAACAATGGTAAATTTAAATGAGAAAACCATACCTCAGTTAAACGAGATTTGTAAACTATTACAAATTTCAGATTTCAGAAATCATAGAACTAAATCAAAAAAAATTGAAGTCATACAAGAATATTTGCGAAACGCTAGAAAGGCAAACGAAATGTCGATAGCAACGACGTCAAAAGATGCATCTGTTGTGAAAAATAAGAAGACGACTAAACAAAAAGCCGTTGAAGAACATCAAGTTTCCAAAGAAAAGAAAAGAAAAACTAAAACGAAAACGAGTGATGCACTTCAGATTCAAGACAAACGAGATATATCGAGCGAAATTCAACGAGCAATCAACGAAGAGAAAGGAGAAGAATATGTAACACGACTCGTTGCGAAACTATTCCAATTGAAACCCGTAGAACGGGAGAGTGCGATCAAAGGCATTTTTAAAACTTTCGACGTGATTCCCTCGTTGAAGAAAGTCGATCCGAAATTGTTCATGGAACGTGTGAAGAAAGAAGTATTGGATTTGTTTCACGAACACATGAACGTGGGATTAAAAATTAAGATGATACTCCATTGCATAATGAATAAAATTGACGTGAAGTCCGGCGAGAGCATCGTGAAAAATGCATATTTCAGATCTAACGTCGAACCCGTATTTCGAGGTTCAGATCTATCGGACGTTTTCGAAAAGATGAAAGACAAGATGTTGACGTCTCTCGCGAATTATCAACATGAAGGTAGTAATTGGACGTTCGATGAGGTGTTGAAACTCGAAATTCACATGACTAAAAACGATCCGTTGAAAGGATCTTCCTACTTGGAATTACCGTATTTCTTGACTAAGAAACACGCCGTGGTCAACGTGAGAAATAAAGATGATCAGTGTTTTAAATGGGCAGTCACCTCCGCTTTATACCCTGTCGAAATAAACTCCGATAGAGTTTCTCGTTACGAGGAAACTTCTAAAAATCTCGATTGGACCGGAGTGACTTTTCCAAGAGAGTTAAAACATATCGAATGTTTCGAGGCTCAAAATCCCACCGTAGCGGTGAACGTCCTTGGATACGACGACGAAAAACGAACGATCTATCCTCTCAGACAGACTTCGTATCGCGGAAGAGAAAAGACGATTATTTTATTATTGATTTCGAATGGTGACAATCGTCATTATTGTTGGGTTAAACATCCGACCCGATTACTGTCGAAACAAAATAATAATCATAACGGAAAGATATCTTTATGTTACAATTGCATGAACATATTTAAGACCGAAAAATCATTAGCGAAACATCAGGAATATTGCAACGAAAATCAAGGTGTCGCCGTCGAAATGCCAAAACCCAACACCATCGTGAAGTTTGAAAATCACAATAGAAGGTTAAAAGTACCATTCGTCGTGTACGCCGATTTCGAATGTTTCACCGTGAAAATGAGTTCCTGTCAACCCAACGCTCTTCAAAGTTACGTCGAAAGATATCAAAAACACATACCTTCGGGCTATTGCATTTACGTGAAATGCGCTTTCGACTCGCAACACGACATGGGTCCCTTCACCTACACGAAACAGTGCGAAGACGACGACGTGGCACAAAGGTTCGTAGAAGAGTTAGAATCGAAAATTAAAATGTTATACGACAAATTCAAAACTCCGGCGAAAATGATCACGCGAGAGCAGCAGGACGAAAATAACAGAGCCACCGAATGTCACATATGCAGACAATCGTTCGACGAGAATTCGGAGGAAAATAAGAAGGTCAGAGACCACGATCATTACACGGGTCTGTATCGCGGTCCGGCTCACAGCAAGTGTAATTTAAAATATCGATACGCCACTTTCTATCCGGTGATGTTTCACAATCTCTCTGGTTATGACAGTCATCTGTTCGTGAAAAATCTCGGCACCTCACACGAAGAATTAAATTGCATCGCGAACAGCGAAGAAAGATACATTTCCTTCACGAAATGGAAGCTCATGGAGAGGAAAAGAGTAATCGACAGAAATACGTTGAAAGAAAAAACGAAATCCATTCGTAGAGGCATACGTTTCATCGACACTTTTAAATTCATGTCGACCGCTCTGGAAAAATTAGTCGATAACATGAGCAAGGATAAATTTAAAATCACGAGCGAACATTTCGGAGAACGAGTAGACGTCATGTTGAGGAAAGGAGTTTATCCTTACGATTACATGAACGATCTAAAGAGATTCGAAGACACCGCACTACCTTCGAAAGAAGATTTTTATTCGAAATTATACGAATCCGACATTTCCGACGAGAATTACGAACACGCCAAAAACGTGTGGAAATCATTCGATATGAAAACCATGAGAGATTATCACGATCTCTATCTGAAGACCGACGTTCTGCTCTTGGCAGACGTGTTCGAAAATTTTCGAGACGTCTGTCGTCAAAATTACGATCTGGATCCTGCTTGGTATTTCACCGCACCCGGTCTGGCGTGGGACGCTCTGTTGAAGACCACCGAAGTCCAATTGGAATTATTATCCGACGTGGACATGTTGCTCATGTTCGAAAGGGCTGCGAGAGGTGGCGTCTCGATGATCTCCCACAGACATTCTGAAGCTAACAATCCCTACATGAAAGAAGGTTTCGATTCGAAACGGTCGACTAAATACATACAGTATTGGGACGCCAATAATCTGTACGGTTGGGCTATGAGTCATCCTTTACCGATTGGAAATTTCGAATGGGTGAAGGAACCGGAAGAGATGCAAAAATGGAGAGACTATCCTTGCATTTTAGAAGTCGATTTGAACTATCCGGAAGAATTACACGGTCCACACAACGATTATCCGCTAGCTCCCGAACGAATGGAACCGAACGAAGGAGACGAGGAAAAACTCATTCCCAATTTATTTAACAAACGTAACTACGTCGTCTACAGCGAGAATTTGAAACAGTACGTCGATTACGGGATGAAATTAATCGACATACATCGCATCATTCGATTCGACGAAGAGCCTTGGATGAAAAAATACATCGATCTCAACACGAATCTCAGAACTCGAGCCGAGAACGATTTCGAAAAGATTTCTTCAAACTCATGAACAACTGCGTGTACGGCAAATCGATGGAAAACATCAGGAAGAGAACCGACGTTCGACTCGTCACATCTGAGAAAAGAGCTAAAAAATTAGTAGCGAAACCCAATTACAAACACCGAACCATATTCGACGAAAATCTAGTGGCCGTTCACATGCAAAAGACGCATCTGAAGTTCGACAAACCATATTATCTCGGACCGATCATCTTAGATATCAGCAAGCGATTGATGTATGAGTTTCACTACGATTACGTCAAACGAAAATTTGGTGACAAAGCCAAACTACTGTTCACCGACACGGACAGTTTAGTTTACGAGATAGAGACGAAAGACGTCTACCGAGATATATCTCCGGACGTGGCCGATTGGTTCGACACGAGCAATTATCCCGTCGATCACCCGTCCAACATTCAATCGAACGACAACAAGAAGGTGTTGGGTAAATTTAAGGACGAGAGCGGCGGTAAACAGATCGTCGAATTCGTAGGCTTGAGACCTAAACTGTATGCTTATCGTATAGAAGATGATGAAGAGATCAAGAAGTGCAAAGGAGTTAAAGCTTGCGTGGTGAAGAAAAACATCTCTTTCCAAGAGTATAAAGATTGTCTGTTAGGAAGTGGTCCGGTGTATAAGACTATGAAATCGATTCGAAGCGAAAATCACGACTTGTATACTGAAATAGTCAACAAGATTTCGCTGACAGCCGACGACAAGAGATTCGTGTTAGACGATAAAATAAGCACTTTGGCACTCGGACATTGGACTTTGGATCTAATTTTAGATGATATGAATGGAGATGATTGGATTCTAGATGCGATTGTAGATGATAAGATTCCAGATACGATTGCGGATGATAGGATTCCAGAAAATCAAGAAGAATTATATGAACACAAAATTATAGAAATTGATAGTGACATCGAGAAAGTTAGTTTAAAAAGAAAAAGAAAAAAATAGAAAAAAAAATAACGTCATTTTTAGTAAATTATAATAAAATAAATAAAAAAATATATATACGCATTTATGAATAAGAAAATAAAGATATCCGTAGAAGGTGTCGTCTTACCCAACGAACCCCTATCCAACATCGATCTGTTGAATGCAGCAAAAGATTTGAAAATCGAAGATTTTCTAGGAGTGTTTTCCAGAGATGCCTTGCCGAAGAGAAGACCTCGACAATCGGAATGCGGAATTTTAAATCTAGACGATTCATCGGGTGAAGGCACTCACTGGGTGGCGTGGATGAAGAACGGGAAGAAGAAAAATTATTATTTCGACAGCTACGGAATCTCGCCGCCAAAAGAAATAAAGAACTATTTCAACAAATTGATGGTTCGTTACAACACGGGACAAGTGCAATCACCACATCAAGTGTTTTGCGGTCACCTGTGTCTCTACGTTCTCAAGAGATGGTCTGAAGGAGATCGATTTCAAGACATTCTCAATGATTTACATTAGAGAGAGATTTTTTTTTTTATAGTATATATATAAAGATAAAAAATTATTTTAAAAAAATTTTAATCGAATAAAAACGAAAAATAAAATAACATAGTTCATTTTTAATAAACTGTGTTTTGAACACATTTTTCTAAAAAAACAAAAAAAATCCCACAACAACATGCCAGTCGATAAATTTGGTAGAAGTGACGGCGAAAAAGTCAACCCGAGAAAGAAGAGGAAGACGTTCGAAGTCGATGATGGTTACGACGTTGCCAACTTGGACGAACGTTAGGTTCGGAGATACGAACCTCGAGAAGAACCTTTGAACATGAACGATAAGAAGCTCTACAATCTTCCCGAGCCGATAGATCTCGCAGATGCTGCGACTAAAAAATACGTCGACAGGGGGAACGCGGATTTCGAACGAATCCTGCTAGATAATTACGTGGATAAAACCATGACTGACGATCTGGATCTGAAATCCAATCGTTTGGTGAACGTCGCAAATCCCATAGATCCCACCGATGCCGCGACCAAGAAATACACAGACGACTCTCACGCGAGATTCAGCGAACACCTGAGAAATAGATACGTTCTGAAAACGATGCACTCGGAATTGAACGCCAGTTCTAACAAGATAACGAACGTGGCCACTCCCACGAATCCCAAGGACGTGGCGACCAAACACTACGTAGATCTGGAACAGAGAAAGTCTGACAGACGAGAAATGAAATCGGATCTGAATGCGGGATTCCACAAGGTATTGAATCTGTCGAAGATCGACGACACGGATGCGGACTCAATCGCGGTCAACAAGGGCTACGTAGATTCTGCCGTGATACAATCGCAAGAATACCTAGAATCGCAAGTGGACGATCTCTACCTGAACAAAGAATCTGGTGGAACCATGGAGGGTGGCATCAACATGAACGGTCACAATTTATTCGGTCTCGATCACGATCCCGAATTCGATTCCAGCGTGGTCAGCAGAAAGTACGTGGACGACAACTCGGTCTGGAGAAAAGGCGACATCATGGAAGGTAAACTAGACATGGGTGGACATGCGCTCACGAATCTACCGGATTCCGTGAACATGACGGATGCCTGCACCCTGATTTCGGTGGTGGAGAAAGTCAAATATGCTAGACAATTGATCACCGTGTGGGCCGAAGAGGCCGGCGCCTTAGATGAGGGAAAAGCTGAGTGGTCTTTCGGAAATGGAGGTAGCGGATCGAAACATGGTCAGGTGGGATATCCCATGCCGTTGGGAGGTGAAATCCTTCGAATGAGTCTGGCTTCCTCGGATTTGAATAACAGAGCGGTCGTCAATCTCATGGTGAATGGTGTGGAGAGCGATAAGAGATACAGCGTCGAAAAGACCGAGAATCAACATGCGAATGTCAGCATGTTCGGCACGCCTCTCAAAGTGAATGCCGGAGACAGGATTAATTTCGTTACGAAAACCAATAATCTCGAAGCCACCACTTCCGTGGTGAGTCTACTGATCGAACTAGATCCTTTGAACAAACAGTGAACGCGTGGAAAATAATGAATTAAAAAAAAGATAATGTGTGATTATTAAAAACAAAAAAAACCAAAAAAAAAAAGTAATGAGATTTAGAAAGATGTTCAATCTCTCTAGATCACATTACTTTATTTATTTTTTTGTGTTTTTTTGTTTTTAATAATTACTCATTACTTTTTATTTTTTTTTGTTTTTTATTTTGTTTTCACACTCGTCTCTCATCGAATGATCGACATCTTATTTCCATCCGATTCGAATTGTAATTCTCTGTCCGACAGGACCAGGGCGAAGGCTTCGTTTTTTCTCGGAATGTTCCTATCGAATTGCATCTTGATCTGAATGTCTAACACGCTACTCTTGAGTCGTTCACTCTGTTTACTGACGTCGAATACGAACATGGGATACATCGACTTGTATTCGCCGGGAGACATGTTAGGGTTGCTCATCAATTCGTCTAGACCATGATACTTCTTTCTAAAATCAGCGGCGTCGCCGTACAGTCTGCAGAAATTGTTCTTGTCGAACGACGCGTTGCAATCGATTGCTGGATATCTCGTGGTGTTCAGAAACACTTGCATGTTTCTCAAACTGCAATGATCGAACAGCGACGCATTCTTTTCCTGAGACCCGTCCCTATCGGTCTGAAACGCAACCACGATGAAACGCGGTCTCTCGGAAGCGGATTTCACCGTCAATCTCCAATCGAAGTGATTCGTGGAGGGAGGAATGCTAGCCGTGTCGCACTGTCTCATTCAAAATCCCACGGGTAATTTACTCTTGGATTCTATGATCTTGTAAAGACGCGCTTTCTCCACGATCGAAGGCTCCACGTGTGGAACGAACCACGATATCTTGTGTAGAGTTATATCTTACCCGCATTGGTCGCAGTGAGTCTCACTATTGCGTCGTCGTTTCCTTTTCGAATCAACGTCAGATTGTGTTTGAATCCGTACATGATCTTGTTGTAATCGTCTGCAAATCCGAAGATGTGTTTCAAAGGTATCCTGAACGAAAACGTTCCTTTAGGTCTGGACGTCTTGACGACGTAGTCGAATATCAAGGATGCGTCGGCGCTAGCAGGACCTACGGTGTCTTTCACCCACAACTGATTAAGTCCTCTGGATTTCGAAAAATCATCAGGATACGTCAAGAGTCCGAACATCGTGGTGGCCTGACCGGGATGAAAAACAGATTCTATCTCTTGTCCGGATAGCATGTATTTTATGTTACTGAATAGATGCATGATGCCATTATTGGCTAGAGTAACCGTGTCGTCGTCGGCGTAGTCGCTCCCATCTTCCTTGGTGAGACGTCCCTGCACCACTATGTAACTCTCGCTAGGATGTACGAATAGATCTTGAGTTTCGACGTTGATTCTTATCTCTCCCGCATTGTTCAAACTCGTTCCGGTTACCGGTTCGTATTCGTGAACCTCATATTCTTGAATACTTTCATCTTTCACTATGCTTTGTGCTATATCTAGTATATTTGTCATTTTAAAGGATTTTTAATTTTTTTTGTTTATTAATTAACTTGCTTTCTTTATCTAAAAAATAGTTTTTAATTATTTTTTATTATTATTTTTTTTTCTCTCTTATATATATGTGTGTAAACAAGAAAATGTCAAAGAGAGTAAATAAAAAAAAATTTTGTGTTCTTCATCAAAACTTCGTCTTCTGTAATTGTTGTTCGTAAAACTTTCCGATGATCTCTTCTCCATCCAAAGCTTCGATTTCATAAGTCACCGGATCGGTGTGAAATATTTTGATGATCACGAAAATTTCCGAGGTCCATCGAGGAGTATAACCCTTTTCGAAGTGCTTCTTATAAGCGTAAATTCTCACTCGATCGCCGACCGCAAATTTCGACGTTCTAGACTTCTTCCTGATCTTAGATCTCTCGGGATATAGATTCGCGTAGACCCGTTTTTCGTTTCGAGGATCGCTAGCTTCCGCGGGAGTCATCTTGATCGATCTGTGTCGCATGTTGTTGTAATCTTTGACCAGACCGTTCAGAGCATATATGTATTTCTTGGTCGAATTCGCCGTGAAGTACATCTTCTCCTTCATCGTTCGATTCCAACGTTCCACCTCGCTGGCTTTCTCTTCATTTTCGATCGAGTAGAGGTCTACCAATCGACGAACGTGCTTGTTGTAGAATTCCTTTCCCTTATCCACCCACAATTTACTCGGTTTTCGAGAAGACGAGTCGAACACGCTCTTCAGAGCCTCGACGATGCAAGGTCCCGATTTATTCTTCAAAGCTCTGATCCAACCGTATTTGGAAAACACGTCGATGACCGTCAATAGATATTTGACGCCCTCGTTCCACCTCGAAAACGATCTCATGTCGACCAAGTCGGCAGACCAAATGTCATCCAGACCCTTCACGAACACCCTTCTCTTTCGAAATTTACGCACTATGGGTTTGTGTAACTCCTCGGCCAATTCGCTCGTCAATAATCGTTTCTTCTTCTTTTCAGATGCGCTTTTTTTTTTTGAACGCCCCATCCGAATCGACGTTTCGCACCGATCAGATTGCCGACCAGCAAACGTTCCATCTTCTCTCTCCTGGTCGGATTCGATATGCCTCTCAATCTCCCCAACATGTTTTTGTCGCAGACGTCGTTGCGAGTCTTGGTGTCGGGATGTCCGGCGTAGCACAGATCGTGATCGTACGCGGCCGCGTCCACCCTATTCACGGGTTTGCTCCAAGATTTGTGAGTCAGATCGGCGTTGAGTCTCTTGTTCAATTTCGTTCCGGGTCCCGTGAAACTGTCACCGGGCAGATGCATTTCGAAAGGTAGATTGTTGATCATTTTATTCACTATGCCTTTACCTTTGCTCGCGTTCTTTTGTTTGACGAATCGCGTCTTGACAGAACCACACACGTCGCAAATTCCGCGAAGCATCCGTCTGTCGTTTTTAGTTCGCACTTCTCTAGAATTACTCGTCTCGGTAACTCTCTTACACTTTACGCAATACATTTTTTAAGAGTTATTTAAATTAATTTCGTTTTTTTATTTTATATATAAATTTAATATTTTTTTTTTAAAAATTCTGTTCTTATTATATATATATATTTTTTTTTTTTTTTCAATCGCTGCTCTTGAGTTCTATCATCTTACTGAATTCCTCCCTGGCCTCTTTCCTCCCCTTTTCCACGAGAGAATCCTTCATCTCTTCCTTGATGATCTGACGAGTCTTGATTCTCACGGCTTCTTTCATGGCATCGTATTTCGTTTTCTCGCTCAATATCGCGAAGTATTCTCCGTCCGATATCCTACCGTCTTTCAATGCCATAGAGATCATTTCGGATATCGTGTCGATCTTGGAGTCGGCCAAGATGCGAATCTTGTTGTGTTTCCTCGCCTTCAGATATAATTTCCTACTCAAAAAGTTTCCGAGCGTGCTAAACAATCCGGCGGCGAGAGCCACTCCTTCTACGGTCAACACGATCGGAATGCCGACAGCGGTCGACAACAATCCGATGCCGGCCGCGTGTAAACCCATGGAAATCGTGATGAGTGTCGTGTCGATCGCGTTGACGAATTTCACGAAACGCGAATACTTCTTCTTGAGGGAACGACGAGAATCTCTCTCTCGAGTCAGATACAATTGGATTCTACTGATTTGATCGATGCGATACCTCTCTCCTCTTTCTCTTTCTTCTAGCGACGGCGCCGTCGGCAAAACGCCGTTCGGCTTCTCGTCCTCGTCGTCCACTAACGTCGGATACAATTTATTTCTGGTTCTCATTTTGTGTTTTTTTTTCTTTCTTTCTAATATTAGATAAAAAAATTTATGTGTGTATTTATTTTTTTTTATTTTCTACTCTCCCTTATTTTATATCAACGAAAAAAAAACTTAGACGTATGCTTCGTTCAGCAATAATTTCTTGATGCATCCCTTGTCTTCTAAAGTCAAACTTCTACGCGCCAATTTCAGTTCTTCCGAATCTGTGGGCCTGTCTCGATTCTTACAGAAGACTAATCTCTTCCAAAACGTGATCACATCGTTGAATTTAACGCGTTCGAATGCTGGTTGGAAATACATGACGACCATATCTTCCCTTTCCATCGTTAGACACGAATGATTCTCGTGATCGAAGTCTAGATAATCCCGACATCCGACGCATCGTTCTAACAAGATGGGACGTAGTTGTTCGTTCAAGCAGATTGCGTATGCTCTCATCAGCATGTTTAAAAGAAACCTCGCTCTAATAGTCTGAGAATCGCTCATGATTTACGTATTTTTTTTTTATTATCTATTCGATTTGATATATTTAATTTTCTAAATAACTATTTATTTATATTTTTTTTTTTCTCCCCTATATATATATCAATCAAAAACGTGACAGCGGGTTCGCGAATTTCCAACACACCGACAACGACAACACTCTTCATTCAGATCGAGTTTTACGAGAATCGAGCGATCCGATCGCTCGATTAGCTGAGTTTGGGAATTTTCTCATAGTGGGGAATTCTCCTAATAATGTCATAAATGGGAAAAACCCACTGCCTCAAAACAATTGCGGGTTCTTGACCAATGTACCAAAACAATTGCGGGTTCTGGACCGCTCATCTAGAGTCCCCAAAACTGTTTTTTGATGATGACCCAGAATCTTTTGCTTTTGCTCGCGTTCGCCAACGATGGATCGATGGTCTGATCTGCGATTGGAACGTTGACAAAAATTACGTACAAGATAGAAGTGAAGATGTACAATTTCACCCTTTTTTTAAAAACGCGCGTTCACCACGAGTATTTGAACGTTACAAGTGCGATCTAGGAGTCGCAAAAAAACATGAGTGGGATTCAACATCATGTACATTTTTATGAACAAGCGTGTGATTTAACACTGAATTCCACGTTGGTGAACGCATCGTGTACGTATGTTGTACACGTACATGTACAAGTGATAGTATACTCTCCTTTTCTACCTACTGTCGTCTGAACGTATTAGCAGACTCCCTTTCATGGAGGGGTCGCTTGTTGCTGTCAGAATGGACTCTCCACAAACGAGTATTCAATCAGATTTGCTACCAATGGGAGCGGCCAATGATAGACTTATTTGCGACGCATCTCAACTATCAGTTGCAGACGTATTTGTCACCATGTCCGGATCCTCGAGCATTTGCAGTAGACGCTCTATCGATCTCGTGGGACGGAATGATAGGATATGCATATCCTCCAGCACTGTTGATTATGCAGATATTGCTCAAGATAAAACAATCTCATTTCAAAATTCTGTTGGTAGCATCTCTGTCTCCACAGAGACTGTGGATAAATCTACTCAGGTTTCTGTTGTGGGACATGCCGCGGAAGCTTCCTCCGCAGGAGGATCTTTCGCAGGGGACTGCATCACAACCCACAAGGTCTCAATCTTCACGTATTTCCGTTGTGTGGTCCTTCTTGCACGGCAAGCATTTTACAGGATGAGCAGTGGATGCGATTTCTAACTGTAGGAGGTCCTCCTCTTCGCTAAATTATGCTGCTAAGTGGAAGGTCTTTTGTCGGTGGTGTAGGGATCATTCTGTAGATATTTATGATCCTTCCATTCCAGATATTGCAAATTTTCTAGTCTACTTGTTTGATGAGATCAAACTGCAGCCTGTTACCATTAAGGGTTATAGGTCTATGCTATACGATACCTATGCACACCATGATAGCTTACCGATTGGATCTAATGTCTCTTTAAGTTAGTAAGAAACTTTTCGATAAATCGACCTAGAACCCTTAGATTAATTCTTAAGTGTAATTTAGTTTGGGTTCTTCTTAAGCTAACAGAAGCGCCATTTGAGCCTCTTGACACGGTGGACTTCAAATTCTTATCGTACAAGACTGCTTTTCTCTTAGTCTTCTCTTCGGCTAGAAGAGTCAGTGAGCTTCATGCACTATGTGTGGATGATTCTCACTATCGTAGCATCGGTAATACTATTACCTTCACTACTAATGTTGGATTTTTGGCTAAGAATCAGGCTCCTAATAAGTATCTGGAACCTATTGTTATTAAGGCTCTTCCGTCTTCAGATGGGCATAGGCCTTTACTCTGTCCTGTTAGAGCTATACGTATTTACAAACGTAGACCTGAGTTCATCAGAAAGGGATGTAAGCGTTTCTTTCTGTCTCGGATGCCTTAGGGTCCATTCTATTGCTAGGTGGATTCAGTTAACTATCCGTACTGCTTATGACAAATTATCTTCAACTCAGCAGTCTGTGCTTAAGATTTCAGCTCATGAAGTAAGAGCTCTATCAACATCTTGGGCTTATGCTAATAGTGTTGCTATGACAGATCTGATATGCTGCATATTGGTCTGAGCCTTCCACTTTCATGAATTTTTATCTTAGAAATATTGAGTCCATTTCTGGAGATCTGCATTGTTTAGGTCTGTTATCAGTTGCTCAGAATGTCGTCCACTAAACCGTTGCAACTATAGTTATGTAGGCTTTCTGTTCTGGCAGTGACTCTGTCCTGCTGCCCCCTTCGCTCTGGAGTATTTGATCCAGGGCAAGGGGAAGGGGGGGGGGGTGAAGGTGCACCCTTAGGTCACCTGCTTTATAGTGAAAAGCAAGAGAATACCTCCCCTGGAGTCAGTAATTCCGAGTCGGTACTGGGATGGTTTTAAAGTGTAAAGCTAATGTTGACTAATCCATGTAATATTTTTAAAGTGTAGCTCGGTGTGAAGCATTTGTATTTGTCACGTGTCATACGGGCGTTAATATACAATCCTCGGACACTGTTAATGAGTATAAAGAGTCTCATTTCTCTGGACTTCCTTTATTTATTGGCTTTCCTTTAAAAATAATTAGTATAACGGGTTATACTAGATGTTAATAGAGATCATTGATGTTATTGTGCTCAATTACAGAATGGTGCTGTGTCTTTCTTTTTTGATACAAATAAGAAAGATACATGTAAAGCCTTTCTCTCCTTTTCTCCTCGAGGGGATAATTCTGTTATATGTAGCTGAGCCTATTGGATTTTCCTTTATGTCCTAGGCCCTCCAACATTTTTACTATTCAGCTAAGTCTGGGTCATTGGTACAGTATAAAAGTGTTAAAAAATTTAGAGTAATTTATATATTTTTTATACTTACCAATGACCCAGACGGGGATGGCCCTCCCATGAGTTGGGAACTCATACCTCCCCGCTGAGTACATAACGCTTACCAGGCACTGGTTGTAAGCATGACAATTGGCGCCAATTTCGAGACCTCCTTGACACTGCGCATGCGCAGTGGAGTAAAAGTATGGAGGACCATATAGGACATGTATTTTTCGGTTTTTGATGCAAATTTTGGGGGTTGGTGGGGCAAAATTAGTGTTTGGCCCTAGATATTTAAGAGTTAGCACCAGCAGCTAAGTCTGGGTCATTGGTAAGTATAAAAAATATAGAAATTACTATAAATTTTTTAACTTTTCAAAAATATTTAACGTTCTTTTACTGAATTTTTTGTTGAAAACAGAATTCATAAATGTGTGCATTTTCAAGAAAATCTTCTTTGAAACTACAAGGCCAAATGATTTGAAAACTTAGTGTGACTGATGACTGTAACCCCCTGTAACCCCCTCTACCAATGATCCTCATTTTAATCTTCATCGGGTTGCAATTATGGCTGCAATTCTAGCTTATAGTTACTATAGAAACCCTATAGGAAATCACATTTTCATCATCTTCACTGAAAGTACTCAGCCAATGTGAACCAGACTTGGCAGGCATTGTCTATGAGAGGTTCTCTACAACTGTTGCTCATTTTATTCATGTTGGGTGAAAGAACATGGCCGCCAGAAGCATTCTTTGATTCTGATAGGTCAATTTTGAAAACTCTTCTCTGAAACCACAGGGCCAAATGTTTTGAAACTTTGCTTGGTTGATAACTGGGACCCCTTCCACCAATGTTCCTCATTTTAAACATTCCACAATTGCGGTTTATAGTTACTATGGAAAAAAACTATAGGAAATCACATTTTCATCTTCTCTCTGGAACTATTGAGCTGACATGAACCAAAACATGACAAGAATGGTCTATAGGAGGCCCTCTACAAACGATCCTCTTTTTGTTCCCGTTGGCTGGAAAATATGGCCACCAGAGACATTCTGTTTGATGGATTCAAATGTTTTGAAACTTCATGTGAATTCAAATGTTTTGAAACTTCACGTGATTAAAGACTGGGACACCTTCTACCAATCATCGTCATGTAATTTTGATGTAATGTTGCAAACATGGCCACAATTGCAGCTCATAGTTACCATGGAAAGCCTATGGGGAATCACATTTTTATATGTATTTCCAGGTGAGTGATTATAGGCTCTGTAGAGCCTCTAGTTTCTTTTGGTTTGTTTTTGGAGAGGTTTTGTCTTTTTTCATTGTGGCATTTTGCCGCATGTTGCCACATTGGTGATTACTTGAACCATAAGGTGGTAAGTCGATAATCTGACTTATTTTCCTCCTGTGCCGTTATGGATTGAAGTTTTCATGATAAACCAAACCATGTCTCTTTTTTTTGTTAAGCCGTCATCAATACTGTTACTTCTTACCCCTGTCAGTGTTACAACTCGTCCCCTAAGTTCCGATGTGTTCTATGTGCCCACTGGCTTTGGAACTCAGGTGACGAACTGGGCACGATACTGTGACAGGTGTAACAGCGGGGGGTGACCATAGAAAGTGACGCATTCCTCATAGTCTACGATTCTTTTGCAAATAACTATTTTATTACATTTTAGCAGGACAATCAAGTGAGTACAACATGCAGAAGTTCTCTTCCATTACCTCGTGATTACATGGTAATTTTGGAAAATGCAAAAAATGTTACAATTAACCCCGGTCTCCACTACTTTTATCCTGCAGTCCTGTTGTGTTGTAGAATTAAATTATCACTGAAACTCCCCCACAAGTAAAAAGGCATTCACATTTCCCAGTTGAATGTGGTGTATAAGGCAATTCCAAATAGGACATCGTGGTAAAAAAGGTTAACACTTTGTATTTTTGGCAAACGGAGTATTCAATTCTAAGCGATGTTATGTATAAACTCTGACTTCAATATGTTATTCATGGGCCTTTGACTACTGGAAGAATGTGGCGTACCAAACGGCAGGTCTCTGATATCGAATCTTGCAAATTTTGATAAAGCATTATAGATGCGTAATACTATTCCATTACAAAAATACATTTTTATGTCCCTTGAAAAAATAATTCGCAGTACAAATTCACACCGTTGATAAATAAACCTCTATTTGGTTGTACTGTTATATATTCTCAAGTTATCGAACCAACAGTCTAATTGTTAGTCTTCGATGCTGTTATGGTCGGGAATGTGTTAAGAGATTATGTAATTTTGTTACTTTGCACTACGTTCTATTCAGAAGCAAATGATACATGACATAGTCCTAACTCTTTCATTTCACGCACACCCACTTCTGGAAGTGCCCATTGGCATGCAAAAACTGAGCAAGTACACATAAAAAATGTTCTCTCAAGGAGAACATGTTTCAGATTTTGATTTGCTCGCTACCCTTTCACTAACAAAATACTAGGGAACTGTTATGGTTGTTTGGTTACCACATGAATGGTTTAAAGTCCAGCAGTTGTCAAAGGTTGGGACAGAGAGGTGGCCCTAAAAGTAGACTGATTGCCCATCGCAGGTGCCTTTGTACCTTCTTGCACATGTGCAATTTTATTTTGTTGTGTATTCGGTATTCAAATTCTTAAAACCATGTACTTGGTAAAAAAGAATAAAGACTTGAACTGGAACCATCTAGCCCTGAAATAGTCTTAGGTCCGTACTTCCGTTTTTTAGCTATAATTTTGAAACTTGTCATACTTAAGTATGGTTGAGAGATGACAAAAATAGGTTTAGTTTGAATTTCTGTTACCTGGTGGTGCCAGTGGCGCCACTTAAAGACAGATAAAATAATGCTTTCTGACAAAATGCTCGTAGGATATGTAATTTTGATTGTTTAAAGTGTGTTCATATGCTCAGGTAGGGTCTCTAGATGTGCATAAAGGTTTCGGATTTTTTATTTCGGCCCCATGTGGCACCCATAGCACCACTTTTGTCGTTAGAGAATTGGTTTCCGGCGAAAGGCTTCTAGGGGGTTTTAATTTGAAATGTTGAAAGTGTATTCATATATTCAGGTAGGGTATCTAGATGTGCATAAATGTTTCGAATTTTTTATTCGGCCCCATGTGGCCTTTGTCGTTAGAGAATTGGTTTTCGGTGAAAGGTTCCTGGGGGTTTAATTCGAGCTGTTGAAAGTGTTTTCATATGTTCAGGTAGGGTCTCAAGATGTGCATAAAGGTTTCGGATTTTTGAGTTGGCCCCATGTGGCACCCATAGTGCCTCTTTTGTCGTTAGAGAATTGGTTTCTGGTGAAAAGCTCCGAGGGGTTTCAATTCGAAACATTGAAAGTGTGTTCGTGTGTTTAGGTAGGGTCTCTAGTTGTGTATAAAGGTTTCGGATTTTTTATTCGGGGCCCCATTTGGTGTCCATTTCACCACTTTTGTTGTTGGAGAATCGTTTCCGGCAAAAGGCTCATAGGGGTTGTAATTCGAAACATTGAAATAGTGTGCACATGTTCAGGTAGGGTTTCAAGATGTGCATAAAGGTTTCTGATCTTTAATTCGGCCCCATGTGGCGCCTTCAGTGTCACTTTTATCCTTAGAGAATCGGTTTCTGGCGAGAGGCTCCTAGTGGTTTTAATTCGAAAGGTTGGAAGTGTGTTCATATGTTCAGGTAGGGTCTCTAGATGCGCATGAAAGTTTTTCATTCATTTTTGATTTGGTCTCATGTGCCTGTAGTTCCACTTTTGTCATTAGAAAATCGGTGTCTGGCGAGAGGGTCCTTGTGGTTTTGATTTGAAATGTTGAAAGTGTGTTCATATGTTCAGGTAGGGTCTCTAGGATGTGCATGAAAGTTTTGCATTTTTGATTTGGCCACATGTAGCGCCACTTTTGTCATTAGAGAATTGGTTTCTGGTGAGAGGCTCCTGGTGGTTTTAATAAGAAACGTTGAAAATGTGTTCATATGTTCCGGTGGGATGTCGAGATCTGTATAAAGGTTTGGGATTTTTGATTAATTCCCATGTGTTGAGTGCAGCGTCACTTTGTCATCAGTGGATTGGTTTCCAGTGAAAGACTCCTAGGTGGGTTAACTCGAAACGTTGAAAGTGTGTTCATATGTTCAGGTAGGGTCTGTAGATGCGCATAAAGATTCCGTATTTTTGATTTGGCCCCATGTGGCGCCTGTAGCACTACTTTTGTCATTAGAGAATCCTTTTCCAGCTAAAGGCTCCTAAGTGTTTTAATTCGAAACATTGAAAGTGTGTTCATGTGTTCAATATGAATACTGAATGTTTAATATCAGACATTAAAACACTCAATATACTGTTTCCTTTCATCTAATTTAAGGTATATGTTTTGACGAGGTGTAAATAATAAAAAAAAATATTGATACTTATATAAATTACAAATCATATGGTGTGCAAAAAGGTGTTGGAATTTTGTATCCAGCCTTGTATAACTGCAATCACACCATTTCCGTTGTTGTAGAATCAGTTTTCAGCAAAAGGCTTCAAAGGTGTATTATTCCAAATGATTCAAGTGTTTTCATAAGTTATGATAGGATTCATAGATTTGCATGGAGGATTCCTAGTTGTATAAAGCCTATATTGCCCCAGTGATAACACTTTGGTTGTTTGTAAAATGATTTGTGACCTTCGTGATGGCAAACTGAAAATGTGAGGATACACCATAGTGTGCTGTGCACACAAATGACACCAATTTAGTTTCAGTTGGTTGAAAAAAGCAAACAAGCGGTTCGCTTTTTTGACCAACTGATATAATCCATCCCATTCAATGAAAGAAAAATCGATCAGCATTAATTTCTTAAGAAAAAGCGTAGGAAATGTTTCTCAACAGTATATCATGTATGGTGTACCCGGACGTCCCTCATCAGGGGGACCTTGGAAGTAACGTCATGCCACATGACCCAATGACGCCATGTTGTGTTGCCATGATAGCCCGCATGAGCGGACATGTTATGTCATTCCCATAGTGATATATGGTGTTGGTGTGCATGCGCAGAGCGTGTTGTTAGGCTGATTTGTGTTTCTGTCGTCCATTTTGTACACTTTTGGTTTCTATGGCAACACGTGGTTGCTATGAGCCCTGAAAGGCTTCCTAAAGAAAAGGGGTGTGTTTGATGGTATGTCCGATTGAATAGGAGTAAATCTAATTACCACAAACAACCTGACAACCCATCGAAATCACCCCAAAACACCAAAAACTACCGAAATGGACTTTCTTTATTTTGTATGGATCCCCCCCCCCCCACCACAGAATCCTTCTGTTCTCCAATAATAGGCGAGTTCCTTTATATAAAAGAGTCCGTATAATTATCCAAATTGACCTGACAAGTTTTACTAGTTAGGATTCTTTCAGAATACTCGTTTTTACTAAAGCCTATTCTCACATTTTTGGCCTATCCTGTGTCCATTTTATGTCTTCCCCGATCTCCTTGTAAAGAATTCTGCCTTCCATAGATGTGTTTATGTGCTAGTGCACAATGTGTACACATTACAGGTAGCACAAAGGCACATGCTGGATGTGCAGATATGTGTTTGTGTGCTTATGCACAATGTGCGCACATCACAAAGGCACATACATATGTTTGGGGATCATTATGACATGGCAATGCATTATTTAAGGATACCCTTTGAGGATACCTTTTTGGAATACCTTTTATAGGATATCCTTTGCAGAATATATATCTGAAGATAGTTATGGTCCTAATATGGCCTTCTGGGCCACCCCACACCCTTCACAGCTCCAAGACCACCACTTCTCCATTGTCACCACCATATGACGTGTAATCCAATACTATTGTATTCACCTTTAGTATGGTGTAATACCAACGTTGCAGTCTTGTACCATTAAGGCCTTGTACTGTAACTATTGGATACCACTATTCTGTCATATGTCTCAATCATTACTAACTTGTAGCAGTACTCTAAGCGTAGTAGCCACCCCCGGTTCTGTTTCGACATCTGCCACTGGCCAAATCTAGGCTCAATCAGATCACCCCCTTCACCCACGCTCATATCAGTCTCATCGCTACCTTTCTATTGAACTCAATCTTCCATCACATGTCAGAAAACTAGGGCTGCAACGGTACACTTACCTCACGGTTCGGTACGTATTGCAGTTTTTCGGTGGCGGTACAATACGTATTGCGGTACATTTTTTCTAACATTATTCGCCCAAAAACTGATGTGAATCATGTTTGCAATATGCTAGAAGCCTAGCATGCTACTGGACTGCTGTGGCAGCTGTGTCATGCAAAAATGCACTGCAACAAAAAAACTGAATAATTTATAACCCCCTTACCCTGTGGCTGTGTGGTTTTATTCATTCTGAGCCAAGCTGAGGAATTTACCATGATTCACTATCAATCTCATCTTTGTATGAGGGAAAGCCAAAGTGTTTCCAGACAGGGGATTTAACTTTTGCAGGTGGGCTGACGATACCTTTGTTGTTATTGGCAGGACATTTATTTCGGTCACTCAGGTTGTTATAATTGGATGTACTTCAGATCTGACAATGACCTGTGCACGAAGGCCAAACAGAAATACGCAAATAAACAACGCAAAACTTGATTGGCGAATTGTTGAATAATCAGCCAATAAATAATCGTCTTCTGACACTCATTCTGAATTACCCAAAGCTCAAGTGACATCAAGTCGGTTATTTATAGATGCACGACATGCTGTTCTGTTTATGTTTGCAAACTGTTTGCTTCTGTCGACACTTACAAATTTTCATACAGACCCACCCAATTCCCAACAGCCGTCCATTAAACTAACAGCTTGCTTCTATGCACTGTATATTTGGAAGATTAAAGCTGAAATGTTGCAGCCAGGCAGCCCGTTAAGCTGATGTAGAAATATGCACTCTTGACTTGGCAAAACAGGACAGAAAAAACACATGGTTGACCACGTGCTAAATGTCCGACGTCAATATGAAAATGAGTGTTGTTTGACACAAAACAATAGAAACGTATCCCCAAATCACATGATCAACATGGTTATGAATATTGAAAATATTTATCGCTTGTCTGAACTGCACCAACTTCGTGGAAGACCCCACCACATCCGATTGTTTTATGGACTTGAAATTCCACACTTTCTTTTATTGTTAAGTGATTTGAATAAGTTAACTTTTTAAAATAAATGTTTGAAATCATATGATAAAGTTTTTTCTATTTAAATACTGACGTCACCAACTACTACAAATATTATCCAGCAAGATTATATGCCCCAATTTCCAAATAAATTTTGATGATTCCAGGTCCGTACAATCTGGTGAGTTACTGAGTGTGTGTGTGTGTGTGTGTGTGTGTGTGTGGGGGGGGGGGGGGGGGGGGATACGGGCAAGCCCCTTCTATTTTTCAGAGAGAGGGAAAGGGAGAACAGTTTGATCCTGTGGAGAGTTTCCTTGAAATTCACATCCGACTTCATGGGCCCTCTTTTGGGGGTGTTGGAATTCTCCTGCTGTGACCTCTGTGCCGTGAGCGTACTGAAAATTAGGCTGAATGAACCGAGTATTGTACCGTGGAAAAATACCGCGGTGCACCGAGACCACGGTGAACCGTTGCAGCCCTACAGAAAACATGGAATAGATTTCTCACATGACAGAAAGAACCAGCCTAACATTTGCAGTAGGGCTATAAAGTACCCTCTTGTTGGAGAACATGCTGTTGTCAGGATTGCCTCGATTCTCATGTCTGCTTCTTGTTTTCATTTCTCTTCTCTCATTTTTTTTTCTTTTTTCTTTTGTTTTTCTCTCTTTTCTTGTTCATTTTTTTTAAAACGGGAATGACAGGAAGACAGCCACAAGTGGCTATGCCATCTCCCTGTGGTGCAATCATGTAGAAGTGAATAATGTTACCTCTATATATATTTTTGTTTTTGATTGTAAACATGTTGCACTACTGAATAAAATCAATCAGTCAGTCTATACAATGTCTTGACCTAGTGCATGCTAGGGATATAAGAAATTGTATGTTGATCGTGCCGTGATTTGCTTATATCTTAGTACGTATTGTGCCACAATGTGTGCACATGAGAGATAGCACATGGGTACCGGTTCATCTTGGATGTGCTGATATGTGCTTGTGTGCAAATGCATGATGCGACACATTATGCTTTAGCACATAGGCACATACGTGTATTTGTGGCTACTTATGACATGGCAATGTATCATGTGAGGAAACCTGTTTAGGGATACCTTTTGGGGATAATTATCGGGGGATATCTATTTGAAGATAGTTCTGTCTCTTGGTACCTGTTTGGCTCGGTTTTCTTGGCCACCCCAAAACATTCATAGGTTTTAAAGTATCACTTCTGTATTGTCCACAGTCACCACCATCTGTCGTGTGATCCAATAATATTATATTCACCAATACTGTAGTCTTCCATCACCCTTACAGCTTTGTACCACTATTATTGACTTGTAACACTACTTCATACTGCAAGGTTTTCACCTGACCCTGTCACGACTCTTCCTTCGGTCAGGTCTTTAATACTTGCAACCAGTTTGGTCTATTTATCTGTATTGATCTTTACATTCCCTTTACCAAGTGCACGCTAGGGTCCCTTACATATAACAAACCATACATACCGAGATGAAATACCCTGTAATGTGTACATATTGTGACACAATGTGTATTGAAACATTAGCACATCTTTTCTTATATGTAAGGTACCCTAGCAGGCAATAGGTCAAGGAAATTTAAAGATCAATACGAGCTTAGCTGAATGAGGCAATTTGGTTGCAATTCGTCTCCTGATTTCCATTGTTTTCTATATGTCAGGTGGCACATAGAACACATTGGAACTCGGGGTGACGAACTGTTAAAGACCTGATAGAGGGTAGAGTCGAGATGGGGTCAACTATAGCTAAGAAAACACGTCATGAGAACAGTTTCCACCGGATAGGTTAATGGCAGATTTATAAAGGACCTAGAATTTTGAAACTCTGTTTTTTTCCTTTCCAGAGGTAAAAATCATTCCTGACGAAAGCGATGATGATAAAATAACGGATGTTGGACAATGACCGGATAGAAGATAAATACTGATTACTGATAATGCAGGTACTGATATCTCATGATGATGCTTTTTGACAAAAATTAATTCCTTCATTCAATAATAATTTGTATACATACCTTTTTATGTGTACCCATACTATGTATGGTACACATAATGCCGGCGTCTGGGGTGGTCATCTGTCGTTCCTCCATCCTTTGTCTGTTCGTCTGTCCGACCGTCCATCCGTCTGTCCATCCATCTGTCTGTCTGTCCATCTGTCCGTCTGGCATCCGTATCCATTTCTTTGGCATTCGATAACTTGAAAAATATTGCTTGGATTGTCAAGTTACTTTATATTTGTGTTCAGGTTACTGATGTGCCGAGCTGTATAGTTTTTGGTGTAAATCTGATAATTTGATCCTGAGATATTAACCCTTTATCCTTCAAATTGAAAATTCCTCCAATCCCTTTGGCATTCGATATCTTGAAAAATATTGCTTGGATTGTCTAGTTACTTTATATTTGTGTTCAGGTTACTGATTTGCCGAGCTATATAGTTTTTGGTGTAAATCTGATGATTTGATCCCGAGATATTAACCCATTATCCTTCAAATTGAAAATTCCTCCAATCCCTTTGGCATTCGATATCTTGAAAAATATTGCTTGGATTGTCTAGTTACTTTATATTTGTGTTCAGGTTACTGATTTGCCGAGCTATATAGTTTTTGGTGTAAATCTGATAATTTGATCCCGAGATATTAACCCATTATCCTTCAAATTGAAAATTCCTCCAATCCCTCTGGCATTCGATATCTTGAAAAATATTGCTTGGATTGTCAAGTTACTTTATATTTGTGTTCAGGTTACTGATGTGCCGAGCTGTATAGTTTTTGGTGTAAATCTGATAATTTGATCTGAGATATTAACCCTTTATCCTTCAAATTGAAAATTTCTCCAATCCCTTTGGCATGAGATAACTCAAAAAATATCAATCCGATTATCATGTTACTTTATATATGTATTCAGGTTACTGATGTGCTGTGCTGTATAGTTTTTATGTAAATCTGATAATTTGATCCGGAGATATTAACCCTTTATCCATCAAATTAGACACTCCTCCAATCCATTTCTATATGTACCCATACCATGTATGGTGTACATAATGTCGGCATCAGACATGTTAACTCTCCCGGAATGCCCGGGAAAATCCCAGAATTTCAGTGTAGTTCCCGGCCTCCCGGACGAGAATCAGTTTTGGACCAAAAATCCCGGAAAACAACAGTCAAATATTTCGTTCCTGTTGTAACTTATGAAAAACGTTCGGAGTCAAATCACATGCATTTCAAACTCTGGTAAAAACTCACGAAGCAGTAAAATATGGATTTAAGTTAAATTTATTTAAGAAAAGGCTATTTTACGATATATATTTCAACTGTGTTCATGTTTATTTCTGGGGTTTTTCTTCGGAGATTTGTGATAAATTTGCGAGTGTCGAAGTGAAAATAGGTGACTTCCTTTCAAAAAATTGAAAACTCCACCTTCATTTAAATGCAGTTTTGGGGAATTAAAATATATGAAAAGGAATTAAATAATATACATTTATTTATTCCTTCATAGAATAGCTTTAATTCTCATCCCTTTTCCCAAATCAAAACGTAAACATCAACTATTTAGCACAGCTTAAAAGTAGGTTAATGTCGCTTAGGATGCCGAAAAATTATGACAGCATATTTAAACACAATGGACTTTTTTTCTAACACCACATTTATTCTGTTGTGCTGACTACAGAACTGTTAACTGTAGGCCATCTGTAACCAGAAAATTTTGAATGGAATTGAACAAAAATGCTTCAATGATGAAAAGAAAAGTTTTGTTTAGGGCATAAGCGTCCCACATGTATGAAGTTTGATAAAGATACTTTCTCAGTACTAATGTTCTTGAAGTAACTGAACATCAGGACATCTTTTCCTTTTAACATTTCCAGACTTGGGAAATTATTAGCTAAATAGACTTTGATAAGAGCAAACCACAGGTGGATGTGCTCTGTGGGACAGTGTGGGTGGGTGGGGAGGGAGGGGGGGGGGGGGCTCATGAAGAAGAGGATATGGGGGGGGGGTCAAATCAACAGTTATTTTATGATTTTTTTTAATTTTTCAACATAGCATAAATGCATCAGCATAGTTGACAACTAGTTCTGGATATAACCTCGTGTTAATAGTGGTCCGTGAGCTGAAAATTCACAAGTTTTTTTCTTTTATTTTGCCCCCGCGCGAACTTTTCCCTGAAATCGATCCCATTTCCCTGAAAATCACCCTCAGGTTCCCTGAAAAATTATTCTGGAGGTTAACATGTCTGGTCGGCATCCATGGTGGCCCTCTGTCATACAGCTTTCTACCAGTTGCGCGTATGGATACACATCTGACGATTTCTTCCGTCTATTTTTAACTTCATCTTTTTTCTTTCCTGAAAATATTTTCAAATGCATTCTGGAGCCAATACTATTTCAATTAGTCATTTCCATAAATAGAAAATACAATTCTGAAAAATACAACTGTAAAAGTTTTATAGTATTGACCC
The DNA here is from genome assembly GCA_031216915.1 of Pictodentalium vernedei. Lineage (NCBI taxonomy): Eukaryota > Metazoa > Mollusca > Scaphopoda > Dentaliida > Dentaliidae > Pictodentalium > Pictodentalium vernedei. The sequence goes on along the minus strand of CM062289.1, from coordinate 223,247,144 downwards.
CTGGGGATTCTTCATTCATGGACACCTCTAAAACGGTCGTTTGAAACAGTTTCCTGTTTCGGAGGTGGGGGGTGGGGTGGAGAGATTCCCTTTGGGGGGGAGGGGACATTCATTGTTATTGATTTTCCTACTCGGTTAATCGCCCGATACATTAAGAGTATTAAGAAAATAAACAGGCTCCAAACAAAAATGAACATCACAGATGATCCATGTTGGATTTGGGAATGTTTGCTTGTTGAAATGACTCTTCTTGCCATTCGCACCACATTTCTATGAGAGGGGTTGAGAGAATAGGAGAGAGAGGAATTTAACATTTTCCTCATCAGGCCGAAATGTTGTTATGACCCGATGAGGATGTTGGTAAATATGTAGCAAAAAATGTGAATTTTTATGCCCCCAATAGAGGGGCATCTTAAATCCCGGTTGTCCGTCCGGAGTCATAACTCCATAATGTTTCAATGGATTTCCGTGAAATTTTACACAAAGATCAATGGAAGGTCTGTTGCATAGCAACACCATGCTCGAGTGACAAAGGTTAGAGTCACAGGAATGGAAAAACTTAATTCTCTCACAAACTGTATTTGTCCGTCTGGGGCCATAATTCTTTAATGCTTGGGTGGATTTCCACAAAATTTCGCGCAAAGGTCAAAACCAATGGAAGGTCTGTTCATCAGCAACACCATACTCGAGTGACAAAGATCAAGGTTACAGGAATGAGAAAACTTGCTTCTCTCACAGAATCAGATTATTCTTTCATCCCTAACAAATTCAAAACAAAACTTTCCATTCCAGTATTATAGGCCAGTTGGCCATAGTTTGGGGGCATTGTTCTCAATATGGAGGTGCGTTAAATTTGTACGCATTTAAAGAGGATGAAAACTTAACAATTAATTGACTAAGGAAAATACTAATTGATTATGCCACGAACAATCAAAAGTCAAATATTCATGACAACTCAAATTTCCATTGTGCATCATATCCTTGGATTGCTTGTAATTAATATGATCATGCCAAACACTCCTCGTAAACACTCCTCGTATTGATTGTGATACATGTTATTCGATAAGAAATGAGTAATGAAATTTTTAGGAAACCAGATGCCGAATTGCATTTTATTCCGAAATACACTTCACACGAGGAATTTTTTTTTTCAACTTAATAACCACTACATGTTAGATAAATATATCACCTATGCCGAGCAGGGATTTCACCAGGCATAGTCCTAGCACCGTGCCATTGGGTTGAAAACTGTAAAGTTTTTCGGAAGGTGGTCCTGATGGGAGTCGATCCTCGGTCTACGATACCCAATCATCTAGCCAATCTGCCACCATACCAACTGAGCCAACGGCAACCCTATAAAAGGTTGGAATTGACTCCGCCAGTATGTTAGTTCACATTTACAACCTGACCCAAGACCGATATTACATAAACATCATATATATATCGTCACATGATGCTCTCCGCATATTGACAATCAAACCAAAATGGGTATCATATTGAGCTCCAGCTGTTACTTTTTGGTTCAGCAGTGCTGTTATTGAAATGATGATGAAGACTAGGTTTTTTGTGTGTTCGTACAGTCTGAATATGTTCTTTCAAGATAGTATTCAGTTTTTGAAGCTGATTTTGCGAGTTCTTTACTGATATCAAGCAAGCCTGAAAATACGCAGACTGTCATCAACAAAATGAGGTCCCCAGAGGGTGAATTTGGTGATGCTACCCTGTACAACAGGGTAACATCACAAAATTTGCCTTCTGTGAACCTCAGTCTGAATCAAGGTCTCAAGCCAAAACAGAAAGATGTAAGTAGAGGATAAATTGACCCACTGTATGGGATAGCATCAGCAAATTCACCCTCTGGGGACCTCATTTACCAAATGACAAGTTGCTTATATTCAGGCTTTATATCAAGCAATACATTTACCATCGTAAAATATCCAGGGAGTGCTTAACTTTTTTCTTTTTATATCTTTGTTTATTGGCTATATCGTCGGTAAGCTTTGGATCACATGAAAATAGTCCATGCATATCAAGTATTGCCTTGTTTAGTTCTTTCAAACAAACATTACAATTGTAATTGTTGGGTTTTATCATTGGAAGTGAGATACTGGAAAAGTCATAGTTCACTGACCAAGATACTATTAAGGGATCGTCCAACCTAACTTTGGTCATATTTCAAGATATTTTCTCCAAAGTCCAAAATGGCCAGAAAAAATAACCCCAGTAAATTATATACCAAAATGTTTGAAAAGAAACATAGGAACATGTGGAAACTGACATTTGCCTTGGAACTGCTGCCATGTGGCTGGGGGTACACCAAAATTTTGACAATACAATACCTTAAAATGTCTGAATGTTTGCATTTTGCAATCCTTACTTCTCGTACAAACTCGGAGAAATCTTTTTGTCATTCGTGAGAAGAATGAGCAGTAAGAATAATTCCATTCCATGGTATCTACAATTCCCAAATGCTTCCATTTTGTTTTGGTTTTGTTTTGATGAAGCAGAGGTCAACTCCATACAGGTCTGCAATGGGTATGGGGGCACAATTGATTTCATCAATGATAAATGAAGAATGTTCAACGTGAACATATTTTTATACTGTAACCAATGACCCAGACTTAGCTGGTGCTAACCCAAAAATATCTAGGGCCAAACTCAAATTTTGTCCCCCAATCCCCGAAATTTGCATGCAAAACCAAAAATTCGAAGTCCTATCTGGCCCTCCATACATTTACCCTCCACGCATGCGCAGACGACAGGAAGTCACTGAATCTGGCGCCAATCATCAATCTTTGTTTGGCCCTTGTCAGATAACATAGGATACACATATCCCACAATTCTTTTTCATCTGGCTGGTTCATCTGTTGTTTCACAGAGTGAATTAGCCAGCTGTTTGGCTCGCTTTATCTGTTATCTGATGCATTAACAGCAGAAATTTTATGCGCTGGACGTGGTTGTGTGGAGCGGCTATGAATGTTATTTCGATGGGTCGCTTACGCACACAACCCCACCAGTTATTCTTAACTGGAGTGGTAGACGTTTTTCGCTCTAGACCTGTTTTGTTTTAGAGAATCTTTTAACATAAGGTCAAGTTTGGATTAGATGCAGATCAGAGTTTATCAGAATAGAAGACCTCTTCTTTTGTCATTAATTTCCAATAGAAGGGACGTTTACGTTCATTCTATTATTTTATAAGTCAGTTAGCTATTTGTACTGCTTAGGTAAATTTATCTTTCAATCAGCAGTCAGTGCTTAAGATGTCAGCGCATGAAGTAAAGCGCTGGCTACATCTTGGGCTTATTCTAACTGTATGGCTATTACATGGTCTCATATAGGATCACTTCAAGATAGTTAAGTTTGCAACGCACAGGAATAATAGTTTCCATTATTTGTGTCGCCAGTATTAGGCATTTGAGCGCAATTGACGCTCAGCCATTTTCATGGGAATGAATGATAGGATAGGTGTATCCCTCAATTCATTTGTTTCTGTTGATTACATTGAGGTAAAAGTGTCTGTTATTGTACATTCACCAGAAGCTTCCCACACAAGAGGGTTTTCTTCTTCAAGGGAAGTTTTGTTCTTCATGTCATTCTCCGCTCTCAGTGGCATTATGGAGTGGAGTATGTCAGACGTGAAAGAGCTTTGTGGTCACTATATTATTGCTGTCTGTACCAGCGATGATTAATGTGGGTGAGGAGGTTTCGACATGAAGTCGAATTTCCCCCCCCCCCTCCTCCCCCACACACTCACACATTGTCGTGTATATGTAACTTAATACATACATACTATGCGTTTGGGTCGTGTTGGATGGCGCCCTCATTGGCATATATGCAGTTCTGTTGCATTAGTAGCTGGTTAATCATACCTACCTCCATTTCTAGATCCTGGTCTCTATTTTGTCGGTTCTCAAATCGCATATTCTCATGTGTTTATAGTTGTAGATACCAAATAGTACACGTTGGAGAGTGTTCTTACCAGATTTAATATTACAGAGGCCTCCTGTGAATGATCTTGAAGCGTGTTTTCTCTGCAGAGATTGTTCATCGTATCTCGCTTTTGTATGTGTATGTTATATTATTATTTCACTGATTTCGTCGTACCTGCAAATGCCGTCTGCAGTGCATATTTTGTAGCGGATAATGTTATTTACCAAATCATCGCTATAGCCTTGGCTCGTGAAGTGGCATTAAGCACCATTGATTATTCATGAGATAATTTTTGAGTGCCTGATCGATATTTATATCGTTTCCGGGTTCTGATTATTGATTCCAGAGGGGCGTGGTGGCTCAGTTGGTAGAGGTGCAGGCTGCAAGCCGAGAGGTCCTCGGTTCGAATCCCACCTTCGTCAACCACGTTGTGTCCTTGGGCAAGACACTTCACCCCGATTGCCTACATGGGGGCATGATGACTCTGTGTATTGAGGCGTACTGCACGTCGATGGTGCGCATGTCTTCAACCAATCTAACCCTGCCTGTGCTGTGGTGCAGAGTTCAGAGTTACGATGTTGGAGAGCTGACAGCTGCTCGTCGTTGCTCGGTGGTTCTCTCCGGGTACTCCGGCTTCCTCCATCCGTAAAACTGTCACGGTCACGATTAGCCATTGTGCATAAGTATGTGACCTTAAACACCAATAAATAAATAATTGATTCCAGGGTTCTCCCCTCTTTCTTTTGAAAGGGGGGGAGGGGTCATTTTGTCCACTTCTCTGGCTTATTGGGTATGTAACTATTTAGGAAGCTGTTTTCTCCGTACTATATTCGGTGATCAGCTGTAGTATTATTGTTTGGCGTAGGTTTATGGGCATTTTTCTCTCATTATCAATATGCCCTTCTAATTTTTAGGGCTTAGTCCAGACTAGTCTTAAAAATTGTTTATTGTTGCATCCTAATTAACATGATTTCATGCTCACATTTAGGATTTACATAATTGGGATCCATGTTAGGGTATGTCTCTTCTATTATGATATAAAGAGACATACATGTAAATTCTAATTATTCTAATTTCATCATCATGGATTGAAGGATTTGATCTATGTTGATCTACTATTTCGGAAGTTCTAGGCTCTCCACCTTTTTATGATTCAGCTATGTCTGGGTCATTGGTTACAGTATAAAAATATGAAAAAATTTCAAGTAATTTATATATTTTTTATACTTAACAATGACCCAGACGGGAATGGCCCTCCCATGAGTGGGCAGTACTGGGCACTCATACCTCCCCGCTGAATTATTATAATCTTTTTTACAAAGAATGATGATTGGCGCCAGATTCGGCGACTTCCTGGCGTCTGCGCATGCACAGAGGGTAAATGTATGGAGGGCCAGATAGGACTTCTAATTTTCGGTTTTGTGTGCAAATTTTGGGGATTGGGGGGCAAAATTTATGTTTGGCCCTGGATATTTTGGGGTTAGCACCAGCTAAGTCTGGGCCATTGGTAAGTATAAAAAATATATAAATTACTTTAAATTTTTTCATTTTTGTAATAATTATACACCATAATTCTGTTGAAAATAGTTAATATTCTTGTCAAATTCACAAAAATGAATTCATTGATGAACCAAGGAAGAAAAACTATCCTAATTTATTTATTTTGTATCATGTGGTTCATTTCTGTTGTTCAGTTATGACAACTGCCATTCGAATGCACCACTAAAGTGCACTTTGACAACAAAGATTGGAAAAAAATAATCGAGACTGTTCACATTAAGAACATTTGTATCAAATAACTGATTTCATTATATGCTAAACGATAGATTATTGAAGAAATTGTGGAAAGATTGAAGATATAGAAATTTTCACTTCCACAGCATCAATGAAAATGGTGGCTTTCAAAGCATCACTTCAAGGTGAATACGAGTCAAATTATCACTATATATGATCAATTTGTTGTTGAAACGTATAATGAAAAGAAAATCTACTGTTTTTTTTTTGAGTGGATTCTGATCATTTCCAGCAATAATTCAACGCGTATTCACCTTGAATTGATGCATGAAATCCGCTAGTCCAAACATGGCCTGAAAGTCCGTTTCAAAGGACGTACCAAACCAAAAACTTATATTATAGACTTTCAAGCCATGTTTGGACTAGAAACTCGCCAACTGAATCAGATCGCAAGACGCTATGTGTTCTGAGTATCGATGAAATTACTTCCGCTGATCAATGATTCAATCTGGTGTTTACTTTCATGCATCAATTCATGGTTGAAATGAGTGGAATTATCAGATCGGTATACACTCAAAAACATTAGATATCCTCTATTGATTTACAGAATGTGAATGTTCATTCTATCTTTTATTTTGTATAATTTGTGTGGAGAGTATCGTTCTTCAAAAGTAAGTTTCAGGGAAGTTAAACTGTTAACAGAACCGGCCGATTTTACAAAAATAATAGCTTATTTTTTTTTTTATTGAATCCAGTTTGAAGGGCAGCCAATGAAAGACATGAACAAAACCAAGGTTATTTCGGTTTATGAGTTAATTGATCTGTCATTTCATAATCATTTGGGCCTCATTTCGGTAATCTGACCACGAGGGGATGTTTATTATTAATGATACATGTTGACAAGCGATTTTGGTGGTACCAATTTCATGTTACAATCATGTTACTCTTAAGATTGGTATAGATCAATTTGAAACTGAATATAATTGTGTGTCAAAGAAACTTAGAAAGTTAATTTTATGATGTTCCAAAATATTACAGCAGATGGACAGCTTATAAAGCATTACTGTCCTGTTTCGAGCTCTTTTGGGTAGCAGACAAAACATTGAAATAGAATACCTGAAGTTCTCTGACAAATATTGTCCGGCTTTCAATCAAATATTTTCGTATAAACACAATTATGACGATTACTAATAATGTTTGTATCGATATATTTTCTTACCAAACCTTATTATCTACTTTTATATTTTACATAGCAGCAACAAAATTATAGTACGGAACATTGGCGTAGTGCTCCATTTCTAAAAAATGAGGAAATTGAAAAGTTGTCTTGCAATTTTGACTTTTTCTTGCATTAATGGCATTAACAGTGCAACTTTCCACATTGAGTGTATTAGGCGTTTTCAATTTCATTGCCTTGCAGATTTGAGAAGAGTGTGGTCGTTTCTGCAGTTCTTAGGTCTTTGAAAACAACATTCTTCCCAAGTTACAAACCGTCATATGACTGATTTCCCAAATGGTGAATTCAAATGGAAGCAATTAATTTTTGTTCACTTAATCTTTTTAAGTGTTATGTTCTATCTTGACATTCCACTTGTTATAAAATTGGAAATTTAAAAACTCTGGTTTTCTACGTAAAAATCTTTTTATTTAACACTTATGCATAATCAATAAAATTGCATTTTATCCTGTGAAGCAGTGCCATTTGTGATTCAAATGGCAATTTGGTTCATTTTGAGAAATTCATTTTTTTGGTTTTGGGAGAATTTGGGAGTTGGTATAGACCTTAAGGTGCTCTTTAGGTAATGGGAAACTCGGTTTGATTATATGTCATCAAAAATCTAAATGTGATTGTAATTTTATTTGTTCATCCCTATGAATAGTTTTCCACAATTGTGCACCACAAAATAAATGAAACATTATTACACATTTTTGATTGACATCCGAAATAACCAGCCCCCATTTTCAAACTAAGTTTCCCATTACTTATAAGGCAACTTTACCCTTTAAACGGCTGTGCATAAATATTTGCATGAAGAAAAAGTTGGCAGTAGACGAGCAGATGATATAAAGAGCAAAAAAATCTGACTCGAGGCTCGGTGATAATTTAATCCAACAGCTTGACAGAGCTGTTGGATTAAATTATTACTGAACCTCCCAACAAACCAGGATGGTTTCGCCCATTTCGCCGTTGACAGTATTGACTGAAAAGATACCTTCCAGGGCACCAGTGTTGAAAGGGTTAAGGTTGATGGCAAATAGACAATTCTTTTTAAAGCTGCAAAATGAATCTGCGTAAAAACGAACTAATCCCCTCGCCATAAGAATTATATTGATAATGTGGTGTTGAAAAAGGTGATTTGCACTTTGAATTTCAATTTTCAGTATTTATAAAAAGTAGAATGTCAAGATGAAACTTATACCTTTAAAAAGAAGTCAACCAAAATTAGTCCTAAATATTGTTCTTGTGCAAGCAAGAGGGATATTTATCTTGAATATTAATCTGATGAAAGCAAGAGGGACATTTATCTTGACTATTGATCTTGTGCAAGCAAGAAAGATATTTATCTTGAATATTGTTCTAGTGCAAGCAAGAGAGACATTTATCTTGACTATTGATCTAGTGCAAGCAAGAGGGATATTTATCTTGAATATTGATCTAGTGCAAGCAAGAGGGACATTTACTTTTAGATGTAAATAGTTTTAAAAGTTCGAATGTTCATGTGTACATTTGTCTTACTGTAAAATATATAAAGCAGGGCCATCTGAATCCATTCAGAGAACACTGCACGCTGATTGATTAAGAAACTTGCTGGTAAAATGACAAAAAATAAAAAAATATGAAAAAAGATAACATTCATTGATCGATCATTCAAAATACTTTCAAATGGTTTTATCTCCTGTGGGAAGCCCTGAAAGTGGAACAGAACATATTCTGCCTCACTGTTAAACTAGCCTGCTGTGGAAATCGTCTAAAGTGGACAGCACAAGTTACACCAAGTTCTAACGTTCCAAGTATAATTTCATAAGGAAATCGACTCTGTCATGGGTTATTTGTTATTTATTGGCGTTTAAGATCACGTATTTATGCAAAATGGCCAATTGAGACCGCAACCTGAAGATAGCCAAGATTAGTCAATCGTGTATTCCCATGTTGCCCATTTCCGAGAACTTCCACCACAGGTAGTGGTTACCGGGTACTGTTTTACCAGTAAACCAGAATTTATTTACCATAGTAAACGAGCACTGCTCCACGGGGCGGGTTAATTGTTTACCCACTTTTCGTGGAAATTGTGTGCCAACTACCATTGATTAAATGTGATGCTCCTTTATTCAGAAAGATGGATATTCTTTCATGCTCCAGTTATATATATTCCAATTGTTAAAATATTTATTTTGCCTTCAAAACAAAGATATTAACATGATTGGTGGAACTGCACGGCGTAATTGTAAAACTACATGAATTGAAAACTACCTGAATTGTATTAAGTATTTAGTTTACCAACATGTCTAATAGTATTGTATCCCCGTGGGAACCCCGGGAAGTAAGCAGCACTTGTTTCCTGTGGTAAACCAGTTCCGCTTTACTAGTAAAATAGGACCCAGTCACCAATGCTTGGGGTGTAAGTCCTCTAAAATGGGCAACATGTAGATCAACGATTGACTAAACTTGACTTCATCTCCATGTTGTGTCACGATTAGCCATGGTGCATAAATATGTGACGTTAACCACCAACAAACAAACAATAGTATTGTAATGTCATTAACCCTTTGAACACCAGTGGTATCATCCATGTCCATTCAACGGTAGCAGTTTGAAGAAGAGTCCATGTTCATTATTTGGGGATAGACCAATTAATAGTTTCAACGTACAGCCCCCATGGCTGCAGATTGAAAATATTAATTGGTCTACTCCACACTTCACTCAGCAGTCACCCCACTTAATTAAATTATGACACATAATGTTCCTTGACGGGAAAAGTGGCCTCAGGGGTTCAAAGGGTCAAAGATTCAGTGAAATCAGCCCTAGACCCAATTGCATTGATTGAAAGAAAATGAATTTTTATGGTATTTTTTAGATTCAGTCGTCTCAATTATTTCAGTAGGTCGGAAAACCGAACCGTAAATCCATTTTTCCGACCAGCTCAATATTGGGGATTTAATCTAAACATAGTCGACATACTACTTAAGGGCTAGACTGGTCCCTTAATGATGTCGGATTCCCTACGGAATTAGACTGGTGGTCGGAGTAACGTTAAACATCAAATTAAACAGAATTTTTAATTCCCACGAAGTGCAAAGTGCATGTTGTATAAACGAATGATCAGACATTCGCCACAATTCAGCAGATAAATACGTCTTGAAACTTTTAAATTGCTTTATCAAAATGTAAAATGCGATTTTCATAAAAGTTGGGCTAGTCGCCATTTGTTCCAAACTTTCCCGAAGAGCTTCGTGTACGTTGTCGATAAAACACTCATAAATTTGAGCCTAATTTTATTGTATTGGAATTATAAGTAGTTTTTCTTCTTTTTGTTTCAGTTTCCCGATGAAGTGAGATATGGAACCATATTAATTTGATCATGCAAAACTGAAGTTAGAAGTTTCTATCATTTGGGAAGTGCATCTTAATGACAGTATCTTCAACTGCATAAACATTGTTTTTATATATGAGATTTTAGATGTACACAATATCAAATCCTTTCCCAGCCTTGGAGTGTCAGCAGGTTGCTGATAAGTGTTTTGTTGTTTGTGTTTTATGTATGTTAGAGTTTAACGATTTACCTAACGAATCGGCAGCATCCGCCCACGTTATATATAAATTCCCCAAAATAGTTTTAACAGTCATATCATGTGACCCCCTCATTGGAACAAGCTTATCAAACTCATTCTGATGAGGGGACACATGATATGGTTTTGTTGAAAAATATGAAAAAAATATTTAAATATTTAAAATAAATTTTGATGTCTTTGTTGGATAAAGTGTTAATGACTCTTTCAACAGGCGGGAAAATATCGTATGGGGTCATCATTGTTTGAAGCCAAATGTAGCATCGACGTGTTGTGTGCCTTGGAGCATATTACTACCATGATCCCATTTGTGCAATCAGAGCTGTCTTGACAAGGACAAAACACAGATGAGACGCTTTAGGATTGAACCTTCAACCTTTAGATCTACACTTCAGTCCCCTAGCCAAAGTATCACCACACTCCCCACTACCAGTGTGTTGGTACGCTCCCTACTGCGAGTGTATCGGGATGCTCCCTTGATGTTTTTAAATGTGTAATACAATTTATATATCAAGATATCTTTGAAAATTGTAAAATAATCTTAGGAATTTAAATAGTGTGGCTATGAACGTGGTGGCTCTGTGGTTAAAGCATTGATTTTAGGCTCGAAAGGCTGTAGGTTCTATCCTCACTTGAGTCATCAACGTTGTGTTCTTCGGCAAGACACTTAACATAATTGTCCAAGCGTGAGCACGATGGCGCAGTGAGCTAATTCGTATTGCTCGATAATGGTACACAGATAATCAACCCATTTATCCTGCTTGTGCGATGTTAGATAGTCAGGCAGTCACCTACCACGGTTGTTCTCTTCGGGTATTCCGACTTTCTTTATTTGTAAAACTGTCTGTACGATAGGACCCTGGTTGTTGAAAGTGCTGTTAAATCCCAATAAATAAATAAGACTCAGCTTATGAGCTTCAACTGGAATTTTCTTGATGAGTTTCCTTGAAGTCACAATACAACTGGTAAGTTTTTGAAGGAAGTTGTACAATTATTTTTGTAGTATTTATGCCCCCAAGGACAAAATCGTGCACTACATGGCGAAATCATGAAACTTGGCATAGTGATGGATGGATCGATGGATGTTCATAATTTTTTTTATAAATATCCACACCACGCAGTTTACAAAAAGTAGTATACATACTAATCACTTTGTCTCCGTCCTGCTCGTTTCCAGACAATAACTTGTATCCTTGATCGCATGTTGGTAATGTGTTTCATACACAGGTTACCCACAATGGAGTGATGGTTGAGTTTGCTTTTCGGAGATGTAGGTCAAAAGTCTATGTCGCAATTACTATAAAAAAGATTTTTTTTCTCTGTGATACCTTTAGTTTACTTTTTGCATACACAACCTTAACGCCATAGGTGGCCTACAAGGTGACAATGACTTGATTGTGTGTCATCTATAGGTCAACACTCAAGGTCATTTATTACAAATAGAATTTTTTTTTTTTTGCGAGATGTCCTAATGCACAATGGCAGACTGAATACTTTCCTAGTGGATTATGAATGACTCTTTATTTACATCAATTGCGAGGAAGCTTCCCAGTTTGTCGGTACTGATATGCCAGGAACCATTCTTTGCCTGTGAATACTACCACTCTCCAACATTTTTCCTCAGGTCAATTGCTTGATTTCTAGCGCAAGTAATATCATGAGTGTCAGCAGGCTGTCGCTGTGAATAGATGTATGCATGAGATGTGATTTTACATAATTCTGGCATGTTTGTGGTTATCTTGGTTTGAGCACAAGGATGACAGCTTCACCCAACATCTTCCCTTGAACACCCGATGTTTCTTTGACAGAAGAATCGCATCTACTGAGAGGCATGCCATGAGGTACGACCTGGTTCCTTGTCCAATATGTCTTGTATCAGATAAGGATAGAGGACATGGCTTATTGGAGCAGGCAAGGAAATTCTGCAGATGTCTTAAGTCCAGCATGACTGGCGATGTATAATCTATCAAACAGTGTACACTTGTTTTCAAGTAACAGATCTTGTACCTGAAAACAAGCCGTCTCTCGAGTTACAATGTGTTCTATGTGCCTACTGGCACTTAGAACACATTGGAACTCAGGGGACGAAGTGTACACTGTTTAATAGATTATACATCTTTGCTTCCATGTTCAGCAGTCGTCCATGCGGCTTGCATAGTTATTGTTTCTACTTCTCTCGACGTGCTTTTGACAATACATCTTGGTTGATAAACGAAATATCCAGAATGAATAGCGTGACCCCGTTTTCTAGAAAAGGGCCTCCAGTGTCTCCTTTTCTTGTGGTAAAGTTTGGAACAGCACCCACAAAATGTTTTATACAGTTTCATCTTGTCATAGGGTTTGAAATATGTTGCAACGAAATTCGACCCCTGCATATAAATGTACATGTCTCTATCTCAGCGGCCCAGTAACCATCTTGTTCACCTGTTAATAGCAGATCTACTGCCAAAGCGGAAAAGTATATCAGTTTTTAGCTCACCTGACTGCAAGTCAGTGTGAGCAATTGCCATCACTTGGCGTCCATCGTTCGTTAACTTTTGCAAACTTGGCTTCTTCTTCACAGCCATTCAGCCAAATTCAAACATATATTCCACTAACCATCCCTGGAGTATACCCTTTCTATTTTGTTCAAATGAAGCGGCTTCCTTCTTTGGGATCTGTTCAGTGATGCCCAAGCCTAAAAATCTTCTTCTCATGAACCACCAGGGAGATTGCCTTGATATATGGTATGGAACACTCTTTGGTGTTGAAGATTAAAGTTTGTTCAAGGGAAGTTGGTAGATCAATATTTGGGCTCTCAATGGGCACATACCTATTTTGGGCTCTGCCCAAAATTTCTATTTCAAGAACCGATGGGCCGATTTGAATCAAATTTGGCATGTAGTATAAGTGGGTCCAAAGTACTTAGATGCTCAAAATTTTTTTTTCCTTAGCCCCGTCTGTAGCCCAGAGGCTAAAAATAGAAAAAAATTCAAATGCCCATATTTCCCAAACTACACGGAACTGTTATTTGGTATGAAGCATTCTTTTGACCAGTAGAATGGATTATAAAAAAAATTGCCATCGGTTGTGTCAGGGTGTTCTGGTGGGGGGGGGGGGGGGGGGGGGGGGGGGGGGGGGTGAGCGCATTTGAAAAATTGCTGAGTCAGCATATTTGCACAAATTAAAAAAAAAAATTTCTTCAGAACTGCTGATCAGAATCTTTAGATATTTGGTATACAGCATCCATTGGATGGTCAAATACAAGTGTGTTCAAATCAAGCCCCTCAGTTCATATTTGGGCTCAACACAGGAGCCGAAATAATTAACATAGGGCACTATGGGGAATAAGCTTTAAAAATCTTCTTCTTCAGATCAAACAGCCAGATTCTTTTGATACATGGTATACAACATCTCTACAAAGGTCAGATTGAAGTTTGTTCAAATTGAGTCCCTGGGTTAACAGTTGGGCTCTCTGTGGGAGCCTAAATATTAACTTGGTGTAATATGGGGAATAATCTTTAAAAACATTCTTCTTCAGATCCACCAGTCAGATTCTTTTGATATTTGGTATGCATCATCTCTAGGGGGGTAGATTCAAGTTTTTGTTCAAATGGGATCCCTGGATGAATATATGGGTTCTTTATTGGAGCCCAAATTTTAACTCTGTGCAATATGAGAAAATTTCTTAAAAAATATTCTTTTCCAGACCCACTAGCAAGAATCCTTTCATATTTAGTATGTGACATCTCTAGAGGTGTAAGGTTCAAATTTGTTCAAATCGGGTTCCTGGGTTAATATTTGGATTCCCCAAGGGAGCCCAAATATTTATTTAGTGCAATATGAGGAATTATCGTTTGAAATCATCTCCTTCAGATCCAGCAGTCAGATTCTTTTGATAATTGATGTACAACACCTCTTGGAGGGTTAGATTGAAGGTTGTTCAAATCAGGTCCCTGGGTTAATATTTGGACATTTTTATACTGTACCAATGACCCAGACATAGCTGGTGCTAACTCATAAAATTCTAGGGCCAAACACAAATTTTGCCCCCCCAATCCCCAAAATTTGCATCTAAAACCAAAAGAAATCATGTCCTGAAGGTCCTCCATACTTTGCCCTCACTGTGCATGCGCAGTGTCAAGGACGTCCCGAAATTGGCGCCAATTATCATTCTTTGTTTGGCCCTTCATCAGTTCACATCTGACTGATATTTGTGCTTGTAAATCTCAGTTTAAATGATGCCAGTCACATAAATATTAGAGAAATGGTGGATCTAAAGTGGATATAGAAGGAGGAGAGGAAAAATGAGTGACAGAAAATATTCAGGGCTGTAACTTAAAATTTTTTAATGAAATTATGTTAAGTTGCCTATTTTCGAGGCATGGGCCTGTTGTTGTCATTCTTGCTATTAAGTTTCACTGCTTGTTCAGTGTTTCCTCTCTCCTTTTCCTTTAAGTCCCCCCTTGCTATTCTCCCATGCTTTTGGCATATTTTTGAGTAATATTATTACTAAAATTTCTTGGGAGATTTAGCTAGGTAACAGAATGAATTCTGTTCTTTTCCCCATGTTTACGTTCTCACCCATGGGTGTTTAGGCGTAGTGTTCTGCATCTACCATCTGATGTTCTGCAGTTTCTTCCCTGGAAGTCTCTGTTTTGCATCAGATAGTGTATTATTGGTAACTGATTTCGGACCAGAGTTATCAGTGCCTGGAGTCATGTTTCTGGTGTTTATACACTTCTTGTTTACATTGGCAACAGTCTCTGTGTGAGGGGGATTTTTTGTCTTTGTACTAGTTTAATTCATTACAAGATACATTATTATTATTCGTAAGTGTTGCATTAATTTTTTAAAATATTTTTGAAATTTTTGTCCACACTTAGGCTTGGGATCCATTGGGGCTCAACGTTACTTTTCAGAAACTTGGGCTTTGCTGAAAAAATATTTTTTCAAAATTTCTTTTTGATTTCAATTATTTTTTCTATGTTAATGGATCATGTTATTATGTATCTTTGTTGTCAGGGGTTCGTGCGAGTACTAGGACTTTTTGTATTCTTTTCACTATGAAAGGATATTGTTCAAATTGTAATAAGAGGAAATCTTCCTCTGACTTTCATGATCATTGTATTAATTGTAGTCAGTGTACTCGCACTAACTCCTGTTCAGTATGTGAATATTGGGATGACAAACATTGGAAACGTGTGTCACGGTATGTTGTTAGCGGGGAAAGGGCCATGCCGGTCCTTTCTCTGCAGGGTCACTCTAGTTTATCAATCTCTATTTCAGAGGAACAAGAACAGGGTGATGTTTCCGTGATGTCTTCCAATAGTGTGCCTCCGTCGTCACAATTAAATGAAGAGCTAGCGGCAAAAGTGCTCATGGAGATATGCCAATTGCCTAAGAGGTCCCTAGTAGGATCGACGGCGTTGACATCCGCTAGCTCGCCTGGTGTAGCGTCCATTCATCGAATGGTTCGGCAGCCGGGTTCGTCCGTTGCGGTCCAGGAAGGAGATTTGGGTGATGCAAGCACTATAAATATTCAAGGTGCACACCCAGTGACGGCAGATAAGAGGAGAGAATGGAGGAAGCCTAGTAGTTCGGTTCCTAGCTCGTCCAGGTCCATCCGGGCTGCGAGCGAGAGAGGCCCCTCTCTCGTACAACAACATCTGGGACCAGATGTTGTGGTACAAAATGTGTCGCATTCGGAGCATGCGTCCGCCGCTTGGGACGCTCCGTTATATAGACAGTCCGGAGAGACTGTCCAAAAGGCTTCCTCTCAGCAGCGCACACGACCGCACATTGGCTACGTGACCGAGGATATCCAGCCAGCTTCGCCAATCACGGATTCCACGGCGACCAGGTCACGCCATCCGGTAGCCAGGGATAAGAGGCCTGTACACTCCGGACGTTCGCATAAGAGAAATATGCAGGAGTCGTTTACACGGAGCTTCCAGCGGCTAAGACCGCTACTCCACAGGCCTCAGTGACGGACGTGCTATCCCAAATAGCACAAATTATCGCAGCATCCCAGCAAACGACGGAACCTATGTCGGATCAAGAATTATCCGACGATGCTGGGTCGGTACGCTCCGCCGAAGCATCGGGTACGGACGACCGAGAACATCATGAGGTCCGACAGGATGGCGAAAGGGATACCGAGGATTTGGAGCTATCCCTTTCGGAACAACATAAAGTCGCCGTAGATTTCATCCGGCATTACCTGCCACAAGTTGTTCCGTCGGGCCAGACTGCTGCGATGCCGGATAAGAGACTGATAGCGTCATTGGACACAGAATTCTTTGAGCGGTTCAGAGACTTCGTCCCTGAGTTTCCGACACAGTACAATAATGTCACAAGAACATTCGAATTATTGAACGACGCTATCTATAAGCTTGCTTCCAAAACAGGCAAAGCTGGTTTCTTGTCTGCTAATGCTCTCAATCTGCCTTTCATCAATTCAAGGAATAAATTCGAAACGGCAGGACAGAGCATACCGAGAGTTCCTCTGCGTCTAGATGACGAGGCAGGAAGACTTGGAATTGTCGTTACCGTCATCTATGTCTATTCCAACCGTGACTTTGGAAACGGCAATAACGTCTAACAGAGCAAGCTTAAACGCTTTATCATACGCAGACCACCTTACTAAGGCGTTATCATTGCGTCTTCAAGGGAAAGAATTCCAGGATATACAATCCTCATTAAGACTTCTTTCAAGGGCAGTAGCTGATTCCACGTATAACTCTGCCCTTTCAGTGGCAAACCTGGAGTTGGTTAGAAGTGACGCAGCCCTAGCTACATCCACGCGTGTGGATAGTAAGGTGAAGAACTCTCTCAGAGTCGCTTTGGTCTCCGGAGAGCTTCTCTTCGACGGCAACCTTTCAGCAATCTATGATAAGATAACTAAGAAAGCTTCGGATTCTCTGCTTTTTAAATCCGCTTCCAAAAAGTCGGATACAGCAGATAAGAGTAAGACAGGCACTTCTGGGACAAGTATGCCCAAGAGAAGTTCCTATAGAGGTTCTTATTCGTCCTCTAGGTCTTATTCTAGAGACCGTCAAGGCAGCGACTCACGTACGGGACGTTATTCGGGCCGAGACAACCGGTCTGATGTCGAGGCGAGGTGCGGGTCGTGGAGGACGTAGTTTCTCCTTCCGCAGGCCTCGCAGGTCCAGGAGGTGATGGTTTGAACCTCTATCGTGTTCCGGTGGGCAGAAGGTTATCGAGTTTTACAGACGGGTGGGCGTCGATTACGGACGACCCCTGGGTCCGAGGGGTAATTTCGGAAGGACTAAGAATATCCTTCAAACGAAAGCCTCCATTAACTCGAAGTCCAAAATGGACTCAGCTTCCTTCAAATCCGCAGAAAAGAGATGCTCTTTTATCGGAAGTACAGTCTCTTCTGGTGAAGAACGTGGTAGAGGTCGTAGAAGACCAGGAATCACCGGGTTTCTACAGCCATCTGTTTCTGGTTCCGAAACCAGACGGCTCGTTCCGTCCAGTCATAGATCTGAGCTGGATAAACAAGCTGATCGTTGCTCCGAAGTTCTATATGGAGACGATTCGATCGGTCAGAGCGAGTATTCGGGTGAACGACTATGCTACAAGCATAGATCTCAAAGATGCGTACTTTCACGTCATGATTCATCTGACATTCAGAAAGTATCTATGCTTCGCAGTCCTAGGAGTTGTATATCAATTCCGGGCGATGTGCTTCGGATTGAACCTAGCACCCTGGGCTTTCACTCGAATAATGAACTCGGTAATGATACATTTCCGAGCTCATTCATCTGCGGTAACGTCGGCCTACCTGGACGACATTCTTCAGAGGTACGGCAATGAGTTAACGCTTCAGAACGATGTGCAGAATCTGCTTCTATTACTCCGACGTCTCGGTTTTATTATAAACGAGGAGAAGTCGGATATGGTGCCGTCCAAGTCATTCACTCATCTGGGAATGAGCTTCGAGACGCACAACAATCTCGTTCGTCTGCCGTTAACCAGAGTGAAGTTAATCAGTTGTTACGCTCGCTATTGTCTTCACTCAGACAAAGTCACAGCGAGGGAGTTCATGAGACTGATAGATCTGTGCGGAGCCGCTGCGGATCTCATTCCGATGGGGCGGTTGCGCACTCGTCCTCTCCAAATTTTCTTGACTCAGAATTGGAGTGTAAAGATTCATTCGCTCGATATAGACGTTCTCTTGTCAAATCAAGTGAAACAAGAGATTCAGACTTGGGCAAACATTCAGTGGTTGACTCAAGGAGTTCCACTGCAGTTGCCGGATCCGGGTTTTACGATTATGACGGATGCCAGTCAAACAGGTTGGGGTGCAACATTGATCCCAACGGATTCGAAGTGCCAGGGTCTTTGGGATTTGCAATTTCTAAGCAAGCACATAAACATCAAGGAAATGATGTCAATTTGGCTTGCATTACGTCATTGGATGAACATTATTCAGAAAGCACATGTCCAAATCCTGTCCGACAATACGACAGTAGTGGCGTATATCCGGAACCTGGGAGGCACTCATTCCGTTCCGTTATTCAATTTAACGGAAAGAATTCTTCTGTTTGTTCTAGAACACCAAGTTCTACTTTCGGTCCGTCATATTCCGGGTCGTCTGAATGTTTTAGCAGACTCCCTTTCACGGAAGGGTCGCTTGTTGCCGTCATTTGCTACCAATGGGAACGGCCAATGATAGACTTATTTGCGACACATCTCAACAATCAGTTGCAGACGTATGTGTCACCATGTCCGGATCCCCGAGCATATGCAGTAGACGCTCTATCGATCTCGTGGGACGGAATGATAGGATATGCGTATCCTCCAGCGCCGTTAATTCAGCAAATATTGCTAAAGATAAAACTATCTCAATGCAAAATTCTGTTGGTAGCATCTCTGTCTCCACAGAGACCGTGGATAAATCTACTCAGGTGTCTGCTGTGGGACTTACCGCGAAAACTTCCTCCACGAGAGGATCTTCTTTCGCAGGGGAAATCGCGTCAACTTCATCACAACCCGCAAGGTCTCAACCTTCACGTATTTCCGTTGTGCGGTCCTTCTTGCACGGCAAGCATTTTACAGGACGAGCAGTGGACGCGATTTCTAACTGTAGGAGGACCTCCTCTTCGCTAAACTATGCGGCTAAGTGGAAGGTCTTTCGTCGTTGGTGTAGGGATCATTCTGTTGATATTTTTGATCCCTCCATACCAGACATTGCAAACTTTCTAGTATACTTGTTTGACGAGATCAAACTGCAGCCTGTTACTATTAAAGGTTATAGGTCCATGTTATCTGATACCTATGCACACCATGATAGTTTACAAATTGGATCTAATGTCTCTTTATCTAAATTAGTTAGAAACTTCTTGATAAATAGACCCAGAACTCTTAGATTAATTCCTAAATGGAATTTAGCTTGGGTTCTTCTTAAACTGAAAGAAAAGCCATTTGAGCCTCTTGGGACAGTAGATTTCAAATTCTTGTCTTCTAAGACAGCATTTCTCTTAGCTTTCTCTTCTGCTAGAAGAGTCAGTGAGCTTCATGCATTATCGGTGGATGATTCTCACTATCGTAGTGTCGGGAACACTATTACCTTTACTACTAATGTTGGATTTTTGGCTAAGAATCAGGCTCCTAATAAATACCCGGAACCTATTGTTATTAAGGCCCTTCCATCTTCAGATGGGCGTAGGCCTTTACTCTGTCCTGTTAGAGCCTTACGTATTTATAAACAAAGAGCTCAGTTTATCAGAAAGGGACGAAAACGCTTCTTTCTGTCTCTGATGCCTAATAGAAAGGACATTTCCGTCCATTCTATTGCTAGATGCATTCAATTAACTATCCGTACTGCTTATGATAATCTATCTTCATCTCAGCAGTCTGTGCTTAAGATTTCGGCTCATGAAGTAAGAGCTCTTTCTACATCTTGGGCTTACGCAAATAGTGTTGCTATTACAGATTTAATGAAGGCTGCATATTGGTCTCAACCATCCACATTCACGAATTTTTATCTCAGAAATATTGAGTCCATTTCTGGAGACCTGCATTGTTTAGGTCCGTTATCTGTTGCTCAGAATGTCGTCCACTAAACAGTTGCAACTATAGTTATGCAGGCTTTCTGTTCCGGCAGTGACTCTGTCCTGCTGCCCTCTTTGCTCTGGGCTATTTGACCAAGGGGAAGGGGGGTGTTCCCTTAGGTCACCTGCTTTATAGTGAAAAGCAAGGGGATTCCTCCTCCGGAGTCAGTAATTCTGAGTCGTTACCGGGATGGTTTTAAAGTGTAATATTAATGTTAAAAATTCATTCATGTCATATTTTTAAAGTGTAGCTCGGTGTGAAGCATTTGTATATGTCTTGTGTCAAACGGGCGTTAATATACAATCCTCGGACACTTTTAAAAGAGTATAAAGAGTCTCAATTCTCTGGACTAACTTTATTTATTGGCTTACTTTAAAAATAATTAGTATAAGGGGTTATACTGGATGTTAATAGAGAACATGAATGTTATTATGCTCAATTATGAAGGGTGTTGTGTCTTTCTAATTTATCATAAAATAAGAAAGATACATACAAAGCCTAATACTCCTTTTCTCCTCGAGGGGTTGACTCTATTTATATAGTTGAGCTTATTGGATTTTCCTCTATGTCCTAGGCCCTCCAGCCTTTTTACTATTCAGCTATGTCTGGGTCATTGGTACAGTATAAAAATGTTAAAAAATTTATAGTAATTTATATATTTTTTATACTTACCAATGACCCAGACGGGGATGGCCCTCCCAGGAGTTAGGAACTCATACCTCCCCGCTGAGTACATAGCGCTGACCAGGCACTGCTTGTAAGAATGATAATTGGCGCCAATTTCGGGACGTCCTTGACACTGCGCATGCGCAGTGAGGGCAAAGTATGGAGGACCTTCAGGACATGGTTTCTTTTGGTTTTAGATGCAAATTTTGGGGATGGGGGGGGGGGCAAAATTTGTGTTTGGCCCTAGAATTTTAAGAGTTAGCACCAGCTATGTCTGGGTCATTGGTAAGTATAAAAAATATATAAATTACTATAAATTTTTTAACTTTTCATTGAAGCCAAAGTTTAACTTGTGCAATTTGAGAAAATTTCTTGAAAATTCTTCTTCTCCAGGTCCACCAGTGAGAATCCTTTCACATTTGGTATGTAACATCTCTAGGGGTTTCAAATTCAAGTTTGTTCAAATCGAGTCGCTTGTTTTTTTAAAATTTATTTTCTTTGTTTTTCGGGTGTGTGTAGGGGGAGGGGGGTGGTGGTTGGTTCTAGAGCAAACCACTGTAGTTGAAAACAAAATAAAATTTTCGTTTGGTTGTTGTTTTTTAATACTTCACAGAACGGAGCTTGCTAGGAAGCTTTCCTTGGACCAGCAGAAATGAATGGCCAAAGAAGTTGCCTTTGGTTGTGTCATAGCAAATCAAAAAATTGCGCTTGCTACTGATCACTTACTGATACACCCAACTGTTTTGACAATTTGAGCCAGGTGAGCATTTTAGGCTCACTGTTTTATCAATAACTGTTCCATTTTCAAACGGCCAGTACTCATTGCTCTGAGGGTATGTGACTCTGGTAATGATGGTAAGCTTCTCCAGGGAACAAATTTCTGTAACTAACCATTAACCTACGCAAGAGTTATGAATTCAATATGGCTAGCTGTTCGATAAGTTGACCTGGCCAATCAAGTTCCTGATTTTTAACAAAAGCCTTATTTAGGCTGAGACACGACATAATGGATGTATTCCAATAAAGTGCAGTCCACTTAATTGAATATCTCTGTATTGAATAACCCTGTTAATTAAAAATAATTTTCAAACACAAAATCATTTACCACACTTTCACAAATTTGACCTGGTAATTACATATAGGTCATAGAGTACACTCCTGAATAAAGATCTTGTAATGTGTCCCTGAATACTCTGAATATTCGCCTAATTCTCTTTTTGTTTATAGACTTATTTAGACTCGGTACTTCCAATACAGGCTGTTAATCTATTATATCTTGTTTGACAAAGCTGTATGAGATCTATCAAACAAGATATAATAGATTAAATACTTGGTTCGTCTCTAGAGTACAGGAAAGTGAACCAATCCATGTTAATTGATTATTCATGTTAATTGAATATTCTCCATTGCCAAAGTGGCTATTCAGTTAACAGTGTTTTACTGTACTCTGCCAATAGCATATGCACACCTGACACTAACCAAGCTGTGTAAATGGTATGATCTATTCCAATGAGAGGCCACCAATGTTATGCGCCTTTGGAAAAGCTTGGGAAATTCTATTATATGGCACTCTGATTGAAAGTTCTCTAAGAAACATTTCCAAATGTGCGTCATTTAACATTTGATTAGTTTAATGGGAACAACTCCAGGTATGACAAGGTTTATATTGGGTGAGTCATGTTCATATTTCGTTCAGATGGAAATTGACATTATGTGACGTTCTGGGCCATTTGGTACAAATACATGTACACTTGGGCTACCGGATGGAACCCAAGAAGTGAAGCAGTGCTTGTTTACTGTGTAAAATAGCTAGCATGCAGTACCAGTGTCTGGGGTGGGCGTCCTCTAAAATGGGCAACATGGGTATAAACGACTGGCTGAACTTAACTTAATATCCATGTTGCGGTCACACGATTGGCCATTGTGGAAAAAATTGACATTAAACGCCAGTAAATAATAATTTCCGTCCAATTATTTGCATCAATTTTGTTTGCTTTGCGTGACCTTCACAGGGGCGGAACGAGAGTTCTTGTGACATTCTGTTACCTGTTTCTTTCACAATAAGAAAATGCTGTGAATATATCACAAGCATACTAAGTACGAGGAGTCGTGGTGGCTCAGTGGTTAGGGTATTGGACTTTTAATGGAATGGCCGATGGTTCGATGCTGACCAGCAGTAACCGCATTGTGTCCTTAGGCTTGGCACTTAATCCCGATTGATCACTTGGGAGAACGATTCTGTTGTGTACTAATGTGTACTACACATCGATAGTGCACTTCCCTTTAACCCTTGCTAACACTACTTGTGCAGAGTTAGTAAGTTCGGTATGCTTGGTGGTTCTCTCCGGGTACTCCGGCTTCTTTCATCCATAAAACTGTCAAACACGATTTGACCCTGGCTGTTGAAAGTGCCATTAGATCCCAATAAACAAAATATGTCCGAACTAGTTAGCAGTGACACTGCAATTTTAATCTCGGCTTTTAATGAGGGTTTTCAATACTTTTTTACATCAAGTGGATTTTCCATGAACAAGCTAATAGATGGAAACATAATCTTCCGATTCATATTTTGATGATAACCCTTTGAAAAGAGATGCCGCTTTTCCGGCCCAGGAACATGATACGTCATAGTTTCATTTAGTATGATCACCGCTGATCGAAAGTGTAGAGCAGAGCTACATGTTGAAAACATTAATTGATCTGCCCCCAAATAATAAATATGGACTCTCCCAATTGCCACTATTGAACTGACATGGAAGATACTACCTGGGTTCAAAGTGTTAACAATGCATTGGAGATTGTGTGAAATTTTGGCTTTCTGTCTTTTAATGCTAATGTTCCACTAATCCACTAATTGTGTCCACATGAAGGATAAAATTCTTCAAAAACATTGCTTTTATGTTTATACTATGTTGTCCAAATATTATAAGACTTTCCCAAAGGAAGGCGTAGTGGCATTGTGGTAACCGGTTCTTGTCAGATCACCGAAGTTAAGCAATGTCGAGCCTGGTTAGTCCTCGGATGGGTGATCATCTGAGCGATCGATTCGGACTCCCGCGTTATGTCCTTGGGCAAGGCACTTAACCCTAATTGTCCACATGGGGGCTCAATGACGCCATGTACTAAGGCATACTGCATGTCGATGGTGTGCATATCTTCAACCAATCTAACCCTGCCTGTGCTGCTATGCGGAGTTACGATTTTGGGGAGCTGGCAGCCACTCGTCATTGCTCAGTGGTTCTCTCCGGGTACTCCGGCTTCCTCCACCTGTAAAACTGTCACGGTCATGATTAGCCATTGTGCATAAGTATGTGATCTTAAACACCAATAAATATATAAATATATATAAGAAAAAATTATTAAAGTTCAAAACAAATACAACGACACCACTGACTTTTTTCCTGCTAGCGCTTTCACCGCTCTCTATGCGGATCTTCAGGCATGCCTGAAGATCTGCATAGAGAGCGGTGAAAGCGCTAGCAGGAATATAGTCAGTGATGTCGTTGTATTTGTTTTGAACTTTAATAATTTTTTCTTATAACTACCAGCACAAGGATTTGTTTATAAACTTCTGATAAATATATATATATACTTTGCCGAAGTGAAATCTTTTATCAGAAATGTGTAAGTAATCTTATGTTGGGTTATAAATGCATGACTTGTAGACCTATAGCAGATGCATACATATTCACTTAAATAAGGAGTGATTTGCCGAAACTTTTATATCTACCCTTTGCTATGAAAATTTATCAACAAGAGGCCCCAGGGGGCCTGAGGGCGCTCACCTGACATGGTAGTCTAAATATCAAACCAGGGACTTGACTTGAATAAGCTGCATACGCCCCTCCTAAGAAAAACATATACCAACTAGATGAAGCAGTTGTGCCCACACAATACACAGGATTTTCCTTCTATTGTCAGTTCCTGCACTTTTACATCGCAAAATTGAGATAAATGCATAAAAAACAGATTTTTTTTTTATTTTTGTTCGGAAAGTCCCAAACAAAATATTTTCAGCCTAATTTTTTTTTTTCTTCTTAAAATTGACCAAAACGCATAAAAAACCAAAAAAACTAATTTCCGGATTTTGGTCTAAAATTTTCTGTCCCACCCGGCCCCCAAATATTCAGTGTAAAAAAAAAAATTTTTTTTGTCTTAAAATTGACCAAAACGCATAAAAAAAAAATAAAAAAAATTTCTAAGTCCGGAACGGACCTCAAATTTTCAGCCTAAATATGAACTCAGGGACTTGGCTTGAACAAACTTGAATCTCGCCCCCCTAAGGATGCTACATACCAAATATCAAAAGATTCTTATTGGCAGATCTGAAGAAGATTTTTAAAGAATATTCCTCATACTGCACTAATTTAAACATTTGGGCTCCCATAGAGAGCCCAAATATGGACCCAGGGAATTGATTTCAATAAACATGTGAAACAATCTTCCAAAGATGTTATATGTGAAACTTGAAAGCTTTTGGAGCATTGGTTTGGGAGAAAAGTAGTGTTAAATGTTTTCCCCATTACCCACAGTGTTAAAAAATGCTGACTCAGCACTTTTTCAAAGTCCCCCAAAAAGTACCCCATGATAAAACCGATAGCAATTTTTTTTGACTATTCCATTCTGTTGGTTCTAAGGAAGCTTCAGAGCAAACAAGAATTCTCAGTGCCGTGTAGTTTTGGAGATATGAGCGTTTTAATTTTTTTCTATATTTAGCTCATGCGGTTCCCATGGGGCGACGGGAAAAAAAAGTTGGTCATAAATTAAGTACTTATGACCCAATAAGCCCTCATATCAAATTTGGTCCAAATCTGCCTCTCGGTTTGGAAAATAGAAATTTTGGGAGGGGCAAAAATTCTTGCCCCTTCCTATCCCAACGGCAAATATAGCCTCACAAACTTCTCATGAACAAATCTGAGTCTACACCTCAAAAGGAAGCTGCACACCAAATATCAAGTCTCTGTTACTGCTGGTTCATGAGAAGAAGATTTTTTTAGGATTTAAGCACACTTTTTGAGTGTGTCCCTACCAAGGGGCGAGGCAACTTCATTTGAACAAAATCAGATTGCTAAGTCATAACAAATTATTATCTCAAATATCAATTAAACTGGTTCAGCGGTTTGGGAGGAGAAGATGCAAACACCATGTTCACGGACGACGACGGACGGTGAGTGATCACTAGGGCTATCCTGACTGAAAGTCAGGTGAGCTAATAATGTAACAAATTCTACCCTTCGAACAATCATGTTGAATATTTTAAACCTGTTGACAAGAAACTGAATAAAAGTATGGTTAATGCATATATCTTAACACTTCTGTTTTTGTCTGGGTGCAGCCATTATTTAGAGATCATCAATATGATGGTAAATTTAATGGTGGCTATTTTGAAAATCAAAGTTGTCGATTACTATGGCAAGAGGGGTATCAATAACCTGAACGTATCAACACAAACCCATCTATCGTTGTCCACAGTTTATGTCATGAAGTGCACGATTCTCGCCTTTCAGTCCCCTGATCTTGTATAATTCTTAGATGAAATTTTATATGCTACCCTTTTTCTATAATTCTACAAATAAGTATTATGCCAGCACCAAACATTGGCAGCTGCCTAGTTATAAATGTTTAACCCTTTGAACTCGAGAGGCCTTTTTTCGTACCAGGCACTTGATAAGTCAATTCTATTACGTAGGATGGGTGCTGACTGCGTTTGTTTCAGACCAATCAGTATTTTCAACGTGTAGCACCAGGGCTGCACGTTGAAAATATTAATTAGTCTACACCCAAATAATGAATATGGACTCTTCTAATTGCTGTCATTGAACTGACATGGAAGATGGCACCAGAGTTTAAAGGATTAACCCTTCATCCTATGCACACGATATCAAAATTTATTATTTTAAAAATTATTTTTTCAATTTTTTCAAAAAATTTCAACAAAAACATATGTGACTCCCTCATTGGAACGAGCTCCATGAGTCGGCGGATGCGATCGATTCATTGGATAAAGGGTTAACGTGCAGTGTTTGGTGAATTAGCCCCTTGGGAATATATATTGTATAGTATTTTGTATAGTATTGCGGTCATATCACACTAGATACTTAGTGATCTTGAAAAAAAAAATTCCGGTGCATAATTCCATTTGGAACTTCAAGAAACAAAGTGACTGCAGTGGTCAGTAGAGTAAACGGATAGTTACATTATAATTGGGAATGGACAGTGCGTTGGAAGAACCCAACCATATTTTGCACTGGGCCTACTTCCCAACCTATGAATCAACCTGGAAATAAGGACCGGAATTCCTAGTGGTGCGTTAACATGCAGCGAAATAAATATGATTCCATCGCTCCAATACGCCACCATTCACTAATAAAACAGTTGCCCTTTAACTTCAATCTGATCGGGAGTTTGGTTTGATTTTGAATGCCTGGCATGATTCGATGCTTTGATTCGAAATTTGATCAACTCTGAACATTTTCGATTCGCAGGACTCGAGTCTGAAACTCTGAATATCATCCACATGTCTTCCTTGAGTATCCACTTTTGCACTTGTACCCTCATTTTTGGAAAGGCCTGATTGTGGCTTCTAGCACTCAATCAGTTAAAAAAACACCTTATTATTTTTGATTTCCATTTTAGTTGTTCTATTTTGATTTTGTGTTGTGTGATTGCTGTTACAAAAAAAAAACTACCAGCGAAATCAACATGGAAGCTCTAATATTTAATTGTAGGTTCTCACAATTGGATTTTAGGCATGGGCGACCATTCCATCAGGAATACAAAATAAAAATAAAAACCGCCTCCCTCATTCATTTTAAAAAAATGCCTGAGAATCAATTATTAAATTTTGTTTGGCCTAATAGATTCCAATTGAGCCGGAGATATTTCATGAATATGAACAACCTATCAAGTGCGTTGAGTAACAGCACGAGACAAAGGTTGTTTAAATTCATGAAATACTGACAGCAAGGTTGGTAACTTATTACACCCTGTCCATTTTTTAAATCTTCAAAACACAAGGACTCAATTACCCTCAGTTGACCCCAAAAAGGCAATGGAGCCAGGGTCCAAGATAATGACCTACATTCCCTGCATGTAGTAAACAAGTTTTGATTTACTAGTACAAGGCCTGCCAAACCACGCATTGGATCTACATGTAGTAAACAAGTTCTGATTTACTACTTTTGGGCCTGTCAAACCACGCATGGGATCTACATGTAGTAAACAAGTTCTGATTTACTAGTATAGGGCTTGTCAAAGTGCGCATGGGATCTACATGTAGTAAACAAGTCCTGATTTACTAGTATAGGGCCTGTCAAGCCATGCATGGGATCCACATGTAGTAAACAAGTTCTGATTTACCAGTATAGGGCCTGTCAAACAGCGCATGGGATAGTGAGCAACACAATTATAAATGATTTGCTGAACTTAGAGTTGTGTACCAACCCCTCCACACAACTTGAGAGGTGTGACATAATTCCCATTCGTATCTGCTAGTACCTCCCCAGCTTCAGTTATCCAGTATGGTTATGTTTCTACTCGATCCTTGACCTCAAATTGCATTGTTCCCCAGCCCATATCTAGGCAAAGAGGGGTTCCACAGTCTCAGTGCAGAGAGGTAATCTTTAAGGTAGGCTCTAACCGCATCCACCACCAACGCAGCCACACACCGCCCTTTTGTCTCCATATCTCTTGCCTGGATCTTCTACTAATTTACATGAATTCGCGGAAAGGTGTATGCTCAGCCATATGGACTCTCCCATCCAAACCCACAATACCCCATAACAATCCTGACAAAATATATGTATTTTGGATCTCTGTTTGGTGTTGTTGGTCAAACTCTTAGTTTACTTGTTGTGGAAGACGGATTGTGTAGCCATTGTAACAGCTTCTACTTTGAGATGTGTTACTAGTGACTATTTTTTTTCTATCTTGCCCCTCACCTCTTAAGAATTCTCACCATGATATTGGTCGTGAGAACAAAGATTGGTTGCTTGTGGACAGGGGCGCCCCAGGGGACTTGGTGGGCCTGGAGTTATAAACGAACGGGTTCCTAGAATCCATAAGGCCAGCCGGGGCTTCGAAGTTGTTACATATATGTATACCAGAGAAAGGAAAAAATCCGTGTTATGCATTTCGGAAACACTCGTGTATGGCAAATTCAGGTGGACCCGGTGGCGTCGCCGAACTTGTTACGTCACATCTCTGCTGTCTTTCCCTCATTCTCTTCCTTCGTTCCCACATACACCTTAACATATTTAAGTAAGAAAAGATTTCCCCCAAAATAAAGCTGAATTCAGAAGCCCGGGGCCCTCTGGTTATACTTCTCCATCTCTCCCATAAGGTGGACATCTCCGTGTTGTGGATGTCCTCTGCATTATTCTACATCTTATCTGGCCTCCAGCTTGCCTTCGGGAAGAAAGTTTTTGTAACCAACGCTTGGGTGAAAGATGGCTATAAAGGCATAAAGGCGCTAAACTTGACTATACTTATGTTGTGGTTATGATACAGCAATGAGTATTGAACGTGACAAACACCAGTTAGTTAACTATCGTCCATTGGGTGCAACGAGGTGGCTCTGCAATGCTAAAGTCTCCTAAAGTGAGCCACACAGATATAAACGATTGGCTAGACTTGACTTCATTCTTGTGTTGTGGTTAATAGATCGCCCTAAATGATGAACTTGACCTTAAACACAAATGAATACATTGTGCTATTCCCTACCTGCAGTGGAGCCTTTATTGTTGCCCTCTCTCTGCTGTAATTTTGTTTAACTCTCTGTAAACTTGTCTGCGGGACGATGCAAGTGCCCAGGACAGATTGCATTTCCCTTCACCCCGTGTAAGGCGGGTTGTGCCTTATGTTGACCTGCATTATCCCCGCCAACTTTTCCCAATAATTGCAATACATTTGCAAAGAAGTCGCCACCATTGTTTTTCGTCTCCAACCATCCCACTAGCAACAATTAACACTTTGAGCCTTGAGTTCTTTAATTGGAATTGCACTACCTTCCCCATACTGGTATAGCGATTGGGCGAATCCATATTGTATATGTAGGGAGGTTTGGTAATAACTGAAGCCAACAGCCCGACAGGGCTGTTGGATTAATTTAATGATAATCCCCCATAATTTGTTGTTTGCTAACGGACCGCCGAAATATCTTTTACGCAAATGTTTATGCTTATCGGGTTGAAAATATTTTTTTACATCCTTTACTTGAAGCCGTTCCAAATGCTCTATCCCGCCTGAATTTCCGGTCACCATCCCTTTTCCTCTTTTATACCGTGTGTACCTAGTCTCGCACTCCAATCTCCCAACTGGCAACAAACCAAATTTCGGTTGGTAGTTCTAATTTACCAGTGAAGAACTGGGGATGCGCTCCTGTTTTACACAGCGCAGTCCATATTGTCAACAAACCACTCCAACCAGAAAAGTAAGAATAGGGTACAATCTGTAGAGCGGTATAGATACCCCGAACACAACCTTGTTGAAACTGTTCCCGATACTCACTCCTACTCTAAAAATATGTTTGGTTAAAAATTAATCCTATTCAACTGGGTTGAGTGATTATGAGACCATTCGGGTTTATTTTCACTCAGCTCAGTTGACGAGGTTGGTTTTAATCAAACTGATTTTAGAGTCTACATGCATTGCTGTCCGCCACCTCTTTTCAAACCTTGTGCACACGCTTGCTGAGAAATTTTGAAAGCACAACCCTACTCGTATTATCACCAGTCTCTCCCAGACTGTTTGAAAAATGGTGAGCGTCATATGTCCGGGTCAACAACTCGTCGTTAGAGGTGAGTGGCTCGTCGGTCCATTGCTACCTTATAGTTCCTGGCTGCATGCTCATCACACGCCCTAACTCGCGAGGAGCGAAGCGAGGTCTGTTTCATATTTCGACTTTCTTGTAGAATCCAGAAGCTCAAGCTTGAAACTGATTTCATCGCTCCTCTCGTTCAAGTGAGTTTTGCTCGCAACCATATCTCAGCACTGTCACCTTCCATCGATACTTACGTGCTTCTGCGATTTACCCGGTCCCATCATTCCAACATTGCACTAACACAACCAAGGCTTGCATACATAACAGTAAGGTTATGTCCTGCCTCTATTGCTCTCGTCTCTTGCCCTACCCGAATTGCCAGCATTTTTCCTAACCCCGTTATGTATAAGAGAGCATTGCAAACAGTTGTATCGTTTCGTCACCTACGAGGAAACTTCGAAATTGAAGCAGTGCTTGTTTACTGAGATACGTTTTGTTGCACTGGGTTATGATCGGGTTACCCATGCCTGTGGTCGGAACCCCCCACAGGCATAAACTAGTGGCTTCCTTCACCTGTAACCTCCGACACGATATGACCTTGGCTGTTGAAAGTGTCAAAACCCAAATAAATACAAGAGCTTATTATTTTGTAAAGTTTGGGTTTCTGTCGGTTTGGAGAACAACACTAGATGAGGGGAGAGGGTAGACCATGGCACACTCATTTCTCTGCCACTAGATTATGAGTCCTCGATAGGAATGTTGAGTCAGTGGATTCGAAAAGCTGATCTTCGCTCCCGAAACTTTTCACTTGACACAATGGGGTGATTAGTGAAGAACTGGTAAAGCATGTGGGCGAATGGTCCAACAACTCTCACGTTATGGTTTGGGCAATACAATACAGCTAAGTACTAACCAGACTCTACGGGTAAGACGGGATGGCAGGATGTGAAACATTTTACAGGCTCGTGCTCATTATTTCGCTTCAAGAATGTTGGGGGAGGCACTGGGGATTAGGGCGGGTGTGAAAAATGCAGTTTTCCATACTAATGTCGACCGATCCCAATGTGCCTCCCAGGAAATTAGCGTTGTGAACCCGGCCAACCCATCGAACCCCTACAAACTCCATCTTGATAACATAATTGTTGGAAGTTTTCAAGTGAATGATTGCAGTATTTAGACCCGTCCAAACCACCCTTGACCTAAGGGAACGGGATTTTGTTCCCATGCTTGCGTGTACTGGTCTCGACATTAACTGCTAGTCTGTTGAGACGTCAGGGTTGTCTTACGAACCTACGTCTTTCTGAGATGGGCGAGTTGTTCGACCATTGATACTTCAGTTGCTCCCCACCCCGCCATGTTTTACTTGTCTCACACTTCTTTTCGGACTGAGTGACCTGTGAGATCAATACTACCATATATATAACCTCACCCGCTTGCAGAAAATGTGTGCGTTTGTTACCAGTCGAACCTTTCACCTCCCATTTTCGAGTCCCCAAATAGTCTGTCTTTAGGAGAATTCCTAACTGTTCACACTCCAGTCACAAAGCTCAAGTGTCACTCATGATCAACGGAAAAAATACGATCCATAAAAGTATTTCTCTGAAACCCTTCTCCAATTGAAATAAGGTATCTGATGAAACGAATACTGACCTTTTCACTTTTGAAATAGATTGCGGTCACCAACTTGCCCTTGGATAGCTCCGGGATATTGAGCGTTGCCAGATTACTGTCGTAAATAAAGTGGGAGCAGTGCTTACTTACTGCGCCAAGTTACTGCGGTCAGCACATTCTGCATTACTGGTAAAATAGAATCCGGAACCAACGCCTGAGGCAGCTGTCCTCTAAATTGGGCAGCATAGGTATAAACGATTTGCCAAACGTGTCGTTATACCTATTATATTATAACATGGTATGGTCAAAAAGCAGCGCGATATCTCAGTGGTTACTGAAACCGAAAGGACCTCTGTTCGATTCCACCAGAAGTAACTGCGTGGTGGGTGTCCTTTGGTAAGGCACTTAATC
The DNA here is from genome assembly GCA_031216915.1 of Pictodentalium vernedei. Classification (NCBI taxonomy): domain Eukaryota; kingdom Metazoa; phylum Mollusca; class Scaphopoda; order Dentaliida; family Dentaliidae; genus Pictodentalium; species Pictodentalium vernedei. The sequence continues at coordinate 223,214,182 of CM062289.1, read as the reverse complement.
CTGATTGCCCACGGTGGCACTATGTACTAGTTTCCACAATGAAGCACTGGCCGTTGGGTTAGGAAAAGGCTTAAACTCAAAATAAATTTTTCCAACATCAATATGCCTGTTGCTCGTAGCTAGTTATTTTTCAGTTTTGGGAGAGGGGGTTCTGCCCATTAGTACCTACAATGGCACCCTTTCCATTCATGAACGGGCAATTCTTTGTGGGGAATTGCAATGGATTTATTCAGTCATACTACTATCAACATCCATTTTTTCCTTTTCAAGCCCCACTGATTGCCAACATTAATAACACTGGCCGGCCGCTGATTTGTCGCGGTCCTTGGATGAGAAGGTCTTGGTTACCCTTGTACTCCCTTCTGCCTCCCTATTCCCACGCCTCTCTCCTCCCAACACTCTGAGACGAACTGCTTGATGACGTCCCTTGCCCCATTCTACCCAATCTCTCCGATTAGCATATTAACCCTCTCCTTTGAGTCTCCTCCTAACCACATGTCCCTCATTCTCCCATCCCACTTCCCCATTATGCTCCCAGCGAATCTTATTCTTTTAGACTGGTATTTCGGGCATTCTAGAAGAACGTGTTCCAGGCTCTCCACTACGCCCAAATTACTCATATGGCACTCCTTTTTCTGTTTTTACCAATTTTTCTCCTCCGCTCTAGGGACCGCGACCTCAGCTTGAACAACAGTGACACCCCCCCCCCCCCCCCCCTCCCAAGGTGTCATCAAGGTACTCTTCAAAACCAGGCTTCTCTTTATCACGCAGGTAAAAAAAAGACCTCTTTGGTTTGACCCCCTCTCGCCAATTAAGGTTACCATCCTCCGTGACCCTTTCTCTGGCGATTTTTTTTACCCTGGTTTGCCCCAACGTCTAGGTCCGAGATCTCCAATGAGTAGTTCTCAATAAGCTCCCTCACTTGGACCATCCACCCTGTCTTGATATTTGAGTTGAAAATTCTATGGGACTTAACACCATAGGCTGTCGGGGAGATTTACCAAATAATTAAGATAACGGAGTTTCAATAAGTCAATCCTGTCCTTGATCTGATCCTCATGCACCCCAGCTCACCCTTGCTTGCTTCTAGTGTTGCGGCATTACTCTGCCCCGTTATCCATCGTTCTGCGGGGTTTCCAGGCTCTTTACAGCCGTCTGGTTTAGGGGCACCATATGATATACTTGGCAGACCCACCATTTCCCAAATGGTTTTCCCCACGAAAACCTTATTGAAACTGTTTCTTCCTCGAAGTTTCATTTGGTTAAGGATTCGCCTCCCCTTCAGAATCAATTTTTTGTGGTTTCGGTAGATGCCCGTTCCTGTGATGCTTATTTTTACCACCAGATACTCGTAGTCACCTGTCTCTCCTACACTGAGAAGTTTGCTGCTACCTTCCTGAATACAGAACACCTCCACTCTCCACCTTCGAGTGGGGTCCACTTTGCGGCCCACAGGTATAACTTTGCTCTTGCTTTCATTAAGTTCGAGTCTCCGTTTGCTCCTATATTTCCCAACAATTCCCAGCATTTTCGCTAGCCCCGCTTCGCTTTCTGACACTAGCACCATATTGTCTGCAAAGAATAGCCCTGGGATCTAAAGTTCTCAACTGCAATCCCCTCGTCGCTATGCAGTAAGTTCATCTCCTAAACCTTTGATGTACAATGCAAAAAGAATTGGCGAAAGAGTACACCCCTGTTTTAGGCCTTTCTCCATATGCACACGCTTTGTTATGTTACCCGGGCTAAGTTCACTCTGTACATCCTCATCTAACGCTTTCAGAATTTCGAACAGACTCACGAGTCCATAAATGGGTTGTCTCCATCCCCGAACGGCATCATCTCTCGAGTATCTTGTAGGAATTCCTCAACTTCACTGCTTCCTCAAACATCATTCCTACTTCCCAGAAGACAAAGGTTGATCCTATATATATATCGCTCTGTAAACCCCTCGTCCCAGTGGCGTGATGGGGGGGGGGGGGGGGGGGGAGCCTAGAAACCCCCCACCCCTGAATTATATAGTTTGCATGGGTCAACTGGTGCAATTTCATATAACCCGCCACATTTGGCGAAAATCGACGTGTCGAGACGCAAAATCTCTCCGGATAGCACCCGATGGAGCTTATTTGTCCAATTTTTCTCAGGTGAGGGCCCGACCTCACCCGGCGAATTAAAAAAAATGTCTCCCCTGCCCCAGCAATGGACTGTCCTCTACAGTGATTTTTTTGTTTTACAACATGCTTCTATCCCCACCAACAGAAGGCGTCATATAATGTTGGTGCACCAAAAAGTCTGTGCCCCCCTCCCCCAGTATAAATAATCGCTGCGCGCTTGTCTTATTCCTTGACCTGAACAATAAAGTTTGTTTGGAAGGAAGGAGTGGCATCAGACGATCACCTCTTCAGTCTGATTTGCTGGCAGAAAAGTCTGCATTGTCCTGTTAATATAGCGTATTAACCACCCCTCCGCCATTCCTTAAAGTAGGAAACTGACTCGTGTTGAGTAGTGGGGTGGGAAGTCATATCGCTCGCCCTTTATTGTTCCGCGTACTTCCATCCTCATGCAAGGTTGTCAAGTATATATCCAGCGAGGATGCATGATTTACCATCACTCCCTAACATCCCTCTCCCTAAAATTGGACTTGCGTTCTCCTTCCTGTATTTAAACTCTTCCTCCAATTCATTTCTGTTGTAGAGAATTCCGTCTTGACAGCACAGACTTGAGGATGCGCTTGGTAGTCGGCCTTCCAACCTCACCCCGACTTGAACTCAAAAGGTTGTGTTCTCATTTCAAATTGGATTTACCAGCGCAACCATTCCATGATTTCAGAGCATTAGTCATCTATCTGTGCCATTCAGATCCACTAACTGCACCTCGCCCTCTAACAGTTGGCAATCCACAGCTTATCGCCGACCTTGGAGTAAGTGTAAACTGAATCCAACTTATGTATATAACATCAAAGGTTATATACGCATTTCTACCTGCATCTTGCACGAGTACTTAATTGCCTGCATTCTCTTCTCTCCCACCTATCCCTTAATGTTTTTGTTGAGAGATAAAGATGTGAACGAGTTGTAAACAAAACTCTGCGCAGCTTGCCAAATCCCACCTCCACATTGTTGATGTGACCTGGGTGCCACATATACCTATACCTCACCCACGTGTTTTTGTTTTGTGTTTTATGAATTGCCCACCCCTTTTAGGGACAAGAGTGTTGTGTATAAGCCAAGCTGTATCAACGGTGAACATATCACCAAATCTAGCCTAAAACCCTTATGGGATAGCCCAGTATGGAAGTTTAACTGGTAGAGTGCCAAATTATTTTTGGTCCTTGGAATTGTTTTGAGCATCTTTGCCTGGTTACAATTTATGGGAGAGTGTTGGGCACTCTGCGATAAATTGTAACAAATAAAATAATATCACTCCAAAGGTAATATGAAACGCATCCACAGAATATGAAGCCTTTAAATTGTGGTACCGGCAGAAGAAAGCCCAAATATGGGCTTCCAGCACTCTACCAGTTAAAGTACGAGGACAATCGCGAGGAGTCAGACTGCATTTTGTATGTGGAAAATGAGCCATCTGTGAGTAAATCCCCACCCTGTATATGCCCCTCTGAACACAGGGTTGAAGAACATGTAAAATTTATTTATAAATGTATTTTTCAATTCATTAATTTGAAAATGTAGAGATGGCACTTGAATAAAATGCATATGTTCAGAAATCCTATGTGTTACTTCTCTTTCCAGTTATATCCCTTTAATTACAGCAGACAGACGGAGCGTGAAGCAAAATAAGCCTCTAACATATTTCAAGTATTCAATAGATTATTGTGTAATAATTTGTTGCGTAATAGGTTTGTTGCATAACACTTTGTTGTGTAATACTTTGTTGCGTAATAGGTTTCTTGCGTAACACTTTGTTGCGTAATAGGTTTCTTGCGTAACACTTTGTTGCGTAATCGATTTCTTGCGTAATAGATTTCTTGCGTAACACTTTGTTGCGTAATAGGTTTCTTGCGTAACACTTTGTTGGGTAATCGATTTCTTGCGTAACACTTTGTTGCGTAATAGGTTTCTTGCGTAACACTTTATTGCGTAATGCTTTATTGCATAATACCGAATTGCGTAATAGCTTTGTTGAGTAATGTATTAACGCGTTACAAAGCAAATTTATAGGGCATTCTCTTGAGGTCAGTAAACCCACTCTATGACAGAAGAAACACCAGATATGTTCCACTTGTGAATGCAAGACGATATACCGTCTGCCTGACGTTTTACAGGGCCCGAGTGTCAGTTCCTCCTCCCCAAAACAACCCTCGACAAATGCCGTGATTGTATCACAAATCTACCATAGCGTTTCTGTTTATGTCAGAGATTTTACAGCTAAATATCAATCTCCATCTCCCTTCCAAAGTATACATTTTTCGAAAAGATTGTCCTGAATCTCATTAAAACACAATTTTTTCAATTTTAGTGTAACTAATGCTGTCAATTATGTCCACACATTTAGAAAATATAAATTATCATGGGGAAAATGTGACTCCTAAAATTCAATACAATCTTATTCAGAACAAAGTTTGTATATATCAATATGAAAACTGTACATTCAAATCTGCTTAAAATGTAATGTACCGCCTGCTCACACTGACAGTTCACTCAGTACATAGTAGATAGATCTGAATGTACAGTTTTCTTATTAACATTTGTAAACCTCGTTCCTATTAAGATTTGACTTTGAATTTTAAGGATATGTGTTCCATGATTATTTATATTTTTATGTGATTTAGGACATTAGTGAAACATTGATACATTGTTTAGGATTTTGAGATTATTGTTTTGCGGTTAATGTCCGTGATAAAAATATAGAAACATAAATTTAGTAACGGCTCCTTGTACTATAATAAAGGGCTGCTTGGAGAGTTGACGGAAACTTTCCAAAATCAGTCTTGAGTAGGCTGTTGTAAAACATTAGACAGCATACCATGTATAGGATTTACTGCGGCATGTCCACTGAGAAAGGAAAATCGCTTGACGAGTTCCATCGATGTAAAAAAAATGACTGAGTCGAGAAGATTAAGTCCTGCTTTCTATCAACAAATCAAATATTTTGGGAGAAATTCTAGCGTTAGACAGACCTTCACAAATATGAATGGATGAACAACTGACGTTTGACCTCTAGAAATGACGACCCCGAAATACAGAAATATTCTAAGAAATAAAGACGAGGCAGAAACATTGGATAACTTGGGGAAAAACGAAGTTCTTTACCGGGACAATCGCAAGAAGCTCCCCTGGTTACACACTAAGGAAAATCGCCAAGGAACCACTGATTAGTCGACGGCCACATAAATATGTGAGTTTCAGTGGAAAAATTAGATTCGTCAAGCTATCAGAGAACTCATAGAAGCCGAGCATTACCACCCCCCCCCCCCCCCCCAAAAAAAAAAAAAAAAAATGAAAAATAACAATAACGCTCCGTCTTTCTGCTAACCTTTAATAAACTATTTTTATTAAAACAACTATGGTCAACAAACACAATAATTTGAAATTCAAGTAATAACAAACGTATTTTACAAAATGAGTTTACAAAGATTGTGTGAAGTTCAGTGTATGACGTGAATAGCGAGTTTAATACAAAGATTGTGTGAAGTCCAGTAGATGTACGTGAATAGTAAGTTTAACACTTTCAACGCTGGCGCCCTGGAAGGTATCGTCTCAAAGGTATCGTCTCAGTCAAAGCAGTCAACGGCGAACTGGCCAAAACCATTTGTTGTTTATTGGGAGGTTCAGTAATAATTTAATCCAACATCTCTGTCGAGCTGTTGAATTAAATTATTACCGAACGCATACGTTTACCGGATAATAAAAATGATCATCAGCAAAATTTTAATTAATGAAGCTAAGGGTTGTACCCTTAGCTTCATTGATTTAATTTTTGATGATTATTCCTATAATTAGTGTTTGGAATCTAATATTATTGCGTCCGTGGAAGTGACCAGTCAACGGCGGTCGTACTGTATGTTAGATTTTGAAAAGGCTTTTTTCTAGAAGACTTTCTTTTAATGCTTTCGCCCATTACCGACTTTTAAAATGACAGCACTTAATATGGGGGCCCAAAATACAGACAATGTCAATCGGGATTTTTTTTCTCGTTCTGATTAGGCTCCTCTGAAGGGGGGGGGGGGGGGGGGGGGGGCAGGGTCTTACCATTTATTTATTTATTTATTGGTGTTTAAGGTCATATACTTTTGCACAATGGCTAATCATGACCACAACATGGAGATAAAGTCAGGTCAGTCAGTCGTTTATACCTCATGTTGCGTATTTGAGAGGACTCTCACCCCAAGCATTAGTGACCGAGTCCTATTTTACCAGTGAAAAAGAGCTTGTTTACCACAGTAAACAAGCACTGCTTCACTTCCCTGAGTTCCCACGGGGAAGGGTCTTACCAAAAATCAATCGCTTGTGCTGTATGGGTTTGGGAAAGAAGGCCATTTGAAACTATTATTCTATTTGTCGCGGGGATCTCACGAGGTACACGTCGCCCATTTATGACGGGCTACAACTCTAATTTAAATCGGTTTATTGGCCAGAAATCTTTACCCTCCCAGAACTGAAAATATTGTTTTTAAAACTTCTCGTGGACAAATTTTAGTGTATACCTCAAAAGTAAGATGAATACCACATACCAACTATTTTTTAATTTTGGTAATCAGCCGCCACCACACCCCGGCGTGGACTGAGCGGGTCTATGCCCCATTAATCTCCCTAACCTTACGTAGACCAGAAGAGGGTGAGTCATCACTCTCCGCGAGTTGCATCGAGGCATTTGTCTGCTGCAATTTGCCGTGAAAAAATGAATGGTGGATTATTTACTCCCAACAGTCTTCTACATGCTCAAAGTGGTGTAGAAGAATCCCAACCGCGCTGTGTCCTTGGGCAAGACACGTAATCCCAATTGCCCACGTGGGGGTAAGGTGGCGTTGTGTACTAAGGCGTGCTGCACGTCGATGGTGCATCGACTTCAACCCATTCTTACCCTGTTTGTGTGGAGTTATAACGTTGGGGACTCTTGACAGTTGCTCGGTGGTTCTCTCTGGGTACTCCAGATTCCCCCACCCGTAAAACTGTCCGAGACGAGGTGACCCTGGCTGTTGAAAGTGTCGTTAAACCCCAATAAATAAATACATAAGTTGTGTAGAAACTGAAGGGGACCACGGTCCTAATTCTAGTTGATTATAGAGGGTTCCAAAGAAAGTGTGCACGATGAGCACACCTTCCAAGAAACCCATAGTCAGCCATGCTGAGGTTTTAATTCTGAACCCACTCGGGGGGGGGGGGGGGGGGGGGGTCAGGCAAAAAATTATGGATACAAGGTGGACATTTTTACATTTTCAAATTTTGGGACCCACCACACCCGGAATGCAAATTTTTTCCAGTCATGTCTTGGACACCCACCGCTCCCGCACAGTTTTTCCTCAAAGACAATTGGGGACCCACCCCCAATTTATAAATTCTGTTTAACGAAGTATTCAAATTACCTAAATCAAAAAAAGAAATAATAAATAAATACTTTTCCCAAACATGAAAGGTGCCGCAAACCAACTTGTCTGATATCCCAGCCCTGCTCTTGGGCGTCCAAGGCATCCCTAGCCACAGATGGCCACAAAACAATCTCTGCATATAAAGCCACAACGGAAATGCAGTATCAGACCCCCAGGTAACCACTGGAACCCGCCTCCTCCAACTTAATTGCAGATATACACCCATTCATGTTCCAAGCAACACAACCCTTACCCCGATGTACAACATGTCTATGCTGTTCAGACACCAGTGGAATCCCACCACCAAGAAGCCCTACCCAAAATATATTGTTCCACCTGGATATCTTCAAATGTTCACAAGAAATAGTTGTTTTTCATTTCATTACCTTTCGGTTAAATGTTTAGTTTGTACAGCTGGTCTGAGAGAGACCTAATACTAAAGTTCTTTGACCCATGCCAGGGTGGCTTGTCTGAGATGAATTACCTCTTATTTATTTTTTTATGTTAGTGTCACTAGAATAATATTTACCTTGAAATTATACACGTTTTCCACAATCAAGATTTTTATTCTATCAATCCTTCCAATTATTCCATACATGGAAGCACACTAGACCAATGGCATGAGGCACCCTGAGGCTTACAGAAGAATCAAATAATAGGCGCTACAAAGCACTAATAAGAGGCAGACTGCCTTAGTAGAAATATAAAGGAGTGAAAATCATGACCAAATAGCTGGGAATCACTTTTTTGTTTTGTAAATTTTTGCCAGACCCAGAAAAGGACCCACCCCCCAATGAAGTGTAAAACATGGGGAAAAATTCTAACATGGAGCCCCCAACACATTATCAATGCTCTATTCTGTTCTAAGTTATGAATCTAAGCACTTGAATTCACTTTGGTTGTAATTACTTGGCGGTAAAATGATATTTGGCAAAAAATTGCATGACACAGGCAAAAACTGCACTTTGGGACTCGGAATAACCCACCCACCCACCCACCCGGACCTTGTATCCTGGCATTTTCTTGTGACCCCCCCCCCCCCCACCGAGTATTTTCAAGATATTTTTCATCAAAACTGGTCATGACTGCTGTGCAGCAGCTGTGACAAGATTTGATGAAAAATTAATCCAAATCTAAACTAAGAAATCCTTGGTGAAAAATCCATTCAATTTTCACGGTGAAAAATTAATCATTTATCATATGTGCCCAAATTATACTTATTTCAGTGACAAAAGAAACCCTGTGCTGGGCAGGAATATCCACCAGCAGCATTCAAAGAGTTAAGATTTATTTATTTATTGGTGTTTAAGGTCACATACTTCTGCACAATGTCTAATCATGACCACAACATAGAAATAAAGTCAAGGTCAGACAATCGTTTATACACATGTTGCCTATTTTAGATGACGTACCCCCAAGCATTAGTGACTGGATCCTATTTTACCAGTGAAACAGAGCTGTTTACCACTGTCAACAAGCACTGCTTCACTCTCTGGGGTTCCCGCAGGGATTCAAAGAGTTAATCTCTATCACATCAATCATGCATTGGAGAAGGGGGGGGGGGGGGAGGGGGTGTTTAAAGTATTATTAGACAGTAATTAAATTACTAAGTAAATAAAATAAATGGCGGATATCCTTCCTGTAGATACATTATGTAGGTACAGGAAAATATCTGTCCTCTAGTTTATTATATAATAATAATTTAGAACTGTATAATTATAATATATTATATTATATTTGTATGTAGGGGTGAGTATGTGTGTGTGTGTGTGTGTGTGTTTATATCTCAATATCAAGTATACATATAACTATATAAAGATCATGAAAGATTATAATAAGAATTCATTAAGTTTACATTCAATTAGTACATACCAGAAGTATCCAAAACCTTTATATAAAAATATTTTTTTTGTCTTTCCATAGCAGCACCCAGCTAAGCAAATATATCCTAGTGGGGCCTTAAGGAAACGAGACAAACTGACAGCTAGCCCACTGATACCCCCAACTCATGCCCTAAGTGTCTATTTTCTAAAATATACTCTCCCAAAAAAGAAAGCGTGCATGCTAAAAAATAACACTAAAAAAAGATATATATCATTTTCATTCATGGAAATTTTATTCAATCACAGATGAATCAATTTGTGATCAACACGAGAAATTTCATTACGCTACGACGAATACTCTTGGTGCCATGGAGAGTCAAAGACACTAAGGGTCAACCACAAAAGTCACACACTCAATATCTGGTATGACCTCCGTCTGCATCGACTACTGCTGTGCATCTATGCCTCATGGAAGCGAACAAGTTAGCATGGAAGTGTTGTGGGATGTTCTTCCATATTCTGATCAGCTGTCTTTGGAGTTCCACAAGCGTTGACGGTGCATGGGGAAGCCGGCATAGCTGACGTTTCATTTCGTCCCATACGTGCTCAATGGGTGAGATATCGGGCGAATCTGCGGGCCAGGGAAGAACATCCACTTGCTGTTGCTGCAGATACTGTTGAACAACACGAGCTGCATGGGGTTGGGCGTTGTCCTGCTGTAGAATGACGCCGGGGCCATGACGTTGCAGAAATGGGCCAACAACAGGTGTAAGCACTTCATCACAATATCTGGCTGCATTGAGATTGCCATCAATAATGACCAGCTCAGTTCTGTTACGGGCAGTGATGCCACCCCACACCATGAGAGACCCCATATCGGTTTCGCTCCACGACACATGGAACTACGTAGCGCTCGTTTCGACGTCTGTACACTCTCTGGCGGCCATCTGATGATGAAAGATGGAAACGACATTCATCTGTGAATAAAACACGTCGCCACCAGTGTAAGGGATGCCTGAGATGTTGTCTGCACTGCAGTCGAGCACGACGATGACGTAACGTCAAAATCGGACGAATTGCAGGCCTTCGAGGACGTAAGCCGTATTCTCAGCCGGTTGATTACTGTTTGAGAATGTATTCATCTCAGGTTAGGGATGTTCCTGGCTGTCGTCGTTGCCGTTTGTTGCCGGGTTCCGGAGATGGACGACACGGATATACCGATCTTGTGCAGGGGTGGTAACTCGGGGTCTCCCGGAGCGGGGTCGGTTTCGAACGTCATCATGTTGTGCATGTCGATGGACTAGGCTGTCTACAGTGTTACGGTGGCAGTTCAAATGCTGGGCAACCTCTCTGTGTGTTCTGCCAGCTCCAATCATACCCAGGGCAAGGAGACGTTGATTCATTGTCAATCTTGGCATGCTAATGTGAAGTCATTTTAACAGCAGCCCAAGTCTGAATGTGAACGATAGGAAGGCCTTACTTTAGTGTTTAAATACCCAAGGATTCACACTGCTGCATGAATTTTCAGACTCTCCACGTGCAAAACATGCCTTTTCACAAACGTGCAGCACGTCATTTTTAAAGCTGTTTTTGTGTTCAATATAACTTATTCATGAACAGGTTAACACTCTTTACACCTACGAAATTATTTTTTTGGAGTTTGATCAATTTCTGCAATGCACACTTTCTTTTTTGGGCGAGTATACAATAACTTGTGTTGAATTAGTTGCTCAAAAGTGAACAACTCTCAAGAAATAATATTGACTTGGGCAGATATGCAACTGACATGAAAATATTCTGTAAACTTTGGAATTCAATAAGATTTGAGTTTTCATAATTATGTGACCTTGACCTTTTGTACTTTTGTACTTTGGATCTGATGTTGATGCGTAACACACCTTTCCTTTGTCACTGGCTTGTGTGGTGTTACGGTAAAATCCACCAGCCATTATGATGGAGTTCTCATTAAGACAATTTTCCAGAAAGCTGACAAATAGATGAACAGAATGATGGACAGATAGTTGTTTGGACCTGGTGGTGTCACGCTGTACATATTTTCTTCGTACTTTTGTGAAATTGCATCAAAATCTACCCATTTTTTATAAAGTTATTCCTAATCATGTGACCTTCACCTTTGTCAGTGGACTTGATGGTGCTGCACAAAACACCATCCCTCTGTCCTTCACTGATGCGTCAAGTTTTGTGAAATCCACACTGCTATTATAATGTTATGAAAACGATAGGATATTTTGGATGAACAGACAATATTCAAAGGACGGATAACTCAGGTTTAAGATGCCCCTCAGCCCCCTCCAGCTGATTCACTAAAAATGTCTTACTTAAATGAGAATACCCCCATGTAAACTGACTGAGGCACAACACACATAAGACGACCCAGAATGACGGAAGACAGAACTTTGTGTCCAAGTGCTACAACCCTGTTGCGGCACATAAGGACACAGTCTTGAGGATGTTTTCTACTTATGCACTGGAACTGATTCTTAATATTGACTATAGATTCGAACAAAGGCAAATTTGTATGGTTTTAACGCCAGAGGCCTTTTCCGGCCAGGCCACATAGCTACGTCATAATGTCATTAAGTGGGATGGCTGCAAGGTAAATGTGTGGTATAGACCAATCAATATTTTCAACGTGCAGCCCTATGGCTGCACGTTGAAAATATTAATTGGTCTAACCACAAATAATATGGCCACTTCAACTGCTGCCATTGAACTGAGATGGAAGAAACCATCAAGGTTCAAAGGGTTAAGTCAAATAGTTAGCTAGTAGGCTAGATAGTGAACACAGGCCATTTAACCTATATAGGAGCAACATGGGGACCTTTCTATGTAGTGAAAAATTCCACTTGAACATTTCTTCAGTTATTTGTTTATTTATTGGTTTTTAGTCACATATTTAAAAAAAAAACCAAAAACGATTGACTAAACACAAAACCAAGTTTAGTCAATCACTTATACCCATGTGGCCCATTTTTGAGGACTTCCACCCAAGCATTGGTGACCGAGTCCTATTTTACCAGTAAAACAGCGCTTGTTTACCACAGTAAACAAGCACTGCTTCACTTCCTGGGGTTCCCCACTGGGTCTTCAATTATAAGAGAGTTCACTATGACATTCCAATAAACGATAACAATATAAATTTGTCTGAATAAAATGTTGAATTAAATAAAAAACTTTAGACACAATACGAGATCATTCTGGTGTTATCTGATATATGGATTGCATTGTGAGTTTTGCCAATTAGGAACACTTTTATTGTACAGAAAAAAATTGTTATATGCCATCTTATAAGATACAGTACAGTCACCGTGGATTGGTCATAATCCCCGCGTGGGCAGTGATGTCCACGCAAGCGTTTACCAGGTAATAAAATCATCATCAGCAAAATTTTAATTAATGAAGCACCGGTTTGTACCCGGTGTTTCATTAATTTAGCCTTTGATGATGATTCCTATAATTAGTGTTTGGAATCTAATATTATTGTATCTGTGGAAATATTGTCCACATGGGGAAAATGACCAGTCCAAGGCAGTCGAATTGAAGCAAAAAATGTCTAACAAATAGTTTTCAATATCCTGTCACAATTATTTCATGAATTTACTGGTGTTTAGGGTTTCATATTTCTGCACAATGGCTAATCATGACAACATGGATATAAAGTCAAGTTTAGTCAATCGTTTGTACCCATGTTGCCCATTTTAGAGGACTTCCATCCCAAGCATTGGTTCCTTTTTTACCAGTCAAACAGAGTCTGTTTACCACAGGAAACAAGCACCCCTTCACTTTCAGGGGGTCCAGGGGGTAGGATGATGGTAGTGGTGTCTTGCAGGTGTGGGGGTCTTGCCATAATAGATATGAGGTAATACCACTCCGGAAGAGAGGCTCTTTACGCAATTAATGTCGATCTTTTTCGTTGCGGGTTTTCGGCGTTTGAGTGTGACAAGTGCAATTAAAACATGTTTTAATTGCACTTAATACAACGCAATGTATATAATAAAAACAATACTTACTGTTTGTGAGTAGGTACCAGAAATTCCTCATTTGTGACAGCATGGAAATCTAAGTTTTCACGAGAGGCTTTCATTGGCTCGAGAAAATTTATGTTTCCTTGCAGTCACTCATGAGATAATATTATGATACCTACTTAACCCTTTACCTAACGAATCGCCCGCATCTGCCCGCGTAATTTGCAAGTCGAGCCGTTGAAAAAAATAAGCTCTTCGAGCTCGTTCCAATAAGGGGTCACATGATATGGTTCTGTTGAAATTTTTTTTTTAAATTTAAAAAAAAAGTAATTAAAATAATAAATTTTTATATTCTCTGCATTGGGTAAAGGGTTAACTGGTAGAGTGCTGAATTATTTTTGGTCATCAAAATTTGTTCACATATGTTTGCCTTGCTACAATTTATGGCAGAGTGCCAATAGGCACTCTGCCGTAAATTGTAACAAGGCAAATACTAACAGACTAAATAATTTCACTTCAAAGGTGGTATGAAAAACATCCACAAATATGAAGCCTTTAAGTGCTGGCACTGACACTTCAGAGTAAAGCCCAAATATGGGCTTCCAGCACTCTACCAGTTAAAGAACAGTAGATCATCATCTATGTATTCAGACTCAAAAACTTATACAACTAAGGTATATTATGCATCTATTTATTTATTGGTGTGTAAGGTCACTTTCATGAAGTTCAGCTAATCGTTTCAACCGATAACCTAATTTGAACAAACTTAAACATGACATTTATGGGGATGCTATATACCAATTATGTGAAGATTCCGACTGGTGGATCCGAAGAAGATCCTTGAAGAATTTCCCTTATAGTGCACCAAGTTAAATTTCTGGTTTCCACAAGGAGTCCAAATATGAACCGAGGGACTTAATTTGAAAAAAACAAACTTGAATTTGACCCTCTTAAGTATTATGCTGTATGCACTCCAAAATTAGCTGGGTTGAAAGTCAACTCAAAATCAGCTGGGTTGAGTGAATATGTACCCAATAGGGTTCATATTCACTCAACCCAGTTGATTTGGGTTAATTGTTAACGCAATTAATTTCAGAGTATATCGAATATCATAAGATTCGGACCAGTGGGTCTGAAGAAGATTTTTCATCACACTGCATCAAGTTAAAATTCAAGCTCCCATAGTGAAGCCTAACATGAACTTGGGGAATTGATTTGCGCAGACTTGAAAAAAAGATGACCAAGCTTGAGATTGAACACTACAGATTGTCTCGAAGGGAGACAATCCACACTATTCCTCCCAAACCAGGTCATCATTTTTTTATTATGCTGAATAAACATGTTTTTTTGCTCATCGTCACACCCCAATCACCAATCACTGGTGTGGTATATATTTTAAATCGATTCACCAGTTAAAACATGGCAGCGATTGGGCTTTGTGTGTCATTTTGATAATCTCTGTAAATCTTTCGCCATTACAAATATAAGCAACAGAATGCAGAAGTCTGCTAAAGAAATAAAGGGGCTCAGCTGAAGTAACATTGCGATAAGTAATGCCTGGCAGTATCACACCATGGAAACCTTACGAAATGACAACTGTGGCATACTAGTATTACAAAATACCACTGAATTTTTTTAAAAAATCATTGATGTTTAAGGTCACTTTCAGCATCTTCGGCTATCTTGCCAACTGTTTATACCTATGCTGCCCACGTTAGAGGACTTTCATGCCAGGAGTTGGTTCCAAGTCCTATTTTACCAGCAGAGCAGACCTTGTTTACCACAAAAAAACAAGCACTGCTTCACTTCCTGCGGTTCTCACGAGGGCATTATTCTGGTAAAACATATCTTTATTTATGGGGATATGAGGTCTAATTTCCATTGCCTGCATGGGGGCACGATGGCGCCGTGTACTAAGGCGTACTGCACGTCGATGGTACGCATGTCTTCAACCAATCTAACCCTGCCTGTGCTGCGGTGCGGAGTTACGATGTTGGGGAGCTGGCAGTTGCTCGTCGTTGCTCGGTGGTTCTCTCCGGGTACTCCGGCTTCCTCCACCCGTAAAACTGTCACGGTCATGGTTAGCCATTGTGCATAAATATATGACCTTAAACATCAATAAATAAATAAATAAATGAGGTCTAATTATTCAATTTTTTGGTGTTTAAGGTCACTTTCAGCATCTTGGGCTATATCTTAACCCCAGGGATGAAGTCAAGTATAGCCAATCATTTATACCTATGACGCCCAGTTTAAAGAACTTCCTCCCCTGGCACTGGTTCCAGATCCTATTTTACCAGTAAAGCAGAACACAGTAAACAAGCATCGCTCCACTTCCCAAGGTTCCTACAGGAAACAAAGTATGATGAAAAGAACACAGTTATCGAGAAAACTTCAGTGATGTCAAACTGTTTAAACACCAGTAAAGAGAAACACCATTCATGCTGAAATTATGATGTAGCCTAAGCTGCTTAAAGAGACCATGAACACCAAATACACGAATAAATCTAAACTAAAATTTCAGAAAGTCCTAAAAAGGGACGCTTGAAATCTCAATAGCATCTCAGTAACAATAGGTACAGTTACTGGGAGTGACATTAGTTTTCAACATACCACACTCAAAATCAGTTGGGTTAAACATCAACCCAAATCAGCTGGGCTGAGTGAATATGAACCCAAATACCTATGCTGCCCATGTTATTCACTCAACCTTGTTAGTTTGGGTAAATTCTTGACCCAACTGATTTTAGAGTGAACAGATGATAATAGTGACCTCAACACTAAAACATGGAAACATATACACAAAATTATCAAACATAGTATTAAATTAATAAGATAAGAACACAACGCCCCAGTAAACAAATATAGCCATAGATTCTGAAAAGTTACAATAAGCTCTGATAAATGAATGCTCCTAAACGCAATGCAACCTTACCTAACTCAGAGAAAAAATTAGTAAGAGTTCAATAAGCATGGTGTTGTTTTGTCATCACTTTGTAACGGTGGATGTGGAAAGTGACTTGCAGCCATAGATGCTGAAAGTGAACTCAACTCATACAATCACAGCTGTGTGCGAACTTACCTAGCATAATTGAAAAAGTTGTAAAAAAGGAACATGATTTGGAAGTAAAAAAATATATGGGCCGGAACATTTGAAAATCATGTGACAGATGGGTTAAAACTTTCATAACAGAACAAGTGTGCTCTTCTTTATTAATGTATATGGTGCCCTTCAGAATCTATCACTATATCATGACTGCAACAAATGTATGAAGTCAAGTTTAGCCAAGTGTTTATATCTATGCATTCCGAAACCATCCCGGTTATTTGAAACAAAAGGCTGTTGGTAGTATTTACTCAAATAAGATTACCTGTTTTGATGCCATGTCAAGTTTGGTTTCGATCAGGACCAATGAAATTCTAAGTTCAAGGTCACTTTGTCCTTTGGCACAATGACCAAAAAAATATGTAGGATTCTTCCTCTCCTCATGTGCAACCCGCAAGCTAAGTTAGATTTCGATCGGGAATGCATAATTTTAATAATTAAGAGAACCGAAACTCGCTCTGACCGATAAAACTGTAACCTTGACCTTTGGCACAATGAGCTAAAAATACATAAGGGTCTTCCTCTCATTATGCCCGATCCACATGCTAAGTTTGATTTCAATCAGGCAAACAATATCTTAGAGAGCGAAAACCAACTCTGATGGATAAAACTTTAAATTCAAGGTCACTGCAATCTTTATCTTTGACACATTAACCCCAACATAAACAGGGTTCTTCCTTTCATCATGCTCAATCCATAAGCCAAGTTAAGTTCCGATCGTGCAAGCAAAATTTCAATTAGAGAAGCAAACTCTGGTAAATGTTTAAGTTCAAGGTCATTGTGACCCTGACCTTTGGCACAATAACCTCAAAACAAATAGGGTTCTTATTCTCATCATACCCAACCCAGATGCCAAGTTTAGTTTCAGTTAGCCAAGTGGAACTTTAATTACAGAGTGAAAACCAACTTTGATAAAAAATAAAATAAAATTAAAGTTCAAGGTCACCTTTGGCACAATGATAACAAAATGAATAGAGATCTTCTTCTCACCATACCAAACCCACATGTCACATTTGGTTCCAGTCGGCCAAGCAGAATTTTAGTTAAAGAGTGGAAACCAACTCTGTCTGCAGATAGACTGAGATACGGACGGATGGACGGACAGCACAACACCTTTTTCTCCTGAATATTTTTCGGGGAGATAAAAATTCAAACCATGGCGAATTTCTGAAACTTCCAACCCATTATGACCATTTGTATCCAATGGTTGCAGACAGTTTCATGTCGCTTCAACGGCTAAGGCAGACATCACATGTTAATCTGAGTGTTTTAGGGTAGAGCAGGAATCCTTTGAAGCGATGTAAAACCCTGGCCAACGAATCAATGAGGGAAGTCGCTTCGATTCCGTTTTGAGTCGTTTCCCTGATGCGAGCCAAAATCTTGATTCCCTGTGTCTAATGAAATTCACAAAATAAGTTCAGTAAATTAAGTCTGGACCGAACTAAAGTTTGGTCCAGACCTAATATACTGGACAAGTTTCGTAAATTTCACTAAAAAAACTGGGGACGAGTTGAAGATTATATCTAAAAATCCTACAAAAGACACTTAAATGGAACGAAAAAATGTTCAGCCAGTTCTTTGTATAGATATGGCAAGAAATGAGAGCAGAAATATAACTATAGGGCACTTTGTTTTCAGGAAATATTGGAAACAATGAGATTTTTGTTATTTTTTTCAAACAACCCAGCAAGTACAGTTGGTATTAAAATTTATTTCAGTGTTTACATGATAAGTCATAAATGCTCCAAGTACTCAAATTCTGAAGACGTTGGAAACGATGGAAACACTGGAAACGGGGGAAACATTGGAAATGGTGGAAACATTGGATAACGTGGAAACATTGGAAACGGTGGAAACGGAGGAGGGGACTTGGAGCATTTAATCGGACATTTCCAGCGTTTCCCACAGCTGCGTCTCCACAATTTCCCACTGTTTTCTACATTTTCCCACATTTTCAATGTTTCTTCCACTATTCACAAACATTTTTGTACTTGCAGGATTTAAACATTTCTAAATATTGTTTCCATTGTTTCCACCGTTTCCACCATTTCCACTGACCATTTCCACTGCTTCCACCGTTTCCACCATTCCCATTGACCATTTCCACCATTCCCATTGACCATTTCCACTGTTTGCAAAATGTTAGTATTTGCAGGATTTAAACATTTTCAAAATATTGTTTCCACTGTTTCCACTGTTTCCAAAAATGTTAGTACTTGCAGGATTTAAACATTCTAAATGATTGCAATACCAAATATTGTTACTTGTTGATAATACTTGAGCAGAATTGTTACCAGGCGATAATACATGAGCAATGTATAATTGTTTCCAGTGTTTCCAGGAAACAAAGTGCCCTATAGTTATATTCCTGCTCTCATTTCTTGCCACATGTCTTTGTACCTCTGTTTCCCACTTTAGAGAACTTCCACATTATTATTACTATTATTATTACCACAGTACACCAGCTATTGGACCGGCAATATTTACACAGACGCAATAATATTAAATTCCAAACACTAATTATAGGACTGTTCACCACAAATTTAATTAACAAAGCACTGGGTCTAACCCAGTGCTTCATAAATTAAAATTTTGTTGATGATTAATTTTAGCACCTTGTAAACGCATGCATAGACTGTCCACATCTAGATTACAATCAGTCCATGGCGACTGTACTGTACTGTACAGTATTATTATTATTATTAGAGTTTAAAGACACTTGACAGCCAGGGTCCCCTTGTGTCGGACAGTTTTACGGATGGAGCACCAGGCGAGAACCACTGAGCAGTGGTGAGCAACTATCAGACTCCCAAACAGGGTTGGCATTTGTTACGATAAGTGTACTATCGACCAGGCCTGAAAATAAGCAGTTTGACATTTGCAGAATGAGGTCCCCCAGGGGGTGAATTTGATGATGCTATCCCATACAATGGGCCAATTTATCCTCTGGGTACCTCTTTCTGTTTAGTTTTGAGAACCTGATTCAGACTGAGGTTCACAGAGGGTAAATTTAGTGATGCTACCCTGCTGTGTAGGGTAGCATCACTAAAGTCACCCTCTGGGGACCTCATTTTGCAGATGACAGTCTGCTTATTTTCTGACCTGCTATCGATGTGCAGTACACCGTGTGCACACATAGATAATCAGGATTAAGTGCCTTGTCCAAGGACACAATGCAGTTACCCTGGCGGGGATTGAACCAAGAACCATTCGCTTCGATGTCCAATGCCGTAAGCACTCTGTCACCACCTTCACATCCGCACTGATAGTGGAGGGGTGTAATTCTACGACTGAACTAGAAGTGCCCAAGACATCAGAAAGATGGCTAACCCTTCAACTAAAGTTCCACTTCACAGTTTTCCAGGCATTTCCAAAAATGACATGCCATACACTCTCTTCAAATGTAAATATTCTGTAACTTAGTTATCTAATCCATAACATGTATTACCTTTCCCAAATCCACAAAAAACATATAACACTATCTAAGTAGAAATAAACCATCTGAATGTGTGTGGAATAATTTATTGTCAAAGGCAAGACTTCAACCTGCAAAATTGTGTGAAAAAATGCCGAAACCAGTCATATCAGCCACCCAGCAGCCTCAAAAGCAAAATTTACCAAAACACCCCACCTACCTACCCCTGGAGCATAGCATCACCGGTCTCTAAGATGCAAAAAAAAAATTTATATGTGTCCATTTCATTTTTTAGTTACATGTCTGGTAACAAACCCCTGTAAAAATAACATTTTAAAAAATAGCCAATTTTTCAAAGCCACTGTTTGCTATAATTCATGTACCCCTATGCATCAGACTCCAACTTTGGGATCAAAACTTCAAATTCTCTTGTCCAACTGATAGTCTCAGGTAATTAAATATCTGATACTACAAATATATCGCCATTTTACATGGCCTTAGTTTCAACATATGTTTAGAATGTCACCCTTGTGCAACAGTGCAAAACTGTAGAGCAGAACCTAAAGCGTCTATTTCAATAAAATAACACTGCCTTTACCAGAAAGAGATACAAAACTATGATCTCATGCCTCCAGTGAAATTCAGTGTTATTGGTTGTTTGATTAGGCCTCACAAAGTAGATCGTTTGTTTCTCCGGACATTTTGTAAAATTGCATGCAGGCATTTTTTAGGGTTTTTTTATTTTATTTTTTATTTTTGTAATCTTTGCAATCAAAAGTGCATGTCCTTGGTTTGATTATGTTTTAGGCCTCATAATCTGCAGAATAGCATGGATAGTGGTGTTTTCGTTCCTTGAGTGCAAGAAGGATTTGCAATGCTAAAACCTTGTTGCACTCAAGGGACAAATTTATAAATTTTATTAACTTGGGTAAAATATCAGACATAAACCATTTAATTTTTATTTTTTTTAAGTTTGCATTGGTTATAAAAAGAGCACGCGGCTGCCAAAATGACCATGCAGGAGGGCCTGAGAAACAGATTCTCAACTTTCTTAGGCCTTATCCACTTTTTGTTGAGTTTGCGCACAGACTATCATTGATTCGATGTGATGTTGTTTACTCACAAAGATAATATACATATATTCTTTCATGCTCCAGTTATAGATATTCCCACCAATAAGTATTTAATTCACCTTGAAAATCTCAAGATATTCACACTGTGGAACTACGAGGTGTATTCATAAAACTAGAGCTGTTGTGACTCATCATAATTATTTAACAAACATTTGCAATAGTATTGGTGTTGTCATCAAAGATTGGATCAAGTTTTGATGGAGAAATATTTCTTGCATTGGTTCAAAAATTGAACGGTTGTTAATTAAAATGGCTGCTTTTCCGACCAACTGAAATATTCAAGCTGATTGAACCTAAACATAGGCGATGGACTATATACGGGCTGGACTGGTTCCAGGCACAAATTGGCAAATTGACAGATGTCTTAAGAGCTTGACAAAAACCCAAATTGTTACAACAATGCGCACAACCATTAACTGTGAATCAGGTGGATATTTGCAAGCCCCAAACACACCCATACAGCTTTCATGTACGATATTTTATTCTAGTGAGAGGAAAACAGTTCCTTTGACAGTCTCAAATATTTTCAACAAAATTCATTTCAGAAACTTCGACCTATTCACGTGTAAAAGAGGTTGCCATTACTCTATGGTTCATTCAAATGTTACATACAAAACTTGAACTGACAAACAATCTCAGTTATGAGAATGGATAGATATTGTTTAGTTATTTGTTTACTGGAACTTAATGCCTTTCAGTAGGGCTACATCGTATCGGACAGTTTTGCGGGTGGAGGAAGTCGGAGTATCTAGAGAGACCCACTGAACAGCTGCGAGCAACTGTCAGACTCTCTAATTTCTTAATGCACACAGTTTCCACTCAACTTCGCTTCTATTCGAATCAATGACCACCATGAATAACTGTGCATTATTTTAGCATTAATTGATAAAAAAGATAAAAAAAAAAACTTTATTATTTTAAATAAAGTGCAGTTATGTTTTAAATAAATCCCACAGCATATTTATCGACAACTGCAATCCGAAATAAACTGCATGGACGGGTATGCTATAAATAGAAACATGTGAACACAAACTTCACATCTGAATTTCTAAGATAATTTCTACGAAGATGAAAAATGACACTGCACAGAATTATTATGTGATCAACTTACTGAATCATGATGAAAATAGGCCCCCTGCCTTTTTTGAGAAAATTCTCACCTTCAAGTTAATTTATTTAATCGGCACGAATGCTTTCTAAGTTGTAACTAATGATATATGATACATAAGGGGACGTTTGTAGAACGAAAATTGTGATTTTATATTAAGATTGCAGTGTGTATTCAACATTACATGATGCAATACAGATATTGAGAAATGTGCTTAGAACACCATACGTGGAATCCAGCTTAGGTGTAAAAACGTGATTTAAGAATGATTCTGATTGGTTGGTACATGTACACATCACAGTGATGTTATGACACGAATGAAATGCTTCGACACAAAATGGTGTCAATCTAGAATGTAAACAGACCATTGAAGGTGTGGGCCAGCAGGAGGCTACCTCCCTGCCCTGAGGAAAGGGAGGCAGGGTGTTCTTTTTTGCTAGAAGTGCAAAAATGGAAAAAAGACTACTTTCCGATAGCCGAGAAACACTCAGGCATTCATTTGTAACGTATTTTACGTGATCTAGGGCACACAATTTCGGGGCTAGAGAAGTTCCTCTATCTTTGAATGGGGACGCTGTTGCCGTTCCCTTACACTTTCAAGACAATGACAGTTTTACAGGAGGAGGAAGCCGGAGTACCCAGAGAGAACCACCTAGCAATGGCAAGCAACTATCAGCTCCCCAACATACCAACTGCACACAAGCAGGGTTAGCAATGGTTGAAGACAGGTGCACCATCGACATGCAGTACGCCTTAGTACACAACTCCACCGTGCTCCCACATGGGCAATGGGGATGACGTGTCTTGCCCAGGGACACAGGTGAGATTTGAACCGAGGAACTCTCGGCTTGTAGTCTGCACCTCTTCCTACTGAGCCACAACGCCCCCACTAAGCCCATTTTAACTGTGTGTAATTTGTGCATCCCGGCAGGACAACAATTCCCACATCTTTTGAAGAGGTAGGAGTTTGGGGTACTAAATTTCAAAATTTCCTTTGAGGTGGACCCCATACTACGAGAGGGACCCTCATCTCGAGCTCTCCCACAATGACGCATCACGCTTCAGCTATTACTGCGTGTTGAATGGAACGAGTGCTCAATGCGCAGCCATTGGCGATGCAAGCCGCTCTCCAACTTCTTAATTTTGGAAACTTTATATTACTTTAAATAAACATCACTGATCTGTAAAGTGACTTCAGTTACTCCATGTTGTGCACTGACTTCTCTCTTTTTTCAAATTGTCTCATTCTGGAATTACAATCAGTTCTGTCATATATTGACAAAAGAAAATCCCTTTTATACTTTTCAAATCAAATGTTATTCATTTTGTTCAGTATTCAGCACTGATTCCAATGCGAAATTCCCATCACAAGATAAAACTGCCAACCACCATTCTTCCCACAAACATTAAGGTTTGTATCCATTCTGAATAACCACGGCTCGCCAAGTCTGGGAACTGAAAAATAAAAAAAATGATTTCATTACATTTTGCTTAAGGGGAATGTAAACAGAAACAATGGAGAAAATCATCGCGTTGAATTTCGTTTTTTATTTATTTCCTAGTTTAGGATGTACTCTTGGAGCACTTTCATTCAAAATCATAAATAAGGTATGCCGAGACTATGAAAAAAAATTATTTTATAAGTTAAATATTTGATAATTTCACTTTTAAAGACCATTGTGTCTCAGCAGTTATTCTCATTCTCATACAACCTAGTCTTTAAAAACACTATATTGACAGGTCTGTATTTTTCTAGTGTATATGCCCTACAGGAGACCTGGAGTTTTGATATATTGTATCATGAAAGAAATGTGAGTAAAATAACTATAACTTTGCCCAGTGAAGCTGGTGTAAACAAACAACAAACATCTTGATTTTGCTAATAACTAGCAGGGTTTTTTTTGTGAAAAACTGATATCGTTTCAATGCAAGCCGGGTCAGCATATGATCTACTGGCTGTTGTGGAGAAAACCCCCAAGTAATTGTTTTCCGACAACATTCCATTGACTGGGTATGATGCAAATCATACAGTTGGGATCACATCAGAAAAACAAGAGGCCCCACGGGGCCTGAAGCACTCATCTTGTACAGAACACAATTTAAACAAGAATCCAAGAATGAGTCTACATTAAGCAAGCCATCTCTATAGGCTACACTGTCAATCCTTGAGTCCCTCAGGAGTGACAAAAATAATCTAGGCATCATGCCTTTTCTTCAGATGATAAGTAAAATGTAGAGCAACCCTATGAAGCCCCTTGATACAACCTATGTGGATTAATCTTAGTACCTCTAGAGAGTACTGAATACAAAATTTTTAATTCTTCAGCAAAATGGCCAATTCCGGCTCCCATAGAGAGCCCAAATATTAACCCAGGCTCTTGATTTGAACACAGTTAAATCTGACTTCCCTAGAGATGTTGTGTACCGAATATGAAAGCATTCTGACCGTTGGATCTGAAGAAGAGAAATTGTAAAGAAATTTCTTCGAATTGTACTAAGTTCAAATTTGGGCTACCATAGCGAGCCCAAATATTGACCTATGGATCTGATTTGAACAAACTTGAATCTGACCCCCCTAGAGATGTTGTATACCAAATGTGAAAGCATTCTGACAAGTGAATCTGAAGAAGAAGATTTTCGAAGAAATTCCCTCATATTGTACTAAGTTAAATTTCATGTTCCCATATGGAGCCCAAATATTAACCTAGGCACTCGAATTGAACAACCTGGAATCTGACCCCCCTAGAGATGTTGTATACCAAATATAAAAGAATTCCGACTGGTGGATCTGAAGAAGAAGATTTTTAAAGAAATTTTCTCACATTGCACTAAGTAAAAATTTGGGCTACCATAGTGAGCCCAAATATATACCTAGGGATCTGATTTGAACCAACTTGAATCTGACCCCCATAGAGATGTTGCATACCAAATATCAAAGCATTCTGACTGATGGATCTGAAGAAGAAGATTTTTTTAAATTACCCTCCATATTGAACAAAGATAAAATTTGGGCTTCCATAGGAAGCCCAAATATTAACCTAGGGACTTGGTTTGAACAACCTAGAATCTGACCCTCATAACAATGATGTATACCAAATATTAAAAGATTCTGACTGGTGGTTCTGAAGAAGAAGATTTTTAAAGAATATTCCCCATATTACCCTATGTTAAAACTTCGGGCTCCTGTAGAGAGCCCAAATATGAACCAATGAGCTTTATTTCAACAAACTTTTATCTGACCCCCCTATGAATGCTGTATACCAAATATCAAAAGATTCTGATGATTGGTTCTGGAGAAAAGATTTTTAAAAATTTTTGCAAATATGCTGACTCAGCATTTTTTCGATGCCCATTACAGAACACCCTAACATAACCGATGGCAATTTTTTTTTACCGTTCAATTCTACTGGTCATAAGGATACTTCATACCAAATAAAAGCTCTCTCTTCCATGGGGTTTGGGAAATATGGGCGTTTGAAAATATTTCTATTTTTAGCTCCCAGGGTTCCCATGGGGATGTGGGAATTTTTTTTTTTGCATGGGTCAAGTACTTATGACCCAATACTACCACAAACCAAATTTGGTTCATACCGGACCATCGGTTCAGAAAATAGAAATTTTGGGCGGGGCCAAAAATCTTACCCCTCCTGTTACAAAGCCAAATATTAATTACTTCACGAACTTCGTTTGAACAAACTTGATTCTACACCTCATATGGAAGCTCCATAGCAAATATCAAGTCATTGTACACCCTGGTTCTTGAGAAGATTTTAAAAATATTTTGGAGCATTTTCCCCCACTCCCTCCCTATGGGGCTGGGCATGTTGAGTTGAACAAAAATGAAATGCCCCTTTGGGACCATCACTCACACAAACTTTCACTTGAATTAGCACAGTGGCTTTGGACGAGAAGACCAAAACATGGTGTTGACGGATGGCGGACGGAGAGCGATGAGATTAGCTCAGCTTGACTTTGTCAAGATTAAAAATGCACGATGACAAAAATGTGTAATCGGGTTCTCGGCACCAAACCCCTATTCATCATGTCTGACAACCCCATTGGAAAATTCAAATTCCTAAACTGAGGTAATAAATCTTCAACAGTACCATTATTTAAATATGCAAAATGTTCAACATTTCATAAAAACATAACAAAATTGTTACCCGCGTCATTGGAAAATATGGCAGTTTTAGATCCGATTTGCACCACTAAAAAGATAGTCAGATATGAACCCAGGGGTTTGATTTGAACAAACTTGACTCATATCTCATTAAAGCTGCTACATACCAAATATCAAACGATTTTGACTGCTGGATCTGCAGAAGATTTAAAAAAAAATATTCCTACTGTCACACTGATTTAAAATTTTCTCCCACAAAGCCCAAATATTATCTGAGGAAATTGATTTGAACAAACTTCAAGCTGACCCCCCCCCCCCCCCCCCCCACCCCCTCAAAGAAACAGTATATCAAATATCAATTGAGTTTGACTGGTAGAGCTGAAGAAGCTTTTTAAATAAATTTCGTCATATTGCACAGTTAAAATTTGGGTTCCCATAGGGAACCCAACTACGAATCCAGGGATTTGTTTTGAACAAATCTGAATCTGACCCCTCCAATTCAACTATAGAATAAAAAAAAAATTGAGGAAAAGATGAAGCCTACACAACCAGGCAAAGAGAACGAAAGAGTGGTCAAACTACAAACATTACCAATAGGAAAGTAAGAGAGAAAGCAAAATGGAACTTTATAAACTCGCCCATACTAAAAGGGATAAAACAAAACAACAAAACCATTCTGGAAAAATGGAAAATCAAGAAAATGGGATAACATTGGAGTAGCACCACTTAAAGAAAAAGACAACTAGTGAACACAGCAGAGAAAAAGCACATTTCCTGATCAAACAGTTCTCATCAGTTTTCATGATGGAAAAGAGAAGCATTCTGCCTAAGACACCAATCCATGTCCATCAGACTATACCAACCATCAAAATCAACGAAGGCGGAGTAGCAAAATTACTTAAAAACATCAAACTTGCAAAAGCATTAGACAATATTCCAAATAGAGTACTGAAATAGTGTGCAGACCACCTTGCTCCATTAATAACAATCATATTTCAGGACTCAATAGACCATGGTAATTACTGCCAAATGACTGGCTCAACGCAGATATATCCTGCATATTCAAAAAGGGAGAAAAACACGCAGCAGAAAATTAGAGCCCGCATCCCTAACCTCAATGCCATGCAAGCTGCTCAAACACAAAATCTGCTGACATTATACTGAAACACCTAGTGGCTGGAGAAGCACAATGTACTAAAATCATTAAATATTGGATTCAGGGAGGGTTACTCCTGTGAAACCCAGCTTGCAGTCACAACCCATGGCATATTACAATCATTTGACCCAAGGCAAATGAGTGGACATAGCCATACTGGAATTCTCCAAAGCATTTGACACAGTCCCACACGACATACTCCTCCATAAAATAGAGAAATACAGAATCAGAGAACCAATAAACACATAGCTCACGACATTCCTCACAGAAAGTTAAATGTGAGTAGCTCTACAAGGGGAATTCTCAGATGAAGCAACCATTGACGAAGGAACTGTCATGGGTTAAATACTTTTCCTATACCACATCAACGATCTCCAAACCTAAGTAAATCATCACTTAGGCTATTTGCAGACAACTGTGTATTGTACCGGGAAATATACAACAAGGGGGGCCACAGCACCCTATAAGACAAGCTAACTTGTCCAGAAAACAGGCATCAGACTGGAAAGTCATCAATTCTTCACCCTAATTGCCCATATACTAGAACATGCTCCATCTAACTCTTACCTTGGCCTACAAATACAGGAAGATCTTAAATGGAAATATAAATTTTATAGTAAATTTCCTTTCTTATTATACCTACCACAATTGTTTACTACAGGCTTGCACTACAGTGGAAGAACCTAACTCGGATAAAATACTCTCTATTTTAATCTTTCCTAAGAGATTTGGGAAAGAAAAGTGGTGTAAAAACACCATGAAAAAATAAGCCAAAACTGGGCCGAGCGCCATCGGCGCACACCCAGTATGGGGCGCTCTTCCATAGTACAAATCCACGACTTCCGTAAACCAATGCGAAGTGCGTCAATTCGTCATTCTTTTGATTCCGACAACACAGAAGTTATGTGATCAGCAGGGAGGAAGGATTCTTACCCGAATAAGAAGACGGGAGGGCCTCCATGTAAACAATTGCGGTAGGTATAATAAGAAAGGAAATTTACTATAAAATTTATATTTCTTATCAACCTACCTTGCAATTGTTTACTACAGGCTGAATAGACAATAGGATGGAGGAAATCACATAACGAACCCACACATAACTCAATAGCACTGGAACCGTGGACAGAGGAAGAGATCCCTAGGCCTATTAAACCATAGCACCTCAAACATTAGTAAAAGACAATGAAAGATGAGGTGTATGGTGAAGTGCGATGCACAGACAGAAAGAGCAGTAACAGCACAGAGCTGGAACTGACCCTGAAAAATGCTGAATGGCTGGGATAGACAACAGCCTGAGCCGAAGAAAGAGGGCCCCGAGGACAAAGGTCCTCTGTCGGCTCCTGCAACTGTCGCAGATAAAAGGAGAATGTAGCATTTCTCCAGTAGGCTGCCAGTATAACATCCGTCATCCGACAACATGACAGATTTATTAAAAGAGGAAGACAATGCACGCACCTCGTGACAGAAAAAAATTGGTAATACAATCACCAGTAGCTAGACAAGCAGAAGCTGCACAAATAGCAAGACAAATCCATTGAAAAATGGATGCAGGAGAGATCTGGCATTTGAGAAAACGCATATCCATCCAGGATAAAGGCGCGAATGCCCCCCCCCCCCCCCCCCCCCCCCCCAAGCAGAGCAGCGCCTAAGAAAGTGACCATCTTGGAGTAAACTGCAAAGTCCTAGGCCTTTTCAAGGAAAAGAGCTGAACAAGCTTGGAGAGGCAAGGATGAGTGTCAAAACAATGCGGTACCACATACGAAAAAGGTCTCCGAAGCATGGACTTGTACCCACTGCTGGAGACCCCCAGAAACAAACATATACCAGAAACTCCACAAGCGGTGTGATCGAAGGAATGACAGAAGTAACAGTGTGATCGCACACCATCGAGAGGCTAAACCAGTGGAGTGAGTGCCTCCTTGAAGAAGAAAAGCAACTCCACTGCGTGTCTCGAAATTTCCTTTCTTATTATACCTACCACAATTGTTTACTACAGGCTTGCACTACAGTGGAAGAACCTAACTCGGATAAAATACTCTCTATTTTAATCTTTCCTAAGAGATTTGGGAAAGAAAAGTGGTGTAAAAACACCATGAAAAAATAAGCCAAAACTGGGCCGAGCGCCATCGGCGCACACCCAGTATGGGGCGCTCTTCCATAGTACAAATCCACGACTTCCGTAAACCAATGCGAAGTGCGTCAATTCGTCATTCTTTTGATTCCGACAACACAGAAGTTATGTGATCAGCAGGGAGGAAGGATTCTTACCCGAATAAGAAGACGGGAGGGCCTCCATGTAAACAATTGCGGTAGGTATAATAAGAAAGGAAATTTACTATAAAATTTATATTTCTTATCAACCTACCTTGCAATTGTTTACTACAGGCTGAATAGACAATAGGATGGAGGAAATCACATAACCAACCCACACATAACTCAATAGCACTGGAACCGTGGACAGAGGAAGAGATCCCTAGGCCTATTAAACCATAGCACCTCAAACATTAGTAAAAGACAATGAAAGATGAGGTGTATGGTGAAGTGCGATGCACAGACAGAAAGAGCAGTAACAGCACAGAGCTGGAACTGACCCTGAAAAATGCTGAATGGCTGGGATAGACAACAGCCTGAGCCGAAGAAAGAGGGCCCCGAGGACAAAGGTCCTCTGTCGGCTCCTGCAACTGTCGCAGATAAAAGGAGAATGTAGCATTTCTCCAGTAGGCTGCCAGTATAACATCCGTCATCCGACAACATGACAGATTTATTAAAAGAGGAAGACAATGCACGCACCTCGTGACAGAAAAAAAATTGGTAATACAATCACCAGTAGCTAGACAAGCAGAAGCTGCACAAATAGCAAGACAAATCCATCGAAAAATGGATGCAGGAGAGATCTGGCATTTGAGAAAACGCATATCCATCCAGGATAAAGGCGCGAATGCCCCCCCCCCCCCCCCCCCCCCCCCCAAGCAGAGCAGCGCCTAAGAAAGTGACCATCTTGGAGTAAACTGCAAAGTCCTAGGCCTTTTCAAGGAAAAGAGCTGAACAAGCTTGGAGAGGCAAGGATGAGTGTCAAAACAATGCGGTACCACATACGAAAAAGGTCTCCGAAGCATGGACTTGTCCCCACTGCTGGAGACCCCCAGAAACAAACATATACCAGAAACTCCACAAGCGGTGTGATCGAAGGAATGACAGAAGTAACAGTGTGATCGCACACCATCGAGAGGCTAAACCAGTGGAGTGAGTGCCTCCTTGAAGAAGAAAAGCAACTCCACTGCGTGTCTCGAAAAACCACTACGGAGGAGACAGGACCCGATAAAAGACATGTGTGAAGGCACAATGAAGTCAGGTCAACTTGAAACCTCCTCGGGTGACTTTGGCAAAGAAAGTCGCGATGTAGAGGGAGACATGCCGGAACTGCCACTAACAGAGAGTGGAGCAGATTGATTCACACCCACCGAGGCGACGGGTGTGATAAAAAGGATTCGATGACTGCAGGTTCATATCTGGGCGAGAACCTGAGGCGGAATCAGCCCCAGCAGGAAGGCGTAGCTGACAAGACCGTCCCAAAGGAGGGCCAGAGCGTCCACAGCGAAAGCCAGAGCATCTGGACACGGGGACACGAAAGTGTCCACCTGATGGTTCCAACGAGTCGCAAAGATATCGATGGAACCCGCCATGTGGAGCATCCACTCGGTGGAAAAGAACCTGCCCCGTCAGGACAGGCAGTCAGCTAGGACGTTCAGACGACTGGAAATGTGATGAACAACCACCCCGGTGTTGACATCCTGAGCGAGCAGTAGAAGATCCTGAGCCAATTCATACATTGGAACCGAGTGCGTGCTGCCCTGGTCCCAAATGTAAGCAACCACTTTCGAATTGTCGAGCAACAGAAGGACCGGACGATTCGACAGGTGAGGGATCCACTGCCTGAAACTAAGAAGAGCAAGAAGCTCCTTCTGGCTGATGTGTAGAGCTGCCTGATCCTGGTCCCACATCCCGTGAAGAGAAAGACCTAGAGGATCCAACGTCGCACCCCATCCGAGATCGCTGGCATCTGCCATCAGAACGCGATCGGACGAGGGTAAGTCCAATGGAACACCATGCGTAAGCCACTGGACATCTGTCCAGGGGAGAAGGTGAGGATAAATAGATTCTGGAAACTGAAGCACCAGATCCAGAGAATCTACATTCGGCCTCCAACGACTGAGCAGAAAGTGTTGGAGAGGTCTGACACGCAGCCGACCTAGAGGAATGAGATCCGTCACCGAACCGCAGAGACCGATCAGCCGGAGAATACTCCGTGCCGTCGCGGATGTGGACTGGGACAGAGTCAGAGCAAAAGCGGAGAAAATCACAGCCTTGGCCTGGGGAACCGCCACCAAATTAAATTGGGTGCGGAAAGCCATCCCCAGATGACAAAACAACTGAGAAGGGACCAGGTCCGACTTCTCCTCGTTGACTCTGAATCCTAGCGACTTGAGCAAGCTCAATAGAGTGGCGACATCCGACTCCAGTAAGGCAGCATTGGAATGCCTCTGGAGGATATCGTCCAGATATGCCGAAGTAGTCACCCTGTACTGTGTGCGATGGAAAGCTATCACATGCGACATCAGTCTGGTGAAGGCCCAAGGAGCCAGGTTGAGGCCGAAAGGCATGGCCTTGAACTGGTAAACTCGCCCCAGAAAAGCGAACCTGAGATACTTCCGTGACGCCCGATGAATCGGAATGTGAAATTAAGCGTCTCGCAGGTCGATGCTGGAAGCAAAATCTCCCTGGTGAATTGAACGGCGGACCGACCTGAAAGTCTCCATGCTGAACTTGGGAGCAATGATAGACTGGTTCAGGATACTCATATCGATAACCGGTCGGAGTTGGCCGTCATTCTTCGGCACCAAGAACAGGCGGGAATAGAACCCCACTGACTGAATGTTCTTGATGACCTCGATCGCCCCCTTTGTCAGGAGATTGTCTATCTCCATGGACAAAAGTTCCCGACGTAAAACGTCTGAAGGAACTGTGGTCGGAAGAGGCACTCTGGACAGAGTGGGATGCCTTCGGAAGGATATTCGCAGCCTAGACCGAATAACATCTAACACCCAAGGATCGGACGTGATGGTGGCCCAACGGTCTGCAAACTCTGCTATCCTTCATCTAACCTGGGATGAGTCGAGGTGAGGACCTTCATTTTGAGCCCCGATGAGGCCCGCGAGAGGAGAAACCACCTCCTCTACTGAATGAAGAATCCTGAGACTTCCCTCTAGTCTGCCGACGCTTACCCTTACCCCTTGAGTAAGAAGTAGAAGCCTTGGCAGAAGGATCAGCCTTTTGCTTCGCAGAGGAAGCAGAAGGGTGCTTGTTAGGCTTGGAACGGCCCTTGCCTCCCCTAGAAGGCTGATCAAGGTGAAGAAACAGCAGCTGATCTTTGGAACGACGTAGGACGTCATCCCGGACCGTCGACACGGAAGCATGGAAAAGTTGCGGACCTGCCAAAGAAGCAGATCTAAGAGCAGCACGCTGCTCCTCAGGAAGGGATCGCCTTTATCCAGCACAGAGTCCCTTCGAACTAATTCCAGATTAGCCGTGTTACAGGCATGCGTGTGAGTAAGATGCATGAGCGCCTTGGACAGCATACGCAAAGGAGCCTGTACCTCATCAAACTTATTTGGAGGCAGATAAGCAGCTAAAGCTGAGATGACGTGATCTGAGAGAGAAAGCATACCAAGCATCTGTCTCGATAAGCCCAACGTGGACTCCAGAGTCGTCATCGGAATGATGGTAGACTTGGACTTGGAAGCCCGAGGGAATTGGAGTCCTGATCCAAAACCGTCAAAGTCTGGCAGACTGGCGGAATCGTAGGAATGATAACATGCTGGAGGCAAAAAGGTGTCAACCCTGGTGAAGAATGGAGCCTTCATAGCCTTGGAACTCAGCTTAGAGTCCAAGGCTGAAAATGCTTCAACCAACTGTACCGACTGGTACGGTCGAATACGCCCAGAAGCAGGTTGCTCCATAGGCTGTTTGTGCGCGACCGATGATCGCGGCCTGGCTGACACTGTCGGCTGGTTTGCTGGTTTGAGCTCCAGAAGGAACCCAAACACAAAATCAAGAGCTGCCCCCAAGTCCGAAGACTGCTGGCTCTCAACATCAAGCATGTCTGACTCTTCCCCCGAGTCCGAAGACACATAGCTCATCGTGGGCAAACCAGCCGACGCCTCCCATGGTGTCGGAACACCAGGGGGATCAGAAAGCGGCCTGTTTCCAATCCCGGGAGGTGGCGCCATAGGGGGCACCTGGAAACCACTCGCTGCCTCGTTGGAAGCAACAGGAAGGCTCTTTGACAGAACCTGAGTGAGTAAGGAGAGGGCCTCCCTAAGCTCACTGCCCGTACTGGCTGGTTCGACAGGGGAACGAACTGGCAAAGTGGCTTCACCTCTGACCCTCTTAACCAGCGAAGGGTCACGATCCTCCAAAACACCTAACGCGGGACGACGGGTGGTAGCCGAAATGTCTGAAGGCAGACGTGCTTTGGGGTATGACACACCCCGAGGATCAACATAGCAGGAACTCATGAGAGTCACCGCGGACCTCTGCGGGGCAGAAGGTCCAGGCTGCACAAATGACATTGGTCCCCTAAAACTGGTCGTGCGGCCAGAATGAGTGGACGGAAATGCCACAGAGTTCATAGTGTCCCCACTAAGAACATCCGAATCCAATGACACAACTGTGGTGCTCGACGGAGCAGAGACCACAGTAGAGGGTCCGGCCAGCAGCCACTTCCAACTTTGCCGAGTTGAAGTCAGGGAAGGCTGAGGCCGATACCCCCACATCTACACTCCTAGACACCGCTGCAGACCACTGCAGGTATAAAACTACTGCGCTCTACGGCTGAGAGGACACAGTAGGGGGTTCAGTCGGCAGCCACTTCCGACTTTGCCGAGTTGAAGTCGGGGAAGGCTGAGGCCAATACCCTACAACCACACTACAGATATCCCTGCAGACCCTTGCAGGGATAAGCCGAGGCCGACTAAAAACGGTGCCCAATGACGTTGTAGACGGAATAGCAGTAGCAGCAGATACAACGGGAACTATTGGAACTGGTGGAAAAGCGGAGAGAGCCACCTAGTTCGGCCTCCAAAGGAGGAGTCACAACCCTAGTGACAGCCTCAGATGTCACTGGAGAGGGCGCATAGTCCCGGAACCAGGCATCTCTTCACCAGAAATCCAACAGCTCCCGCAGTATCCACCATGGTAAAAGAAACCTGCACATTCCCCACGGAAGGGGAATAACTCTCACCAGACATGGTCGAGTCAGGAAGCCCCAAAACGACAGTGTTCCCCACCCCCCGCTGGTGCGGGAGGAGCTGCATATCCCCCACGGTGGGGGAGCAATTCTCACCAGATGTGGTCGAGTCGGGCAGCCCCGAAACGACAGCGTTCCCCACCCCCCATGGGAGCGGGAGGAGCTGCACATCCCCCACAGAGGTGGTATAACTCACACCAGATGTGGTCGAGTAGTGAGGCTCCCGAAACGATAGCGTTCCACACCACCCATGGGTGCAGAAGAAACGGCTACGAGAACGCATCAAGGCGAGGGCAAAAGGAATTGCCCTAAAGGAACTGAATAACGAGATGAGAGCAGCAGAAGAAAAAGGTGAACTCAACAGAAACAGAAAGTAGAAGAACACCCTCAACTACGAGAGAAGGTGGCAGAAAAAAACCGGTGGGTACACGACAGAACCCAGATGGTCGACAGGGACCGAAAAAAACAGAAATTCAGCCCTCAACAGAGTGAAGAAATCCTGTCCAGACAGTGCCTGATTGACACCTAACTCCAATAACAATTAAATTATCAACTGAAAAATTCATTGTCGAATCGCGTTGACACGATGTCGAAAACAAAACATTCGCGAAAACAGAATAGTAAATAATATACAATGAGAATGTGGTTGAAAATATTAACGAGAATATATAAAACACAGTCCTGTTATTATACGATCTTCAGATCCATAATTCCAGTCACAGGAAAACCATTATCGACGAGTTGAATAATCACTGTTACGGAGCAAAATGGCACACATCCACCACGTGTGCGGAGAATCAAAAGAATGATGAATTGACGCACCGCGCATTGGCTTACGGAAGTCGTGGATTTGTACTATGGAAGAGCGTCCCATACTGGGTGTGCGCCGATGGCGCTCGACCCAGTTTTGGCTTATTTTTTGGTGGTGTTTTTACACCACTTTTCTTTCCCAAATCTCTTGGGAAATATTAAAATAGAGAGTATTTTATCCGAGTTAGGTTCTTCCACTGTAGTGCAAGCCTGTAGTAAACAATTGCAAGGTAGGTTGATAAGAAAGAACACATAAACAATGTAAGTAAACAAGTAACAATGTAAGTAAAATGGCAAACTCCACTCTCGGATTCCTCCTCAGAAACTTCCAACATTGTCCAAGGGAATGCCGAAGAATAGCTTACACAGCCCTTGTAAGATCGATAATGGAATATGAAGCCATCATCTGGGACCCATACACAAAGCAAGAGATCACAAAACTAGAAAACATACAAAGAAGGAATGTAAGATTCATTACAAAAAACGACAAATTAAGAGAAGGGTGTATGACAAAAATGCCGGAGGAACTAAAACTACCTTCACTACAATCCAGAAGGCAGAAACATCACCTTACTTTCTTCTATAAAGTGACTGGGGGGCAAATACCAGAAATCCCAGACAAATTCATCAAGTTTTAGACCCAAAAGCAACAGATTCGGGACAAAAAAATTGACTGTGGTACAGTCACCAACATTGTATCATCTTCAGAAAGAACTCTGTAAGAAACAATGGTAGACCCCTAACTGTACCAGCTTGCAAAACAGACCAATACATACATTCATTTTTTGTGCGCACAGCAGTCGATTGGAACCACCTTTATGAAAAAGCTGTAGCAGCTAGTACAATAAGAGAACTTAAAATCTACCCTAGCAGGCCATCAAGATAGTCTGGTTCTCTCTTCCGTCATGTTTTGACCCAGGTGGGACTCTCTGGCATACAGATACACAAGCATGTTGTATACTGAGTATCATAAGATTCTGTTTGGTATGAAGAGATCCTGTGAAGAATCGGTAGCCGAAGTAAACTGCCTTTGAAACATCACACGTGTGTCAATTTCATTCGTGGACCATGATCAAGTGGTCCTTTATTTTTTTTTGTAAATACGGTTCATTGATGAGGGTTTAGGGGACCGGTGGTTGACCTGGCACAGGTAGCATAAGACCTAGGCAGAAAAATAAACACAACTCTGTTTCCCGCATCACTGAACACATTGGGAAGAATCTCTTGTGACATTCTGCGAGCAGTCGACAATAACATTGATTTTTCAAAACCTGTATGAGCACTACGACTCTGATCTATGTAAAAGATCCTGAATTGAGAATAAATCATTGTACTGTATTTGTATCCAGTTATCTATGCTTCGTCACCATCATCAGATACACATCTGTTGATCAAGTACAGGGGGAATCGACAACACAGTCGGCGAGATGCGACTTGACGACCCATTCCACTATCAGATCTGCTCTTCCAGATTTCCCAGGTGGTCGGCAAGACATGCAGACAACCAGAGTGACCTATCTCCCAGAGTCAGCAGTACAGCCTGCGATGTAGAATTATTCTATGCCCAGTAGACTGCCGATGTTGGAGACCACAAAAAACCCCTTCCAATTCAACAGGCAACAGGATCACCAGCCAAAAGAAACAGATGAAGTTTCAAAGAGTCCAAACCATACAGAGCAAAGACGAAAGGCTTCAGTAGTCGAGATGGCACTCTTAATGCAGTGATCAACGCCCCAATAGCATGTGAGGTCTACCATACTATGCTTAGCAGATGTCTGGTAGACGTTACTGGGACAGTTCCAAAATTGCCCATTGAGAACTTACGGTCAAGTTTAGCAGGACAGACGACAGGAACCCAAGACTCGTTACGGGTAGTTCTGGAGAAGATTTTTAAAAAAATTAAAAAACATTTTGTGAGTGCTACCAGAAGTATGTCCCTTGTGGTGCATCCCGTGGGTGTAGCAACCTTATTTAAACAAAATTGAATTGACATACAAGGAACATGCACATCAAATTTTCTTCAATTCGGACAAGTAATTTATGAGAAGTCGATAATAAAAAGTTCACGCTGGACAGACTCACTCATTGGAGTTGTGTGTATTTTGAATTGTGGGATGCATATTTTAGAATATCGGTCGATTTGCACCATTGCCTATTTGCACCGGTCGATTTGCACCATCTCAAAAGTCGATTTGCACCATCTCAAAAGTCGATTTGCACCATCGAAAAAGTTGATATGCACCACAAAAAAAGTCGATTTGTACCACCTATAAGTCGATATGCACCATTAAAAAACGGATAATATATGTCATTTAAAATGAAGAAATATTTCTTCAGAAGTGTCCATGATAAATTCATCTCGCCAAATGTCTCTATCTAAACATTTATTTAATCTCCAATTTAATATCTGTAAAAAGTATTATTATTATTAAATGTGACTCTACTCACTGATTAATTGGATCAGGACTCTTTTTACAGCAATCAGTTATCAGTCTAAGGACTTGATTCTTTCACCAACACCGTTCTGTATAGTTTTACACTGTCAAAACAACACGGTACTTCAAAAACCTATGTTGGTGTCGGTGTATGGTGATTGTAATTTTAATTCACCCTCTAATGGTGGCCGCATATGAAAGATAAAAGTCCGCCCAAGCCAGCAGATTTCTATAAAACGTTTGAATTTTTCTGCAACTTCATCAGTTGAAGATGGACGAGTTCACTGAGAACCCATGCTCAAGTTGTAATAAAGAGGTACGGTGGCGACAAGATGCCCTAGAGTCTGACTCTTGCAATAAAAGGAGACACAGGATTTGTGGCACTGGTATGTCCAGAGATGAATATAGAAGGATGACGAAACAGCAGCGCGATGGTACCATAATAACATGGGTCTGCCCAGAATGTCTAAAGTCAAGTCAAGTATCAGATGAATCAGAAATGGAAATAGATTCAGCATCGCAAGAGAGGTCATTCGACGTGATTCATCCCGTGGATGATCCCCTACCGGCGATAGAAAAGTCACTTGAGGAAGAACCCATTCCAGACACTATACTTAATGACCAGGTAACGACATACCAAATCGTCAAGGGAGGGTCAAAGAGGGGTGCTGACATTTTAGTAGATTCACAAGGGTACATGTACACGTTTAAACGAAAGACTAATGTTACAACCACATGGATTTGTAGCAGCAGGGCAAAAAAATGTTATGCTACCGTCACACAGCCCAGCTCTAATGGTTTCAACCATGGTCCGACACGTCATACGCATCCTGGTGACCCTGGTGCAACTATCACATGCTCAGCGAGAGCCACGGTCAAGAAGGCAGCAAGAGACGATATATTTATTTCTTCGGGGGTTCTTGCGAGGCATGCAATAGACACTGTTGCAAATGATGTTGTGCTGTTGCCAAAATTAGATCAGCTTGCACGTTCTGCAAATAGAGCCAGGGAAAAACTTCGGCCGAAACATCCAAAGGACCTTGACTTCATACTGGAGAGTCCTTTATACCTGACAGTTTTCTTAAAAAAGACATTCAAGTGGACGATTAGCGGCACATAATTCTAGCCACTGACCTACAACTAAAACACATGGAAAACTCAAAAATCTGGTTTATGGTCGGAACTTTTAAGGTAGCAAGGGAGCCCTTCATACAGCTATTTAGTGTTCACAGCTTCATTAAGAGTGGCGACTCTATGAAACAAGTACCTTTGTGTTATTCATACATGTCACGGCGTAAGACAAAAGACTACATAGCAGTACTATGTGAAATTTTAAACTTTGTACCTGAACCTGCAGTACAGGAATGTGTTTTAGATTTTGAGAGGGCAATGTGGTCTGCCATACATGAGGTATTACCCGAAGTTGCCATTCATGGCTGCTGGTTTCACTGGAGCCAGGCTGTATACAGGAAAGTGAAGAAATTTGGACTTCAGTCAGCATATGTGCACCAACTACCAGTGAGAGATTGTGTGCGCCAGTTGATGGCACTTCCACATTTGTCATACAATCACATATTAGATGCCTTCACATTCTTGAAGGCCCAGTGCCCAACATCGCAATCTTCAGAAAGCTTCATAAGTTAGTTGCATATATTGAAAAGAATTGGGTCTGCTCAGAAAAGTGTCCTCCTTCATCTTGGTCAACCTTCAGATGACCTATACATACTAACAATGATGCAGAGGGGTGGCATCATTCCATTAATACTCAGGCCAAAACAAATTCACTAAACATGTATAAACTTTTCAATTTGCTTCACAAAGAATCAGAACTGCTCCCACTTCAAGTTCGTTTGGTCTCCCAAAAAAAGCTCTGCCGTCATCAGAAAAAGAGCACTCAAATAAAACATCAGACACTAATTAAATTGTGGGATGCTTATGATAACAAACAGCGAGAAATTAGCACGTCAGAATATCTTCGTCAGTTTGCACAGTTAGTGGACCACTCAGAAGATAAATTGTGAGAAAAATATCTTTCAAGTCAAGTATCAGATGAATCAGAAATTAGTGGACCACTCAGAAGATAAATTGTGAGAAAAATATCTTGTTTTTAGGCAGCTAAAAAAATAAAAAAATAAGTTTTCAGTAGTTTTAGTATTTTTCTTTTGTTCCACTTTCGCTCAATTAATAATGCCAACACTCGTCACTATTTCTCAGAAATTCACCCGACATGAGCTTCTTAGAAATTGCAGCAAGTGCTTGCATTATTAATTGAGGGGAAATGGAACCAAAAAGTCTTGACTAGGTTAATTGAGACACTTTCAAGTAACTGTGTGCTAATGAGGTAAATTGTGAGAAAAATATCTTGTTTTTAGGCAGCTAAAAAAATATGTTTTCAGTAGTTTTAGTATTTTTCTTTTGTTCCACTTTCGCTCAATTAATAATGCCAACACTCGCCACTATTTCTCAGAAATTCACCCAACATGAGCTTCTTAGAAATTGCGGCAAGTGCTTACATTATTGAGGGGAAATGGAACAAAAAAGGTTAATTGAGAAACCTCTGTAACTGCGCACTAAAATGTAAGCATTTTTTTGGTTCCACTTTCGCTCAATTAGGCGATTTTGACTTGTGATGTGACTCAGTGTGTCTTTTTAAAAAATCATTTTGCTGGTTAGTTTGTAACGTTTGTTGGAAGTTTTTATTCTGTTCGTTTTCTACTTTTGTAACTGTAACTGTGCTACCAAGTGCTTTAATAAAATGTAAGTGTTGAATGAAAAAGAATGGTGTTTCTTATTTTTATTCTCCTGCCCCCCCCCCCCCCCCCCCTCCCCCCACCCCCTAGTCTTATCTTCAATAAGGAATTTTGCCCAAGTAGTCCAAACTTGGACCCAAAGTCTGTAATATAATTTTTGGGTGTGGTTCATCCCACAGGTCGTACCACACCAGAAGTTATTTTACAGACTTTGGGTCCAAGTTTTGACTACCGTCTCAGCAGATTGATAATGTGTCTAATGGCTAGGGACACACAGGCTAACAGTTTATTACAGCTCATTCCTGAAAAATTAAATTTGGTAATGATTTTTGTAGATATAGAATACAAATATCATTATCAAATGTCATTTTTCATGCTGAGTACCCGTGTTTATGAATGGTGCAAATTGACTCTACTATGGTGCAAATCGACCAAACCAATGGTGCAAACTGACCGAACCAATGGTGCAAATCGACTTTTCCGATGGAGCAAATCGACTTTTCCAATGGTGCTAATCGACTTTTTCGATGGTGCAAATCGACCGCCCGATGGTGCAAATCGATCGTGGTGCAAATCGATCCATGGTGCAAATCGACCGTTCCCCATATTTTAACTTATGCGGTGTAGTTGATACTTTGAGGGGGGGGGGGGGGGGAGGGGGGCATATTCATTCATAATGTGTGGGGTTTACATAGCACAATTATGTGGGGTTTACAAGGCACTATCATGTGGGGTGTGGTGGACATGTGTGTATGTTTATTCAAGGGGTGCAACTGCATAGCACTTGCGGGAAGCACCCGTCAGATATATGTGGAGTTGATCGTTCTGTAAATGGAATAATTCTGATAAATGAATTAACATCAATTATTTTGGCTATAGTTAAAATTTGAATTTGGGGAGAATAGGCAATTACCTGGTGAGTCTGTGTTATAAACTGATACCAAACCAACATGTCCGCAATGCAACTGTGTGACATATTGCAAACTTCGTTTTCAGGTATCACAGCACGAAATATTTTTCCATAGGCGACCATTATAACATTCAAGCAAAAACAAATATGATCGCATCATTTTACTTTTGGCATTCAAATATATTTGTCAAGTATAGCCCTTCAAACAACTTCTTCTGACCTGAAAACAGGAGGTCATGCAACTAATAAGAGAGAAAAGCTGACAGAGCGGGAAGTACCAGTCACATGCACATAGTTTTCAGGGAATTCCCAACAAAAGCCACACCAAAAGTCAACTGTATTTGTTAGGTCCAAAAGTCATCAAATCACCCTCCTTATTTATCTGGAATATTCAACAATAATGCAAGATGTCATTAGAATGTCTCAAATGTTTTTTGAAACAATATATTTTCACAAAGCTGCTTCTTTTTAGAGATTGCATCACTTCCGAGTGCAACATTTCAAGGCTGGTAACCCTAATCCAAATATTTACTGCAGTGATACCTATAATCATGTCCAACCCTACCAAAGTTACATTTTACCGCTTTCATGAGGTAAAAAAAACTAAAGGCTCAAGAGAGCCTAAAACGCTCACCTGGACCAAGTTGTCCTAAACTGTAAGGGTTATGGGTACGGAGAAAATGTAATCTGAATGAACCATATGACAGATTCGCCAGCAATTTTTTTGTCTAATTGTTTCAACTGCTCAGATGAAAGCTACATACCAAATACAATATCTCTAGTCCATGGAGTTTGGGAAATATTGGACATTTCACTTTTTTTTCTATTTTTAGTGCCAGGTGTTCCCACGGGAAAACGCAAACAAAATTGGGGGCATGAATGAAGTACTTAGGGTCAACTAATGCCACATATAAAATTTGGTTGAAATCGCTCCATTGGTTCTTGAAACAGAAATTTTCAGGGGAGCTCAAAAGTGAGCCCATCCCCTGGAGAGCCCAAATATGGACCTATCAACTTTCTTTGAACAACTTTTAATCTTGAACACCAGAGGAAGTTTCATACCAAATATTAAAGCATTCCCACTTGTGGTTCATGAGAAGATGATTTTTAATGAATTTCATGATATTTGAGCATAAGCCCATGCCCAAAAAGGGCGGAGACCCCATTTGAACAAAACTCAAACAGAATACCCCCAAGATGATGTGGCCCACATATGTTTCAATTTGGGCCATTGGTTTGTGAGAAGATATTTTAAATAAAATTGACCAAAATGCATAAAAACAAAAAAACTCATTTCCTGTCCCACCCGGACCCAAAATTTTCAGTGTAAAAAAAAAATGTTTTTGTCTTAAAATTGACCGAAATGCAGAAACAAAAAAAAAAAACATTTCCAGATTTTGGTCCAAAATTTC
The DNA here is from genome assembly GCA_031216915.1 of Pictodentalium vernedei. Classification (NCBI taxonomy): domain Eukaryota; kingdom Metazoa; phylum Mollusca; class Scaphopoda; order Dentaliida; family Dentaliidae; genus Pictodentalium; species Pictodentalium vernedei. Next base: position 223,171,169 of record CM062289.1, on the reverse strand, counting down.
TAAGTCCGGACTGGGACTCCAAAGTTTCAGCCTAAATATGAACCCAGGGACTTGGCTTGAACAAACTTGAATCTCACCCCCCTAACCCCCTAAAGATGCTGCATACCAAATATCAAAAGATTCTTATTGGTAGATCTGAAGAAGAAGATTTTTAAAGAATATTCCTCATACTCCACTAATTTAAACATTTGGGCTCCCATAGAGAGCCCAAATATGGACCCAGGGAATTGATTTCAATAAACCTGTGAAACAATCTTCCAAAGATGTTATATGTGAAATTTGAATGCTTTTGGAGCAGTGGTTTGGGAGAAAAAGTAGTCTTAAATGTGTTTCCCATTACCCACAGTGTTAAAAAATGCTGACACTTCTGTTTTTTTCACTGACACTTCTGTTTTTTTCAAAGTCCCCAAAAAGTACCCCATGATAAAACCGATAGCAATTTTTTTTTACCATTCCATTATGTTGGTCCTAAGGTAGCTTCACACAAATAAGAATTCTCAGTGCAGTGTAATTTTGGAGATATGGGCTTTTTAATTTTTTTCTATTTTTAGCTCCTGAGGTTCCCACGGGGCAGCGGAAAAATTTTTTTTGACATGAATCAAGTACGTAGGACCCAATAATACCTCATAGCAAATTTGGTTCAAATCGGCCTCTCAGTTCGGAAAATAGAAATTTTTGGCAGGGCACAAAATGAGGATCCTCCTCCAGTAGCGAGCCCAAATATTGACCGAAAAAATTTCTTTGAACAAACTTGAATCTTGAGTACCAAAGGAGCTTACATACCAAATATCACAGCATTCTGACTGGTGGTTCAAAAGAAGAAGATTTCAAGAGAAATTGATGCCTTTGGGGCATCATTCCCATCCCAGTGGGGGCACCGAGTTCATTTTAACAAACTGGAAAGAGGATACCCCCAAAATATTGTATGTCAAATTTATTTGGGTTTGGGCTAGTGGTTTTGAAGAAGACCGAGTCGCGAAAGTTAACGGACGACGGACACCAACTGATGGCAAAAGCTCATACTGACTTTCCGTCAGGTGAGCTAAAAACATTTATGCATTAGAATTCAACTTTTGGCTTCCATTGAGTCAAAAACGCAAGACATTTATTCTTTTAAAGAACTAGAGGGATGTCACACATACAGCCCGACTGTCCCAGCAATGGCAATGCTTAGACACAAAATAGTCAGAGCTATTTTTTGTTAACCGTTTACCCAACAAATCTGCCATATCTGCACTCGTGATATACAAAAATTGCTATTCAAATTTTATTTATTTTTTGGTGTTCAAGGTCACATATTTTTGCACAATGGCTAATCATGACTACAACATGAGTATCAACTCAAGACCAGAGGTGAGTGTTAATAAGCCATTTTAGAAAGGGTTTGCACCCCCCAAGCATTGGTGACTGGGTCCTATTTTACCGCAAAGAACAGGCACTGCTTCACTTCACAGGGTTCCCACAGGGGATTCAAATTTTATATTTTCATTTCTCTACCCCAAAATATACCTCATGACCTATTAATGGAATAAACTTGATGAGCTTATTCCAATAAGGACTAATAAACAATGGTTAGAAGTAAACAAGAGGCCCCAGGGGGCCTGAGGGCGCTCACCTGACATGGTAGCCTAAATATCAACCCAGAGAATTGATTTAAACAAGTTGCATCTGCTCCTCCTAAGAAAAGCTTATACCAAACATCCAAAGTTTCTGACCAGTGGATCTAAAAAAAAAAAGAAGATTTTTAAAGAATATTCCTCATACTGAACTAAGTTATAATTCAGGCTCCCACAGGGACCCCATAAATGAACCCAGGGACTTGGCTTTAACAAACTTGAATCTCACCCCCCTAAGGATGCTGCACACCAAATATCAAAACATTCCGACTGCTGGATCTGAAGAAGAAGATTTTTAATGAAAATTCCTCATTTTGAACTAAGTTACAATTCGAGCTCCCACAGTGAGTCCAAATATGGACCTAGGGACATGGCTTAAACAAACTTGAATCTCATCCCCCTAAGGATGCTGCATACCAAATATCAAAACATTCCGACTGCTGGATCTGAAGAAGATTTTTAAAATTTCACATTTTGAACTAAGAGTTATAATTTGGGCTACCACAGTGAGCCCAAATATGAACCCAGGGACTTGGCTTGAACAAACTTGAATCTCACCCCCAATATCAAAAGATTCTGCCCAATATCAAAAGATTCTGCCTGCTGGATCTTGAGAAGAAGATTTTCAAAGAAATTTGCCTGAAATGCACCAAGTTCAAATTTGGGCTCCTATCATGAGCCCAAATATTAACCCAGGGTGCCAATTTTAACAAACTTGAATCAGATCCACCCCACAATGTTGCATACCAAATATCAAAAGATTCTGCCTGCTGGATCTGGAGAAGAAGAATTTTTTTAAGAAATCTGCCTGAAATGCACTAAGTTCGAACTCGGGCTTCTATAGTGAGCCCAAATATGAATCCAGGGGGCCGATTTGAACAAACTTGAATCAGATCCACCCCACAATGTTGCATACCATGATACCAAATATCAAAAGATTCTGCCTGCTGGATCTGGAGAAGAAGATTTTTGAAGAAATTTGCCTGAAATGCACTAAGTTCGAATTCGAGCTTCTATAGTGAGCCCAAATATGAATCTAGGGAGCCGCTTTGAACAAACTTGAATCAGATCCACCCCACAATGTTGCATAACAAATATCAAAAGATTCTGCCTGCTGGATCTGGAGAAGAAGATTTTTGAAGAAATTTGCCTAAAATGCACTAAGTTCGAAATCGGGCTCCTATACTGAGCCCAAATATGAACCCAGGGGGCTGATTTGAACAAACTTGAATCAGATCCACCCCACAATGTTGCATACCAAATATCAAAAGATTCTGCCTGCTGGATCTAGAGAAGAAGATTTTTGAAGAAATTTGCCTGAAATGCACTAAGTTCGAAATCGGGCTTCTATACCGAGCCCAAATATGAACCCAGGGGGCCGATTTGAACAAACTTGAATCAGATCCACCCTACAATGTTGCATACCAAATATCAAAAGATTCTGCATGCTGGATCTGGAGAAGAAGATTTTTTAATGTTTTTCCCATTGCCTACAGTGAGTGTTAAAAAGTGATGACTCAGCACTTTTTCAAAGTTCTGAAAAATGTACCTTGTGACCAAACCGATCGGGATTTTTTTTAACCACTCTATTCTACTGGATAAAAGTAAGCTTTATACTAGCCGTGTAGTTTTGGAGATATGGCAGTTTTAAGGTTTTTCCTATTTTTGCTCCCGAGGTTCCCATGGGGCGATGAGCAAATTTTTTTTTGCATTGATCAACTACTTATGACCCATTATCATCTCATATCAAATTTGGTTCAAATCGACCTCACGGTTCTGAAAATAGAAATTTTAGGTGTGGCCAAAATTTTTGCCCCTCCCATAACGAAGGCAAATAATGCCCGACAAACTTCTCTTGAACAAACTTGATTCTAAACCTCAAAAGGACTCTGTATACCACATATCAAGTCTCTGCTACTGGTGGTTCATTAGAAGAAGATTTTCAAAAAATTTGGCCATTTTTTCCCCACCTCTCTGCTCAATATGAGCCAAAACCTAATTTGCACAAAAATCAAAATGCCCCTATATAACCACTACTTACATGAAATTTAATTAAAATGTGGCCAGTGGTTTAGAAGAAAGAGGCTCAAACACCACCTTCACGCAGGATGACGGATGACAGATGACGGACGGACAGACGACGGACGAAGAGTGATAAGAAAAGCTCACCCTGACCTTCAGTCAGGTGAGCTAATAAAGCACAGGGGACCATGAGTGCTGCAGTCCCAAGGCAAATCATAAGAAAGTTAAAAAATTTATAGTAATTTATATTTTTTTTATACTTACCAATGACCCAGACTCAGCTGGTGCTAACTCTTAAATTCTAGGGCCAAACACAAATTTTACCCCCCAATCCCCAAAATTTGCATCTAAAACCGAAAATTACATGTCCTATATGGTCCTCCATACCTTTCCTCCCCTGCGCATGCGCAGTGTCAAGGAGGTCAAAAATTGGCGCTAAAAGTCATTCTTACAAGCAGTGCCTGGAAAAGCGTTATGTACTCAGCGGGGAGGTATGAGTTCCCAACTCATGGGAGGGCCATCCCCGTCTGGGTCATTGGTAAGTATAAAAAATATATAAATTACTATAAATTTTTTAACATTTTTATACTGTACCAATGACCCAGACTTAGCTGAATAGAAAAAAGGTTGGAGGGCCTAGGACATAAAGCAATCCAATAACTGAACTATATATATACAGAATTATCCCCTCGAGGAGAAAGGAGAAATAGGCTTTACATGTATCTTTCTATTTTGCATCAAAACGAGAAAGACACAACACCATTCTGTACTTGAGCATAATAACATCACTGATGTCTATTAACCTCCAGTATAATCCATTATGGTAATTATTTTTAAAGGAAAGCCGATAAATAAAGTAGTCCAGATAAATGATACTCTTAAATTCATTAAAAGTGACCAATAATTGTATATTAACGTCTGCATGATATGTGACATATACAAATACTACACACCGAGGTACACTTGAAAATATTACATGGATGAGTAAAAAATTATCTTTACACTTTAAAAATCATCCTGGTACCGACTAGAATTACTGACTCTAGGGGAGGTATTCCCTTGCTTTTCACTATAAAGCAGGTGACCTAAGGGAACACCCGCCCCCCCCCCCCTTCCCCTTGCCCTGGGTCAAATACCCCAGAGCGAAGAGGGCGGCAGCACAGAGTCACTGCCGGAACCAAAAGCCTACACAACTATAGTTGCAACTGTTTAGTGGACGACATTCTGAGCAACAGATAACGAACCTAAACAATGCCGGTCTCTAGAAATGGACTCAATATTTCTGAGGTATAAATTCAGTGAAAGGCTAAAACCAATATGCAGCCGTCATTAGAACTGTAATAGCAACGCTATTAGCATAAGCCTCTGAAGTAGAAAGAACTCTTACTTCAAGAGCTAAAATCTTAATCGCAGACTGCTGTGTTGAAGATATTATCATAAGAACTGAAAGCTAATAGAATCCATCTAGCTATAGAATGGACTGAAATGTGGAGGAAGCTTCCACGGCATAAGCCACAACAGACACCTGAATAGATTAATGCACGGTCTTTGTGGAGACAGAGGTGCTACCAACAGAATTGCATTGAGATTATTTAACTTAAGCAATATCTGCTGAATCAATGGTGCTGGAGGATACCCATATCCTATTATCCCGTCTCACGAGATGGATAGAGCGTCAACTGCAAACGCTCAAGGATCCGAACATGTCGACACATACACTTGCAACTGATTGTTGAGATGCGTCGCAAATAAGTCCATCATTGGCCACTCTCATAGGTAGCAAATCTGATTAAATACTCGTTGTTAAAAGTCCATTTGACTGCAACAAATGGCCCTTACGTGAAAGGGAGTCCGCTAATACGTTCAGACGACCCGGAATACGACGGACCGATAGGAGAACTTGATGTTCTAGTACCAACAGAAGGATTCATTCCGTTACAGTGAATAACAGAATGGAATGAGTACTTCCCTAGTTCCGAAAATACGCTTATACCGTCGAATTGTCGGACAGAATTGCCTGTGGGCATTCTGGAAAACATTCATGCAATGACGTAACGCAAGCCAAAATAACATCAATTCCTGATGTTTATGTGCTTGATTAGGAACTACGGATCCCAAGGACCCTGGCACTTAAAAACCGTTGGGCTCAATGTTGGGTCCCAACCTATTTAACTGGCATCCGTCAAAACTGTAAAACTCGGATCCAGAAATTGCAGTGGAACTTATTTCCCTGAATAAACCACTGAATATCTGCCCAAGTCTGAATCTGTTTCACTTGACTTTACAAGAGGATGTCCGTAATGAGCGAAAGAATCCTCACCCTCCAACTCTGTTCTTTTTGAGTCAAAAAGATTTGGAGAGGACAAGTGCGTAGCCGCCCCATTGGAATAAAATCCGCGGCAGCTCCACACAACCCTATCAGTCTGATGAATTCTCTCGCTGTAACTTTGTCTGAGTGAAGACAATAGCGAGCTTAACAACTGATTAATTTGGCTCTGGTTAACGGCAGACGAACAAGATTATTGTGCGTCTCGAAGCTCATTCCCAGGTAGGTGAATGACTTGGACAGCACCAGATCCGACTTCTCCTCGTTTATTATAAAACCGAGACGTCAGAGCAATAAGGCAGATTCTGCACATCGTTCTGAAGCGTTAACGCGTTGCCGTACCTCTGAAGAATGTCGTCCAGGTAGGCCGACGTTACCGCAGACGAATGAGCTCGGAAATGTTCTCTTTTAGTCATTACCAAGTTCATTATTCGAGTGAAAGCACAGGGAGTTAGGTTCAAACCGAAGCACATCGCTCAGAACTCATACACTACTCCTATAACTGCGAAGCGCAGATACTTTCTGAATGTCTGATGTACCATGACGTGAAAGTACGCCTCCTTGAAATCTATGCTCGTAGCATAGTCGTTCACCTGAACACTCGCTCTGACCGATCGAATTGTCTCCATATAGAACTTCGGAGTCACGATCAGCTTGTTTATCCAGCTCAGATCTATGACTGGACGGAACGAGCCGTCTGGTTTCGGAACCAGAAACAGATGGCTGTAGAAACCTGGAGATTCCTGGTCTTCTACGACCTCTACCGCGCTCTTCTCCAGAAGACACTGTACTTCTAATAGAAGAGCATCTCCTTTCTGGGGATTTGACAGAATCTGAGTCCATTGGACTTCGAGTTAACGGAGATTTTCGTTTGAAGGATATTCTTAGTCCTTCCGAAAATACCCCTCGAACCCAGGGGTCGTCCATAATTGACGCCCGATTGATATCAAAACTTGACAGTCTTCCGCCTACCGGAACACGATAGAGGTGCATACCATCACTTCCTGAACCTGCGAGGCTTGCGGAAGGAGAAATCACGTCCTCCACGACCCCCACCTAGCCCCGTCGACCTAAGGACATCTGACCGGATATCGCGGCCAGTAAAACGTCCCCTGCGTGAGTCGCTGCCTTGACGGTCTCTAGAATAAGACCTAGAGGACACATATAACCTCTATAGGAACTTCCGTTGGACATACTCTTCCAAGAAGTGCCTGTCTTACTCTTCTCTGCTGAATCCGATCTTTAGAAGCGGATTTGAATAGCAGAGAAACAGAAGCTTTCTTAGTAATCTGATCATAGATTGAGGAAAGCTTGCCGTCGAAGAGAAGCTCTCCGGAGACCGGAGCGACTCTGAGAGAGTTTTTCACCTTACTATCCACACGCGTGGATGTAGCTAGGGCCGCGTCACATCAATCAACTCCAGATTACCACTGAAAGGGTGGAGTTATACATGGAATAAGCTATGGCCCTCGAAAGAACTCTTAAGGAAGATAGTACATCTTGGAATTCTTTCCCTTCAAGGCGTAATGAAAACGCTTTAGTAAGGTGATCTGCGTACGATAATGCGTCTAAGATAACTCTATTAGACATTATTGTCGTTTCCAACATCGCGGTTGGAATTGACATAGACGACGGTATAGATCATTCTAGGTCTTCGGCCTGATCGTCTAGACGCAGAGGAACTCTCGGTATGCCCTGTCCTGCCGTTTCGAAATTATTCCTTGAATTGATGAAAGGCAGATGTAGAGCATTCGGCGATAAGAAACCTGACTTGCTCATTTTGGTGGCAAGCTTATATATAGCATCCTACAATAGTTCAAATGTTCTTGTAACATTATTGGACTGTGTCGGAAACTCAGGGACGATGTCCCTAAACCGATAAAATTATTCCGTGTCCAGTGACGCTAACAGATTCTTATCCGGCATCGCAGCCTTTTGGTCCGACAGAACAACTTCTGAAAGATAATGCCGGATGATATCTACGGCAACTTTATGTTGTTCCGAAAGGAAAAAATCCAACTCCTCGGTATCCCTTTGCCACCCTGTCGGACCACTTCAAATTCTCGTTCGTCCGTACCTGATGCTTCAGCGGAGCGTACCGACCCAGCGTCGTCGGATGAATCCTGATCCGATAGAGATTTTGTCATCTGCTGGGATGCTGTGATAATTTGTGCTATTTGTAATAGCACGTCCGTTACGGAGACCTGTGGAGCAGCGGTCTTACGTTACTTAGCCGCTGAAAGCTCCCTGGACGTTAACTCCTGCATATTTATTATGCAAACGTCCGGAGTCTATAGGCCTCGTATTCCTGACTACCGGATGGCGTGACCTGGTCGCCGTGAAATCCTTGGTCGGCGAGACTGGCTAGATAACAGTGGTCACGTAGTCAAGGTGCGGTCGTGTGCGCTGCCGTGAGGATGAGGAAGCCATTAGAGCAGTCTCTCTGGACTGTCTATATAACGGAGCATCCCGAGCGGTGGACGTATGCTCCGAATGAGAAACATTTGTACCACAACATCTGTTCTCAGATGTTGTTGTACAAGAGAGGGACCTCTCTCACTCGCAGCCCGGGTGGACCTGGATGAGCTAGGAACCGGACTTATAGGCTTCCTCCATACCCTCCTCGTATCCATCGTGACTGGGTGTGCACATAGTATATTTTATAGTGCTCGCATCATCCACATCTCCTTCCTGGACCGCAACGGACGAACCCGGTTACTGAACCATTCGATGAATGGATGCTACACCGGGTGAGCAAGTGGACGCAAAAGCCGTCGATCCTACTTGGGACCTCTTAGGCAATTGACGTAATATCATGAGCACTTATCTGCTAGCTCTTCATTTGACTGTGACGACGGAAGCACACTTTCTGAAGACATCACAAAAAATCACCGCATTCTTATTCCTGAATGAGGCCTATGGAGCCGTGATTTAAATAATATCCACTGGCAGCTCCAGGGACGTTCATTCCTACATTTATATAATATGCGAACGTCCCAACAGGAAAGACCTCATATCCTTGGCTAACAGATGAAGTAACCTGGTCGACAATATTCCCTGGTCGGCAAAGCAGGAGCTCTAGGAACGTTCATTCCTGCATTTATATAATATGCGAACGTCCCCTGGAACTCTGTGGTCACAAGCCAAGGTGCGGTGGTGTGTGTTGACATGAGGATGAGGAAGCCCATAACACAGCCAGTTCGGACTGTGTATGTGACGGAACGTCCGGAACAGGAGGATTGGACGTATGTTCCGACTAACAAACAAACATACAACAACATTGCAGCTCAAATGTAGTTGTAAGAGAGAGGGGGCCTCTCTCGCTCGCGGTCCAGATAGACCTGGACAAATTAGCTACTAGACTGACAGGCTTCCTCCGTACTATCCTCGGATCCGTCGTTGCTGGGTGTGCACGTTCCAAGTTTATAGTGCTCGCATCACCCACACTGCTTCCCAGAACTGTAACGGGCAAACCCGGCTGCCGAGCCATTCGATGAATGGTCGGCATACCGGGCGGACTAGCGAACGATCAATGCCTTCGATCCATCTAGGGACCTCTTCGGCAATTGTCGTATTACCCTGAGCACTTAGCCGCTAGCCCTAACACTGCAACGAGGGAGACACACTTGTTGAAGACATCACGAAAACATCACTCTGAATTCTGAAAAATAAAATGATAATATAGAGTGACCCTACGGAGAGGACCGGTATGGACCCCTCCCCACAAACACAATATCGTGACATATGCCTCCAACGTTGTCATTTCAATCAACACACACAGAGCAGGAATTAGTGCGAATACACTGAACCTGAGAATTAGAGGAAGATAGCCTCGCATTATAAATAAAAAATATTTTTTCATCAAGAAAAATACACAGTCATATTAGTCGCACTATCCCTTGAAATAAAGATACATAATATAACATAATCCATTATAACCTTTGAAAGAAAATAATTTACAAAAAAAAATTTTTTTGAAAAAATTTTTCAGAAGAGCCCAAGTTCCCAATGGGAACAATGAGCCCAAATGGATCCCAAAAAAGCCTAAGTGTGGACAAAAATTTTTAAAACATTTCAAAAAACTAATGCAGCACTTACATACAATATTAATGTATCTTGCTATGTCTAAACTAATGTAAAGACAAGAAATCACTATCAGCAGTAACCGTTGTCAATGTGAACAAGTTGTACAAAAACCGGAAACATGACTCCAGGCACTGATAAACATGGCCCGAAATCAGTTACTAATTTAAACACTATCTCATGCAAAACAGAGATTTCCATAGAAGAAACTGCAGAACATCAGATGGTAGATGCAGATCACAACGCCTAAACACCCAAGGGTGAGGACGTCAACATGGGGAAAAGAACAGAAATTCATTCTGTTACGAAGCCAAAACTCCCAAGAAATTTTAGTAATAATTATTACAGAAAATATGCCAAAAGCATGGGAGAATAGCAAGGGGGGGGGGGGGGGGGGGGGGGGGGGGATAAAGGAAAGGGACAGAGGCAACACTGATCAAGCAGTGGAACTTTCATAGCAAGAATGATAACAACAGGCTCATTCCTCGAAATTAGGGAACATAACATAATTTCATAAAAAAATTTAAGTTACAGCCCTGATTATTTCCTGCCACTGAATTTTCCTCTCATCCTTCTATTTCCTCTTTAGATCCACCATTTCTCTCATATTTATGTGTCTGGCATCATTTAAACTGAGATTTACAAGTACAAATATCAGTCAGATGTGAACTGATGAAGGGCCAAACAAAGAATGACTTTTAGCACCAATTTCGAGACCTCCTTGACACTGCGCATGCGCAGTGGAGGAAAGGTATGGAGGACCATATAGGACATGTAATTTTCGGTTTTAGATGCAAATTTTGGGGATTGGGGGGTAAAATTTGTGTTTGGCCCTAGAATTTAAGAGTTAGCACCAGCTAAGTCTGGGTCATTGGTACAGTATAAAAATATGAAAATGTATGATATTAAATTCTGTCTCCAAAAACATAATGCACAGTCTTTCCAAATGTTTCTCAGAAGCTGTGAGGCTCAGTATGGGTGAGAGGGGGACTTGAATCAAGCAGTGAACAATATTTCACAACTGTCATTGTTGTTCTGTGCTGTAACATAGCAACCATGACAGCACTAGCACTAGACTACTATATTGGTAGCTATGCACAAATGCCATTTATTCACATCTGCCACTTTATTATATTGATTTTCCCAATATAGCCCCCCCCCCCCCTCCCACCCAAATTCTATTCCAAAATACTCTTTCAATGAAGGAATTGTTTTCTAACATCTTTAAGAGCATAATATTGAGAAAAACTTCTAAATACCAGTAAATGCACAGTGTAGTTTTTCAGGTTGTGTGTCTGAATTGTGGTTTGGGAGGTGGTTGGAAGATTGGAATCATCTCCCCTCCCCCCCCCCCCCCCCCCATTCCTCTACTATGAGGAGGAACCATGGTTTTAATAAATACATTAATAGGGTACAATAGGCTGTTAGTTGGCAGTTGACAGAGGCTATAGTGCGCTCCTGGAGACTACACTTGCTCAAGATGTGACTTTGCTTGTATTAACAGCCTTATTTTCATAATATATAGCCTTTATTGCTGATTGTGTCAATAATATAACTTTTCAAAACAATTAAACAGTGTTGTCAGGTGTGTGGCCCCCAACGAACATTTAACTGTGAAATAAGAACAAGAAATAATAATTAAATCAGGTTTGGAGACCCAAAATTGCAAACATACTTCCCATAGGTATCACAGCACTAAATATTTTCCCATAGACGACCCTTATAATGACCAGGCCAAAAAAAAAAATATGATCGCATCACTTTAATTTTCTTTTCTTTTAAAGAAAAATGTCCAAACTTTGTCAAATGGGCTTAAAAACTGACACTGCCTCCAAAAGATTTTTTAGCCTGTAACCTAATAATTATGCCGAGAGGGATAAGAATTCACAGCTTTCTTTGAAAACTACCCTGATACCAAAATAAAAGTAAAATCTGCATCAGCACATCTTATTTTGGGAAAAATCTGTCTCAATTAACCACATGGCATGAGACATAGTGTTCCAATCCCTTCAAAACAATATGAATAGCAATTTTTGTTTCAAAAAATTGGAGTTCAAAGCTATAAATTTTACCAATATCAAAGGACAGTGCCTTTTTATTCCAACTGATGTCAACTTTTCTTAATTTATAAATTACATTACGTCTTCTGGAGACATTTCACATTGTGTTTGATGAATATTCTGCAATTTTTCTCAGAAAAAGCCTCAGTTTTCTCAGTTAAGGTACCCAGAGTCATTAGTATGGCACTGGCAAACCATAAAAACACGGTCATGTACACATATTTTTTAGGGAATTCCCAACAAAACTACACCAAAAGTCAATTGTATTTTTTAGGTCCAAAAGTCATCAAATCACCCTCTTTATTTATCTGGAATATTCAACAATAATGCAAGATGTCATTAGAATGTTTCAAATGTTTAATGAAACAATATATTTTCCCAAGGCTGCTTATTTTTAGAGATTGCATCACTTCTGAGTGCAACATTTCAAGGCAGGTTACTCTAATTCAAATATTTACTACAGTGATACCTTCAGTATTCCTCTGGAGGGGAGTCATAGTCTTACTCATTGGAGTTGTGGGTATTTTGAATTGTAGGCGCATATCTTCACTTATGGAGTACACATTCCTCCAAAATGTATGGTGTTTACATAGCACAATTATGAGGGGTTTACATGACACTATCATGTTGGGTGTGGTGGACTTGTGTATATGGTTACTCAAGGGGTGCAACCACATGGTACTTGCGAGGGATGTACCCATCCGATATATGTGGGGTTGATCATCTGTAAATGGAATGATTCTGTTAAATGTTTTGACATCAATTATTTTGGCTTGAGTTAAAATTTGGGTCCCAAAAAGTTGAATTTGGGGGTGTGGGGGGGGGGGGGAGGGGGGGGATAGGCAATTTCCTGGTGGGTCTGTGTTATAAACTCATACCAAACCAACATGTTGTTTGTTTTCAGTATTTCAGGATAAGGACATATATTCTTGAATTTAATTAATAGAATGTTGAGATTTGAAAAAAAAACTTCTGAGACAACTTAGAGTAATATCGGAGTGAAATGCCACTACATGCTAATTAACTATTCCAAAGCCTGTGTAAGTGGTGTTTATGTTTCTACGTAATTTAAAAGATGATGATCGGTCAATCATTATCGTTGTTATATTTTAAATAGTGTGTCATAAAAGTAACATTTTTATTTTGATAACTATTAAATCATATTTGACGGAAATTACCCAAAATGTACAAATCAGAAAATATCCACTAATTCATTCAGTAACAGCTAAAGTTTGGAAATCATAATATGCCAGCATGCCGGCTTAGTTAATTAGCAACATATGTTTGTAAACAAGGCCGTGTGGGTGGGTGAAGATTGACGACAATGACCAGACATTTTTCTCTCGCAGAAACATTACCCAGCGGCTTTGATGTTGACACATAACTTTTGAGTTAACAGTTACAGTGAACAAAACAAGTGAAGTTAACTATTTATAATGTTGTTACAACAAAAATAAAAAAAATATCTGCTACTACTATGAGTACTCTGATACTGAAAAGTTACAATACAAATTCATCAGATGCAATCCAATAAACTTTCTGGAAAGTGATGTTGCAGTTGAGTTGAGCTGTTTTAACTTCTATAACACACAAAATAACTCAGATTAAAATTCTGAACCCAAAAAATTAAATGAGTATAAGGCCAAAACTTGTCAGATTCGAGCAACCAGTATTTTGTGTGGAATTCAGCCTGTGGGTTGAACCCATAAACCATTCCTAATTAGATGCAAGCACACATGTATGACCTTTTTGGAACTGATAATTGTAATCTATTGCAGTTCAGTTGTTATGACTCCTATATCACACAAAATAATTCAGATAAAAATTCTGACCCAAAAAATGAAAAAAAATATAAGCTCAAACTTGTGGGATTCGAGCAACCAGAATTTTGTGGGGAATTCAACCTACGTGTTGCACCCCGTAAACCATACCTAATCAGATGTAAGCATATGAACTTCCTGTCAACTGATAATTATAACCAGTTGGAATACAGTTGTTGCGACTCCGAAAAAAATAAGAGTATATGGGGGATTCAAGCAACCAGAATTTTGAGGGGAATTCAATCTGTGGGTTGCACCCATGAATAAATTTTTAAAAACTGAATAAGATAAAAGATATCTGGAGACTCATGACAAGAGAAATATGTATACTACTCAAAGTTTGCTAAGCACCAAATATCTGACACATCATTGTGAAATTTGCTTGTGACATATTTGCGATATTTTTGGTGGATATGATTAAGGAATGTATTGAGATGGTCCCCAGTGTTTACATTAACTCTCTTGACAGGCAGACTTTTTGTGACAGTCATGGAAAGCATGTGCCCCTTGATTTTTATGATGTTTTCGTGTACTGTCTACATGTACATGACATGTGTTGGGTATTCAATTTTCATTTCAACACAAACCCTTGTGATTTAATGATTGAATATGGCAAATGCAAATGTAAGAAGACATTTATCTGAAGCAGAAATGTGATGGGTTGCATGGATGGTGGAGCAAGGGGCTACCCATCGTCAGGTTGGTGAAGCATGAGCTAGATTTCAGCACTATGGCACACCAGTAAGACGGCATGGTGGTGGCAGAGACATGGCAACATCTGCAGCTGAAGACCAGTTTTTGATCATTCAGGCCCGTAGGAACCACTTTGCCAAAGCAATCTAGCTTTGCAGTGACCTTCAGAATGCATCCAGGGTAAATGTTTTGATGCAGGCTATCCAGGCAAGGTTGCACGAAGGTGATCTCTGATCGAGAAGACCATGTTTTTGCATTCCGCTGTCCCAGAACCACCGCCAGGCACGATATGAATGGGCCATGGACCACGTTAGATGGACTAGAGAAGATTGGCGACCTGTCCTTTTTACAGATGAGTCAAGGTACTGCCTAGACCACACAGATAGGCATTCTAGGATATGGAGAAGACCAGGAGAGCGATTCCATGCAGCCAACATTGCTGAGCATGACCGCTATGGTGGAGGGTCAATCATGGTCTGGGGCGGCATCAGCTGGGATGGACGTACAGAGCTCTGTGTCCTTGAACAGGGTACATTGACTGCACAATGGTATACTGATGAGATCCTAGATGTCCACATCAGATTGTATGCAGGTGCAGTGGGTGATAGATTCATTCTGATGGACGATAATGCCCGTCCTCATGTTGCCCATGTTGTTGGGGAGTGCTGACAGAGGGAGGGGATTGAGCATATGGACTGGCCAGCAAGATTCCCTAACCTCAATCCAACCGAACATATCTGGAATGAGTTGCAGCTTACGATTTCAGCCCGTCCAGTCCAGCCAAGAAGTGTCCAGGAGCTTGGTGCTGTATGCTGGTCCAAAAATGGAACAACATCCACAAAGGACCACCAGGAACCTGATTGGGAGTATGAGAAGGCATTGTCAATCTGTAATTAACAGTAATGGGCCTCATAATCGATATTGAGCCCATACCAGTTCGCTCCATCAACTTTTTGGCAAACTGAAAAATTTCCTCTTTTACCAATAATATCCATTTTCCATGGTTATCGTATTCAAAAGCTAACAAATAATGTCAAACACAAATAAAATCTTAATTTCTGTACTTAAATCATTAAAGATATTAAAATTTTTTAGTAAATTTTGTTTCTTAACATACCTACCACAATTGTTTACAATTGTTTACAATTGGCTGTAACATAAGTGCAAGCCCTACTTCGGAACTAACTCAAGCTTTTAGAATCTTTTCCAAACGAGTTGGAAAAGTACTAGAGTGCAAAAGCACGAAAAAGATCGAAAAAAGGGTCGAGCGAGACCAGCGCTCGAAATTACAGGTACTCTCTCTGCACACCTCTTGCGTTTACCGAGCGCATGCGCAACAACCGTGATGTCAATTCCGTATTTCCGCCAACGAGAAGTTTGTGATTTAGCGGGGAGGCATCGATATCAAAGATATCCCCAAGGAGGGTGGGCCTCCGGTAAACAATTGTGGTAGGTATGTTAAGAAACAAAATTTACTAAAAAATTTTAATTTCTTTTCAACCTACTCACAATTGTTTACAATTGGCTGAATAAACAACAGGAGGAGGTGAATCACATAACCAATACCAACAAGAGTAGCAGAACGAAAGCAAGGATGGCAGAGAACAAAAACTAAAACCTGTAATGAAGAAAGAGAGAAGGCACCTGAAAAGAACAAGGCTGAGAGAAGCGCAACCTCGACAAAAACAATTTAACGAGGGTGCACCACAGCCTGAGCAGCCACGAGAGGGCCTAAAGAATAAAGGTCCTCAGATTGCTGCTGAAGGTGGCGGAGATAAAAGGAGGAGAAGGTAGAAGCATTCCTCCAGTAAGCCGCATTCATAACATCACGGAGCGAAACAGAATTGGAGAACGCCCAGGATGTAGAAAAGGCACGAACCTCGTGAGCATTAAGCCGGTTCGAAACAAGATCCGATGCAGACAAGCGAGAATAAGCCAGCTTGATTGCAAGACAGATCCACCTGGAAATAGAATGGGAAGAGATAGACTGCCGCTTAGGAATGAGAGACAGAAAAAAAATCTCTTCCGATCCCTCCTAATGAACTGAGTGCGAGTAATGTAAGTCTTGACCGCACGAACAGGACAAAGAAGAGGCCTCCGTCCATCTACAGCAGGGAGAGCCCGAATGCAGATGGGAGGAGGTACCGAATCGGGGAGTTGATTCTTAGCCAGAAAAGAGCAATCAGTAGTGAATGTGACACTGTTAGCCTCATTTCGGAAGAAGGCAGAATCAACAGATAGCGCATGAAGCTCACTGACTCGACGAGCAGAAGCAAACGCTAGAAGAAAAGCCGTCTTATAGGTGAGAAAACGCATGTCGGTCTCAGATAAAGGCTCGAAAGGCGCCCCCTCCAAACAGTGCAACACCCATGCCAAGTTCCACTTGGGTGTAAGACGCAAAACTCGAGGCCTCTTCAAAGAAAAGTGCCGAATAAGTTTGGAGAGGAAAAGATTACGACCGATACACCGCTTTCCCACATAAGAGAAAGTATCAGACAGCATAGACCGATAGCCCTTAATCGTAATAGGCTGGAGGCCCTTGGAGTCAAAAAGAAAAACCAGAAAATCCGCAATTTGAGCGATAGACGGATCACGGTAATTCACATTGTGATCTGAACACCAGCGGCAGAAAACCTTCCACTTGGCGGCATAAGTCATTCCAGTGGAAGGTCGCCGCGATGCAGAAATGCACTCCACTGATCGTCTCGAAAAACCTCTACGTCGGAGACTGGACCTGATAAAAGACAGGCGTGAAGGGACAGGCTCGCCAGGTTGTTGTGATACTTCCTGGGACGACCCTGTGAAAGATGATCGCGACGTAGAGGTAGACGAATCGGTCGATCGGCCAATAGAGGCCGCAGCAGATTGATCCACACCCTCTGTGGAGACAGGGGTGTGATCAGAATGATCCTGCAACTGCAAGCACGAATCTTCGCTAAAACTTGAGGAAGAATCGGTGCAGGAGGAAAGGCATAGCCGACCCAGCCTGTCCAGTCCAGAGACAGAGCGTCTACTGCAAATGCCAGAGGATCTGGACAAGGGGAGACAAAAGTCTCTACCTGATGATTCCAGCGAGTAGCGAAAAGGTCGACCTGAGGACGACCCCACTGCTCGCAAATCGCCTGAAACACCGACCGATGTAGCATCCATTCGGTTGGAAGGACACTGTCGCGTCGGGACAGGGAGTCTGCTAGGACGTTGAGACGCCCGGGAATGTGTCGAATGGACACCCGAGCGTTTACATCCCGTGCCAACAGAAGAAGATCCCGAGACAGCCGATACATAGGAATCGAATGAGTGCCTCCCTGATTCCGTATGTAGGCCACTACTGTCGAATTGTCCGAAAGAAGTAGGACAACATGGTCCGACAGATGAGGGATCCAAAGCCGAAAACTCAACAGAAGAGCAAGGAGCTCCTTCTGGTTGATATGAAGGCCCACCTGCTCGCTGTCCCACTCTCCGTGAGTAGACAGACCGAGAGGGTCCAACGTCGCACCCCAGCCCCGATCGCTGGCATCCGCAGTAAGGATGCGATCGGCCAAAGGAAGATCCAACGGAACACCCTGTGTCAGCCAGGGAATATTTGCCCAAGGGCGGAGGTGACAAAGCAGAGACCGAGGAATAGTGAGTTCCAGGTCCAGCGGATCTACATTCGGACGCCAATGATCCAACAGGAAGTGTTGGAGAGGTCGGACAAACAAGCGACCGAGCAGAATGAGATCGGTCACCGAACCGCAAAGGCCCAGCATCCGAAGGAAAGTCCTGGCCGAGACCGAGGAAGATTGAAGCAGGTCCCGAGTCAAGGCGGAAAGAATCGTCGCCCGAGCCTGGGGAACCGACACTACATTGTGAAGAGTGTCGAAATCCATCCCCAAATGACGGAATCGCTGAGAAGGAAGAAGATCCGACTTCTCGCGATTGACTCTGAAACCCAGCGACGCTAGCAGGCAAAGAAACTGCCGGACATCGAACTCCAGAACAGCAGCATCGTGGTGCCGTTGGAGGATGTCGTCTAGGTAGGTGGACGAAGTCACCGCCGACTGAGTGCGATGGAAAGCAAGCACATGTGACATCAGTCGGGTGAAGGCCCAAGGAGCCAGGTTCAAACCGAACGGGAGAGCTCTGAATTGAAAAACTCGATCCCGAAACGAGAACCGAAGGTATTTCCGTGACGCCAGATGAATGGGTACATGGAAGTAGGCATCCTTCAGGTCGATACTGGCCGCAAAATCGCCCTGATGAACTGAACGTCGAACCGACCGGAAAGTCTCCATACTGAAACGAGGAGCAATTATGTACTCGTTCAGGGTACTCAGATCGATGACAGGACGAAATTGGCCATTTTTCTTCGGCACCAAGAAAAGTCTCGAGTAAAACCCCGGTGAAAGGGTGTTCCTGACCACCTCGATCGCCCCTTTGGTGAGGAGATTGTCGATCTCCTGCACCAGAAGGTCCCGACGCAGAGAATCTGAAGGGACCTGAGTCGGAAGGGGCACCCGAGATAAACTGGGGTGCCGATGGAAGGACAGTCGCAGACCGGAATGAATGACGTCGAGGACCCAAGAGTCCGACGTTATCTCTGTCCAACGGTCGTAAAACAGCGACAGCCTTCCTCCGACTGGAGGCGAATCGAGGTGAGAACCTTCACTTGCGGCCTCGACGAGGCCCCCGAGAGGAGAAACCACCTCGGGAAGTGACAGAGTCCTGAGACTTTCCAGCCTGAGGCTGCCAGCGGGCCTGGCCACGTCGGCGCTTCTTATGAGCAGAAGGAGCAGACGGAGCCGAAGGCGTAGCCGACGTCGCCGACGAGGCAGACGCAGCAGCACGCTTGGCGGGCCTGGAACGCCCCCACCCGCAGCAGCAGGTGGGTCAAGCTGTCTCAGCAAAAGCTGGTCCTTCGAATGACGAAGAACTTCGCCACGAACAGCTTCCACGGAACCATGGAACAACTGAGGTCCTACCAAAGAGGCAGACCTCAGAACAGCACGTTGCTCAGAAGGAAGGGATGGTAAAGAATCCAAAACCGCATCCCGGCGTGCCAGCTCCAAATTGGCCGTGTTACAGGCGTGAGCGTGAGTCAAGTTCATAAGAGCCTGTGACAAAACGCGAAAAGGCGCCTGAGCGTCATCAAACTCCCCTGGTGGAAAATATTCAGCCAGAGCAGCGACGACATGGTCCGCGAGAGATAACATACCCAGCATCTCTCGGGACAGGCCCACCATAGACTCAACTACCGACATCGGGAGAACTGCCGACTTAGGCTTAGTCAACCCGAGGGAAGAAGAATCCTCATCCACAGTAGTCATCCCTTGGAAGACTGGTGGAGAGACGGAATCGTAAACACGAAACCGCGATGGAGGCAGGAAGGCATCAGCTCTAGAAAAGAAGGAACCCTTGAGGGCCTTAGAACGCATTTTGGCGTCTAAGCCCTGGAAGGACTCAACCACCTGAGCCGATTGCAGAGGACGCAAAGCCCCGGAGCTAGAAGGCTCAACAGGGTTACGGCGCTCCACAGTGGACCGCGGCCGGACGGTCACAGAAGGCTGGTCGGAAGGAAGAACGTCCGGCAATAAGCCAAAGACGAAATCCAAAGCCTGCCCCAAGACTGACGAGGGGGGACCATCACCTTCAAGATACTCGTCATCCTCCGTAGCAGAGGAGACGTAGCCCAACTCGGGCTGACCAGCAGAAACCTCCTGTGAATACTGTGCAGTATCCAAGGGGCCAGGCGAGACATCTCGGCGACCGACCAAAGGAGGTTGTGCCTCAGGAGGCACAGGGAGGCCAACTGGCGCAGGTCACCCTGAGAATCCGTCGCAGCAGAATCGCCCGACGGAGTGTCCTCTCAATGGACCCT
The DNA here is from genome assembly GCA_031216915.1 of Pictodentalium vernedei. Lineage (NCBI taxonomy): Eukaryota > Metazoa > Mollusca > Scaphopoda > Dentaliida > Dentaliidae > Pictodentalium > Pictodentalium vernedei. The sequence goes on along the minus strand of CM062289.1, from coordinate 223,150,692 downwards.
TCTGGTAGAAGAACCCAAATCCTCAGAAGAGACCGACGGCGAACGTCGATCGGCAGACAGAATAGGAGCACGGTGAGAAGACACCGGAGGATAGTTCCGATTGTGACGCCCAGGAGCCATCACTGGCCTCTGCGAAACAGAAGGCCCTGCCTGCAAATCCTTGAAAGGGACCGATGGCGCACGTCGATCGGTAGCTGGACCTAGGACACGGTGAGAAGACACCGGAGGATTGTCCCAAGAATGACAGGAACCTGTCATTGACCTCTGCGCAGCAGACGGCCCCAACTGCCTATCCTCTGAGACCGACGGCAAGCATCGATCGACACCCAGACTCGGAACACAGTGAGGAATCACCGGAGGAAGGTTCCGAGAGTGACAGCTAACCGGGGCTGTCACTGACCGCTGCCGAACAGCAGGCCCTGGATGCCAACGTCCCAACACCATCCCGCTAGTCGGCACACTAGCAGGCGAAGGTGGAACAATAAACGATTCACTCGAGGGACGAGGAATCGCTGCCGAAGCGACCGGCCGGCTCAACCGACTAGGAGCAAACCTAGCCAGATGAGACGGAGCAGACAGCAAACCCGCACAGCCTCGCCGCGAGGCTGGGGGAGGCTGAGAACACACAGACACACCAGCAGATACAGCCTCGGTCCCCCGAGACTGTAGACCATCCCCAGAAGAGATGGAAGAGCCACCATCAGACAGAATAGGATCTGGAGTAGCAACCCCCTCAACAACGGTCGACGGTGTTGGAGGCAGATCGGAGAGGGTTACCGAGTTGACCTCGGAAAAGCTCTCAACGAAAACAGACGCCTCAATAGTGACATCCGAAGACAAAGAGACCGCGGTCTCCTCATCAGGTATCACAGAACAAACACCGTCAACAGTTGCAGAGGAGCTCGCCACAGGAGTCAGATCCGAATCCTGTGTGACAGAGTCACCACGTGCACTAGCAGAAATGTCTGCAACGGCACGGCTACCCTTACCCCGAGAACGAGGGGTTCTAGCTCTGGAAAGAACCACCTTGTTAACAGAAGCCCAAAATTTAGAGGACCAAACCCCACAGATACCACATGATTGGGCCTGAGTGCAATTGTTGCAAGTGACACATGTGGTATGGGAATCGTCCACATGTTTCACCTGCAAACAAGAGGTACAAGGAATAGTCTTAGGCATGATATAAATACAACAATCAAGCTTCCCGCCGACGGAAAACAGAACGAAGGTCGTGTTCACACGTGGGGGAAAGGCAAGATAAAGTGTGAAAAGCACAGCAATAATAATACAAATTAACATTAAATGAGAGTAATAATTTGGTAGCTTGAAAAAGGATACAATCCAGTAGCACACTAAAGACGATTAATAAGTTGTTCACGAAGAATTAATATCATAAACAGCACAGTCACAAAAATTTCCGACCATGAACAATGGCGGAAAATAAAGGAATTGACGTCACGGTTGTTGCGCATGCGCTCGGTAAACGCAAGAGGTGTGCAGAGAGAGTACCTGTAATTTCGAGCGCTGGTCTCGCTCGACCCTTTTTTCGATCTTTTTCGTGCTTTTGCACTCTAGTACTTTTCCAACTCGTTTGGAAAAGATTCTAAAAGCTTGAGTTAGTTCCGAAGTAGGGCTTGCACTTATGTTACAGCCAATTGTAAACAATTGTAAACAATTGTGAGTAGGTTGAAAAGAAATAATTAAGTAAAAAATATATACACTTTTCATTACAATATTTCAACTAAAACGTAAAATGGGTAGTTGGATATACTTGGTGCTTGGTGGAAATGATGCAGCACGAAAGTCAGCATTCAGGCAAATAAACTTGATGAGACCTGACAGTTGACAAAACAAAGTATCAGTCAAAAAATTGTGGAATTAAAGCACCAATAATTGTGGGGAATTCAACCTGGGGGTTGCACCTCATAAACCCTACCCTATTTTATTATCAATACTGGTATGAATACTGTAGCAGATTTCTCAAAACCATTGGTGCCTGCTGTCAACTTTGTGAGTTGATTTCATATACTTGGTCATGTTCTATGTATCTCAACCTCCATTTTGCCGTATAATTTGTGTATATTTAATTTGAATTTATGGAATATCAGAGGTGAGAATTTCAAGGTAAACAAATTTCCCTTACTTATATAGCATCTTAAACTAAATGATTTCCTTGCATATAGTGGGGACCTGATCTGCGTCTTACACACCTTATCAACAACCCTCTATGACCAATCCATAATGGGATACCTGAAGCCTCCAGAAAAATGTAAACAAACACACGCTTGTAAATATATGCATGTGGGCAGATTCTGGTCACTTTGAAGATTCTTCGATTGAGGTCAGTCATGATATATATTTTGTAACCTGGCACTACAGTTACATCAATAAATTATAAAACAAGAAAAGTTATGTGCTATTTATGTTTATTAAAACAGGCTACTGTGAGCAAGGTTGTTTTAACCCTTCATCTAACCTGAAAAGCAGACGACACTTGCAAAAATAATTCTTGAAAAACTAATTTTTTTTTCATTTTTTGTCTCAAAAACATAGGTTATGACCCCTCGTTGGAACCTATGTTTTTGAGACCAAAAATGAAAAAAAATAATGAAAATTAATTGGCGATTTTTGAGAATAGCGCTGGCCGGTTTTGGCTGTTATGTTGGGTAAAGGGTTAATCAAGTTATTTCATTGTTTATGTTAAAATATCTGAGAACATGCACATGTACATGACCTTAATGTACCGTGCACATTGCCTCTTGCATTTGGCCATCAAACAAATGACAGTTTTTTTTACAAATATCAAGGTGTACATGTTTGAATGTAGATTAGAGGGTGGGAGGAGGCGGGGACTCTATCTCAGAGCCTCTGGAATTGATGCAGTGCTTGTTTACTGTGGATGTCTTCAAGTGGATGGAAATATGTTGATTGATTCCAGCCCCCCCTCCGCCTTGACACAATGTTTGAAAGGAAAAAGGAAGAAAAAGAAAAGTTTGTGGATCTTGTAGCCCCCCCCTCTCTACCTCTCACTGAAGAGTTTTTTAATGTTTGCCATTCTGTTTTTTCAAAGTCACAGAGTCTGAGAGAAGTTAAAATGTAAGTGATTAAAATGAATTAATGATTGTAAAATCAGGTTGGAACATGCTGAAGTGATGGGAGTGTAAAAAGGTTAACCCCTGCCCAGAAGATATGCAGGGGGATAAATGTTACATTGGTTGCTAGAGTTTGCTTTAAGTGATTGCCATTCAACCACCATACATGTAGTTATATTTCCAAATCAAATGCTTACATGGTAAACCAGTGGAAATTTGATATCAGTCTGGCCACTCACTGTTCAGATTCTTAATTCTTAAAAAACTTCATATCCAATTAACACTAAACTTATATTTTTCTACAGTTCTACTAGTAGTAGAAATTTAAATTTTATAGTAAATTTCCTTTCTTATTATACCTACCGCAATTGTTGACAACAGGCGTGTATTACAGTGAAAGTCCCTAACTCGGAAAAATACTCTCTATTTTCTTCTTTCCCAAGTGATTTGGGAAAGAAAAGTGGTGCAAAAGAACCAAGAAAAAATAAGCCCAAACTGGGTCGACTGCGACCGGCACACACCCAGTAGGGGACACTCTGCTTGTCCTAATCCACGGCTTCCAGAACCAGTGCACAGATGTATAACCATGTCATTCTATTTGAATCCACCAACAATGAGTTGTGTGATCAGCAGGGAGGAAGGGATTCTTATCCGAATAAGAAGACAGGAGGGCCTCCACGTAAACATTTGCGGAAGGTATAATAAGAAAGGAAATTTACCATAAAATTTTAATTTCTTATCAACCTACCTTACAATAGATTACAAAAAGGCTGAATATACAAGAGGAGGAGGGAATCACATAACCAACCGCCACATAACCCAACTGTGCTGGAACCGTGAACAGAACAAGAGTTCCCAAGGCCCATAAAACCATAGCATCACAACTATTAAATTAATACTACTAATTACTATTAATTATTCAATTAACAAGGACAACCAATTAACAGGGATTGTGACACTTTTCTGTATTTTAGAGATAAACTTAGCATTTATTCTATTATATATTGTTTGACAGAGCTCCATGAGCTCTGTCAAACAAAATATAATAGATTAAATGCCTGTTTTGAATGTACTGAGGCCAAATAGGTCTATAAACAAAGGAAAACTGGGGAGAGTCAGGGTAATATTTTGAGTCAGACAGGTTACAAGATTTTTTATTCAATTAATAAGAGTTTACTCTATAACCTATATTCAATTAACAGGTCAAATTTGTACTGGAGGTATGGTAAATGGTATTGCGTTGGGAAATTATAATCAATCAACAGTGTTATTCAGTTAAGAGATATCCATTTAAGTGGGCTCCACAGTACCAAGAACAGGACTGGAATTGACCTTTCAAGAATCCTAATGGCTAAGGTTGATGAGTCTGAGCAGAAGAAAGAGGGCCTAAAGAAAAGAGGTCCTCAGACTGCTCCTGCAACTGATGCAGATAGGTGGAGAAAGTCCAATAGGCTGCCTGCATAACATCGACAACTGACAGAGTTAGCACAAGCCCAGGAGGAAGACAATGCACGCACCTCGTGGGCAGAAAAGTGATTGGTAATACAATCGTCAGATGCTAGATGAGCGTATGATGCGCAAAAAGCAAGACAAATCCATCTAGAAATGGATTGAGGAGAGATCTTCTGTCGACCCGGGGTAAGAGGAAGAAAGATATCTTTTCCTGCCATTCCTAATGAACTGTGTCCGTTTTGAGGTAAACGCGAATTGCACGAACTGGACAAAGGGGGATTACCCTCAGCAGAAGAAAAAGCCCTGATATAGGTTGGAGGTGGAGTAGTTTCTGGCATCTGATTCTTGGCCAGAAAGGAGCAATCAGTGGTAAAGTAACACTGTTGGTGGAGCTCCTGAAAATAGGCCGGATCAACAGAGAGGGAGTGAAGCTCACTAACCCTTCTGGCTGAGGCAAAATGCCATCACAAACGTCATCTTGTATGTGAGAAAATGTGTATCCACCTGGAATAAAGGTTCGAACGCCCCCCACTCCCAAGCAAAGCAGCACCCAAGACACCCATGAAAGATACCATCTTGGGATAAGTTGCCAAAACCTAGGCCTTTTCAAAGAAAAGTGACGAATAAGAATGGGGAGGTACTGACTAGAGCCATTATGACGCTTTCCCACATACGAAGAGACCTCCGAAAGCATGGACCTGTCTCCTTGATAGTAACAGGTCGGAGACTCCCGACAATCAAACAGATATACTAGAAACTCTGCAATCTGTGTTATCGAAGGATTGGCATAATCAACTGAGTCATCACACCATCGGCAGAAGACCTTCCACTTAGCCACATAGGCTAAACCAGAGGAGAGCAGCCTTGAAGAAATGCACTCACTGCTCGTCTCGAAAAACCACTACAGAGGAGACAGGACCTGACAAAAGATATGTATGAAGGCACAATGAAGTCAGGTTGATGTGAAACCTCCTCGGGTGACCTTGGCAAAGAAGGTCATGATGCAGAGGGAAATGTGCCAGAACTGCCGCCAACAGAGAATGGAGCTGATTGATCCACACCCACTGAGGTGACAGGGGAGCGATTAGAATGATTTGTATCTTGGCTAGAACCTGAGGCAGAATTGTAACCGACGGGAAGGCATACCCGACTAGACCATTCCAATAGGGTGACAGAGCATCCACGGCGAAAGCCAGAGGACCTAGACCCAGGGACATGAAAGTGTACACCTGAGGGTTCCAATGCGTCGCAAAGAGATCGATGTGGGGGCGATCCCAGAGATTGCAAAGTGACTGGAATACTGCCCAGTGAAGCATCCACTCGGTGGATCCTGCCCCTTCGGGACAGGGAGTCGGCAAGGACTTTCAGATGACCGGGAATGTGACGAACCATCATACCGGCATTGACATCCTGAGCGAGCAGTAGAAGATCCCGTGCCAATTCGTACATGGGAACTGAGTGCGTGTCACCCTGGTTCCAAATGTGCGCGATAACTGTCGAATTGTCGGACAACAGAAGGACCTGACTATAAGAAAAGTGGGGGATCCATTTGCCGGGAACTCAGAAGAGCAAGAAGCTCCTTCTGGTTGATGTGAAGAGCTGCTGCTTGATCCTGGTCCCATACACCGTTAAGGAAAAGACCAGAAGATCCAATGTCGCGCATGATCCAAGATCGCTTGCATCAGTCGTCAGAACACGATCGGACATGGGCAAGTCCAATGGAACTCCCTGCATAATCCACTGAATGTCCATCCAGGGAAGAAGGTGACATTATGAAGAGATGCTGGTAACTGAAGCACCAGATCCAGAGGATTGACATTCGGCCTCCAACAACTGAGAAAGAGTTGGAGAGGTCTGACTTGCAGCCGACCTAAAAGAATGAGATCTGTCACCGAACTGCAGAGACCGAGCAGCCGGAGAATACTCCGAGCTGTCGCGGACGTGGACTGAATCAGAGTCAAGGCAAAAGCCAAAAGAATCACAGCCCTCGCCCTGGGGAACTGCCACCGTATTCAGCTGAGTTTGGAATTCCATCCCCAAATGACAAAATAATGGAGAAGGGACCAGGTCCGACTTCTCCTCAGTGACTCTGAACCCTAGCGACGTGAGCAGGCTCAAATGTGTCAACATCTGACTCCAGAAGAGCAGCATTGGAGTGCCTCTGGAGGATATCGGCCATATACGCTGAAGTAGTCACCTTGGACAGAGTGCGATGGAAGGGTATCACATGTGACATCAGTCAGATGAAGGTCCAAGGAGCAAGGTTGAGGTCGAAAGCCATGGCCTTGAACAGGTAAATTTGCCCCAGAAAAGCAAACCCGAGATACTTTTGCGATGTCCAATGAATCGGAACATGAAAGTAAGCGTCTCACAGGTCGATGCTGGAAGCGAAATCTTCCTGGTGAATGGAGCAGTGAAGTCTCCATGCTGAACTTGGGAGCAATAACAGACTGGTTTGGGATACTCAGGTCGATAATCGGTCAGAGTCGGCCTTCCTTCTTCGGCACCAAGAACAGGCGGGAATAAAATCCCACTGAATGAATAACCTTGATGACCTCAATTGCCCCCTTTGACAGGAGATTGTCTATCTCTGCGATCGAAAGTTCCCGATGTGAAACGTCTAAAGGAACTTGGGTTGGAAGAAGCACTCTCGACAGAGTGGGGTGCCTCCGAAAGGATATCCGCAGACCGGACCGAACAACATCTAACACCCAAGGATCGGATGTGATCGTGGCCCAACAGTCTGCAAACTCGGATATCCTTCCTCCAACCTGGGACGAATCGAGGTGAGGACCTTCATTTCGAGCCCCAGCGAGGCCCGTGAAAGGAGAAACCACCTCCTCTGCTAGATGAAAGATCCTGAGACCTCCCTCTGGACTGCCAATGCTTAAGATTACCATGTGAGTAAGAGGAAGAAGCAGGAGGATCAGCCCATGGCTTCACTGACCCATCGCCTGAGTCAGAAGACACATGGCCATGTCGGCATACCAGCTGATGCTTCCCATGGTGTAGGAACATCAGGGGGGTCAGAAACCGACCTGCTTCCAATCCCGGGAAGCGGTGCAATGGACAGCACCTCAAAGCCACTAGAAGCCTCATTGAAGGCAATGGGAACATCATGATCCTCTAGAACACCCGACCTAGGTTGACGGAACATCTGAATACAGATGCTTATAGGGGTATGAAATACCCTGAGGATCTGAAGAGGAGAACTAAGGAAAGTCGCTGCGTTCCCCTGAGGGACAGAAGGTCCAGGCTGCACAAAATGTTCCAGGACCGCAAAACTGGCCGAAGGACCCGACTACGTGGACGAACGCGCAACAGAGTCCATGGTGACCCCACCATGGACATCCGAATCCAAATCAAAACCTACTGGGCTCGACGGCTGAGAGACCACAGCAGAGGGATCGGCTAGCAACCACCTCTGACATCGCCGAGTTGAAGCCAGGGAAGGTTGAGGCCGATTTCCCACATCCAAAGAAGCAGAAATCCCTGCAGATGCCTGCTGGGATAAGACGTGGCCGGCTGAAATGGAGACCTTTGACCTCACCGACGGAGCAGCAGCAGGAGTGGATACATCAGTATCTGTTGACAAAGGTGGAAAAGCATAGAGAGCAACCAAACTCAGCTCCAAATGAGGAGTCACAACCCTAGTGACAGCCTCAGATGTCTACTGGAGGGGGACAGCAGTCCCGGAACCAGGCATCTCTTCGCTAGAAAGTCAGCAGCTACCGCGGTATCCACAGAGGCTCCAAACGACTGCATTCCCCTTCTAACAGGCGTGGGAGGCAAGCCTGCAAATTAGTGTCCGGTCACGGTCAATGTCCGACACAATTGAGGCATATGACCAACACAAATTTGTTTGAGGTGGACATTGTGACCAGTGCAAATTTCTTATCATGCTGGCATCAAATGCAGTTGTTTTTATATGTTTAACACTGCTGAATAACCAGTCAATGCACTCTTTCATTTCGGGGTTTCCTTTTCGATGCATGGCGAACTTCCGTGGGATCCCCCGTTGGCTGTAAATAATTAAGAGAACACGCCTCAGTTTCCATTCAGTCTGAACTAAATTTATTTTGGGAGCCAATCAGATAACCTCAAGCACTGCTTGACGAACTTCCGTGAGCACTATAAATAGCATCCATGACAGCTTGCGCAACACTCAAAACTGACTGAATACATTATAATTCCAAATTTGGAACAGTACCGCACACGTGACCACGTAGGATTTCCACAACAACTTTTACAATGGAGACGGCTTCGATGTCTGACAGTGATGCATTCGGATTGCTTATTTCTCGATAAATACATTACTCAAGTGATTGCCATGAATGCACTTTTTGCAGAAGGTTATATTCTTCAACTTCTAGAAAGTGTTCGGTCAGACAATTCATAATTTGTTAAATATTGAAATTTGAATTGAAATGTATCCTGATATCAGTAATGTCAGTTCACTGTTTTTGTGTTCAGGTTGCTCACGGGCACCTGCTCCTGACCATTTTACGTAGTATAATGCTGAGACAAATTATCCCCTCCCTATATGTATATGTGTGAGGAGGGGATATATTTTTTCTCGGCATTATAATTCCTCAAATGGCCGGGAAGCAGGTGCCTGTGGATACAATCTGTCTTTGACAACTTCACTAGAAGTTGCCTAATTTCGCATCAATTATGGTCCAAATCATCTTCTTGCCCAACAGGTCTCCAACATTTTTGCCCAAACACACCGGCACCTGGCAGCATTCTGGCCATCGAATTTTACCCAGACCTCCACTATTTTATACAAACGTCTCTTAACAGAGAAATTGCCTTTACAAACGTTGTGTATTTTGCCAATTTTAGCCTTAGGGTTGGAATCGGCAGTCTACACGCCATGAAGATCAAACATCACATTTCTTACCAGGGTGCACTTGTATTGCACTTTTGGATAAGTAATATTCTAACACTTCAAAGACCATAACTTCTCTTGTAGGTGGGACCACCTGACGCATTAAGAACGTAAATACTCGTAAACATTTTTGCATTACATTCGCTAGGCATTTCACTGTGATGCCACTCATGCACTGTACATACTCATGCACCATTGATTGTACAATACAATAAGTATTTATATGCAACGGTGAGGTATTTATATAGGCATTAGCCTGTTTACCGAACTTTTTGAAGCAAATAAAATATTGTTTAAAAAAACAAACGTTGTACTGAATTTATTTTCTTGAGTATGTCTTGGATTATGAGGAATATAAATTCTGTACAACACTTGTTTAAACCAAAGACCTTATACTAGTATACGATCTTTGTTTAAACTCTGTAGTGTGGGTGTTTGGAAACTTCTATTAACTGACAAAAATAGGACAAAAATTATTCAATATACATTTGAATCTCATGACAAGCACAAGTTACAATAGTAAACTTCCAGCTAATGGACCATCAAGTCGAAATTCAACCTGAAAATTCATGAGCTGAAAGTTTACTAAAATATCTTGAGCTTCTCAAGAGAAATCAATTAAATGGCTTCTACTTAGCTTGTAAAATAGGACCTTGTAGCCAGTGCCTGGGGCTGGTAACTGGGTAGTACAGATTTAAATGATTGACTAAACTTGACTTCATACCAGTGTTGTGAACTTGCGGTGATGACACAGAGGCCAGGTAGACGTCACATAGATGCTGAAAGTCACCTTACACACCATAAAAAAAGTGTACATAAATAGAATTATAAACAAGAGATTTAAACTGAAGTACCTGTGAGGCTATAGAACTATTAAGGCTATTTTATCTGCAAAGCTAGCATTTCGGATCAAGTGTAATTCTTCACAAGTTTTGACAGGCACAAAATTTGTGGTGACAGGCACAAACTTGTTGGTGCCTGTCATTTTGACAGCCACCAAAATTTGAGTTATTTGCAGGCTTGGTGGGAGGAAACGGCACGTGCCTGAAGCCCAAAAGATAGACTGAAGCCCAAAAGGTAGAAGACCACCCCGCCCACAGGGTGTTACAACAGAACACCTAAATTAAGTGGAACATGAATAATGGGAAACTTCAACATCCTAAGAAAACAACTAGAGTGATGTCACGCATGCAGCCGTCTGTCCCAGCAATGGCAATGCTTAGACACAAAACAGTCGGAGACATTTTTTGTTTACCGTTTACCTGACGAATCTGCCATATCTGCACTCGTGATATACAAAATTTGCTATTCCAATTTTATTTTTTCATTTCTCTACTCCAAAACATACCTCATGACCTATTAATGGAACAAGCTTGAAGAGCTTAATAAGGTCTAATAAGCCATGGTTAGACATAAATGAAAGTGTCAGTGACACTGTAGATCAACTTGTTAAGACATGTACATGTATAGTATGTGACACAGCAATGACAAACATCTAGGTAATGACCTGATAACAAAGGTACATATAAAGTATTGTAACGGTCTGTACATAAATACTGACCATACCCTGTAACAAATGTATAGGTAAAGTATTGTAAAGGTGGGTGACAGTCAGATGCTAAACTAGAACATGAGTCCCAGAGGGGGTCTGACTGAACCCCAAAATATTTGTTCTCGTAGCACAGTAATAACAAAGGCACCCCAAAACACACTCGTTCCTGTCCCATGGTGATAACAAAGGTACCCAAGAAGTTTCGTGAAGATCAGTTCATAAATACGAGCCGTATAGAAGTTGTGACAAAAAACTGATTGGACCTAATTTCGGTACAAAATGGCCACTGGCAGCCATCATGAATTTTGGATCGCACCCAGAAACACTCGTTCTCGTCCCAAGGTGATAACAAAGGTACCCAAGACGTTTCGTGAAGATAGGTTGATAAATACAGCCTCTAGCCCGAGCCGTATTGACATGAGTACTTACTGTGTGTAAGTAGCACTGAAAAAATCAAAGTTCATCTAATTTGCATAATTTCTGCACGAGAAAAAAACCTGTATTATATGTAATGTATCCCATGGTACTAAACATTCACACAACAAATTATTCAAATCAGAGCTTTCATGTGGAAGTTCTGCGCAAAAATCTGACTGCCTCTAATTTTGAACAAAATGGCTGCCAGCGGCCATCTTGAATTTCGGACTGCACCCAAAAACACTCGTTTGTCGTCCCACGGTGATACCAAAGGTACTCAAGAAGTTTTGTAAAGATCGGTTCATAAATGCAGCCTCTAGCCAGAGTCTTATTGGCATTTGCACTGACAGTGCTAAAAGTAACACTAAATACATCAAAGTTAGTCTAATTTGCATAATTTATGTACGAGAAAAAAATTTGTATTATATGTGATGTATCCCATGGTACTAAACATTCATACAAAAAATTATTCAAATCAGCGCTTTCATATGGAAGTTCTGTGCAAAATACAGATTTCTGCATCGTCGGTACAAAATGGTGGCTGGCTGCCATCTTGAATTTCGGACCAAAAACACTCGTTCTCGTCCCACGGTCATAACAAAGGTACCCAAGAAGTTTTGTAAAGATCGGTTCATAAACATGGCCTCTAGCCCGAGCCGTATTGAATTGTTGACGGACAGACGGACGAGTGGCCATGGCATAAGCTCAAATTTGGCTTCGCCAAAGTTGAGCGAAAAATTCATGTATTTTGAAATTTGTTCAGGCCGGACATACAAGTCAGTGTACTGTACATAGTCTTCCATTTACACGTATGTAAGAAAAGTGTTAAACAATTATAACCAATAAATAAACAAACAGAAAAAACATTGTGTTGAACAGTGTGTTGGGAGGAGGGGGGTACGAATCCCGGTGAGGTCGTGCATGCTTCCAAGTTCCAGCACCACGACCCCCTCCATGTTCGCATCACTGATGTGATCGAGAAGTTATCAAGCAAGAATTAAGGAAGAAAAATACATTTTGAAAAAGCCATTTCCACCAGTTGTGTGGTTCTGGTGTTTAACTCAATAACTGTTTGTTTGCCTGCCTGCACAAAAATACGATTTTTATCCCTCAAGCAAAAAATCAGTCACCAACCAGACAATAGTCTATCAGTGTTTGTACGCCCAATCATTGAAATCGGATATAAAAATTTGTGTTATAATACGCGTTATCGCGGCTTACACACTGACAGTAATCGCATCCAGATTCAGAGTATATGCGCCCAATCACAAGAAAGACGATCCTTTGTGGTTATTCGACATTCTGATGATCGCATACACTTTGAGCTAATTTAAATAGTTAGTTAAAGGAAGGTGTATATCCGTAGGACAGAAAAAAAAAATTACAACTTTTTATTCAGCAAGAACATTGAGTAGCCTGTATTTTTTCACGAGTGCAAAGTGTTTCACATGGTTTCACACAGTCATGTCGTGCACATGCACGAAAATCCTGACATTTTGCTGTTTGGTGCAAGTACATTTCGCACCTATGCAGACCGGTCCGTCGTTTCACCCAATTGCACCCTATAAACTGTTGGAGCTTTCTCCACTCCTTTTTTGTAACCGCTATGGTCATATACCGGGCCGCTACCAAACCGGCGTTGCTGTTTGGTTTTCTTTTCTCTTCTTCCCTTAAAGTTGCCATCGCACAACATTATATTCTGGCTCGATCGCCACCGTGGTGGGACTCAAACCTCTACCATCGCCGAACTGGAACCGAATAGATGTTCATGGCCTTTTTGGATGTTAAAAAGGCATACGATAGAGTATGGAGGGAGGGTATGTGGCGCAAGCTGGAGGCTCTGGGCTTGGGGGCGAGTTTGTTGGGATTATGAAAGCATTATATAAAGATGTACAGAGTGAACTTAGCCTGGGTAACATTACAACAAAACGTGTGCCTATGGAGATAGGCCTAAAACAGGGGTGTATCCTTTCGCCAATTCTTTTTGCATTGTACATCAAAGGTTTGGGAGATGAACTCCTGCATAGCGACGAGGGGGTTGCAGTCGGTGACTTGGAGATCCCAGGGCTATTTTTTTTGCAGACGATATGGTGCTAGTGTCAGAAAGCGAAGAGGGGTTAGAGAAGATGCTGGGAATTGTTGGGAAATATGGGAGCAAATGGAGACTCGAACTTAATGAAAGCAAGAGCAAAGTTATACCCGTGGGCCGCAAAGTGGACCCCACTCGAAGGTGGAGAGTGGGGGAGTTCTGCATTCCAAAAGGTAGCAGTAGACTTCTTAGTGTAGGAGAGACTAGTGACTATGAATACCTGGGGGTAAATATAAACATCACAGGAAGAGGCATCTACCGAAACCACACAAATAAATTGATTCTGAAGGGGAAGCGAATCCTTAACCAAATGAAACTTATAGGGAGAAACAGTTTGAATAAGGTTTTCGTGTGGAAAACCATTTGGGAAATGGTGGGTCTGCCAAGTATAACATACGGTACGGAAGTTGTACCCCTAAACCAGACAGCAGTTAAGAGCTTGGAAATCCTGCAGAACGATGCAGGCCGATGGATAACAGGCTCGAGTATTGCCGCAGCACTAGAAGCAATCAGGGGCGAGCTTGGGTGGATGAGGATCAAGGACAGGATAGACCTATTGAAACTCGGTTATCTTAATTATTGGGTAAATCTCCCCGATAGCCGATGGTGTAAAGTAATGTTCCTGAGAACTTTCAACTCAAATATCAAGACGGGGTGGATGGTCCAAGTGAGGGAGCTAGTAGAAAACTACTCAATGGAGATCTCGGACCTTGACGTTGGGGCAAACCAGGGCAAAAAGATCGTCAGAGAAAGGGTCATGGAGGATTGTAACTGTAATTGGCGAGAGGGGGTCAAATCAAAGAGATCTCTGGGTGGCCTGCGTGATAAAGAGAAGCCTGGTTTTGAAGAGTACCTTGATGGCACCTTTGGGGGGTCACTGTTGTTCAAGCTGAGGTCGCGGTCCCTGGAGTTGAGGGGAAAAATTGGGAAACACAGTGAAAAGGAGTGCCAGATGTGTAACGTGGGCGTGGTGGAGACCCTGGAACACTTTCTTATTGAATGCCCAAAATACCAGTCGAAAAGAACAAGATTCACGGGGAGTATAATGGAGAAGTGGGATGGGAGAATGAAGGACATGTGGTTAGGGGGCAACTCAAAGGAGAGGGTTAATATACTAATCGGAGAGATTGGGAAGAATGGGGCAAGGGATGTCATCAAGCAGTTCGTCTCCGAGTGTTGGGAGGAGAGAAGAAGCGCGGGAATAGGGGGAAGCAGTTGGTAGAACATGGGTAACCAAGGCCTTCTCATACGAGAACCGCGACAAATCAGCGGCCGGCCGAAGTGTTATTATTATTACAGAGCCCACTCTCCAATAGTCTTAATGGCGTTGAGGGATTGAGTATTGACAATCTATCACTCCAACGTAAACTGCCGGGAATTCTAACCGCGTCCAAACCCCCTCAGACCCCATTTGAGGCAATAGGAAAGCTAGGCCTGTGTGATCCAAGTGGTATAAAATAAGGTTAACCGGGTCGCAAATGTGCACTCCAGAAATTAATAAATGTGGATCCGAGATTAGTAATTGATAAAGGTATACGGTTAATATTTGAATTTGCCCTCCATATACAATGGGACCTCGAATTATTTATAATAAATCGGATAATTATCGCTCGTAAACCTCATTTCACTGTGCACTTTCTTGTCCGACTAAATGTTTTTCGGCCTTTTCTGCGACTTCTCCCAGTTATCATGAACAACCCAAGAACACACAACGGTCATGTAATACACCACTGTAAAGCTTATTCATTTCCCTTTCCATTGGTACTGGGTATTGTTGGATACGTTGTGTGAATCAAATTTGAGGGGGAGGGGGGGGGGGGGGTGGGAACGAAGATGCGTGCTATCGTTTTCGAAAAGCGAGTTGTTTACCTTAATATTTATATACATTTACAGGGGTACGTCAGCATAGATTAAAAAATGGTATCAAATATAATTTTTCTTTCGATTTCCCAGCTTGTGCCGAATACCTGTGGTTTCGTTACCCACTAAACGGAGCAAATTGCCAGAGTTATTAGACCACAGACGTCTGGAAACCTGATCTCATAGTAAATCACCCCTACCTCAAAACACATCATTCTTATATATACCCCTCCCGAAATATATAATACACAGTCTGTCACGGTGTTATTTATTTTGGAAGTGTGTGTGTGGGGGGGGGGGGGGGGGGGAGCATATATAACAGGGAGGTGTGACGTTGGGGGTGATGTGATATTAATCAGGTCTCCAGACGTCTGTGGTTAGACTAGGCAGTGGGACCTGGAGGCGGGATGAACGGCATTTCCGAATGACGACATCCCCTTTAATCCGAGGATGATATACAACATTTCTCAATAAAAAAATAAGCGTTCAACTGGCAATGTTGGATTTCAAGGTGTGCAGAGAACGAGCCGGTCCATTGCGAACTCGCCCTAGTGACGCGGCAAAGCATTCATGTTTTACAAGGCGATGTTCCCACTCAACTTGGTGGGACAAAAATATAAAAAGAATACCCAAAAGACGGATGCAGAATGTTAATCTCCCCCCTCCCCCCCCCAAAAAAAAAAACAAAAAAACAAACAAACAAACAAACAAAACAAAAAACAAAAACAAACTGTTCTTGGTAAAAAAAAATAATGCAGTGGAAGACCAGTCGGGTATAGATATCATCTGACTGGTTGGTTGGTTGGGGGGAGGGGTGGGGTGGGGGAGGGGGGGGTGAGGGGGGGGGGGGGGGCTAAGTACAAATTCAATGTAGGCAGAGAGACAACTGTTATAGGCCTACCATCTTGCCTTCAGAGGGTGCAGTTGCGTAGGCCAACCCCACAAATGTTCAGTGTTGCTGTAAGCCTACTATTTGTGGGCCTAGGCCTATTAAAAGCCAATCCCGGTGAACTTGGGTGGGGTGGGAATCTTACGCAGCATCAATTGGGATATGCAAGTGCGATATAGGTATTGCTTCTCGCCGTAGGGGGCTGAACAAAATTTCCTGACAGACCAAAATAATTTCCAGACTGATTTCATATGTGGAACCAAATTTGATAAACAAACCGCTCGTGCACCTACATATCGGTTCCGGGATGTAAGATGGCGCTATGCTGAAATCGTCTATTATGATTGAATAACACGTGGGGTGAGAAATCTGAGTCAAATCCTCTCCAACACAGTATCGTCCAGCATGCGGTTCGATCCATTGTTCAGGTGAACAGAATATTCTTTCACACTGAACCATGCAGGGCCTTTGAAACACTGTGGATGACCAAGGCTGTAATTGTGGATATCCTGGAACCCATCAACGGTACATGGAGAGAAATTCTAAACAGAAACACTAACAGAGTGGAATTTTCACACATATATCGTCTTAACCCATGTGAAAGGAGCATTTCATTGAACTGAGGGTCCTTTGAACGACAACCTACGGTTCATCTGCAGAAATATGTTGTGTTCGGTGTCCCTTTTCCACTGAAGCTGAGAGCATATTTTATGAGTCAAAACCTCACTCCTCAAGTGTTTTAGCAGAGACCCTTCTTTATGTGGCGAGATGGGACCCGATGTGTCTGAATGTAACAGAGATAAGTTAAAAATTATAAATTGGAAGAATTTGGGAGAGTTTTCAGTTTCCCGTTTGAACTCAGCAAAATTAGAAGACACATATACATATATTTTATATTTCGTTAAAAGACGATGCGTATAGCTTGAGGTTTGTTGCTTTGGATCACTGAGAAAAGTAGACCCAGGCTGTTGTAATATAACTGAATATAACACAACACTTAACATGATCAGTTATTGAATTCTCGCGGCAGCAAATAAAATTTGGTAGCAATAACATTTCCTAATCCGAACTAATCCTTTAATTACCCTTCCAAACATGTAAAACAAGAGCCGACAATAGCTACTGATTGTTTCTGAAACAGCCTTTGATCGCAATGAAAACATTGACTACTGACAATAGATAAAGCATAAATTACCCCTATGAAGTTTATTCTTTTCTTTTCTTCAACAAAAACGTCAAAAACCACTAAAATACGAAATAATAATCAGGATTTAAATCAGCCAGCACGCAAACACAACATGGGGAAAGATAGGGAGGCCAAGCTATTGTCAGCAACACTACTGCGACCCTACAGTACGATATGTCCTTTTTAAGGCATGCAACAATACGCTGAACCGAACTGCTCCGCCCCCACACACAACATATACTCAATCAAAACGGAGAAAGCCTGGGGAGGCTAAGCTATTGTCAGCAACACTACTGCGACCCTACAGTACGATATGTCCTTTTTAAGGCATGCTACAACAGATGAACCAAACCACTCTGCCTCCACCTACACTTACAATGGGGAAAGATAGCGAGGCCAAGCTATTGTCAGCAACACTACTGCAACCCTACAGTACGATATGTCATTTTTAAGGCATGCTACAATACGCTGAACCGAACTACTCTGCCCCCACACACAACATAAACTCAGCAATCACGCAAGCAAAACGGAGAAAGCCTGCGGAGGCTAAGCTATTGTCAACAACACTACTGCGACCCTACAGTACGATATGTCCTTTTTAAGGCATGCTACAATAGCTGAACCAAACCACTCTGCCTCCACCTACACTTACAATGGGGAAAGATAGGGAGGCCAAGCTATTGTCAGCAACACTACTGCGACCCTACAGTACGATATGTCCTTTTTAAGGCATGCTACAATACGCAGAACCGAACCACTCTGACCCCTCACACAACATAAACTCAGCAATCACGCAATCATAACAGAGAAAGCCTGGGGAGGCCAAGCAATTGCCAGCAACACTACTGCGACCCTGCAGAACCAATCCACTCGGCAATCTACTAACACTGACAAGGAACACCAACTCAACTGTCACGCTCATCATAACCAGAACACGTACAAGCAAATATACACATGCACACAAACACCGACACATTTCTTTCATCCTTTAAATATTATAATAAAATATTACAATTATCTTTCTATATCTTTTTATCTTTTTATATCTTACACATTCTAATGAAAACTAATTCTGACTTCTTCTTTTAAGCAGATACACAGAAGATGCTTTTGACCAGCACCCCAATAACCGCTATGGACAGTCTAGCCGTTACGAAAACAGTAACCCCCATGGTTCCTGAACATCCTCCACTCCATCCCTAAAAGTGGTCGACCACTTTAAGGGAGGCGAGTGTTGGTCCTGTCTCTGCCCCTTTTTGCAAGCGCAGTACGCATCTTTTGTCCCAACCCAAATAGGACCACAATGCAGGCCTGCCCCCGAACCAGGGAAGTTCGGGTCTTTCTGGTGGTCCCCGAAAGGGGTCGTTGTTGTTTCTTTCAAAGACGTCCTACCAAACAGAGACAGCCTGAGGCAGATTATATTTGCCAGTGATGGCCATCATCCAATATCATCTCCGAAGTGGCAGACTATACTTGCCTGAAAATCCAGATCGACTGCACCCTCGGGGAGAGGTAGTACCTTTGTGAGAGGACCCAACCTCCCACACTAGTCCTCACCCGAGGGTTCAACCGACATCAGTCAACGAGGTCACCACGCCGCAACAGGAGACACCTGCCGAGTACCGGAACCTTTTCCCCCTTCAACACGCCTAGACATGTGACAGTCAATCATATACAGTCACCGAGGGTCGAAAGGGGCTTGCTCCCCAAGACCGTCCCTGCGCGCCTTCGGCGCGTGAAACCATTTCGTTCGTCTATTCTTTTGAGATTTCCAACTTCATAAACTGGTTAAATTGAATTACAATTATGTATATATAATAGTTTGGCAGAGAGACAACTGTTATAGGCCTACCATCTTGCCTTCAGAGGGTGCAGTTGCGTAGGCCAACCCCACAAATGTTCAGTGTTGCTGTAAGCCTACTATTTGTGGGCCTAGGCCTATTAAAATCCAATCCCGGTGAACTTGGGTGGGGTGGGAATCTTACGCAGCATCAATTGGGATATGCAAGTGCGATATAGGTATTGCTTCTCGCCGTAGGGGGCTGAACAAAATTTCCTGACAGACCAAAATAATTTCCAGACTGATTTCATATGTGGAACCAAATTTGATAAACAAACCGCTCGTGCACCTACATATCGGTTCCGGGATGTAAGATGGCGCTATGCTGAAATCGTCTATTATGATTGAATAACACGTGGGGTGAGAAATCTGAGTCAAATCCTCTCCAACACAGTATCGTCCAGCATGCGGTTCGATCCATTGTTCAGGTGAACAGAATATTCTTTCACATTGAACCATGCAGGGCCTTTGAAACACTGTGGATGACCAAGGCTGTAATTGTGGATATCCTGGAACCCATCAACGGTACATGGAGAGAAATTCTAAACAGAAACACTAACAGAGTGGAATTTTCACACATATATCGTCTTAACCCATGTGAAAGGAGCATTTCATTGAACTGAGGGTCCTTTGAACGACAACCTACGGTTCATCTGCAGAAATATGTTGTGTTCGGTGTCCCTTTTCCACTGAAGCTGAGAGCATATTTTATGAGTCAAAACCTCACTCCTCAAGTGTTTTAGCAGAGACCCTTCTTTATGTGGCGAGATGGGACCCGATGTGTCTGAATGTAACAGAGATAAGTTAAAAATTATAAATTGGAAGAATTTGGGAGAGTTTTCAGTTTCCCGTTTGAACTCAGCAAAATTAGAAGACACATATACATATATTTTATATTTCGTTAAAAGACGATGCGTATAGCTTGAGGTTTGTTGCTTTGGATCACTGAGAAAAGTAGACCCAGGCTGTTGTAATATAACTGAATATAACACAACACTTAACATGATCAGTTATTGAATTCTCGCGGCAGCAAATAAAATTTGGTAGCAATAACATTTCCTAATCCGAACTAATCCTTTAATTACCCTTCCAAACATGTAAAACAAGAGCCGACAATAGCTACTGATTGTTTCTGAAACAGCCTTTGATCGCAATGAAAACATTGACTACTGACAATAGATAAAGCATAAATTACCCCTATGAAGTTTATTCTTTTCTTTTCTTCAACAAAAACGTCAAAAACCACTAAAATACGAAATAATAATCAGGATTTAAATCAGCCAGCACGCAAACACAACATGGGGAAAGATAGGGAGGCCAAGCTATTGTCAGCAACACTACTGCGACCCTACAGTACGATATGTCCTTTTTAAGGCATGCAACAATACGCTGAACCGAACTGCTCCGCCCCCACACACAACATATACTCAATCAAAACGGAGAAAGCCTGGGGAGGCTAAGCTATTGTCAGCAACACTACTGCGACCCTACAGTACGATATGTCCTTTTTAAGGCATGCTACAACAGATGAACCAAACCACTCTGCCTCCACCTACACTTACAATGGGGAAAGATAGCGAGGCCAAGCTATTGTCAGCAACACTACTGCAACCCTACAGTACGATATGTCATTTTTAAGGCATGCTACAATACGCTGAACCGAACTACTCTGCCCCCACACACAACATAAACTCAGCAATCACGCAAGCAAAACGGAGAAAGCCTGCGGAGGCTAAGCTATTGTCAACAACACTACTGCGACCCTACAGTACGATATGTCCTTTTTAAGGCATGCTACAATAGCTGAACCAAACCACTCTGCCTCCACCTACACTTACAATGGGGAAAGATAGGGAGGCCAAGCTATTGTCAACAACACTACTGCGACCCTACAGTACGATATGTCCTTTTTAAGGCATGCTACAATACGCAGAACCGAACCACTCTGACCCCTCACACAACATAAACTCAGCAATCACGCAATCATAACAGAGAAAGCCTGGGGAGGCCAAGCAATTGCCAGCAACACTACTGCGACCCTGCAGAACCAATCCACTCGGCAATCTACTAACACTGACAAGGAACACCAACTCAACTGTCACGCTCATCATAACCAGAACACGTACAAGCAAATATACACATGCACACAAACACCGACACATTTCTTTCATCCTTTAAATATTATAATAAAATATTACAATTATCTTTCTATATCTTTTTATCTTTTTATATCTTACACATTCTAATGAAAACTAATTCTGCCTTCTTCTTTTAAGCAGATACACAGAAGATGCTTTTGACCAGCACCCCAATAACCGCTATGGACAGTCTAGACGTTACGAAAACAGTAACCCCCATGGTTCCTGAACATCCTCCACTCCATCCCTAAAAGTGGTCGACCACTTTAAGGGAGGCGAGTGTTGGTCCTGTCTCTGCCCCTTTTTGCAAGCGCAGTACGCATCTTTTGTCCCAACCCAAATAGGACCACAATGCAGGCCTGCCCCCGAACCAGGGAAGTTCGGGTCTTTCTGGTGGTCCCCGAAAGGGGTCGTTGTTGTTTCTTTCAAAGACGTCCTACCAAACAGAGACAGCCTGAGGCAGATTATACTTGCCAGTGATGGCCATCATCCAATATCATCTCCGAAGTGGCAGACTATACTTGCCTGAAAATCCAGATCGACTGCACCCTCGGGGAGAGGTAGTACCTTTGTGAGAGGACCCAACCTCCCACACTAGTCCTCACCCGAGGGTTCAACCGACATCAGTCAATGAGGTCACCACGCCGCAACAGGAGACACCTGCCGAGTACCGGAACCTTTTCCCCCTTCAACACGCCTAGACATGTGACAGTCAATCATATACAGTCACCGAGGGTCGAAAGGGGCTTGCTCCCCAAGACCGTCCCTGCGCGCCTTCGGCGCGTGAAACCATTTCGTTCGTCTATTCTTTTGAGATTTCCAACTTCATAAACTGGTTAAATTGAATTACAATTATGTATATCTATATACTTTTATATTTGCACTGCGACTTGTAAAGAAAATTTTGTTTCTAACATTCGACCTACCATTTAACAATTATTCCAGTACGTATTGAAGCATGCCTTAAAAGGACGTGTCGTACTGTAGGGTTGCAGTGGTTTTGCTGACAATAGCTTAGCCTCCCCAGGCTTTCTCCGTTTTGATTGCTTGATTGCTGAGTTTATGTTGTGTGTGGGGGCAGAGTAGTTCGGTTCAGCGTATTGTAGCATGCCTTAAAAGGGACATATCGTACTGTAGGGACGCAGTAGTGTTGCTGACAATAGCTTGGCCTCCCTATTTTTCCCCATGTTGTGTTTGCGTGCTGGCTGATTTAAATGCTGATTATTATTTCCTATTTTAGTGGTTTTTAGCTTTTCACGTTTTTCGGGTTTTTGTCTACTATCGCAAATTGCCTGTAATTCGGATATTAGCTGGCTATCGGCTAGCCGATCGTGGTTCTTCGCGGCTAGAGATGCAAGGCGGTCTTTTACGGTAGGGATGTCGGCTCTGTCGTGGAGTGTTTTGATGGGTGTGTCTCATGGGGCGCAGAGGGCGACTCTAAGCGCGTGATTTTGGACCTTCTGGAGTTTACCCATATTGGTTTGATTGAGGTCAGTTAGGATGATTGCCCCGTATTCGAGTACTGGGCGCACAAAGACTTTGTATAGTTTGAGTAGTGTGGACTGGTTGGCTCCCCAGGAAGTTCCCTTTAGCATTTTCAATAAGTGAATGCGTTTGGTTACTTTTTTCGCCATATCGTCGGTGTGTTTATTAAAGGACAGTTTTTGGTCAATGGTGATGCCGAGGAATTTCGCCTCTTTGCACTCTGGGAGGGTGTTATCCATTAGTTTTAGGTCAAAGTCACGTTTGCTTATCTTGCCAGTAAAGATGATTCGTTGGGTTTTATTGGCGTTTAGCTTTATTCTCCATTTGGCACACCATTGTTCTAGGTCACCGAGAGCGCGTTGCATGGGTTTTTGGAGTAGATTGGCCGTATTGTTAGAGTCCCAGAGACCCTTATCATCTGCGAATTGGGAGACTTGAACACGATCTTCGGAGAATTTGAGATAGTTTACATAGAAGATGTAAAGGAGGGGGGCTGAGGACGGATCCTTGGGGGTGCCTGCTTCAAGGGGGATACTGTCGGATATTTCATTGTTTACTCTGACTTTAATTTCGCGATCGTTTAGGAAAGAGGATAGTAACCTGAGCAATTTCATGGGGAGTTTCATTTTGGATAGTTTGTAGCGCATTCCTATGTGCCAAACGGAGTCAAATGCTTTTTCAACGTTTAACAGGTGCCGCGCCTATTTGCTGATTGTTGATCGCGGTTTTCATTTCAGTGACTAGTCGGTAGACATGCTCGATGCTTTCCTTACGGTTTCTATAGGCTCTTTGCCACTTGTTGAAAAAATCGTTGTCTTCAAGGTGCCCCCTGAACCGATTGGTAAGGATTCGTTCGAATGTCTTACCAATGTAGCTGAGGAGGCTGATTGGACGGTATCTGGCTGGATCGGAAGGGTCCTTGTCAGGTTTTGATTTCATGACCCCAATGGCTTTTTTCCAACATTTGGGAAAGTAGCCATGGGTGAGGCATGCGTTGAACAGTTTGTTTAGTTTTTCGATTAGGGAATTTGGGTTTTGTTTTAGAATTTTGTAGCTCACGTCGTCTTCGCCGGGTGAGGAGGAATTTTTGCATTTTTTATGACGTTGATGATTTCGTCATTGGTGATGGGGGTGACGAGGTCATCGTCATCCCCGTCTTCTGGCTCGTTATCGAATTTGGGGTCACGGCAGATATCAGGGTGTTCATTGATGAAGTCATCAATCGCGTTTATGACAGCGTCATCATTGCCCGCACCTTGATACGGGTGATGCGTTTTTCTTAGGAGGTCGGCAAAGGTGTCTGCCTTGTCTTTGTCGGTGAGCGTGAAGGAACCGTCTTCCCCTATAAGAGGTTTGGCTGCGGCTTTGCCTCCCTTGTTTTTTTTGCCCAGTTAGGGTTTTGAAAGTGTCCCAGAATTTTTTGGCGTCCTGCACCCCGTTTAGATTGGCTGTTACCTTTTCCCAGTTGGCTTGTTTTTCAGCTTTGAGGGCTTCCTTGACTTCGCCATGAAGGCGGTTGTATGTTTTTTTGAGGTTAGCTTTCTTACCGGGGTCAGTTTCGGTTTTAAGAGCGCGAAGAGCTTTCCGTTTAGTTTTGATCATTGAGAGTGTGTCGCCCGAGATAGTATTTCTCCAGGGGCGCACTTCTTCTTTTGGGCATATTTCATTTAGGGTTGAGTTAATGATTTTCTCTATGCCCTCGCATTGGGTTTCGAGTTCCGCTACATTGGATGTGGGGGGGGGGGGGGGGGGGATGTTTGTGAGTTTGACATCGATGGAGTGAGGCATTGACCGGGAGGTGATAGCTGCCTAAGTCATCATCGCCGACCCAGTGGTCATCGATGTGGTTTATCAGGGAGTCACTGGCGATAATTAGATCGAGAATTTCAGATGAAAATAGTGGGTTGTTACTGATATAGTTTGCTGAGTTGTCGCTCATAACCACATGAAGGTTATGTTTTTTTGTGATTTCGAGGAGGGCTTCACCGTTGGGGCTGGTTTTGTTGCAGCCAAAGTACAGGTGTTTGGCATTGAAGTCGCCGAGGAAAATGCAGTGTTTGTATTTCCTCGAAAAGAAATTAAAGACATTGTCAGAAAAATTTTTACTTGGGTCGTTATAATAACAAACAATCGCTATGTTTTTATTGTCGACGGTGATTTCAGTAGCAATCACCTCTGCATCGAGGTGATTGGTTTTGTGGTTTTAGTTTTGATATTCTGCTTTATTAGAAGAGCAACGCCACATCCTTTGGTGATTAGTCGGTCTCTTCTAATAGTGCTGAACCCACTTATTGAGAAATTTTTGCTGGGTTGAAGCCAACTTTCGCAGATACAGATAATGTCTGTATCTTCGAAGTATCGGCTCATCTGAAGTTTTTTTGTTATTAACGCTTCTAGCGTTCCACACGACTATTTGTAACTTATTCATGATGGGGTTGAAATTTAGTTTCGGTGTTTGGTTAGAGGTGTTTGGCGGCTTTATTGGGTGTTGATTGCGGCTTTAATTAGGGAATCAGATATTTGTGTTTTGAAAAGCCGGGACGCTGACCGGCTAACATCTTGCCAGATGTCAGACAGACTGGTACTCACCTGTTTGTTTAACACGGAGAACAATGCTCCTGCAGCTAGTGAGCAGATTGTGTGGGGGAAGGAGGCACTATCGGGATTTTTTAGATTTAAGTTTTTTAACTCAATATTTTCTTTTACTTTTTTAAAGTGGGGACACCCGCGATAGTTGCTGACATGGTTCCCTTTGCAGTTTGGGCATGAGGGAGAGTCTGATCTGCATGCTTGTGTGAGGTGATTACCTCCGCATCTCATGCAGGTCAGATTCCCCCTGCATTTAGCGGCTAAGTGCCCAAATGTTTGGCATTTGTGGCACTGAATTGGTGGAGGGATAGTTCTGTACTCCTCCACCACGTGCTTTCTGCCATTGATGGTTACTCCGTTAGCGGTTAATTTTTGTTTTATCGCGTTGCTGGGGCAGTTTACCTTTAGTCTCCACGTGTATTTGCCCGTGGCTCTTGAGGTAAACCGCTCCCACTCGCACTCAGGCAACCCCCTAGAGATGGCTTCCTTGAGAGTATCTGGGCGAACCATAGTGACGACAATCGTAAACGGTATTGCCTTTTTTACAGGAGGGGGGGGGGGGGGTGGGGTGTCGCTTTCCCTTGTCCATTGGTTTTGGTTAGCGCACGATCTGCTATCCCTTTGACTGCAGCAGAGAAATCTAACTCCATTAGCGGGGTTGGTAGTGGTGTTTCTCTGGGATTCGACGCAGTAGGCTGGCTTGGTACCTTAACTGCTGTGTTTGAGGCGCTATTGATGTTAGTATTAGTATGGCCTGAAACTGAGGCAGAGCCAGAAGAGCACGGGCGAGGAGTGAAGCTCCTACACCTCTTGACTTTTCGTTCAATCATGGTGTTGAAGCCCTCCTCGTTCGTGATCTCCTGCAGCTCTGGGTCTGAGTCTGTGTTGTCCCTTTTTTGTTTTCTTTTTTGGGGAGTTTTACTATGGGTGAAAATTCTACTTACAGTGCCCTTGTTGGAGGAGGGTCTCCTATCTGATAGGCTGTTCTCATTATGACCGTCAAGGCTGTTGCCAGAGCTGAATAGCTCCGACAGTGGCTTGTCGGGATTGAAGCTCCTGGTATTGATGGGGTCCTTCGAATCCTTTGGAGGAAGGTTTCTTTTAGTTGTTTTCTCCCCAGCAGCCCTAGCTACCTCTGCATAAGATCTTGGGCTTCTGTCGTCTTCAGATGCGGAGATTGCTGAGGTTGCTGAGTTGCTGGATTCTTCAGCTGTATAGCTTTGCTCTATGGTATCTATCGTGTCCTGGCCATTTGTATTCAATACTACGGTGTTATTATCCTTATATGAGAGTGGGGAGTGGAGTGGGTGAACATCCACCACAACCTGGATCTCCCAGGGGTTAGTGGAATGACTTCCGAGGCAGTATCAGGCATGCTGCTCTGCACATCAGTCCTGGCTGCTGTGGCTGAGGTTAGAGTGAGCCTAGCTATCTCAGCATCCTTAGCTTTAATGTCTTCCCTAAGACCTGCCAACTGTGCAATTAGGGAGCTAACAGTATTGTTAAGACTGGCAATCTGTGCCTCTAGACCAGAGCCCTCCCTAGCTTGTCCACTCATCTTACCAGTGGAAGCTCTCCTTGCTGCTCTCTCTCTTTCTCTTCTGAATTTTCTGTCATCTTTCCTCTCTTCTCTCTTTCTGTCCTTGATGGTAGCAGCTGTAGCCGTCACTGGATTTTTGTAGATGTTAGAAATTTTTCCTTTTTTTTCAAAGTATTAAGTTTATTATAGACAAAGCGTTTTGTGTTTTACTTTTTTTAAGCCGAAATATGATAAAAATCACTTTCTCGGGATATGTCTTGTCTTAATAACTAATACGATGTATGTGATGAAAAACGGACCAAGGAAAAAAATGAAGAAGGCATCGATCCTGTCTACCGATTAGTCACTCAAATGAAAACCGCGATCAACAATCAGCAAATAGGCGTGGCAGTCCTGTTAGACGTCGAAAATGCATTTGGCTCTGTTTGGCACAATGGAATGCGCTACAAATTATCAAAACTGAGACTCCCCATGAAATTACTCAGATTACTATCCTCTTTCCTAAAGGATCGCGAAATCAAAGTCAGAGTAAACAATGAAATATCTGACAGTGTCCCCCTTGAAGCAGGCACCCCAAAGGATCCATCCTCAGCCCCCCTCCTTTACATCTTCTACGTAAATGATCTTAATTTCTCCGAGGATCGTGTTCAAGTCTCCCAATTCGTGGAAGATAAGGGCATCTGGGATTCTAACAATGCGGCCAATCTGGTCCAAAATCCCCTGCAACGCGCTCTCGATGGCCTAGAACAATGGTGTGCCAAATGGAGAATTAAGCTGAACGCCAATAAAACCCAACGAATCACCTTTACTCGCAAGACAAACAAATGTGATTTTGATCAAAAACCAATGGATAACACCCTCCCAGAATGCAAAGAGGCGAAATTCCTGGGCATCACCATTGATCAAAAACTGTCCTTTAACAAACACGCCGACGGCATGGCGAAAAAAAGGAACCAAACGCATTAACTTACTGAAAATGTTAAAGGGAACTTCATGGGGAGCAAACCAGTCCACCCTACTCAAACTATACAAAGCCTTTGTACTCGAATACGGGGCAATCATCCTAACTGACCTCAACCAAACTAATATGGGAAAACTCCAGAAGGTCCAAAATCACGCGCTTAGAGTCGCCCTCCGCGACACATGGGACACACCCATCAAATCACTCCACGACAGGGCCGATATCCCCACCATCAAAGACCGCCTAGCCACCCTGACCGCGAAAAATCATGACCGGCTAGCCGACAGCTAACTAATTTCCGAACTTGGAGCCATTTGCGAAAGCCGACAAAAGCCCGAAAATTCCAATCAAAACTAAGACCGCTCGAAAAAACTAGGGAACGAGAAGGCGAACTAACAGGCAGATTAACAGCTTAACTGTGGCCTCCTACCAGAAAGGGCTGCCTTCACCGACTCAACTAAAATTACATCACGATTAAATATTGTAAAAAACTAAACACGCTTAATAATAAATAGGGAACGAGAAGGTGAGTTAACATGCAGATTAACAGCTTAACTGTGGCCTTCTACCAGAAAGGCTGCCTTCACCGACTCAACCAAATGTAGATCACGTTCTAACACTTTTTAAAACTAAAAACTGCCCGAGAAAAACTAGGGAACGAGAAGGTGAGCTAACAGGCAGATTAACAGCTTAACTGTGGCCTTCTGCCAGAAAGGGCTGCCTTCACCGACTCTATTAAAATTACATCACGTTTAAAAACTAAACATGCTCGAGAATAAATAGGGAACGAGAAGGTGAGCCAAGAGGCAGATTAACAGCTTAACTGTGGCCTTCTACCAGAAAGGGCTGCCTTCACCGACTCAACTAAAATTAGATCACGTTTAAACACTGTATAATAAGGTTTATGTGTAAACATGTTATCTCTGAACAAAAACGCCCGCGATCCCCGACACCACCAAATACCCTTAAATTAACCTAAATGAGATCGCAAGTAGTTGGGGGAGGCATTATAGACCAAAAATCTGCTTACTTATAGGCCAAAACTTATAGACCAAAACTTATAGACCAAAATGTCTGTAACTTATAGACCAAACATGTATGCACTGGTGGCACAGTGCATACATGTTTGGTCTATAAGTTACAGACATTTTGGTCTATAAGTTTTGGTCTATAAGTTTTGGCCTATAAGTAAGCAGATTTTTGGTCTATAATGCCTCCGCATCGTGCATTATGACCAGCTCTTATAGTACATTTTTGCTTATAAGTTTATCACTGGAGGATAAGGGAACTGTTTTTGTCTTTTTTATATAACAAAGACTTGGTTGTGTACATGAGAAGATCTCTTTCTAATAGTGTGGGTAGCCCTGAGAAGGACTGTTTTTGTTTTGATGTAGTGCAAGTCACTCAGCAGTTAGCAATATTTTTCATGTATCGCCCATGACCATCGAATCGTACCCGTTTCTTCTTTTTAGGTTTAACAATATCATCAGATTCTTCCTCACTCTGATTGTCTGGAATAGGTTGTTGAATTACTTTATCTGTTTGTGTGGATGTAGTCACTAACTGTTTTCGTGCTTGACGTCCCCTTTTTCTCATAGGTTGAGGTATCGGTTCTGCCAACTCATATGGTACTGTTAAAGGAAGAGACGACACTTTGAATTCTATAGGAACTGTAATCTTATCAGCTGAGAGAACAATCTTTTGGTGAGATGATTTCATGTCTTGTAGTGTCTCCAGGATTTTCTGTAATAATGTTTCATTTTTTTCATCTTGTGAAAAAGTATTATTCACCCTCTCACTTAGTATGGTATCCTTTTGGTTTGGTATTCTCTGCTGTGTCATCAATGAGTTGTCAATACGAATTAAATCGTTAAAATCAGCTAATATATTGTATTCGTCCATGACTGAATGCAGAACAGGCGATTGCTTTTTATCAAATGAATTGTCTGGAATGTGTGTTAGATTTTATAGATAATACGAGGATCGGAAATGCACTGGAGAACGCTCACGCGACAATTTTTGATCGAGTGTGGGAAACGATTGTTGATAACAGACGTTTACTATCACAGCCGTCCGATGTCAACAATCGTTTCCCGCACTCGATCGAA
Organism: Pictodentalium vernedei; assembly: GCA_031216915.1. Taxonomy (NCBI): domain Eukaryota; kingdom Metazoa; phylum Mollusca; class Scaphopoda; order Dentaliida; family Dentaliidae; genus Pictodentalium; species Pictodentalium vernedei. The sequence goes on along the minus strand of CM062289.1, from coordinate 223,120,603 downwards.
ATTGTCGCGTGAGCGTTCTCCAGTGCATTTCCGATCCTCGCATTGTCTATAAAAAGAAGGTGAGTTGAGGATTTGGATACATTTCATCATCTGACTAAGAAAATCATCTTTTGACAGAGAGGAAAAAGACATGGAGCCAACAAAGATCAATTACAGTTCCGTAGAGAGTTATGAGAGAACCAAGAAACAGAGAGCCGATGAAGAATTCGCCTTGGCTTTGAGAAAGTGGTGGTCGGCAACACTTTCGATGGAAGAACAACTTAAGAAGATTGAAGACCACCCTTTCGTCAAAGCCGCCACACGTCCGTTCGGGGAGATCCAGTACAAGAATCGACCTAAACACTGGTTTGATCTCCCCGTACATTTGCAGGAGGAAGCTCTTGTAGGACGAAGTTATCCCTGGGAACAAGATTGCTTTACAGATGAAGAGATGCTAGCAACAACTGTAGACGTGTGGGAAGGTGAATTCTTCACCGAAGCAGAGATGGCTTTACCAAACAGCTCTCTACGGAACTGAAGATTTTTAAAAACAGCCCTTTTCAGGGCTACCCACACTATTAGAAAGAGTTATATCTTCTCGTGTACACAATCAAGTCTTTGTTATGAAAAGACAAAAAACAGTTCCCTCCCTAGAGTGTGACCCAATGTCTATATTAATTTAAAATCATTTTTATTAGGGGTTATCCATATGGTTTTGGGGTTGTCATCTCTCCACCCTGTGCATATAACTTCTATAAATGGGGAAATGGCATTTTGTGTATCTTCTTGTGTTTTGTTGTAAGCATAAGGAAATTATGCTTACAACAAAACACAAGAACACATGCACAAAATAAAAAACTTAGGGATTCGCGTTGTGGTCGAACTCTCTGTGATAGTTGTTTTTTCTATAGTAAGAATAGTATTCATTGTATGTTTAGCAATCAAATTTTTCTCTACAGTATAAACTGTATATCAGGTTACACTATAAAAGTTTTTGATAAGTATGCATACAATATTAAAAACCTAATACTCACAGTGAAAAAGAGAAGTGACTCTTAACTCTTTTTTACTGTTGGGAAATAATAGGGACACGGTGATAAAAAAGGGATTATAGGACTAACCTAACAAAATTGACTAAACTATCACAGAGGTTTTAACAAAAAACAAAACTGTATTTAAAGTTGAATCATTATATTGAAAATGAACTCTGAACATATATACACCGAGATCTGAGTTTGCCTATCCACGAGAAAACCTATTTACATCAAGATTCTTTTTTATGCTAGCTTTTTTATTTGACACCCAAGATTTTTTTCAATTGAAAAAATCTTAGGAGTCAGATAAAAAAACTGATATCACTCAAGTGATCTGATTTTGAAACAAATATAAAAAGTAACTAAAAAACCCTATCTCTCTGTTACACAAATGTCTGGCGAAAATTATATAATAGATGATTGACTTTAATAAAAAAAACTTAACAAACTAAAAGATGTAAAAAATTACCTCTGTGGGATTGTTTTGACACCCGATATTTATTACAGTTATTTCAAATAATGTCTATAAGTTTGCTCAAACCATCGTCGAACATCTCTATCATTCTCTTGAAAATTTCTTGGATCAAATTTGATAGTAAGAACTGTCTCTAAATCATATCCTCTTGCAAGATGATCTAAAGCAAATATACAGTACATTCCACACACAACAGTAAATTCACTTTGTAGTCTCATTGTATTTATTGTCCAGGAATCTGTATTTTTCACTATGAAATTGTATATGTCTCTATCTATTGGTGGTAAACCATATGAATCAAAGTAGATAGCAGAATGATTGTCTTTAAAATATATTGCTATCCAATGTTCTTCTGGTTCTTTTGATGAATCTGTGTTCACAATATATGCTTGTCTGTGTTTAGATTTTTGTTTTGGTAACAAGTCTTTTGAACACACTTTTCCATTTAAGGATGATAACCTTTGAGAACTGTCAAGTATAGTTTGTAATTGTATGGTTTCCATCTTCTTAGCCTTGAAAAAGGCTGACACGGAGTCATTAATCAAGATATGCTGTATAATATGACCAGTCTCTTTTAACTAAATCTGCCCACTTTTGAATGTCTTTTTGGCAGTCTATTTCAAAGTCTATATGAGCACAATATTCTAATAAGTTTATTTTTCTTGCTCTCTTGTATAGATTATATAGTATAGTCACTGGACACACTTTCTGTAAACACTCTGCAATGTTCATATCTATTAATGTTGTTGTGTTGGTTCGATTTTCTTCTTCACAGATATTTTTCATTTTCTGTTGAATGGATTTTGTCAGTTCTATCACTACACATTCTTGAAATAATGTTTGTATTTTTTCTTTACACATCTTGCAATGTTCACACTGACTCATCTTGTTTAATAGTCAAATATCACTTCTCTGAATTTGTTGATTTCTATCTCACTATCAAATTCTGCATAGACAACAACGTTGATCACCTCTGGAAGAGCTTGAGCAAACTGAAGTTCAAACCTAAGATTGCCAGACTTTATTGGGTGAGCCAAGGGCCCACTACTACTCTGATCAGGTGTCAAATCAATACCCCAAAGGGTATACCCTTTTGCATAATCCTGCAAAGATAAATTAAATGATTGATTTTGTCCAAAATAGCCCATAGCTTCATACAATGATAAATATGAATTTAGATAAAGTCCACCTTCAAAATTCGGTTCAAAGGGACGTGCTTTAATGGAATGTCCATCTATTGTGATTTCCAACTTATTCAAATCGAAATGTTGAAAATTAAATGGATTAGTGCCAATATCTCCATTTATATCTCTATTACTAACTAAACCAAGAATAATTCGTTTTGGCATCTGTTTATGAAACAGATAGTCTTCTATTTTTGAACGAAGACCACTTCCAATAGTAAAAGTTTTAATTTCACTACGTCTTATGGGCATTTTATAATTTGTTCGATCTATTTGTGCATTAAGATCATTCGCAAATTTTGGAAATAAATCCAATGCCGGTATTCTGAATATGGCTTTTTGAATTTCTATTTTTCCATGTTCACTACCAATCAAACAAAATTTAGTTGGAGCACGATGCAATTTAATTCTCATCTCAACTCCATTTGGTAAATACTTATCTTGCACAAACAGATCTAAATGCAGTTTTCCTCTTAGTTGTACATTTTTGCTACCACCAATTAATTTAGCTCGTTCAGTCAAACCTTTGTTCGACGAAGCTTTACTTGTTTCTGTGTGGTGTCCAGGAGTATCTGAATACCACATCTCACTAGCAGCTAGATGTGTTTTTTTCACATCTTTTGAATAACTAAGAAAATTCTCAAAATATGCTCTATAAGGATAAAGATCTGTATTGGTGGTGATAAGATTGCCATTCAGTGTAACATCAATTTTACTGAACATGCTATGAAAAAAATTATTGATAGGAGCAATTTGTGTATCTCCACCCAAAACACTCCCATCTTGTTTTGTAATTTTAAATTGAACATCAAGTGTAGATGCTGCAAGATCTAACCACTTGGCTGTTTGTCTTGGAATTAAAAATTCTATTGGTGAAGAATTATTTAAAGATGCAATAGGAAATTGTTCAATTTCACCAATATTTTCTATACCACTTGATGTTGGTGATACATTATCTGGATCAAAACTACTACCAAAATGTTCGCAAGATCCATGTAACATCATGATTTTTTTCAATCAAATATATCAAGTGGTCTTGATTTTCGTTTTGAAAAAGCTTGTCTTTGATGTGTCTTGCCTCTACGAGAACGAACCACAGACTGACATTTTCGTTCTTGTTTTTGTCTTTTTATACCTAAAGCAGATTCACCAACTGATTTCAAAAGGTCTTTTCCATGAGTTAATAAAATGTCTTTAGGTGCTTTACGTTTTTTTATCAATTCATTTGCTATTTCTAAACTATGTCTTAATCCATCTCTCTTTAATGTTTGAAATGCATTTTTTGCAATTGGTTTTATAAATGGTGCAGCTGTTCTTATTGCTGTGCGAAAAATAGACCCTAATCCATATCCATATTGCCGTGGTACACCTTGATACACCGGCATCATTTTTACAAATTTAATTTATGTCTCTGTCTAAAATGCAACTTGACAACTGTCTTGCCACTTGCAAACTGAATGGGTTTACCAGTGTTCCCATTTATATTTATACTAATCTGATCAAAATAAGATTTTGATACTGGTACATAATGTACATTATCAAATTCTATATGAGTATGTAGAGACTCTTCATGTGATTCAAATGGAATCACACGTAAAATAGGTGCTTCAATATCACCTAAAAATGTATAATCTGCTATGTCAGAATAAATAAAGATTTGATTGAAATCCACATTTAAGTCCACATTATATTTAAATGCACCTTTTGATGTGTTAGGAAAAATGACAGGAAAAATATTGTCTTTACATCCCAATTTTTGTAATAAACTTTTTGACATTTCAATACCCACTTTCCCAATACTATTTCCTACTATTTTTACACACCCTTGGAGACTTGAAAATCCAACATGAAATAATACATCAAATGATTTAAATATGTCTCCAAGTTTTTCTTGAATTTCTATTTGCATTGCATCTATGACATGAGCGCCATTTGAATATGCACCTGATAAAATATTTAATTCAACAACAGCAACACCTTTGTGTAATGTATGTTTCAAATTCGTTTTATTAATACGATTTGATATTTTGCTATCTGTCACAATGATTTTAAAAACAGATTCTTCATCTGTAATATTTTTTGCTTCCGAAGGTAAAATTACTTCAACTAATCCCACTTCCCAATGTTCTTTATCAACATGAATGGGTTTAGATAATTGTGTTTGAAAACAACACTGGTTATTATTTGGAAACATATCCATAGAACTATCACTCAGAAGTGTTACGTAAAATGAATTCATTTTTCTTATCTTGTGGTTGTTTCAAATATTTTAAACCTGGACTTGGAAGAATATATCCTAATGAACTACTTAATAACACTAACTACAATTCTTTATCAGGGCTTTGTAAACTCAAATGTGCAATGGCAGTAACTATAATACCATAAATGATAATAATCTGTGTGAAATAAGTGACTTGATTTTTTGCAACACGATTTCCACAAATTTTAAATTGTTGACTTTGTTGACTTTGTACATCAACACTTGTGGTATCACTAGGTAATGAAGTTTCATTTGATGACATGTTCTTTTTATATCAAATCTGATTCTGCTATCCAACTATCAAATTTCTTTGGATAACCTTCCCAATGTACTTTAAGTTCTTTAATAATTTTCTTTCCCACACGTCTTGACCGTCTATTAAGAAATGATTCAATTATATATTTTTTATCATCTTTTATACTTTGAATTTCTTGTGGTTACAATGTCCCTTGTATATTTTCGCCACCCATATCTTCAAGTTTATAAGTGGGTGGTATTGTATGTTTTACATGAGTAATTTTAAATAACTCTTTTGTCCAATTTGGTAAATACCCTTTTTCAAATGTACGTTTGGTTTTATTAATACGTACTATATCACCAACTTTAAATTGTATTTTTTTCTTTTTAGATTTTTTTTTACCATACAAATGTTGAGATACTTCTACTTCATTTTCTGATGATACTGAAGCAGGAGTTCTCTGAACACTTCGATGAAAACTATGATTATATCCATCAACTAAATTTTCCAACACATCAATGTATCTTAATGTACGTTTGTGTGTAAAATATTTCCACATTCGTGTTTTCAATGTGCGTTGAAAACGTTCAACAATACTAGCTTTGGTTTCAGGATTTTCTGTTGTGAAGAAATGAATGTTTTGTTTCTTTAAAAATTTTTGTACATCTTTATTTTTAAATTCAGAACCTTTATCAGATTGTAATGATAATGGTTTACGTCCAAAAGTTTTCAAAATACTCTGAAAAGATTTTGTTAAGGTCTCTCCTGATTTATTGTGAATGGGTATTACCCATGCATATTTGGAAAATACATCAATAACACAAACTAAATAACGAAATTGGTCATTGTAAGATTGTAAACTTTGTAAGTCTGCTAAATCAATCTGCCATTGATGATCAATACCACCCACTTCAGTCTTACGTCTTGAAAACTTTTTACGGATGGGTTTATGTAAAGTATAAGTTCTTTCTCCTTTCAACCATTTTTTCACTTGATCAATTGTGATGGAATTATCTTTACTATGAGCTGCTTTGTACAATTTTTGTATACCACCATAACCAGCAGGATGTTTTGTATTGTAATATATTTCAGTTAATAAATCATTCAATAAGCCTCCCATTTTTCAGATAATCTATGTTTTGTCAATTTACGCTTTAGTGCTGACTTTGGTGTGTCTTCACTCCACTGCACTCTATGACCTCGACAAACTTTACATTTTGGAGGGGGTGATTGAGGAGTTTCAGACCAACTATCTTCTGGAGAACTTTGATATTTACTGGGTTTGGGTATAGGTTGTCTATTCATCCATAACCAACGTTCACGATTTCCAACAAAATCTTGAGGGATATTTATATCTTTTAATCCACGACTAAACATTTCCCATCCACTCGGTTTAAAACCTTTTCGGTGTCTAAGAACATCATTGACTAAATCTATGATATTTGAACCTTTTATGACTTCTCCATCGTAACTTAATACACCCTGATCATCCCAACTCATGTGTGGATGAGATGATAAAGCAGATAATAATGAAGTTGCTTTACGTCTCATTGTAACAGGGACACTTTCTATAATACGATCTCGTAAAAATAATGATTTTTCTCCTGACTCAGGCAATGGAACCAATGTTGGTTGTAATGCCTTCTTATGTGACATTTGAAATTTTTGTAAAGTTTCCCCATACTTTTGTTCTTTCTCACTTTCGGACAACTCTGAATTTTCTAACACAGATGATAAATTATTTTGAAGTTGTGCAGTATTTGTAACTTGTGGGTTAGGGGGTAATCTTGGTCTTTGAGCTTTTTCATTTCTAAAACGTTGCATATCTTCTAACATTTGATAAGGTACAATAGCCATCTTTTTCATATTTTACTGACTAATTTATTTGCAAGATTTGTTGCAACTCCTATAGCAGGTCCAAGTAAACCAAGTAATGGTAAAAAAACACCTTTTTGATTTAAAATTTGTTTTTTCTTTTAAAGAGTTATTGATTTACTAGCGAGTGCTCGTAGTTGTTGACGCTTTGGATGTAATTTTTGTTTCTGACTTTTTGTTAGATGTATGTTGCCTTTTAAAAGATTATGACAGCATTCTGACACACAATTAATTAATTCTTTAGGTGCATTTTTCATAATTTGTTTTTGAAATGCTGGAGGAGTTTGACTTAAACCTATTAACATACCACCATATTTTTTAACTAAAGGAATTTTTTGTTTCTTATTTTGTCTCACCATCTTGCTCTTATAGAATCTAATGATTAAATGAAACAAATATAAAAATGTAATGCTATTTATACATGTGCAAACTTATTTATTTCACTTAAAGTAGGACCTTATCCCTTTAACAGGTTTAGGTGTATTTAAAGCTGTAAAACATGCCATTGTGGGAATCTTTTCTTTTAATGGTACATGTTGTGTATTTTGTACAGAATACATTGGTTCATGATTTTTAACACCATCTTTTGTTATTGACACTACACGTGTTAACTTAAGTGGTGATACTTTTCTTTGTCTTTGAAGATTTTTCACAAGTAATGCTTTTGTTTTTGTAGATGGAGATCTATGAGGTGCAATTTCAAAATTTGTGTACATATATTTTGGTCCTACCTTTCGTTGATTTTTTATCTCTCTAGAACTTGATGAATTATTTAATCTTTTCTTAGGGGATTTTCGTTTCCTTCTAGGTGACTTTTGTTTCTTACTCTTTGTTTTTTTGAATGGTGAATAGAATGATCTACTTGTCTTATGACCATCCCATCGAATTAAATTACGAATGATAACACCACCAAAAAATCCACCACCTCCTGGTTTTAAAATAATGTTTCGTTTTGTTGCAAGATCAACTCTAGGGTTTGCAAGTTGTTCAAGATCTTGTTTATGTTTATCCATATAGGTTAAAGTTTGTTTTGGCAATTTAATTTTCTTATTAAGTATGATTCTACTTGCTAATGTAAACCATTTTAAAATTTTCTTAAAACCTTTCTTAAGTAATTTTTGTCTTGCAAATGGACTTGTTTCTTGACCAAGTTGTTCCAAAGATTGTATGAATGATACCATGATGATGTGTAGTCGTTGACAAACTTTGACTAACTAACACCAACTCATTAGAACATGGGGAATTTATAGTTTTGTATAAATGATAGGGCCACGTTCATTTTGTGTTACCCAAGGATGAAAAATATCAGTTCTTAATCTCAAAGACTCAGGAGTTCTAGGATGAAAATCAATTAATAAATAACCATGATCAATACTTGTTGCATCTTGATAACATGCATTTAAATGTGGTAATTGAACTTGATTTGACAATACTTTAATTTGTCCTTTATCTCTGGTATTTTGAAATAAAATCATATAATGTGCATTTAAACTTATGGTACGACTAGATTTAGATTGTTGAAACATATTTTGTGTAATGTAAATGACACTTGCATTTCTATGATGTCCTTTTCATGTGAACCATAATTTAATTTTTTCTTCATCTTTATCTCCTAACATATCATCAAAAACTACAAGATGGGGAATAGTGACATCGCTGACAATTTCATATTCATCATCAGGGATACCTTCTATGAATTTAATATCTTCACTTTCTTTAAGTAAAGTATATGTATTTTGCCATTCTTTATAACACCAAATGATTTTTTTGTGGGGGAATTTGAAATAAGTCATGTTTCATATCAATAAGCTTTTTGACAAATTCTGTTTTTCCTGAACCACTAGGTCCCGAAATAAAGATATTACAAGGGTGTTGAAACAATAAACATTCACTCGATGCCATAATTGTATTTGTGTGAATAAGAGTTGTCAAATCACTCACTTATATACTTTCTGTTTCCATACCTTCTTCATGTCTTTTAGTAGGTATTCGTTTTAAGGGTGCTTTTAACTCAAATAAAGTTTCTGAAGAATCTATTCTTCTATCTATTTGTGGTACACATTGTCTATACAAGTAATTAATGATTTCTTTATCATAAATTATATTACCCCACACAACTCTTGTCCAAATATTTTCTATATTATCTTTGTAAAAAGCATTCATGATTTGTAATGCATTACAAAATTCCCCATACATTTCATCTTTTCCCAATTGATTATGAATAAACTCTTTTGTTATTGTTAGATAACCAGGAGTGATCAATTGAAATGCATATAATAATGCCTTACGTGTAATCTTGTTGTCTAAGATACGTCTTACTGGTTCCATGGTTGAAATCAAAGTGATGATTCTTTTGTCTGTTCTGATGTATTTTGTGCATCAGGTACTATATTACAGCATGCACTTTGTACATCAGGACGGTCAGGAAAATCATTTCCTGCATTATCTGAAAACATTTTATCTAACTTAGTTTTGAATTGTCCTGCAGCTTGTCTTGCAATTATGGTACTAAATGATGTACTTTGATCATTTAGCACCATGAGTGCAAATAAAGACTTAGAATCTGGAAAATCATCTAAACACTTGTCATATTTTTTCATTGTTGAAAATATTTGCTTTAAAGTGAATCCATAATCCATCACTGATAATATTTTATCTGGGGGTGTTTGCATACTTGTTGGTGGATTGTATAATTGACAATTTCTTATCAGTTGAATATAAGAACAATTTGGTGACCACTTAACATGTTCTTGCAAAGGAATATCTTTTTCTTCCCAATTCATTAAACCTTGTCCACATACAAAACATTTTACTTTACCATCTCCCACATAGAAAAATCCAGCTTTAGCTAATTCTTCTTTCTTGGATTTTAAAATAGGATTTGTAGTCATACTAAAACTTGAAAGTCTTCTTAACTCTGACAAGTATATAGGATAAGTAGGATTGAGTGGTAGAGACATCTTGCCTGCTCAGTGTTCAAAGTTGAAATGAGAAATCTGAAGGGTTCTTTTATACCTTAACCCCAGAAGGTCTTGTGTCATATTTATCCACTACAAAACAGTTTGTGTACACAGATCTGACTGTTTTGGTTTGTAATTCAATTGTGACATGTCTGTTCTTGTTCAAACTTGAAATGAGAATTCTGAAGAGTAATTTTTATACCTTAAACCCATAAGGTCTTGTATCATATTTATCCACTACAAAACGTTTTGTGTACACAGATCTGAATGTTTTGGTTTGTTTTTCACTTGTAACTTGTCTGTTCTTGTTGCGTTTAATTCTATGTGTGTATTCAATGTTCATTTTATAATTGTGTCTGTCTTGTACACATTCCACCATGGATTCAAAATTGACTTTTTGTGATGTATTGTAATCTAATGTGATTCCTTTAACTTTACATGAAGTGTGTATTTGACCATCTTTAATGTATTTGTAACCATAATTTTTTGGACCTAAACCTACATATTCAATAATTTTTGCATCTGGATGCTCATCTGTCCATTGACCTAACCTACTGTTTATAATTTGTGGATTCCAAAGTGTGGGGTTATGGATGTAAATACAACTGTCTGTGTCAAAATATAATACTCGTCTACCCAAACGTCCTATTACCTTATATAATTCCATTCGTGCATAAGCTGTGACAAAAAATGCAACTGCAACATTAGCTGATTTGTGAGGTTCATAAACATCTGTAGATTTTGTGTAATTGACTAAAATACATTTATCATGATCAAACAATTCAACATTTTTAATAATGATGTCTTTATCTTGTATCAGGTCAAAATATTTGGATGGGTCTTGTATGTATTCTATTTTTGTTTTTAAATTGTTTTGTGCACTTTTCCCCCATAAACAGTTTAACATGGTTTTAGCAAATGATCTTTGTCCTGGATTTTTTTCAATATTTTCCAAACGTATGTTTTCAATTTGTGCATAGTCTTTCTTAAATGTGTCTCTGTCTGTTTCTGTTTTCACCCAATCTGGATATCCACTGGCTTCTTGTTTCATTTTTCAATATTTGTTCACATAATGTTTGTAAATTTCTGAAGACCATTCTCCCCAATGCCAAATCTGATAAGTGTCAAGTAATGTGTATCCCACCCCCAATGCTTTAAAAAGTTCAACAGATGTCCATGTACCTGTAATACTGCGTTGATCTGGTGTGTGTTCACATTTGTCTAATTCTTGTTCTGCACATGTATTGCAAAGTGTAAAAACCATTTTCTTGTTGCAATGAATTGGTAATACTGGCATGTGTAGAGATTGTGGTGGTAAAACTTTACATTTGATAAGTCCCCTGTAGCATCCATGTTTATGTTTTCTTTTGTGAGTATATGTGGATGACCTACTGAATATTCTCTGTGTTTATTGACATAAGGATAGAGTGAACAGATGTCTATGTATTTTATTTCATTGTCTGTGTTTTGGTCTATTTTATGATGTAATTTAATGGCATTTGTTCTCCCCCCAAATAATGCTTCACGTGGTTTAATAGGGTCCATGTTTGGAAAAAATGAATTCAATGTTGATTTTACTTCAGGATTTGATTTGCAAAAATCATCAAGTTCATGTTCCCATGTTATTCTCATGTTATACCCTAATGATTCTAAATGGTGTATGCGTTCCTGTGTATTGTTGTAGAGAGTTTGGTAATTTAGCAAATTGACTGGATTTTTCTCATGTCTGTTGTCTTTGTAACATGTTATGCACCCATGCCACATACATCCATAAAATTCAAAGATTGTATTTGTGTCTTTGTGAAACCCATCAACATAATATCCCCCTATTTTAACCTCCCCACCATTAAGAGCATGTTGAATATATATGTTTTCTTCCTGTGCAAGTGTCTGTAAAAATCTAATGGCTTTAATGGAGTATTTGACTTTAGCTGGGTAACCTATGTCTGAAATGATTGCCATTTTGTTTTCTGGAAGTGAATTTTTTCTCCAAGCTTTTGTACATGCATCAGTTAAGGTAAATGCTTCTCTCAAAGGATCTATGCCATCACTATCTATAAAGTTTTGTCTGAATTCCCCACACCCCCTACGTAAAATATCTACATCTGATTTACAGTATAGTTCCATTTCTTTTTGAAAATCAAAACTGGCATTACTAGTAATTTGTTGTTTGTACCACTTGATAAAATCCTCCCTATCTGATGGAGACATTGAATCTGGCATATACAATGTTGAATCTAAATAAGGGCCAATATAATTTTGATAATCTTGTGTGTTTGCCAAATGGGGGAAATAACCTTTTGCTAATTCTGTCAAGCCAAATGTTTTGGGAAATTGTGCCAATCTCATTGAAAGAAAATTTAAAGAATCTATGAGTCTAATACTACAAGCTTTAAGTGAAAGAATTTTGTTCCCATTCATAATTACATCAGGAGTTGTTGTACCAGTTTCAATGAGGTGTCTTAAAATAAATTGTCCATCGAAACCTCTTAAATTGTGAGCAATAGCTGTTGTCCCTTTATGTTCCTTACTGAAAAGCCAATCACAAAAATCTGATAAAGTAGATTCCCCTTTAAATATTGATTGCCTATATCCAAATTTGTCACAGGAAATACATTCTTGATCTATAGATTTACAAATACATTCCCCACATGCACGATGAGCAACACAGAAATTTGGGATATGAACTCCTGAGTCTTGTGTGGTTTCAAAATCAAAAAATACAAATGGAATGTTTGGTAATTTTTCATCCTCGGGTGAAGTGTATTTTGGAATGAAACATTGGTGATCAGAATTACCTACTTGTTGACAATATTTACATTTTTTGAATCCTTCACAGATGTGCTTTCCTTTTGTTGGATATATTAATGAATTGCATGTTTTACATTTTTGAACTAATTGACAAATTGTTTTTTCTTCTTTCCCCTTTCTAGTGATATGGTTATTATAGCATGATAAACTTCTAAATTGTCTATTGCAACTGTAATAGGTAGTGGGATGTTCAGGAATACATTTTGTTGGAGCATAGCAAACACAACCAAAAGGGCACATGTGACGTTCTCTCTGTTGGACTCCTTTACTGCAAAGTTCACAATAGTAGGAGCATCCTAAAAACCCTTTAATTGTTGTGATAGTATCAAAATGCTGGTCATGGTGGTAAATATGAATAACTTTACTATCAGTGGTGGTAACTGGAGGTTTGAATAAAAATTCACTTTTTGCATACTGTGGATGAATTTTGATGACATACTCTGGGTAAAGCAGGTCTTGTATTTTATAATATTCTTCATATCCACAAGGAATATTATAATCAAGACCTGCTTTGTCCATCAATGTCTTAGCTTCCAACTCTTGTGTCGGTCTATCAGAATATCTAATATTTTTCCATTTCTTTTGCCAAAGATCAGAATTATCTCTATCAACATGACACTTTCCCACCATAATGGCCCGTGCGAGACACATTGAATCATTGACATTTTTAATTTCAATAATACTTTTCTTGTTTCCCACCATTTTATCAACAGATGAAAATGAAATTGGTGCATGTCGCCCAGACCCTTGTGGTAGAGAAGTGTGTGTTATTTCTAAAGATAATTGCCCATCATGGATAGTAAAGTTATCATTTGATTGTACAGCCTTTTCTATGTCATCTAATATGGTGTTACCAGTGATAGCCGAAGCCTTAGTAAATGGGATAAATATACCTATTTCTAATCCTGGGTGGTCAACTGATATTCTCATTGGATCGTTGTCTTCTACTCCACATTCTTCTTTAATATCGTCTACCAAACTGTCAAATACTTTTCCAAGGGTGTCAAATGGATTCTTTTGATTAAATTGTTTGAATGTTATTCTGCATACATGGGATTTGGAACGGAATTTTCTTGATGTTTTTTGCAGGAGTGGGTGAATGGTGTATAAGTCTCTTGCTGATTCTACTCTCTGCTTTTTGTTATCTACTTCACTCTCTGTCTCACTATATTCTTCAATGGCTCTCTTCATCTTTTCTTCTATCGTCTTTTAGCTTTGAAAATATGTCTTGTCTTCTTGAAGTCAAAAAACCAAGTGTGAAACATCTTAAGATTTCCCCACTTTTTATACTTTCCTTTAATGTACATTTAAATGTGCATTTAAATGTACATTTTAATACCCACTGAATTATACTGTTAATAAATGTTTCTTATACACATTTGAAAAGTCATAAAATGTAATCCATTCACTCTATGGGAAAATTCGTATGGTAAAAATATTTTATTTGTTAGTGTATCTTTTCAGTCAATATTTAAAACACATTTAACAACAGCAATATAGTATCCAGAGATTATTGAGTGCAAGAGATAGCATAACTGTTTGTAACCAAATGAATGCATATTTAAACAATTGTGTGTAAATACATGTTATGGAACATTTAATACCCACTGAATTATACTGTTAATAAATGTTTCTTATACACATTTGAAAAGTCATAAAATGTAATCCATTCACTCTATGGGAAAATTCCTATGGTAAAAATATTTTATAGCTTTTATTTGTTAGTGTATCTTTTCAGTCAATATTTAAAACACATTCAACAACAGCAATATAGTATCCAGAGATTATTGAGTGCAAGAGATAGCATAACTGTTTGTAACCAAATGAATGCATATTTAAACAATTGTGTGTAAATACATGTTATGGAACATTTAATACCCACTGAATTATACTGTTAATAAATGTTTCTTATACACATTTGAAAAGTCATAAAATGTAATCCATTCACTCTATGGGAAAATTCCTATAATAAAAAAAATAGCGGGTCGGTGTTGAACTGATAAAAGCTGGCTGAGTTAAAATTGTTTTTGTGGCTATATATTGAGATGATCGATCGTGTGTATCCGTGATATTCTTCCATCGAAATCTTGTTTGCGGTTCTACCACTTGTTGAAGGATTAGAACATCCGGATCATATAATATTTTCGATCTTTGCCAAAGGGCTATTATATTGCCTATTTTCGTGCATAGCAACGACATTCGGGCTTTGTGTAGATACTGTAAACCAAAACTATGTCCACTGGATCATCGGAACAGTCGGGGAAGAAGATAACTAATGTTGAATTAAAGCAACTCATCGTTGATATGGATCAGTCCCTCAATTCAAAATTAAAAATCGTAACTGACAGTTTGTGTGAAGTGAAGAACGAAATGACCGTAATCAAAACAGCAGTCCGAGAAATGAAAACCGATATCACGGACTTAACTAGGAGTGTGGAGTATAATGCTCAAAGAGTAGAAGAGATTGAGACCAGTACCATCCCAGAGATGCAACAAGTCATTGAAGCCAAATTCAAAGAGCTGGAAGACAAGATTACCATGGCTGAAATTCATGACAGGAAGCTGAACTTACTGTTTTATGGTGTGCCTGAAAAACCAAACGAGACAGAAAATCCATATGTCATCACAAAGGACTTCCTTACTGCGGATTTAAAAATATCGAATGAGAAAGCCTCCAGCATTGTGAGTAGAGTGGTGAATGTTCACAGACTGCCATCCTCTAACTTTCAAAAACAACAACCACCACCTCCAAGACCCCTTATTATACGGCTTGGAAACGATAGGGACAAGCAGGACATTTTGGATAGTGCACGTAACCTCAAGGGGAGTAGAAAAAGTGTAAGAACTGACCTCCCTCCTGCTTTGAAAAGAGAACGTGGTAGACTTTCCAGCATGGCTTACCATTTCAGAACAGAGAAAGGATATAGAACAAGAATACGTGTATCAGGAGCAAAAGTGATTCTTGAAGTGAAGGAAAATGTTAATTCAAGTTGGAAGGACCATTCTGAAGTTTCTTGAGAGACCAAAAAGTGACCATCTGTATATGTAACAGAATTACGACACAGCTTTTTCTGACCAGAACTGTAGTGTAGATATGTATGTATTTTTGTTTGTACATAATACCTATTGTTCTCCACAAAACATGAAATAGAATTATGTGATTGCAGTTTCGGACAGAACTGTAGATAAACATCTACCATTCTACTACTCTATCCACTTACAGTCTCTGATTATAGAATTATAAAAAGCCCAACCCCAATGCATAATCCAATAACCCAATTAAAAAAACAGTTCTGAACAAAGCTGTAAACATGAAATGTAAATCGATAAAGTGCCATCCCTGTCCACTCCAAACAATGATGTGGATAACAGTTCTATAAAGCTAACAGCTCTGAACAAGTTTTGAACAAAGCTGTAGACAATACCAAATGTAAATCTATAAAGTATCATCTCTGACCACTCAGCACAATTATGTGGTGTCACCTGATCAATATACGGGTGAACCGTGCGCTAGGAATGCCATAAGATATAACCCCTACCTATTATTTCCTTACCCCGTGGGGAATCCGGGAAGCAAAGCTGTGCTTGTTCACTGTGGTAAACAAGCCCAGTTTTGCTGGTAGAATTGACCTCAGTCACCAATGCTTAGGGTAGAAGTCCTCTAAAATGGGCAACACGGATATAAATGATTGGCTAAACTTGAGCTTATATCTCCCTCATGATTAGCCTTTTTGTGCATAAATATATGACCTTAAACACCAATAAATAAATAAATGTTATTTCCTTGAGATTCTCAACAGTATACCTCCTATATAACTCCACGGCATATTATTAGAGAGCAGTTTCGAACAAAACGGTACACAAAATATCCCTGGCCGTTCCCCCTATCCACGTCTAGTTTCAGATTATTAGTATAATCTCAGTGCATGAATAAGTAATAAGCAGCTTTGAACAGAACTGTACACAATGTTCCACACACCACATTGCTGTGGTATCACCTCATCAATGTGTGGTGTTGAGCAGAATGCAAAGAAAGCTATAAATATCACCCCACCTAAATTCCGTGCCCCTCTCCCCTGTCCACTCCTATTTCCAGATTGTAAAGAAAAGTATAACTCAAGTACATGATTGATTAGAGAGCCTTTATTATTATTAGTATAATCTCAATGCATGAATAAGTAATAAGCAGCTTTGAACAGAACTGTACACAATGTTCCGCACACCACATTGCTGTGGTATCACCTCATCAATGTGTGGTGTTGAGCAGAATGCAAAGAAAGCTATAAATATCACCCCACCTAAATTCCGTGCCCCTCTCCCCTGTCCACTCCTATTTCCAGATTGTAAAGAGAAGTATAACTCAAGTACATGATTGATTAGAGAGCCTTTTTGAACAGAACTGTACACAAACAATATTTTGTTCCTCCCCTTGCCAACCCCTAGTTTCATACTATAAACAGTAAAACTCCTATTTCCAGATTATAGAGAAAGTACAATTTAGGTACATGATTGATTAGAGAGGAGTTTTGAACAGAACTGTACACAAAATATATTTGTTCCTCTCCCTGCCAACTCCTAGTTTCAGACTATAAACAGTATAACCTGAGTACATTAAAATTAAAATACAATTTTAACAAGACTGTACACAACTTATTTACTGTTCCACATAACACATTGTTGTGGTGTTACCTCAACAATGTGGGGGTGTCAAACAGAAAGCAAAGAAAGTTTTGAACAAAACTGTACACAAAATATATTTTGTGCCTCCCTCACCAAATCCTACTTTCAGACAACAAAGAGAACTACTTCAGTACAATATAAACCATTTAGCATTTCGACTAGACTGTACACAACTTATTTACTGTTCCATATAGCACATTGTTATGGTGTTACCTCATCAATGTGTGATGTTGAACAGCATGCAAAGAAAGCTATAATTATCACCTCACCTAGATTCCTTGCCCCTCTCCCCTGCCCACTCCTATTCCCAGATTGTAAAGAAATCACTTAAGAACATGATTGATTAGGGAGCAGTTTGGAACAGAACTGTACACAAATTATATTTTGCCCCCCCCCCCCCCCCCGCCAACTCCTAGTTTCAGTCTATAAAATTTACAACTTCAGCACATTAAAAATTATATAGCAATTTTAACAAGACTGTTCACAACTTATGTACTGTTCTCCCTTGTCCACTCCCATTTCCAGATTACCCGACCTAAATTTCTCGTCCTTCTCCCCGTGCCACTCCTACTTTCAGATTGTAAAGAAAAGTATAATTTTAAGTATATGATTGATTAGAGAGTAGTCTTGTACAGAACTGTACACAAAATATATTTTGTTCCTCTCCCTGCTAACTCCTAGCTTCAGACTATAAACAGTATAACTTCAGTAAATCAAAAATAACATTGCAATTTTAACACGACTGTACACAACTTATTTACTGCTCAACACAACACATTGTTGGGGTGTTACCTCATCAGTGTGTGGTGTTGAACAGAATGAAAGGCAAGCCATAAGTACCACCCCACCTAAATTATTTGCCCCTCTCCCCTGCCCACTCCTATTTCAAGATTGTAAATAAATCACCTAAGTACAGGATTGATTAGAGATCAGTTCTGAACAGAACTGTACGCAAAATATATATTGTTCCCCCTACCAACTCCTAGTTTTAGTCTATATACAGTATAACTTCAGTAAATTAAAAATTACATGGCAATTTTAACAAGAATGTACACAACTTATTTACTGTTCCACACAGCACATAGTTTGTGGTGTCACCTCATCAATGTGTGGTGTTGAACAGAATGCAAAGAAAGTTAAAAGTAAATTAAAAATTACATAGCAATTTTAACAAGAATGTAAACAACTTATTTTCTGTTCCACACAACACATTGTTTGTGCTGTCACCTCATCAATGTGTGGTGTGGAACAGAATGCAAAGAAAGTTAAAAGTATAACCCCACCCAATTTTCTTGCCCTTCTCCCCTGCCGATTCATATTTCCAGATTGTAAAGAAATCACTTAAGTACTTGATTGATTAGGGAGCAGTTTTGAACAGAACTGTACAACAAATATGTTTTGTTCCCCCCCCCTTCCAACTCCTAGTCTCAGACTATAAAAGTATAACTTCAGTACATTGAAAATTATTTCGCATTTTTAACAAGACTGTAGACAAGTTATTCACTGCTCCATACAGCACATTGTTGTGGCGTCACCTCATCAATGTGTGGTCTTGAACAGAATACAAGGGAAGCTATAAGTACTACCCCAGTTAAACTCCCTGCCCTTCTCCCTTGTCCACTCCCATTTCCAGATTACCTGACCTAAATTTCTCGTCCTTCTCCCCGTGCCACTCCTACTTTCAGATTGTAAAGAAAAGTATAATTTTAAGTATATGATTGATTAGAGAGCAGTCTTGTACAGAACTGTACACAAAATATATTTTGTTCCTCTCCCTGCTAACTCCTAGCTTCAGACTATAAACAGTATAACTTCAGTAAATTAAAAATAACATTGCAATTTTAACAAGACTGTACACAACTTATTTACTGCTCAACACAACACATTGTTGTGGTGTTACCTCATCAGTGTGTGGTGTTGAACAGAAAGCAAAAGAAAGTTATAAGTATCACCCCACCTAAATTTCTTGCCCTTCTCCCCTGTCCATTCCTATTTCCAGATTGTAAAGAAATCACTTAAGTACATGATTCATTAGAGAGCAGTTTTGAACAGAACTGTACAAAAATATGTCTTGTTCCTCCCCTACCAACTCCCAGTTTCAGACTATAAAGTGTAACTTCAGTACATTGAAAATTATTTAGCATTTTTATCAAGACTGTAGACAAGTTATTCACTGCTCTATACAGCACATTGTTGTGGCGTCACCTCATCAATGTGCGGTTTGGAACAGAATGCAAGAAAAGCTATAAGTACCACCCCAGTTAAACTCCCTACCCTTCTCCCTTCTCCACTCCTATTTCCAGATTACAAAAAACGTACAAATTAATTATATGCTTGATTGGAGAGCATTTTTTGAACGGATCTGTACACTAAACATATCTTGCCCCTCTTCCCGGTCTGACTGTCATTCATTATCATGAGGTCAATAGCTCTGTGCGCTACTTTTTTCACTGAACTGTACCCAACACACCCGAGATGCTCATCTGACTGAATCATAACTGGAAATGCAAAACGTAAAAATTGCAAAATTATCTCCGTGGATCTGTTTGAAGGTAAGGTGATACAACTTTACCTCAAAATGACCTGCTCCCAAGGGGTGGAGGGGGTGGGGTGGGTCACCCTCTAAAGTATCCAACAATGGTTTTACTGACAGGCGAAACTTAGTTTTGTTTTTATTATTCTACTTTTATTTTTCATCGGCCAAGCGTTCGTGTTTAGGAATACATGAGATGAAAATGAACAAATAAATGGAGAAAGGAATAAATAAATAAATAAATAATTAAGTAAATAAATAAATTAATAAATATAAATAAATAAATAAATAAATACCCCCCCCCCCCCCCTTTGTCCTCCTCCTTCATCTTCATCGAAATCACCCCGTGCACCTCTGTAGACCACCACCCCCCCCCCCCCCCCCCCACTCCGTGGGGAATCAGTGAAGCAAAACCGTGCCTGTCCACCGTGGTAAAATACCCTGTTTTTTCTAGTAATAGACCTCAATCACCAATGCCTGAGACATATGTCCGTTAAAATAGGAAATACGGGTGTACATGACTAGCCAAACGTCATTTTATATCTGTGTTGTGGTCACGATTAGTCTTTCGTGCATAATTATATGACCTTGAACACAAATACTCAAATGAATTATTCTCCTGAGGCAATCAACAAAATAAATTTTGTGCACGCTTCATATCCCGTTTACGTGAACTCAAATCACGAATTCCAGCTTTCTGACACACTACAAACAACCAAACAAATCGATCAAGCGGCGTTCCAGCTGACAACGTTTGTTTGTCAGTACACACAAATGATTTCCAAATGCAATAAGCATAGTGAAGTGAAAATGGGTGATAAATCCTGGGTCTCCCCGTGGGAATCCGGGATGCAACGCTGGGCCTGTTCAAGGTGTAAACAAGCCCTGCTTTGCAGTAGAGTAGTCCCTAAATTTAGTGTAGAAGATCTCAAAAATGGACAACATGTGTATAAAAGCTCAGATAAATTTAGACTGGTATCTGTGTTGGGTTCACGATAGGCCTTTCTGTGCACAATTATTTGACCATAAACGCTGTAAAATAACTTGCAACTTTTGAGTCTGTCTTTGATTGATTGAATGGAACCTGTTTGGGACTCAATGGGGTTATAGATGGGGTGTCTTATAGATAGGGTGTCTTTGATTGATTGGATGGAACAGATTTGGGACTCAATGGGGTTATATATACCGTGTGTTGGGGGCACAATGGATGTGTTGATTTGACCCTTTGCCCACGCTGCCTTCGAGACAAACAATTGAATGTTTTAACTTTTAACCCATAATTTTGAAAATATTTTCATACAAATATAAAGGTATGGGAATCGTTGCAGTCGGCTTGGTAAGCCGATTCTAATGATGCCCATATTTTTATTTCTTTTTTTTTTTTTTTATTTATTTCTTTTCCCGTGGGGAATCCGGGAAGCAATGCCGTGTTTCTTCACTGTGGTGAACAAGCCCTGTTTTGCCGGTAGAATAGACCTCAGTCACCAATGCTTGGGGTAGAAGTCCTCTAAAATGGGCAACACAGGTATTTGTTTGTTTATTTGTTTATTGGTGTTTTTACGACACTTTAACATCCAGGGTCATATCGTGTCGGTGGCAGGTTGAAGGGTGCAGGAGGCCCTACTTGTACCCTACTTGTACCGCCCACACCTATTAGACCACAAATGTACAAACGGACCGCCGTTAGAGGGAGATCTGAGTGCAGCTTTACTGTTCCGAAGTGCATGTATAGTTTCTTATTTTCTAGAAGCAAGCATTACACCGTCTAGCAGCGCGATGGGCTGTGCTTCCCGGTTCCACTTAATGTGCGCGCGGGAGCGCGCACGGTATGTGCGCCTAGGTTTCGAAGCCCGTTGTCATGCTGATTTCACTTCTTATTACAGAATGTAACCCATTGAAAAGGTAATGACTCACGTGTGTATTTCTCGCCGTCGCCAAGTAGATGTTTTGTATTTATTTTATTTATGTCTTTTCGAAACTTGTTGCTGATTTCGTGTTCGGGTGGCGGCTTGTTACTCTTCTGAAGCATCGATGTGCGTGGGAACATTACGGGGTGTGGTGGTGTTACTTTCGCGGCTTTTAGTGCATAATGCATAATAAGAGACGTATCTCCACACCTGGAATGGTGAAGCACAAACAGTAAGCTTATCATGATTCCAAATGAATCTCACTTTCCTTCATCTAAACATGTTCTCAAGTATTTTATTTTATCTCAGCTGGTTTTAAAAACTGAATAGAATGTGTCCAAAAAATAATTGGTACATTCAGTTCTTGAAACGACCCTCTCATCTGCACAACCTCAACATAAACAAATATTTGACTCTGACTTCAGCACTCTGTTCACATTTTAGTCCTCAGATCAAGAAAACTCTTTTTGGTAAATTTGCCCTTAATTTGAAATTTTCAAATGGCTAATGTACTCTCATTCGATGAGATACAGAGCAGCAGAACATTCGACTTCATTTCCCAGTTCAACGCTGGACTGACTGAGAATGATGCTGACAATTCAACCACCCCACTCATTTTAGAAAAAAATAATTGCGAGTATTACACCCCGGAACAGTTTAACACGAAATTCGCAGATAAAAATAACCCACTTGTGCTTTTAAACTTGAATTGTCAAAGCTTAAATGCCAAGTGGGAAGCTTTCTCTAACTTAGTCAGTAGCCTACAGAATCAATCCAACGTGTTGGATGTAATAGGCCTGACAGAAATCTATACACTTAAAAGTAATTATTCACTGGAAGGTTACCACCCCCTAATCTCAAGACAAAGGCCCGATAAAGATGACGGCAGAGGGGGCGTAGGTCTTTACATTAAAGAAAAAATTCCCTTTAAAATTCGTGAAGACCTCTCTGTATTTATCCCCCACGTATTTGAATCATTGTTTGTAGAAATCTCCACTAAGAAAAAAACCATTGTAGGTGTAATCTATAGACCAAATACCGCCCCAAAAGCGGATCTTGACCTGTTTTTGAAAACAATGACGGACATAACTAACGTCTTAGCTGGAGAAAACAACCATGCGTACTTGATGGGCGATTTTAATATTGATTTACTAGGTTTCAAAAAACATAATAAAACGGACTCATTTATTGAAAATATGTTCAGTACTGGCTTTATGCCGCTCATCTCCAAGCCAACAAGAGTAACAGAATTTTCGGCAACGATAATTGATCATATTTTTTCCAACAAAGTTTGTCCCAACACATCCGGAATAATTATTACAGACGTTAGCGACCACTTTGCCACATTCTATGTAGACGAATCTGCTAGAATCCCGACTCGTCCTACCCAGACTTACAAACGATCTTTCAAACAGGAAAATATAAATCGATTTAAATCATTTCTGTCTGAAGAAGATTTCACCAGTGTACTGACCTCGCACTGCCCAAATGAAGCATACAACAGCTTACTTAACACAATCCACGTAGCATTTGAACACGCCTTCCCTGAAAAATTGATAAATATTCCACAAAGATACGTTAAACGGGAACCGTGGATGACGTCGGGTATCTTACAGTCATCACAGGAAAAACACAAACTATATTTGAAGAAACTAAAATCACCGACGGTGGATAATAAAATGAGATACAAAAATTACTGTGCAAATTTCAACAGACTCAAAAGGGCCCGGAAATCAGATTATTATAGCACGATATTGACAGAAAACAAACATGATATGAGAAAAACATGGGAAATTTTGAAAAACGCAATTGATAAAAACACCCCCAGTTCAGTGTTCCCGGCAACATTCTTTGAAGGTGGTGATGAAATATCTGACCCAAATGAAATTGCCGATAAATTCAACACCTACTTTGTTAATATTGGTTCGAAGCTTAACGAATCCATGCCCACAGAAAGTCCCCCCTTTACCGATTACATGGGGGAGAGTAATGTCGACTCATTTTATATTACACCAACCACAACGATTGAAATAATACAATGTGTTAAAAATCTAAAACCCAAATCGTCTCGAGACGCTGATAACATGTCCAGTAAGCTACTAAAGGAAGCAATTGAAGTAATCGCAATCCCCTTAACGCATATAATCAATTTATCATTTGAAACTGGCATTGTCCCAATAAAAATGAAGGCCTCGAAAGTAATTCCAATTTATAAATCAGGTGACAAACAGTTGTTCAGCAACTATAGGCCAATAAGTATTTTGCCCACTATGTCAAAAGTAATAGAGAAATTAATGAATACAAGGTTATTATCTTTCCTTGAAGACAAAACAATACTCCATCAGTACCAATTTGGATTTAGAAAATCACACTCAACTTTTCATCCAATTCTGCATCTACTAAACAGTATAGCGGAAATGAATGACAAACCAACAAAGGATGGCACATTTGGTCTCTTTCTTGACTTTTCGAAAGCGTTCGATACCATAAACCATTCGATTCTCTTGCGGAAGTTGGAGCATTATGGAATCCGAGGGCATGCCAATTTCTGGTTTGAAAATTATCTGTCAGAACGATCACAGTCAGTTCACATTCCAAATGCCAGCTCAGAGTATCAGACAGTTTCTACGGGAGTTCCACAGGGCTCTATCCTCGGTCCGCTACTCTTTATCATATATGTAAACGATATAATAAACTCTACAAACCTTAAAATTTTATCGTACGCTGACGACACAACAGCATATATACATGGCCAAAGTCCAGAATTAGTCATACCTGTGATCAATGACGAATTGAAAAAGATTCACAAATGGTGCGTTGCAAATAAACTATCATTGAATGAAAAGAAAACCAAATATATGGCATTTCATCCCCGGAATGATACACATTCGTGTAGCACTGACACCCAAGTCACTATTAATAATACAAACATTACGAAGGTTGCCAATAATCAGGAAGAAACTTCTTTGAAATTTCTCGGTATCTACGTGGATGAAAACCTAAATTTTAAAAGCCACGTTGCGACACTCTGTTCAAAAATCTCTAGAGCAATATATTGCATGAATAAAGTGAAAAGAATTCTTCCCAAGTTATGTCTAAAAAAGTTATACTATTCCCTTATTCACAGCTACATGTTGTACGGCATTCAAATCTGGGGGCACTCTACCTCAACCGGAAATATTCTTAAACTACAAAAAAAGGCTATTCGCATAATATCGATCAAAAAATACAATGCCCACACTGAGCCACTCTTCAAACAACATGGCATCTTAAAATTTCCCGACCTTTATAAACTTCATGTATCATTATTTATGTATGACTGGTATAACAACAATCTTCCAGAAAGTTTTAAAAATACTTTCAAGGTATACCACAACCCATCAGGCATGAATACGAGACAATCCGGGAAACTCCATACTCAAAAACCCAGAACCCAATTTTCTGCAAATCTCCCTATCCACACTTTCCCTAGACTGTGGAACTCAATAGAACCATCAGTACAAAACCTCACGAGACCTTTATTTAAAAGAACACTTACTGAACAGTACCTTAGCCTATACGCGCCACAAGTAAACTGCAACAACCCACATTGTCCCGATTGCGCACTGGTACGTTATTCTAACTAACCCACAGTGTTTGTACAAAGCCAGAATTAATATCAGGCTAAAATGCTCAGGCATTAGCTCTGAAATCTCATCCCCAATTCCGATTTATCCCTTTACACAAAACACAATTTGTTGTCGAGGATCTACTGGTGACAAAATCAATGAATACACTGTTTTTGGAACGAATAATTCTTCGACAACTACCTTATTTCACTTATGACTCTTAATCAAAGAACTTTTCACGTGGAGGATTTAAACTACCGAACAGAAATAGTAGTGAACGCAAATTTGATAGGACATCAACATAAATTTATGTACATTGTTGCTGTTGGGGTTGTGCAGTAGTATTCGCCTTCGGATCTAAGGGAATGACGGGAAGACGGTCCTTGAGGCCACATCATTTCCCTGCAGTACCTCTAACCACACGATGTATATGCTAATCTATGTATACTTGAAGTTTATGTTATACTGTATTTTTTTTTTTTATAAATGTAAAAACATGTACTGCAAAATAAATAAACTGAACTAACTGTTTGTAACCAAATGAATGCATATTTAAACAATTGTGTGCAAATGCATGTTATGGAACATTTAAGTGTACAATTAAATGTACATTAAAAAAGTATAAAAGGAGGAAAAATCTTAAGATGTTTCACACTTGCTTTTGACTTCAAGAAGACAAGACATATTTTTGAAACGCTCCAAAAGTTAAAGATGGATAAAGTTACAGATCCAAGATTAGAAAAAGCAAGCGATGCTAAAAGTATTTACTATAAACCATCTAAATGGGGAGAAGTTAGAAGACTTGTGAATGAACTTCATAAATGATATCAACACCTAAAGAGATGATTTGTTCCATTTGTCATCAGAAAGGACATTGGGCAAATACATGTTCAGACAAAGGGCCATGTTTTTATTGCAATCAGAGAGGACATTGGATTAATGAATGTAGATTGGAAAAGCTATCGAATAACTCTGTGTCTCAACCAAGATGGGGTTCACCAGCTGTTGATCAACGAGGACCGGTAAAAGTTTATCCATGGTCAGAATACATAAAGCATGCAGAAGATAGATTACCGATTACAGGTTTCAACTTACAACTTGATGAAAAAGACATTGACAACCACACTTTACAGGGGATGAGTATGCTACCATTACCACCACCTCCCCATATAAATTTTACAAATGAGAAAGTTGACTTAGCAGAACCTGTGTTACCAGAGTTTGATGATAATGATGATACATTATTATATAATATGGATATACCCAAAGAAACAAAAATGGAAATCGATGATGAGTTAGAAGTATTATTTCCAGAGAAAGAGGAACCACCAAAGAAAGTTACAAGAAAACGAAAAGCTAAAGACAATAATTCTAAAATAGGAAAACTTGCCAAGAAACATTGAAAACAGTTTTTGAAAGTGACATTTTCATAAAAGACATTTACAAATCTGTAAATATTCATGGAATAAAATTTTCGGATTTGAAAAAAGGTAATATTATTTTGTTGTTATTTAAACAGGGGAAAATTTTTTCCAACTCAAGATTTTTATTTTCTAAAAATAAAAAAACATTTTTCATAACATTCATTTGCAAGCACAAAAAATATTTTTGTGTTTGTAAATGAATGTTATGAAAAAGTTTTTTCATAACATTCATTTGCAAACACAAAAAATATTTTTCTTATAAAATAAAAAAAACTTGCAAGACAGAAAAATAATTTGCAAACACAAAAAATATTTTTTGTGTTTATAAATTGAATGTTATGAAAAAGTTTTTTTCATAACATTCATTTTACAAACACAAAAAATATTTTTCTTATAAAATAAAAAATTTGCAAGACAGAACAATAATTTGCAAACACAAAAAATATTTTTTGTGTTTGTAAATTGAATGTTATGAAAAAGTTTTTTCATAACATTCATTTTACAAACACGAAAAATATTTTTCTTATAAAATAAAAAACTTGCAAGACAGAAAAAATAATTTGCAAACACAAAAAATATTTTTATGTTTGCAAATTAATTTTGTTTTTAGCTAAATGTTTTCACACAAAAAACATTTAGGTAAAAACAAAATTAATTTGCAAACACAAAAATATGCCATGACAGGGAAATCTAGTGTGTAGTGTGGGAGCTATGAGGTTAACCTCTTTTGAATTGAGTAATGAAATTACAATTGAACAAAAAGTTCAATTCATTCCATTGTGGTAGCACCGAAATGTGCCACTCAAGTGTGTAAACGTGATATCTCTTTTTAAGAATATGGTGGCCCTTATAAGGGCCGTTTTTTACTAAACAAAACATGTTTAGTTCACCAACTTTATTCCATTTCTCTTTGCGGCTCTCTTGACATCCTTTTGATTAACGAGATGTTGTGATCCTCTTCCCCTAATTGTTGCATAATGATAGGTATCTCTTATCAATTTTCGAACAAAACAGTGTAAGGCTTCTTCAGCTTCATCAAGTGACAATGGTGAGATATTATTCACCCCAGCTTTTCTTGCCAATCTTCGCAAATTACTCCTTGGAATAGTATTACGCTCCTCTCTCTCCATCTTCACCTCTTGTGGTGGAATAGTATTGCACTCCTCTCTCTCCTTCTTCACTCCTCGTGGCCCACATTCACCTTCTAGTGATGGAATCTTTACCTCGATGGATAGCTCAACTCTCATGATTGATAAGAAAAATGACATTATGATATCTCCAGCAGTGTTTTTATAGACATTGCGAGGATCGAAAATGCACTGGAGAACCCTCACGCGACAATTCTGATCGAGTGCGGGAAAAAATTGTTGATAACAGACGTTTACTATCACAGCCGTCCGACGTCAACAATTTTTTCCCGCACTCGATCAGAATTGTCGCGTGAGCGTTCTCCACTGCATTTTCGATCCTTGCATTGTCTATAAAATCTAACACGCATTCCAAACAATTCATTTTGAGACAACATGAAGTTCTCGCTAGAGATGAATGAATACAGAATGTGGAGGTCCGGAGAAATGCCTGACGCTGATTGGAACCGCCGATTAGAAGAAGAATCTATCAGAGTAGAGAGAGAGAAAGCACGAAGACGCCAGTTAGCGGAAGATATTTTCGGTCATATGAGGAGAAGTGGTGGACCTCAGAAATACACTCGACAGTGGGGCCAGCAGCTTATTGATGAGTTGGAGCGAAAGGCAGGGATAAGACAGTTCTTAGCTGTCCGCGGTTATGAACTGGAGAAATACCGGGTGAAGAAAGTTGACTTGTATCCTGATCTTAATTGGCAGCTGGAAAGACGGTATAAAAAATGTGAAGTTAAATCCAATAACCTGTATCCAGATTTAAGTGAATTCTCATGAGGATTCCTACAAAATCTGGATACAAGTTATTGAATTTTAGCTTGACAAAAAATCAGGATACAACTTAAACTCATTCATCCTATTTCTTATTATCTCTGTTTGTCATTCTAACCTATCAATAATTAGTTACTCTCACAAATGAGTGTGATTTCAAAATGTGCCTTCGTGGCAGCCCTTCTAAGGGCTACCCACACTATTAGAAAGAGATCTTCTCATGTACACAACCAAGTCTTTGTTATATAAAAAAGACAAAAACAGTTCCCTTATCCTCCAGTGATAAACTTATAAGCAAAAATGTACTATAAGAGCTGGTCATAATGCATGATGCGGAGGCATCATAGACCAAAAATCTGCTTACTTATAGGCCAAAACTTATAGACCAAAATGTCTGTAACTTATAGACCAAACATGTATGCACTGTGCCACCAGTGCATACATGTTTGGTCTATAAGTTACAGACATTTTGGTCTATAAGTTTTGGTCTATAAGTTTTGGCCTATAAGTAAGCAGATTTTTGGTCTATAATGCCTCCCCCTACTACTATCGCAACCAGCGAAGGGTACAACAGGAAAGAAACACCCTCGGGTGTGGTTTAGTGTGCTAAACCTGTTACCCTCCCGCTGCAATCTCATTCCCAGCCGCGGAAGCTCAGCCCACATAAACGCTCGCGACCCCCGGCACCTCCAAATAAACTCCAACTAACCTAAATAAGGTCGAAACCAGCGAAGGGTACAACAGGAAAGAAACACCCTCGGGTGTGGTTTAGTGTGCTAAACCTGTTACCCTCCCGCTGCAATCTCATTCCCAGCCGCGGAAGCTCAGCTCACATAAACGCTCGCGATCCCCGGCACCTCCAAATAAACTCCAACTAGCCTAAATAAGGTCGCAACCAGCGAAGGGTACAACAGGAAAGAAACACCATCGGGTGTGGTTTAGTGTGCTGAACCTGTTACTCTCCCGCTGCAAACTCACTCTCAGCCTCAGAAGGTGAGCTAACAGGCAGATTAACAGCTTAACTGTGGCCTTCTACCAGAAAGGCCTGCCTTCACCGACTCAGCTAAAGACTAGATCATAAATTAAACAAAATGTGGTATTTTTATCTCTTTATATTTGACATATTCTAATGAAAACTAATTCTGCCTTCTTCTTTTAAGCAGGTACACAGAAGATACTTTTTGACCAGCACCCCAATAACCGCTATGGACACTATAACCGTTATGGAAACAGTAACCCCCATGGGTCCTGAACATCCTCCACTCCATCCCTAAAAGTGGTCGACCACTTTAAGGGAGGCAAGCGTTGGTCCTGCGTCCCGCCTCTGCCCCTTTTTGTAAGCGCATTGCGCATCTTTTGTCGCAACCCAATAGGATTACAATGCAGGCCTGCCCCCGAACCAGGGAAGTTCGGGTCTTCTTTCTGTTGGTCCCCGAAAGGGGTCGTTGCTGTTTTCTTTCAAAGAGTCCAACCAAAACAGAGACAGCCTGAGGCAGATTATACTTGCCAGTGATGACCATCACTCAAAATCATCCTCGAAGTGGCAGACTTTACTTGCCTGAAAACCTATTTACTTGCCTGACACCCTAGAACCACTGCACCCTCGGGGAGAGGTAGTACCTTTGTGAGAGGACCCAACCTCCCACACTGGTTCTCACCCAAAGGTTCAACCGAGATATGTCAACGAAGCCATCACGCCGCAACCGGAGACACCTGCCGAGTACCTGAACCTTTTCATCCCTTCAACACGCCTAGACATGTGAAAACTACCCATATACAGTCACTGAGGGTCGAAAGGGGCTTGTTCTCTAAAACCGTCCCTGCGCGCCTTCGGCGCGCGAAACCATTCCGTCCAATTGAACCGGCATTACCTCTCACTTCAGAGTGTGAACACCACCTGAACAATCACAAAGCTTTCACGATGGCTACTTTGGATTTACCAACCAACCTACAGAAAGCTTTGTCAGCTCTGGGCGTCTCTTGCCCTCTCAAATGGACTCTCCAGACAAGAGGCAAGAGTGTCCACCTGACGCTGGAGCTTGACTCGGAGGAGAACACCACCACACCTTCTTCGGGGAGAGGTAGCACCTTTGGTGAGAGGAACCCCTCTCACACTAGTTCTCACCCGAAGAAGCCTGGACCTGGCCCTGAAAAGAAGAACAAGAAGAAAGAGAGCCCATCCACCAAGCGCCGGAATGCCCGGCGGCTGGAATCGTTCCTGAAAAGGAAGAAGGGAGAGAAGGCGGAAGAGAAGACGGAGGAGGCCACTATTATCCCCCCCCCAAACTCCTGTAACTCCCATCCATTCCCCAGCTGCCTCTCCTTTGAGGGGCAACGTGGAGGATGGCTCTCTGAAGTCTTCCTCTCCAATCTCAACCCTCCTTCCGGATCAGGATCAGGCACGGATACTGTTACAGCAAATACGGGATGAAATCAGAGAAACAAAGAAAGAATCAGCTGAAAGAACCAAGAACGCGATAGCACTCCTGGAACAGCGCGCCAGCCACAGCACTCCTGAAGCAGCCTGCACTCCTGAAGCAGCCAGGACTAGACCATTCCACCATAGTCAGTCCTCCATCATCAAGAGTCATCAAGAGTTCAACTACACCAACAACCACTCCTGTCTCTCCTTCCCAGCCACCTCCACCCAAAAAGAAAAGCAAACGCCATAAACGGCGCTAAACTGTCAAAGAGGGTCGAAAGAAGCTTGCTCCCCAAACCGTCCCGCGCGCCTTCGGCTCGCGAAACCATCCAATTCGAATTAAACCAGGTTAGCAGTGACTGCATTATGTAATCATATGTAACAACTGGGGTAATTTGGAAGACTTCTTTTACAGGGACTGTACACGTAATGAAGAATGTAACAAATTTGTCAGAAACTCCCAATAAAAATCGACGGTGGATACAGAAGTTACACCTCACAAAGTCTATTGAACTTGCACAGGTGAAGATGATTACAATAGTTTATTCTGTAATTAAAACCTGTGAAAATAATCTTTTAAAACGACAATCATGACAGGGGTATTAGCGACATCGATAACAATAATCTCGGTGCCGCCGTTCTGATGGACGTAGAAAAAGCTTTCGATTCAGACTGGCACAACGGCATCAGATACAAACTCATCAAACTTAACATCCCCCCAAAATTACATAGAATAATCTTCTCCTTCCTAAACGATCGCGAAATCAAAGTTAGAGTAAACAGAGAATTGTCAAAAAGTATCCCACTTGTAGCCGGTACGCCCCAGGGGTCAGTACTCAGCCCGCTACTGTTCATAATCTACGTAAACGGCCTCAAAATCACCTCGGATCGTGTCCAAATCTCACGGATGATAAAGGCCTATTGGATTCCAATAGCCAACCGCTCCCCCTTCAAAAATCTCTCCAAAGCGCGATAGACGACCTCGAAAAATGGTGCGACAAATGGAGAATAAAACTAAATGTAAACAAGACCCAGAGGATAACCTTCTCCGCTAGGAGAAAAAAAACGCGACTTCGACCTCCAACTAAAAGGCAAAACCCTCTCAAAATGCACCGAAGCAAAATTCCTTGAAATCACCCTCGACTCGAGACTCAGCTTCACAAAACATACCAACAACGTAAAAGCCACGAGAGCTACCAAACGAATAAACTTACTTAAAATGCTAAGGGGCACCACCTGGGAGGGGGGGGGGGGAACAAAACTGTATTACTCAAGTTGTACAAGGCCTTCATACGACCAGTAATTGAAAAACGGGGCCCTAGTCCTGACCGATACCTACAAGACCAATATTGTCAAACTACAAAGAGTCTAAAACCAAGCACTGAGAATAGCCCTCCAAGCCCCATACGACACCCCTATCAAACTTCTCCACCAACGGGCCAAAATCCCAGCCGTCAAAGACCGCCTCGCACGCTAGCTACCAGAAAGAAACCTAGAATGGTTCAGAGACAGCACTCTGATACCTAAACTCAAGAAATATGCGACAGAAGACAAAAACCCCCAAATTTGCCAAATATAAACTAAACGGTCTAAACAATAAACAGAGAGAAAAACAGGAAAGTAACACCCTAGGGTGTGGTATTGTGTGTAAACCTGTTCTCTGCTCCGAACAAAATAAAAATGAAATAACGACCAAGTGTGCTGGTAGCCGTTATCAATCCCACTGGTGCTAGCAGTCCGAGCACATTTGTGCGCGACAGCAGACAGGAACCAATTTTGTCTGCTGCTGCACATAAATGTGCTTGGCGCTGGGAGCCGTCACCAGTCCTACTGGTAATAGCAGTCCGAGCATTTATACAAGCCCGATCTCCACCCTCTCCAAATAACCTAAACAAGACAGCAAACAGCGACAGGTACAACAAGAAAGTAACACCCTCGGGTGTGGTCTAGTGTGTTAACCTGTTACACCCCCCCCCCCCCCCCGCTGCAACCTCACTCTCAGCCTCGTAAACTCAGCCCATATAAACGCCCGCGATTCCCGCCACCTCCAAATAACCTTAAACTAACCCTAAAAAGATCGCAACCAGCGAAGGGTACAACTGGAAAGTAACACCCTCGGGTATGGTCTAGTGTGTTAACCTGTTACCCTTCCGCTGCAACCTCACTCTCAGTCTCGGAACCTCGACACATGACGCCGCTTCGGTAAGAATTACAGAACTGACACGAGAAGACAATCGGAAAAAGGAGGGGTGGGGGGGGGGGTGCTCACTAATCTCTAATCATATCAAATTTCAGCAATACCCAAACACACAGCACGGACAACCAATGGAGAACCAAACACACCAACAGAATCAGACATCTGACCGACTAACATCACTCGGGACCACACATCGACCACCAACAGAAGAGCTTGAGGCAGACTATACTTGCCAATGATAGCTCCAACACTTATCCAGTGGCAGACTATACTTGCCCGAAGAAACACACAGGACACGGGAGACAACCAAACCACGAAAGCAGCCGACAGAACAGCCAGACAGCCAAGCCAAGCGAAACAAGAACAGTAGCTCACAGATAGGCGGGGGGGGGGGGGGGGGGGGGATCTCTAATCATCCTATACTTTTTTAGTTTCAGCCACAGCAGAGACATAGGACATAGCACCACACCCTACCGCCAGCAAGCAACATCACAACCGCCAAAACAACCAACAACAGAAGAGCTTGAGGCAGACTATACTTGCCAGTGATAGCAACAACACTAATTTAAGCGGCAGACTATATTTGCCTGAAAAACACACTCAACAGAAATACATCCAGAAAAAACTTTACAAATGCACATACTTCCTAACTCCACTCTATCTTTTGCCGCTTTAACTCTAAGTTTTTTTGACTATCTTTCAGACTCTACCTTTTTCCCCAATAATCGCTACGGATATCAGTAACCGCTATGGCAATTCAATAACCGTTATGGCTTCAGCACATCCTTCACTCCATCACCGGAGGTGGGCATCCACCCCCAGGGAGGCGAGCGTTGGTCCTCTGCCCGATTTCTTGGCCAATTTTTGTAGTGCGCTTCTTTGGAGCACAGCATGTCCCGACCTAATGAAAATAGCAGGCCTGTTACCTGAACCGGGAATGTTCAGGTTGGGTGGCACCTTGTTAATGGTCCGTTGGTTTCTTTCGCTTGTCAAGTCGCCTCAATCGTACACGCCAGCAAAGAGCCCAAAGCAGACTATACTTGCCGATGAAGGCCTACCTTGTCTACAAAACCGCAAGCGGCAGACTAAACTTGCCTGAAGAATAACAAGAAACATCAACTCCCATCCTCTTCCACCTTTACACCGCTCAGACATGATGCAGATGACGCTGTCTCATATTAATGAAATTACACCATACTGCAAACGAGGATCGAAAGGAGCTTGCCCCAAAACGCCCAGCATGCCTTCGGCGCGCTAAAACCATTCTTTTAGCTTTAGCTTTAGCGTATTAGTGACCAGTGACATAATCGAACTACAATTTGTTATTGTTTAAAGCTTCTTTTGTTCACCGACTCTCAGCAGCCTATTGTTTTGTGCATGTTAACTTTAAATTTATAGTCGAACAGGATCACTTGGCAATGTGAATAACTCAGCAATACATTCATTTAACAGAGAAAATTAGTTTTTAGACCTCTCTCTCAAAGACTAACAATGGAAGTGGGGAGGGGGCGATGAAAGTCACGAGAGTGTGGTCATTTCTTATTTTTTAAGCATTGTTTTTTTTTGGTTGGGGGGGGGGGGGGGGTGATTTCCACGTCACTGGTTGTAGCTACTAATTCTTAACATTAAACTCACGAGAGTGTGGTAATTTCGTATTTTTTATTTATTCATTTATTTTTTTTTTTGTGGGAGGGGGATTTCCACTTAACTGGTTGTGGCGACTAACTCCTTTTACATTTCTGGATAAAATCTTAGGAGCCACCCACCACCATTTAAAGACGGCGAGCCCTTTCACTAACTAATTTATTAAACTTATAAAACTTATAATTGCCCCCCACACGCACACACACAGTGATTTAATGGTAATGAAACTAAAATGCACGTGACGACTTTGATACGTAAGGTATGCGTTGATCTTGCAGACTGTGTTTTGACTTTAAATTAAGTTCAAACAATTGTCGTATTCAACAATATTATGGCGAATTAATAATTAAAATTGCTGGTGGTCTTTCTTTTTGGGGGTGGGGTGGAGGTTATCGTTGGAAAATGTAGGATCATTCGATTATTAGATTCCAGAACAGAAACGCTTGCATAATTTTGATAAAGTAAATGTGGGTACGTTTCCTCTCAATAGAAGAAAAGAAAAAAAAAAATGAACAAGAAAAGATTAAATGCATGCAAAATAAAAAAAAAAAAACCTAAAAAACACACAAAACACACAAAATATCATAAGAAGAACATTTTGTTTCTTGTTTCCAAATTTCTGCAATTATTAATGAAAAATATAAGTTTTCGTGTTGTTGGGATTCGGCTTGTTGGGATCGGCTTGTTGGGATATTTTATCCATACGGCTTGTTGGGATTCGGCTTGTTGGGATGACACCGTCAATATATCACAAGCACAGATCCGTACAAATTATAATGAAGGGTCAGTAGTAGGAGATGTGGTAAACGTGCCCTATTGGCCGGACCCCGGAAATGACGTCATGTCACGTGACCCAGTGGCGCCATGTTGTGTTGTCATGGTAATCCGCGTGAGCGGCCATCTTGTGACGTCACCGCCATAGTCATCCCCATAATGATACGTGGTATTAGTGCGCATGCGCAGCGCGTGTTGTTAGGGTGATAAGTGTTTCCGTCGTCAATTTTGTATACTGGAGGCCGCCATCTTGGTTTCTATAGTAGCACGTGGTTGCTAAGTGACCCAAAGGCTTATAACAAGACAGGGGTATGTTCGGGGAGTATGTTAGACTAAACAGGAGTAATTTCCCGATTCGCAGAATTACTCAAATAAACCCGACAATCCCTCCAAATCACCGAAATTGACTATATTTGCTACGGATTCCCCATTTTATCGGCTTAGCACGTAGTGCTATAGTACCAAATGGTACCTCGGGTGGGGGTGGGGGAGGGGGGTGCGTTCGATTGAATAGGAGTAATTGTCTGGCTTAGTATTTCCCCAGAATCCTCGAAGAATTACCACAAACAATCCAACAAGTTGTTTTACTAGTTCGAATTCCCCACTAAATCCTCGGTTTTCTATTTGCTGTCCACTAGAATTCTTTTGAGAACCACCATACTTTTGGCTTATAATAGTACCGAGTGACCCTGTGGGTACGTTCCTTTATACTGGGGTATACTCCAGTAGTGTAGAAGAGCCTATAAGCTGGAACAGCATTGCTTATTGTTACTATATTTAGCAATTTCTGGTCTATTCTTGTTAGTTCTGACCGTATTCCGAGTACTCTTTGTTGTTTTATTTATCTAGATCACCCAATCAGTTCCCTTTACTGGCGCTGACTAACCAATCAGATTGCTTGATTTCCCGTAATCTCTATGCAGAGTTATCTCCTTTGTGTATATCAAAAGCATTCCCAAAGCCAATAAGCAATCGAGTAGTTACTGAAAAGTCATTGCTCGAATGACTTGAAGCCCATCGAGCAAATGAGCTTTAGAGTAATTGCTCGATCGAGTGACTCGGCATATTGCTCGAAAGACTCAAATTTCATCGAGCAAATGAGCAATCGAGTAATTGCTCATTCGAGTGACTCCTCGAACGACTCTTCGACTCATTTCAGTATTTGAGGATACCTATGGCCTGGTATTGAATTATTTGAGGATACCTTTCGAGGATACCTTTTATAGGATATTTATCTGAGGATGCTATTACTTATTTGGCCCCACCTTCTAGGCCACCCCAAGACATACCTATCCCAGATTCCCCTTATAAATTATCGAGCAATTACTGAAAAGTCACGACTCGAAGCTCATCGAGCAAATTGCTCGTTCGAGTGACTCGCACATGCTGATCGAACGACTCGAAGTCCATCGAGCAAATGAGCCAATTGCTTGCTCGAGTGACTCCTCGAACGACTCTTCGACTCATTTCAGAAAAAAGGGATTCCGAAGGTCATATGTTTTCCAAAAAAGGGATTACACAAATGGGATTCCAAAAAAGGATTCCATAAGTGGGATTCGGTCTTACGTCGAGTGACTCGCACATACTGCTCGAACGACTCGAAGTCTACCGAGCAAATGAGCTATCGAGTAATTGCTCGTTCGAGTGACTCGCACATACGACTCTTCGACTCATTTCAGAAAAAAGGGATTCCATAGCCACAGGCATTTTCCAAAAAGGGATTCTTAAAAAGGGATTCCGTAAGTGGGGTTAACCGTAATAACAAAACGGTTAAAATATACTCTAAAATCAATTGGATTAAAAATTAACCCAAATCAACTGAGTTGAGTGAATAAGGATCCAACTGGGTTCATATTCACTTAACCCAGTTAATTTGGGTTGATTTTTAACCCAAATGATTTTAGAGTGTACTTACCACAGAAAGCGGTAAGAAGTATTAGTAGTCATTAAGTTTGCGCGGGTGGAACATTTTCGAACATTTCATCAAGTTTATCCAAGAAGTGACCATATGCCCGATGTACATTTCACGAACGACGAACGTCCGCGAATAAATTATCAGATATTAACTCTTTTGGTAAGACAGGCGACTAAAGTCGACAGACGGCAGACCGCGGAAAGGTACTGCAGTAGTCATTTTAGCCAACTTTGTGTGTCCATTTTCAAGTGCTTTTAACCCTTTACCCAACGCAGACGATATCAAAATTTATTATTTTAAATATCATTTTTTCAAATTTTTCAAAAAATTTCAGCAAAACCATATCATGTGACCAAAGGGATTCTTAAAAAGGGATTCCGTAAAATGGGATTCCTATCCGACTCCGTAAAATGGGCTTCCGTGATTTGACAATACCCTTACCCACAGTACCTCTTGGCCTAGCATTACATACTACCTATACAAGTCATAGGATAACATGAAGCATTAGGCGGATTAATAGTACTAAGGACTAACATGGGACCTGTGGGGGGGGGGGGGGGGGGGGGGGCACGCGTACATCCTACATTACCACACTAGGCGACCATGCATTACACCCACCCACCCCACAATAACGTCTGACCCTGCATTACATACTACCTATATTAGTCATGGGTTGACATAAAGCATTAAGTCGATTAGTAGTATCAATGGCTTTCGGGGGTGGGGTGGGGGCACAGGGGTATATATCGCGTATACTATACTGCTGTTCTATACTACCAGGCATTACCCCCACCCACCCACAATAACGCCTGGCCCCGCATTACATACTATCTACACTAGTCATGGGATGGCATAAAGCATTAAGTCAATTAGTAGCACCAATGACTTTCAGGGGGGGGGGGGGGAGCACTGAGGTATATATCGTCCATACTACACTTCTGTTCTATACTAGTAGGCATTACCCGACCCCATCCCCACTTCACAATACCACTTGACCTGCCATAACGTACTACCTATACCAGTCATAGAATAGTACAAAGCAATCGGTTGGTTAATAATATCGAGGACTGGACCTACAGGGGTATATACCATGCATCCTATGCCACCCATTCTAAACAAACGATTATAATACTGCCTGACCTAACACTAAACTAGCAATACCAGCCATAAGATAATACAAAGGATTCTGTAGGTTAATAGTGCTAAGGGGGTAATAGATCAACAGACCATTCATCATAATTATACTGCCAATCTAAACAACCAAGGACTATCTCGCAATACCCCCCCCCCCCCCCAACCGCCTACTGCTTCACCTAGCTATAGCGGACATAGGATAATATGAAGACCCAAGGGCTAATAGTATACTAACATGGATATATACCACTACTACCAGATCACCCCCCCCCCCCCCACACCTACAAGAAGTCCGACATCCCCTGACCCGAATAACGTTATGTCAGATTGTGAAGTGGAAAATATCAGTGGTCAGCATCTCTATGACGTCACGTGCGTATCATGACGTCACGACGTCAATAGCAACGTCAACCGTTTCGCGGAAAAAAAACTTTCAAGAAAACCCAACTTTCCCATTAATTTTCCATCACAAACCCATACTATATACACAGAGCCCTGTGTTTAATTATATCACTATACATACCATGGCGTACTATATATGCAGTACGTACACCATTTACCAGATGTAGATGTATGGTGCCGACATTTTGCACCGGCAATGGCTCCGGTTCCTATGGGAATTTAACACTGCTGCACCGGCAAAGCTCCGGGTAATAGGGATCGATCGGGTACATGCTATACAACTTATATTTTCGGGCAAGTATAGTCTACCACTTCGGAGATGATAGTGGTGGATGGCCATCATTGGAAAGTATAGTCTGCCTCAGGCTTTCTTAGTTGGTTTTCAGGTTTGCGGTAGGACGTCTCTTTGGATAGCTGACAACAACAACGACCCCTTTCGGGGACCATCAGCAGAAAGACCCGAACTTCCCTGGTTCGGGGGCAGGCCTGCATTGTGATCCTATTTGGCTGGGTCAGAATATGCGCTATACAGACGCTTACAAAAAGGGGCCGAGGCGGGACGCAGGACCAACACTCGCCTCCCTTGAGGTGGGTGACCACTTCTAGGGATGGAGTGGGGGATGTCCAGGATCTATGGAGGTTACTGTTTCCATAACGCTTATAGTTTCCATAGCGGTTATTGGGGCGTTGATCATTAAAAACTCTCGGACTGGCGACATGTTGTAACTATAAAACTAATTTTTTATCTCGTAATGCTAGCATAGGTCGTCGTTAACTAGGTATAGAACGTTTCATAAAAGTATTCAAGTAATCATAACTAAATTCACCGTTGTTGAAATTAGTGTTTAACAGATGAGTTCTGGAAGCCCAAATGGGCTTTATGCTGGAGTGTAGGTATCACAACTTAAAGTTTCATTGACGTGACGTTCAATACTCTGTGTGGATTTGCCTTGTTACAATATTTGGGAGTGCCTGTAGTGCCCATAGTACCCGTAGGCACTCTCCCATATATTGTAACATAGCTGTAGTGTTTGAAGGCACGTTCTAATAAATTGTAACAAGGCAAAGATATGCGAACAGATTTTGACGACCTGGAATAATTTAGTCGTTGTGCTGATCCACAGTTGGTATAGGTAGTCTGTAATGCTAGGTCATGTAGTGTTTGTCAAGTACAGTTGTATAGGGCGTACTGTGTGTATCCTGTTGTTCTTCTAGTCTTGCGGCGTGATGGCGTATGTTTTGTTTCTAGTACGGTAGTATATACGGTACAATATGTACCCCGGTGGTGCACTGTTATCCTTCAGTACTACAAGACCACCTAATGGTTTGTATTATGCCATAGGTAGATCGGAATGCTAGGTCATGTGGTTGAGTGGTGTATATATGTGATTTCTAGTATCGTAGTAGAGTATGTATGATATTATGGCCATTCTAAGACTTCAGATGGTTGAACTATGGATACGTCAGCAGTATTAATATTAGACCTATGGAGGCCATAGGGATGGTCTAGAAACTAGAAACGGGTACTAGAAGACACACTATCCACTGAAAGGTATCCTCCAATAGTCCCGACTGGTCCCGACTGAGCAATGACGCCACCCCACCCACCCAGCCAAAAGATGCCATCAAGGTACACTTCAATACCTGGTTTCTCTTTATCACGCAGGCCACCTCAAAACCTTTCATTTTGACTCCCTCAATTTCGGTTACAGTCCTCTATGACACTTTCTTTGGCGGTTTTTTTATTCTGGGTTCTCCCCACTTCTGGCTTTGAAGTTACCTCGGGCTGATATCTCGGTCGATATGAAACTAATCAAATAGTAACCTTTAATTATAGCTCGGATAAGCAAAAAGCATAAAAAATCAAAGATGGCAACCATCACTACCATATTAGACATGCAAGACTGCCGGTTATTGAAGGAACTTTTCTGTACATAAATAGTAATGCTATAATGATGTACCAGAAAAATGCATTCATTGGTCATTCTTTTTCAAGATAATATTTGGACAAGCAAAAATCACAAAAAACAAGATCGCTACCAGGCGGCCATGGTTGGTATACCAGAATGCTGGTTATTGAGAGGCACCTTTCTCTAGTTAGGTTCAGTCCACCTTAAAAATCGGACCTGTTGGACAAACAGTTTTCAAGCTGTTGCGTGGACTAGCAAAATTTTACGGACAGACAGATGGACAGATGAATGGTTGTGGGCATACCATAATATGGCCTGCACAATACAAGCAGCTGCATCAAAGCATGTGGCCTTGGAAAAACTTATCATATAGAAAATACATATTAAGACAGAACACCGCGAGGTGGAGAACGGCGACGCGAAATACAGTTAAAACTCAAACAAGGGTTGTTGATTCCTGCAGCTTGTACTCTATCCGTATTGTGTTCTGTATTTATACCATGATTACCTATTCTACTATATATGAAAAGCCTATGACATAAATTTGAGCTTTACCCACCAACCGTGGTGAACAAGTCAGCAATGTGATTTTATTAGTTAAAATTCACGCCTACAGTGGAACTACATCCAGGTTGACCTTCGGTGTCCTCGCCTTGAATGCAAACTTGTCTAAATTTATCACTCGTCGCCTCGTGAAATAAAACCGGCAATTATTTATTACGTTTTTAAATAAGTTTACCTCATGATACCAAAACTTAACAAACATAGTATATTACGTTATCTCATATTAATAAAGCACCCATAACTCGAAACAGTTTATTATGTTATTAAAATGAAAAAGACTCCGTAATTTGCGCGTTTCGTTTTCTATTTCGTTTCGGCGATAAAATTGCCAGTGGAAGTACCGTCCACCGGTGCTCATGTAAACAAAAACGGCTTCGCACGTGTGAATATTGATTTATTTAACATTTAAACTCTTATTAATCAGACGATCATGGTATAAAAAATATACCCAAAGTAGTCTGGTGTACAAATTGTTCACCACACGTGGTGTTACCCGCGCGTCAAAGGCTCACGGTTAATACCACTTCACCACTCGTGGTGAACATTTGGTACACAAAGCTACTATGGGTATATTCCATATTTATACCACGATTCAACTTGTATTAAATGAATGAGACTGATGATATTTGCAAAGAAAAATATTTCTTCGGGAGTTTGATACTGCTTTGTGTTGACGAATTTCATTCATGTCATAACGTCACTCAAATGCACTCAACTCAGTCAGAAGCATAATGAACAATTACACGTGTTCTTACATGATGTTCTTACCCGTGGGTGGCATCCCATGTGGGGGTGTACCAAACAAACGTCTCAGCGTCTGTATAGTATCGAGTAACATTGAATACACATTAATCGTGGTATAATCTCCACTATACCTTTTCAGGATGGGCCGGGGTGTGGGGGGGGGGGAGGGGGTGGGGTTGGGGTGTAGTTCGGAAAAAACTGCAGTACACGTTTCCGTTTTTTTTTGCATTCGACCTTCTCGGACACCCACAAACCCCAAAACCGTAAGATTTTTCTTATTTTCCGCATATTTTTCCGGTCATTTTGAACACCCAACCCATATCATGCAAAACAAAAAAAAAAAACAAAAAAAAAAAACAAAAAAAAACCAAAATCCGACATGTACTCCTGGAACTTAATTAAGCACGCCTTGTTTTTTTGCAGCGATGTTAATAGAAACTGTCATTACTTGTGTGCTATCTTTCAGATGTCCAAAAGTGATTGTTAGCAGAAAGAATGGTCCACTGACAAATGAAAGGCAACACAGTAAATATGCAGTATTTTAATGCCGCAAATTACGCATATCTGTCACTAAAGTTTTTGATGGAAAAAATGCTCTTTCGACAAGTAAGGTGCTGGAGCGGTCCAAGATAAAAACAATGCCGATAATTACTGACAAAAAATGTAACTTGTGATCTCCTGAACACAATAGCAATGTCTGACCTCAGTAGCGAGTGTATCCACCACGTGCCCGGGCGACAGCCTGAACCCTCCTTCCAATGCTACCAGTGAGCCTTTTGATACGGCCCAGAGGCAACTGCTGCTACTCCTCACGCAATGCAGCTTCCAAATCGGCCAAATTCTGTACAGGCGGATCCCTTGCTTGCACACGACGTCCAATAAAGTCCCTGATGTGTTCTAAGGGATTCAAATCTGGGCTCATTGCAGCCCAAGGTAGAGCTGCAATAGTGTGGTTCTGAAGGAATGCTCTCACAGCATGGGAACGATGTGACCTTGTATTGTCGTCCATGAATACAGGGCGAGTAGCCAACGGGTGGTTGTCAAAATGAGACACGACAACCGGATTGAGAATGTCCCGGATGTACTGATGGCCACTGAGATTCCCACATACAATCACCATATCAAGTTTACAATCATGAGAGGCATCCCCAGATCATTACCGATCCTCGACCATCAGTCTGCTGTTCCTGGGCACGTAAGCAGTATTTCTATTCCTCCACACTCTCAAGCGACCATCTGTGACGTGAAGCAGGAACCTACTCTCGTCTAACCAATGGACTTCCCCCACGTCCTGAGATTCCAATATTGTCGTGCCATACACCATTTCAAAAGCAGACTTTGATGCTGATCGGACAGAACTGGACGCTTGATGACCCTTCTGGGCCTCATACCCAGTGCTTTGAGACGGTTGCGGACAGCTCTGTTGCACAAACGCCTATTGGGGAGCCAAAGGTGTTGTTTAAAAACCCCACTTAAAGCAAAGGGTTAACGAGTCGTTCCAGACGTCGATCTTCCCGAGGAAGTTATCCAGGCCTTGGCCGGCCCTTAACATCGTTAGTTTGCTGATGTTTTCGGACAAGTCTGCTGATGACAAAATGACTATAGCGAAGTTGCCTACCAATAGCATTGAATGACATACCTGTT
Source organism: Pictodentalium vernedei (assembly GCA_031216915.1). Lineage (NCBI taxonomy): Eukaryota > Metazoa > Mollusca > Scaphopoda > Dentaliida > Dentaliidae > Pictodentalium > Pictodentalium vernedei. Next base: position 223,076,375 of record CM062289.1, on the reverse strand, counting down.
GTATGCATGCCAACGATTTACCGACTTGGTGCCTCCGACAGTCCACCCCCTTGCCATGTCAAGATTTATTGATCAAAGAAGTGAAATGTTTTCTTTTTTTATACCCAGATATTGCATGTGGATGATAGTGTTTTTGTGACATTCGTGGGAAGCATGCTTCACGTGGACGAGGGGAGGTGTTTGGGGTACGCTATCAAGCAGAATCATCATGTTTCACAAGATGAAATGTACTGCAAGACATAGCACTCATTAAAACATAATAACCAGTAACAGGAACTTCATTATCATGAAACATTTCAGGGATGCTTCATTAAGTTCCAGGCGTATATTTTGGACACCCACCCCTCAGAGCATCATATATCAATTTTTTTAACACTTTTCCAGTGTTGGGGAGGACAATTTTCTCGCGTTTCTGGGCTTTTCTTATGTGACCCCGAGATTTCACAAAGATTTCCCGACACAGGGAATGTCAAGCGATTGGATTTATAGAAACCATTTTTGACACATGAACCTGCGTTGGCCCTTTAGAGTGTGACTATTTTATCCAAATGGGATATGAGAGCTTTGTTTTAATATTTCGTTAATTTAATTTTTTATTTTAACACTGGTTGGTGCAATTGTTGTATGAACCATTTATTCTACTGTTAGCTGTATCTTGATTCTTGATGTATGTTAAAAATAATTTAAATACACTTAAAGTCCTTATTTCTTAAGAGCCACGAGGAACCTAAACGACCTTTTATATCTTTGATTATAAGAAATGTTGAAATCTGTTTAAATACACAAATAGGATATGCAATTATAGAAAAATACACTGCTGGTTAGTCATGAATGCCAAAGCAGGACTGCTGGTTAAAATAAAGCATGGGCCCAGATGGTCGAGATAGCTCAAAATACCCATCAATACAATCCCCTAATAGGACGGCAATGTGTGTATATTGGTCTAAATCATTTTAAAGTGTTTAGTTTAGCATAAAATAGCACCACAAAAAAAATTTGCAAGGGGTTGAAATGAAAGTGTCAATGACACTGTAGCTTAACTTGAATGTGCGTTGTGTTTGATGAAAAGGATAATGTTCAATGTTTATGAAAGGATCATGAAATACGACAATAATTGTGATCATTGAGAATATGTTAATTTCTGTTCCCTGCATGCTATGTTTTCAATAAAAATAATTTGAGCTGTAGACTGTACGAAAAACTTGAAGGGTGGGTTAATGTGGCCATCACAGTTAATGTATGTCAACCAAAGTTACCAAGTTATAGTGAAATTATTCCAAAACGAGTATCCTATCAGGTTACAATGAAATCCCTTCAAAAATACGGCCTGTATTTATTTATTTATTGATGTTTAAGGTCATATATTTATGCACAATGGCTAATCATGACCGTGACAGTTTTACGGGTGGAGGAAGCCGGAGTACCCGGAGAGAACCACCGAGCAACGACAAGCAGCTGCCAGCTCCCCAACATCGTAACTCCGCACTGCAGCACAGGCAGGGTTAGATTGGTTGAAGACATGTGTACCATCGACGTGCAGTACGCCTTAGTAAACGGCGTCATCGTGTCCCCACGCGGGCAATGGAGATGAAGTGTCTTGCCCAAGGACACAACGCTGTTGCCGCAGGTGGGATTCGAACCGAGGACCTCTCGGCTTGCAGCCTGCACCTCTACCTACTGAGCCAAATACGGCCTTAGACTGTGCTAAAGGTTTTTGGGCTTCGGGCCTGTGTAGCCATCACGGTTGACCGATCGCAACCGAAAGGGGACGACCTCATCTAGATATTATACTGAGTCATCGTACCAAGTTACAATGAAATCCCGTCATAAATACGACCTGTAGTCTGTGCTAATGGTTTTTGGGCTCGGGCAGCCATCACGGTTGAATGATCGCGACCAAAAGGGGACGTTCTCATCTAGACATTATATAGAGTCATCCTACCAAGTTACAATGAAATCCCTCCATAAATACGACATCTAGACTGTGATAAAGTTTTTGGGGTTTCGGGCTCGGGCAGCCATCACGGTTGACAGATCGCGACCAAATGGGGAAGGTCATCCCACACACCTACGCCATTGGGCCAAGAAGAGGCGTTAATATAAGTTGCATAACTTGTTCGCCAATCCTTGTAAAACTAATAAGATTAAATAAATAATTGAGGAAGTTCTCATCTAGACATCATACGGAGTCATCCTACCACGTTACAATGAAATCCCTCTGGATTAAATATGACCTGTAGACTGCGCTAAAAGTTTTTGGGTTTCGGGCTTGGGCAGCCATCACGGTTGACAGATCATGACTAAAAGGGGACGTTCTCATCTAGATATTATACAGAGTCATCCTACCAAGTTACCATGAAAACCATTCATAAATACGACCTGTAGACTGTGCTAAAGGTTTTGGGCTCGGGCAGCCATCACGGTTGACCGATCGCGACCAAAAGGGGACGTTCTCATCTAGACATGACCTCAATCCTGTATATGAAATTTCGTGATGATCGGACAAGAACTACGGGATGTAGCCTGTGCTAAAGGAAAATGTGAACAGACTCACAGACTAACAGACTCAGACTAACAGACTTCCGCACGCGTGATGGCAATAGCTTATCTTGACTTTGTCAAGTTAAGCTAAAAATGTGTTTTTGAGCAGTTTGACCACCCACCCACCCTGGCATCGTGTACTGCAAATTCTTTCCGCTCCGCTCCGCACCCCCCCCCCCCCCCACCCCCTGGATTGGACATAACGAACAAAATTTGGAACAATCTAGAAAATAAACAAAACATGGAAAGCAAAAATAACTTTATTATGATGAAAATGTGCACTGGAATGATACTATAAATGACACCTTTTAGGAATGTAATGACAACACAAACAGTAAAAACCAAATGCCACAACCATTTATTTACCACAAGTTGTGGACTACAGTCTATTGTTTATTGGTGTAAATTGTGTTTGATCTTTTCAACCCTGCATTTCTGTTAAAGACAACGGACGGTGAAGATTAGATTTTAATGTTAACCCCTGGACGTGCCTTGGCAATGTGGAGATCAGAATCAAACCAAATACTAAGGCTCTACGAATCTCAAATAATTTGGGGTTGAAATAAATCCCGAATCAAACTCATTGCTACTAACATTGGAGATATTGCACCTTCTTACAATAGCAAGTATTGCCAATCTTCAACCCAGTGTATTGTATTCAACGCCCCTTGTCTGCTTGATCAAGTCAATCAAAACGCAGAATATTCTGGAAAGAGAATCGAAGTAGTTTGGGTAGTGAAATCTCCTTGAAATCTCCTTCTACCTCAGGTCTCCTATCGGAGACCTGATGGTAGGAGGAGAGTTCAAGAGGAGACACTTTGTAGAATTCTGAGAATATCCAGCCAATTCGAAAATTCCCGAATCGGCAGGACTCGAACTGAATTGGGGCTATTTTGAAACCAATCAAATTTCGAAGCTTCACATGGCCACAGCAAATACGTTCGTGGTTATATCTACAACTTAAAATATTCGATCCGCGAAACATATATTTAAACTGAAAAATATTAAGCCTCGGTTGCCGAAAAAGCAACAGCAGCAGATTCCGGAAAAAATGATCTACTCAGATAACAGAGGGCACCTTGTTACTCTCAAGGGAGAATACAGAGATCAAAGAAATTTTGTTTCTGACCGATATTGTGACATCACAATGAGTTGTCCTGAAATTTCTCATCTCAAAGGTTATAGGTAAACAGAATTGATCTACTTTTGAAGGGTGGTGGTGGAAAATCAGGTACTCTTTAAGGACAGAAACAAATTCAAGAAGTTTTCAATGGGCAAAAATTCCTGGACTTTTCATTTGAGTGGGAACCACGTAAAAGATCAAATTCAAGTATTCTTTTATGTACAGAAGAAGATGATTTCATAATTTGTTTATTTGTGTTATTTACTGGTGTTTAATGCTACTTTCAGCATCTATAACAATATTATGATTACAGCACAAGTATAAAATCCGGTTCAGGTGATTGTCTATACCTATGCTGGCACTCAGTAGAACTCGCACCCTAAGCATTGAACACTTAGGTTTATTATTCGAGAAAAACAAATTGTGTACGTTGGTAATCAGGCTCTTCTTCAATATTTAGGGATCCCACAGGGAAAAGTATGGAATAAGAAACCTAGAACTTGGCCATGAAGCAAAATAGAACAAAGATATACATGTAATAAAAACTGCAATAATAAATGCCATTTGAAGCCTGTGAGACAAGTCACCATCAATGTCATGCTAAATTGTTAAATATATTAATAATGAGCCAAAACCAAAAGCGACAAGAGTGAGAGAGAGAGAGAGAGAGAGAGAGAGAGAGAGAGAGAGAGAGAGAGAGAGAGAGAAAAAAAACAATTTAAAAATATGAAAAGCAATTCTATGTTTCTGGTGATATAATGAGAAAATGGCACTGATCACGTGAATGAAACAGGTGTTAATCAGCTGAGACCTGATTCATTATTTGGTACAAACCTGGGAAATAAGAATGATCCTCTTGATCATTGCATGCTGCTCAGGAGTGTACAGACCACACTGGAATGGTATAAATGACCACATAAGCCTAACTGCATGACATGGAACTGCATTTACTTTACACAATGCAATGGATACGGTGAATGATATGTTCGTGACATTTACACTTCCAACAGCCATATCCGTGAACACACCGCAGACATCAGACATAAATATGAGACACCTGGACATTTTGTAATACAGATTGTCTGTGAAATACCTGCACTGCATCTGTGAAATATACTGGGGATATCTACCCATAAGCTGCAACAAACCTACTATTACACGCTTGTTCTACGAAATCCCCATCTATAGCAACACTAAACCATGTGGAAAATAAAAATCTGTTCCGCACATATGTGCGGAACGGAAATCGCTGACGGACTATTTTTAAAAAGAAGCAAAATTTCACTGGAATTTTCTACAAATCGTGCACCACAATTACAATTTGAATTGCTAGCGATAGCTAAACATAGCAGCACGGGTTCCCCTCGCAAATTTGGTTTGCGATAAAATGTGTTCTTTTTGTTGATCGTTCGCCCCTCCCCGCCCCCCCCTCCGAGTTCCAATGTGTTCTTAGTTCGTCCCCCCGAGTTCCAATGCGTTCTATGTGCCTACTGGCACACAGAACACATTGGAACTCAGGGGACGAGTTGTCAAATGAATTGCTGAGTGTCCTTCTATTAATTGCTTTCATAGACATGAAGGCGTGTAATAAACACAGAATGACACATGCGCGTGAATGGGTTAATCGATATGGCACTTGTGTCATCACGGAAGGATAAAACTTTAGGCCTGCGGCCTCTCGTTTTATCCTTCCGCGCTGGCACTCGTGCCATATCGATTAACCGATTCACACGCGTGTGTCGTTCTGTGTTTGGCCTGAACAGAAATAACTTTTAATGCTTTTAAGTTACTGTTCAAGACTTTAGGGTCTAACAGGTGTTTCCAGTCAAGTGTTGTCTGCATGTTCAGACAGACAACACTTGCCTTAAAACTGCCCAAATTACAAGGCTCTCTCTGGTCACTACTGAGCTGTATTGAACGGACCACTAAAACATCTGCTGGATTACATCACAGACAAGCAAACTCTACTTCAGATTTGTAGGTTTTGACAATCCAAAAATTCACTTCTTTACTTCATATTTCATTCACGAATAGCATATCAACATACCGTCCCCAGAGTTCCAATGTGTTCTATGTGCCAGCAGCAACTCAGGGGGCGATATGTCAAACAGAGTAAGATATACTGGGAGAATAATGAGCATGAGAGAATATTTATTTATTGGGGTTTAACACTTTCGACAGCCAGGATAGCGAGAAGGAATATTTATTTATTTATTGGTGTTTAAGGTCACATACATATGCACAATGGCTAATCGCGACCGTGAGTTTTACGGGTGTAGGAAGCTGGAGTACCCAAAGAGAACCACCGAGCAACGACGAGCAACTGTCAGCTCAACATTCTAACTCTGTTCAAGCTCCACTCAAGCAGGGTTACAGCGGTCGAAGACATGTGCACCATCGATGTGCAGTATGCCTTAGTACACAACATCATCGTGCCCCCATGTAGGCAACCGGGATAAAGTGCTTTGCCCAAGGACACAACGCGGGTCGTCCCGGACGGGGATCGAACTTGGTACCTCTAGCATAGAAGTCCAACAGTCTACCACTAAGCCACTGCGCTCCCAAGAGGGAAGGAAAGGCCTGTGGGTATTGGGTAAAGAGAGCAAGTGGGTTAGTCAGCTTTTTTCTGGAATCACAGGATACAGAACTTTGATTACAAAAGTGGACAGATAATTTCAAACGGATCGTGACTGGGTCACAATTAAAAATTATCTGTCCGCTTTAGAATCCCACCCGTCTTAACCCCATGAACCCTCATTTCCTGGAATGGTATCGTCTTTGTGTACACTTACAGTGAGATGGGTCAGTCCAATCTCATTATACAGGGAGGATAAAATAATAACTGCAGTCTGCAGCCGTCTGGCTGCAGACTGCAGTTATTATTTAATAATCAATGTCCCGTGTATAGACCTCTTATAATAAGACAAAAATGGGACGGAATTATGCCTTGGACCGCAAAATCGGTCTTACCATTCCAAAGGGTTAAAAAAAGATATCAGATGCAATTTTTTGTTGGTTTTCCTTCCTCCACATGTAAATTCATTAATGTAAGTATGTCGGAATCGGATCGCAAAATCTGATAATGTTTGTGAACACTGTACTGTAAGATTAAACAATTCACTTCCGAATGCTTGAAGGAGAGAAACGGCAAGCATGCAGATGGGTAGCCTCATCTGAGAAGCATGACAAATCAGTGGCTAACCATGTTATTATTTGTCATGATTCTTTAACGAAACAACTTAATTTCATGAACATTCCAATGAGTTATTGTTTGGATGAGGAGAAATATAAAAAAGAACCCTTTACCTAATATAACTAGTAACATCACTTGCAAAAATATATACTTAAATGATGCAGAATTTTCATTTTTTTTTACCTCAGAAACATAGCTTATGATAGCTCACTGGAATGAGCTTGTACCAATGAGGGATCGTAAGCTATACCATTGGGGCCAAAAACTGAAAAATAATAAAATTTAAAAGGCGATATATGAATAGTGCTGGCTGGTTTTGATCATAACCTTGTGTAAAGGATAAAATGTTTTATAATGTGAATAACAATAGGTATATCACAGAAAATGTAACAATCAGCTGATATGTAGTATTAAAGCAGCATTAAATTATATTTATCTTACAACATGAACGTATTTCTCCAAATACAAGTGAAAATGTCAAGACAAAATACAAATCTGTACTAACAGCAGCAACTGGATGTGTGATAATTCGATTCCAAAAGAGAATGTTTTTTTACCTACACTCATCTTAAACTGTTTACACATGTCAAGGTAATCATTTTTGATAAAAGTAATTAAATGATAAATAAATCACCAACTCAACAAAATAAATTAGACTAGGTCATTGTTTGCCATGATAATATTTTTTATGGGCTTACCATGCATTAAACTGAACAAGAGGCCCCAAGGGGCCTTAGGTCGCTCACCTGAAAAGTAGTTCAAAGTAATTTGGGTCATATTCAGCTGGTCATGGCTTATCAACACTACAGAGGAAGTCATGAAATTATTCATACTTCTGGTCCGTTCAGACCACCTTCATTTACCAAGGAAGAGCTTTTAAAGGGATAAATGTAAGGGTTTCTGAAATCTGGCTAAAAATCTCTCAGTCATACAAATGAAAATTAATGAAGCAACACCCTGTTTCACCCAGCTGTTCCTGTTGGTGCAAATAATGTGCTGAAAATGCACACATATGAAAATTAGTGAAGCAACACCCTGTTTCACCAAACTGTTCCTGTTTGTGCAAATCATGTGCTGAAAATGTACACATATGAAAATTAATGAAGCAACACTCTGTTTCACCAAGCCGTTCCTGTTTGTGCGAACATTGTGCTGAAAATGCACACATATGAAAATTAATGATGCAACACCCTCTTTCACCAAGCTGTTCCTGTTTGTGTGAATATTGTGCTGAAAATGCACTCAGCTAATTCTGTTTCCTGTAGAAAAGGATGATGAAGAACAAAGAAAGGATGCAGTGGTCCAGAAGCTGAACAACTACTAGAACTACTTGTCTCGGATTTTGTCTCGGATGAAAAATCTAGCCATGCAACATTCACACCAGCTGATCAGAATTTCCAAGGAAAAATATTCCCAAATCTGTACTGATTTGATAAAATCAAATGAGATGCAATGATTTCAGATCTCTTTCTTGACAGATAAGGCTCTGGTGATGTAGAAGAAACTGAGAATTTTAACCAGATCGAGACACAGGCAAGATCACGAAATTCTCTGTCCACTTTGGTGAATACAGTACAGTTACTCATGAATATCATCAACAATGTGATCAGAATCCCACACATTCGGTGATCAAATCTACAAATTTAGGTCCAACAAAGGAGAATTTCTGTTTCTCAGGTCATTTTCTGTATTATTTTATTTTTGTAAATTATTTCTTTGCCATCAAAAGTTCATGTTCTTGGCTAGTTTTATGTTTTAGGCCTCATAATCTACAATATAGCATGGATGTTGTTGTATTTCGTCCCTTGAGTGCAAGAAGGCTTTGCAATGCTAAAGCATTGTAAAGCCTTCTTGCACTCAAGGGACAAATTTATCAATTTTATTAAATAATGAGAAAGATCCGACATAAACCATTTAATTTAATTTTTTCAAGTTTGCATTGGTTATAAAAAGAGGGCATATGGCAGCCAAAAGGAACATGCAGGAGGGCCTTTTTCCCTGAATGCAACTAGGAATGTAACCAATTTAGTCTTGTTTGAGAGCTCAATGAGATCTGTACAACAATGTAGAATTGGCCAAATTTCTACTTGCACGATGGGGAAAATTTGCTTCTAGAAATTTAATATTTTGACAGCAGTGTGGAGAGGAGCAGGCATCGTGCAGAACTTTTCCAACTGCCCTGCAGGGTCTAATTATGTAATTCAGTCTATTTTTCCCCAATCACTAGTCACTAATTTCCAATTTCCCAACATGCAATTTCAAATAAGATACATCATGCAATGAACATTAACTCTCAATGGTCTGGACAATCTTTTAGAAATTTTACTCCACCACAATCTGGTGGCCTGATGGCCAAACAAATATTTCTAGTCAAAACTTGTCTGCTTGTCTAAGCAGCCAGCACTTAACTAGAAACCACTGCCAGAGTAATTTTATAATTGCCTAAAGAAAACATCTAGGAACATTCTCTGTAAACATTTTCTCAAAAGAAGAAGATTTTTAAAGAAAATTCCTCATTTTGAACTAAGTTACAATTCAAGCTCCCACAGTGAGACCAAATATGGACCTAGGGAAATGGCTTGAACAAACTTGAATCCCCCCCCCACCCAAGGATGCTGCATACCAAATATCAAAAGCATTCATCTGCTGGATCTGAAGAAGAAGTTTTTTAAAGAAAACTCCTCATTTTGACCTAAGTTATCATTTGGGCTCCCACAGTGAGCCCAAATATTAACCCAGGGACTTGGCTTGAACAAACTTGAATCTCCCCCCCCCCCTAAGGATGCAGAATGCCAAATATCAAAACATACCGAATGCTGAATCTGAAGAAGAAGATTTTTAAAGAAAACTTCCTCATATTGAACTAAGTTATAATTCGGGCTCCCACAGAGAGCCCAAATATGAACCCAGGGGCTTGGCTTTAATAAACTTGAATCTCAACCCCCTAAGGATGCTGCACACCACATATCAAACATTCCGACTGCTGGATCTGAAGAAGATTTTTTAAGAAAATTCCTCATTTTGAACTAAGTTACAATTCAAGCTCCCACAGTGAGCCCAAATATGGACCTAGGGAAAGGGCTTGAACAAACTTGAATCTTCCCCCCCTAACGATGCTGCATACCAAATATCAAAAGCATTCTTCTGCTGGATCTGAAGAAGAAGATTTTTAAAGAAAATTCCTCATATTGAACTAAGTTATAATTCAGGCTCCCAAAGGGAGCCCAAATATGAACCCAGGGACTTGGCTTTAACAACTTGAATCTCACCCCCCTAAGGATGCTGCACACCACATATCAAAACATTCCGACCGCTGGATCTGAAGAAGATTTTTAAAGAAAATTCCTGATTTCGAACTAAGTTACAATTCGAGCTCCCACAGTGAGCCCAAATATGGACCTAGGGACATGGCTTGAACAAACTTGAATCTCACCCCCTAAGGATGCTGCATACCAAATATCGAAACATTCTGACTGCTGGATCTGAAGAAGAAGATTTTTTAAGAAAATTCCTCATTTTGAACTAAGTTACAATTCAAGCTCCCACAGTGAGCCCAAATATGGACCTAGGGACATGGCTTAAACAAACTTAAATCTCACCCCCCTAAGGATGCTGCATACCGAATATCAAAACATTCCGACTGCTGGATCTGAAGAAGATTTTTAAAGAAAATTCCTCATTTTGAACTAAGTTATCATTTGGGCTCCCACAGTGAGCCCAAATATGAACCCAGGGACTTGGCTTGAACAAACTTGAATCTCACCCCCCTAAGCATGCTGCATACCCAATATCAAAAGGTTCTGCCTGCTGGATCTTGAGAAGAAGATTTTTAAAGAAATTTACCTGAAATGCACTAAGTTCAAATTCGGGCTCCTATACTGAGCCCAAATATGAACCCAGGGGGCCGATTTTAACAAACTTGAATCAGATCCACCCCCACAATGTTGCATACCAAATATCAAAAGATTCTGCATGCTGGATCTGGAGAAGAAGATTTTTAAAGAAATTTGCCTGAAATGCACTAAGTTCGAATTTGTGCTTCTATAGTGAGCCCAAATATGAATCCAGGGGGCCGATTTGAACAAACTTGAATCAGATCCACCCCATAATGCTGTATACCAAATATCAAATGATTCTGCCCACTTGTGCTGGAGAAGAAGATTTCTTAGTAATTTCTCTAATATACATAGGGTGCTATCGGAGTTATGCCCCCTATGGGGCCCCAAGTAGGCACGTCCATTTTATTTGAACAAACTTGAATTGACATATGGTAAGGAAAATCCATACCAAGTTTTGAGCAAATCGACCCAGTGGTTTCAGAGGAGAAGTCGTTTAAAAAATGTTCACGTCGCCGGACGGATGCCCGACGGCAAGTGATAAGTTTAGCTCTCTTCGGTGAGCTAAAAATTAATGAAACAAATATGATGGTTAACCCTTTACCTGACACAAATAAAATATATATTTATTATTTCAAACATTTTTTCATATTTTTCACAAGATTTCTACAAAACCATATCATGTGAGCCCTCACTTGAACGATTTCATCAAGCACGTTCCAATAAGGGGTCACATGATATGGTTTTGTAAAAATTTTGTGGAAAATAATACTTTTTCAACTGATTAATTTGTACATTACTCGTTGATGCAGTCGATTCGTTGGGTAAAGGGTTAAACTTGCTACTTACAAAAATTTTGGAGACTTCTTTCTTGGCAAGTCTTCACTGCCTATGTAGACAGCCAAGACTTGCTCAGAAACAACTGCAAAGCCACAGGAAGTACAAGAACTTGTCATGGTGTAGCAATGATGTATAAAAAACTTCAGGCATTTAACCCTTAAAGGTCTTTTTCCGACTTTTCCAACCACAGAACAGGTGCTCTTAAAATACAATCATGGGGAGGACCTGCTGACAATAGGCAAATTATCTAGGCAGTGGTTTCTTGTCAAGTCTTGGCTGCCTTAACAGGCAGCCATGACTTAATGAGAAATCACTGCAAATCCATTAGATGTTTCAAGACTGTGGAATAGTGGGAATTCAAGACCCTTGCCCTGGCCCTTGAGGGTTAAGGGTTGAAGAAACAAGAGGCCCCACGGGGCCTGAAGCGATCATCTTGAACAGAACACAATATAAACAGAGTCCAAGAATGAGTCTACATTAAGCAATCCATCTCAACAGGATACACTCTCAATCTTCGAGTCCCTCAGGAGTGACAAAAATAATCCGGGCATCATGCCTTTTCTTCAGTTGATCATAATGTAAAATTTAGAGCTCCTCCATGAAGCCCCTTGGTACAACCTATGTGGATTAATCTTAGGTACCTCTAGAGGGTACTGAATACAAAATTTTTAATTCTTCAGCAACATGGCCAATTCCAGCTCCCATAGGGAGCCCAAATATTAACCCAGGCTCTCAACTTGAACAAAGTTGAATCTGACTTCCCTAGAGATGTTGTGTACCAAATATGAAAGCATTGTGACTGTTGGATCTGAAGAAGAGAAATTTTAAAGAAATTTCTTCATTCTGCACTAAGTTAAAATTTGGGCTACCATAGCGAGCCCAAATATTAACCTATGGATCCAATTTGAACAAACTTGAATCTGTCCCCCCTAGAGATGTTGTATACCAAATATGAAAGCATTCTGACTAGTGGATCTAAAGAAGATTTTTGAAGAAATTCCCTCATATGGTACTAAGTTAAATTCCAGGTTCCCATATGAAGTCCAAATATTAACCTGATCGCGACCAAAAGGGGACGTTCTCATCCAGACATTTTTTGAAGTCATCCTACCAAGTTACAATGAAATCCCTTCATAAATATGACCTGTAGACTGTGCTAAAGTGTTTCGGGCTTCAGGCCTCTGTAGCCATCACCTTTGACCAATCGGGACCAAAAGGGGACGTTCTCATCTAGACATTATATGAAGCCAACCTATCAAGTTACAAAGATATCCCTCCATAAATACGACCTGTAGACTGTGCTAAAGGTTTTCAGGTTTTGGGCTCAGGCAGTCATCACGGTTGACAGATCGTGACCAAATGGGGATGTTCTCATCTAGACATCATATGGAGTCATCCTACCAAGTTACAATGAAATCCCTCCATATTAAATAAGACCTGCAGACTGTGCTAAAAGTTTTTGGGTTTCAGGCTTGGGCAGCCGTTACAGTTGACAGATCATGATCAAAAGGGGACGTTTTCATCTGGATATTACACAAAGGCATCCTACCAAGTTACAATGAAATCCCTTCATAAATATGACCTGTAGACTGTGCTAAAGGTTTTTGGGTTTGGGCAGCCATCATGCTTGACCGATCATGACCAAATGGGGACATTCTCATCTAGACATGACCCTAAACCTGCATATGAATTTCGTGACGATTGGACAAGAACTACGGGGTGTAGCCTGTGCTAATGGAAAATGTGAACAGACTTTCGCACGCGTGATGGCAATAGCTTATCTTGACTTTGTCAAGTTGAGCTAAAATTATTTTGAACAAAGTTAAAATTTGGGCTTCTGTAGGAAGCCCAAATATTAACCTAGGGACTTGGTTTGAACAAACTTGAATCCGACCCTCATAACAATGATGTATACCAAACATTAATGAAGAAGATTTTTAAAGAATATTCCCCATATTGCCCCAAGTTAAAAATTTGGGCTCCTGTATTGAGCCCAAATATGAACCAATGGGCTTTATTTTAACAAACTTGACCCCCACTATGAATGCTGTATACTGATTATCAAAAGATTCTGATGATTGGTTCTGGAGAAAAGATTTTAAAAAATTTTTGCAAATATGCTGACTCAGCATTTTTTCGATGCCCATTACAGAACACTCTAACATAACTGTTGGCAATTTCTTTTTACCATTCAATTCTAGTGGTCCTAAGGATGTTTCATACCAAATAACAGCTCTCTGTTCTGTGTGGTTTCGGAAATATGGGCGTTTGAAAATATTTCTATTTTTAGCTCCCAGGGTTCCCATGGAGATGCAGGAATTTTTTTTTTGCATGAGTCAAGTACTTATAACCCAATAATACCACATACCAAATTTGGTTCAAACCGGACCATCGGTTCAGAAAATAGAAATTTTGGGCAGGGCCAAAAATCTTACCCCTCCCATTACAAAGCCAAATATTGCTTCACGAACTTCGTTTGAACAAACTTGATCTACACCTCAAAAGGAAGTTCCATAACAAATATCAAGTCATTGTACACACTGGTTCACGAGAAGATTTTAAAAATATTTTGGAGCATTTCTCCCCACTCCCTCCCTATGAGGCTGGGCATATTGAGTTGAACAAAAATACAATGCCCCTTCGGGACCATCTGTCACACAAACTTTAACTTGAATTGGCCCAGTGGTTTTGGAGAAGACCAAAACATGGTGTTGATGGACGACAGATGGACGGACGACGGATGGACGATGGACAGAGAGTGAGGAGATTAGCTCAGCTTGACTTTTTCAAGATGAGCTAATAAAATAAAGCCTCTCTTGTCAAGAAAGTCAAGGAAAATGTCCTGTCAGACAAATTTTTTCTTAAATAACATGATCTATGCACATTGCTTCTGGTGAATCCCTGAGAAATAAATATGCGGTAAACCAGGAAGTTATACCATATATTTGACAAAAAATGGAGCCAGTTGAGTTGATGATCTTTGTAAGAAGAGATAATTTTTTGTACAGAACATGAAAAACCTATCTTCCTGACCTACTATGCAGACAGAAATATCCTGGATTACATCTAAAAACAAAAGATCACTTGATTACGTCTCACAATTTCTAGATTAAAATGATATCCACCATTCTAAGGAGACATTGTTTGGCATAATGCTATTTTTAGTGATGAACCGATATCAAAGTGGCACCAAACTGTAACCAATGTTTCTAATCTCACAAGTAGACATACTGTTATGAATACATACTGTATAACAAAATCAGGAATGTCCAACAGTGGAATCCTTTTAATCAAATATCCACATGTCCATGGAAATATATGTTATTATTATTCAGTTAACAGGAACTTGGTCATTTTCCTGTATTCTACAGTACGGCTCCCAAGGATTGGTCACTTTCCATGGGGTGGTCAGTATTTCCACGGATGCAAAAATATCAGATTGCAACACTAATTATAGGAATAATCTTGAAAAATTTAATTGATGAAGCACCGGGTACAACCCGGTGCTTCATTAATTAAAATTTTGCTGATTATAATTTTTATTACCTGGTAAACGCATGCATGGACATCACTGTCCACGCATGGATTATGACCAGTCCACGGCAACTGTACTGTGTAAACATGTTGAGTGCCAGAAGCCACTTTCCAGAATCTTCAGAACAATAAGTGCTGAAAGACACTTTAGTGGCTTTACTCTGTAGGCATTACAGTCGTCCCTGTCTTGAGTGACCACCGTTTTTGCCATGGAGAAGAGGTCTCTCAAAACAGGTGGTCTCACATTACAGGTCCATTATAGAGTAAAACAAACAAATGTTAGAAGGTCACAGTGGTCTCTCAAGACAGGGGGGTCTGTCTCGGCAGTGGACTCTCAAAACAGGTTTTACTGTGCCTTGTTATTTACCTGGTTCAGGGCTAGATTATTTTTAGTGGTCTGATTTTGTTATTCAAAGTTTATTTTATTACAAATTATTGGAAAGTGCCCACAGGCACTCTCCAATAATTTGTAATGAAACAAATTTACATATAACAAAATTTTATTTGCATTTGACTGAATATGAAACGTTAGCAGGGAAAATGTGGGTTTTTTGCTCTGGTACCCTCATTTTTCTAAAAGCCCCGATAGTGGCTTCTAGCACTCAACCAGTTACACAGTAGTAGAATAAAATTGATTTGTTACAATTTATTGGAGTGTGCCCACATAAAATTATTTATGAACAAAATCTTGCTATATACGGCTCCCCTTGCTGGTAGAATGATATCTTTGAAAGAAAAACATTTGTGTTACAAATCACCTTTGAAAAATAATTTACCTCTCAACTGGTTAATAATCTTAGCATTCATTCTATTACATCTTTCATGGCATTTAACCCTTTACCTAACATAAAAAGCAGACGACACTTGCAAAAAAAATTCTTGAATAACTAATTTTTTTGATTTTTTGTCTCAAAAACATAGGTTATGACCTCTCATTGGAACGAGCTCGACGAGCTCGTTCCAATGTGGGGTCATAACCTATGTTTTTGAGACAAAAAATGAAAAAATGATGAAAATTAATTGGCGATTTTTGAGAATAGCGCTGGCCGGTTTTGGCCGTTACTTTGGGTAAAGGGTTAATTAACACCAGGCAATATTCATTACCGAGGTAGTTGCTGACATAAAATCCATTTTCCTAGATAATAAATTTGATGAGGCATTTTCATGAATGTTGCGAATTTTATACACATGTTCAAATTTTTTCCAATGTTTATTCTAAACATAATTTGCAGTGTTGTTGAGATTTGAGGTAAATCCACTGAATGTACTGAAAAGCCATGTTATGATCTGTTCAGTTGACAGGCTACTGTGGTGTGTAATAAACAAAAGACCAGCAAACCTAATTTTGTTGATTTAATGTTTCTTGAACTAATATATAAACCATACATGTTATTTATTTTATTGAAAATTGCCTAGGCAAATGGTGTTTTTTGCCGAGGAAACACCATTTTCCTAAGCAATTTTTTTACTGAGGTAAAGTTTCCTAATTAAATGCCCGGTCTTTTTTGACAAGGCTCAAGCAGCTCTGTAAAAACAAGATGTTATGAAAAAACTGCTTATACTGGATGTTTGTTTTGTTTTATTGTGGTTTAATGACACTTTCAACATCTAGGGTCAGATCATGTTGGACAGTTTTACGAGTTTTTACAGTTTTATGAGTGGAGGGATCTGGAGGAACCTGAAGAAAACCACCAAGCAGCGGCAGTTAAAGGCAAGTGCACCACCAACATGCAGTATGCCTTAGTACACAGTTCCAATGTGCCCCATGTGAGCAATCAGGATTAACTGGTAGAGTGCTGGAAGCCCATATTTGGGCTTTAATCTGAAGTGCAGGTAGCCCATCTTAAAGACTTCATATTCAGTGGATGCACTTCATATTATCCTTGAAGTGAAATTATTCAGTCTCCAAGGATTTGTCTTGTTACAATTTATGGGAGAGTGCCTATGGGCACTCTCCCATAAATTTTAACAAGGCAAAGATATGTCAACAAATTTTGATGACCAAAAATAATTTAGCACTCCACCAGTTAAGTGTCTTGCCTAAATACACAATGCAGTCACTGCTGGTCAGGGCTGAACTGTTAACCATTTGGTTTGTAGTTCCAAGCTATAACTACTGACCCACTGTGCTCCCTTATACTAGTTGTCCCAAGGACAAAATAGGTTTTCAACACACAGGATGTTCTGTGAATGTCTGAATAATTCATCGATTTATTTATTTAAGATGTTTAACTGGTTGAGGGCTAGATTATTTTTTGGAGATCTAAATTTAAACTTTCCATTACAAATTGTTGGAGAGTGCCCACAGGCACTCTCCAGTAATTTGTAATAATACAAGTTCAAATAAGCAAACTATTATTTGCATTTGAGTGAATATGAAAAATGAGCACGGAAAATGTTGGCCTTGCTCTGGAACCCTCAGTTTTTTTAAACCCATGATAATGGCTTCTAGCACTCAACCAGTAAAGGCCACCATGGGCATCTATGGCTTAATCCTGACTGCAAATGTTGTTCAGTCAAGTTTAGCAAAAGTTGGTGGCAGAAGGACGGATGGACAAACACCATTTCAATATCCCCCTCCCAACTTCGTCGACAGGGGATAAAAAAAATTTTCTTTCTAAGGAACAAATAAAACTTAAAAAATTTATAGTAATTTATATATTTTTTATACTTACCAATGACCCAGACATAGCTGGTGCTAACTCTTAAAATATAGGCCCAAACACAAATTTTGCCCCCCAATCCCCAAAATTTGCATCTAAAACCTAAGAAAACATGTCCTGAATGGCCCTCCATACTTCACCTCTACTGCGCATGCGCAGTGTCAAGGACGTCCCGAAATTGGCGCCATTAATCATTCTTACCATCAGTGCCTGGTAAGCGCTATGTCCTCAGCGGGGAGGTATGAGTTTCCAACTCCTGGGAGGGCCATCCCCGTCTGGGTCATTGGTAAGTATAAAAAATATATAAATTACTATAAATTTAAGATTTTTATACTGTACCAATGACCCAGACATAGCTGAATAGTAAAAAGGCTGGAGGGCCCAGGACATAGAGGAGAATCCAATAAGCTCAACTATATAAATAGAGTCATCTCCTGTAGGAGAAAAGGAGAAATAGGCTTCACGTGTATCTTTCTTATTTATGACAAATTAGAAAGACACAATACCTTTTATAATTGAGCATGATAACATCCATGTTCTCTATTAATATCCAGTACAATTCGTATACTAATTATATTTAAAGCAAGCCCATAAATAAAGTTAGTCCAAAGAATTGAGACTCTTTATACTCTTTTAAAAGTGTCCAAGGATAGTATAATAACATCCGTTTGACACATGACATATACAATTGCTATACTTTAAAACTATGACATGAATGAATTTAAAAACCTAACTTTCACTTAAGAAACCATCCCAGTAACAGCTCAGAAATACTAACTCCGGAGGTGGTATCCCCTTGTTTTCATAATAAAAACAGGTGACCCAAGGGAACACCCTCCCCCCCCCTTTTTCTTGCCCTGGGTCAAATAGCCCAGAGCGAAGAGGGCAGCAGGATGGAGTCACTGCCGGAACATAAAGCCTACATAGCTATAGTTGCAATTGTTAAGTGATCGACTTTCTGAGCAGCTGATAATGGACCTAAAGAATGCAGGTCTCCAGAAATGGATACAATATTTCTGAGATAAAAATTCGTGAATGTGGATGGTTAAGACCAATATGCAGCCTATTTAATCTATAATAGCAAAACTATACGTCAGCCCAAGATGTAGAAGAGCTCTTACTTCATGAGCCGAAATCTTAAGCACAGACTGCTGAGTTAAGGATAGATTATCCTAAGCAGTACCGATAGATAACTGAATGCATTAAGTAATAGAATGGACCGTAATGACCCTTCTATTAGGCATCAGAGCCAGAAGAAGCTTTACGTCCTACTGATAAACTGAGATCTGTTAATAAATACATAAAGGTCTATCTGGACAGAGTAAAGGCCTATGCCCGCTCGAAGACGGAAGGCTTAAAAACAATAGGTTCCGGATATCATTAGGAGCCTGATTCTTAACCAAAAATACAACATTAGTAGTAAAGGTAATAGAGTTCCCGATACTACGAAAGTGAGAATCGTCCACCGATAGTGCATGAAGCTCACTGACTCTTCAGCAGAAGAGAAGGCTAAGAGAATCGCTGCCTTAAAAGACCAGAATTTGAAACTGCTGGCTCAAGGATTCAAATGGTTGCTTAGTTAATAAGAACCCAAGCTAAATTCCGAAAAGGAATTAATCTAACGATACTAGGTCTCTTATCGAAAAGTTTCAAACTAACTTAGATAAAGAGACATAAGGCTCCATTGTAAACTATCATGGTGTGCATAGGTATCAGATAACATAGACCTATAACCTATAAAAGTAACTGGCTGCAGTTGATCTCGTCAAACAAGTATATTAGAAAGTTTGCAATGTCTGGTATGGAGGAATCAAAAATATCAACATAAAGATCCCTACACCAACGACAGAAGACCCTCCACTTTAGCCGCATAGTATAGCGAAGAGGAGGTCCTTCTACAGTTAGGAATCGCATCCACTGCTGGTCCTATACAGTGCTTGCTATGCAAGAAGGACCGCACAACGGAACACGTGAAGGTTGAGACCTTGCGGGTTGTGATAGAGTTGACACGATTTCCCCAGCGAAAAAAGATCCTCTCGTGGAGGAAGTTTCCGCGGTAAGTCCCACAGTAGACATCTAAGTAAATTTATCCACCGTCTCTGTGGGACAGAGATGCTACCAACAGAATTGTATTGTGAATGAATAATTCTAGCAATACTTGCTGAATCAACAGCAATGGAGGATACGCATATCCTATCATAGCATCCTACTAGATCGATAGAGCGTTAACTACATATGCTCAGGGATCTGGACACGGTGACACATACGTCTACAATTGATTGGAGAGTTGTGTCGCAAATAAATTATCACTGGGCGCTCCCATTGATAGCAAATTTGATTGAATACTTGTTTGTTGATAGTCCATTCCGACGACAACAAACGACCCTTACGTGAAAGGGAGTCTGCTAATACGATTCGACAACCGAGAATATGACGAACCGAAACAGAACTTGGTGTTCTATAACAAACAGAAGGATTCTTTCCGTTAAAATTAATAACGGAACCGAATGAGTGCCTCCCTGGTTCCGGATATACGCAACTACTGTCGTATTATCGGACAGGATTGAACATGCGTTTCTGAATAAAATTCATCCAATGACGTAGTGCAAGCCAACATAATATTCTTCCTTGGAAGTAAGGAGCTTGCCTAAAAACTGCGGAACCCAAAGACCCTGGCACTTCGAATCAGTTGGGATCAAAATTGTGTCCCAACCTGTTTGACTGACATCCGTCATAATCGAAAAACTCGGATCCGGCAACTACAGTGGAACTCTCTGAGTCAACCACCGAATGTTTGCCCACGTCTGAATCTCTTGTTACACTTGATAAACAAGAGAACGTGTATATCGAGCAATTCAAGATTGCTGAAAGGTTGCCGTCGAAGAGAAGCTTCTCAAGACCGAAGCGACTCTGAGAGAGTTCTTCACCTTACTCATCCATGCGTGTGGATGTAGCTAGGGCTGCGTCACGTCTAACCAACTCCAGGTTGCCACTGAAGGGCAGAGTTATACGTGGAAAAACTACTGCCCCTGAAAGAAATCTCATTGAGGATCATATCCTGGAATTCTTTCAGTTGAAGACGTAATGATAAACGTCTCAGTAAGGTGGTATACATATGATAAAGCGAGTATGTAAAGTCTATTATACATCATTGTCGTTTCCAACATCGTGGTTGGAATTGACATAGACAGCGAAAAAGATAATTAGCAATCTTCAGTCTCGCCGTCTTAGATGCAAAGGAACTCTCGGTAAGCCCGGTTCTGCCAATAAACAATTATTTCCTAGAATTCACGAAAGGCAGAATAGAGCATTGAGGACAAGAAACTATACTAGCATGTTGATAGCAAGCTTATATATATATAGCGTCGTTCAATAATTCAAATGTTCTAAAGACATTATTGGACTGCGTCGGCAACTCAGGGACAATGTCCCTGAACCGATCCAAAACTCTGTGTCCAATGACGCTATAGTCTCTTATCCAGCATCGCAGCAATGTAGTCCGACGGAACAACCTCTGGAAGACAATGCCGGAAGAAATGTATGGCAGCTTCTGTTGTTCCGAAAGGGAAAGCTCGAAATCAACCGAATCCCTTTCGCCATCCTGTCGGACCCTATGAAATATTCGGTCGTCAGTACCGACCCAGCGCTGTCGGATTATTCCTGATCCGACCGAGAATCTGTCGTTTGCTGGGATGCTACGATAAGCTGTGCTATTTTGGATAGCACGTCCGTCACTGAGGCCTGTGGAGAAGCGGTCTTACGATGCATTGCCGCTGGAAGCTCCGCGTTCGTTACCCCGTGCATACTTCTATTATGCGAGCGACCGGAGTGTGCAGGCCCCGTGTCCCTTGGCTACCGGATGGCGTGACCTGTTCGCCATGGAATCACTGAATGCCGAAGCTGGCCGGATATTCAAGGTCACGTAGCCAATGTGCGGTCGTGTGCGCTGCTGTGAGGATGAGGAAGCATTATCGACAGTCACTCGGACTGTCTATATAACGGAGCGTCCGGAGTGGCAGACATACGCTCCGAAGGTGAAATGTCTGAACCACAACATCCGGTCCCATATGTTGTTGCACGAGAGAGGGACCTCTCTCTCGCTCGCCGCCCGGACGGACCAGACGAGCTAGGAACCGGACTAACAGGCTTCCTCCGATCTCTCCTCTAATCCGTCGTCACTGGGTGTGTACTAAAGTCTAATATAGTGCTCGCATCACCCAAATCTCCATCCTAGACCGCAACGGACGAACCCGACTGCCGAACCATTCGATGAATGGACGCTACACCGGGTGAGCTAGCGAATGTCAACTCCATCGATCCTACTAGGGACCTCTTAGGAGATTGACGTAATCCATGAGCACTAATTGCCGCTAGCTCTTCATTAACTATGACGACAGAGGCACACTTTTGAAAAACATATCAGTAATTTTGCGAACAAGAAACCAGATATGCTTGTACATAGCAAGCATATAAAAATATATATATAGCGTCGTTCAATAAATCGAACGTATCTGAGACATTATTGGACTGTGTCGGAACTGAGGGACGAAGTCCCTGAACTGAACCAAAAATTTCTAAGTCCACCGACGCTATCAGTTTCTTATCAGTATCGCAGCATTCTGGTCCGACGAAGAACCTCTAGAAGAAGAAGTCGGATGACATATACAGCAGCTTATGTTGTTCCGAAAGGGAAAGCTCGAAAACCTCCGAATCCCTTTTGGCATCCCGTCGGACTGTATGAAATTTTCGGACGTCCGCACCTGATGCTTCCGCGGAGCGTCCCGACCCAGCATCATCGGATATTATATTATGCGACAGAAAATCTGTCGTTGCTGGGATGCTGCGATAAGTTGTGCTATTTGGGATAGCACGTCCGTCACCGAGGCCTGTGCAGAAGCGGTCTTATGATGCTTTGCCGCTGGAAGCTCCGTGTACGTTGACTCCCGCATACTTTCTTATGCGAACGTCCGGAGTCTGCAGGCCTCGTGTCCCTGGCTATCGGATGGCGTGACCTGGTCGCCGAGGATTCTCTGATTGGCGAAGTTGACTGGATATCGGAGGTCACGAAGCCAAAGTGCGGTTGTGTGCGCTGCCATGAGAATGAGGAAGCCTTATTGACAGTCTCTCCGGACTGTCTATATAACGGAGCGTCCCGAGCGGCGGACGTATGCTCCGAATGCGATACATTTTGTACCAGAACATCTGGGGTCAGATGTTGAAGCACGAGAGAGGGGCCTCTCTTGCTCGCAGCCCGGATGGGCCTGGACGAGCTATGAACCGGACTAAAAGGCTTCCTCCGTTCTCCCCTCTAATCCGCCGTCACTGGGTGTGCACATGGATGTTTATAGTGCTCGCATCACCCAAAACTCCTTTCTAGACCGCAACGGACGAACCCGGCTGCCGAACCATTCGATGAATGGACGCTACACCGGGCGAGCTAGCGGACATCAAAGGCCGTCGAACCTACTGGGGGTCCTCTTAGGCAACTGACGCATTACCTGAGCACTTTTCCGCTAGCTCTACATTAATTGTGACGACGGAGGCACACTTTTTTGGAAGACATCACGGATACATCACCCTGATCATGATCGTCTGAAATAGAGAATGATAAAGTAGAGTGACCCTGCGGGGAAAGGACCGGAATGGCCCATTCCCCACTAACATACCGTGACACACGCTTCCCATGTTGTCATCGTAATCAACACATACAGAACAGGAGTTAGTGCGAGTACACTGACTACATTATACAATGATTATGAAAGTCAGAGGAAGATTTCCTCTTATTACAATTGAACAATATCCTTTCAATGTGAAAAGAAAACAAAGTCCTAGTACTCGCACCAACCCCTGACAATCAAAATACATAATAACAAGATCCATTAACATAGAAAAAATAATTGAATCAAAAACTTTTGAAAAAATATTTTTTCAGAACAGCCCAAGTTTCTGAAAAGTAACGTTGAGCCCCAATGGATCCCAAGTCTTAGTGTGGACAAAAATTCTAAAAATATTTTAAACAATTTATGCAACACTTACGAACAATAATAATGTGTCTAGTTATGATTAAATTAACATCAATATATTATTTTCAAGAAATCCCCCCTCACACAGAGGGCTGTTGGAAATGTAAACAATAAGTGTAAAAACACTAGATCAAGACTCCAGGCACCCTGGCCCGAAATCAGTTACCAATAATACACTATCTGATGCAAAACAGAGACTTCCAGGGAAGAAACTGCAGAACATCAGATGGTAGATGCAGAACACTACGCCTAACCACCCATAGGTGAAGACGTAAACATGGGGAAAAGAACAGAATACATTCTGTTATTAAGCTAAAACTCCCAAGAAATTTTAGTAATAATATTACAGAAAATATGCCAAAAGCATGGGAGAATAGCAAGAGGGGACTTAAAGGAAAGGGAGAGAGGAAAACACTGAATAAGCAGTGTAATCTTGATAACAAGAATGACCACAACAGGCAGTTGCCTCGAAAATAGGTAACTTAACATAATTTCATTAAAAAATTTTAAGTTACAGCCCTGATTATTTTCTGTCACTCATTTTTCCTCTCCTCCTTCTATATCCTCCTTAGAATCACCATTTCACTAATATTTATGTGTCTGGCATCATTTAAACTGAGATTTACAAGCACAAAGATCAGTCAGATGTTAACTGATGAAGGGCCAAACTAAGAATGATTAATGGCGCCAATTTCGGGACGTCCTTGACACTGCGCATGCGCAGTAGAGGTGAAGTATGGAGGGCCATTCAGGACATGTTTTCTTTGGTTTTAGATGCAAATTTTGGGGATTGGGGGGCAAAATTTGTGTTTGGCCCTATATTTTAAGAGTATGTCTGGGTCATTGGTACAGTATAAAAATTTTCAAAACATTTGGGGCAGAACATTCAATAAACAGAAGAAATTTAAAAGCATAAGGGTTTTGTTGTGAAACAGACTTCAGCATCAAAACAATTAACAGGAAGAGTGCAGCAAACCCATACTTGATATCTATATGGAACTGCTGGAACAACATTTATTAAGCCTCATATTTTGTTAGTGTGCATCATATTCTCTAGAGAAGCAAAAATATTTTGTTCATAATTATACGTCTTGTAGCAAATTACTGCATACTGGCATTCTACAATAAACTGTAATGAAAGAATTCCATACAAATAGATAACCATCTACCAAAACAATTCTGGCAGTGTACAGTTAAATTGTGGATGAAATAAATCAGTGCTTTTCCAATCAGTAGCAACTGGTTGCCAATTGAAACAATACATTTTTAGTTCAAGGGGCTACAACATCACTTCCATAATCTATGGCCATATTGTGGGAGCAACACGGGTGTGAAGTCAAATTTGACCCTCTGCATTCTGATCAGGCATGTCAACAGGTACTTAAACCGATACCAGTACAATCGGTACTGAAGCTTTCGTCCCGCCGGTACCGGTAAAAAATTATTTTATGTGGAAATTCCTAATTGAATGAAGGTAAACAGGCTATTAATCATGTATGGTACACTTGCATGACATACTTTTAACTTATTTTTGAGTTAACATATCAGAACACTCTACAGGTACATGTTCTGTCTGCATCATGACCACGATAAGGCAGACCATTTTGACTTTTCAAATGTCGCATTAAAGACAATGAAATACTTGTCTACCAAAATAAACAAGAACTGCATCACTTCCAGGGTCTCCCACAAAAAGGGCCAATATCAGGTGATGCCATTAACTGATACTAACTCCTGGTATTGGTTCATCACTTTGTTCTGGAAACACATTAAATATTATCTGTTCTTCTTCTCTTTACCATAAACACTGTCCAACCCCAAACCTAGAAAAACTAGTCCAGTACCCACCCACTGTCTCTGTAACATTGGATTCTGGAAAATTATCACTGATGCTAGAATAGTGAAGAACTTTCTTGTTGTCGTAATTATCGAACAAGTCAATGGTCCGAATGATGTAACAGTAACAAAGATGAAAATCTGAAAAGATAAAGAAGGATACGTTGAAATTCCATTGCTAAACAAGAGCACCACGAGGCGTAGCTAAATATGCCCATTATCCATTTTGATTTGTACCAACTTTGGTTGAGATCATATGATTCAAACTGGAATTATTGGTCAGAAACCTGAAATGTTAACAGATGGTCAAATTCTAAGTCAAAAAAGGACTGTAACTCATGTAAACATAATTAGATAGAACCCATATTCGAACTTGGCCTGTATTCCTGGATTAGTAATACCAATGATGGCAGTTGAGATGAAATAATGCAAACAAGTTATTGGTCAGAAACCAAAAATGTGAAACAGATGGACAGACAAGCTGATTACATAATACAACTATTTTTCAAAGAGCGTATAAAAAATTCTTCATTATCTATTTCCCCCCAAAAAGATAACATCAAAAGTTGTTATTTTAAAGAAAAATTTCCAAATATTTCATCAAGCCATATCACATGATCCCTCACTGGACCTACCTAGATGAACTCGTTCCAATGAGGGCTCACATATTATGGTTTTGTTACAATTTTATGAAAAAAGAAGAGTTCTTTTGCAGTGGATCAATTTTCAAATTAACAGATGGAATGTGGCTGATTCGTTAGGTAAAGGATTAATTGGTAGCATACTATATATAATATTTGGAAGTCACAAATCATAAACCAGTAATTATTTATTTATTATATACTTATATAGAAAAGCAATGTTAACAAAATGAATCAATGATGACATAATTTCAGTTGCTTCTTGATAAAAATGTTTGTGTAGATTTTACCAGACTAAAGATGGCACTTGCACATTTTAACGAAGTCAAGATATGATTGCTATCCTCGGGGTTAGAGATTTTTTATTATTTATGCCTCAAAGTTAGTTTGTCCAATGTCCAATCAGAATGCTGGAATACCATCTCAGGATTCTGTCATATCAGGTAACTCACCTGATATTATTTGAAGTCAGGTGTCCACTTGCTTCGAATTTTCAAAATTTGAATTAAAACAAAACAAAGAGAATTTAAGTTCCAAAACTATTTTCAAGGTACTGTATTTATTGATTTAAAACATTAAATATTTTTTAAAAAATGGACAGAAATTATTATCTGTAGTCCCCAAAGTTCTTTGTTGTTTTTACGATTCTATCGATTTTTAGGCTGAAGCAAACATTTTCTTTACAGCTCAATCAACAGATTAAAAGTGATTTTTCACAGGTCTGAAAGTGCTTTGTTAATCCTTTTTCAGGTGGTAATGACAGTAAATGTATGTAAGAGTATTTCAGATATGCTTGTATCGATACATTTTATTTTGTAAACAAATATCACACTTCAAATAGTGATGATTGTTTCCTGTCACCATGGATGCGTCCCAGGGCCAGTTACTGTTGATGATTCTGCATGGAGATGTCAATAGCGGTTCTAAAAAACAAACATCTGATCGTTCTTTGTTTCTTGTGAAAATTTATTAATCCCTTGATTTACATGGATTTTTAACGTAAGAAATATGTTACATGGTATGTTGCTGGCTGATACATTTCCATACAAGGCTCCGAGTATTCATATCAGGTTTGGATTTGTCGCACCTGATAGAAACTCTCATCATCTTGTATAAAAATGTATCAGCCAGCTACATGCAATGTAACTTATAATCTCAGGGGAAGGTGAATAACCGAGTTTAAAAACAAGGTACAGACATACATCATATGATGGCACATGTAACTACTTCACAGATTGATGTGTGTTAGCAGGAAAGACAAATACCAAAATGTGACATGTGAGATCGGAGAGCGTTGTTATAATTCTGAAAATAAACGATATATATTATCATGTTAGAGGTTTTGAAATTTTTTTTCTTTAGCAATTTTGCAGGCCAGTTGATTGCAGAATTCAGTTTTGCAGTTCAGCCTATAGGTTCATGATTTCCACACACACACCACTGCAAGTTTCATCAACTTTCAACAGAAACAGAATAAGATTTAAAGAGTGATGTTATTCAACCTCAAATGTATGGTGAGATTGCAAATGTCCAGTCTGAGGTGGTGTAGACTATAATTCCATTTGCAATTAAATCAGAATAAAAATAAACAAGAGGTCCAAGGGGACCTGAGGGTGCTCACCTGACATGGTAGCCTAAATATCAATCCAGGGAATTGATTTGAACAAGTTGCATCTGCCCCCCTAAGAAAAGCTTAAACCAAATATCCAAAGATTTTGACCAGATGTTTAAAGAATATTCCTCATATTGAACTAAGTAATAATCCATGCTCCCACAGGGAGCCCAAATATGAACCCAGGGACTTGGCTTTTACAAACTTATATCTCACCTCCCTAAGGGTACTGTATACCAAATATCAAAAGATTCTAAATGGTGGATGTGATGAGATGATTTTTGAAGAATATTCCTCATATTGAACTAAGTGATAATTTGGGCTCCCACAGTGAGCCCAAATATCAACCCAGGGACTTGGCTTGAACAAATTTGAATCTCACCCCTCTAAGGATGCTGCATACCAAATATTAAAACATTCCAACTGCAGTCTGCTGGATCTGAAGAAGATTTTTAAAGAAAATTCCTCATTTTGAACTTAGTTATAATCTGGGCTCCCACAGTGAGCCCAAATATGAATCCAGGAACTTGGCTTGAACAAACTTGAATCTCACCCCCCCCCCCCCCCCCCCCCCCCCCCCCCCCCCCCTAAGGATGCTGCAAACCAAATATCAAAAGATTCTGATTGGTGGATCTGAAGAAGATTTTTAAAAAATATTCCTCATAATGCACTAATTTAAACATTTGGGCTACCATAGAGAGCCCAAATATGGACCCAGGGATTTGAATTCAATAAACACGTGAAACAATCTTCCAAAGATGTTTTATGTGAAATTTGAAAGCTTTTAGAGCAGTGGTTTGGGAGAAGAGTGGTCTTAAATGTTTTTTCCATTACCCACAGTGTTAAAAAATGAAGACTCAGCATTTTTTTCAAAGTCCCAAAAAAGTACCCTATGATAAAACCGATAGAAATGTTTTAGGACCATTCCATTCTGTTGGTCCTAAGGAAGCTTCACACCAAATAAAAATTCTCAGTGCCGTGTAGTTTTGGAGATATGGGCGTTTCAAATGTTTTCTATTTTTAGCTTCTGCGGTCCCCATGGGATGACGGGAATATATTTTTTTGGCATAAATTAAGTACTTATGACCCAATAAGCCCTCATATCAAATTTGGTTCAAATCAGCCTCTCGGTTTGGGTAAGGCGAAAATTCTTGCCCATCCCATAACGATGGCAAATATAGCTCCTCAAACTTCTCTTGAACAAATCTGAGTCTACACCTCAAAAGAAAGCTGCACACCAAATATCCAGTCTCTGCTACTGCTGGTTCATGAGAAGATTTTTTAAGATTTAAGCACACTTTTTGGGCGTGGCCCTACCAAGGGGCAAGGCAACTTGATTTGAACAAAATCAAAATGCGATGCCATAACAAACAATTATCTCAAATTTCACTCGAATCAGGTCAGCGGTTTTGGAGGGGAAGATGCAAACACCATGTTCACAGATGGCAAACGATAAGTGATCACTATAGCTCGCCTGACTTTCATTCAGGTGAGCTAAAAATACCATGACAAACATGAATCACTCAGAACAGGGATTAATTCTATAGTCGTAATTCTAAATAAAACACAAAGTAGGCTTCTTAGAGAAACCAAAAACATCCTATGATTGCATATTCGGTAAAATGAAAGTATGATATGGTACATGTAGTAATTGTGGAATGTGATGGTGTGGTACGTATCTAGGGCACTTTTCTGTCACAACTACAAATGTTCACAAAACTAGACATCAGAACTTTGACCACCGAAACAAATCCATAAAGACAGAGTATGCCTGGCAAGATTTGTTAATATTTTCTTCACCTTTCAGATAGCATTACTGGAGAATGCCAGTTACAAAAATAATTAAAAGAATACCTAAAAATTTACATTTTTTGCCTCAGAAACATAGCTAAAGAGCCCTCATTGGAAAAGCATGATAAACCCATTCTAATGAGGGATCATAAGCTATGCTTAACCCTTTACCCAACGTAAAACTGGCCAGGGCTATTCTAAAAAATCGCCAATTAATTTTCATTATTTTTTATTTTTTGTCTCAAAAACATATGTAATGACCCCTCGTTGGAATGAGCTCATCAAGCTCATTCCAATGAGGGTCATAACCTATGTTTTTGAGACTAAAAATTAGTTATTCAAGATTTTTTTTTTGCAAGTGTCGTCTGCTTTTCATGTTAGGTAACGGGTTAATATAGGTAAAAACTGAAAAAAATAAAAAAAACAATTTCATAACAGTGTTTATGAATAGTGCTGGTCATTTTGTATTTTGTTATGGGTAAATGACTCGATATTATAAACATAGTGACCGTTGTTCAGTGTGTTATGGTAGATTAGCACCCGAAGAAAAAAAATTAAAGTCCGAGATGAAGTCGAGGGCATTAATTTTTTTTCTGAGGGGGCTAATCTACCATAACACACTGAACAACGGTCACTATGTTTTTTATTGTACAGAATGACCTTTGAAAGGAATTTTTCTTTCAGAGTTATAAATAAATAATAACAAATAGGCAGACTGAGACACTGATTCATTTCACATATGTCGAATGTTTCAAATTCAGCTGATTTCCTCTTTGTGCCCCAAAACTCCCTGAACAACTTTACACTTCTGTCAACACTTCGCTTAGTTGATGAACTGTCCTTCGACCTTAAAAGTGCCTCAATATTTTCATTGGTAATATTTGCGAAAGCCATGTTTGTTGTTGTCGTCTGATTTGAGGCAAGAGAAAAACTTCGGAAATCTTCGGAAACAGCGTGTTATTTTCTCCCTTTCAGCAATTTTTGGATTTAGCGTGTGATATTACAAAATCACCGCGTCACAGCGTGTGTTATTACAAACAATAACAACCATCACGATGGACTATCACACGTTGTCAAGAATGGGTGGAGTCAACAGGCATGATCACACAAATTAGCAAATTGTATCTGTCCAATCAAACATCATCTTTTGTCCAGTTTTATTCATGAATTATAATAAAATAAAATATTTACCTGTCCTGCAGCACTAGCTAGACCAAATAGAATCATATTAAAAAGAACAAATGGATGTCTTTGCAAAAACCCAAGGAACAAAATGATCTCTCCTGTGACAATTAAACCTGAAAAAACATAAGAAATTCTGTTTCCAAACAGGGTACTAAAAGAGAGATGACCCTTCACGCAGAACTCAACAATCCAACTGTTGGCAGCTGGCACGTCTATTTACCATTGGTTGCATTAAAATAAATAGGGTATATTCATAGTTTTTGAGTGGATATGATAATTATTTCATGAGTGATTAGCAGGTGAAAATTTTTCTTTTTTTGAAAATTTTTATTTCACCTGCTACTGCTTCATGAAATAATTATGGTAACTGCTAAAAAAAAACCTCTGGGTATTCTACTCTTTTTATTGTATGTGTTGCCTATTTTAAATAAATCTTTACGTTTGAATCCCAAATTAATGCAAAGTAATTGCTTTGAAAGTGGCAAACATTTCAGTTTAAAAGCCATCAGTGGATAGCCAACAAACTGCTTTCAGCATCAAAATTAGTTGCCTGCTAAACAAAATAGTTCCCACAGCTACACAGAAAAATTAAGGGATATTAATTTTTTTAATTTTTTTTCATGTTCGTTGATAATATTTTCACTGTGATTTAGTGGCTGTACCTTCAGAGAAAAATGCAATTCTTAACCTTTCACCTAACACAAAAGGCAGATGACACTTGAAAACAAAATTATCAAAATAACTAAGTATTTTCATTTGCTGTCTCAAAAACATAACTTATGACCCCCTCATTGGAATGGGTTCATTGAGCTTGTTCTGATGAGGGGTCATAAGCTATTTTTGAGACAAAAAATGAAAAATATAATGAAAATTCAATGGTGATTTTTGTAAACAGGCAGTTTTTGGCGTTAGGTTGGGTAAAGGATTAACTAACATAATCGTATGCAGGCCTGGCGTTTTCAGGCGCGCGATTTTTTTGCGCGCCTTAACGTGCGCCTAGAACCATTAAGGGCTGCAAAATTTCACTCTCCTGGGTGCACAAAGATAAGTACCATATATGCCCATGTATAAGTCGCCCGCGTGTATAAGTCGCACTCCAAACTCACACTTGGAATTCCTCCCTTTTGCCTAAAGCCCATGTATAAGTCGCACCTCCATTTTTAAATATATGCAGTCAAAAAGAATCAGTTGCAAGTTACGTTTTGCCAATTTGGCGCAGTTTGGGATGCAATGGAAATAGGTAAGTTTTCACGAGTTACCACGTGGTGAATAAGATAAAAGAATAAAGGAAAATTATTATTAAAGATTTAAAAAATCTCGCATTTATTTGTTTTTGGTTGTTTGTTTATCACCCCAATGTTTTCATCCCTGTCAAGAAAATCCAATGCTCGTTTGTGACTGAAAATTCAGTTTCAGAATCAGAGCACCATTTGCGTCGTAACCTATGCAGTTGTAATGATTAAGTTGGTTTTTCTGGAACGTTGGAACGTTCTCAAAAAACCAATAAAAATACAACAAATGCGCAGGTTACAGCGCAAATTGTTTTCAAATTGTTGTCCCACTTAAGCATTGTTGGTGCTGTTGAAACTAACTTTACCTGGTGCACGTGTGTGTAATTTATACCCGTACATTACACATCAGTGAATTGGAGTTCGTGGAATAAATAAATACTTCTCTCTCCAGGTATTGCTGGCATACATTTAATGTGTTATTATTTATTTTTTCGTTGTTATTTTGATGATTTTGTATTTTTATGGTTTCATCCATATTGGCCCCACAAACCTGTTGCTTTCCGGTACGCGCACTGATGTAAACACATGGGCCGATTGAACAACAACGACTAAATAGAATACTTCTTTATTATTATTTATGGATAAAAGTAACAGAAAACACACATAGTATTTTATTGACAATTTATTTTCTGAAGAATTTAAACTGAAATAAAATGAAAAGAAAATAATTTTGGTGAATCTGCACTCAGTCAAAACCACACGATTGTACTGTCTGTTGACAAACGGTAGGATACTAGGAACAACGCTTGTCCGAAGAAGTCAGTGCCCTGAAAATTCTCTGAAACAAGTCGTACCCATGTATAAGACGCACCCCCTGATTTTGACATAACATTTCAGGTAAAAAAGTGCAACTTATAAACGGACATATACGTATGTTATGTTATGTACTGTACTGCTGGCTCAGGTGCAATGAACTGAAATTCAAAATGTATCTGATGGGATGAACTTGAAGGGGATGAAGTTGAACCATGATTGGCTTGTGACCGTTATGAGTTGTCGGGACCGACGACTTCAACACACTATTGAGTAACTTTCGAAGTAACATGTATTACAACTATCCAAATTACGCAATGCAATGCATTCATATGATATATCATGGTTCAACTGCCTTCCATGTCAAAAAAAAATTAGGAGAGCCATTGGCTCTCCTAGATCATTTCAGGAGAGCGATTTTTAGCCCCCCTAAATTTTTCAGAATGCCAGGCCTGCGTATGTCTTGTGTTGGTCAAGATGAAAAATACAACATCTATGTTTTTGCTGCTGTACTTCCTTATATTTTTAGCAGAAACATATAATAAAACACATTATTTCTAACACAGCTAATGCCGTCAAATTAGATAAAAGTTTTATTTCCTTCATGAAATGCCGTCAAATTAGATATAAGTTTTATTTCCTTCATGAAAGAAATCTAGAGATTTGAATTTCAGAAAAGCATAGCAACGATATGTCTCATGGTTTGGATTTGTTAACAAAAAGGCAAAAAATTACCGTAATAGAAATATACAGAACCACACTTACGTTTCAACATATTAACGATTACTGGATGAGAGCAAGTGGTGTAGGGATACCACAAGTATTCCAGTGAGTGGTATCCCAGTGCCACTTGCTCGAGTCCAGTAATCGTTAACCTGTTCAAACATAGGTGTGGTTCTGTATTTATTACACACCCAACCCCAAAATAGAATTCACTGTAATGAATCTCTTATTTAAATTAAATTGTCGAACATCTGAAATTTTGAAGGGAGAAACCTGAAGAAATTGACAATTTTGTCAGAGAACCAGTCTTGAGCCTTTGACCTTGCATCAACTGTAGAATCGATGTCGAATCGTTTTATTTGCAAAAAATGGTGATCTGAACACTCAAAACTCAAAAGTATGCATTTCCCATCAGACAAAGGAAATTATGAGCTTTGAAATTTGTTTTGAAAAGTGTGTGTGCAGTAGGGCTGCACGATATTCAAAACTGAATACCGGTATCAGTATTAAAAAAAATACCGCGGTATACCGGTATATCGAAAACTGTTCAGATATATGAACACAAGTACCACAATCGAGACACAGTCGGAACGAATTAGCATGACTTGATGATGCGGTTCGAAAAGCCTTTACCTAATGCAAACGATATCAAAATTTATTATTCTCAAAATTAGTTTATCAGATTTTCTCTAAAGATTTAAAAAAAACTATATCATGTGACCCCTCATTGGAACGAGCTCAACGAGCTCGTTCCAATGAGGGGTCACATGATATAGTTTGGTTGAAATTTTTGAAAATTATTTTTTCAACTGCCGAATTTGTATATTATGAGGGCACAAGCAGACGATTTCTTGGATAAAGGGATTATATTATTCCTTTGGGGCTATAGTTAAAAAACTCAAGACATCTTAAAAATTAAATTGTGTGTAAATAAATAATGACGATAAACCGATATTTTTGTAATTACACCAGTATTCAATCGATATTGGTTTGAATACCGGTATAAATCGGTTTATCGATATACCGTGCAGCCCTAGTGTGCAGGCATCATTATATCTGGAGAATCGAAAATGTTCAAGGATTTTAATTTCTATGTGGTGCGAATTGGTCATTCTGTTTAAATTCCAGGCTTTTTACACTTCAACTAAAGTAGAACTTGGGTTGGCTGTTCATTAGGCGACTGTTGATGGACATTGGTCATTTTTGTTCTGTAACGCAACAAAATTACACACTGGACAACAAAAGACATTAAAGATTTTGTGTGCAAAACATGTAATTAAACTTCCAGGCATCCATTTGATAGTTTAATTTAACCTGGGCTGTTTGTGGTCATTTTTGTTCTGTAATGCAACAAAATTACACACTGGACAACAAAAGACATTAAAGATTTTGTGTGCAAAACATGTAATTAATCTTCCAGGCATCCATTTGATAGTTTAGTTTAACTTGGGCTGTTTGTAATTCCATTCTGGGTGAACTCTTGGTTAGTTAGGCCATAAAAAAAAGAACCTCTGTTTCTCAGGCCCACACGCATGGTCATTTTTGCTGCGCATGCAACCTTTTTATGACACCAAAAAAATTTTGAGATATTGTGCTCATTTCGGTAAATCGATATCGATGCGTTTGCGAATTTTAAATTAACACACTTCAATCTTTTTCTACATCATACTTTAATAAAGTGGGTGGGTTTTAGCAATATTCACGACAGAAAGTGTTTTATTCTGTAAAAGGTAAGTCATAATGACAGCAAGAAGGAAGGTGTCTTTCAGCCTGACAACAAACAGTCACAAGGGGGAGTGGTCGATTCGCACCAACCCTCAGAAAGTCTGCAAAGTCAGGTGCCATGTTGAATGGAACACAGTCTCCTGGCATTTATTTTTAGTAACTTTTGTATTGTACATGGCCGTCATTGGGAATTTGTGTACTGTTATTTGAAACCGTTATGAGTTTCCCAGTTAATTTAAATAAATGCATTTGAGATGCAGGATAATTGGATAACTAAAAGTAACCATTGCTTGATATAAAAGTAACAGTCATAGTTGAAAATAAATCACATATAGGCAGGTATGTGCAGTCGAACTGGTTAATAAAAATACGCAAACATTCATTTTGCATTTCATTTTCAGATTTCCGAAAAATATGATTTATGGATGAACTGCCCGTTTTAATTTTAGTTTTGAATATAATGGGGAAAATTGCGATTCATGATTTTATTAGGCAGGTTGTGAAAGGATTTTTTTTGGGGGGTAAAATAAATCTGTGAAAGTTGGCACTTCGACATTTAATGGTAAAGGTGTAGAATAGGGGCCTTTTCGTTTTTAAAAAAAAATAACAACGATTTTTCCGCTATTTTTTCTCTGTTTTCTTAAAGTAAACTATATTTTGAACAAAATGACACAAAATCACATACTTTTATCATTTTTTTCAAGAAATATTAACGATTTTATTGTGACAGCGCCGTTGAACTCACTGCAAATGCTCCATTCCATTAGCGCTATCATAGGGGGAGAGTTTAGTAATCGAAATGTCGGCTGACAAACCCTGCCCCCTCACTAAACTGACCCTAGATCAAATTTTAGGGTCAGTCTAGTTTCAGTGGTTGAAACAAATGGCAACTGAGCAACTCGCAATTCAACGGGATTTAAAATCTATTCTCTGACATGTTAAAACATGATAGAGGTACCTAATTTTGTGTCATTTTGTTCAAAATATAGTTTACTTTAAGAAAACAGAGAAAAAATAGCGAGAAAAGCATTATTTTTAAAAAAAACCGAAAAGTCCCCTATTCTACACCTTTACCCATTTAATTTGTCCCAGAGACGCTTCATCCCGAGACGTTTCACCCACAAGACGTTTCGTCCTGTGTCATAATTTTCATGTTTCACTGAAAAAACAAACATTCAAACCCCACTTCATTTATGACCCAACACCCCTACGGTGAATAACCAATATATTTGCGAAATTTTGCATGGTCCACCAGGCATTTGGGTGCGGGTCGAATTACCACAAACAACCTCTCGGGGAGAAAATAAAAAAAAAAAAAAAAAGACCGCCCGCCCACATGCTTTTTTGGAAAAAAAAATGGCCTCAGAAACAGACAATCAACTTTGTATGGCCTTAACACTTTATTTTTCAGTATAAAGTTTCTGACTTGAAATTTAGCCTCCTTTTTATTTAACGGCAAGTCTTGATAATCTTTGTTTTAAATGAACAGCACTTACAGTGTGGGCTTGAGAAAGCAAGAAACAAATTGTATGATAACTGCAAGAAAATGTCATGTCTTTTGTTCTCTCCACCAGTTACAGTTATACATGATTACAAGTCACACCCCCCCCCCCCCCCCCCCCCCCCCCTCATCACTTCCCAGACAGCATTTTTTCAAAAGGTCTCGAAATGAGTGCTACAGAAGTCTTTGTCAGAGGCTGAAAGAGAAATAAAGGGGATGGGATTGTTCTCACTAGATAGCTCCAACTTATTTCCATTGAAAATATTTTTAAAAATTTACATTTTCATTATTTTGTACATCTATACTTTACGAAACCTGAATTGTTCTATCAATACTTTCCTCTATGTATCTGGTTCCAAAAAATATATTTTCTTCAGGTGTCTAGTCCTAGACCTTCTCAATCTTAAAAAATGGAACTATTTTGAATTTGCACTTAGTAAATAGTTGTAAAGAGTGGGGGCTTACCAATTAAACTGGCCAAAATTTTCAAAATCAAAATGTAGGTTTTCCCTGGTAGCCCTTGAAAATACTCTGCCCATTGCCCTGAAGTTAGCCAAAATTATAAAAAATATCCTTCTCTCCCCTATCTCATGCAGCTAATAGTGACAATATACATATATGCAGATGACATCTGATTTAAGGTTTGATGCTGGGAGTTTAAACAAAATAACAATATTCTTGCGAAAAACAGAAATACTAGCAAATATTTTTAAAATTAGTCATTTAATGAAAGTGTCAATGACACTGTAGCTCAACTTGTCAAGACAAAGACATGTACATGTATAGTATGTGACACAGCAATGACAAACATCTAGGTAATGACCTGATAACAAAGGTACATATAAAGTATTGTAACGGTCTGTACATAAATACTGACCATTGCCTGTAACAAATGTATAGGTAAAGTATTGTAAAGGTTGGTGACAGTCAGATGCTAAACTAGAAAAAAATCTTTTGAGTCCCAGAGTGGGTCTGACTGAACCCCAAAATATTTGTTCTCATAGCACAGTGATAATAAAGGCACCCCAAAACACACTCATTCCTGTCCCAAGGTGAAAACAAAGGTACCCAAGAAGTTTTGTGAAGATCAGTTCACAAATATGAGCTGTGTAGAAGTTGTGACAAAAAACTGATTGGACCTAATTTTGGTACAAAATGGCCACTGGCAGCCATCTTGAATTTTGGACTGCACCCAGAAACACTCGTTCTCGTCCCAAGGTGATAACAAAGGTACCCAAGAAGTTTTGTGAAGATCGGTTGATAAATACAGACTCTAGCCCGAGCCGTATTGACATGTGCACTTAGAGTGTATAAGTAGCACTGAATAAATCAAAGTTCATCTAATTTGCAGAATTTCTGCACGAGAAAAAAACCCATACTATATGTGAAGTATTCCATGTTACTAAACATTCATACAAAAATTTATTCAAATCAGAACTTTCATACAGAAGTTCTGTACAAAAGACTGATTGCACTAATTTTGGTAGAAAATGGCCGCTGGTGGCCATCTTGAATTTCGGACCACACCCAAAAACACACGTTCTCATCCCACGGTGATAACAAAGGTACCCAAGAAGTTTCGTAAAGATCGGTTCATAAATATGGCCTCTAGCCTGAGCCATATAGAAGTTGTGTACAAAAAACTGATTAGACCTAATTTCGGTACAAAATGGCCACTGGCAGCCATCTTGAATTTTGGACCGCACCCAGAAACACTCGTTCTCGTCCCAAGGTGATAACAAAGGTACCCAAGACGTTTCGTGAAGATCGGTTCATAAATACAGACTCTAGCCTGAGCCATATTGACATGTGTACTTACTGTGTGTAAGTAGCACTGAAAAAATCAAGCCGTATCCAATTGTTGACGGACGACGGGCCATGGCATAAGCTCAAATTTGGCTTTGCCAAAGTTGAGCTAAAAATACACACCAATCCCTGTTTGGAAAATATTGTAATACTGTCTATGTTTTAAATATCATAATAATTATTTTTCATGGAGATCGTCTAAAAAAACTGACAATTATGCTGCATCAGGCCATATGTATTTACCATCCCTCCCTCTTCATGGCCCACTCCTACCTTACTCAAGGCATTCAGTAGTGGGTAGGTAAAAACATTTTTTATATCCCCCAGTACAAACAAGGCCACTGCCAGGCATGGGCTATGCCCCCCGGCAGCAAATTCTTACAGTTCTTCGTACTGAACCCAAATTCAAACTTGACCTGCATATTCATGAGACAAATCTATGTGCAAAATTTGGTGATGATTCAATAACTCAAACTAAAATTATCAGTAGGACATCCAATTTTGAAAGTAAACAAAATGGAAAAAGGGCCATACCTCAGCCACAATTGGTTGGACCAGACCCAAACTGGAACTTGACCTGCATATTCTTGAGACACACCACTGTACAAAATTTGGAGTTGATTCAATAACTCAAACTGAAGTTATCATCTGGACACCAAATTTCCAAAGTTGCGAAATTGGGTGGGGAGGGGGGGAGCATAGAAAAAGGGGCATAACTCAAACAAAAATGATCCGATCCAGCCGAAATTCAGAATTCACCTAATCACTGGGGTAAGGGACATATACACCAAATTTGGTTTTGATTTGATAACCCAAGCTTTAGTTATCGTTCCGGACGGATGGATGGATGCACGCACACACATACATGCGGAGCTGATTACAATAGTCCGACAAAATATCTTTGTCAGGTGACAACTACAGACTCATTTCAGCATTACTTTTTATTAAACCAGTCTTATCATTTTTCCACATTATTTTCTTTCTTCGTAATTAACAGGTTAAATATGTATAGAAGGTGTGATGTTTTTTTAATACTCCCACTCTCGAAGAGTTTGGGCAGTATACTGCATCACATGCTTCCATCCATCTGCCTGTCCATCTATCTGGACATCCATCTGGAACCATATTTTAGCAGTGCGTGGATGGATTTCAACAAAATTCGGTATGCGAGTAGACAGCATACAACAGTGGTGATATGCACCAGGGCATGGCCCAGCTATTCTGTTGTATCCTTCACCCCACCCCCTGTATATTTGAGTATATTTTAAATCAACTGAATAGTTAAATTATGTAAATGTTAAACTAAAAAATATCTCTATCTCTGATTAACTGGTAGAGTGCTAAATTATTTTTGGTCCTTAAAATTTCTTTGTGCATCTTTGCCTTGTTACAATTTATGGGAGAGTGCCAATAGGCACTCTCCCATAAATTATAACAAGGCAAATCCTAACAGATAAAATAATCTCAATTCAACGATAACATGAAGCATATACACAGAATATGAAGCCTTTGAATGGCAGTGTCGGTACTTCAAAATAAAGCCCATATATGGACTTCCAGCACTCTACCAGTTAATAATGTAAACAAGAATAATTTTTAAAATGTTCAAAGCAAAATTTGAAATGCCATGTTTCATTGTCTGTTATAACAAAGTGTTATGTAACAGTGCAATGCAATGAAATGGACAATCTCATGCCACCTAACTTAAACATGGGAAATAACTTGCAAAGAAATGCTTGAACACAGCTGGCTTGCAATCCCCTTCATAATATTATCACCAAAAAGCTAAATATTTAATTATGAAAAAAAAATCTTGAACAGATTTCTTTGAAAGTTGATGACAGGAGGGTGTGATGACAATAAAAGTCAAAACAAGGGCAATAACTCTTGAAGATATACTTGAACAGGGCTGGTTCACAATTCCAATCATGATATTACAGTAGAACCTGTCTTGAGAGACTGCCCTTTGGGCCACACAAAAGTGGTCTCTCAAGACAGGTGGTCTCTCATAACATGTTTCAGGTTTTCTCAAGTCAGTGAATAACCAACCACAAAATTCAGAAATGGAGAAGAATGGATATTTGTAATTACTTTGACCTTGTTCCTTTTTATGAAGTTTTTGTATCAAACTGAAATGGACTGTTATAAAATTATAAAAATAAATTGGTGTTGAAAATCTTCAATGAAGATTTTCAACACTAATTTATTTTTATAATTTTTATAACAGTCCATTTCAATTTGTTACAAAAAGATTTTCAACACAAATTTATTTTTATTCCTGTCACATTTCAGGTATGTATGAAATTGTTAATTCAGCAATAATCCTAATCTTTTCACAGGGGTCTTATAAAAACGTCTCAATCTTTAATGAGTTAGCAATTGAAACCCAATTAAGAGCTTTTAATACTTTTAATTATGTTAGCATAACCACAATGGATTTTCCAATTCCAGAACAGGTAAAAAGTTTTTGTCATGGTTTCAGTCTTCAAAGGGGCGGTCTCTCAAGACAGGTCTATAATGGCATAAAAGTTAAAAAATTTATAGTAATTTCTATATTTTTTATACTTACCAATGACCCAGACATAGCTGGTGCTAACTCTTAAAATATAGGGCCAAACACAAATTTTGCCCCCCAATCCCCAAAATTTGCATCTAAAACCAAAGAAAACATGTCCTGAATAGCCCTCCACACTTCACCTCTACTGCGCAGTGTCAAGGACGTTCCGAAATTGGCGCCATTAATCATTCTAATAACCAGTGCCTGGTAAGCGCTATGTACTCAGTGGGGAGGCAAGAGTTCCCAACTCCTGGGAGGGCCATCCCCGTCTGGGTCATTGGTAAGTATAAAAAATATAGAAATTACTATAAATTTTTTAACATTTTTATACTGTACCAATGACCCAGACATAGCTGAATAGTAAAAAGGCTGGAGGGCCAAGGACATAGAGCAAGATGGAATACGCTCAATAATATAAAATAGAGTCATCCCGTCTAGGGAAAAAGAAGTAATAGGCCTTACATGTATCTTTCTTATTTATGATAAATTAGAAAGATACAACACCTTCCAAAATTGAGCATCATACATCCATGTACTCTATTAATATCCAATATAATCCTTATACTAATAATTTTTAAAGTAAGCCAATAAATAAAGTAAGTCTAGAGAATAGAGACTCTTATACTCCTTAAAAGTGTCTGAGGATTGCATAATCATGTCCGTTGACACGTGCTATATTCAAAAGCTATACTTTAAAAACTAAGACTTGAATGAATTTTT
Organism: Pictodentalium vernedei; assembly: GCA_031216915.1. Taxonomy (NCBI): domain Eukaryota; kingdom Metazoa; phylum Mollusca; class Scaphopoda; order Dentaliida; family Dentaliidae; genus Pictodentalium; species Pictodentalium vernedei. Next base: position 223,034,480 of record CM062289.1, on the reverse strand, counting down.
AAAACATAAACTTCTCACTAAACAACCATCCCAATAACAGCTCAGAATTACTAACTCCGGAGGAGGTATCCCCTTGTTTTCATAGTAAAACAGGTGACCCAAGGGAACACCCTCCCCCCCCCCCCCCCCTTTTCTTGCCCTGGGTCAAATAGCCCAGAGCGAAGAGGGCAGCAGAACGGAGTCACTGCCGAAACAGACAGCCTACCTAGCTATAGTAGCAACTGTTAAGTGAATGACATTCTGAGCAGTAGATAATAGACCTAACAATAGAGGCCTCCAGAAATGGACTCGATATTTCTGAGATAAAAATTCATGAATGTGGATGGCTGAGCGCAATGAGCAGCCTTCAAAAATCTATAATAGCGACACTATTAATGTAAGCCCAAGATGTAGAAGAACTCTTACTTCATGAGCCGAAATCTTAAGCACAACTGCTGAGTCAATGATATACCATAAGCAGTACCAATAGTTAATTGAATCCATTAGCAATAGAATGGAGCGTAACGTCCTTCTATTAGGCATCAAAGACAGAAGAAGCTTACGCCCGTAGTAATAAACAGATATCTGTTTATAAATACATAAACTCTAACCGGACAGAGTAAAGGCCTATGCCCGTACGAAGACGGAAGGACCTTAATAACAATAGGTTCCGGATATTAGGAGCCTAACTCTTATGCAAAAATCCAACCTAAATAGTAAAGGAAGTAGTGATTCCGAAACTACGAAAGTGAAAATCATCCATCGATAGTGCATGAAACTCACTGACTCTTCAGTAAAAGAGAAGCCAACAGAATTACTGTCTAAAAGGTCAGAATTTGAAAACTACTGTTTCCAGAGGCTCAAATGATTACTTAGCTAAATAAGAACCGAAGTTAAATTCCATATAGGAATTTAATCTAAAGATTCTAAGTCTATTTATCAAAAAGTTACTAACTGACTTAGATAAAGAGACATAAGACTCAATTGTAAACTATCATAGAGTGCATAGGTATGAGGTAACATAAACCTATAACCTTAATAATAACAGGCTGCAGTAGATCTTGTCAAACAAGTATACTAAAAAGTTGCAATGAGTAGTATGGAGGGATCAACAATATGAACATAGTGATCCCTACACCAATGACGGAAGAGCCTCCACTTTAGCCGCATAGAATAGCGAAGAAGAGGATCTCCTATAGTAAGAAATCGCGTTCAAAGCTCGTCCAGTACAATGCTTACAATGCAATACGGACCACACAACAGAATACGTGAAGGTTGCGACCTTGCGGGTTGTGATAAAGATGACACGATTTACCCAGCGAAAAAAGAACCTCTCATTGAGGAAGATTTCGCGTTAAGTCCCACAGTAGACATCAGAGTAAATTACCCACGGTCTCTGTGAAGACAGAGATGCTATCAACAGAAATGTATTGTGGTTGTTTATCTTAGCAATACCTGCTGAAACAACAGCGCCGGAGGATACGCGTATCCTATCATTCCGTCCTATTAGATCAATAGAGCGTTAACAACATTAGCTCAGAGATCCGGACAAGCCAACACATACGTCTGCAATTGATTAGCAAGCTGTGTCGTAAATAAATTATCATTGAGCGCTCCCATAGATAGCAAATCTGATTGAATACTTTTTTGTTGAGAGTCCATTCTGACGGCAACAAGCGACCCCCAAGTGAACGGGAGTCCGGTAAAACAATCAGACGACCCGGAATATGACAGACCGAAACAGAACTTGGTGTACTATAACCAACAGACGGATTCTTTCCATTAAATTGAATAACGGAAACGAATGAGTGCCTCCCTGGTTCCGGAGATACGCCACTACTGTCGAATTAACGGACAGGATTTGGACATGCGTTTCTGAATAATGTTCATGCAATGACATAAAGCAAGCCTAAAAAAAACATTATTCCGCGGAAGATAATTGCTTGCTTAGAGACTGCGGAACCCAAAGACCCTGGCACTTCGAATCCGTTGGGATCAATATTATATCCCAATCTGTTTGACTGGCAACCGTCATAACTATAACACTCGGATCCGGCAACTGCAGTGGCACTCTCTGAGTCAACCACCGAATGTTTGCCCCAGTCTGAATCTCTTGTAACACTAGATAGACAAGAGAACGTGTAAAATGAGCAATTCATGGATTGCTGAAAAGTTGCCGTCGAAGAGAGGCTTCTCCGAGAACGAAGCGCCTCTGAGAGAGTTCTTCACCTTACTATCCACGCGCGTGGATGTAGCTAGGGCTGCGTCACGTCTAACCAACTCCAATCAGCCACTGAAGGGCGGAGTTATACGTGAACAAACTACTGCCCTCAAAAGAAATCACATTGAGAATAATATCCCGCAAATCTTTTCTTGAAGACGTAATGATAACGCCTCAGTAAGGTGGATTACGTATGATAAAGCGTCTAAGTTAAGTCTACTAGACATCATTGTCGTTTCCAACATTGTGGTTGGAAAAGACATAGACGGCGAAAAAGAATATTTCCAGTCTTTAACCACGCCGTCTAGACGCATATGAACTCTCGGTAAGCCCTGCTCTGCCAAAATAAATTATTCGTATAAATGATAAAACGGCAGATATGAGCATTGCGGACAAGAAACTAAACTATCATGCTTGGTTGCAGGCTTATATGCATATATAGCGTCGAAAAATAAAACACATGTTGTAATGACATTATTGGACTGTGTCGGTAAGTCATGGACAATGTCCCTGAACCGATCCAAAATTCCGTGTCCAATGACGCTATAAGTCTCTTATCCAACATCGCAGCAATGTAGTCCGAAATAACAATCACTGGAAGATAATGCCAGAAGATATGAATGGCAGCTTCCGATGCTACGAAAGGGAAAACTCGAAATCTTCCGAATCCCTTTCGCCATCCTGTCGGACCCTATAAAGCGTTCGGTCGACCGTACCAGATGCAACTGCGGACCGCACCGACCCAGTGCCGTCAGATAATTCCTGATTCGAGTAAGAAACTGTCGATTGCTGGGATGCTGCGAAGCAACTGTGCTAACTCGGATAGCACGTCCGTCACTGAGGCCTGAGGAGAAGCGGTCCTACAATGCATTGCCGCTGGAAGCTCCGTGATCGTTACCCCCGTGCATACTACCAATATGCGAGCGAACGGAGTGTATAGGCCTCGTGTCCCTTGGCTACCGGATGGCGTGACCTATTCGCCGTGGAATCACTGAATGACGAAACTGATCGGATACTCGAGGTCACGTAGCCAATGTGCGGTCGTGTGCCCTGCTGTGAGGATGAGGAAGCATTATGGACAGTCTCTCGGACTGTCAATATAACGGAGTGTCCCGACCGACAGACATATGCTCCGAATGTAAAATATCTGAACCACAACATGCGGTCCCCTATGTTGTTGGACGAGAGAGGGACCTCTCTCGCTCACAGCCCGGACGGACCTGGACAAGCCAGGAACCGGACTAACAGGCTTCCTCCGGTCTGTCCTCAATCCGCCGTCACTGGGTGAGTACTAAAGTAATTATAGTGCTCGCATCACCCAAATCTCCTTCCTAGACCGCAACGGACGAACCCGGCAGCCGAACCATTCGATGAATGTACGCTACACCGGGTGAGCTAGCGAATGTCACTCCGTCGATCCTACAAGGGATCTCTTAGGCGATAGACATATTCCATGAGCACTTATTGCCGCTAGCTCTTCATTAACTATGACGACAGAGGCACACTTTTGAAAGACATCTCCGTAACTTTGCGAACAAGAAACCAGCAATGCTTGGTTATAGCAAGCATATAATAATAATATATATAATATATATAGCGTCGTTCAGTAATTCGAAAGTTTGTGTGACATTATTGGACTATGTCGGAACTGAGGGACGATGTCCCTGAACCGAACCAAAATATGCGACAGATTCAGTTGATGCTGGGATGCTGCGATAAGCTGTGCTATTTAGGAAAGCACGTCCGTTCCCGAGGCCTGTGCAGTAGCGGTCTTACGATGCATTGCTGCCGGAAGCTCTGTGTACGTTGACTCCCGCACACTTTCCTATGCGAACGTCCGGAGTCTGCAGGCCTCGTGTCCCTGGCTACCGGATGGTGTGACCTGGTCGCCGATGATTCTCTGACTGGCGAAGCTGACTGGATATCCGAGGTCACGTAGCCAAGAGCGGTCGTGTGCGCTACCATGAGAATGAGGAAGCCTTATTGACAGTCTACTCCGGACTGACTATATGTCGGAGCGTCCCGAGCGATGGACGTATGCTCCGAATGCGAAACATTTTGTACCACAACATCTGGGGCCAGATGTTGTTGTACGAGAGAGGGGCCTCTCTCGCTCGCCGTCCGGATGGACCAGAACGAGCTATGAACTGGACTAAAAGGCTTCCTCCATTCTCCCTCTAATCCACCGTCACTGGGTGTGCATTTGGTTGATTTATAGTGCTCGCATCACCCCAAAACTCCTTCTAGACCGCAACGGACGAACCCGGCTGCCGAACCATTCGATGAATGGACGCTACACCGGGCGAGCTAGCGGACGTCAAAGGCCGTCGAACCTACTAGGGTCCTCTTAGGCAATTGGCGTATTTACATGAGCACTTTTCCGCTAGCCCTTCATTAATTGTGACGACGGAGGCACACTGTTGGAAGACATCACAGATACATCACCCTAATCTTGATCGTCTGAAATAGAAATTGATAAAGTAGAGTGACCCTGCGGGGAAAGGACCGGAGTGTCCAATTCCCCACTAACATACCGTGACATACGCTTCCCATGTTGTCATCGAAATCATACGATACAGAACAAGAGTTAATGCGAGTACACTGACCACATATAGAATGATTATAAAAGTCAGAGGAAGACTTCCTCTTATTACAATTGATCAAAATCCTTTCAATGTGAAAAGAAAACAAGTCCTGGTACTCGCACCAACCCCTGGCAATCAAAATACATAATAATAATATGATCCATTAATATAGAAAAAATAATTGAAATCAAAATATTTTGAAAAAATATTTTTTCAGAACAGCCCAAGTTTCTGAAAAGTAACGTTGAGCCCCAATGGATCCCAAGCCTAAGTGTGGACAAAAATTTTAAAAATATTTTAAACAATTTATTCAACACTTACGAACAATAATAATGTATCTAGTTATGATTAAAATAACATCAAGATATTATTTTCAAGAAATCCCCCCCTCACACAGAGGGCTGTTGTAAATGTAAACAATGAATGTAAAAACACTAAAATAAGACTCCAGGCACCCAGGCCCGGAATCAGTTACCAAAAATACACTATCTGATGCAAAACAGAGACTTCCAGGGAAGAAACTGCAGAACATCAGATGGTAGATGCAGAACACAACGCCTAACCACCCGTAGGTGAAGACGTAAACATGGGGAAAAGAACAGAATTCATTCTGTTATTCAGCTAAAACTCCCAAGAAAATTTAGTAATAATAATTACAGAAACTATGCCAAAAGCATGGGAGAATAGCAAGGGGGGACTTAAAGGAAAGGGAGAGAGGAAAACACTGAAAAATCAGTGTAACTAAATAATCAGAATGACAACAAAATGGGTGCTGCCTCGAAAATAGGTAACTTAACATAATTTCATTAAAAAATTTTAAGTTACAGGCCTGATAATATTCTGTCACACATTTTTCCTCTCCTCCTTCTCTATCCTCCTTAGAATCACCATTTCACTAATATTTATGTGTCTGGCATCATTTAAACTGAGATTTACAAGCACAAAGATCAGTCAGATGTTAACTGATGAAGGGCCAAACTTACAATGATTAATGGCGCCAATTTCGGAACGTCCTTGACACTGCGCATGCGCAGTAGAGGTGAAGTGTGGAGGGCCATTCAGGACATGTTTTCTTTGGTTTTAGATGCAAATTTTGGGGATTGGGGGGCAAAATTTGTGTTTGGCCCTATATTTTAAGAGTTAGCACCAGCTATGTCTGGGTCATTGGTACAGTATAAAAATATACAAGTTGGTACCAGATCACAGTGGTCTCTCAAGACAGGTGGTCTCTCAAGACAGGTGGTCTCCCATAGTAGGTCCATTATAGAGTAAAACCAATCGGTGCCTGGTAGATGTGGTCTCTCAAGACAGGTGGTCTCTCAAGACAGTGGTCTCTCAAGACAGGTTTTACTGTACCACCAATATGCTACATATTAAATTTTTTTTTCAATCTTGAACAACTGTCTTTGAAATGTGATTACAAGAACTTGAAATATGAAGAATGTCCAAGTCCAACAAGGGCAATAACTCTTGAAGAAATACTTTAACAGACCTGGTTTGCAATCACACTCATGATATCATCACCAAATAGACACATATTAAATTTGGGAAAAATATTTTGGATGGTTTTCTTTTGAATGTGATGATAAGAAGTGGGCAGACAGAATGGTAGACAGATTGAAAGAACCCAGACAATAGTTCACTGCTTGGAGTAACGTTCGATGTTTATTCTTGAGTGGGATGCAGAAGGTTATTTTCACGAGGCGCTAGCCAAGTGAAAATAATCCCCACATCCCACGAGAGAGTAAACATCGTACATTACTCCAGGCAGTGAACTATTGTGTTTATTATATTTCCCTGACAATATCTGCAACACAAATACCCCTCTTGCATCATCCAAGGTCGCTCAATTTGTTTTGACGGTTAGAAAAATCGGTGCATGAACACAAAAACATGAATGAATGAACTGATAATATGACGTCATCAGAAAGGAATGCAATGACGCTCGTTTTCAAATGGAAATTCAAGTGACGGGAGATATGAACTTATGAAAGAAATCAACACATTTTAAAGAAATAATTCAATCAATCACCATGAATGAGTAGTCATGTTCATCTTCTTATACCTTTGTGTGGATGTGTACATAGTTATTGTTCGCTGTCAGTTGGAATATCAAGAAGAATATTTGTCGAAGTGGATTGGGTGTTATCGCTGGATTTCGAGTTGAAACAACTGCAATGGTAAAAGTTGTCCGTCATGACTGGGAGTAGGATATCACCGTGAGAGTTGAATAACACTTTCGAGGTCGTGGGAGTAAGATATGTTTTTTATTTACAAAGGAAAAAGCTGTAGAAATATAATCAATTCCTACATCCCCCTCCCATTACTTGGCATGTGACAATTATAATTACATTGTGAGTAAGCCAGAAAATAAGCAGACTGTCATCTGCAAAATGAGGTCCCCAGAGGGTGAATTTAGTGATGCTACCCTGCATAGCAGGGTAGCATCACTAAATTTACCTTCTGTGAACCGCAATCTGAATCAGGGTCTCAACACTAAACATGGGATAGCATCATCAAATTCACCATCTGGGGACCTCATTCTGCAAATGTCAGACTGCTTATCTTCAGGCCTGTTTGTGAGGAGAACAGATGCACTTAATACACCCTGCGAATGATGTTTTTTCTGTTTCATTTCCAGGAAATTCTCAACAAAGAGAAAGAGAAGAGCAACAAAATTTCATTGGTGCAAAAAAGTTACAAAATCTTGTTTTTAAGTTAAATATGAACACACTTCTTCTCCTTCCATCTGATCAGAGTTCGTAACATGTGTACTAGAATTCTTCATTTGAGAAAGAAAATTGTCTCCGACATCTGGTTCTGAAATGAAGTCATCTAAAAATGCTTTGTTTTGAAACACCTTCAAGATTTCAGTGATGTTGTCACAACTAGTATACAACTTAATCGAAAAAAAATATGTTTGCATTTCCAACACTCACCTATTGCTAACCACAGTATTGAGAAAAGATTTACATGAAACATCATGCTATAAGCACCGGTTTTATATTCAGATCTCATTTTGTCTTGACTAGCTCCAGTCAAACCATCTAATGTTAAGGATAATATCTATAAAGAAAAAGTATTGAATATTTTCAGTACATGTAGTAGACTCATTGAAAGCAAATACATACTTCCGAAAATGTGAAGCTGAAGAAAGCAGTTTCTCTCTCATGACAACAGAAAGAATTGTGCGTACATATATATATTTATCCAACAATCAACCAAATTTGCACCCCAAAACTCAGACAAGAGGCCCCAGAGGGGCCTGAGGGTGCACACCTCACATGGTAGCCTAAATATCAACCCAGAGAATTGATTTCAACAAGTTGCATCTGCTCCTCCTAAGAAAAGCTTATACCAAATATCCAAAGATTCTGACCAGTGGATCTAAAAATGAAAGTGTCAATGACACTGTAGCTCAACTTGTCAAGACAAAGACATGCACATGTATAGTATGTGACACAGCAATGACAAACATCTAGGTAATGACCTGATAACAAAGGTACATATAAAGTATTGTAATGGTCTGTACATAAATGCTGACCGTTGCCTGTAACAAATGTATAGGTAAAGTATTGTAAAGGTGGGTGACAGTCAGATGCTAAACTAGAAAAGAAAACTTTGAGTCCCAGAGTGGGTCTGACTGAACCCCAAAATATTTGTTCTCATAGCACAGTGATAACAAAGGCACCCCAAAACACACTCGTTCCTGTCCCAAGGTGAAAACAAAGGTACCCAAGAAGTTTTGTGAAGATCAATTCATAAATACGAGCTGTATAGAACTTGTGACAAAAAACTGATTGGACCTAATTTTGGTACAAAATGGCCACTGGCAGCCATCTTGAATTTTGGACCATACCCAGAAACACTCATTCTCATCCCAAGGTGATGACAAAGGTACCCAAGAAGTTTTGTGAAGATCGGTTCATAAATACAGCCTCTACCCTGAGCCATATTGACATGTGTGCTCACATTGTGCAAGTAGCACTGAATAAGTCAAAGTTCATCTAATTTGCATAATTTCTGCACGAAAAAAAACCCCTTAGAATATGTGATGTATTCCATATTACTAAACATTCAAACAAAAATTTACTCAAATCAGAACTTTCATACAGAAGTTCTGTACGATAGACTGATTGCACTAATTTTGGTACAAAATGGCTGCTGGTGGCCATCTTGAATTTCGGACCACACCCAAAAACACTCGCTCTCATCCCACGGTGATAACAAAGGTACCCAAGAAGTTTCGTAAAGATTGGTTCATAAATATGGCCTCTAGTCTGAGCTGTATAGAAGTTGTGTACAAAAAACTGATTAGACCTAATTTCGGTACAAAATGGCCACTGGCAGCCATCTTGAATTTTAGACCGTAACCAGAAACACTCGTTCTCGTCCCAAGGTGATAACAAAGGTACCCAAGACATTTCGTGAAGATGAGTTCATAAATACAGACTCTAGTCTGAGCCATATTGACATGTGTACTTACTGTGTGTAAGTCGCACTGAAAAAATCAAAGTTCATCTAATTTGCATAATTTCTGCACGAGAAAAAAACCTGTATTATATGTGATGTATCCCATGGTACTAAACATTCACACAAAAAATTATTCAAATCAGCACTTTCATATGGAAGTTCTGTGCAAAAATCTGATTGCACCTAATTTTGTACAAAATGGCTGCCATCGGCCATCTTGAATTTCGGACCGGACCCCAAAACACTTGTTCTCGTCCCACGGAGATACCAAAGGTACCCAAGAAGTTTCGTAAAGATCGGTTCATAAATACGGCCTCTAGCCCGAGCCGTATTGGCATTTGCACTTACAGTGCTGAAAGTAAGACCAAAAACATCAAAATTAGTCTAATTTGCACAATTTACGCACAAGAAAAAAACCTGTATTATATGTGATGTATCCCATGGTACTAAACATTCATACAAAAAATTATTCAAATCAGAGCTTTCATATGGAAGTTCTGTACAAAAAACAGATTTCTGCATCATCGGTACAAAATGGCGGCTGGCAGCCATCTTGAATTTCGGACCGCACCCAAAAACACTCGTTCTCGTCCCACGGTCATAACAAAGGTACCCAAGAAGTTTCGTAAAGATCGGTTCATAAATACGGCCTCTAGCCCGAGCCATAGCAGCTTGGCACCTCCAGCTCTGAAAGTAACACTAAATAAATCAAAGTCAGTCTAATTTGCATAATTTACGCACGAGAAAAAAACCCGTATTATATGTGATGTATCCCATGGTACTAAACATTTATACAAAACTTTATTCAAATCAGAACTTTCATACAGAAGTTCTGTACAAAAAACTGATTTTTGCATCATCGGTACAAAATGGCCGCTGGCAGCCATCTTGTATTTCGGACCACACCTAAAAACACTCAGTCCTGTCCCACGGTCATAACAAAGGTACACAAGAACTTTCGTAAAGATCGGTTCATAAATACGACCTCTAGCCCGAGCCATAGCCAATTGTTGACGTATGGACAGACGGACAGACGGACAGATGGCCAGACAGACAGACGGACAGATGGACAGACGGACGACGGGCCATGACAATAGCTCAAATTTGACTTCGTCAAAGTTGAGCTAAAAACTGATTAGACCTAATTTCGGTACAAAATGGCCACTGGCAGCCATCTTGAATTTTAGACCGCACCCAGAAACACTCGTTCTCGCCCCAAGGTGATAACAAAGGTACCCAAGACATTTCGTGAAGATCAGTTCATAAATACAGACTCAAGTCTGAGCCGTATTGACATGTGTACTTAATGTGTGTAAGTCGCACTGAAATATCAAAGTTCATCTAATTTGCATAATTTCTGCACGAGAAAAAAACCCGTATTATATGTGATGTATCCCATGGTACTAAACATTCACACAAAAAATTATTCAAATCAGCGCTTTCATATGGAAGTTCTGTGCAAAAATCTGATTGCACCTAATTTTGTACAAAATGGCTGCCATCGGCCATCTTGAATTTCGGACCGGACCCAAAAACACTCGTTCTCGTCCCACAGTGATACCGAAGGTACCCAAGAAGTTTCGTAAAGATCGGTTCATAAATACGGCCTCTAACCCGAGCCGTATTGGCATTTGCACACTTACAGTGCTGAAATTAACACCAAAAAACATCAAAATTAGTCTAATTTGCACAATTTACGCACGAGAAAAAACCCCGTATTATATGTGATGTACCCCATGGTACTAAACATTCATACAAAAAATTATTCAAATCAGAGCTTTCATATGGAAGTTCTGTACAAAATACAGATTTCTGCATCATCGGTACAAAATGGCGGCTGGCAGCCATCTTGAATTTCGGACCGCACCCAAAAACACTCGTTCTCGTCCCACGGTCATAACAAAGGTACCCAAGAAGTTTCGTAAAGATCGGTTCATAAATACGACCTCTAGCCCGAGCCGTATTGGAATTTGCACTTACAGTGCTGAAAGTAAGACCAAAAACATCAAAATTAGTCTAATTTGCACAATTTACGCACGAGAAAAAAACCTGTATTATATGTGATGTATCCCATGGTACTAAACATTCATACAAAAAATTATTCAAATCAGAGCTTTCATATGGAAGTTCTGTACAAAAAACAGATTTCTGCATCATCGGTACAAAATGGCGGCTGGCAGCCATCTTGAATTTCGGACCGCACCCAAAAACACTCGTTCTCGTCCCACGGTCATAACAAAGGTACCCAAGAAGTTTCGTAAAGATCGGTTCATAAATACGGCCTCTAGCCCGAGCCATAGCAGCTTGGCACCTCCAGCTCTGAAAGTAACACTAAATAAATCAAAGTCAGTCTAATTTGCATAATTTACGCACGAGAAAAAAACCCGTATTATATGTGATGTATCCCATGGTACTAAACATTTATACAAAACTTTATTCAAATCAGAACTTTCATACAGAAGTTCTGTACAAAAAACTGATTTTTGCATCATCGGTACAAAATGGCCGCTGGCAGCCATCTTGTATTTCGGACCACACCTAAAAACACTCAGTCCCGTCCCACGGTCATAACAAAGGTACACAAGAACTTTCGTAAAGATCGGTTCATAAATACGACCTCTAGCCCGAGCCATAGCCAATTGTTGACGTACGGACAGATGGCCAGACAGACAGACGGACGGACGGACGACGGGCCATGACAATAGCTCAAATTTGACTTCGTCAAAGTTGAGCTAAAAACTGATTAGACCTAATTTCGGTACAAAATGGCCACTGGCAGCCATCTTGAATTTTAGACCGCACCCAGAAACACTCGTTCTCGTCCCAAGGTGATAACAAAGGTACCCAAGACATTTAGTGAAGATCAATTCATAAATACAGACTCAAGTCTGAGCCGTATTGACATGTGTACTTAATGTGTGTAAGTCGCACTGAAATATCAAAGTTCATCTAATTTGCATAATTTCTGCACGAGAAAAAAACCCGTATTATATGTGATGTATCCCATGGTACTAAACATTCACACAAAAAATTATTCAAATCAGCGCTTTCATATGGAAGTTCTGTGCAAAAATCTGATTGCACCTAATTTTGTACAAAATGGCTGCCATCGGCCATCTTGAATTTCGGACCGGACCCAAAAACACTCGTTCTCGTCCCACAGTGATACCGAAGGTACCCAAGAAGTTTCGTAAAGATCGGTTCATAAATACGGCCTCTAGCCCGAGCCGTATTGGCATTTGCACTTACAGTGCTGAAATTAACACCAAAAAACATCAAAATTAGTCTAATTTGCACAATTTACGCAGGAGAAAAAACCCCGTATTATATGTGATGTACCCCATGGTACTAAACATTCATACAAAAAATTATTCAAATCAGAGCTTTCATATGGAAGTTCTGTACAAAAAACAGATTTCTGCATCATCGGTACAAAATGGCGGCTGGCAGCCATCTTGAATTTCGGACCGCACCCAAAAACACTCGTTCTCGTCCCACGGTCATAACAAAGGTACCCAAGAAGTTTTGTAAAGATCGGTTCATAAATACGACCTCTAGCCCGAGCCATAGCCAATTGTTGATGTACGGACAGACGGACAGACAGACGGACGGACAGATGGACGACGGGCCATGACAATAGCTCAAATTTGACTTCGTCAAAGTTGAGCTAAAAAAAGGATTTTTAAAGAATATTCCTCATATTGAACTAAGTAATAATTTGGGCACCCAAAGGGAGCCCATATATGAACCCAGGGACTTGGCTTTAACAAACTTGAATCTCACCCCCTAAAGGATGCTGCACACCAAATATCAAAACATTCCAACTGCTGGATCTGAAGAAAAAGATTTTTAAGAGAAAATTCCTCATTTTGAACAAAGTTACAATTCGAGCTCCCACAGTGAGTCCAAATATGGACCTAGGGACATGGCTTGAACAAACTTGAATCCCCCCCCCCCCCCCCCCCCCCCCCCTCTAAGCATACCAAATATCAAAACATTCCGACTGCTGGATCTGAAGAAGATTTTTTAAAGAAAATTCCACATTTTGGACTAAGTTATAATTCGGGCTACCACAGTGAGCCCAAATATGAACCCAGGGACTTGGCTTGAACAAACTTGAATCTCACCCCCTAAGCATGGTGCATACCCAATATCAAAAGATTCTGCCTGCTGGATCTTGAGAAGATTTTCAAAGAAATTTGCCTGAAATGCACTAAGTTCAAATTTGGGCTCCTATACTGAGCCCAAATATAAACCCAGGGAGCTGATTTGAACAAACTTGAATCAGATCCACCCCACAATGTTGCATACCAAATATTAAAAGATTCTGCCTGCTGGATCTGGAAAAGAAGATTTTTTAAGAAATTTGCCTGAAATGCACTAAGTTCGAATTCAGGCTTCTATAGTGAGCCCAAATATGAATCCAGGGGGCGGATTTGAACAAACTTGAATCAGATCCACCCCACAATGTTGCATACCAAATATCAAAAGATTCTGCTTGCTGGATCTGAAGAAGAAGATTTTTGAAGAAATTTGCCTGAAATGCACTAAGTTCGAATTCGAGCTTCAAAAGTGAGCCCAAATATGAATCTAGGGGGCCGATTTGAACAAACTTGAATCAGATCCACCCCACAATGTTGCATACCAAATATGAAAAGATTCTGCCTGCTGGATCTGGAGAAGAAGATTTTTCAAGAAATTTGCCTGAAATGCACTAAGTTCGAAATCGGGCTCCTATACTGAGCCCAAATATGAACCCAGGGGGCCGATTTGAACAAACTTGAATCAGATCCACCCTACAATGTTGCATACCAAATATCAAAAGATTCTGCCTGCTGGATCTGGAGAAGAAGAATTTTAATGTTTTTCCCATTGCTTAGTGTTAAAAAGTGCTGACTCTGCACTTTTTCAAAGTCCTGAAAAAAGTACCTTGTGATCAAACAGATAGGGATTTTTTTTAACCATTCTATTCTACTGGATAAGAGTAAGCTTTATACAAAATAAGAATTTTCTGTGCCGTGTAGTTTTGGAGATATGGCAGTTTTAAGGTTTTTCCTATTTTTAGCTCCTGAGGTTCCCATGGGGCAATGAGAAAAACATTTTTTGCATCAATCAACTACTTATGACCCATTATCATCTCATGTCAAATTTGGTTGAAATTGACCTCACGTTTCTGAAAATAGAAATTTTAGGCGTGGCCAAAATTTTTGCCCCTCCCATAACGAAGGCAAATAATGCCCAACAAACTTCTCTTGAACAGATCTGAGTCTACACCTCAAAAGGAAGCTGCACACCTAATATCAAGTCTCTGCTACTGCTGGTTCATGAGAAGAAGATTTTTTAAGATTTAGGCACACTTTTTGGGCGTGGCCTTACCAAGGGGCGAGGCAACTTGATTTGAAGAAAATCAAATTGCAATGTCATAACAAACTATTATCTCAAATATCAATTAAATTGGTTCAGCGGTTTGGGAGGAGAAGATGCAAACACCATGTTCACGGATGCCGGACGGTGAGAGATCACTACAGCTCTCCTGACTGAAAGTCAGGTGAGCTAAAAAAAAAAAACGTTTGTATCAGCCAGAACCCCCTCCAGCCCCCCCCCCCCCCCCATTCCAATTCCATATCAGAGATTCAATTCAGGATTGTTAGATAAATGTATTATCATGACCATGAGCGTGTCCTGTAATTTGTTTCAGATTCTTCCAATCCCATTGTAAACATGACCTCGAATCTGATATAAATTACAAGACATGTACATGGTCATGATAATGTATACTGAGTCAAAAAAGAAAGTATAATAGAAACAAATGTGAAAAATAGCATAAAGAATGAAATATAATAGTTCTAATGTTGCATGTTTGTGGACAAGAGGTCGTGCAAAGAGTTTAATGACATGTTGTTGTTGTCCACCCAACTGTATACAATTTTGCTATGGATTTCAAAACAGCATGTGCTACCCGAGAATGTCAAATCAAATGGGTGACGGACGATTTTCTTTGTGTTATGTTGTGCTAGAGACCCTGGGTCATTGAGAAAGCATGCTAGCTTTTGTCTTCCGACATTTTAAAAAATGCCAAGGTTAACTGAAAATCAGAGGTTGCGTGCCTTTGGTATGCATGATTAGGGCTGGGCGATAAATACCGGTATTGAAATCGGTACCGGTTAAATATCGTCTATTTTTTGGCAATACCGGTATATTGTCTGTAACGATATTGGTTTGGGTCACATGATAATAAAATTTCAACATGTAGTTTTTTCGTAAAATCGCAGAGAAAGTTGCTTTGAAAATACAGGAAGTTTATCTTTCCTCATTTCGTGAACAAATGATAAACAGTGAGAGATGACGAGAGTAACGTTCTATCTCATTTATCGTCACCGACATGCAAGCATTCATGGAAAAATTATGAAATAAAAATTCAATACTTGCTTGCTAAATTTGTTTGATTATTTTTAATTAGTGAATAATTAAAGTAGCATACATCACACAAATAGTTTGTTGTTACACGGAAAACACACCCGACTGTCACGTTGTAAAAACACGGTCACCTGCTGTTGGTCGCATTTGTTTGAATTATAATCAGCAAGCCATACTTATTGCTTAATTCGTTGTCAGCAATCTGACACAAAAATGTTTCAAATCATACATATTCACAATTGCGAAATGTGCAACAATTTTTGTCAAATATGACAGAGGTGTGATGCCATCACTGGGAGAAAACATTGTCGGCTGGTGATTGACACCTGCAGACTATCATGAAAGTGAAGGGTGATCACATCTTGGAGGCGTGCTTAATATCAACAGACCGACTGGCCTGACATGTGACAGATGACATTTGACATTGTCATCTGAGGAAGTTCACTGCTGGAAGATAGGAGAAGGGGAGGAGCTACTACTGGTTCTTTGTGAAACCAGGCCCTCGGAATTCCATCAACTGGACACCCGTTGTTTTGATAAAGTTTTGTTTGCCACTGTTTTCATGAAGCCACACATGTGCAATTAACACAATGTGACAATTGACTGGCTCAGTAATTAAACGCTTATCAGTCAAGAGAGGCTGGCCATGTTTTTACAGGAATTAAATTGACAAAGACTAATTTACTTGTATCCCAGATTCAGATGAAAGCCAGTAAACCCATGATAATTTTATGGCTTATTTTCGTATTAAACAATAGATTCAATAACTTTGTAGACATGGATTATTATGGTCTTCCTTTCAAATCACTCATTTTCCCAGAGCAGTAAGTGATACTTCTATCTTTTGCTCCAAAAATTATCTTTTTTATTCATGATATCCCTTGCATTTAATATGTGTTTCACACACTGCTGCACGATATACCGGTATATTGCGATATTTTTTCTGATATCGTTACTGGTATTCAGATTCCCATATCGCCCAGCCCTATGCATGATACCTCCAGATGAGCTCGCTGCTGAGCTGAGTCACTGTGGCCACTATTTACCATCTCACTGGAAGGTATAGAACCACTGGATCAACTGTCGACCGACCACGTTCAGATTGACCAAGAGTTACGACCCCTGCAAAAGACCAACACATCAGGACATCTCACTTACGGGATTGCTTCCTTCCGGTGACTAGGACAGCAGCAATTACTCCTGGTAGAACCAACAATAGAATCAGTGCACAAACTGTCTGCAACAGACTCGCTGAACATGGTATCCAAAGTAGGCGTCCATACCATGGACAAATCATTACCCAACGTCATTGTACCGTCAGAATGGAATGGGTACATCACCGTGTTCGCTGGACTCAGCAGCGTTGGAGCAAAGGCACAGTTCTGTTTAGTGATGAATCATGATTCAACGGCAAGCTGATGGTATGGCAAGAGTGTATCACAGACGGGGATGCAACTGTTTTGGCAGGGGTAATGTAATGGTTTGGGCAGGAATTTCTTTATACCATCGAATGCAATTGATCTTCATCGATGGCAATCTGAATGGACAGTGATATAGGGACAAAATTCTTAACTCTGTTGTTGTCCCGTTGTTCGACGCTAACATCGGATTGCAGTTATTCCAGCAAGACAATGCCCGATGTCACATGGTGCATATCTGTCGTGACTTTTTTGAGGAGCAGAGCATCCAACTTCTTCCCTGGCCCCCATTTTTGCCAATCGAGCATCTTTGGGATCAATTGGTCCGTCGGGTACGACTTCATGATCTTCAGACATTAGGCAATTGACGTAATGTTCTAAGGCAGGAGCGGAACACAATACCACAGGGTGACATCCAGAGACTTATCAGGTCCATGCGCCGTCAATGTCTTGCCATCCAAGAGGCATACAGTGGACATACACGCTATTGGCTGCATGTGTGAACTTTTCATTTCACCCCATGTCTGAATTGCGACATCCTGACGTGACGATGGCAACAGTAAGAACATGAAATTATGCAAATGAATACAGCTAGACTCGATATATGAATTTACAATAATTTGTTTGAGATTAAAGTCGATAATACTAAAAAAATTGCTCATCAAAGTTTATTATACTTTCTTTTTTGACTCAGTATATATACATGTATATAATATTGGTATACTAAGGCCAGTGAGAAAATTCTAACATACAATCACTTATTATAATTTTGGTACAACAAATAGATGCGTCAAAATAATAAAATCAATTGAACCTTTCAATTTCCCATTGGTCTCTCTGTACCCAAAAGCTTTCATTTCTGCAAACAGATCACGACACACTTACTCCAATGAATGGAGATATCCAAAATAAAATACTGTAAATCAAGATCACATCCAGAAAAACAGATGAAAGTTAAAAAATTTATAGTAATTTATATATTTTTTATACTTACCAATGACCCAGACTTAGCTGGTGCTAACTCTTAAATTCTAGGGCTGAACACAAATTTTGATCCCCCAATCCCCAAAATTTGCATCAAAACCCCAAAAATATATGTCCTATGTGGTCCTAAATATTTTTGTCCACTGCGCATGCGCAGTGTCAAGGAAGTACCAAAATTGGAGCCAAATCCTCATTCTTACAACCAGTGCCTGGTAAGCGTTATGTAATCAGCGGGGAGGTATGAGTTCCCAACTCATGGGAGGGCCATCCCCGTCTGGGTCATTGGTAGTATGAAAAATATATAAATTACTATAAATTTTTTAACATTTTTATACTGTACCAATGACCCAGACTTAGCTGAATAGAAAAAAGGCTGGAGGGCCTAGGACATAAAAGATAATCCAATAGACTCAATTACATGTAAACAGAATTATCCTCTCAAGGAGAACAGGCTTTACATGTATCTTTCTTGTTTATACCAAAAAAGAAAGACACAATACCATTCCGTAATTGAGCACAATAACATCAATGATCTCTATTAACATCCAGTATAACCCATTATACTAATTTATTAAAGGAAAGCCAATAAATAAAGATAGTCCAGAGAATGAGACTGTTTATACTCTTTTAAAAGTGTCCGAGGATTGTATATTAACGCTCGTATGACACGTGACATATACAAATGCTTCACCCCGAGCTACACTTTAAAAATATTACATAAATGAGACATTAGCTTTACACTTTAAAACCATCCCGGCACCGACTCGGAATTACTGACTCCACAGAAGGTGTTCCCTTGCTTTTCACTATAAAGCAGGTGATATAAGGGAACACCATCCCCCCCCCCCCCCCCCCTTCCTCATGATCTGTGTCAAATACCCCAGAACAAAGAGGGCAGCAGGACAGAGACACTGCCAGAAGAGAAAGCTTGCATAACTATAGTTGCAACTGTTTAGTGGATGACATTCTGAGCAACAGATAACGGACCTCAACAATGCAGGTCGCCAGAAATGGACTTGATATTTCTAAGATAAAGATTCATGAACATGGAAGGCTGAGACCAATATGCAGCCTTCATCAAATCAGTAATAGCAACACTATTAGCATAAGCCCAAGATGTAGACAGCGCTCTTACTTCATGCGCCGAATTCTTAAGCACAGACTGCTGAGATGAAGATAATTTATCATAAGCAGTACGGATAGTTAATTGAATTCACCTTGCAATAGAATGGACCGTAATGTCCTTTCTATTAGGCAGCAAAGACAGAAAGAAACGCTTATGTCCCTTTCTGATAACTCAGATCTACGCTTATAAATACGCATAGCTCTGACTGGACAAGCAAAGGCCTATGTCTGTCTGAAGACGGAAGAGCATTAATAACAATAGGTTCAGGGTATTTATTAGGAGCCTGATTCTTAGCAAAAAATCCAACATTAGTAGTCAATGTAATAGTATTACCAACACTACGATAGTGAGAATCATCAAAAGATAGAACATGAAGCTCACTAACTCTTTTAGCAGAAGAGAAGGCTAAGAGAAAAGCTGTCTTATAAGATAAGTATTTGAAATCCACTGTATCAAGAGGTTCAAATGGCGCTTCTTTTAGCTTCAGAAGAACCCAAGTTAAATTCCACTTAGGAATTAACCTAAGGTTCTAGGACTATTTATCGAAAAGTTTTTCACTAACTTAGATAAAGAGACATTAGATCCAATCTGTAAGCTATCATGATGGGCATAGGTATCTGATAGCCTAGACCTATAACCCTTAATAGTTATTGGCTGCAGTTTGATCTCGTCAAACAAGTAGACCAGAAAATTAGTAATGACTGGAACGGAGGGATCATAAAAATCAATAGAATGATCCCTACACCATCAAGAGAAAACCTTCCACTTAGTAGCATAATTAGCGAAGAGGAGGTCCTCCTACAGTTAGAAATTGCATCCACTGCTCATCCTGTAAAATGCTTGCCGTGCAAGAAGGACCGCACAATGGAAATACGTGAAGGTTGAGACCTTGCAAGTTGTGATGCAGTGTGCGCGATTTCCTCTGCGAAAGAAGGTCCTCCCGTGGAGGAAGCTTCCGCAGAATGTCCCACCACAGACACCTGAGTAGATCTATCCATGGTCTCTGGAGTGACAGAGATGCTACCAACAGAATCCTGCAGTGAGATTGCTTGATTTTAGCAATATCTGTTGAATCAATGGAGCTGGAGGATACGCATATCCTATCATTCCGTCCCAAGAGATCGAGAGGGCGTCTACTGCAAACGCTCGAGGATCTGGGCATGGTAACACATACGTCTGCAACTGATTGTTGAGGTGTGTCGCAAATAAGAATATCATAGGACGATCCCATTGGTAGCAAATCTGATTGAACACTCGTTTGTTGAGAGTCCATTCTGACGGCAACATACGACCTTTCCGAGAAACGAAGTCCGCTAGAACGTTCAGACGACCTGGAATATGACGGAACGACAGAAGAACTTGATGCTCTAGGACGAACAGAAGGATTCTTTCCGTTAGACTGAACAACAGAATGGAATGAGTGCCTCCCTGGTTCCGAATATACGCTACTACTGTCGAATTGTCGGGACAGAAATTGATCATGCAAATTCTGAATGATGTTCATCCACTGACGTAGCGCAAGCCAATTGACATCATCTTTTGATGTTTATGTGCTTGTTTAGGAACTGCGGATCCCCAAGACCCTGGCACCTTGAATCTGTTGGGCTCAAAGTTGCGCCCCAACCTGTTTGACTCGCATCCGTCAATATCATAAAAATCGGATCCGGCAGTTGCAGTGGTACTCCCTGAGTTAACCACTGAATATCTGCCCAAGTCTGAATCTCATGTTTCACATGATTCGACAAGACGATGTACGTTCGAGCGAATGAGTCTTCATACTCCAATTCTGATATAAAATATATGTGGAGTGGACGAGTGCGTAGCCGCTCCATCGGAATAAGATCCGCAGCGGGTCCACACAAACCTGTCAGTCTCATGAATTCTCTCGCTGTTACTACATCTGTGTGAAGACAAAAGCGAGCGTAACAACTGACTAATATCGCTCTGGTTAATGGCAGATGAACGAGATAGTTGTGTGTCTCTAAGCTCATTCCCACATGGGTGAATGATTTGGATGGCACTAGATCCGACTTCTTTTCGTTTACTATGAAACCAAGACATCGGAGCAATTGAAGCAGACCCTGAACATCGTTCTGAAGCATTAACTTGCTGCCGTAACCCCGAAGAATGTCGTCCAAGTAGGCCGACGTTACCACAGACGAATGGGCTCGGAAATGAGTCATTACCGAGAACATTATTCGAGTGAAGGCCCAGGGCGCTAGATTCAGACCAGTGCATCATTGCTCGGAACTGAACACAACTCCTGGGACAGCAAAGCGAAGGCACTTTCTAAACGCCGGATGTACCATGATGTGAAAGTACGCATCCTTGAGATCTATGCTCGCAGCATAATCGTTCACTCGAGTGCTCGCTCTGACCGATCGGATGGTCTCCATATACAATTTTGGAGGCACAATCAGCTTGTTTATCCAGCTCAGATCTATAACTGGACGAAACAAGTCGTCTGATCTTGGAACCAGGAACAGGTGACTGCAGAAACCTGGAGATTCCTGGTTTTCTACGACGTCTATAGCGTTCTTGTCCAGAAGAGATTGAACTTCTGACAGAAGCGAATCTCTCTTCTGAACGTTTAACGGAAGCTGAGACCAGCGTGGACTTCGAGTTAGCGGAGGTTTTTCCTTGAAGGACAGTTTTAGACCTTCGGAAATAACCCCTTGCACCCATGGGTCGTCCGTAATTGACAACCAATTGGTTAAGAAACTCGACAGCCTTCCGCCCACTGGAACGCAATAGAGGTTTAGACCATCACCTCCTGGCCCTGCGAGGATTGCGGGAGGAGAAACCACATCCTCCACGACCCGTACCTCGCCCACTCGACCTAGGGGCGTCTGACCTGTTCTCTCGGCCAGCATCACGACACCGGAGCAAGATGTAGAGGCTTTCTTATATCCTCTATAGGAACTTCCTTTGGACGTATTCGCCCCCGAAGTGCCTGCCTTACTACTCCCTGCTGAGTCCGACTTTTTCAAAGCAGAATTAAAAGCCAAGAATCCGAAGCTTTCTTAGTAATCTGATTATAGATTGTAGAAAGCTTAACGTCGAAGAGAAGCTCTCCTGAGACCGGAGCGACTGGAAGAGAGTTTTTCACCTTACTATCCACTCTTGTGGATGCAGCTAGGGCAGCATCATGTCTGAGTAACTCCATATTGCCACCGAAAGGGCAGAGTTATAAGTAGAATATGCTATAGCCCTCGAAAGAACTCTTAAGAAAGTTTGAACATCCTGGAATTCTTTCCCTTCGAGACGTAATGATAATGCTCTGGTAAGGTGATCTGCATAAGATAATGCGTCTAAATTAATACTATTAGACGAGATTGTCGTCTCCAGTATACTGGAGTTAATAGACATGGAAGCCGGCAATGACAATTCCAGGTCTTCAGCCTGGTCGTCCAAACGCAGACGAACTCTCGGCACGCCTTGTCCTGCCGTTTCAAATCTATGTCTAGCATTGATGAAAGGCAGCTGTATAGCGCTAGGTGATAAGAAACCAGATTTGCCAGTCTTAGAGGCTAGCTTGAATATAGCGTCATTCAAAAGTTCAAATGTCTGTGTGACATTTCTGGACTGGGTCGGAAACTCAGGGACAGCGTCCCTAATCCGGCCGAAAAAGTCTGTGTCCAATGAAGCTTTCAGTTTCTTATCAGGTAACGCAGCATTTTGGTCCGGAGAAACAACTTCTAAAAGGTGATGCCGGTTGAAATCTACGGCCACCTTAAGTTGTTCAGAAAGGGAAAATTTCAGCTGCGCTGATCCCCTTTTACCATCCGCCTGGACCACATAAGAACCTCGGTCGTCCCTTTCTGACTCTGCAGGGGAGCGAACCGACCCAGCTTGCTCAGACAGTTTCTTTACTGAAAGAGTTTCTGATAGCTGCTGGGATGCTGCGATGAATTGAGCCATCTGTGATAGCAAGTCCGTCACAGAGGCCTGTGGAGCCGCAGCCTTTCGTAATTTAGCCGCTGAGAGCTCCTGGGACGTTAATTCCTGCATACTTCTCATATGCGAATGTCCCGACTGGAAAGGCCTCGTGTCCTTGGCTAGCAGATGGCGTGACCTGGTCGACGTGGACTCCCTGGTCGGCGAAGCAGGCTGGATATCTGCGGTCACATAGCCAAGGTGTGGTCGTGTGTGCTGACGTGAGGATGAGGAAGCCAATAGACAAGCGGCGCCGGACTGTCTATGCGACAGAGCGTCCCGGGCAGGAGGAGTGGACGTATGTTCTAACGAACGTGACATACAACAACATCTGTACGAGATGTTGTTGTAAGAGAGGGGGGGCCTCTCTCGCTTGCGGTCCGGGCAGACCTGGACGAGCTAGGTACCGGACTGACTGGCTTCCTCCGTTCCCTCCTCTGATCCATCGTCGCCGGGTGTGTTTGATCCGAGATTATAGTGCTCGCAACACCCCTTCTCCTCTCCTGGACTGCAACGGACGAACCTGGTGTCACAACCATTTCGTGAATGAATGCTTCACCGGGGGAGCTAGCGGGCGACAAGTGACCTTTGATCCCAAGTGGGACCTCTTAGGCACTTGCCGCATTTCATTGAGCACTTTGCCACTAGCTCATTATTGCAACGACGGAAGCACACTTTTGAAGACATCATGGAAACATCACCCTGTTCTTGTTCCTCTGAAAAAGAGACTGAAAAAACTAGAGTGACCCTGTGAAGAGAGGGCCGGTATAGATCTTTCACCACTAACAAAATACTGTGACACACGTCTCCAACGTTTGTCATCTGAATTGGCACACACTGAGCAAGAATTAGTGCGAGTACACAGACTACAACAAATACAATGAACATGAGAATCAGAGGAAGACTTCCTCGATTTACAATTGAACAATATTCTTTCATTTTGAAAAAATATTAAACAGTCATCGTACTCGCACCAACCCTTGAAAACAAAGATACATAATAATAATAATCCATTACAAACATTTCGAAAATTAATACAAAAGAAAAAATTTTTTTGAAAAAATTTCAAGATGAGCCCAAGTTCCCACTGGGAACGATGAGCCCAAATGGATCCCAAAAAAGCCTAAGTGTGGACAAAAATTTTTAAAACATGTTTAAAATTAATGTTACACTTACAGACAATATTCATGTATCTGGCTATGAGTAGAACTAATAGAAGACAAGGAATCACTGTCAGAAGTAACCGATGTCAACGTAAACAAAAGTTAATAAAAACTGGAAACAAGACTCCAGGCACTGAAAATATGGCCAGAAATCAGTAACCAATTTTAACACTATCCGATGTAAAACAGAGGCTTCCTGAGACGAAACTGAGGTACATCGGATGGTAGATGCATGACCGAAATACCTAACCACCCCAGGGTGAGGACGTATCCAAGGAGAAAAACAGAATAAACATTCTGTTACCAAGCCAAAACTCCCAAAAAATTTCAGTAAAAAATTACAAAAAATTATGCCAAAAGCATGGGAGAATAGCAAGTGGGGTATAAAGGAAAGGGAGAGAGGAAACTCTGAACAAACTGTGGAAATTTCATAACAAGAATGTAAACATCAGGTCTATGCACCGAAATTAGGGAACATGAAATAAATTTGCATAAAACTTAAAAAATTTATAGTAATTTATATATTTTTTATACTTACCAATGACCCAGACATAGCTGGTGCTAACTCTTAAAAATATAGGGCCAAACACAAATTTTGCCCCCCAATCCCCAAAATTTGCATCTAAAACCAAAGAAATCATGTCCTGAATGGCCCTCCATACTTCACCTCTACTGCGCATGCGCAGTGTCAAGGACATCCCGAAATTGGCGCCATTAATCATTCTTACCATCAGTGCCTGGTAAGCGCTATGTCCTCAGCGGGGAGGTATGAGTTCCCAACTCCTGGGAGGGCCATCCCCGTCTGGGTCATTGGTAAGTATAAAAAATATATAAATTACTATAAATTTTTTAAGATTTTTATACTGTACCAATGACCCAGACATAGCTGAATAGTAAAAAGGCTGGAGGGCCCAGGACATAGAGGAAAATCCAATAAGCTCAACTATATAAGAAAGAGTCATCTCCTGGAGGAGAAAAGGAGAAATAGGCTTCACGTGTATCTTTCTTATTTATGATAAATTAGAAAGACACAATACCTTTTATAATTGAGCATCATAACATCCATGTTCTCTATTAATATCCAGTATAATTCTTATACTAATTATTTTTAAAGTAAGCCAATAAATAAAGTTAGTCCAAAGAATTGAGACTCTTTATGCTCTTTTAAAAGTGTCTGAGGATAGTATAATAACACCCGTTTGACACGTGACATATTCAAATGCTATACTTTAAAACTATGACATGAATGAATTTAAAACCTAACTTTCACTTAAGAAACCATCCCAGTAACAGCTCAGAATTACTGACTCTGGAGGAGGTATCCCCTTGTTTTCATAAGAAAACAGGTGACCCAAGGGAACACCCTCTCCCCCCCCCCCTTTTTCTTGCCCTGGGTCAAATAGCCCAGAGCGAGGAGGGCAGCAGGACGGAGTCACTGCCGGAACATAAAGCCTACATAGCTATAGTTGCAATTGTTAAGTGATCGACATTCTGAGCAACTGATAATGGACCTAAATAATGTCGGCCTCCAGAAATGGATTCGATATTTCTGAGATAAAAATTCGTGAATGTGGATGGCTGAGACCAATATGCAGCCTACTTCAATCTATAATAGCAATACTATATGTCAGCCCAAGATGTAGAAGAGCTCTTACTTCATGAGCCGAAATCTTAAGCACAGACTGCTGAGTTAAGGATAGATTATCCTAAGCAGTACCGATAGTTAACTGAATGCATTAAGTAATAGAATGGACCGTAATGACCTTTCTATTAGGCATCAGAGCCAGAAGCTTTACGTCCTACTGATAAACTGAGATCTGTTAATAAACACATAAAGGTCTGTCCGGACAGAGTAAAGGCCTATGCCCGCTCAAAGACGGAAGGACCTTAAAAACAATAGGTTCCGGATATCATTAGGAGCCTGATTCTTAATCAAAAATACAACATTAGTAGTAAAGGTAATAGAGTTTCCGATACTACGAAAGTGAGAATCGTCCACCGATAGTGCATGAGGCTCACTGACTCTTCAGCAGAAGAGAAGACTAAGAGAATTGCTGCCTTATAAGGCCAGAATTTGAAACTACTGTCTCAAGGGGTTCAAATGGTTGCTTTAGTTAATAAGAACCCAAGCTAAATTCCGAATAGGAATTAATCTAACGATTCTAGGTCTCTTATCGAAAAGTTTCAAACTAACTTAGATAAAGAGACATTAGGCTCAATTGTAAACTATCATGGTGTGCATAGGTATCAGATAACATAGACCTATAACCTTTAAAAGTAACTGGCTGCAGATGATCTCGTTAAACAAGTATACTAGAGAGTTTGCAATGTCTGGTATGGAGGGATCAAAAATATCAACATAAAGATCCCTACACCAATGACGGAAGACCCTCCACTTTAGCCGCATTGTATAGCGAAGAGGAGGTCCTTCTACAGTTAGGAATCGTGTCCACTACTCGTCCTGTACAATGCTTGCCATGCAAGAAGGACCGCACAACGGAATACGTGAAGGTTGAGACCTTGCGGGTTGTGATAGAGTTGACACGATTTCCCCAGTGAAAAAAGATCCTCTCGTGGAGGAAATTTCCGCGGTAAGTCCCACAGCAGACATCTAAGTAAATTTATCCACCGTCTCTGTGGAGACAGAGATGCTACCAACAGAATTGTATTGTGAATGAATAATCCTAGCAATACTTGCTGGATCAACAGCGCTGGAGGATACGCATATCCTATCATCGCGTCCTACTAGATCGATAGAGCGTTAACTACATATGCTCGGGGATCCGGACACGGTGACACATACTTCTACAATTAATTGGAGAGTTGTGTCGCAAATAATTTTATCACTGGGCGCTCCCATTGATAGCAAATCTGATTGAATACCTGTTTGTCGAGAGTCCATTCCGATGGCAACAAACGACCCTTACGTGAAAGGGAGTCTGCTAATACGATCCGACGACCGAGAATATGACGAACCGAAACAGAACTTGGTGTTCTATAACAAACAGAAGGATTCTTTCCGTTAAAATCAATAACGGAACCGAATGAGTGCCTCCCTGGTTCCAGATATATGCAACTACTGTCGTATTATCGGACAGGATTGAACATGCGTTTCTGAATAAAATTCATCCAATGTCGTAGTGCAAGCCAACATAATATTCTTCTTGGAAGTTAAGAGCTTGCCTAAAAACTGCGGAACCCAAAGACCCTGGCACTTCGAATCCGTTGGGATCAAAATTGTGTCCCATCCTGTTTGACTGGCATCCGTCATAATCGAAAAACTCGGATCCGGCAACTACAGTGGAACTCTCTGAGTCAACCACCGAATGTTTGCCCACGTCTGAATCTCTTGTTACACTTGATAGACAAGAGAACGTGTATATCGAGCAATTCAAGATTGCTGAAAGGTTGCCGTCGAAGAGAAGCTTCTCCGAGACCGAAGCGACTCTGAGAGAGTTCTTCACCTTACTATCCACACGCGTGGATGTAGCTAGGGCTGCGTCACGTCTAACCAACTCCAGGTTGCCACTGAAGGGCGGAGTTATACGTGGAAAAACTACTGCCCCTGAAAGAAATCTCATTGAGGATCATATCCTGGAGTTCTTTCTCTTGAAGACGTAATGATAACGTCTCAGTAAGGTGGTGTACGTATGATAAAGCGTCTAAGTTAAGTCTATATATATCATTGTCGTTTCCAACATCGTGGTTGGAATTGACATAGACAGCAAAAAAGATAATTCCCAGTCTTCAGTCTCGCCCTCTTAGACGCAAAGGAACTCTCGGTAAGCCCAGTTCTGCCAATAAAAAATTATTTCCTAGAATTTACGAAAGGCAGAATAGAGCATTGCGGACAAGAAACTAGACTAGCATGTTGATAGCAAGCTTATATATAGCGTCGTTCAATAATTCGAATGTTCTAAAGACATTATTGGACTGCGTCGGCAGCTCAGGGACAATGTCCCTGAACCGATCCAAAACTCCGTGTCCAATGACGCTATTAGTCTCTTATCCACCATCGCAGCAATGTAGTCCGACGGAACAACCTCAGGAAGATAATGCCGGAAGAAATGTATGGCAGCTTCTGTTGTTCCGAAAGGGAAAGCTCGAAATCGTCCGAATCCCTTTCGCCATCCTGTCGGACCCTATGAAGTGTTCGGTCGTCCGTACCTGATGCAACAGCGGAGCGCACCGACCCAGTGCCGTCGGATTATTCCTGATCTGACCGAGAATCTGTCGTTTGCTGGGATGCTATGATAAGCTGTGCTATTTTGGATAGCACGTCCGTCACTGAGGCCTGTGGAGAAGCGGTCTTACGATGCATTGCCGCTGGAAGCTCCGTGTTCGTTACCCCGTGCATATTTCTATTATGCGAGCGACAGGAGTATGCAGGCCTCGTGTCCCTTGGCTACCGGATGGCGTGACCTGTTCGCCATGAAATCACTGAATGACGAAGCTGGCCGGATATTCGAGGTCACGTAGCCAATGTGCGGTCATGTGCACTGCTGTGAGGATGAGGAAGCATTATTGACAGTCACTCGGACTGTCTATATAACGGAGCGTCCCGAGCGGCGGACATACGCTCCGAATGTGAAATGTCTGTACCACAACATCCCGTCCCATATGTTGTTGCACGAGAGAGGGACCTCTCTCGCTCGCCGCCCGGACGGACCGGACGAGCTAGGAACCGGACTAACAGGCTTCCTCCGATCTCTCCTCTAATCTGCGTCACTGGGTGTGTACTAAAGTCTATTATAGTGCACGCATCACCCAAATCTCCTTCCTAGACCGCAATGGACGAACCCGACTGCCGAACCATTCGATGAATGGACGCTACACCGGGCGAGCTAGCGAATGTCAACTCCATCGACCCTACTAGGGACCTCTTAGGCAATTGACGTAATCCATGAGCACTAATTGCCGCTAGCTCTTCATTAACTATGACGACAGAGGCACGCTTTTGAAAGACATCTCAGTAATTTTGCGAACAAGAAACCAAACATGCTTGTAAATAGCAAGCATATAAAAAATATATATAGCGTCGTTCAATAAATCGAAAGTATCTGAGACATTATTGGACTGTGTCGGAACTGAGGGACGATGTCCCTGAACCGAACCAAAAATTTCTAAGTCCACCGACGCTATCAGTTTCTTATCCGGTATCGCAGCATTCTGGTCCGACGGAGAACCTCTAGAAGATGAAGTCGGATGACACATACAGCAGCTTATGTTGTTCCGAAAGGGAAAGCTCGAAAACCTCCGAATCCCTTTCGGCATCCCGTCGGACCTGATGCTTCCGCGGAGCGTCCCGACCCAGCGTCGTCGGATATTACATTATGCGACAGAGATTCTGTCGTTGCTGGGATGCTGCGATAAGTTGTGCTATTTGGGATAGCACGTCCGTCACCGAGGCCTGTGCAGAAGCGGTCTTACGATGCTTTGCCGCTGGAAGCTCCGTGTACGTTGCTCCCGCATACTTTCTTATGCGAATGTCCGGAGTCTCCAGGCCTCGTGTCCCTGGCTATCGGATGGCGTGACCTGGTCGCCGAGGATTCTCTGATTGGCAAAGTTGACTGGATATCGGAGGTCACGTAGCCAAGGTGCGGTCGTGTGCGCTGCCATGAGAATGGGGAAGCCTTATTGACAGTCTCTCCGGACTGACTATATAACGGAGCGTCCCGAGCGGCGGACGTATGCTCCGAATGCGAGACATTTTGTACCACAACATCTGGGGCCAGATGTTGATGTACGAGAGAGGGGCCTCTCTCGCTCGCAGCCCGGATGGGCCTGGACGAGCTATGAACCGGACTAAAAGGCTTCCTCCGTTCTCCCCTCTGATCCGCCGTCACTGGGTGTGCACTTGGTTATTTCATAGTGCTCGCATCACCCAAAACTCCTTTCTAGACTGCAACGGACGAACCAGGCTGCCGAACCATTCGATGAATGGACGCTACACCGGGCGAGCTAGCGGACGTCAAAGGCCGTCGAACCTACTAGGGTCCTCTTAGGCAATTGACGTATTTACATGAGCACTTTTCCGCTAGCTCTTCATTAATTGTGACGACGGAGGCACACTTTTGGAAGACATCACGGATACATCACCCTGATCATGATCGTCTGAAATAGAGATTGATAAAGTAGAGTGACCCTGTGGGGAAAGGACCGGAATGGCCAATTCCCCACTAACATACCGTGACACACGCTTCCCATGTTGTCATCGAAATTAACACATACAGAACAGGAGTTAGTGCGAGTACACTGACAACATTATACAATGATTATGAAAGTCAGAGGAAGATTTCCTCTTATTATAATTGAACAATATCCTTTCATTGTGAAAAGAAAACAAAGTCCTAGTAATCGCACCAACCCCTGACAATCAAAATACATAATAACAAGATCCATTAACATAGAAAAAATAATTGAATCAAAAAATTTTGAAAAAATATTTTTTCAGAACAGCCCAAGTTTCTGAAAAGTAACGTTGAGACCCAATGGATCCCAAGCCTAAGTGTGGACAAAAATTCTAAAAATATTTTAAACAATGTATGCAACACTTACGAACAATAATAATGTATCTAGTTATGATTAAATTAACATCAAGATATTATTTTCAAGAAATCCCCCTCACACAGAGGGCTGTTGGAAATGTAAACAATAAGTGTAAAAACACCAGATCAAGACTCCAGGCACCCAGGCCCGAAATCAGTTACCAATAATACACTATCTGATGCAAAACAGAGACTTCTAGGGAAGAAACTGCAGAACATCAGATGGTAGATGCAGAACACAACGCCTAACCACCCATAGGTGAAGACGTAAACATGGGGAAAAGAACAGAATTCATTCTGTTATCCAGCTAAAACTCCCAAGAAATTTTAGTAATAAAATTACAGAAAATATGCCAAAAGCATGGGAGAATAGCAAGAGGGGACTTGAAGGAAAGGGAGAGAGGAAAACACTGAACAAGCAGTGTAACTTAATAACAAGAATGACCACAACAGGCTGTTGCCTCGAAAATAGGTAACTTAACATAATTTCATTAAAAAATTTTAAGTTACAGCCCTGATTATTTTCTGTCACTCATTTTCCCTCTCCTCCTTCTATATCCTCCTTAGAATCACCATTTCACTAATATTTATGTGTCTGGCATCATTTAAACTGAGATTTACAAGCACAAAGATCAGTCAGATGTTAACTGATGAAGGGCCAAACAAAGAATGATTAATGGCGCCAATTTCGGGACGTCCTTGACACTGCGCATGCGCAGTAGAGGTGAAGTATGGAGGGCCATTCAGGACATGATTTCTTTGGTTTTAGATGCAAATTTTGGAGATTGGGGGGCAAAATTTGTGTTTGGCCCTATATTTTTAAGAGTTAGCACCAGCTATGTCTGGGTCATTGGTACAGTATAAAAATATTATAAGTTACAGCCCTGAAGACATCCTTCCACTGTTTCTTCCTCTCATCCTCTTATTTCATCATTAGATCCACCATTTCTTTCATGATTATGTATCTGGCATCATTTAAACTGAGATTATAAGCACAGATATCAGTGAGATGTTAATGATTGAAGGGCCAAACAAAGAATGAGGATTTGGCTCCAATTTCAGACTTCCTTGACACTGAGCATGCTCAGTGGATAAAAGTATGGAGGACCACATAGGACATATATTTTTTGGATTTTGATGCAAATTTTGGGGATTGGGGGGCAAAATTTGTGTTTGGCCCTAGAATTTAAGAGTTAGCACAGCTAAGTCTGGGTCATTGGTACAGTATAAAAGTATTATTTTCATCCAATACTAAACCATTAAATAAAGAGAGACCAGTTAATTAAAAATAGACAATTTTAGAACCATTCCAGCAATTTTTTAAACTTTTTCAGACAGGCTGAGGTGGAGATGTCCAATCCTGGATATCTTCTCCCACACCCACTCAAAAAACATTGAAATCATTTTGAAACTAGAGGCTCTAAAGAGCCTGTAATCGCTCACCTGGAACTACATATAAAAATGTGATTTCCCATAAGCTTTCCATGGTAACTATGAGCTGCAATTGTGGCCATGTTAGCAACATTACATCAACATTAAATGAGGATCATTGGTAGAAGGTGTCCCAGTCCTCAATCATGTGAAGTTTCAAAACATCTGACTTTGTAGTTTCAGAGGGGAAGATTTTTGCAAAATCCATCAGTCAGAATCAGAGAATGTCTCTGGTGGCCATATTTTCCAACCAACAGGAACAAAAAGAGGACTGTTTGTAGAGGGCCTCCTATAGACCATTCCTGCGAAGTTTGGTTCATGTCGACTCAGTAGTTCCAGAGAAGATGAAAATGTGATTTCCATAGGGTTTCTATTGTAACTATAATTGCAGCCATGCTTGCAACCCAATCAACATTAAATGAGGAGCGTTGGTCGAGAGTATTTCAGTCATCAACCATGCAAAGTTTCAAAACATTTGGCCCTGTGGTTTCATCAGAGAAGATTTTTCAAAATCCACCAATCAGAATCAAAAAATGCTTATGGCAGCCATGTTTTTCAATGGATGGTAACAAAAATTAGGAGCATTTGTAGAAGACCTCCATTGACTGTCCCTTCCAGGTTTGGTTCATGTCGGCTCAGTCGTTCCAGAGAGGAAGATGAAAATGTGATTTCCCATAGGGCTTCTACAGTAACTATAAGCTGCAATTGTGGCCATGTTTACAACCCGATCAACATTAAATGAGGATCGTTGGTAGAGGGTGTCCCAGTCATCATTTGGTCTGGCTGTTTCAGAGGAGACGATTTTTGAAAATCCACCAACCAGAATCAAAGAAAAAGGTTGATTACTTTCAGAAATGATACAATTTTGTGTGGTCTCGTATGATAAAACAGATCTCTTAGAGATCCTACAGTGAAGTATTGCCTTCTAACATGATTAAAATCAGTACAATGTAAAAGAGACAGCATCTGCTGGAAAGGAACACACTCTGGTTTTATATTACCCTCTAACAAAAAGGAATTAGTACATGTAGTCTTGTTTGACCAATATGACAATGTGTCAAAACTACATGATCTTTTCTACAAAGGTTACTAGACAGGTAGTGATCGAAAATAAGTGGTTGGAAGCGATGGAGCTTGTGTTTTTACCATTACATTGGATAAAGGGTTAACAGCTCCAAATGTATGGTGATAAAGAGAAGCCTCTGGTACGAGGTTTCCAATCTTTCCCATCTTAGTGAAACTACTGTTATACTGTGGGGACAGTCAATCTCCTGAACCTTTACTAGGAGGGCGTTAGTCATTCTAAAGTGATTTTCAAAATGGCAGGTCTGGAAATATTGTCCACTTGTGTAAAAGTGACATGAACAGATTGCAATCCTGTCAATAAAGCGACCACTTTTGTGCTCCTCATACAGTGGAACCCCTGTTAATTGAAAAGCCACTTTGAAAATGAAAATTATTCAATTAACAGGAGTATTCAATTAACAGGGATTGTGTCACTTTCATGTATTCTCAAGATAAACTTAACATTTATTCTATTATATCTTGTTTGACAGACCTTCATGAGCTCTGTCAAACAAGATATAATAGATTAAACAAGAGGCCCCAGGGGGCCTGAGGGTGCTCAACTGACATGGTAGCCTAAATATCAACTCAGGGAATTGATTTCAACAAGTTGCATCTGCCCCTCCTAAGAAAAGCTTAAACCAAATATCCAAAGATTCTGACCAGTGGATCTAAAAAAAAAAGATTTTTGAAGAATATTCCTCATACTGAACTAAGTTATAATTTGGGCTCCCACAGGGAGCCCATATATGAACCCAGGGACTTGGCTTTAACAGACTTGAATCTCACCCCTCTAAGGATGCTGCACACCAAATATCAAAACATTCCGACTGCTGGACCTGAAGAAGAAGATTTTTAAAGAAAATTCCTCATTTTGAACTAAGTTACAATTCGAGCTCCCACAGTGAGTCCAAATATGGACCTAGGGCCATGGCTTGAACAAACTTGAATCAGTGGATCTAAAAACAAGAATGAGTCTACATTAAGCAATCCATCTCCATAGGATACACTGTCAATCCTTGAATCCCTCAGGAGAGACAAAAATAATCCGGGCATCATGCCTTTTCTTCAGTTGATCATAATGTAAAGTGTAGAGCTCCCCTATGAAGCCCCTTGATACAACCTATGTGGATTAATCTTAGTTACACACCTCTAGAGGGCACTGAATACCAAATTTTTAATTCTTCAGCAACATGGCCAAGTCTGGCTCCCACAGGGAGCCCAAAAATGAACCCAGGCTCTCGATTTGAACCCAGTTTAATCTGACTTCCCTAGAGATGTTGTGTACCAAATATGAAAGCATTCTGACTGTTGGATCTGAAGAAGAGAAATTTTAAAGAAATTTCTTCATATTGCACTGAGTTAAAATTTGGGCTACCATAGTGAGCCAAATATTAACCTATGCATCCGATTTGAACAAACTTGAATCTGACCCCCCTAGAGATGTTGTATACCAAATATGAAAGCATTCTGACTACTGGATCTGAAGAAGAAGATTTTTGAAGAAATTCCCTCATATTGTATTAAGATAAATTTCAGGTTCCCATATGGAGCCCAAATATTAACCCAGGCACTCAAATTGAAACATCTTGAATGTAACTTTATTTTAACAAACTTGTATCTGACCCCCCTATGAATGCTGTATACCAAATATCAAAAGATTCTGGAGAAAAGACTTTTAAAAATTTTTGCAAATATGCTGACTCCGCATTTTTTCGATGCCCATTACAGAACACCATAACATAACTGATGACAATTTTTTTTTACTATTCAATTCTAATGGTCCTAAGGGTACTTCATACCAAATAACAGCTCTCCGTCCCATGTGGTTTGGGAAATATGGGCGTTTGAAAATATCTCTATATTTAGCTTTAGGGTTCCCATGGGGATGCAGGAATATTTTTTTTGCATGAGTCAAGTACTTATGACCCAATAATACCACATACCAAATTTGGTTCAAACCGGACCATCGGTTCAGAAAATAGAAATTTTGGGCGGGGCCGAAAATCTTACCCCTCCCATTACAAAGCCAAATATTGCTTCACGAACTTTGTTTCAACAAATTTGATTCTACACCTCAAAAGGAAGCTCCTTAGCAAATATCAAGTCATTGTACACACTGGTTCAAGAGAAGAAGATTTTAAAAATATTTTGGAGCATTTTTCCCCACTCCCTCCCTATGGGGCTGGGCATGTTGAGTTGAACAAAAATGCATTGCACCTTCGGGACCATCACTCACTCAAACTTTCACTTGAATTGGCCCAGTTGCTTTGGGGGAGAAGACCAAAACATGGTGTTGACGGATGATGGACGACAGATGGATGGATGGATAGACGGACAGAGAGCGATGAAATTAGCTCAGCTTGACTTTGTCAAGATGAGCTAAAAAAAGATTTTTAAAGAATATTCCTCATATTGAACTAAGTAAAAATTCGGGCTCCCACAGGGAGCCCAAATATGAACCCAGGGTCTTGGCTTGAACAAACTTGAATCTCACCTCCAGTGGGATGCTGTATACCAAATATCAAAAGATTCTGACTGGTGGATGTGAAGAAGAAGATTTTTGAAGAATATTCCTCATATTGAACTAAGTTATAATTCGGGCTCCCACAGGGAGCCCAAATATGAACCCAGGGACTTGGCTTGAACAAACTTGAATCTCACCCTCCTAAGGATGCTGCATACCGTATATCAAAGCATTCTGACTGCTGGATCTGAAGAAGAATATTTTTAAAGAAAATTACTCATTTTGAACTAAGTTACAATTTGAGCTCCCGCAGTGAGCCCAAATATGAACCTAGGGACATGGCTTGAACAAACTTGAATCTCACCCCACGAAGGATGCTGCATACCAAATATCAAAACATTCCGACTCCTGGATCTGAAGAAGAAGATTTTTAAAGAAAATTCCTCATTTTGAACTAAGTTAGAATTCAGGCTCCCACAGTGAGCCCAAATATGGACCCAGGGACTTGGCTTGAACAAACTTGAATCTCACCCCCTAAGCATGCTGCATACCAAATATCAAACAAAAGATTCTGATTCGTGGATCTGAAGAAGAAGATTTTTAAAGAATATTCCTCATCCTGCACTAATTTAAACATTTGGGCTCCCATAGAGAGCCCAAATATGGACCCAGGGATTTGATTTCAATAAACATGTGAAACAATCTTCCAAAGATGTTATATGTGAAATCTGAAAGCTTTTGGAGCAGTGGTTTTGGAGAAAAGTAGTCTTAAATGTTTTTCCCATTACCCACGGTGTTAAAAAATGCTGACTCAGCACTTTTTCAAAAGTCCCCAAAAAGTACCCCATGATAAAACCGATATCATTTTTTATGGACCATTCCATTCTGTTGGTCCCAAGGAAGCTTCACATCAAATAAGAATTCTCAGTGCCGTGAAGTTTGGGAGATATGGGCGTTTTAATTTTTTCTATTTTTAGCTCCTGCAGTTTCCCATGGGGCAATGGGAATTTTTTTTTGCATATATCAAGTACTTACAACCCAATAAGCCCTCATATCAAATTTGGTTCAAATCTGCCTCTCGGTTTGGAAAGTTAAAAAATTTATAGTAATTTATATATTTTTTATACTTACCAATGACCCAGACATAGCTGGTGCTAACTCTTAAAATATAGGGCCAAACACAAATTTTGCCCCCCAATCCCCAAAATTTGCATCTAAAACTAAAGAAAACATGTCCTGAAAGGCCCTCCACACTTCGCCCCTACTGCGCATGCGCAGTGTCAAGGACGTTCTGAAATTGGCGCCATTAATCATTCTAATAACCAGTGCCTGGTAAGCGCTATGTACTCAGCAGGGAGGCAAGAGTTCCCAACTCCTGGGAGGGCCATCCCCGTCTGGGTCATTGGTAAGTATAAAAAATATATAAATTACTATAAATTTTTTAACATTTTTATACTGTACCAATGACCCAGACATAGCTGAATAGTAAAAAGGCTGGAGGGCCAAGGACATAGAGCAAAATGGAATACGCTCAATAAAATAAAATAGAGTCATCCCCTGTAGGGAAAAAGAAGTAATAGGCCTTACATGTATCTTTCTTATTTATGATAAATTAGAAAGATACAACACCTTCCAAAATTGAGCTTCATACATCCATGTACTCTATTAATATCCAATATAATCCTTATACTAATAATTTTTAAAGTAAGCCAATAAATAAAGTAAGTCTAGAGAATAGAGACTCTTATACTCCTAAAAGTGTCTGAGGATTGCATAATCATGTCCGTTGACATATGCAATATTCAAAAGCTATACTTTAAAAACTAAGACTTGAATGAATTTTAAAAACCTAAACTTCTCACTAAACAACCATCCCAATAACAGCTCAGAATTACTAACTCCGGAGGAGGTATCCCCTTGTTTTCATAGTAAAACAGGTGATCGAAGGGAACACCCTCCCCCCCCTCCCCTTTTCTTGCCCTGGGTCAAATAGCCCAGAGCGAAGAGGGCAGCCGAACGGAGACACTGCCGAAACAGACAGCCTACCTAGCTATAGTAGCAACTGTTAAGTGAATGACATTCTGAGCAGTAGATAATAGACCTAACAATAGAGGCCTCCAGAAATGGACTCGATATTTCTAAGATAAAATTCATGAATGTGGATGGCTGAGCGCAATGAGCGGCCTTCAAAAATCTATAATAGCGACACTATTAATGTAAGCCCAAGAAGTAGAAGAACTCTTACTTCATGAGCCGAAATCTTAAGCACAACTGCTAAGTCAATGATATACCATAAGCAGTACCGATAGTTAATAGAATCCATTAACAATAAAATGGAGCGTAACGTCCTTCTACTAGACATCAAAGACAGAAGAAGCTTACGCCCTTTGTAATAAACAGATATCTGTTTATAAATACATAAACTGTACCCGGAAAGAGTAAAGGCCTATGCCCATACGAAGACGGAAGGACCTTAAAATAATAGGTTCCGGATAATAGGAGCCTAACTCTTATGCAACAATCCAACCTAAATAGTAACGGAAGTATTGATTCCGAAACTATGAAAGTGAAAATCATCCATCGATAGTGCATGAAACTCACTGACTCTACAGTAAAAGAGAAACCAACAGAATTACTGTCTAAAAGGTCAGAATTTGAAAACTACTGTTTCCAGAGGCTCAAATGATTACTTAGCTAAATAAGAACCGAAGTTAAAATCCGTATAGGAATTTAATCTAAAGATTCTAAGTCTATTTATCAAAAAGTTACTAACTGACTTAGATAAAGAGACAAAAGACTCAATTGTAAACTATCGTAGAGTGCATAGGTATGAGGTAACATAAACCTATAACCTAAATAATAACAGGCTGCAGTAGATCTTGTGAAACAAGTATACTAAAAAATAGCAATGAGTAGTATGGAGGGATCAACAATATGAACATAATGATCCCTACACCACGACGGAAGAGCCTCCACTTTAGCCGCATAGAATAGCGAAGAAGAGGATCTCCTATAGTAAGAAATCGCGTCCAAAGCTCGTCCAGTACAGTGCTTACAATGCAATACGGACCACACAACGGAATACATGAAGGTTGCGACCTTGCTGGTTGTGATAAAGATGACACGATTTACCCAGTGAAAAAGATCCTCACATAGAGGAAGATTTCACGTTAAGACCCACAGTAGACAAGAGAGTAAATTACTCATGATCTCTGTGAAGATAGAGATGCTATCAACAGAAATGTATTGTGGTTGTTTATCTTAGCAATACCTGCTAAAACAACAGCGCCGGAGGATACGCGTATCCTATCATTCCGTCCTATAGATCAATAGAGCGTTAACAATATTAGCTCAGAGATCTGGACAAGCCAACACATACGTCTGCAATTGATTAGCAAGCTGTGTCATAAATAAATCATCATTGGGCGCTCCCATAGATAGCAAATCTGATTGAATACTTGTTTGTTGAGAGTCCATTCTGACAGCAACAAGCGACCCGTAAGAGAACGGGAGTCCGATAAAACAATCAGACGACCCGGAATATGACGGACCAAAACTGAACTTGGTGTACAATAACCAACAGACGGATTCTTTCCATTAAATTGAATAACGGAAACGAAAGAGTGCCTCCCTGGTTCCGGAGATACGCCACTACTGTCGAATTAAAGGACAGGAATTTGGGCATGCGTTTCTGAATAATGTTCATGCAATGACATAAAGCAAGCCTAAAAAACATTATTCCACGGAAGTTAAACTGATTGCTAAAAGACTGCGGAACCCAAAGACCCTGGCACTTCGAATCCGTAGGGATCAGTATTATATCCCAATCTGTTTGACTGGCAACCGTCATAACAGCCACACTCGGGTCCGGCAACTGCGGCGGCACTCTCTGAGTCAACCACCGAATGTTTGCCCCAGTCTGAATCTCCTGTAACACTAGATAGACAAGAGAACGTATAAATCGAGCAATTCATGGATTGCCAAAAAGTTGCCGTCGAAGAGAAGCTCCTCCGAGAACGAAGCGACTCTGAGAGAGTTCTTAACCTTACTATCCACGCGTGTGGATGTAGCTAGGGCTGCGTCACGTCTAACTAACTCCAATCAGCCACTGAAGGGCGGAGTTATACGTGAACAAACTACTGCCCTCAAAAGAAATTACATTGAGAATAATATCCCGTAAATCTTTTCTTGAAGACATAATGATAACGCCTCAGTAAGGCGGATTACGTATAATAAAGCGTCTAAGTTAAGTCTACTATACATAATGTCGTTCCCAACATTGAAATTGGAAAAGACATAAACGGCGAAAAAGAATATATGCAGTCTTTAATCACACCGTCTAGACGCATATGAACTCTCGGTATGCCCTGCTCTGCCAAAATAAACTATTTGTATAAATGATAAAATGGCAGAAATGAGCAACGCGGACAAGAAACTAAACTATCATGCTTAGTAGCAGGCTTGTATATATATATATATATAGCGTCGAAAAATAAAACACATGTTGTAATGACAATATTGGACTGCGTCGGTAAGTCAGGGACAATGTCCCTGAACCGATCGAAAAATCCGAGTCCAATGACGCTATAAGTCTCTTATCCAAGATCGCAGCAATGAAGTCTGAAATAATAATCACTGGAAGATAATGCCAGAAGATATGAAAGGCATCTTCCGATACTACTAAAGGGAAAACTCGAAATCTTTCGAATCCCTTTCGCCATCCTGTCGGACCCTATAAAGCGTTCGGTCGTCCGTAGCTGATGCAACCGCGGACCGCACCGACCCAGCGCCGTCAGATAATTCCAGATTCGACCGAGAAACTGTCAATTGCTGGGATGCTGCGAAACAACTGTGCTAACTCGGATAGCATGTCCGTCACTGAGGCCTGAGGAGAAGCGGTCTTACGATGCATTGCCGCTGGAAGCTCCGTGATCGTTACCCCGTGCATACTACCAATATGCGAGCGAACGGAGTGTATAGGCCTCGTGTCCCTTGGCTACCGGATGGCGCGACCTATTCGCCGTGGAATCACTGAATGCCGAAACTGATCGGATACTCGAGGTCACGTAGCCAATGTGCGGTCGTGTGCCCTGCTGTGAGGATGAGGAAGCATTAAAGACAGTCTCTCGGACTGTCAATATAACGGAGCGTCCCGACCAACGGACATATGCTCCGAATGTAAAATATCTGAACCACAACATGCGGTCCCCTATGTTGTTGGACGAGAGAGGGACCTCTCTCGCTCACAGCCCGGACGGACCTGGACAAGCCAGGAACCGGACTAACAGGCTTCCTCCGATCTGTCCTCAATCTGCCGTCACTGGGTGAGTACTAAAGTAATTAAAGTGCTCGCATCACCCAAATCTCCTTCCTAGACCGCAACGGACGAACCCGGCAGCCGAACCATTCGATGAATGTACGCTACACCGGGTGAGCTAGCGAATGTCACTCCGTAGGCGATAGACATATTCCATGAGCACTTATTGCCGCTAACTCTTCATTAACTATGACGACAGAGGCACACTTTTGAAAGACATCTCCATAACTCTTCGAACAAGAAACCAGAAATGCTTGGATAGCAAGCATAAAATAATAATATATATAGCGTCGTTCAAAAATTCGAAAGTTTGTGTGACATTATTGGACTATGTCGGAACTGAGGGACGATGTCCCTGAACCGAACCAAAAATTTCTAAGTCCACCGACGCTATCAGTTTCTTATCCGGCATCGCAGCATTCTGGTCCGACGAAAGAAGCTGTAGAAGACCAAGTCAGATGACATACACAACAGCATATGTTGTTCCGAAAGGGAAAGCTCGAAATCCTCCGAATCCCTTTCGGCATCCCGTCGGACCGGATGAAACTTTCGGACGTCCGTACCCGCTTCCGCGGAGCGTCCCGACCCAGCACCGTCGGATAAAATATATGCGACAGATTCAGTTGATGCTGGGATGCTGCGATAAACTGTGCTATTAAGGAAAGCACGTCCATTCCCGAGGCCTGTGCAGTAGCGGTCTTACGATGCATTGCTGCCGGAAGCTCCATGTACGTTGACTCCCGCACACTTCCTATGCAAACGTCCGGAGTCTGTCCCTGGCTACCGGATGGTGTGACCTGGTCGCCGAAGAATCCTTGATCGGCGAAGCTGGTAATATATCGGCGGTCACGCAGCCAAGGTGCGGTCGTGTGCGCTGACGAGAAGAGGAAGCCTTAGCAGTCTCAGCGGACTGCCTATACAACGGAGCGTCCCGAGCGACGGA
Source organism: Pictodentalium vernedei (assembly GCA_031216915.1). Classification (NCBI taxonomy): domain Eukaryota; kingdom Metazoa; phylum Mollusca; class Scaphopoda; order Dentaliida; family Dentaliidae; genus Pictodentalium; species Pictodentalium vernedei. The sequence continues at coordinate 222,992,407 of CM062289.1, read as the reverse complement.
CGTATGCTCCGCTTGCAACACATTTTGTACCACAACATCTGGGGCCAGATGTTGTTGAACGAGAGAGGGGCCTCTCTCGCTTGCCTTCCGGATGGACCGGAACGAGCTATGAACCGACTAAAAGGCTTCCTGCGTTCTCCCTCCGATCCGCCGTCACTGGGTGTGCATTAAGTTAATTTATAGTGCTCGCATCACCCCAAAATTCCTTCTAGACCGCAACGGACGAACCCGGCTGCCGAACCATTCGGTGAATGGACGCTACACCGGGCGAGCTAGCGGACGTCAAAGGCCGTCGAACCTACTAGGGTCCTCTTAGGCAATTGGCGTATTTACATGAGCACTTTTCCGCTAGCCCTTCATTAATTGTGACGACGGAGGCACACTGTTGGAAGACATCACAGATACATCACCCTAATCTTGATCGTCTGAAATAGAAATTGATAAAGTAGAGTGACCCTGCGGGGAAAGGACCGGAGTGTCCAAATCCCCAACAACATACCGTGACATACGCTTCCCATATTGTCATCGAAATCATACGATACAGAACAGGAGTTAATGCGAGTACACTGACCACATATAGAATGATAATAAAGTCAGAGGAAGACTTCCTCTTAAAACAATTGATCAATATCCTTTCAATGTGAAAAGAAAACAAGTCCTGGTACTCGCACTAACCCCTGGCAATCAAAATACATAATAATAATATGATCCATTAATATAGAAAAAATAATTGAAATCAAAATATTTTGAAAAAATATTTTTTCAGAACAGCCCAAGTTTCTGAAAAGTAACGTTGAGCCCCAATGGATCCCAAGCCTAAGTGTGGACAAAAATTTTAAAAATATTTTAAACAATTTATTCAACACTTACGAACAATAATAATGTATCTAGTTATGATTAAAATAACATAAAGATATTATTTTTTAGAAATCCCCCCCTCACACAGAGGGCTGTTGTAAATGTAAACAATGAGTGTAAAAACACTAAAATAAGACTCCAGGCACCCAGGCCCGAAATCAGTTACCAAAAATACACTATCTGATGCAAAACAGAGACTTCCAGGGAAGAAACTGCAGAACATCAGATGGTAGATGCAGAACACAACGCCTAACCACCCGTAGGTGAAGACGTAAACATGGGGAAAGAACAGAATTCATTCTGTTATTCAGCTAAAACTCCCAAGAAATTTTAGTAATAATAATTACAGAAACTATGCCAAAAGCATGGGAGAATAGCAAGGGGGAACTTAAAGGACAGGGAGAGAGGAAAACACTTAAAAAACAGTGTAACTAAATAATCAGAATGACAACAAAATGGCTGCTGCCTTGAAAATAGGTAACTTAACATAATTTCATTAAAAAATTTTAAGTTACAGCCCTGATAATATTCTGTCACACATTCTTTTCCTCTCCTCCTTCTCTATCCTCCTTAGAATCACCATTTCACTAATATTTATGTGTCTAGCATCATTTAAACTGAGATTTATAAGCACAAAGATCAGTCAGATGTTAACTGATGAAGGGCCAAACTTAGAATGATTAATGGCGCCAATTTCGGAACGTCCTTGACACTGCGCATGCGCAGTAGGGGCGAAGTGTGGAGGGCCTTTCAGGACATGTTTTCTTTAGTTTTAGATGCAAATTTTGGGGATTGGGGGGCAAAATTTGTGTTTGGCCCTATATTTTAAGAGTTAGCACCAGCTATGTCTGGGTCATTGGTACAGTATAAAAATATAGAAATTTGGGGCGGGGCAAAAATTCTAGCCCCTCCCATAACGAAGGCAAATATAGCTCCTCGAACTTCTCTTGAACAAATCTGAGTCAACATCTCAAAAGGAAGCTGCACACCAAATATCAAGTCTCCGCTACTGCTGGTTCATGAGAAGAACATTTTTAAAGATTTAAGCACACTTTTTAGGCATGGCTCTACCGAGGGGCAAGGCAACTTGATTTGAACATAATCAAAATGCGATGTCATAACAAACTATTATCTCAAATATCAATTATAAATTGGTTCAGCTGTTTGGGAGGAGAAGACGCAAACACCATGTTCATGGATGACAGACGACGGATGGTGAGTGATCACTATAGCTCCCCTGACTGAAAGTCAGGCGAGCTAATAACTGTCTGGGATGTTCAGAGGCCCAATAGGTCTACAAACAAAAGAAAACTGGGGCGTGTCAGGGTAATTTCTCAACAGGTTACAAGATTTTTATTCAATTAACAGGAGTTTACTCTATAACCTATATTCAATTAACAGGTCAAATTTGTACTGGGGGTATGGTAAATCGTTTTGTGTTGGGAAATTATATTCAATTAACAGGGTTATTCAGTTAAGAGATATCCAGTTAAGTGGGCTCCGTTGTACCATGCATAACATGATTACTTACAAGCAGCAATTCTCCAATGCCTATAAAACTAGTATTAGAAACTTCATGCTTATCTGGCATCTTCTTGTCTTTGTACATAAAAAGAGCCACACCCATCACTATAAGTAACACACAAAAGTATTTGGCAAGTGGATATTGTTTTCTAGCAAATATTACCCCCAGGATCATCACAGGAATAGGTTTCACAGATTTACCCAATACCTGGAAAAAACAAACAAACCATTAACGATAATAAACCATTCAATCAGTATCAAAACTTAACCTGCTCAGCTGACCTGTTAAGTATTTTTAGCATCATGAAATTAAGTCATGGCTGCTGCAGAGAAATTATAGCCAAGAGGAATATTCCTATTTAGCACCCCCGTGACAATCAGACAATCCCTTACTGAAAATGAACCCCCCCTAACTGGATGATTTTATTGCCTTGAAGTGTCTTCCTTCCAACATTACTACAAAAGCGTGTGATTCAGAAACTTGTTATTTACACGGAAAGGACTCTGAAACTGAAATCTGAAGCAAGCCTGGAAATAAATGAAAGTGTCAATGACACTGTAGCTCAACTTGTCAAGACATGTACATGTATAGTATGTGACACAGCAATGACAAACATCTAGGTAATGACCTGATAACAAATGTACATATAAAGTATTGTAACGGTCTGTACATAAATACTGACCGTAGCCTGTAACAAATGTATAGGTAAGGTATTGCAAAGGTGGGTGACAGTCAGATGCTAAACTAGAAAAGAAATCTTTGAGTCCCAGAGTGGGTTTGACTGAACCCCAAAATATTTGTTCTCATATAGCACAGTGATAACAAAGGCACCCCAAAACACACTCATTCCTGTCCCAAGGTGAAAACAAAGGTACCCAAGAAGTTTCGTGAAGATCAGTTCATAAATACGAGCTGTATAGAAGTTGTGGCAAAAAATTGATTGGACCTAATTTCGGTACAAAATGGCCACTGGCAGCCATCTTGAATTATGGACCGCACTCGGAAACACTCGTTCTCGTCCCAAGGTGATAACAAATGTACCCAAGAAATTTCGTGAAGATCGGTTGATAAATACAGCCTCTAGCCCAAGCCGTATTGACATGTGCACTTACAGCATATAAGTAGCACTAAATAAATCAAAATTCATCTAATTTGTATAATTTCTGCACGAGAAAAAAACCCGTACTATATGTGATGTATTCCATTTTACTAAACATTCATACAAAAATTTATTCAAATCAGAACTTTCATACAGAAGTTCTGTACAAAAGACTGACTGCACTAATTTTGGTACACAATGGTTGATGGTGGCCATCTTGAATTTTGGACCACACCCCAAAACACTCGTTCTCATCCCACGGTGATAACAAAGGTACCCAAGACGTTTCGTAATTTTAAAGATCGGTTCATAAATACGGCCTCTAGCCTGAGCCGTATAGAAGTTGTGTACAAAAAACTGATTAGACCTAATTTCGGTATGAAATGGCCACTGGCAGCCATCTTGAATTTTGGACCGCACTCAGAAACACTCGTTTTCATCCCAAGGTGAAAACAGAGGTACCCAAGAAGTTTCGTGAAGATCGGTTGATAAATACAGCCTCTAGCTCGAGCCGTATTGACATGTGCACTTACTGTGTGTAAGTAGCACTGAAAAAATCAAAGTTCATCTAATTTGCTTCGCCAAAGTTGAGCTAAAAGTTAAAAAATTTATAGTAATTTATATATTTTTTATACTTACCAATGACCCAGACATAGCTGGTGCTAACTCTTAAAATATAGGGCCAAACACAAATTTTGCCCCCCATCCCCAAAATTTGCATCTAAAACCAAAGAAAACATGTCCTGAATGGCCCTCCACACTTCACCTCTACTGCGCATGCGCAGTGTCAAGGACATTCCGAAATTGGCGCCATTAATCATTCTCATAACCAGTGCCTGGTAAGCGCTATCTACTCAGCAGGGAGGTAAGAGTTCCCAACTCCTGGGAGGGCCATCCCCGTCTAGGTCATTGGTAAGTATAAAAAATATATAAATTACTATAAATTTTTTAACATTTTTATACTGTACCAATGACCCAGACATAGCTGAATAGTAAAAAGGCTGGAGGGCCAAGGACATAGAGCAAGATGGAATACGCTCAATTATATAAAATAGAGTCATCCCCTCTAGGGAAAAAGAAGTATTAGGCCTTACATGTATCTTTCTTATTTATGATAAATTAGAAAGATACAACACCTTCCAAAATTGAGCATCATACATCCATGTACTCTATTAATATCTAGTATAAACCTTATACTAATAATTTTTAAAGTAAGCCAATAAATAAAGCGAGTCTAGAGAATAGAGACTCTTTATACTCCATAAAAGTGTCTGAGGAATGTATAATAATGTCCGTTGACACGTGCTATATTCAAAAGCTATACTTTAAAAACTAAGACCTGAATGAATTTTTAAAACATAAACTTCTCACTAAACAACCATCCCAATAACAGCTCAGAATTATTAACTCCGGAGGAGATATCCCCTTGTTTTCATAGTAAAACAGGTGACCCAAGGGAACACCCTCCCCCACCCTTTTTCTTGCCCTGGGTCAAATAGCCCAGAGCGAAGAGGGCAGCAGAACGGAGTCACTGCCGAAACAGACAGCCTACCTAGCTATAGTAGCAACTGTTAAATGAATGACATTCTGAGCAGTAGATAATAGACCTAACAAAAGAGGCCTCCAGAAACGGACTCGATATTTCTGAGATAAAAATTCATGAATGTGGATGGCTGAGCGCAATGAGCAGCCTTCAAAAATCTATAATAGCGACACTATTAATGTAAGCCCAAGAGGTAGAAGAACTCTTACTTGATGAGCCGAAATCTCAAACACAACTGCTGAGTCAATGATATACCATAAGCAGTATCGATAGTTAATTGAATCCATAGCAATAGAATGGAGCGTAACGTCCTTCTATTAGGCATCAAAGACAGAAGAAGCTTACGCCCGTAGTAATAAACAGATATCTGTTTATAAATACATAAACTCTAACCGGACAGAGTAAAGGCCTATGCCCGTACGAAGACGGAAGGACCTTAATAACAATAGGTTCCGGATATTAATTAAGAGCCTGACTCTTATGCCAAAATCCAACATTAATAGTAAAGGAAATAGTGTTTCCGATACTACGAAAGTGAGAATCGTCCACCGATAGTGCAAGAAACTCACTGACTCTTCAGTAAAAGAGAAGCCAACAGAATTACTGTCTAAAAGGTCAGAATTTGAAAACTACTGTTTCCAGAGGCTCAAATGATTACTTAGCTAAATAAGAACCGAATTTAAATTCCGTATAGAAATTTAATCTAATGATTCTAAGTCTATTTATCGAAAAGTTACTAACTGACTTAGATAAAGAGACATAAGACTCAATTGTAAACTATCATAGAGTGCATAGGTATGAGGTAACATAAACCTATAACCTTAATAATAACAGGCTGCAGTAGATCTTGTCAAACAAGTATACTAAAAAGATGCAATGACTAGTATGGAGGGATCAACAATATCAACATAGTGATCCCTACACCAACGACGGAAGAGCCTCCACTTTAGCCGCATAGTATAGCGAAGAAGAGGTTCTCCTATAGTAAGAAATCGCGTCCAAAGCTCGTCCAGTACAATGCTTACAATGCAATAAGGACCACACAACGGAATACGTGAAGGTTGAGACCTTGCGGGTTGTGATAAAGATGACACGATTTTACCCAGCGAAAAAAGATCCTCTCATGGAGGAAGATTTCGCGTTAAGTCCCACAGTAGACATCAGAGTAAATTTAGCCACATTCTCTGTGAAGACAGAGATGCTATCAACAGAAATGAATTGTGGTTGTTTATCTTAGCAATACTTGCTGAAACAACAGCGCAAGAGGATACGCTTATCCTATCATTCCGTCCTATTAGATCAATAGAGCGTTAACAACATAATCTCAGAGATCCGGACATGTAAACACATACGTCTGCAATTGATTAGCAAGTTGTGTCGTAAGTAAATTATCATTGGGCGCTCCCATTGATAGCAAATCTGATTGAATACTTGTTTGTTGAGAGTCCATTCTGACGGCAACAAGCGACCCATAAGTGAAAGGGAGTCCGGTAATACAATCAGACGACCCGGAATATGACGGACCGAAGCAGAACTTGGTATACTATAACAAACAGAAGGATTCTTTCCATTAAATTGAATAACGGAAACGAATGAGTGCCTCCCTGGTTCCGGAGATACGCCACTACTGTCGAATTAACGGACAGGATTTGGACATGCGTTTCTGAATAATGTTCATCCAATGACATAAAGCAAGCCTAAAAAACATAATTCCGTGGAAGATAAGTGCTTGCTCAGAGACTGCGGAACCCAAAGACCCTGGCACTTCGAATCCGTTGGGATCAATATTATATCCCAACCTGTTTGACTGGCAACCGTCATAATTATAAAACACGGATCCAGCAACTGCAGTGGCACTCTCTGAGTCAACCACCGAATGTTTGCCCCAGTCTGAATCTCTTGCTACACTAGATAGACAAGAGAATGTGTAAATCGGGCAATTCATGGATTGCTGAAAAGTTGCCGTCGAAGAGAAGCTTCTCCGAGAACGAAGCAACTCTGAGAGAGTTCTTCACCTTACTATCCACGCGCGTGGATGTAGCTAGGGCTGCGTCACGTCTAACCAACTCCAAGCAGCCACTGAAGGGCGGAGTTATACGTGAACAAACTACTGCCCTCAAAAGAAATCACATTGAGGATCATATCCCGGAATTCTTTCTCTTGAAGACGTAATGATAACGCCTCAGTAAGGTGGATTACGTATGATAAAGCGTCTAAGTTAAGTCTATTAGACATCATTGTCGTTTCCAACATTGTGGTTGGAAAAGACATAGACGGCGAAAAAGATTATTTCCAGTCTTTAACCACGCTGTCTAGACGCATATGGACTCTCGGTATGCCATGTTCTGCCAAAATAAATTATTCGTATAAATGATAAAAGGCAGAAATGAGCATTGCATACAAGAAACTAAACTATAATGCTTGGTAGCAGGCTTATATATATATAGCGTCGATAAATAATACACATGTTCTAATGACATTATTGGACTGTGTCAGTAAGTCAGGGACAATGTCCCTGAACCGATCCGAAATTCCGTGTCCAATGACGCTATAAGTCTCTTATCCAACATCGCAGCAATGTAGTCCGAAATAACAATCACTGGAAGATAATGCCGGAAGATATGTATGGCAGCTTCCGATGCTACGAAAGGGAAAACTCGAAATCTTTCGAATCCCTTTCGCCATCCTGTCGGACCCTATAAAGCGTTCGGTTGTCCGTACCTGATGCAACCGCGGACCGCACCGACCCAGCGCCGTCGGATAATTCCTGATTCGACCGAGAAACTGTCGATTGCTGGGATGCTGCGAAAAAACTGTGCTAACTCGGATAGCACGTCCGTCACTGAGACCTGTGGAGAAGCGGTCTTACGATGCATTGCCGCTGGAAGCTCCGTGATCGTTACCCCGTGCATACAACTATTATGCGAGCGAACGGAGTGTATAGGCCTCGTGTCCCTTGGCTACCGGATGGCGTGACCTGTTCGCCGTGGAATCACTGAATGACGAAACTGATCGGATACTCGAGGTCACGTAGCCAATGAGCGGTCGTGTGCACTGCTGTGAGGATGAGGAAGCATTATCTACAGTCTCTCGGACTGTCAATATAACGGAGCGTCCCGAGCGACGGACATATGCTCCGAATGTAAAATATCTGAACCACAACATGCGGTCACCTATGTTGTTGGACGAGAGAGGGACCTCTCTCGCTCACAGCCCGGACGGACCTGGACAAGCCAGGAACCGGACTAACAGGCTTCCTCCGATCTGTCCTCAATCCGCCATCACTGGGTGAGTACTAAAGTAATTATAGTGCTCGCATCACCCAAATCTCCTTCCTAGACCGCAACGGACGAACCCGGCAGCCGAACCATTCGATGAATGTACGCTACACCGGGTGAGCTAGCGAATGTCACTCCGTCGATCCTACAAGGGACCTCTTAGGCGATAGACATATTCCATGAGCACTTATTGCCGCTAGCTCTTCATAAACTATGACGGCAGAGGCACACTTTTAAAAAAAAACATCTCCGTAACTTTGCGAACAAGAAACCAGAAATGCTTGGAAATAGCAAGCATATAATAATAAATATATAGCGTCATTCAATAATTCGAAAGTTTGTGTGACATTATTGGACTATGTCGGAACTGAGGGACGATGTCCCTGAACCGAACCAAAAATTTCTAAGTCCACCGACGCTATCAGTTTCTTATCCGGCATCGCAGCATTCTGGTCCGACGAAAGAACCTGTAGAAGATCAAGTCGGATGACATACACAACAGCATATGTTGTTCCGAAAGGGAAAGCTCAAAATCCTCCGAATCCCTTTCGGTATCCCATCAGACCGGATGAAATTTTCGGACGTCCGTACCCACTTCCGCGGAGCTTTCGACCCAGCATCGTCAGATAAAACATTATGCGACCGATTCAGCATCGTCAGATAAAACATTATGCGACCGATTCAGTTGTTGCTGGGATGCTGCGATAAGCTGTGCTATTTAGGATAGCACGTCCGTCCCCGAGGCCTGTGCAGTAGCGGTCTTACGATGCATTGCCGCCGGAAGCTCCGTGTACATTGACTCCCGCACACTTTCCTATGCGAACGTTCGGAGTCTGCAGCCTCGTGTCCCTGGCTACCGGATGGTGTGACCTGGTCGCCGATGATTCTCTGACTGGCGAAGCTGACTGATATCCGAGGTCACGTAGCCAAGAGCGGTCATGTGCGCTACCATGAGAATGAGGAAGCCTTATTGACAGTCTCTCCGGACTGACTATATGTCGGAGCGTCCCGAGCGGCGGACGTATGCTCCGAATGCGAAACATTTTGTACCACAACATCTGGGGCCAGATGTTGTTGTACGAGAGAGGGGCCTCTCTCGCTCGCCGTCCGGATGGACCAGAACGAGCTATGAACCGGACTAAAAGGCTTCCTCCGTTCTCCCTCTCATCCACCGTCACTGGGTGTGCATTTGGTTGATTTATAGTGCTCGCATCACCCCAAAACTCCTTCTAGACCGCAACGGACGAATCCGGCTGCCGAACCATTCAATGAATGGACGCTACACCGGGTGAGCTAGCGGACGTCAAAGGCAGTCGAACCTACTAGGGTCCTCTTAGGCAATTGGCGTATTTACATGAGCACTTTTCCGCTAGCCCTTCATTAATTGTGACGACGGAGGCACACAGTTGGAAGACATCACAGATACATCACCCTAATCTTGATCGTCTGAAATAGAAATTGATAAAGTAGAGTGACCCTGCAGGGAAAGGACCAGAATGTCCAATTCCCCACTAACATACCATGACATACGCTTCCCATGTTGTCATCGAAATCATCAGATACAGAACAGGAGTTAATGCGAGTACACTGACTACATATAGAATGATTATAAAAGTCAGAGGAAGACTTCCTCTTATTACAATTGATCAAAATCCTTTCAATGTGAAAAGAAAACAAAGTCCTGGTACTCGCACCAACCACTGACAATCAAAATACATAATAATAATATGATCCATTAACATAGAAAAAATAATTAAAATCAAAATATTTTGAAAAAATATTTTTTCAGAACAGCCCAAGTTTCTGAAAAGTAACGTTGAGCCCCAATGGATCCCAAGCCTAAGTGTGAACAAAAAATTTAAAAATATTTTAAACAATTTATGCAACACTTACGAACAATAATAATGTATCTAGTTATGATTAATTAACATCAAGATATTATTTTCAAGAAATCCCCCCTCACACAGAGGGCTGTTGTAAATGTAAACAATGAGTGTAAAAACACTAAAATAAGACTCCAGGCACCCAGGCCCGAAATCAGTTACCCAAAATACACTATCTGATGCAAAACAGAGACTTCCAGGGAAGAAACTGCAGAACATCAGATGGTAGATGCAGAACACAATGCCTAACCACCCATAGGTGAAGACGTAAACATGGGGAAAAGAACAGAATTCATTCTGTTATTCAGCTAAAACTCCCAATAAATTTTAGTAATAATAATTACAGAAACTATGCCAAAAGCATGGGAGAATAGCAAGAGGGGACTTAAAGGAAAGGGAGAGAGGAAAACCCTGAAAAATCAGTGTAACTAAATAACAAGAATGACAACAAAATGGCTGCTGCCTTGAAAATAGGTAACTTAACATAATTTCATTAAAAAATTTTAAGTTACAGCCCTGATAATATTCTGTCACACATTATTCCTCTCCTCCTTCTATATCCTCCTTAGAATCACCATTTCACTAATATTTATGTGTCTGGCATCATTTAAACTGAGATTTACAAGCACAAAGATCAGTCAGATGTTAACTGATGAAGGGCCAAACTGAGAATGATTAATGGCGCCAATTTCGGAACGTCCTTGACACTGCGCATGCGCAGTAGAGGTGAAGTGTGGAGGGCCATTCAGGACATGTTTTCTTTGGTTTTAGATGCAAATTTTGGGGATTGGGGGGCAAAATTTGTGTTTGGCCCTTTATTTTAAGAGTTAGCACCAGCTATGTCTGGGTCATTGGTACAGTATAAAAATATCTGTCTTTTGCAGAATAAGATCCACAGTGGGTGAATTTGCTGATGCTATCCCGTAGCGTGGGCTCGAATCCCCCAATTTATCTTCTGGGTACTGTCTTCTTTTGAGGCCTGAGACCCTGAGGTTCATAGAGAGTAAAATTAGTAATGCTACCATGCTGTACAGGGTAGCATCAGTAAATTTACCCTCTGGGGACCTCATTCTGCAGATGACAGTCTGCTTATTTCCAGGCTTGATCTGAAGAGCAAAACTAAACAAAAGGACAGCTGGGCGGTTGCATCATTATACAGCTACTTAATCTAAATTCAGTTATTTGGATTGCAAAACATACCTCATGCATTTCAAATGTATCTTAATGTACTACAAGAACTAGAATGAAAGTGTCAATGACACTGTAGATTATCTTGTCCGTGTGTTATGTTTTATGAAAAGGATAATGTTCAATGTTTATGAAAGGATTATGAAATAAGACAAGAATTGTGATAATTGGGAATATGTTAATTTCTGTTCCCTGCATGCTATGTTTTCAATAAAAATAATATGAGGTGTAGACTGTACTAAAGAACTGAGGGGTGGGTTAATGTGGCCCTCACAGTTAATGTATATCAACGAAAGTTACCAATTTACAGTGAAATTATTCCAAAATAAGTCATCCTGTCAAGTTACAATGAAATCCCTTCATAAATATGGCCTGTAGACTGTGCTAAAGGTTTTTGGGCTTCCGGTCTGTAGCCATCACAGTTGACCGATTGCAACCAAAAGGGGATGTCTTCATCTACACATTATACTGAGTCATCCTACCAAGTTACAATGAAATCCCTTCATAAATCTGACTTGTAGTCTGTGGTAAAGCTTTTCGGGTTTTGGGCATGGGCAGCCGTCATGGTTGAATGATCATGAACAATAGGGGACATTCTCATCTAGGCATTATCGGGAGTCATCCTACCAAGTTACAATGAAATCCCTTCATAAATATGACCTGTAGTCTGTGCTAAAGGTTTTCGGGCTTCGGGCCCCTGTTGCTATCACAGTTGACCAATCGCAACCAAAAGGGCACGTCCTCATCTGTACATTATATGGAACCAACCTACCAAGTTACAATGAAACCCCTCAATAAATACGATCTGCAGACTGTGCTAAAGGTTTTCGGGTTGTTGGGCTTGGGCAGCTGTCACGGCTGAATGATCATGCCCATAAGGGGACGTTCTCATCTAGACATTATCGGGAGTCATCCTACCAGGTTACAATGAAACTCCTTCATAAATTTGGCCTATAGACTGTGCTAAAGGTTTTCGGGCCCCTGTAGGCATCACAGTTGACCAATCGCGACCAAAATGGGATGTTTTCATCTAGATATTATATGGAGTCAACCTACCAAGTTACAATGAAATCCCTCTATAAATATGACCTGTAGACTGTGCTAAAGGTTTTTGTGTAGACATTATATGGAGTCAACCTACCAAGTTACAATGAAATCCCTCTATAAATATGACCTGTAGACTGTGCTAAAGGTTTTGGGGTTTTGGGCTCGGGCAGTCGTCACGGCTGACAGATCGTGACCAAATGGGGAAGTTCTCATCAAGACATCATACGGAGTCATCCTACCAAGTTACAAATGAAATCCCTCCATATTAAATATGACCTGCAGACTGTCCTAAAAGTTTTTGGGTTTCGGGCTTGGGCAGCCGTCATGGTTGACAGATCATGACCAAAAGGGGACATTCTCATCTAGATATTATACAGAGGCATCCTACAAAGTTACAATGAAATCCCTTCATAAATACAACCTGTAGACTGTGCTAAAGGTTTTCGGGTTTGGGGCTCGGGCAGCCATCACGGTTGACCGATTGCGGCCAAAAGGGGACGTTCTCATCTAGACATTAGAGATGGGCGGTTTTCAAATTTCTTGTCGGCTTCGGTTTCATTCAAAGAGTCGGGTTTTTGGTTTCGGTTTTCATTGTACAAACATAACAATATACTGCATTTGCATGTAAGATGTATTTGGTGCCAGTCTGTGTCAATGGGACTCCCTTTCTAGTTCAACTCACCTGTGTAATATCCTATACCGGTACTCTGATATCCTGAGCACAATGTATTTGCATAAATTATCTCAAGAGTTTCAAGTTTGAGAACAATGATTTTTGTCTCGAGTCTGTTGCAAAATTAGCCCCCCTCCCCAAATACTCATGTTTAGGGTAACCCGACACACCCTAAAATATTATGCCGACCATAAAAATTTTATCGAGTAAAAGTTGCTCATAAGCCTCATATAGGTCATTGTAATCCGAAATTTCCACCCAACTTCAACTGTGATTTTGAGGCTGGCTTTGGAGTTCATGGTTTCAAAATTACATGTAGAAATAAATATATTTGTTTTTCTAAATGTGGAACAAGTGACAAGTTTCAGTTCAGCAAAGGAAATCGCATTTGATAAACAGATGAATGTTTAAAACACGATGCGTAAGAAGTAATTTTGTCACCTATTTTCACGGTAAATGCCATGCTCGAACGCAATACCAATTACTGCAGCTGTTCTGAAAATGGGGTATCGCGTCTCTGAAGTTTAAAAATGGTTAATTTTAGGTTGTTTATCTCTTTATTCTGAGAATTGAAGACCTGATTAGAGTTTTTCAACACTGAATTTGAAAACCACGACAATGGTTTTCTGTAATTGTTTTGGTCTCGGTTTTGATAACAAAACCGAAACCGAACCAAATTTTTGGTTAACCGCCCATCTCTACTAGACAAACCTGCATATGAAATTTTGTGATGATCGGATAAGAACTACAGGGTGTAGTCTGTGCTCAAGGAAAATGTGAAGAGACTTACAGACTCACAGACTTCTGCACGTGTGATGGCATTAGCTTATCTTGACTTTGTCCAGTTAAGTTAAAAATGGGATGCATTAATAGTTATTTGGTTTTTTGGAGTTATTGCTCGGACATGACAGGCTTGTTGGATTTGCCAGAATGATGGTTATTAAACGGAACCTAGTCACCACTAGTAATGACACCAGAAAAATTTGGAATCCACTGGTCATTACTTTTTAAAGTTATTGCATGGAGAAGCAGAAATCACCAAAAAATGATAAATTTAAAGTAATTTGTATATTTTTTATACTTACCAATGGCCCAGACTAACTGGTGCAAACTCAAAGTTATCACAAATTTTGAACCCTCCAATCCTCCAAATTTGCTTGCAAAATCGAAAATTAAAAGGCCTATCTGGTCCTCCATACTTTTACTCTCTGCGCATACACAGCCGTCAGGAAGTGACCGGAATTGGCGCCAACCTCATTCTTTGTAGAAGAGAGTACTACATAATAACTCAGCAGGGAGGTATGAGTGCCCACTCATGGGAGGGCCATCTCCGTCTGGGCCATTGGTAAGTATAAAACATATACAAATTACTTTAAATTTATCATATTTTTATACTATAAACCAATGGCCCAGACTAGCTGAATCGTAAAAAGGCGGAGGGCCTAAGACTTCAGAATTAGCAGACCAACATAGTTCCCAAGCCTGCAATCCAAGGTGAAAGGAAATTAAATTTAAAAGGAATTACATGTATGTCTCTCCATACAGTAATAGAGAAGACATATCATAAATAACGAGCCATATCCAAGTAATTCCATATTCTTAGCATGAATGATTATGCTAATTGGGTGTAACAAGCCCCCAATTTTTAAGGCTAGTCTGGACTAAGCCCCATAAATTAGGATGGCGTATTCGAAAGTGAGAGGTTAACCCCTACAAACATACGCCCATTACAATAATAAACAAGCTGTATCAAGAATCAGATATAATCTACAGATAAAACAGCCTTACTCATGGTTATACACCTATCAATCTGGAGGAGATTTTAAAAAGTCATCCCCCCCACCCTTTTGAAGGAATCTTCAAAAAGAAAGAGGGGAGCACTCTGGAATCAGTAAAAGCGGTACCAAATAACAATATCTATTCGCCGAACAGGCACCCAGGTATTAATTAATATTAAAATGGTGCTTAACGCCACTTCAGAAGCAAAGGTCATGGCGGCGATCTCGGAAAATAATAGCGCATGCTTGTAATATATACTGGAGTCGGCATACTTAGATAGGTCGAAAACCAGTGATATAACATGTACAACATACACTTGTCCAAAAGAATCACAATGGATGATCTCTGGAGAGTAAACACACTTCCAAGGCAACCCACAGGAGACCCCATTCAGGTGTACAATTAATTCCAATAAATAACACTCCCAGAAACGTGCAAAAATACGAGAATGCAATCTAATACAGTGTATCTGATTTGTGTACCGAAACTTATAGAAACTTGGATTCAGAAATGGTTCGAGCTATGATTAACAGACTCATCACGGACCGCCCTGAAATAATTCATTGTTTCTAAGGTCCATAACGTACAATAATGCGTCTGCCTAATAATACACTTATTATGCACGCGAGCATTGAAATCCCGCATGTAATCATCTGAATACCAGTTAACTGACTTGTCAGCCATACAGGTACACAAAGGCTAGTAATTTACTGATGATGAATCATATGCTCGTATATGACTTATAAACGAACAATCACAGGAAACAAACCACTAAAAAGTGGATATGCCCATGAGGTCGCCATAGAACATGACCCAGCCGCCAATCGAGAAGTCATGAAATGCATGTATTAACTTAAATGCATACGGGGCTTATGGGAAGAAAATTACGTCTTGCCCGGTAATTGCCTCTTAAAACATTGGTGGAGGGGGGGGGGGGGGGGGGCAGGATTTAAATTAATATCGAACACCCCCTCACCTGCATTACTTGAATCATTCTTGTGTTAGTCATCAAATAGTATAGGAACCGCAAGGTTCCCTCACGTCTGACAAACTCCATAATGCCATTAAGGGCGGAGAAGGACGTGATGAATAAATACACCATATTTACATAATAACTCACACCAAACCATACCAAAGTTATTGAACTAACAAACGGTATCATGTCCGATAGGACAAGGAACTCAGCCTAGCTGAAGCAGCTAAAGGTCTTCCTGTATGCGAAGACCATTAAAAGCTGATAACTGAGGCCCTAGAAGCTCACTAAGGAGAATTACATTGCTAGCCATAACTTATAAGTTTTCATCTTCGTGAAGACAGATATATCGGTGTAAGTTGCGACCCTGAAGACTCACTTAATGGAGACTTACAATTATCGTCACACAAGGTAGGGAATGAAGAGCTGCTATAAAATCTCTGAATTCCCAGAGACCGCAGTCCCAAGAGATAATAAATTCAGTTATGCCACTGCATAATACTGAAAAAATCTCGCTCATGATTCTAGCTAGGCTACAATGGTGTAACAATAAGACTCAAATCTATGACACCTAGGAAAAACAAACTAAAAAGCACAGTATCTTTTTCGGTTTTATTCCCAAAAGACAGCGGTCAGAGCCTAACGTAGCTAGAAGTCTTCTTTGCCGTGAAGACAGATATCTTGGTGTAACTAGTGACCTAACCATCGTCACGCAAGTAGGGAATGTCAAGCCGTTATTGTAACAGCTATAATTCCTAAAAGACCGCTGTAACCGTACATAAGGCTATTATGGCATCCACAATGACAAACTGTCTTGATGCCAAGGAATATCTCAGCCTATCTATGCACTATCCGTCTGGATTCAGGACGAGAAACAGGTGATAATAATAAATTTGGAGAATAATTTCGACGACGTCTAATGCTTTTCTTCAATAGGAGAGCTTGTACCTCCAGAAGGAAAGTCTCTCCTAGAAGATTTGTGTAACAAGTATTCTTGTAAGTGGAGCTTGCTCAGGCTGATAGTCGCAGGCCTGCCGAGACTACATTCTCATCCACTGATCTTCCGCTATTTATCCACTTTTTGCGAGGTTGATAACCTATGGCCAAGTGGAAAGCAACCGAAATCAATTCTCGACCTCAATTGTTCCCTTCAATAAGAGAGCCTTTACCTCCACTAGGATCGAATTTGAAAGGAACTTCCGTGATTAACGTCCAGTTTCTCGTGAAGATGATAACCTTCCGTTGACTGGCAAGCAATAGAGGTCATGTCCATCACCTGTATGACTTGCGATGCTTACAGGAGGAGAAACTGCGCCCTAACAGCGAAGAAGCTCGTCTCGTCGACCTCAGTTGTTCCCTTCAATAAGAGAGCCTTTACCTCCACTAGGAGCGACTCTCTTTGAAAGGAACTTCCGTGATTAACGTCCAGTTTCTCGTGAGGATGATAACCTTCCGTTAATCATCGACCTAGGGGGGTTGACCATAGCCTTGATCAGACCTATGCCCCTTTTCCGAGTAGCTATAAAGACGACTTCCAGAGTAAATATAAGAGGGTTATTGTACCCTCGTGAGACATTCTCATGATGCTTTCTTAGAAGCAGAATGGCCTCGCTTACCCCGGTCTGCTGAAGTGTGTTGATGAAATAGCGACTTCAATAGCAGATCACTGGAAGCTTTCTTGTAGCCTGCTCATATATCAACGCAAGCTTGTCGACAAATAGTATATTTCTGGTAACCGGAGCGACTCGGAGAGAGGTTTTCACCTTGTCATCTATAAGTGATGACGACGCAAGGGCAGCATCACGTCTTACCAACTCCAAATTCACTGTCCGTGCGGAGTTGTCCGTGGTATACATGACTGCCCTGGAAAGAACTCTTACCAAGGAACCACATCCTCATATTTCTTTCCATTGAGACGTTGCGCCATAGCTCTGGTAAGGTGATCTGCTTAGGATATTGCGCCCAGAATGGCTCTTTTCAATGAAATAGCACATTCCATCAGTTCCGAGCATATATTAAATGATGCAGGTAGGGACATATTTTATCCCTGGCCTGCTCATCTAAACGCTGACTTATATTCAGATGGAACAATATTCTTAAGAGCTTAAGACTTTTCATAGTGTTAAAGTGCCCTTCTGTGAGAGATGGAGACTCACACTCCATATCCCTCTCACCATCAAATGTTCCATCCGCAAATATGGTCAACTCCATCCGACTGAACGGATGACTGGACCAATGCAGCACCGTCTGACAGCTCACCATCGGAGTCAGTTAAACAGTAATACCAGTCTTGAACGACTAGCTATCAACAAGTATCAGGATTTCAGACATCAACGGAACCGAAAAATCATTTCCGTGGTTTAAGAGACACGGAACCGCCAGCAACGAAATTTAGGTACCGTCTGTGAGCAGTTATGGGAACCTTTTTGAAGTTTTTCCGTATCGAGGGAATTTTATATCATTCGTAGCTTTTTAGAATTCAGACACGTTTCCCTCCTAGATAAAACTACCTGCATACATTGATATACTTGTAAGTTATATGTGAAATGATATTGGGATGTTTCGGCCCCTGTGCATAATACCTTTGTTCAAAAAACTGCTTTTCAGTTTTCAACATATATTGAACACAGGCGCTTGTTATTTTATCATTCTTAAAACAATTCTCAGACACACAATGAAATTACTTGTGATAATGTTACTGACGAAAAAAACGTCAAGATGTTTACAGAATGAGCCAATCACATTCACTTCAGCAAAAGGGTTCCGCACTTTACTCATTCCGAGAATGTTATTGGTTGAAATGTCTAACGTGTGCAAATGGTACACACGTGTTTTTCCCACTTCAACTTGTTTCTGTATTCGATGTAAACAGCATTTCGTTTCTATCACAGTGATGATCGTTCACCAACGAGCAGCTCTTATGAGCATTTCTTTCAACAACAAATGTTTCAATGTCTTTAGTGACAGATTGAGTGGGTAACGATATTTCGGTTCTGTCATTTTGTGACCACGGTACCGACACGCTACCGGTAATGATCGTTACCGTGAAATCCTGACACTTGTATCAACCCGAACCTGCTAAGTCAGATAGCTAGTAGATCTGTGGTCAACGTGCTTCATTAATGCCATAGCTGACACTGAATCAGGCTGCAGTGTGGAAGGAGCATCTCGAACCGCAAGTGTGAATGGGCATCCTAACTCACTAAAGTTTCTCGCACCAAGAACAGTCAACCCCGACTGCTGACAGAAAGGAGAAGGTTCTCCAGCTTGCAGTCTGCTCCAGACCTCGCTGAACATTCCGCTAGAAACTTGTAGGCATCTATCCCTTATAGAAATATAAAAAATATTTTTGAACTAGAGGTACTGTGAGCAAGCTCACAAAGTGATACCCCCCGCGCCTGAAATGTATAAGTTAGATTATCTCCCCTTGGAAATGTCAGAACGGAATTATATTGCTTCATGCACATCCTATATACTCCCCCAAACTTTGTTTGCGGGGGGTATAAAAATAATATAAACTAGAACTATCACTGAAGGTGATTAATACCCCCGCTTTGGGTTTTTAGAGGAATGCACTTCTGATCATGTAGGCAAAGGCCATAAGGAAATGTATTCATAAAGATCATTTTTTGTTGTTGAAATTTGTATTTGCATGTGGCCTTCCACAGAACAGCACTGAATACTTAAAGAGCCCACACATATATGGTTTACATTTGGAAAAACGCATTTACAATGTGCAACATGTATTCAAAATCGGTTCATTAATGTAGGAGGAGTTGCACACACAAGAATCCCATTTGAAAACCAATAATAAATCCAAGTTAAAGGGAGATAACCTGGTTAAAATTGTCGCAGATCAAAAATTTGGGAATATGCGTATGTTCACTTAGTTGTGATAATGTTTGAAAGGTTTCGTCAAAATTGATTGATAAATGTAGGAGGAGTTGCACGCACAAGAATTTCATGTAGAAACCCATAATAAATCTAAGTTAAAGGGAGATAACCTAGTTAAAATTGCCACAGCTCAAAAATTTTGGAATATGCGCACGTTTACTTAGTAGTGATGATGTCTGTAAATATTCGTCCAAATTGATTGATAAATGTAGGAGGAGTTGCGTACACAAGAATTTCATGCAGAAATCCATAGTAAATCAAAGTTCAAGAGAGATAACCTGGTTAAAATTGTCGCAGATCAAAAAGTTTGGAATATGCACATGTTCACTTAGTAGAGATGATGTTTGAAAGGTTTCATCAAAATCGGTTCATTAATGTAGGAGGAGTTGCGCACACAAGAATTTGTTCGGACGGAAAGACATAATAAATCTAAGTCAAAGGGAGATAACCTGGTTAAAATTGTCGCAGATCAAAAATCTTGGAATATGCGCATGTTCACTTAGTAGTGATGATGTCTGAAAAGTTTTGTCCAAATTGATTGATAAATGTAGGAGGAGTTGCACGCACAAGAATTTCATGTAGAAACCCATAATAAATCTAAGTTAAAGGGAGATAACCTAGTTAAAATTGCCACAGCTCAAAAATTTTGGAATATGCGCATGTTCACTTAGTAGTGATAATGTCTGTAAACTTTTGTCCAAATTGATTGATAAATGTAGGAGGAGTTGCGCACACAAGAATTTCATGCAGAAACCCATATTAAATCAAAGTTCAAGAGAGATAACCTAGTTAAAATTGTCGCAGATCAAAAAGTTTGGAATATGCACATGTTCACTTAGTAGAGATGATGTTTGAAAGGTTTCATCAAAATCGGTTCATTAATGTAGGAGGAGTTGCGCACACAAGAATTTGTTCGAACGGAAAGACATAATAAATCTAAGTCAAAGGGAGAAAACCTGGTTAAAATTGTCGCAGATCAAAAATCTTGGAATATGCGCATGTTCACTTAGTAGTGATGATGTCTGAAAAGTTTTGTCCAAATTGATTGATAAATGTAGGAGGAGTTGCGCACACAAGAATTTCATGTAGAAACCCATATTAAATCAAAGTTCAAGAGAGATAACCTGGTTAAAATTGTCGCAGATTAAAAAGTTTGGAATATGCACATGTTCACTTAGTAGAGATGATGTTTGAAAGGTTTTATCAAAATCGGTTCATTAATGTAGGAGGAGTTGCGCACACAAGAATTTGTTCGGATGGAAAGACACAATAAATCTAAGTCAAAGGGAGAAAACCTGGTTAAAATTGTCGCAGATCAAAAATCTTGGAATATGCGCATGTTCACTTAGTAGTGATGATGTCTGAAAAGTTTTGTCCAAATTGATTGATAAATGTAGGAGGAGTTGCGCACACAAGAATTTCATGTCCGGAAAGACGTACGGACGGACGTACGGATGGACGGACGGACGGACGGACGGACGGACGTACGGACGTACAGGGCGATTCCTATATAGCCCCCACTTCTTCGAAGCGGGGGTATAAAAATAGCCAAAAAGATTAAGAGTTTAACAGGAAGGGTTCATGGAAGGATGGGAAGGAATACTTAACAAACAGTGGAATAATCATTAGCAAAAATGATGACGTCAGGCGAATCTCCCGAAATTGGGAAACATCAAATAATTTTATAATTATTATTAAGTTACAGCCCTGAATGTCTAAAACCACCGCTGAACACTTCCATCATCCAATAACAGCTTTGGATCCACCAATTCTTGCATTGATTTGTGTCTGGCATCCTCAAATGAAAGTGTCAATGACACTGTAGCTTAACTTGTGTGTTGTGTTTGATGAAAGGATTATGAAATAAGACAAGAAATGTGATAATTGGGAATATGTACATTTCTGTTCCCTGTGTGCTATGGTTTTGATAAAAATAATATGAGGTGCACACTGTACTAAAGAAGCTATCACAGTTGACCAATCACGACCAAAAGGGGAGGTCATCATCTAGGCATTATATGGAGTCAAACTAACAGGTTATAATGAAATCCTTCCATAAATGTGACCTATAGACTATGCTAAAGGTTTTGGGCTCGGGCAGCCATCAAGGCTGAATGATCATGACCAAAAGGGGACGTTATCATCTAGACA
This sequence comes from Pictodentalium vernedei, assembly GCA_031216915.1. NCBI lineage: Eukaryota > Metazoa > Mollusca > Scaphopoda > Dentaliida > Dentaliidae > Pictodentalium > Pictodentalium vernedei. The sequence continues at coordinate 222,970,516 of CM062289.1, read as the reverse complement.
TTATTTGGAGTCATCCTACCAAGTTACAATGAAATCCCTTCGTAAATATCACCTGTAGACTGTGCTAAAGGTTTTTGGGTTTCGGGCCCCTGTAGCCGTCACAGTTGCCCAATCAGGACCAAAAGGGGACTTTCTCATCTAGACATTATATGAAGTCAACCCACCAAGTTACAATGAAATTCCTCAATAAATATGACCTGTAGACTGTGGAAAAGGTTTTCGGGTTTTGGGCTCGGGCAGCCATACAGGTTGACCGATCGCGACCAAAAGGGGACGTTCTCATCTAGACATGACCCCAAACCTGCATATGAAATTTTGTGATGATCAGACAAGAACTGCGGGGTGTAGCCCGTGCTAAAGGAAAATGTGAACAGACTAGCAGACTTCCGAACACGTGATGGCAATAGCTTATCTTGACTATGTCAAGTTAAGCTAAAAAGGAGATTTTAAAGCACAGATGTTAGTTCATTGTTGCTGACTTTAGGGCCCAACAAAGAATATTTGCACCAATTCCGGTCACTTCCTGATGGCTGTGCATGCACGGAGACTAAAAGTATGGACGACCAGATAGGACTTTTAATTTTCGGTTTTGCAAGCAAATTTTGGGGGATTGGGGGGTTCAAAATTTGTTAACTTTTGAGTCTGCACCAGCTAGTCTGGGCCATTGGTTTATAGTATAAAAATATATACAATATGGCTGTCATAATGGCCATATTGGATATGCTACAAAACTGATTATTGAAAGAAACCTTCCTCTAGTCAACACTAATTCACCACAAGAAATAGGACCCATGGTGTATTTCATTTTTAAATTATTGCACAGACCCATGGTGACATTTCATTTTCAAGTTATGGAACTGAAATCTTTATTCACTGTATATCGATTACATTGAAAATACAATAATTAAAATAAAATTATTTAAACTTATTTTGATACACTGCAAGGAAGGGACATAGCAAAGTTGGCTGTTGGCTGTCTTCCTGTCGCTCCTTAGAAAAAGCAAAATTCCCTGAGAGCAGACAGACTTTTTTTTTGGGGGGTAAAGTAACACTACTGTGGCCATGGTATGAAATCAAGTCACTTGGCTGCACTCAGAAGGGTATCAGGATCCAGAGTGAACGAATAATGCTTTAGTTTCATAACTAAACTGAACTGAAGGGGGGGGGGGGGGGGGGGGGGGGGGGGGGGGGGTCATAGGTGAGTTATACAAAAGCTGAGGTTGGTATTATTATCATTTTCCCCCAGTAATCCTCTTGTTTTCCCCACTCATTTAGCACAGTCGGGGCAGTTTTGGAAGTTACAAGGAACATTCTTTGAATATATGCTGAGAGATAAGTCCTTCATGAGTTATACAAAAGCTGAGGTTGGTATTATTATCATTTTCCCCCAGTAATCCTCTTGTTTTCCCCACTCATTTAGCACAGTCGGGGCAGTTTTGGAAGTTACAAGGAACATTCTTTGAATATATGCTGAGAGATAAGTCCTTCATTTTCCATTCTGAATCGTGACCTAGTTAAGTTCTGTGTATTCTTGTCAATGGTATTCCTCAACCTAGGAAACGGATGGAGAGGTATATCTGTTGAAAAGTTTGTCCTTGGTTTAGAAAGTTGCAATTTACCTATTGTATTTACATATTGCTGAAACATATTCTTAAATGATGTAGGTAATCTGTTATTATGCCAGTCGTGCATAAACAGAAGAACTTGGGAGTTTGTAAAGGTCATCAAATTTGAGAATTTTGAGGGGCTTAAAAAGAGGATCGGTATGTGATGTTCTTTTTTTCCGACTTATAGTATATACAGCCTTTTCCTGTAACTTGGACTTTACTTGTTGACGGTGAATGCCCCCAAATTTGAATTCCATATAGAAAGTGGCTATGGATTCAAGAAAAGTACAAGGTTTTCATTGCATTCAATGACAATATATTCTTTGCCCTGTTGATGACCTACATGGCTCTAGCCACCTTGGAATAGACAACTGAAATATGTTGTTTGAAGGATAAATTTTCATCTATGTCGACACTTAAGAAATTTTGCTGTTTTTTCATTACAATGGCTGCCAATAAGTTCCAGTTGCGAATCACCTAATTTTTATGCCATATTACCAATTTGACATGAATCATTGGAAGGGTGAAGCATCATAAATTTAGTTTTGGATGTGTTGATAGCTAATTTATTGGCAGCACACCATTCCGGAATTTTTATTAGCTGGAAATTCGTAATTAAAAAGTATATCTAGGTTATTGCTGGACTTAAAAGATGTTGTATCATCAGCAAATGATAAATTATCAAGGGTTGTGAAGTCTGGTAAGTATCATTGTAGATAAGGAATAAAATAGGTCCAAGAATGGACCCTTGTGGGACACCAGTCGAAATTGGTTGTGACTCTGAAACGATTTCTTGAAATTGTACATATTGACTTTTTCAAGAAATAAAGACAGAGTTTTGGGGTCTTTCCAGGGTGTTTGCTCATTTTAGCTACATTATTGAGAAGGTGAAGAATCGGAAGAAAACTTGAGTGACATTTTATGAACCTGAATTTGGAACGGGAACAAGATTTTATGAGTATCACGGTAACTTGAAAGTCGTATGTTGCACGGACAATTATTTAAAACAAGTGGAGTGTGTCCATCCCCTTTAGCTCCCCAATGCATGGCATGCAATAAACCTAGGCTTATTACAAATCTGCAAAAAATGTCCGGTCATGTACATGTATAGCAAAACAGGTCCACAGTGACAAAAAAAGTCTAACATTACATTAAAAAAGTCCAAAATCTCCGAAAAGTTAAAAAATTTATAGAAATTTATATATTTTTTATACTTACCAATGACCCAGACTTAGGTGGTGCTAACTCTAAAATATTTAGGGCCAAATGCAAATTTTACCCCCCAATCCCCCAAATTTGCATCTAAAACCAAAAATTACATGTCCTATAAGGTCCTCCATACTTTGACTCCACAGCGCATGCGCAGTGTCGAGGAGGTCTTGAAACTGGTGCCAAAAGTCATTCTTACAACCAGTGCCTGGTAAGCATTATGTACTCAGCGGGGAGGTATGAGTTTCCAACTCATGGGAGGGCCATCCCCATCTGGGTCATTGGTAAGTATAAAAAATATATAAATTACTATAAATTTTTTAACATTTTTATACTGTACCAATGACCCAGACTTAGCTGAATAGTGAAAAGGTTGGAGGACCTAGGACATAAAGGAAAATCCAATCGACTCAATACATATAACAGAACTATCCCCTCAAAAGAGAAAAGGAGAGATAGGCTTTACATGTATCTTTCTTATTTGTATCAAAAAGGAAAGATACAACACCATTCTGTAATTGAGCACAATAACATCAATGATATCTATTAACATCCAATATAACCCTTTATACTAATATTTTTAAAGGAAAGCCAATAAATAAGGAAGTCCAGAGAAATGCGACTTTATATACTCATTTAAAAGTGTCCGAGGATTGTATATTAACACCCGATTAACACGTGACATATACAAATGCTTCACACCGAGCAAGACTTTAAAAATATTACATAGATGAGTAAACCTTAGCTTTACACTTTAAAACCATCCCGGTACCGACTCGGAATTACTGACTCCAAGGGAGGTATTTCCTTGCTTTACACTATAAAGCATGTGACCTAAGGGACCCCCCCCCCCCCCCCGCAACCCCCCCCCCCTCCCCTGCACCCTCCCCCCCCCCCCCCCCCCCCCTTCCCCTTGCCCTGGATCAAATACTCCAGAGCAAAGAGGGCAGCAGGACAGAGCCACTGCCGGAACCAAAAACCTGCATACATTTAGTTGCAACTGTTTAGAGAACAACATTCTGAGTGAAAATTAACGTACCTAAACAATGCAGATCTGCAGAAATGGACTCAATATTCTCGGATACAAATTCGTGACAGTGAAAGGCTAAGACCAATATGTAGCCCTCATTAGATCTGTAATAGCAACATTATTAGCATAAGTCCATGGCGTAGAAAGAACTCTTACTTCATGAGCTTAAATCTAAAGCACAGACTGCTGATTGAAGATATTATCATAAGCAGTACTGATAGTAAATTGAATCCATCTGACCATAGAATGGACCGAAACGTGGAGGAAGCTTCCACGGCATGTCCCACAACAGACGCCTGAGTAGATTAATCCACGGTCTTTGTGGAGATAGAAATGCTACCAACAGAATTGCATTTAGATTATTTAACTTGAGCAATATCTGCTGAATCAACAGCGCTGGAAGATACGCATATCCTATTATTCCGCCTCACGAGATCGATAGAGCGTTTATTGCAAACGCTCAAAGATCCAAACATTGTGACACATACATCTGCAACTGATTGTTGAGATGCATCGCGAATAAGTCGATCAATTGGCCGCTCTGCTTGGTAGCAATGTGATTGAATACTCATTGTTGAAAGTCCATTCTGGTGGCAACAAGCGGCCCCTCCTTGAAGTGAGTCCGCTAATACGTTCAGACGACCCAGAATATGACGGACTGATAGGAGAACTTAATGTTCTAGTACAAACAGAAAGATTCATTCCATTAACATGAATAACAGAACGGAATGAGTGCCTTCTAGTTCCGAAAGTACGCTAATACCGTCGAATTGTCGGACAGAATTAGAACGTGAGCATTCTGAATAACGTTCATCCAATAACGTAGCGCAAGCCAAAATGACATCATTCTTGATGTTTATGTGCTTGATTAGTAACTATGGATCCCAAAGACCCTGGAACTTCAAATCCGTTGGGCTCAATGATACGTCCCAACCCGTTTGAGTGGTGTCCGTCAAGACTGTAAAACTCGGATCCGGCAATTGCAGTGGAACTCCCTGAGTTAACCACTGAAAACCTGCCCAAGTCTGAATCTCTTATTCACTTGATTTGACAAGAAGATGTCCGTATCGAGCGAAAGAATCTTCACCCTCCAATTCTGGATCATAAGAATTTTGGAGAGGACAAGTGCGCAACCGCCCCATCGGAATAAAATCGCGGCAGCTCAGCACAAACGTATCAGTCTCATGAGATCTCTCGTTGAGACCTTGTCTGAGCGAGAACAATAGCGAGCATAACAACTGATTAATTTCGCTCTGGTTAGTGGCAGACAAACGAGAATGTTGTGCATCTCGAAGCTCATCCCCCAGTGGGTGAATGACGGACAATACCAGATCCGACTTCTCCTCGTTTACTTATGAAACGGAGACGTCAGAGCAATAGAAGCAGATTCTGCACATCGTTCTGAAGCGTTAACTCATTGCCGTACCTCTGAAGAATGTCGTCCAGGTAGGCCGACGTTATCGCAGACGAATGAGCTCGGAAATGAGTCATTACCAAGTTCAATATTCGCGTGAAAGCCCAGGGCACGAGATTCAGACCGAAGCACATTGCTCGGAGCTGAAACACGACTCCTATGATGAAGAAGCGAAGATATTTTCTGAACGCCTGATGTACCATGACGTGAAAGTACGCATCTTGAGATCTATGCTCTGACCGATCGGATGGTCTCCATATAGAAACTTGGAGCCACGATCAGCTTGTTTATCCAGCTCAGATTTATGAGTGGATGGAACGAGCCGTCTGGTTTTGGAACCAGAAAAGGATGGTTGTAGAAACCAGGAAATTCCTGGATTTCTACGATCTCTATCGTGATCATTCCAGAAGAGACTAGACTTCTGATGGAAACGAGCCACTTCCCTGTGGACTTGACGGAAGCTGAGTCCATCTTGGACTTCGAGTAACGGAGGTTTTCGTTTGAAGGACAATTTAATCCTTCCGAAATCACCCCTCGATTTCAAGGAACGTGCGTAATCTACTCCCAATTGATTGAGAAACTCGACAGTCTTCCGCTCACTGGTACACGATAGAGGTTAATACCATTACCTCCTGGTCCTGCGAGGCTTGCGGAAGGAGAAACCATGTCCTCCACATCCTGCACCTCGCCCGTCGACCTAGGGGGCATCTGACCGGATGTCTCGGCCAGTATTACAGCCCCTACCTAAGTCTCTACCCTGACGGTCGCTAGAGTGAGACCTAGAGGATGCATAGGAACCTCTAAAGGAACTTCCCTTTGACGTATTCGTCCCAGAAGTGCCTGTCCTACTTTTTCCGCTGAATCCGATTATATGGAAGCAGATTTGAATAGCAGAGAGTCTGAAGCTTTCTTAGTTATCTTATCATAGATTGCAGAAAGCTTGTCATCGAAGAGAAACTCTCCGGAGACCGGAGCGACTCTGAGAGAGTTTTTCACCTTACTATCCACACGCGTGGATGTAGCTAGGGCCACGTCACGTCTAGCCAACTCCATATCGCCACTAAAAGGGTGGAGTTGTACGTGAGGCCCTTGAAAGAACTCTTAAGGAGGATGTACATCCTGGAATTCTTTTCCTTTGAGACGTAAAGATAACGCTCTGGTAAGGTGATCTGCATACGATGATGCGTCTAAGCTACCCTGCTAGACGATATTGTCGTTTCCAACATGGTGGTTGGAATTGACATTGATGACAGTATAGACAATACTAGGTCTTTGGCCTGGTCGTCTAGACGCAGAGAAACTCTCGGAATGCTCTGTCCTGCCGTTTCGAAATTATTCCTTGAATTGATGAAAGGCAGACGTAGAGCATTTGCCGATAAGAAACCCGACCTGCCCGTTTAGGTAGCAAGTTATATATATATAGCGTCATTCAATAGTTCAAATGTCCGTGAGACATTTCTGGACTATGTCGGAAACTGAGGGACGAGGTCCCTAAACCGATAAGAAATCTGAGTCCAGTGGCGCTATTAGTCTCTTATCTGGCAACGCAGCAATTTGGTCCAGAGGAACAACTTCAGAAGATAATGCCGGATGCACTCTACGGCAATTATGTTGTTCCAAAAGGGAAAAATACAACTTCTCTGTATCCCTTTCGCCATCCTGTCGGACCACTTGTAATACTTGGTCGTCCGTGCCTGAACCTGCAGCGGAACGTACCAACCCAGCTTCCTCGGATAATTCTTGATCCGACAGAGTTACTGTCAGATGCTGGGATGCTGCGATAATTTGTGCTATCTATGATAGCACGTCCGTAACGGAGGCCTGTGGAGCTGCGGTCTTACAGGATTTAGCCGCTGGAAGCTCCTTGGACGTTGACTCCTGCATATTTCTTATATGAGAACGTCCGGAGTATGAAGGCCTCATATCCTTGGCTATCGGATGGCGTGACCTGGTCACCGTAGAATCCCTAGTCGGCGATGTTGGTTGGATATGACTGGTCACGTAGCCAAGGTGCGGTCGCATGTGCTGCCGTGAGGATGAGGAAGCCGAAAGAGCAGTCTATATAATGGACTGTCCCGAGCGGTGGACATATGCTCCGACTGAGGAACGTTTTGTACCACAACATCTGGACCCAGAGGGACCTCTCTCGCTCGCAGCCCGGATGGACCTGGACGAGCTAGGAACCGGACTAATAGGCTTCCTCCGTACCATCCTCGTATCCGTCATCACTGGTATTTTATAGTGCTCACATCACCCAAATCTCCTTCTGGACCGTAATGGACGAACCCGGGTGCTGAGCCATTTGGTGAATGGTCGCGACACGGGCGATCTGGCGGATGCCAAAGCGGTCGATCCTACCAGGGAACTCCAGGCAATTGACATATCTACATGAGCACTTTTGCCGCTAACTCTTTATTTGACTGTGACGATGGAAGCACACTTACAAAGACATCATGGTAACAACAACTTGTTCATGTTACACTATGAGACCTGTGGAGCCGTAATTATCCGCTGGAAGCTCCAGGGACGTTCATTCCTGCATTTATATAATATGCGAACATCCCAACTAGAAAGGTCTCGTATCCTTGGCTAGCCGATGGAGTGACATGGTCGATGTGTATTCCTTGGTCGGCGAAGCAGGAGCACCAGGAACGTTCAATCCTGGATAATATGCGAACGTCCCCTGGAAATCTGTGGTCACATAGCCAAGGTGCGGTCGTGTGTGTTGATGTGGATGAGGAAGCCAATATAACAGCTGCATCAGACTGTCATGCGACGGAGCGTCCCGAGCAGGAGGAGTGGACGTAAGCTCCCACTAAGCGAACAAACATACAACAACATCACGACACAGATGTTGATGTAAGAGAGAGGGGGCCTCTCTCGCTCGAGGTCCGGGTAGACCTGGACGAGCTAGCTACCGGACTGACAGGCTTCCTCCGTACTATCCTCGGATTCGTCGTTGTTGGGTGTGCACATTTGATGTTTTATAGTGCTTGCATCACCCAATCTGCTTCCCTGGACCGCGATGGACGAACCCGGGTGCTGAGCCATTCGGTGAATGGTCGCGACACCGGGCGATCAATGCCTTCGATCGAACTAGCGAACTCCCGGCAATGGTCGTAATACCTTGAGCACTTCCCGCTTGCCCTAATATTGCAACGACGGAGACACTTGTTGAAGACATCACGGAAACATCACTCTGAATTCTGAAAAAGAAACTGATAATATTGAGCGACCCTGCAGAGAGAGGACCGTAATGGACCCCTCACTGCTAACCAAATACCGTGACACACGTCTCCAACGTTGTCATAGCAATCAACACACACAGAGCAAGAATTAGTGTGAATACATTGACTATAAGAAACACAATGACCTGAGAATTGACGGAAGATATCCTCACATTACAATTTGAACAATATTTTTTTCAACATGAAAAAATATACACAGTCATATTACTCACACTAACCCTTGAAATAAATGTACATAATATAATATAATCCAATATAACATTTCAACAGAAAATAATTTCAAAAAAAAAAAAAAAATTTTTTTTTGAAAAAATTTTCAGAAGAGCCCAAGTTCCCAATGGGAACAATGAGCCCAAATGGATCCCAAAAAAGCCTAAGTGAGGACAAAAATTTTAAAATCATTCTAATTAATGTAACACTTACGGACAATATTAATGTATCTTGCTATGAACTGAACTAAGCAGAAGACAAGTAATCACTATCAGAAGTAACCGTCCGTTATCAACATAAACAAAAAGTGTACACAAACCGGAAACATGACTCCAGGCACTGGTAAACATGGCCCGAAATCAGTTACCAGTTTAAACACTATCTGATGCAAAACAGAGACTTCCAGAGAAGAAACTGCAGAACATCAGATGGTAGATGCAGACCAAAACGCCTAAACACCCAAGGGTGAGGACGTAAACATGGGGAAAAAACAGAAAATAATTCTGTTTCCAAGCCAAAACTCCCAAGAAATTTTAGTAATAAACATTACAAAAAAATAAGCCAAATGCATGGGAGAATAGCTAGGGGGGAATAAAGGAAAGGGAGAGAGGAAACACTGATCAAACAATGGAACATTCATAGCAAGAATGACCACAACAGGGTCATGCCTCGAAAATAGGTAACATGAAATAATTTCTAAAAAAAATTATAAGTTACAGCCCTGAACATTTCCTTCCACTGTTTCTTTCTCTCCTCCTTCTATTTCCTCCTTATATCCACCATTTCTCTCATAATTATGTGTCTGGTATCATTAAAACTGAGATTTACAAGCACAAATATCTGTCAGATGTAACTGAATTGAGGGCCAAACAAAGAATGACTTTTGGCGCCAATTTCGAGACCTCCTTGACACTGTGCATGCGCAGAGGAGTAAAAATATGGAGGACCTTATAGGACATGTAATTTTCGGTTTTAGATGCAAATTTTGGGGATTGGGGGGTAAAATTTGTGTTTGGCCCTAAATATTTTAGAGTTAGCACCAGCTAAGTCTGGGTCATTGGTACAGTATAAAAATATGTCCAGCCAAGGGTTAATGTCATCTTATATTGATGCATTTAACACACATATGAAATATAAAAGCCACAGGATACCGATGGTAGCCTCCACTCAAGTATAGCAAAACAGGTCAGAAATTGTCTAAGTCCACACTGACAAAAAAGACTAACATCGCAAAAACACTAAAAAATGATAAGGCCACACAAAGTAGATCTTCTGTTTCTCGGGCCATTATTTGTAAAATTGCATGGGGCGAGAGGTTTTTTATTTTATTTTTTATTTTGTGTAATTATTTCTTTGCGATTAAAAGTTCATGTTCTTGGTTTACGTTTTAGGGCTCATAATCTACGGAATAGCATGGGTGGTGGTGTATTTCATCCCTTGAGAGCAAGAAGGCTTTGCAATGCTTCAGCATTGCAAAGCCTGCCTTCTTGCACTCAAGGGACAAATTTATCAATTTTTTTTAACTTGGGTAAAATATCAAACATAAACCATTTAATTTTTATTTTTTTAAAGTTTACATTGGTTATAAAAAGAGAGCATGCGGCAGCCAAAAGAACATGCGGGAGGGCCTGAGAAACAGATTTTTATTTTTTTTAGGCCTAAAATATCACTTGGTAAGGGTCTGTGGGTAATTATAAGGCCATAGAAACAGTATGAGGTGCATAGTAACAGGGTGGAAAGTCAAAGTGGAGTCAAACAATAACTTTAACACAAGTGTTGAAGCAGACGTGCCTCGGGTCATGACATAAGCTCACACAACTTCGTAGGTGAGCTAAAAATCCAAGATGGCTGCCACAGTGGCCATATTGGGTATGGCAGGAAAATGATTTTTGAAAGGAACCTTCCTCTAGTCACCACTAATCCACCACAAATGAAAGTGTCAATGACACTGTAGCTCAACTTGACAAACTTGAACTTGGTAAGTTATAAATGAAATGGCAAAATTTAAGATCATTGGTACCAATGTCATTTTTTTTGCCAGTGGCAACATTTTTTGACAGAAACCAAAGAAAATCGATAGCTCCCATCTAGGGGCCTCCCCAAACAAGCATGCCACTTTTCAAAGCAATCCGATCATAAATGTGCCCTGTAGGGTGTACAAAAGGGAAATCTAAATTTTATAGTAAATTTCCTTTCTTATTATACCTACCACAATTGTTTACTACAGGCTTGCACTACAGTGGAAGTCCTTAACTCGGATAAAATACTCTCTATTTTTGTCTTTCCCAAGCAAGTTGGGAAAGAAAAGTGGTGCAAAAGCACCAATAAAAATAAGCCAAAACTGGGTCGAGTGCAACCGGCGCAGACCCAGTACGGGACGCTCTCTCCCAAGTACAACTCCACGACTTCCGTTGCCAGTGCGCATAAACCGTCTCTAAAGACTCATTCTTTTTTGAATCCGTAAACGTTAGAGTTATGTGATCAGCGGGGAGGAAAGATTCTTTACCCGTAAAGAAGACGGGAGGGCCTCCATGTAAACAATTGTGGTAGGTATAATAAGAAAGGAAATTTACTATAAAATTTAGATTTCTTATCAACCTACTCACAATTGTTTACTACAGGCTGAATAGACAAAAGGCTGGAGGGAATCGCATAACCAACCCCCACATAACCCTAGTGCACTGGAACCGTGAAGCAGAAGGAAGAGGTCCCGAGGCTTATCAACCATAATGTCGCAATCATTGGTAAAGGACAATGAAAAGAGACATATGAGCCTGTGTGACACACAGACAGAAAAAAGGGCAGTAACAGCACAAGGCTGAAACTGACCTTCAAGAAGCCTAATGGCTATGGCAGACAACAGCCTGAGCAGAAGAAAGAGGACCCAAGGCAAAAAGGTCCTCCGACTGCTCCTGCAACTGGCGTAAATAAAAGGTGGAGAAAGTAGAAGCATTTCTCCAGTAGGCTGCCTGCATAACATCCGACAACTTGACGGAGTTAGAATAAGCCCAAGAGGTAGACAGTGCCCGCACCTCGTGGGCAGAAATACGATTGGTAATACAATCGCCAGCTGCTAAACGACTATAAGCCGTACGAATAGCAAGACAAATCCATCGAGAAATGGATTGAGGAGAGATCTTCTGTCGACCCGGAATGAGAGACAGAAAAAAACGTTTTCTGCCCTTCCGTATGAAGCGTGTCCGATCAAGATAAATGCGAATAGCACGGACCGGACAGAGCAAAGGGCGAGTACCCTCAACAGAGGGAAGAGCCCTGATACAGATAGGAGGAGGAGTAGTATCTGGTAACTGATTCTTAGCCAAAAAGGAGCAATCAGTGGTAAAAGTAACACTGTTGGGAGAACTCCTAAAAAAGGCCGGGTCAACCGAGAGGGCGTGAAGCTCACTAACCCGTCTGGCCGAAGCAAATGCCATCAGAAAAGCCGTCTTGTATGTGAGAAATGGCATATCCACCTGGGATAAAGGTTCGAACGGCGCCCCCCCCCAAGCAAAGCAGCACCCACGAAAGATTCCATCGTGGAGTAAGCTGCAAAGTCCGAGGCCTTTTCAAAGAAAAGTGCCGAACAAGCTTGGAGAGGTAAGGATTAGTGCCGATACTACGAAAAAGTCTCTGAAAGCATAGACCTGTAACCCTTGATGGTAACAGGCTGGAGACCCCGAGAATCAAACAGATATACCAGAAACTCCGCAATCTGTGAAATCGAAGGATTGGCATAATCAACAGAGTGATCAGCACACCATCGACAGAAGACCTTCCATTTAGCTGCATAAGCTAAACCAGTGGAGTGCCTCCTTGAAGAAGAAATGCACTCCACTGCTCGTCTCGAAAAACCTCTACGGAGGAGACAGGACCTGACAAAAGATATGCGTGAAGGCACAATGAAGTCGGGTCGACGTGAAACCTCCTCGGGCAACCTTGACAAAGAAGGTCGCGACGTAGCGGGAGACGTGCCGGAACCGCCGCCATCAGCGAGCGGAGCTGATTGATCCACACCCGCTGAGGCGACAGGGGAGCGATCAGAATGATTCGACAACTGCAGGTTCGAATTTTGGCGAGAACCTGAGGAAGAATCGGAACCGGCGGGAAGGCGTAGCCGACTAGACCGTTCCAATCGAGTGACAGAGCGTCCACGGCAAAAGCCAGAGGATCTGGACACGGGGACACGAAAGTGTCCACCTGATGGTTCCAACGAGTCGCAAAGAGATCGATGTGGGGACATCCCCAGAGATCGCAAAGCGACTGGAACACTGCCCTGTGAAGCATCCACTCGGTGGAAATAACCCTGCCCTGTCGGGACAGGGAGTCGGCTAGGACGTTCAGACGACCGGGAATGTGACGAACAACCACCCCGGCGTGAACCTCCTGAGCGAGCAGTAAAAGATCCCGAGCTAACTCGTACATCGGAAGCGAGTGCGTGCCGCCCTGGTTCCGAATGTAAGCAACCACTGTCGAATTGTCGGATAGTAGAAGGACCTGGCGATTCGACAAGTGAGGGATCCACTGCCTGAAACTCAGAAGAAGAGCAAGAAGCTCCTTCTGGTTGATGTGTAGAGCTGCTTGATCCTGGTCCCACATCCCGTGTAGGGAAAGACCGAGAGGATCCAATGTCGCACCCCATCCGAGATCGCTGGCATCTGCCGTCAGAACGCGATCGGACGTGGGTAAGTCCAGCGGAACACCCTGCGTAATCCACTGAACATCTGTCCAGGGAAGAAGGTGAGGATACAGAGAGTCCGGAAACGGAAGCACCTGATCCAGAGAATCTACATTCGGTCTCCAACGACTGAGCAGAAAGTGTTGGAGAGGTCTGACACGCAGCCGACCTAGAGGAATGAGATCCGTCACCGAACCGCAGAGACCGATCAGCCGGAGAAAACTCCGAGCGGTTGCGGACCTGGACTGGGACAGAGTCAGAGCAAAAGCTGAGAGCATCACAGCCTTGGCCTGGGGAACAACCACCAAATTGAATTTGGTTTGGAAAGACATCCCCAGATGACAAAACGACTGAGAAGGGACCAGGTCCGACTTCTCCTCGTTGACTCTGAATCCTAGCGACGTGAGCAAGCTCAACAGAGTGGCGACATCCGATTCCAGTAAGGCAGCATTGGAATGCCTCTGGAGGATATCGTCCAGATATGCCGAAGTAGTCACCCTGGACTGTGTGCGATGGAACGCTATCACATGCGACATCAGTCTGGTGAACGCCCAAGGAGCCAGGTTGAGGCCGAAAGGCATGGCCTTGAACTGGTAAACTCGCCCCAGAAAAGCGAACCTGAGATACTTCCGTGACGCCCGATGCATCGGAACGTGGAAGTAAGCGTCTCGCAGGTCGATGCTGGCTGCGAAATCTCCCTGGTGAATTGATTGGCGGACCGACCTGAAAGTCTCCATGCTGAACTTGGGAGCAATGATAGACTGGTTCAGGATGCTCAGATCGATAACCGGTCGGAGTCGGCCGTCCTTCTTCGGCACCAAGAACAGGCGGGAATAGAAACCCACTGACTGAACGTTCTTGACGACCTCGATCGCCCCCTTTGCCAGGAGATTGGCAATCTCCGTGGACAAAAGTTCCCGACGTAAAACGTCTGAAGGAACTGTGGTTGGAAGAGGCACCCTTGACAGAGTGGGGTGCCGTCGGAAGGATATGCGCAGCCCGGACCGAACAACATCTAACACCCATGGATCGGATGTGATGGTGGTCCAATGGTCTGCAAACTCTGCTATCCTTCCTCCAACCTGGGACGAGTCGAGGTGAGGACCTTCATTTCGAGCCCCGACGAGGCCCGTGAGAGGAGAAACCACCTCCTCTGCTAAATGAAGAATCCTGAGACTTCCCTCGATTCTGCCGACCCCTACCTTTACCCCGTGAGTAAGAAGCAGAGGCGGCGGCAGAAGGACCAGCCTTTTGCTTCACAGAGGAAGCAGAAGGGTACTTGTTAGGCTTGGAACAGCCCTTGCCTCCCCGAGAAGGCTGATCAAGCTGACGAAACAGCAGCTGATCTTTGGAATGACGTAGGACGTCATCCCGGACCGTCGACACGGAACCATGGAAAAGTTGCGGACCTGCCAAAGAAGCAGATCGAAGAGTAGCACGCTGCTCCTCGGGAAGGGATCGTCCTGTGTCCAGCACAGCGTCCCTTCGAACTAATTCCAAATTGGCCGTGTTACAGGCATGCGTGTGAGTAAGGTGCATAAGCGCCTTGGACAGCACACGCAAAGGAGCATGTACCTCGTCAAACTTATCTGGAGGCAGATAAGCAGCCAAAGCTGAAACGACGTGATCTGAGAGAGAAAGCATGCCAAGCATCTCTCTAGATAAGCCCAACGTGGACTCCAGAGTCGTCATTGGAAAGCCCGAGGGAAGTGGAGTCCTGATCCAGAACCGTCAAAGTCTGGCAGACTGACGGATTGGCGGAATCGTAGGAACGATAACGCACAGGAGGCAAAAAGGTGTCAACCCTGGTGAAGAACGAAGTCTTCAAAGCCTTGGAATTCAGCTTGGCATCCAATGCTGAAAAAGCTTCAACCACCTGTACCGACTGGCACGGTCGAAGGCGCCCAGAAGCAGGTTGCTCCATAGGCTGTTGGCGCGCGACCGATGATCGCGGCCAGGCTGACACTGTCGGCTGGTTAGCAGGTTTGAGCTCAGGCAGAAACCCAAACACAAAGTCAAGAGCCGCCCCCAAGTCCAAAGACTGCTGGCCCTCGACCTCAAGCATGTCGGACTCCTCCCCAGAGTCGGAAGACACATAGCCCATCGTGGGCAAACCAGCCGACGCCTCCCATGGTGTCGGGACACCAGAGGAATCGGAAACCGGCCTGTTTCCAATTCCGGGAGGCGGCGCCATAGGAGGCGCCTGGAAACCACCCATAGCCTCGCTGGAAGCAACAGGAAGGCTCTTTGAGAGAACCTGAGTGAGTAAGGAGAGGGCCTCCCTAAGCTCACTGCCTGTATCGACCGGTTTGACAGGGGAGCGAACCGGCAAAGTGGCTTCACCTCTGACCCTCTTAACCAGCGAAGGGTCACGATCCTCCAAAACACCCGACGCGGGACGACGGGCGGCAGCCGAAACATCTGAAGGCAGACGTGTATAGGGGTACGATGCACCCCGAGGATCAATATTGCGAGAACTCATGAGAGTCACCGCGGACCTCTGCGGGGCAGAAGGTCCAGGCTGCACAAAAGGCGTTGGTCCCCCAAAACTGGTCGTGTGACCAGAGTGAGTGGACGGAAACGCCACGGAGTTCATAGTGTTTCCACTACGAACATCCGAATCCAAAGACACAACTGTGGTACTCGACGGCGACGAGACCACAGCGATGGGCTCGGCCGGCAGCCCCTTCCGACTTCGCCGAGTTGAAGTCAGGGAAGGCTGGGGCCGATATCCCACGTCTATAGTATCGGACAGTTCTGCAGTCCCCTGCAGCGAAAAGCCGAGGCCGGCTGAAACAGACAACGAAGCAGACGGACCAGCAGCAGTAGTAGATACGTCGAGAGTCCCGGAACCAGGCATCTCTACACCAGAACACTCAACGGCTCCCGCAGTATCCACCACAGGAAAAGACTGCACATCCCCCACGGAGGAGGAATAACTCTCACCAGACAAAGTCGGCTCGGGAGGTCCCGAACGACCACGTTCTCCTTTCCCGCGGGAGCCACGAGAACAAACGACACGATTTACAGACGCCCAAAAGGTGGAAGACCATGTTCCACAGACACCACACGGCCGCTCGGCCGAACACCCATTACAGGAGGAACACGACGAATGTACATCGTCCACATGCTTAGGCAGCAGACACTGCCCACAAGGAATTGTCTTAGGCATGAGAGAGGTGAGAGGAGCAGAGAAGGTGAGATCAGAAAACAGAACACCCCCAAAGAGAGAAAGGTGACAGAAACAAAGACCCCAGACGGTCGACCGGGAACCACCCAACAGGAAGACTACTCTCAACAGAAAGAAGAAACACTGCAGGAGTGGTACCCCGCTGACACCTAACTCTAACACAATTAGAAAAATTTGCAAAAAAAGCATGAACAATAATTGTGAAAATCTAAGTCCGAACCGCGTGGCCCGCGAAAATCGCGCGCGACCCGAGAGAGAGCAAATAAATATACATTATGGACATATAATAGAAAAAAGAGAATATAAAACACTGTTCCTGAGAATACAAAGGATACACTGTGGTATAATGAATCAGGAATCATCAAACATCGAGCTGGTGGAACACTGATAAGCGTGCAAAAACATCTCGACACGAAGCGGATTTCAAAAAGAATGAGTCTTTAGAGACGGTTTATGCGCACTGGCAACGGAAGTCGTGGAGTAGTACTTGGGAGAGAGCGTCCCGTACTGGGTCTGCGCCGGTTGCACTCGACCCAGTTTTGGCTTATTTTTATTGGTGCTTTTGCACCACTTTTCTTTCCCAACTTGCTTGGGAAAGACAAAAATAGAGAGTATTTTATCCGAGTTAGGGACTTCCACTGTAGTGCAAGCCTGTAGTAAACAATTGTGAGTAGGTTGATAAGAAATATTGTGGTCTGACTAGATTAAATTCTAAGAACGTTGGCCGTGGCAACATTTTTTGACGGAAATGGAAGAAAATCGATAGCTCCCATCTAGAGGTCACCATAAATAAGCATACCAGGTTTCAAAGCAATCCGATTATAAATGTACCCTGTAGGGTGTGCCAAAGGGAAATATTGAGTCTTCTGACTAAACTAAGTTCTAAGAACGTTGGCCGCGGCAACATTTTTGGACAGAAATTGAAGAAAATCGATAGACCCCATCTAGAGGTCTCCCCAAACAAGCATACCAGGTTTCAATGCAATCTGATCATAAATGGGCCCTGTAGGATGTGCCAAAGGGAAATATTGAGTTCTGACTAAACTAAGTTCTACGAACATTGGCCGTGGCAACACTTTTTGCCAGAAATTGAAGAAAATCGATAGCTCCCATCTAGAGGTCACCCTAAATAAGCATACCAGGTTTCAAAGCAATCAAATCATAAATGTGCCCTGTAGGGTGTGCCAAAAGGAAATATTGTGGTTTGACTAAACTAAGTTCTAAGAACGTTGGCCGCGGCAACACTTTTTGACGGAAATTGAAGAAAATCGATAGCTCCCATCTAAAGGTCACCCCAAACAAGCATGCCAGGTTTCAAAGCAATCCGATCATAAATGTACCCTGTAGGGTGTGCCAAAGGGAAATATTGAGTCTTCTGACTAAACTAAGTTCTAAGAACGTTGGCTGCGGTAACATTTTTTGACAGAAATTGAAGAAAATCGATAGCTCCCATCTAGAGGTCTCCCCAACCAAGCATATCAGGTTTCAAAGCAATCTGATCATAAATGTGCCCTGTAGGGTGTGCCAAAGGGAAATATTGAGGTCTGACTAAACTAAGTTCTACAAACGTTGGCCATGGCAACATTTTTTGCCAGAAATTGAAGAAAATCGATAGCTCCCATCTAGAGGTCACCCTAAATAAGCATACCAGGTTTCAAAGCAAACAAATCATAAATGTGCCCTGTTGGGTGTGCCAAAGGGAAATATTGTGGTTTGACTAAACTAAGTTCTAAGAACATTGGCCACGGCAACATTTTTTGACAGAAATTGAAGAAAATCGATAGCTCCCATCTAGAAGTCACCCTAAACAAGCATACCAAGTTTCAAAGTAATCTGATCATAAATGCGACCTGTGAGGTGTCCCAAAGGAAATTGTGGACGTACGTACTAACATACTAATGTACTAACGTACGTACGTACGTACGTACGCCGACGGACGAGAAGTGATGGCAATAGCTCAGCTTGACTTTGTCAAGTTGAGCTAAAAAAGGAAGATGGTGCATTTTATTTTCAAGTTATTGCATGGACAAGCAAATGCTCGCAGAGAGACAGATGGATTGATGGATGGATGGACAGACATACAAAGACAGACATGGTCATACCATAAAATGGCCCACTCCAGAAAGTGCTGTATAATAATAAAAGTACAAAACAGTTTTATTTTCAAAATTAACTCTTTCAACATGTGAGGCTGCTTTTCCAGTCCAGGAACACGATACATCATAATTTCATTACGTAGGATGGCTACTAAGTGAACATGTGTGGTAGAACAAGTAATATTTTCAATGTGCAGCCTGAAGGCTGCATGCACGTTGAAATATTGATTGCTCCACACCCAAATAATGGATATGGACTCTTCCAATTTCTGCTATTTAACTGGCATGGAAGATACCACCAGTGTTCAAAGGGTTAAATAAGTTTATTTATATAACTATGTCCTTTCTATATTTTCTTTGTGTAAAACGATATCGAAAAGCCTCTCAATTCATGCTCACTACTCTGATTTGAAAAAAAAAATTCAGAGAATCAATTAATTTATTTTCTGTGGCCTTATAAGGGTATATTTTGTAGCTGGTTGTGTTCTAAAAGCCACTATCTTTATGTTTTTTTGCTCCACATTGAAAAATGTCCCTATAAAATTGTTTTGTTACAATTTATTGTAATGTGCCAACAGCCACTCTGCAATAATCTGCAACAATACATATGTGATATGTGTACATTGTGCTTGTACATAAATTTTATTGTGACAAGACCCATTTTTGGGGACGCAAAGGTATGAGGCATGCTAGTGTGACAAGTAGATATACCTCCCCAAAATGAGTTGAGTCACAATAAAAGATCATGCAAGCACAATGAGCACATAACACTTTTATTTACCATTCAGTCAACAAAACACATAACCATGGCCTCTCGAAAATAGTTAACAAACAAAAAAAAACACACCAAACTGATCAAAATAATGGGACTCCAATTTCAATTCTCTCAAAGGCATGTAAGAAAATACCCAAAACGTGAATGAAATTGTACATGGGGATAAAAAAAAATCAAACTCAGCCCAAATAGCTTTTATGATATTTCTAAACAAATTCAATTCAATTCATGAGGTCATCATAAAGATGGGCGAGTGGTTCACAAAAACAACTAGGGAATTATATTTTTGTAGTGCGCAAGAATCTCTTTAAATACATGATGTCACTTCATTTGAGATTTTAATAGAAACTTGCAATCCACAATGTGATTGACATTACGTTTCAAAAATTTCTCACTTCAACTTTCAATTTTTGCATTTCACCTTCACCGAAGAAACCCACCTCTCACCCCATCCATAGCAACAATCACACAACAGTCACAGTATGCCATAGCGAATTCCTATCTCTCTCTACATACAGCTTTTCTAACTGAACACTCTCAAATTTTCTTGAAACACTCTTATCAAGAAAATGCATGGAAAAAGTAGACGAAGCGTAGAAGGAACTGGAACAACCCACCTTTCTGTTAACATACACAGGAAACCACCAAACAAGGATTGAAAAAAGCTTGCCTGGCTGGGACCAGTGTACATTTTAAATAAATCAATATCTGAATAAAGCTATAACAGTCCTTTTAAGGGGTTTTGGGTGTGTGTCTGTGAGAGTGTTTTTTTTTCCTCTCATTAACCCGTCATCTGTTCCCCATGAAGGCAGACCAAATGTTCAAGGCCAGACATGTTAACTCTCCCGGAATGCCAGGGAAAATCCCGGAATTTCAGTGTAGTTCCCGGCCTCCTGGACGGGAATCAGTTTTGGACCAAAAATCCCGGAAAACAACAGTCAAATATTTCATACCCGCTGTGACTTATGAAAAACATTCGGAGTCAAATCACATGCATTTCAAACTCTGGTAAAAACTCACAAAGCAGTAAAATATGGATTTAAGTTAAATTTATTTAAGAAAAGGGTATTTTACGATATATATTTCAGCTGTGTTCATGTTTATTTCTGGGTTTTCTCTTCAGAGATTTGTGATCAATGTGCGAGTGTCGAAGTGAAAATAGGCGACTTACTTTCAAAAAATTGAAAACTCCACCTTCATTTAAATGCAGTTTTGGGAAAATAAAATATATGAAAAGGAATTAAATAATATATATTTATTTATTCCTTCACAGAATAGCTTTAATTCTCATCCCTTTTCCAAAATCAAAACATAAACAACAACTATTTAAAATAGTTTAAAAGTAGGTTAAAGTCGCTTAGGATGCCAAAAAATTATGACTGCATAATTAAACACAATGGACTTATTTTCTAACACTACATTTATTCTGTTGTGCTGACTACAGAACTGTTAACTGTTGGTTATCTGTACATGTCTGGTCAAGGCTCAGTATCCACTCTCCATTATAGGCTGATGGATGATTCCCAGGTTTCAAAACACATATTGGTGGATTTTTTCCTTTTCATAACCGTTATGGATAATATGCTGGAGCTGCTTCCAAACCAGCGACTGATTGGGTTTCTTTCTTTTTTCTAAAACTGTGGTTTCATTATTACCATAAATATGCCCATATCTCTAAGCAAGCAGAGAGCAGAATTCTTGTAGTTATGCGCAGTTCCTGGTCACCTTCCAGTTCGAGATTCAAGGGAATCTACTGCCAGTGCGCACACTCAAACCAAATAAGATTATTGGCCCTCGCTTCCGACTCTTGTGGATTCATAAGCAAATAAAGTTATTTGGGTCGCAATGGATTTCAATTCCATATCGTCCATGTGCGCCTTCGGCATGCTGAAACTTTCATTCATTCATTCATCATTTATAATAGCTCGATATTTTGGGTTGCCAATAACTCGTTTTGAGTGATGTTAACATTAATGTAGCCTACTGCTGCATGTTCCACACTGTCACAGAATTAATTTTTTTCAGTAATTAATAGCGAGATTGTGATTATGATCGATATTTTCACCTTGAAATAAGTTGGCACTGGAAACAGTTCTCCATTGTGTGCCGTGGGATGTAGATTTTGGATTTTCCAAGAAATGAAACACTTTTGATTTCGACTAATTTTTCCATTTTCGAAATACTGGAACACTTCCAAAAATAATTAGACTGTTTCAATTCTTCTGTTTCAATTCTTGACGTAAATACGGTACTTGTATTTAGTCACTTTTAGTATCAAGGGATACCTCAACACTAGTATAAAGTCAACTGTTTATGCTTATGCTTGTCACCTTTAGATGCCTCTCTCCCCAGACATTGATGTCCGGGTCCTATTCTGTCAATAAAACATAACTTCTTTACCATGGTAAAGAAGCATGGCTCCACTTGAAACGGTTTCCAACAACTAGTAAAATGGCAAAATCCTCAAATTAAACACATAAAAAGCATGCTCTATCTTCCAGCTTCTCAATTTTTTCGTCACCAAACAATTAATCGAGTTTGACTGTCACACCTCAACTAAAAGTAATAGCATTAATTAAATATTCTAAAACCAGCAGACCACTCTTGGTGCTAACACTGTCAACAAGAGTATACTAGTACTATACCTGTGTAGGATAAGCAACATGTTGTAAAGCATGGTTGCTTGCCAACATTGCACCTAAATATGTCATCGAACAGATAGCATACAGAGATAAAGGAGTTCTGTCATTTTCAGTAGACAAGTATCTTAAACCTGAAAAATGAAATTTAAGATCAGTTGTAACAAAATTTTTGAAGTGGGCATAAAACTGATGAGAGAATTAGAAACGAATTATTGAAAATGATTCTTGCAAAGAAAACGATGAGAATCAACTTTGATTCTCACAAAATGTTCATTTCATTCTTGACACAGATTCTAAAAAAGTCCTCGAAGGCCTGGAAAATTCTTCCTATTTTTTGCTCCATCATAATTAGGTAACACTTAAGACTTGGCAGTGGTGTCTAGTGAAGTCTTGGCTGCCTATACAGGCAGCCAAGACTTCACTAGAAATCACTGCCAGGGTTCTGTATCGTCCACCAGCAACACTTCCGAAAGCCTGTATGATGGAACACATGTTCTATCTTCTACATGTACATGTGTTCAAGATATTCACCAAAACTGTAACTATGCCCTGAAGGGTTAAACTCAAGTAAATATATAACTATGAGGTTTGTTTTTACTATGGAATGTGTACTGGTTGCTCTCACAAGGGTATCACAGTACCTTCAAAATCAAAATTATTTAAGACCTAAAAATTGATTCTCACTAGATAAGTCTGTGCAAAAAATCCAATTCTCGCAAATCAGAACAAATTTGAGGCATGATCTGTCATCATATTACCACTTCTGAAGTTCTTAGTTGAGTGATTTCATTGACCAATATCTCCTAGTCTGAACAGGCTAATGACCTGAAATTTTCACAGATTTGTCATAAATATACTTTTCTATAGCCAACTGGTAACAATGAAAGTGTCAATGACACTGTAGCTCAACTTGTCAAGACAAAGACATGTACACGTATAGTATGTGACACAGCAATGACAAACATCTAGGTAATGACCTGATAACAAAGGTACAATATAAAGTATTGTAACGGTCTGTACATAAATACTGACCGCTGCCTGTAACAAATGTATAGGTAAAGTATTGTAAAGGTGGGTGACAGTCAGATGCTAAACTAGAAAAAAATCTTTGAGTCCCAGAGTGGGTCTGACTGAACCCCAAAATATTTGTTCTCATAGCACAGTGATAACAAAGGCACCCCAAAACACACTCGTTCCTGTCCCAAGGTGAAAACAAAAGTACCCAAGAAGTTTTGTGAAGATCAGTTCATAAATACGAGCTGTATAGAACTTGTGACAAAAAACTGATTGGACTTAATTTCGGTACAAAATGGCCATTGGCAGCCATCTTGAATTTTGGATTATATTATAGCCTCTCGTGGCCACATATTTCCATCGTCTCATAGACCATTCCTGCGAAGTTTGGCTCATGTCGGCTCAGTAGTTTCAGAGAAGAAGATGAAAATGTGATTTTAGTAACTATAAGCTGCAACTGTAACTGTGGCCATGTTTACAACCCGATCAACATTAAATATATATATATATATACTGTGTACAAGTAGCACTGAACAAATCAAAGTTCATCTAATTTGCATAATTTCTGCACGAGATAAAAACCTGTATTATATGTGATGTATTCCATGTTACTAAACATTCCTATAAAAATTTATTCAAATCATAACTTTCATACAGAAGTTCTGTACAAAAAACTGATTGCACTAATTTTGGTACAAAAAGACAACTGGTGGCTATCTTGAATTTTGGACCACACCCAAAAACACTCGTTCTCGTCCAACAGTGATAACAAGGGTATCCACGAAGTTTCGTAAAGATCGGTTCATAAATATGGTCTCTAGCCTGAGCCATATAGAAGTTGTGTACAAAAAACTGATTGGACCTAATTTCGGTACAAAATGGCCACTGGCAGCGATTTTGAATTTTGGACCACACCCAGAAACACTCATTCTCATCCCAAGGTGATAACAAAGGTACCCAAAAAGTTTTGTGAAGATCGGTTCATAAATACAGTCTCTACCCTGAGTCGTATTGACATGTGTGTTTACATTGTGTAAGTAGCACTGAATAAATCAAAGTTCATCTAATTTGCATAATTTGTGCACGAAAAAAAACCCCTTACAATATGTGATGTATTCCATGTTACTAAACATTCATACAAAAATTCATTCAAATCAGAACTTTCATACAGAAGTTCTGTACAAAAGACTGATTGCACTAATTTTGGTACAAAATGGCTGCTGGTGGCCATCTTGAATTCCGGACCACACCCAAAAACACTCGCTCTCATCCCACGGTGATAACAAAGGTACCCAAGAAGTTTCATAAAGATTGGTTCATAAATATGGCCTCTAGTCTGAGCTGTATAGAAGTTGTGTACAAAAAACTGATTAGACCTAATTTCGGTACAAAATGGCCACTGGCAGCCATCTTGAATTTTAGACCGCACCCAGAAACACTTGTTCTCATCCCAAGGTGATAACAAAGGTACCCAAGACATTTTGTGAAGATCAGTTCATAAATACAGACTCTAGCCCGAGCCGTATTGACATGTGTACTTACTGTGTGTAAGTCGCACTGAAAAAATCAAAGTTCATCTAATTTGCATAATTTCTGCACGAGAAAAAAACCTGTATTATATGTGATGTATCCAATGATACTAAACATTCACACAAAAAATTATTCAAATCAGCGCTTTCACATGGAAGTTCTGTGCAAAAATCTGATTGCACCTAATTTTGTACAAAATGGCTACCATCGGCCATCTTGAATTTCGGACCGGACCCAGAAACACTCGTTCTCATCCCACGGTGATACCAAAGGTACCCAAGAAGTTTCGTAAAGATCGGTTCATAAATACGGCCTCTAGCCTGAGCCGTATTGGCATTTGCACTTACAGTGCTGAAAGTAACCCCAAAAAACATCAAAATTAGTCTAATTTGCACGATTTCTGCATCGTCGGTACAAAATGGCGGCTGGCAGCCATCTTGAATTTTGGACCGCACCCAAAAACACTCGTTCTCGTCCCACGGTCATAACAAAGGTACCCAAGAAGTTTCGTAAAGATCAGTTCATAAATACGGCCTCTAGCCCGAGCCGTATCCAATTGTTGACGTACGGACAGATGGACAGACGGATAACGGGCCATGACAAAAGCTCAAATTTGGCTTCGCCAAAGTTGAGCTAAAAATTTACCAAAATTATTTTTTATGCAAAATTTTCCAAAATATAAAAAATAGGCTTGAAAATTGAAGATTTTGGTCTACAATCTAGGTACTGTGAATTAACTGACACCAGAAATGGAGTGAATAGTAAGAATGTACTTATCATTATCATAAATGCAAAGAAATTTAAATTTTATCCACAATGTGTCCAAAATGGCCACCAAACATGGGAAAAATGCTAAAATTTCCATTGAGCAATATCTCCTGGTCTGAATGGGCTAATGACCTGACATTTTCACAGATGTGTCATCAATACACTTTTCCACAACCAATTGGTAACAAAAGTTTACCATAATTATTTTTTCTGCCAAAATTTTCCAAAACATCAAAAATAGGCCTGAAAATCGGACATTTTGGCTTACAATCTTGGTACTGTGAATTAGTAGACCCCAGTAATGGACAGAATAATGTGATGTATCATTATCATAAATGCAAAGGAAATTTCGATTTTAACCACAATGTGTCCAAAATGGCTGCCAAGCGTGGTCCATTTTGAAATCCTAGATCTCATAACTGACAAATGAAGGGTTAACATAATTATGTTACATCACTTTACTCCGTGGTCATAGCAGAATGACATATATCCAAAGATGCTGGGCTATCCCCTTTAGAATCAAGTGATTTTATGCAAGGGTTGGATAGATTTATCATTCAATGAAGTTGTGAAACCCTAGAGTCTGTGTATTTTGGAGGATAGCATGTTTTTCTGCACGTATTACTATACATTTCAGAAGCAGGCTAATTTTCTAAATGAAAGTGTCAATGACACTATAGCGTAACTTGATAGTGTGTTGTCTTTGATGAAAAGGATAGTGTTCAATGTTTATGAAAGGATTATGAAATATGACAAGAATTGTGATAATTGAGAATATGTTAATTTCTGTTCCCTGTATGCTATATTTTCAATAAAAATAATTTGAGGTGTAGACTGTACTAAAGAAGTGAGGGGTGGGTTTATGTGGCTCTCACAGTTAATGTCTGTCAATCAAAGTTACCAAGTTACAGAGAAATTATTTCAAAACGAGTCAACCAATCAAGTTACAATGAAATCCTATCATAAATATGGTCTGTAGACTGTGCTAAAGGTTTTTGAGCTTCAGGCCTGTGTCACCATCACGGTTGACCCATCCCAACCAAAAGGGGACGTCCTCATCTGGACATTATACTGAGTCATCCTACAAGGTTACAATAAAATCTCTTCATAAATATGACCTGTAGTCTGTGCAAAAGGTTTTCAGGTTTTGGGCTCGGGCAGCCATCGTGGCTGAATGATCATGACTAAAAGGGCACGTTAAAAACTGGTCAGTTACGGCATTTGGCGCTATATCTCAATAACTGTTCAAGCTTGCCAGCTGAAATTTTGAAAGTACATAGTATATACTTTCACTGAAGCGTTGATGAATTTCCGCTGACCTTTTTGCAATGGTTGATGTTACCATGGCAACAACAACCAACTAGTGGCTCTACAGAGCCTGTAATCTCTCACCTGGAACTACATATAAAAATGTGATTTCCCATAGTCTTTCCATGGTAACTATGAGCTGCAACTGTGGTCATGTTCATAAAATTACATCAACATTACATGAGGATCATTGGTAGAAGGTGTCCCAGTTTTCAATGACGTGAAGTTTCAAAACATTTGAATCCACCAAACAGAATCATAGAATGTCTCTGGTGGCCATATTTTTTTCCAACCAACAGGAACAAAAAGGAGGATCATTTGTAGAGGGCCTCCTATAGACCATTCTTGCCAAGTTTCGGTTCATGGCGGCTCTGTAGTTCCAGAGAGAAGATGAAAATGTGATTTCCCATAGGGTTTTTCTATAGTAACTATAAACTGCAATTGTGGCCTTGTTTGCAAAACGATCAACATTAAATGAGGATCGTTGGTAGAGGGTGTTCCAGTCATCAACCATGCAAAATTTCAAAATATTTGGCCCTGTGGTTTCAGAGGAGAAGAGTTTTTCAAAATTGACCAATTAGAATCAAAGAATGCTTCTGGCGGCCATGTTTTTTTCATCCAACAGGAATAAAATGAGTAACAGTTGTAGAGAGCCTCTCATAGACCACGCCTGCCAAGTCTGGTTCACATTGGCTCAGTACTTTCAGTGAAGATGATGAAAATGTGATTTCCTATATGGTTTCTATAGTAACTATAAGCCACAATTGCAGCCATAATTGCACCCCGATGAGGATTAAAATAAGGATTATTGGTAGAGGGAGTTACAGTTATCAGTCACACTAAGTTTTCAAACCATTTGGCCTTGTAGTTTCAAAGAAGATTTTCTTGAAAATGCACACATTTATGAATGCTGTGTCAACAAAAAAAAATCAGTAAAAGAAGGTTAAATATTTTGAAAATTACAATTTTCTCAGACAGTATTCTCTTTCAGAATAGCTTTGGATAGGTAAAGGGTTACAGGAAACACATTTTACTTCAATTTTGTCAGATCTTAAAAGATATATATAATTACTGTCATCTAAGCTGACATGATATAAACAAAAAACTTTCCTGGCATTCCAAACACCTGTCATCACTCAGTCAGTATTTTCTGATAAGTAACTTGACACCAATAATCAACATACACAGTTGCAATTGTTTACAGTAGTACAAGTCAAAATAAGTTGTGTGGGATAATCCTATAAACTCTGTATCTTTCTCTTCTTACACTGATAAGACCAGAAGCTGACATCATTTTTCTGGAAAGCTCTCACTGATAGCTTTCCAGAAAATGTCAGATTCTGATCTTGTCTGGGCGGGAGCAGCAGTTTACTTAGTTTACTGCAGTTATGCTACAGCTTATTTTGACTGTATACACAATATTTTGGGGTTTTTTCCCAGTTCTCAGTGGAGAAAACTGAAACCAACCCTTACCAGATTCTCAAAAAACAAGTATTTTGCTGACAGTACCGATCTTCGTGCAGACAGGAGAGGCATTGGGTTAAGCATTAGAATATAGCCTCTGGTGGCCACATATTTCCATCCTCTCATAGACCATTCCTGCGAAGTTTGGTTCATGTGGGCTCAGTTCTTCCAGAGAAGAAGATGAAAATGTGATTTCCCATAGGGTTTCTATAGTAACTATAAGCCGCAATTGTGGCCATGTTTACAACCCGATCAACATTAAATGAGTATCGTTGGTAGAGGGGGTCCCAGTCATCATTTATGTGAAGTATCAAAACATTTGGCCCGGCAGTTTCAGAGGAGAAGATTTTTGAAAACCCAACAATCAGAATCAAAGTGGCAGCCATGTTTTTCAACCCACGGGGACAAAATGAGGATCGTTTGTAGAGGTCCTCCCATAGACCATCCCTGCCAGGTTTGGTTCACGTCGGCTCAGTAGTTCCGGAGAAGAAGATGAAAATGTGATTTCCCATAGGGTTTCTGTAGTAACTATAAGCCGCAATTGTGGCCATGTTTGCAACCCGATCAACATTAAATGAGGATCGTTGATAGAGGGGGTCCCAGTCATCATTTATGTGAAGTATCAAAACATTTGGCCTGGCAGTTTCAGAGGAGAAGATTTTTGAAAATCTACCAATCAGAATCAAAGAATGCCTCTGAAAGCCATGTTTTTCAACCCACAGAAACAAAATGAGGATCGTTTATAGAGGACCTCCCTTAGACTATCCCTGCCAAGTTTGTTTTCACGTTGCCTCGGTTTTTCCAGAGAAGAAGAGGAAAATGTGATTTCCCATAGGGTTTCTACAGTAACTATAAGCCGCAATTGCAGCCATGTTTGTGACCCAATCATCATTAAATGAGGATCGTTGGTATCATTTATGTGAAGTTTCAAAACATTTGGCCTGGCAGTTTCAGAGAAGAAGATTTTTGAAAATCCACCAACCAGAATCAAAGAATGCCTCTGGAAGCTATGTTTTTCATCAGACGGGAACAAAATAAGGATCGTTTGTAGAGGACCTCATATAGACCATTCCTGCCAAGTTTGGTTCACACCGGCTCAGCGGTTACAGAGAAGAAGATGAAAATGTGAAAAGTTTACGGGCGCCAGACGACGGACGCCAAGTGATGAGAAAAGCTCACATGGCCTTTTAGGCCAGGTGAGCTAAAAATGGACATAAACCATATTATTTCAAATCGCCTGTACCTCGGAATTCCAGTCAGGATTTTTTAAATAAAGATCAGCAGTTTGTAGCTCATTTTATACCCTAACAGGAAATGCAACAAGAGGCCCCAAAGGGTCTTAATCACTCACCTGCTAAAGTAGTTCAAAGAAGTATTTAGTGTCACATTCAGTTGACATGGTTCACCAACACTACAAAGGAATGAAGTCATGAAAGGTAAATTTTATGGAAAATCTCTAAAGAATGGATTTGAACAAACCTGAACCTTACATGCTCCCCCTGCCACCCCCACCACACCCCTGCCCATAGAGAGCCCAAGTATTAAGCCAGGGACTCAAATTGAACAAACTTGAATCTGATCCCCCTTGAAATGTTGTTTTCCAAATATGAAAGAATTCTGACTGGTGGATCTGAAGAAGAAGAAGGTTTTTAAAGAAATGTCATCACATTACACTAAGTTAAACTTTAGGCTCAAATAGGGAGACAAAATACTAACCCAGGGACACGATTGGAACAAACTTGAATCTGACCTACCTAGAGATGTTGTATACCAAATATGAAAGGATTCTGATTGGTGGATCTGAAGAAGAAGATTTTAAAAGAAATTCCCTCATATTGCATTAAGTTAAAATTCAGGCTCCTATAAGTAGCCGAAATTTATAGCCCAGGGGCTCAATTTGAACAAATTGGAATCTGACATTCCTAAAGATATTGTATACCACATATGAAAGGATTCTGACTGGTGGATCTGAAGAAGAAGATTTTTAAAGAAATTTCCTCATACTGCACTAAATTAAAATTTAACCCAGCGACTCGATTTGAAAAATCAACCAAGGGATCCGATTTCAACAAATTTGAATCTGACCCCTCTAGAGATGTTGTATACCAAATATCAGACGATTCTAACTGACGGTTCTGGATAGGAAGCCCAAATTTCACTCCCGTGAGCGACCAGATTTGAACAAACTTGAATCTGACCCTCCTAGAGATGTTGTATACCAAATATGAAAGGATTCTGACTAGTGGAACCCAAAGAAGAACTTTTAAAAAAAATGTCTTCATACTGCACTAAGTTGATATTTGGGCACCCATAGGGAGCCCAAATATTTAACAAGGTAACTGATTTAAAAAAACCTGAAACTGACCCATCTCGAGATGTTATATACCAAATATGAAAGCATTCTGACTGGTGAATCTGAAGAACGTTTTTAAAGAAATTCCCTCATATTGCACTAAGTTAAAATCAGGCTCCCATAGGAAGCCCAAATATAAACCCGGGGATTTGATTTGAACAAACTTGAATCTGACCCCCCTATATATGTTGTATACCAAACATGAAAGGATTTTAACTGGTGGATCTGAAGAAGATTTTTAAAGAAATTTCCTCAAACTGCACCAAGTTAAACTTTGGGCACCAATAGAGAGCCCAAATACTAACTCCGGGATCCGATTTGAACAAACTTGAATCTGAGCCCCCTAGAGATGTTGTATACCAAATATAAAAGCATTCTGACTGGTGGATCTAAAGAAGATTTTTAAAGAAATTTCCTCATAGTTCACTAAGTTAGAATACAGGCTTTTACAGGGAGCCCAATTATTACCCCAGGGACTCGATTTGAACAAACTTGAATCTAACCCCCCTAGAGATGTTATATACCAAATATCAAAAGATTCTAATTGATGGTTCAGGAGAAGATTTTTTTAATTTTGGAAAACAATTTATGGCTGCTATCAGAGTAATGCCCCTTGTGGTGCTCCCTGTGGGCGTGGCAACTTCATTTGAACAAACTTGAATTGACATATGATAAGGAACATGCACGTCAACTTTGGTTCAATTCAGCCTTGTGGTTTATGAAAATGACAAAAGGCTACTTTCACATAAGGCAACGATAGAAACTACAGGTTGCATGGACGATACAGAAACATAAATTTCTAGCTCTCTCCAATAAATTGTGCAAAACAATTTTCAGAAACAAACTCTTGGTAAACAAAGGTTCCCCTTGTGGGTAGTGAAGTATATATGAAAAAAATAATGTTACAAAGACATTTGCAAATAATTTAACACTCAAGACAGTTACATGTATGTGCGTCATGCTTAGACTGTAATCTGATCATAAAACTAAAAAGTAGCTACTATGATCATAGTACTGGTCGATGAGATGTATATCCTCTTACATATGTGAAAAACATTTACCTAGTTTTGCTGAGGCTGCATTTATAATACACTGAACGAATACCAGAGATAAAGTGTAGGTAAATTTCTCAATCGTGTTCTCTTCTCCATAAGTGTATTTTCCCTTGGTTCTGCAATAAAAAGTAGAAACAGATATAAGGTGCCAAATATGAATAAAAAGGACCTGTATTTCTTCAAGAAAGCATCTGCAAAGTGAAAGCATAATTCTGAGAACAAGTTTACAATTGATAATGCTGAGTGACGGAGATAAACCCTGTTAATCAAGCAGCAATGTTGCCACTGAAATACTAATACAGATCACAACAAAGGTGGAGTTCACAGGACTGGAATAAATCACCAGAGGTGGAGTTTTTCTTGTATTTCACGAGCACTGAGGACACTTATGAAATTCATTGAAATTGTTTAAAAGTAGGGCACCAAAATTGTGGAAGTGTTATTCAACTTATCACACACCAAAAATATTCTGGATTGTTGAATGGAGGGACATATGGATGCCAAGACAGTGAGACAGATGAATGGATGGATTTTTTAACATAATCTCCCTCCCTACCATAATAAGCACACACTGACATTCAGCAAATTCCTATAACACTTAACCCTTTACCTAACATGAAAAGCAGATGACACTTGCAAACAAAATTCTTGAATAACTAATTTTTTCATTTTTTGTCTCAAAAACATAGGTTATGACCCCTCATTGGAACGAGCTCGATGAGCATGTTCCAAAGAGGGGTCATAACCTATGTTTTTGAGACAGAAAAAGGAAAAAGTAATATAAATTAACTGGTAACTTTTGTGAATAGCGCTGGCCGGTTTTGGACGTGACGTTGGGTAAAGGTTTAAAGTTATGAATGAAAAGTTGAATTCTAACTGAAAAGTAACATTCAAAGAGCAATAACTCTTCCTGTTTTCCAATAAATCATGATGGTTTTCAAACTTGTTCAGGACAATAACAATATGAAGCACTACTCTAAAATTTACTGACTGAATACTTTGAGACCAGGCCTTCAAATTTTACCAAATTCATAGGGGTTACTGGTGCCCCCAAATTGCAGAAATGTTCCTAACCTGGTAAATGACTGCATTAGACATGGGAGGTTAACCGCAACCACGGGTCTGGATCGGTAATGCAAGACAACTGAAAATCAATACTGCACTCCAAAAACACAATCACAAATTTGGTTTTAAAATCCAGTGTGTTCTGACAGAAACTAAACAAATTTTGAATTCCCAAAATGACCACTTAATTCACTTAAATTCAATATAGGTGCATTTGCTGGCCACTGTCAATCATTTCTATGTATATGTTTGAATGTAATTAAAAAACCAAACTGTTGTACACTCTACTTGCACCAATGACATTTTCATAACAGTAAGCCAATATAATTTTCAGTATCGATACAGGAAACTCCTCATGATTTCATTAATATGCATGACCTGTCAACACAAATGGTGGAACATTGTAAAATGTTTAGCAGTTTATCAAATTTGTTTTCCTTTGCTAACTAGAACCTGCCACTTGCTCTTCATTTATACTTTCCGATATAAATTTATTTATTCAAGTAATTTTGAAAGGTTGAGCTCTAAAATCGGTTTCAAATTTACAGTTGAAGTTGGATGGAAATTTAGGTTACAATGACTTAAATGACTTTATGAGTGACTTTTATGCGATAAAATTTTTTGGGTTGGCATAATTTTTTAAGGCCAGTTGGATTACCCTAAAAACAATTAGTTTTTTTATTTTTTTTTTTGGGGGGGGGGGGGGGGGGTTGGCCTGACATTTTACAACATTATTGATTTATTGGTGTTTTAGGTCACATATTTCTGCACAATGGCTAAGCATGACCGCGACAGTATTATGGGTGGAGGAAGCTGGAGTACCCGGAGAGAACCACCGAGCAACAGCGAGCAACTGTCGGCTCCCCAACATACAGACTCCACACAAACATGGTTAGCATTGGTTGAAGACAGGTGCACCATCGACGTGCAGTACGCCTTAGTACACAACGCCATCATGCCCCCACGTGTGCAGTGGGGGTGAAGTGTCTTGCCCAAGGACACAACGCGGTTGCCGCAGATGGGATTCAAACTGAGAACCTCTCGGCTTGCAGCCTGCACCTCTACCAACTGAGCCACCGTGCCCTCTTTTACAACATTACCGGCAAAGATAAGTTATAATTATTTATTCATATATTTATTCTGATACATTCAACAGAAGATGCTTTGTTTGTTGTTAGTAATTAGGGCCGATCTGATAGGTATATAGTACCATATACAGACGGTTTCTTTTTGCTCAAGGACAACCGAAACCTCAACCAAGATTTTTTTATTTAAAAAACTGAAACGGCAACTGCAGTGTAAATCCCACAATCTCCCAGCTCTAGCATGCGTGGACATCAAATTGCCTGTGTGTGGATTACAACCAGTCCACAGCAAATGTACTGTACAGAATGACACTCTAAATGTACATTCTGTCACTTTGTAGTTGTTTCTAGCCTTATAAACAGCCAAAACTTGCCTCACGAGTTGAGACAACTGCCATGGTACTTATATGGTAATTTTGATTACCCAGAGACAGCATGTCGGGGTACATTTTTTTGTTGTAGAAATGATCAAAGTTGGAGTTAGGTCCTGTTGGATAAATAGATATTCTGAAACACTAGTAAAGCCATATGTCAGATATGGTATTTCCGGCAGTCAATATTACAAGATTTTCTTTAATAGGGCTGAATGGCAACTGACTTTGCAAAAATAGGACACTCTAAAGGCCTGTTTGAGTCACCTGCACATTTAAACATGGATGCTTAGCCATTTAACTGGTTGAGGGCAAGATTATTTTTGGTGGTCTAAATTTATTCATCAAAATTTCTTTTATTACAAATTATTGGAGAGTGCCTACAGGCACTCTCCAATAATCTGAAATAGAACAAATTTGTATGAACAAAATATTATTTGTGTTTGAGTGAATTTGGTACACAAGCAAGGAAAATGTTGGCTTCTGCACTGGTACCCTCAATTTTCTGAAAGCCCTGATAGTGGCTTCTAGCTCTCAACCAGTTAACTCATGTACAGAACTATGAACACAAAAGCAGACCAAGACTTTAGACCCAAATTGTATGTTGTTTTTTTTCCATGCAACCTCACCTCAAAAAATAAATGTGAGAACATTGATTTGTGAGACAGGGTTCGATAACCGGTATCACATCGCTTGTTGCGACATACAATTACTGTTTTAGCGATACAATTGCTATACTTCTATTGCATTTTTGTCAGAAAAATGCTATTCAAATGTTGCAGTTGCATAGCGTTTTGTTATTCAATTTTGAGAAGTTATTTCGAACCCTGATCTGAGATGTTATTTTTTTTTGTTTTTCTTGATCTGGTCTAGATTTTGCAGTATTTTATTTAGGAAATTTCTACCTGGTGACGTGTGTCATGATCGAACCTTGTGATCACAGTACTCGATCATAATCAGCCAGCATTAATTTTGTTATTTTTTCCATTTCTGCCTCAAAAACATAACTTATGACACCCTCAATGTGATGAACTCATTCCAAGGAGGCATCATCAAGAAGGCATCACACATTACGTTTTTTAAAGTAAAAAAAAATTTAATTTCCAAGTACTTACAAAATATTGTTTTTTATTCCTGTTAAGTAAAATGTTAAATCACCGAATATATGTTTATAGTCTGTGAAGGGCTTATGAAAGTGTCATTGACACTGCAGCTTAACTTGTCCAAGAAGGGACTGAACTAAATAGAAAGGTCCAGTAATGCCAAGTCATTCATTCAAGTTTCTATAGAAAAGACATCACACCAAAGTTACATAATTATGAAATCTGAAAAGGATCAGGTGAGGGATGTGACTTGTAGGGTGTACTAATGGAATTGTTGACTATTTATATGCCAAATCCAAGATGGCTACTGGTGGCCATGTTTTTCGATGGAATTCAAAAACATTTGATAGCTCCCATCTAGGTATGGCACCAAAGCTGCATGTGGAATTTGAAAAAGATTGGGTTAGAAATGTGGCCTGTAGAGTGTCCTAATGGAATTATTGGCAATTTATGTGTGAAGTCCAAGATGGCTGCTGGTGGCTGTGTTTTTCAACGAAATTCATAAAAGTTTAACAGCTCACACCTCACCAACACACCAAAGCAACATATAAAATTTGAAAAGATTGGGTGAGACATGGGGCCTGTAGGGTGTACTAATGGAATAGTTGACAATTTATATGCCAAATCTAAGATGGCCACTGGTGGCCATGTTTTTCCAAGAAAAATTTTCGGAAAAATTCAATATCTCTCAACTAGACATCGCCCCAAAGCCACGTATGAAATTTCGAACTGATCGGGTGAGAGCTGCAGCCTGTAGGGTGTGCTAAAGGAATTGTTGTGGACCGACATAGAATGCCCTGAAGGGTTAAACTCTTGTAAATATATAAGGCCAAAAAAAAATGAATGGTTTGGTTCCAGTTATAGAGCAGAAAAACTTAGGATCGGTAGGTCGGAATATTTATTTTTTTTATAAATTTTTTTTCCTTTGAATTTGTGCTTGAGCTAATTTTTAGGACCAAATTCTTCCAACTGTTGACTGTTGTGACTGAAATATGCTGCTTTGATATTCTGTTGAGTCTGAATTGCAAAATTACACCCAAAATGGCAGTTTATCAACAGACGCTTTATTCGCGATTGCAGCGGACATTTCGGGTGTAATTCTGCAAGTTCAAAATGAAACGGACTCGGAGGCATTTTGATAATATTATCATCAACTGTCCTCAGATTCTAAAGTGAAGTGTGCATTCGCATGTCTCACTTTATCACGGGAAGCGTTAAAATTAGGGCACCCTTAGCACATGAAATAAATTGACATTTTAAGTGACTGTGGTAATGGGCTGGTTAAGTGTTTATCTTGGCAGAGAAAACACAAACTTGCTTTTGTTTATATGAAAACAATGTACCTTGCATCGGTCTTGTGTCAAACACTTGCGTGCACACTATTTTGAAGGCAAGATGCTATCATGACGTCACCGTGTGCAAACAGCCAATCACTTTGAGGTCCAAGAGGAAAACTATAGGGAATCCCTTGGAGTTTCCCAAGAAAAACTTACTGGTTTTAAATAGCAGGAATGCGATTGGTCGAATGTACAATGTGACTGACAATGCAACCTTTGTGTAAGGCAGTACGCATGGTTGTGGCTTTTCAACCTCAACTTGTTTATGACAAAATAGAGGTGTTCTATTGTTTTCGTAATAATGTGTTTGGAATGAAATGTAATAAAGAAAGGTCCCATAGTCTGTGAGGTTAGACAGGGTGATAAAAAGGGAAAGACCCAAATTTAAACCAACAGTAATCCGCATCAGTGAAGTAAATTCACTTCTTGTAAACCGTGATAAATAAGTCGGAAGTTGCATTCTGGAGTTAAAGCAACTTTGGTATACAATTACCAATTATGATTTAACTTGCCAATGACAGTTTTGAACATGGTACTGATTTTATATATATAAATCGGTATATCAAACTAGAAGGTACTGAATACAAAATTTTTAATTCTTCAGCAACATGGCCAATTCCAGATCCCATAGGGAGCCCAAATATTAACCCAGGCTCTTGATTTGAATAAAGTTGAATCTGACTTCCCTAGAGATGTTGTGTACCAAATATGAAAACATTCTGACTGTTGGATCTGAAGAAAAGAAATTTCAAAGAAATTTCTTTATATTGCACTAAGTTAAAATTTGGGCTACCACAGCAAGCCCAAATATTAACCTACAGATCCGATTTGAACAAACTTTAATCTGACCCCCCTAGAGATGTTGTATACCAAATATGAATGCATTCTGACTAGTGGATCTGAAGAAGAAGATTTTGAAGAAATTCCCTCATATTGTACTAAGTAAAATTTCAGGTTCCCATATGAAGCCCAAATATTAATCCAAGCACCCGAATTGAACAAACTTGAATCTACCCCCCTAGAGATGTTGTATGCCAAATATGAAAGCATTCTGACTGGTGGATCTGAAGAAGATTTTTTTAAGAAATTTCCTCATATTGCACTAAGTAAAAATTTGGGCTACCATAGCGAGCCCAAATATATACCTAGGGATCTGATTTGAACAAACTTGAATGTTACCCCCTAGAAATGTTGCATACCAAATATGAAAGCATTCTGACTGGTGGATCTGAAGAAGATTTTCAAAAATTCTCCCCAATGTTGAACAAAGTTAAAATTTAGGCTTCTGTAGAAAGTCCAAATATTAACCTAGGGACTTGGTTTGAACAATCTTGAATCTGACCCTCATAACAATGATGTATACCAAACATTAAAAGATTCTGACTGGTGGTTCTGAAGAAGAAGATTTTTAAAGAATATTCCCCATATTACCCATTTATAAAAATTTGGGCTCTGTATTGAGCCCAAATATGAACCAATGGGCTTTATCTGACCCCCTATGAATGCTATATACCGAATATCAAAAAAGATTCTGATGCTTGGTTCTGGAGAAAAGATTTTAAAAAATTTTTGCAAATATGCTGACTCATCATTTTTTCGATGCCCATAACAGAACATCCTTATATAACCGATGGGAATTTTTTTTTACCATTCAATTTTACAGGTCCTAAGGATTCATGGGAATTTGTTTTACCATTCAATTCTACAGGTCCTAAGGATGCTTCATACCAAATAACAGCTCTCTGTTCCATGTGGTTTGGGAAATTTGGGTCTTTGAAAATATTTCTATTTTTAGCTCCCAGGGTTCCCATGGGGATACAGGAATTTTTTTTTTGTATGAGTCAAGTACATATGACCCAATAAATTATATCACATACCAAATTTGGTTCATACTGGACCATCAGTTCAGAAAATAGAAATTTTGGGCGGGGCCAAATATCTTACCCCTCCCATTACAAAGCCAAATATTGCTTCACAAACTTCGTTTGAACAAACTTGATTCTACACCTAAAAAAGAAGCTCCATAACAAATATCAAGTCAAGCTTATTATTGTTAAAGTTATGCCATAAACAAGCTTAAAACAATGTTTTTTTTAACAAAGGGCAATAACTCCCATAATTTTCATCAGATAGTGGTGGTTTCTGAACATGATGTAGGCATTGTTCCTAAAGAGACATGTGCTAAAAAGAACTGAAATCCACTATTGTTAAAGATCTGCCATAAACAAGCATTACACAACATTTTTTTTCAACAAAGGGCAATTTTCATCGGATAATATCGAACTTGAGGTAGACAAGGCTCCTAAAGAGATCTACACACAAAAAAATTTGAAATTTGTTTACGAATGTTTAAGTTTTTCCATAAACAAGTATTACACAATATTTTTTAACAAAGGGCAATAACTCCCATGGTTTTCATCAGATATCGCTAGTCATCGAACCTCATGTAAACATTCTTGCTATTGAGACATATACTGAAAACAAGAGGCCCCACGGGGCCTGAAGCGCTCATCTTGTACAGAACACAATTTAAACAGAGTCCAAGAATGAGTCTACATTAAGCAAGCCATCTCCATAGGCTACACTGTCAATCCTTGAGTCCCTCAGGAGTGACAAAAATAATCTGGGCATCATGCCTTTTCTTCAGTTGATCATAAGTAAAATGTAGAGCTCCCCTATGAAGCCCCTTGATACAACCTATGTGGATTAATCTTAGTACCTCTAGAGGGTACTGAATACAACATTTTTAATTCTTCAGCAAAATGGCCAATTCCGGCTCCCATAGAGAGCCCAAATATTAACCCAGGCTCTTGATTTGAACACAGTTAAATCTGACTTCCCTAGAGATGTTGTGTACCGAATATGAAAGCATTCTGACTGTTGGATCTGAAGAAGAGAAATTGTAAAGAAATTTCTTCGAATTGCACTAAGTTCAAATTTGGGCTACCATAGCGAGCCCAAATATTGACCTATGGATCCGATTTGAACAAACTTGAATCTGCCCCCCCCCCCCCCCTAGAGATGTTGTATACCAAATGTGAAAGCATTCTGACAAGTGAATCTGAAGAAGAAGATTTTTGAAGAAATTCCCTCATATTGCACTAAGTTAAATTTCATGTTCCCATATGGAGCCCAAATATTAACCTAGGCACTCGAATTGAACAACCTGGCATCTGACCCCCCTAGAGATGTTGTATACCAAATATAAAAGCATTCTGACTGGTGGATCTGAAGAAGAAGATTTTTAAAGAAATTTTCTCATATTGCACTAAGTAAAAATTTGGGCTACCATAGTGAGCCCAAATATATACCTAGGAATTTGATTTGAACAAACTTGAATCTGACCCCCATAGAGATGTTGCATACCAAATATCAAAGCATTCTGACTGATGGATCTGAAGAAGAAGATTTTTTTAAATTACCCTTCATATTGAACAAAGTTAAAATTTAGGCTTCTGTAGAAAGTCCAAATATTAACCTAGGGACTTGGTTTGAACAATCTAGAATCTGACCCTCATAACAATGATGTATACCAAATATTAAAAGATTCTGACTGGTGGTTCTGAAGAAGAAGATTTTTAAAGAATATTCCCCATATTACCCTATGTTAAAACTTCGGGCTCCTGCAGAGAGCCCAAATATGAACCAATGAGCTTTATTTCTACAAACTTTTATCTGACCCCCCTATGAATGCTGTATACCAAATATCAAAAGATTCTGATGATTGGTTCTGGAGAAAAGACTTTTTAAAATTTTTGCCAATATGCTGACTCAGCATTTTTTCGATGCCCATTACAGAACACCCTAACATAACTGATGGCAATTTTTTTTTACCATTCAATTCTACTGGTCGTAAGGATACTTCATACCAAATAAAAGCTCTCTGTTCCGTGGGGTTTGGGAAATATGGGCATTTGAAAATATTTCTATTTTTAGCTCCAAGGGTTCCCATGGGGATGCGAGAATTTTTTTTTTGCATGGGTCAAGTACTTATGACCCAATACTACCACAAACCAAATTTGGTTCATACCGGACCATCGGTTCAGAAAATAGAAATTTTGGGCGGGGCCAAAAATCTTACCCCTCCTATTACAAAGCCAAATATTACTTTACGAACTTCGTTTGAACAAACTTGATTCTACACCTCATATGGAAGCTCCATAGCAAATATCAAGTCATTGTACACACTGGTTCTTGAGAAGAAGATTTTAAAAATATTTTGGAGCATTTTCCCCCACTCCCTCCCTATGGGGCTGGGCATGCTGAGTTGAACAAAAATGAAATGCCCCTTTGGGACCATCACTCACACAAACTTTCACTTGAATTGGCCCAGTGGCTTTGGAGGAGAAGACCAAAACATGGTGTTGATGGATGACGGACGACGGACGAACGACGACAGACGACGGACGGGAAGCGATTAGATTAGCTCAGCTTGATTTTGTCAAGATGAGCTAAAAATTGAAATCTGTCAACTATTGTTCAAGTTATGCCATAAACAAAGTTTGTATGAATGGACAGATGGATGGAGGTCTTCTCTATATCCCTCCCTTTGGGGGGGATAATAAAACCAGAGGCTCAAGTGAGCCTAAACCATTCACCTGGCTCAAGTTGTCAAAAGAGATGATTGTATCAGTAAGTGGTCAGCAGCAAGAGCAATTTTTGATTTGCTATGACTCAACCAAAGACAACTTTTTTGGCCATTCATTTCTGCTGGTCGGAAAGCTTCCTAACAAACTCTGTTCTGTGAAGCATTAACCCTTTGAACACTGGTGGTATCTTCCATGTCAGTTCATATGCAGCAATTAGAAGAGTCCATATTCATTATTTGGGGGTAGACCAATCAATATATACTCGCCCAGAAAAGAAAGTGTGCATTGCAGAAATTGATCAAACTCCAAAAAAATAATTTCGTAGGTGTAAAGAGTGTTAACCTGTTCATGAATAAGTTATATTGAACACAAAAACAGCTTTCCCCGTTAAAATTGCATTAACGTTAAATGACGTGCTGCACGTTTGTGAAAAGGCATGTTTTGCACGTGGAGAGTCTGAAAATTCATGCAGCAGTGTGAATCCTTGGGTATTTAAACACTAAAGTAAGGCCTTCCTATCATTCACATTCAAACTTGCACTGCTGTTAAAACAACTCCACATTAGCATGCCAAAATTGACAATGAATCAATGTCTCCTTGCCCTGGGTATGATTAGAGCTGGCAGAACACACAGAGAGCTTGCCCAGCATTTGAACTGCCACCGTAACACTGTAGACAGGATAGTCCATCGACATGCACAACATGATGAAGTTCGAGACCGACCCCACTCCGGGAGACCCCGAGTTACCACCCCTGCACAAGATCGGTATATCCATGTCGTCCATCTCCGGAACCGGCAACAAACGGCAACAACGACCGCCAGGAAGATCCCTAACCTGAAATGGATACATCCTCAAACAGTAATAAACCGGCTGAGAGAATACGGCTTACGTCCTCGAAGAACTGCAATTCGTCCGATTTTGACGTTATGTCATCGTCGTGCTCGACTGCAGTGGTGTAGACAACATCTCAGGCATCCCTTACACTGGTTGCGACGTGTTTTATTCACAGATGAATGTTGTTTCCATCTTTCATCATCAGATGGCCGCCAGAGAGTGCACAGACGTCGAAACGAACGCTACGCAGATCCATGTGTCGTGGAGCGAAACCGTTATGGGGGAGGGTCTCTCATGGTGTGGGGTGGCATCACTGCCCAAAACAGAACTGAGCTGGTCATTATTGATGGCAATTTCAATGCAGCCAGATATCGTGATGAAGTGCTCACACCTGTTGTTGTCCCATTTCTGCAATGTCACGGCCATGGCGTCATTCTACAGCAGGACAACGCCCGACCCCACGCAGCTCGTGTTGTTCAACAGTATCTGCAGCAACAACAAGTGGATGTTCTTCCCTGGCCCGCAAATTTGCCCGATATCTCACCCATTGAGCATGTATGGGACAAAATGAAACGTCAGCTACGCCGACTTCCCCATGCACCGTCAACGCTTGTGGAACTCCAAAGACAGCTTATCAGAATATGGAACAACATCCCACAACACTTCCATGCTAACTTGTTCGCTTCCATGAGGCGTAGATGCACAGCAGTAGTCGATGCAGACGGAGGTCATACCAGATATTGAGTGTGTGACTTTTGTGTTTGACCCTTAGTGTTTTTGACTCTCCATGGCACCAAGAGTATTCGTCGTTGCGTAATGAAATTTCTCGTGTTGATCACAAATTGATTCATCTGTGATTGAATAAAATTTCCATGAATGAAAATGATATATATCTTTTTTTAGTGTTATTTTTTAGCATGCACACTTTCTTTTTTGGAAGAGTATATTTATCCAACCAAAAGAAAATTTTGTTTTGTTTTCAACTACTGTGGTTCTGTCAATTCCCCCCCCCCCCCCCCACCAAAAAAACGGCATGAATGAAATACTTATGACCCAGTTATATACTACATGACAAATTTGGTTCACATCTGCCGACTGGATTTGAAAATAAAAACTTTGAGTGTAGCCCAAATTTTGACTTACTGAGTTTCTTTGAAGAAAAGTGAATCTGCATCACTATAGTAAGTTTCAAACAAGTAATCTAAACATTATTGATCGTGGCTTATAAAAAGAGGATTTTTAAAGCATTTTTGGCTTATGGATCATTAACCCCACCCACGGGATACAGTATTTTTTTTTTTTGGGGGGGGGGGGGGGGAGGATTAGAAAAGTAAATACCACCAGTCTGAAGATGGCAGCAGCTTCATTTGATCAAACGAGAAAAGGTTTATTCCAAAGATGGTCTGTGCCATAAATGAATGAAATTGACCCAGTACTTTTAAAGAATAAGAAAAATTTCAAACTAGAGAAACAGAATTTTACTGCCACCAGTAAATTTTCAAGTCTGTGTGAAAATGGTTAAAGCATCAAAAATACACTAAACAGAAACAGGTTTTGGTTAACAGTATTACATGGAATAAAATCCTTGGAACTCACACTGAAGTCTTCAGAGGGTAAAGTTAAAGATATTCATACAGGAATGAGAGAATTTTTTTCAAAGAAATCATTAAAAACATATGTGAACAGCACTGAAAAGGTTTGATCAAGGCATAAATAAAATCTTTAAAACCCACATTGAATTCATGAGAGGGTTAAATTAAAGACTTTCATACAGGAATCAGATAAATGTTTTGAATAAACCAGAAAAAAAACTTATATGTGCTTATATGTGCACAGCATTGAAAGGGTTCAACATGAAATAAAATCTTTAGAAAACACACTGAAGCCATGAGAGGATTAAATTTAAGATATTCATATAGGAATGAGATAACTTTTTTTCCAAGGAACCAGATAAAACATATATGTGCACAGCATTGGAAGGGTTCAAAATGAAATAGAATTTTTAAAATTTTTTAGTAAATTTTGTTTCTTAACATACCTACCACAATTATTTACAATTGGCTGTAACGTAAGTGCAAGCCCTACTTCGGAACTAACTCAAGCTTTTAAGAAACTTTTCCAAACAAGTTGGTAAAGTAATAGAGTGCAAAAGCACGAAAAAGATCGAAAAAGGGTCGAGCGAGACCGGCGCTCGAAATTACAGGTACTCTCTCTGCACACCTCTTGCGTTTACCGAGCGCATGCGCAACAACCGTGATGTCAATTCTGT
The DNA here is from genome assembly GCA_031216915.1 of Pictodentalium vernedei. Classification (NCBI taxonomy): domain Eukaryota; kingdom Metazoa; phylum Mollusca; class Scaphopoda; order Dentaliida; family Dentaliidae; genus Pictodentalium; species Pictodentalium vernedei. The sequence goes on along the minus strand of CM062289.1, from coordinate 222,926,273 downwards.
ACTTCCACCAACGAGAAGTTTGTGATTTAGCGGAGCGGCATCGATATCAAAGATATCCCCAAGGACGGTGGGCCTCCGGTAAACAAGTGTGGTAGGTATGTTAAGAAACAAAATTTACTAAAAAATTTTAATTTCTTTTCAACCTACTCACAATTGTTTACAATTGGCTGAATAAACAATAGGAGGAGGTGAATCACATAACCAATACCAACAAGAGCAGCAGAAAGAAAAGCAAGAAGGGCAGAGAACAATAGCGAAACCTGTAATGAAGATAGCGAGAAGGCAACTGAAAAGAACAAGGCTGAGCGAAAGCACAAACCCGATAAAAACAAATTTAACGAGGGTGCACAACAGTCTGAGCAGCAATGAGGGGGCCTAAAGAATAAAGGTCCTCAGATTGCTGCTGTAGGTGGCGAAGATAAAAGGAGGAGAAGGTAGAGGCATTCCTCCAGTAAGTCGCATTCATAACATCCCGGAGCGAAACAGAATTGGCGAACGTCCAGGATGTAGAAATGGCACGAACCTCATGAGCATTAAACCAGTTTGAAACAAGATCCGAAGCAGACAAGCGGGAATATGCCAGCTTGATTGCAAGACAGATCCACCTGGAAATAGAATGGGAAGAGATAGACTGCCTCTTAGGAATGAGAGACAGAAAGAATCTCTTCCGACCCCTCCTAATGAACTGAGTATGATTAATGTAAGTCTTGATCGCACGAACAGGACAAAGAAGAGGTCTCAGACCATCGACAGTGGGGAGAGCCCGAATGCAGATGGGAGGAGGTACCGAATCAGGAAGTTGATTCTTAGACAGAAAAGAGCAATCAGTAGTGAAGGTGACACTGTTAGCCTCATTTCTGAAGAAAGCAGAAGCAACAGACTCATCGAGCAGAAGCAAACGCTAGAAGGAATGACGTCTTTTTGGTGAGAAAACGCATATCGGTCTCAGATAAAGGCTCGAATGGCACCCCCTCCAAACAGTGCAACACCCATGCCAAGTTCCACTTGGCTGTAAGACGCAAAACTCGAGGCCTCTTCAAAGAAAAGTGCCGAATGATTTTGGAGAGAAAAAGATTACGACCGATGCACCGCTTTCCCACATAAGAGAAAGTGTCAGACAGCATGGACCGATAGCCCTTAATCGTAATAGGCTGAAATCCCTTGGAGTCAAAAAGGTATACCAGAAAATCCGCAATTTGAACTATTGACGGATCATGGTAATCCACATTGTGATCTGTACACCAGTGGCAGAAAACCTTCCACTTCGCAACTTAAGTCATGCCAGTGGAATGTCGCCGCGATGCAGAAATGCACTCCACTGTTCGTCTCAAAAAACCTCTATGTCGGAGACAGGACCTGATAAAAGACAGGCGTTGAGGGACAGGCTCGCCAGGTTGTTGTGATACTTCCTGGGATGACCCTGGGAAAGAAGATCGTGACGTAGAGGTAGACGAATCAGCCGATCTGCCAACAGAGGCCACAGCAGAATGATCCACACCCTCTGTGGAGACAGAGGTGTGATCAGAATGATCCTGCAACTGCAAGCACGAATCTTCGCTAATACTTGAGGAAGAATCGGTGCAGGAGGGAAGGCATAGCCGATCCAACCTGTCCAGTCCAGAGACAGAGCGTCTACTGCAAATGCCAGAGGATCTGGACAAGGAGTGACAAAGGTCTCTACCTGATGATTCCAGCGAGTGGCAAAAAGGTCGACCAGAGGACGTCCCCACCGCTCGCAAATCGCCTGAAACACCAACCGATGTAGCATCCATTCGGTTGGAAGGACACTGTCGTATTGTGCTGATACATGGGAATCAAATGTGTGCCTCCTTGATTCCGTATGTAGGCCACTACTGTCGAATTGTCCGAAAGAAGTAGGACAATATGGTCCGACAGGTGAGGGATCCAAAGCCGAAAACTCAACAGAAGAGCAAGGAGCTCCTTCTGGTTGATATGAATGCCCACCTGCTCGCTGTCCCACTCACCGTGAGTGGACAGTCCGAGAGGATCCAACGTCGCACCCCAGCCCCAATCACTGGCATCCGCAGTAAGGATGCGATTGGCCAAAGGAAGATCCAATGGAACACCCTGTGTCAGCCAGGGAACATCGGCCCAAGGGTGGAGGTGACAAAGCAAGGACCGAGGAATAGGAAGTCCCGGGTCCAGCGGATCTACATTCGGACGTCAATGATCCAACAGGAAGTGGTGGAGAGGTCAGACAAACAAGCGACTGAGCGGAATGAGATCTGTCACCGAACCGCAAAGGCCCAGCGTCCAAAGGAAAGTCCTGGCCGAGACCGAGGAAGATTGAAGCAGGTTCCGAGTCAAGGCGGAAAGAATCGTCGCCCAAGCATTGGGGACCGACATCACATTGTGAAGAGTGTCAAAATCCATCCCCAAATGACGAAATTGCTGAGAAGGAAGGAGATCTGACTTCTCGCGATTGACTTTGAAAAGACAAAGAAACTGACGGACATCTGACTCCAGAACAGCAGCATCGTGGTGCCATTGGAGGATGTCGTCCAGGTAGGCTGACGAAGTCACAGCCGACTGAGTATGGTGGAAAGCAAGCACATGAGACATCAGTCGGGTGAAGGCCCAAGGAGCCAGGTTCAAACCAAACGGGAGAGCTCTGAATTGATAGACTCGACCCCAAAACGAGAACCGAAGGTATTTCCGTGACGCCAGATGAATGGGTACATGGAAGTAGGCATCCTTCAGGTCGATACTGGCAGCAAAGTCGCCCTGATGAACTGAACGTCGAACTGACCGGAAAGTCTCCATACTGAAACGAGGTGCTATAATGTACTTGTTCAGGATACTCAGATCGATGACAGGACGAAATTGGCCGTTTTTCTTCGGCACCAAGAAAAGTCTTGAGTAAAAGCCTGGTGAAAGGGTGTTCCTGACCACCTCGATCGCCCCTTTGGATAGGAGATTGTCGATCTCCTGCACCAGAAGGTCTCGACATAGAGAATCGGAAGGGACCCGATTCGGGAGGGGCACCCGAGATAAACTGGGGTGCCGATGGAAGGTCAGTCGCAAACTGGATTGTATGACCGCGAGGACCCAAGTGTCCGACGTTATCTCTGTCCAACGGTCGTAAACAGCGACAGCCTTCCCCCGACTGGAGGCGCATCGAGGTGAGGACCTTCACTTGCAGCCTCAACGAGGCCCCCGAGAGGAGAAACCGCCACCTCGGGAAGAGACAATAGTCCTGAGACTTTCCTGCCTGAGGCTGCCAGTGAGCCTGGCCACGTCGGTGCTTCTGAGCAGAAGGAGCAGAAGGCGTAGCCAATGAGGCAGACACAGCAGGATGCCTGGTAGGCCTGGAACGACCACCACCCGCAGCAGCAGGTTGGTCCATCTGTCGTAGCAAAAGCTGGTCCTTCGAATGATGAACCTCACCACGGACAGCTTCCACGGAACCATGGAACAACTGAGGTCCAACCAAAGAGGCAGACCTCAGAACAGCATGCTGCTCAGAAGCAAGGGATGGAGAAGAATCCAACACCGCATTCCGGCGTGCCAGCCCCAAATTAGCCGTGTTACAGGCGTGACCGTGTGTCAAGTTCATGAGAGTTTGTGACAAAACGCGAAAAGGCACCTGGGCATCATCAAACTCCCCTGGTGGAAAATATTCAGCCAGGGCAGCGACGACATGGTCCGCGAGAGATAACATACCCAGCATCTCTCGGGACAGGCCCACCATAGACTCAACTACCGACATCGGGAGAACTGCCGACTTAGGCTTAGTTAACCCGAGGGAAGAAGAATCCTCATCAAGAGTAGTCATCCCTTGGAAGACTGGTGGACAGATGAAATCGTGAACACGAAATCGCGATGGAGGCAGAAAGGCATCAGCTCTAGAAAAGATAGAACCCTTGATGGCCTTAGAATGCATTTTGGCATCCAAGCCCTGGAAGGACTCAACAACCTGAGCCGATTGCAGAGGACGCAAAGCCCCAGAGCTAGAAGGCTCAACAGGGCTATGGCACTCTATAGAGGAGCGCGGCCAGACGGTCACAGATGGCTACTCTGAAGGTTGAATGTCCGGCAATATGCCAAAGACAAAATCCAAAGCCTGCCCCAAGACTGACGAGGGTGGCCCATCACCTTCAAGAAAATCGTCATCCTCTGTTGCAGAAGAGACGTAACCCAACTTGGGCTGACCAGCAGAAACCTCCTGTGAATACTGTGCAGTATCCAAGGGGTCAGGCAAGACATCTCAGCGACCGACCAAAGGAGGTTGTGCCTCAGGAGGCACAGGGAGGCCAACTTGAGGGTAGCTAGAAAGCAACCGGGTGAGCGCCAAAATGGTCTGATGCAGGTCACCCTGAGAATCCGTCGCAGCAGCATCGCCCGATGGAGTGTCCTCCCAATGGACCCTTCTGGTAGAAGAACCCAAATCCTCCGAAGGGACCGACGACGAATGTCGATCGGCAGACAGAAAAGGGAGACGGTGAGAAGACATCGGAGGATAGTCCCGATTGTGATGCCCAGGGGCAATCACTGACCTCAGTGGAACAGAAGGCCCTGCCAGCAAATCCTCTAAAGAGACCGGCGGCGTACGTTGATCGGTAGCTGGACCGGGACATGGTGAGATGACACCGGAGGATTGTCCCAAGAATGACAGGATCCTGCATGGCAGAAGGCCCCAACTGCCCATCCTCTGAGAACGACGGCAAGCATTGATCGACATCCAGACTCGGAACACAGTGAGGAATCACCGGAAGGAGGAAGGTTCCGAGAGTGACAGCTAACCGGGGCTGTCACTGACCTCTGCTGAACAGCAGGCCCTGGATGCCAATGTCCCAACCCCATCCTGCTAGTCGGCATACTAGCAGGGGAAGGAGGAACAATAAATGATTCGCTTGAGGGGCGAGGAATCGTTGCCGAAGCAACTGAACAGCTCAACTGACTAGGAGCAAACCTATCCAGATGAGACGGAGCAGACAGCAAACCCGCACAGCTTCGCCGCGAAGCCAGGGGAGGCTGAGAGCTCATAGACACACCAGCAGATACAGTCTCGGACCCCCGAGACTGTATACCATCCCCAGAGGAGATGGAAGAGCCACCATCATACAGAATAAGATCTGTAGTAACAACTTCCTCAGCAACTTCGACGGCGTAGGAGGCAAATCGGAGAGTGTCACCGAGCTGACCTCGGAGAAGCTCTCTACGAAAACAGACGCCTCAAGAGTGACATCAGAAGACAAAGAGACCACGGTCTCCACGTCAGGTATCACCACACTAGCACCGTCAACAGTTGCAGAGGAACTCGCCACAGAAAAAGACAGATCAACATTCTGCGTGACAGAGTCACTATGTGCACTCACAGAAATATCTGATAAGGCACGGCTACCCTTACCCCAAGAACGAGGGGTTCTAGCTCTAGACAGAACCACCTTGTTAACAGAAGCCCAGAATTTTGAGGACCAAACCCCACAAATACCACAAGATTGGGCCTGAGTACAGCTGTTGCAAGTGACACATGTGGAATGAGAGTCGTCCACATGTTTCACTTGCAAGCACGAGGAACAAGGAATAGTCTTAGGCATAATATGAAAATGATATATGAAATCAAGCTTCTCGCCGATGGAAAACAGAACAATGGTTGTGTTCACACGTGGGGGAAAAACAAGACTATGTGTGAAAAAGCAAGCAAAAATTATCAAAAATATCATCAAACAGTAATAATTTAGAAGCTTGAAAAGGATACAATCCACTTGCACATAATCAGATGAAGATAGCACATACAAATAAGTTGTTCATGAAGATAACAGCTAATGACAGTGTCAATGACACTGTAGCTCAACTTGACAAACTTGAACTTGGTAAGTTATAAATGAAATGGCAAAATTGAAGATCATTGGTACCAATGTTATTTGATGAAATTTCAACATAACAGCATTGTGTGTGCACAACGTCAGAGTAATCCATGCATTTTTAAATGTAAACAGTAAGACTGGCTAAAGGAAGAATGTTGATACACAAATGCAGTATATTCAGAGGTTATTGTAAATGGCAACTTTTTTCACAGAAATGAATGCTAACCAATATTTCTTATCTAAAGGTCTTGTCTAATGAGCACACCAAGTTCAAAAACAATCCTATGATAAATGTGGCCTGTAGGCCATGTTAAAGAATGTTGATGCACAAATGCAATAAATTCAAAGATTGTTGCTAACAGCAACAGTTTTTGATGGAAATGAAAAGAAAATCAATAGCTCCTATCTTTGTCACCCTGAATAATTAAGCATACAAAGTTTCAAAACAGCCTGATAATGAATGTGCCTCCTGAGGCATGCCAAAGGAATGCACTAAGTAGAAGGTCATTGCTTGTGGCAATGTTTTTTTTTATGGAACTTCATAAATATACCCTGCAGCGAGTGCAAAAGGGATTAGTTGATGAACAAATGCAGTAAGTTCAAAGGCTGGTGATAACTACAATAATTTTTTATGGAAATGAAAAAAAGTAATAGCTCACATCTAGAGGTCACCCCGAACACACATACCAAGTTTCAAAGTGATCCGATCATAAATGTGCCCTGAAGGGTGTGTTAAAGGGAAATATTGAGGTCTGACTAAACTAAGTTCAAAGGTCAGCAGCAACATTTTTTGACAGAAATGGAAGAAAATCGACAGCTCCCATATAGATGTCACCCCACACAAGCACACCAAGTCTGCAAGCGATCCAATCATAAATGTGCCCTGCAGGGAGTGTCAAAGGGAAATATTGATGCTTAACTGCACTAAGTTTTTACTAAGTTCATCGAAGGTCATTGCCAGTGGCAACATTTTTTGACGGAAATCGAAGAAAATCGATAGCTCCCATCTAAAGGTAACCCCAAACAAGCATACAAAGTTTCAAACTGATCTGATCATAAATGTGCCCTGTAGGGCATGCCAAAGGAATATATTGATGCCTGACTAAACTAAGTTCAAAGATCGTTGCCAGTGGCAAAATTTTTTGACGGAAATGGAAGAAAATCGATAGCTCCCATCTAGAGGTCACCCCAAACAAGCATGCCAGGTTTCAAAGCAATCCGATCATAAATGTGCCCTGTAGGGTGTGCAAAAGGGATATATTGAGGTCTAACTAAACTAAGTTCTAAGAACGTTGGCCGTGGCAACATTTTTTGACGGAAATGGAAGAAAATCGATAGAGCCATCTAGAGGTCACCCCAAACAAGCATACCAAGTTTCAAAGCAATCTGATCATAAATGCAACCTGTGAGGTGTGCCAAAGGAAACTGTGGACGTACGTACGCCGACGGACGAGAAGTGATGGCAATAGCTCAGCTTGACTTTGTCAAGTTGAGCTAAAAATGAGTGTATACAAAAAAAATATATATTTCCACACACAGCTATGCCACAAGTGGAAATGCATATTTTTTTGTGCCCTCAAATGAGATAATCCATGGTATCCGTGCAAAAAACACAAGATTATCATTTTATTAAGCATGTTTCAGATAAATTATTCAACAGAGCCATCGGTAAATCATTCAAAACAAAATCAACTGATCATTGTCTAATCATTTCGGTTCTGTGCATTTAATCAATACACCAAATTTTAGTCGCGGAGTATTTCATCCACAACATTCATAATAGTTTTAGAAACAGTATTTTTTTTTAAAATTTAATAAGAAGGTAAACAGAATAGAACAATATTTTCATTCAAAGTCTGTTATTTTTGTTTTTAATTATCAGTTGCAATAATCTGATTCTCTATGTCACCTGCCTGGGAAATATTTTATGACTTCAACTTTTTCTTGATAATTGAAATTTGAGAGTAAAATCAATAATCTTTTCAAAGGCTAACACTTTTTATTCTCAAAATGTAACTTACAATCTCTCAATGAGTGGTCATAAGCTATGTTTTTGAAGCATAAATTTGCTAAACAAGATCTGAATACTAAGTATTGTTTACAGTGCTAGTCAGACTTTTTCGATTAGTTAGGTAAAGTGTACTTTTGCATTGCTTTTAGGCTTATAAACAGTCATGATTCATAGAAAACGAATGTTTTCTCTTTTTGTTTTACAGAAGTAAACAAGCTATTTTTTAACTGAACCTGTCACACTCATTCTTTTAAAAACCTTCACCATGCAACAATAAAAATAACTTATAAATAAATTGAAAAGAATTATTTGTCACTTTATCACAATATGCAGGTGAAATGAGCATAAAAAGATCTATGAAGTGCATAGCACTTCATACAAAAGCTAACCCTTTACCTAACATGAAAAGCAGACCACACTTGCAAACAAAATTCTTGAATAGCAATGAAAATTAATTGGCGATTTTCATGAATAGTGCTGGCCGGTTTTGGTCATTACGTTGGGTAAAGGGTTAACGTGTTCAACCCATATATATACTCCAATAAAAAATGAGAGAATTCATTTCAATTCTTATAATTTAATTTAGAGAAATTGCTTGCATTATGATGTATATATTTCATCATATTTTATACTGCGTGAAAAATAGACATGGCAACTCCTCTCAAGTTCATAGTGAAAGTAATGAAATATGCCCAGTAAATTAGGTCTGGACCTCACCAAAAGTTCAATCCACACTTAGTTTACTGAATTTATTTCATAAAACCTTCAATATGAACTGTGGATGATCAAGGTGTAGATACAGCTATTTATATTTGACAATACACGAGACAAGATTTCAATGTTTACTGTTCAGGCGTCCACCTTTCAGGAAGTCTATATTTGTATATTTGGAAGATGATCGCTTGATGTGAAACTATTCATAAAATCTGATTTTCACTGAGTACAGTGGCTCATTGATTGAAACATTGGATTGTAACTCTTAACCCGCTGAGTATTTTCAAAATATTTTTCATCAAATCTAGTCATGGCTGCTGTGGAGCAGCCATGACTAGACCACAGCAGCCATGACTACATTTGATGAAGAACTCATCCAAAGATAAGCCATTGGTAAAAAATCTATAAAATTTACAGAAAGGAAATTGTGTTAAATGTGCCCAAATTATGCTTATTTCAGTGGCAAGAGAAACTCTGTCCTGGGCAGGAATATCTGCCAGCAGCATGCAAGGAATTAAACCAAAAGGTTGATGGTTTCGATCCTGACTCATGCCATCTGTGCTGTGTCCTCGGGTAAGACACTTATCTTGCTTGCCAATGTGATTGATATTCCAGCCCAGGATACAATACCTCTTGACGATGAAGATTCAATCTATTTATTTATTTATTGGGGTTTAATGACACTTTCAACAGCCAGGATCACCTCATGTCAGACAGTTTTATAGGTGGAGGAAGCCGGAGTACATGGAGAGAACCACTGAGCACAGCAAGCAACTGTCAGACTCCCCAACATACTAACTCCATACAAGCAGGGTTAACACTGGTTGAAGACTTAAGGGTTAAAAAATCGCGACATGGACGCCGTAGCTGCGACGGGAGGTGCAATCTCACAAAATTCTAAGTTCATCAAGGGCCATAACTCCAAGAAAAAAATTTGGAACAACACATGCATTGAACAGTGGCTAGATATCAATAAGATACACTTACATGCCAAATATAAAGTCATTCCATCAAGTATTGCAAAAGTTATTGAGTTTTGAAACTCAATGGTCACAGACAGACCGACCGACCGACCGACAGACAGACCGACAGACTGACATTGCCACTTATAGAGCTGCTAGTCGCAGCTAATAAGACTTTGTATGTTTCCATTATTATTTATTTAAGAATTTGAAAAAATAATTAAAATAATAAATTTTGATATCGTGTGCATTGGGTTTATTTATTTATTTATTTATTTATTTATTTATTTATTTATTTACTGATGTTTAAAGTCACATATGTCTGTGCAACAGCTAATCATGACTGCAACATGGAGATAAAATCAAGTTTAGTCAATTGTTTATACCCATGTTGCCCATTTTAGAGGACTTTCACTCCAAGCAATGGTGACTGGGTTCATTTTACCAGTAAAACAGAGCTTGTTTACCACAGTAAACAAACAAATCTTCACTTCCCAGGGTTCCCATGGGGTATGTTTCCATTAGATTTATTATATGAGCATAGATTTTAGAATCACTTAGTTTATTAAGATTTTTTAGGTTTGACTTTGCTGCTCTTATTTATTTATTTATTTATTTATTTATTTGTGTTTAAGGTCACATATTTCTGCACAATGGCTGATCATGACTGCAACATGGTGATAAAGTCAAGTCCTGCTGATCATTTGTACCCATACTGCCCATTTTCGAGAAATTCCACCCCATGCATTGGTGACCAGGTCCTATTTTACAAAGTAAAACAGAGCTTGTTTACAACAGTAATCTAAATGTTTTATTCCAGGGTAAATGCAAGACATGAATCCCAATAGTTTCACAAGATGAAAGTGTCAATGACACTGTAGCTTAACTTGTGTGTTGTGTTTGATGAAAAGGATAATGTTCAATATTTATGAAAGGATTATGAAATAAGACAAGAATTGTGATAATTGGGAATATGTTCATTTCTGTTCCCTGTATGCTATGTTTTTGATAAAAATAATATGAGGTGTACACTGTACTAAAGAGCTGATGGGTGGGTTAATGTGACCTCACAGGTAATGTATGTGGCCCTCACAGTTAATGTATATCAACGAAAGTTACCAAGTTACAGTGAAATTATTCCAAAATGAGTCATCCTATCAAGTTACATTGAAATCCATTCATAAATATGGCCTGTAGACTGTGCTAAAGGTTTTTGGGCTTTGGGCCACTGTAGCCGTCAGTATCCCAATTGGGTCCAAAGGGGACGTTCTCATCTAGACATTATATGAAGTCAACCTACCAAGTTACAATGAAATCCCTTCATAAATATGACCTGTAGACTGTGCTAAAGGTTTTTGGGCTCGGACAGCCATCATGGTTGAATGATCGCAACCAAAAGGGGACATTCTCATCTGGGCATCATCTGGAGTGATCCTACGAAGTTACAATGAAATCCCTTCATAAATATGACCTGTAGACTGTGCTCAAGGTTTTCGGGCTTTGGGCCCCTGAAGCCGTCACAGTTGACCAATCAAGACCAAAAGGGGATGTCATCATCTAGGCATTATATGGAGTCAACCTAACACGTTACAATGAAATCCTTCCATAAATACGACCTATAGACTATGCTAAAGGTTTTTGGGCTTGGGCAGCCATCAAAGCTGAATGATCGCGACCAAAAGGGGACGACGTCCTCATCTAGACATTATTTGGAGTCATCCTACCAAGCTACAATGAAATCCCTTCATAATTATGACCTGTAGACTGTTCTAAAAGTTTTCGGCCTTTGGGCCCCTGTAGCTGTCACAGTTGCCCAATCGTGTCCAAAAGGGGACGTTCTCATCTAGACATTATATGAAGTCAAACCTACCAAGTTACAATGAAATCCCTTCATAAATATGACCTTAGACTGTGCTAAAGGTATTCGGGCTCAGGCAGCCATAATGGTTGAATGATCGCAACCAAAAGGGGACATTCTCATCTGGGCATCATCTGGAGTGATCCTACGAAGTTACAATGAAATCCCTTCATAAATATGACCTGTAGACTGTGCTCAAGATTTTCGGGCTTCGGGCACCTGTAGCCATCACAGTTGATCAATCACGACCAAAAGGGGATGTCATCATTTGGGCATTATATGGAGTCAACCTAACAAGTTACAATGAAATCCTTCCATAAATACAACCTATAGACTATGCTAAAGGTTTTTGGGCTCGGGCCGCCATAAGGGCTGAATGATCATGACCAAAAGGGGATGTTCTCATCTAGACATTATTTGGAGTCATCCTACCAAGCTACAATGAACTCCTTTCTTAATTATGACCCGTAGACTGTTCTAAAGGTTTTGGGCCCCTGTAGCCGTCACAGTTGCCCAATCGTGTCCAAAAGGGGACGTTCTCATCTAGACATTATATGAAGTCAACCCACCAAGTTACAATGAAATCCCTTCATAAATGTGACCTGTAGACTGTGCTAAAGGTTTTCAGGCTTCGGGCAGCCATCATGGTTGAATGATCGCAACCAAAGGGGACAATCTCATCTGGGCATCATCTGGAGGGATCCTACGAAGTTACACTGAAATCCCTTTATAAATATGACCTGTAGACTGTGCTCAAGGTTTTCGGGCTTCGGGCACCTGTAGCCATCACAGTTGATCAATCACGACCAAAAGGGGATGTCATCATCTAGGCATTATATGGAGTCAACCTAACAGCTTACAATGAAATCCTTCCATAAATATGACCTTTTGCCTATGCTAAAGGTTTTTGGGCTCGGGCACTCATCAAGGCTGAATGATCGTGATCAAAATGGGACGTTCTCATCTAGACATTATTTGGAGTCATCCTACCAAGTTACAATGAAATCCCTTCATAAATATGACCTTGTAGACTGTGCTAAAGGTTTTCGGTCTTCAGGCCCCTGTAGCCGTCACAGTTGCCCAATCAGGACCAAAAGGGAACTTTCTCATCTAGACATTATATGAAGTGAACCCACCAAGTTACAATGAAATTCCTCAATAAATATGACCTATAGACTGTGCTAAAGGTTTTTGGGTTTTGGGCTCGGGCAGTCGTCACGGTTGGCAGATCACGCCCAAATGGGGAAATTCTCATCTAGACATCATAAGGAGTCATCCTACCAAGTTACAATGAAATCCCTCCATATTAAACATGACCTGCAGACTGTGCTAAAGGTTTTTGGGTTTCGGGCTTGGGCAGCCATCACAGTTGACAGATCATGCCCAAAAGGGGACGTTCTCATCTAGGCATTATACAGAGGCATCCTACCAAGTTGCATGAAATCCCTTCATAAATACGACCTGAAGACTGCTAATAGTTTTCAGGTTTTGGGCTCGGGCAGCCATACCGGTTGACCGATCGTGACCAAAAGGGGACGTTCTCATCTAGACATGACCCCAAACCTGCATTATGAAATTTCGTGACGATCAGACAAGAACTGCGGGGTGTAGCCCGTGCTAATTGAAAATGTGAACAGACTCACAGACTTACAGATACAGACTTACAGACTAACAGACTTCCGCACGCGTGATGGCAATAGCTTGACTATGTCAAGTTAAGCTAAAAAATAGCACGAGTCACAAAAAATTCCGACCAGTACAATGGCAGAAATAAAAGGAATTGACGACATGGTTGTTGCGCATGCGCTCGGTAAACGCAAGAGGTGTGCAGAGAAAGAGTACCTGTAATTTTGAGCGCTGGTCTCTCACGACCCTTTTTCGATCTTTTTCGTGCTTTTGCACTCTATTATTTTTCCAACTTGTTTGGAAAAGTTTCTTAAAAGCTTGAGTTAGTTCAGAAGTAGGGCTTGCACTTACGTTACAGCCAACTGTAAACAATTGTGAGTAGGTTGAAAGGAAACACACTGAAGTATTGAGAGAGTTAAATTAAAGACATTCATACAGGAATTGGATAAATGTTTCCAAGAAACCAGGGAAAGAACTCTGCACAGCATTGAGAGGGTTCAACATGAAATAAAATCTTTGGAAAACACACTGAAATCTTGAGAGGGTTAAATTAAAGATATTCATACAGGACTAATTTTTCCTCTGCCAAATATGGAAGTTTTGAGAGGGTTAAAGCATTTCAGGGTTCTTATAGCTTCACAAAACAAAATAACATATGTTTGACAGGTTGATGTTGATAGAATTTGATGGAAGAGATAACACTGTAGACTAACAATTTGTATTGGGAAATATTACTGCAAAAATGCTGACTTATTATTTTTGTAATACCCTCTACCAGGGACCGGTGGCAATTTTTTTAACCAATTCATTCTACTGGTCCAAAGGATGAAGCATTCCCAATAACAGCTCTCTGTTCTGTGTGGTTTGTGAAAAATGGGCTTTTGAATTTTTTTCTGTTTTTAGTCCCTGGGGTTGCCACAGGGCTGTGAACATTTTTTTTTCAGGTATCAATAAATTACTTAGGATCCACTTGTACCACATGCTAAATTTGGTTGAAATTGGCCCACTGGTTCTTGACACAGAAATTTCGGGTGGAGCCAAAAAATGGATATACCCCCCACAGAGAGCCCAAATACTGACCTACCAACTTCCCTTGAACAAACTTTAATCTTCAACACCAAAGGATGTTCCATACCAAATATCAAGGCAGTCCCTCTGGTGGTTCGTGAGAAGAAGATTTTTAAAGATTTTTATGCTTTTGGGGCATTTACCAGGGCCCAAATATGGCAGCTGCTACATTTGAACAAATCAGAAAAGGTATACTCCATAGATGGTCTGAGGAATATATGTTTGAATTTGGCCTTGTGGTTGTGAAGAAGAAGGCATGTTTGCAAAAGTTAAATGACGATGGACGACAGGCAATGGACGACAGGTGATGGACGCCAGGCACCAAGTGATGGCAATAGCTCCCACTCACTTGCAGTCAGGTGAGCTAATAAAAAAGTGCCAGAAATGCAATGTACATGTATTTGTCTTTCCCAGTTTTGAGAGGTGAAATTCCATTGTGTTCTGGATGAAAGAGTGTCCAAAGGATTTCAACCAGATCCCAACCCAGCAGAAATTCTAAATCACTTTTGTAATCACAATACTGTTGCAGATGTGAATGAAAAAACATCAAATCTTTCTTAAGACTTCCCCAACCCAGCAGACAGAGACTGGGGTACTTTGACACATCTACACATTCATGATGGAGGCTTAAAAACTGGTCAATTTTTGGAGTGAATGACGATATATGTTACAGGCCAGATCCTCATCCAGGCAATTTAGAATTGGTCAAGGCAGCTTCAATTTGGGATTTGACTAGGCCAGACCATAATTTGGATTTGAACTAGTTTAATTCAGAACTGGACTAGACCAGATCCTAGTTGGGATTTGGTCTCAGATCTAAATCATATACCCAATTGAGGTTTGGACTTGTCCAATTTAGAACTGGACAAGACCAGATCTAAATCTTCATACTACTTTAATATATGGACCAATCAAAAATTAATTACTTTGGGACAAAATTGAATGGTGATTTGTGTGAATAGTGGGATGTGGTCTAGTCTTTACCAGTAAAGCAAAGCTTGTTTACCACAGTAAACAAGCACTGCTTCACTTCCTGGGGTTTCCACAGGGAGTCACTATTATTCAGCCATTATTATTATTAGGCAGGTGAGAGTAATCATTTTACTGAATTTATTTCATATGTATGGATTTGCCTTGTTACAGTTTATGGGAGAGTGCTGATAGGCACTCTCCCATAAATTGTAACATCATAAGGACATGTGAACAAATTTTGGCAACCAAGAAAAAATTAGCACTCTAGCAGTTAATGAAGAAATATCAAAAAAGATACTGTCCAAATACATTTAAGTTGCTTTCAGCAGAATACAGCAGACTGGATGCTCACAAAACAATTTTAATAAACAGGCACTGTATTTTTTAATCGTGCTTCATTGCAAAAACGTGCAAAAAAAACCCCATCAATTAAATATTAAGCATATGGCCGCAAGCAGTGTCAAAAAAGGGAAGGTTAGTCTCTCGGGGGTATAACCAAAATCAAAAGGAAGCTTCGTCTAGACACCAATAATGCATGACCAAAAAATGAAATTGATTCGAGTCAGTATTCAGTACTTAGTGGACGGAAACCAAATTCAAGATGGACACACTAATGAATTGGCCACAGGTGGCCATCTTGGTTCAGCTGACTGGACCCAAAATTGAAAGAAAGATTCCTCTAGACACCAACAATGCATAATTAAAAAATAAAAATAATTCAAGTCAACATTCATTAGTTACTGGACGGAAACCAAATTCAACATGGCTGCCATGGCAACCATACTGAATTGGCTAGCTGGACCAAAATCGAAAGGAAACATTGTCTGGTCATCCACAAGTAACCCCTAACATAATGATTTGATCAAATAAGCAGGTTCTTTAGTTATTTGATGGAAACCAAAAGTTAATGGACAGATATGGTGAAAACATAATGCTCCCCAGAGAATCTAAAAACGAAAAATTTTATAGTCTCATGATTTCATGCTCATATTGGAGTACACTTCAAGCCGAAAAGAAAATGTTCAACAAGGGGGTTTAATTAATTTCAATGAGGGGATAACTAAGCAAACCCACTTTTGGGGTGGGGGAGGGGTGCTGAGTTAAGGGGTTCTTTGTCTCATCTTGAGATGAAGATTTGAAATCTTGGCTGATGTATAGTGTCTTTTGAGGTATCTGGATATAATGGGTTAAAACTCTGGGGCTACCAGACAAGGAAGTTTCAAGCTTTCTCATATATCTAATTTAATCATGAGTTTGTTTTATTTTATAGAGGGAAAAATATTTGTTGCATGACAATGCGTTTATCCTTATGTATTCAAGACTCCTTGTAAATGTAAACCAATTGATATTGCCCACTGGGAGTAACATTATTGAAACTAGTTGAGTGTAAAATGAATTTTCAAATTACATGTATATAGTCATGCTATGTATAACATTAAATTTTAGTGAAAGCCAAATATACTGCAATATGTTCAACTTCAAACTGGGAAAAATATCGGTTTACCTGTTCAAGAGCAGGTGTATGCAATGTGAGAGATAATGAAACTCGCTGCATGAAACCATTTTAACACACCTGTTACACTATTACCACTGTACAAGCATATATGTACATATAAAGCCACAATAAAAAAATGCTAGATTTCCATCCTTGACTTTTCCGAACTGCCTAAATGATATTTATACTGAATACAGCAGTCTGTTATCAGACTAGCAGCGTTCACATTGTTGGGTGCCAATTTGTTCCAACTGAAGTAAACATTTTGATTTGGCACCAAACAATATTCATTGGCTAACATTTTGGCACCAAGAAAGTTTCTTTCACTTGTAGAGAAAAGCCACTGCAGCAGTGAAGAGCGTTATCGATAAAGAAGCAAAAATAAATGTTTATTACCACTCTTGTCAATAAGGTGTTGGAAATTGTGTTTGGACCAACTTTTAACGTTTATTGTCAGTGATTGGAAATAATGAATTGTATTTTGTACAGCAGAACACTGTAGGTTATCAACTTCACAAAAGGCTGCATTTAACCCTTTACCCAACATAAAGGCCAAAACCGGCCAGCGCTCTTCTAAAAAATCGCTAATAAATTTTCATTAATTTTTCACTTTTTGTCTCAAAAACATAGGTTATGACCCCTCGTTGGAATGAGCTTGACGAGCTCGTTCCAACAAGGGGTCATAACCTATGTTTTTGAGACAACAAATGAAACCAGGGGTCCTGAGGGTGCTCACCTGACATGGTAGTCTAAATATCAAACCAGGGACTTGACTTGAATAAGCTGCATACTCCCCTTCTAAGAAAAGCATATACCAACTAGATGAAGTGATTGTGCCCACACAATACACAGGATTTTCATTCTATTTTCAGTTCCTGCACTTTTACGTCCCAAAATTGAGATAAACGCATAAAAACAGATTTTTTTCCCAAACAAAATATTATCAGACTAAAATTTTTTTTTCTTCTTAAAACGCATAAAAAACCAAATGAAAGTGTCAATGACACTGTAGCTTAACTTGTGTGTTGTGTTTGATGAAAAGGATAATGTTCAAAGTTTATGAAAGGATTATGAAATAAGACAAGAATTGTGATATTTGGAAATATGTTCATTTCTGTTCCCTGTATGCTATGTTTATGATAAAAATAATATGAGGTGTACACTGTACTAAAGAGCTGAGGGGTGGGTTAATATGACCTCACAGTTAATGTATGTGGCCCTCACAGTTAACGTATATCAACAAAAGTTACCAAGTTACAGTGAAATTATTCCAAAATGAGTCATCCTATCAAGTTACATTAAAATCCCTTCATAAATATGGCCTGTAGACTGTGCTAAAGGTTTTTGGGCTTCGGGCCCTTGTAGCCATCAGTTTCCCAATTGCGTCCAAAGGGGACGTTCTCATTTAGACATTATATGAAGTCAACCTACCAAGTTACAATGAAATCCTTTAATAAATATGACCTGTAGACTGTGCTAAAGGTTTTGGGGCTTTGGCCTTGGACTCTGGCAGCCATCATGGTTGAATGATCGCAACCAAAAGGGGACATTCTCATCTGGGCATCATCTGGAGTGATCCTACAAAGTTACAATGAAATCCCTTCATAAATATGACCTGTAGACTGAGCTCAAGGTTTTTGGGCTTCGGGCCCCTGAAGCCGTCACAGTTGACCAATCACGACCAAAAGGGGATGTCATCATCTAGGCATTATGTGGAGTCAAACTTATGGGTTACAATGAAGTCCTTCCATAAATATGACCAATACACTATGCTAAAGGTTTTGGGGTTTGGGGTTCGGGCAGCCATCAAGGCTGAATGATCGCGACCAAAAGGGGACGTTCTCATCTAGACATTATTTAGAGTCATCCTACCAAGGTACAATGAAATCCCTTCATAAATATCACCTTAGACTGTGCTAAAGATTTTCAGGCTTTGGGCCTCTGTAGTCAACACAGTTGCCTAATGGTGTCCAAAAGGGGCTGTTCTCATCTAGACATTACATGAAGTCAACCTACCAAGTTACAATGAAATCCCTTCATAAATATGATCTGAAGACTGTGCTAAAGGTTCTTGGGCTTTAGGCTTGGGAAGCCATCATGGTTGAATGATCGCAACCAAAAGGAGACATTCTCATCTGGACATCATCTGGAGTGATCCTATGAAGTTACAATGAAATCCCTTCATAAATATGACTTGTAGACTGTGCTCAAGATTTTCGGGTTTCAGGCACCTGTAGCCATCACAGTCGACCAACCACGACCAAAAGGGGATGTCATCATCTAGACATTATATGGAGTCAACCTAACAAGTTACAATGAAATCCTTCCATAAATACGACCTACAGACATGCTAAAGGTTTTTGGGCTCGGGCAGCCATCAAGGCTGAATGATCGTGACCACAAGGGGACGTTCTCATCTGGACACTATTTGGTGCCATCCTACCAAGCTACAATGAAATCCCTTCATAATTATAACCTGTAGACTGTTCTAAAGGTTTTTCGGGCTTTGGGCCCCTGAAGCCGTCACAGTTGCCCAATCGTGTCCAAAAGGGGACGTTCTCATCTAGACATTATATGAAGTCAACCTACCAAGTTACAATGAAATCCCTTCATAAATATGACCTGTAGACTGTGCTAAAGGTTTTCGGGCTTCGGGCTCAGGCAGCCATCATGGTTGAATGATCGCAACCAACGGGGACAATCTCATCTGGGCATCATCTGGAGTGATCCTGCGAAGTTACAATGAAATCCCTTCATAAATATGACCTGTAGACTGTGCTGAAGGTTTTCGGGTACCTGTAGCCATCACAGTTGACCAATCACGACCAAAAGGGGATGTCATCATCTAGGCATTATATGGAGTTAACCTAACAGGTTACAATGAAATCCTTCTATAAATATAACCTTTTGCCTATGCTAAAGGTTTTTGGGTTCGGGCACCCATCAAGGCTGAACGATCATGGCCAAAATGGGACGTTCTCATCAAGACATTATTTGGAGTCAACCTACCAAGTTACAATGAAATCCCCTCATAAATGTGACCTGTAGACTGTGCTAAAGGTTTTCGGGCTTCGGGCACCTTTAGCCGTCACAGTTGCCCAATCATGTCCAAAAGGGGACATTCTCATCTAGACATTATATGAAGTTAAC
The DNA here is from genome assembly GCA_031216915.1 of Pictodentalium vernedei. Classification (NCBI taxonomy): domain Eukaryota; kingdom Metazoa; phylum Mollusca; class Scaphopoda; order Dentaliida; family Dentaliidae; genus Pictodentalium; species Pictodentalium vernedei. The sequence continues at coordinate 222,906,586 of CM062289.1, read as the reverse complement.
CTACCAAGTTACAATGAAATCCCTTCATAAATATGACCTGTAGACTGTGCTAAAGGTCTTCGGGCTTCGGGCTTGGGCAGCCATCATGGCTGAATGATCGCAACCGTATGGGACAATCTCATCTGGGCATCATCTGGAGTGATCCTAAGAAGTTACAATGAAATCCCTTCATAAATATGACCTGTAGACTGTGCTCAAGGTTTTCGGGCTTCGGGCACTTGTAGCCATCACAACTAACCAATCAGGACCAAAAGGGGATGTCATCATCTAGGCATTATATGGAGTCAACCTAACAGGTTACAATGAAATCCTTCCATAAATATGACCTTTTGCCTATGCTAAAGGTTTTTGGGCTCGGGCACCCATCAAGGCTGCATGATCGCGATCAAAATGGGACATTCTCATCTAGACATTATTTGGAGTCATCCTACCACGTTACAATGAAATCCCTTCATAAATATGACCTCTAGACTGTGCTAAAGGTTTTCGGGCTTCAGGCCCCTGTAGCCGTCACAGTTGCCCAATCACGTCCAAAAGGGGACTTTCTCACCTAGGCATTGTATGAAGTCAACCCACCAAGTTACAATGAAATTCCTCAATAAATATGACCTGTAGACTGTGCTAAAGGTTTTCAGGTTTTGGGCTCGGGCAGTCGTCACGGTTGGCAGATCATGCCCAAATGGGGAAATTCTCATCTAGACATCTTAAGGAGTCATCCTACCAAGTTACAATGAAATCCCTCCACATTACACATGACCTGCAGACTGTGCTAAAAGTTTTTGGGTTTCAGGCTTGGGCAGCCATCACAGTTGATAGATCATGCCCAAAAGGGGACGTTCTCATCTAGGCATTATACAGAGGCATCCTACCAAGTTACAATGAAATCCCTTCATAAATACGACCTGTAGACTGTGCTAATGGTTTTTGGGTTTTGGGCACAATCGCGACCAAAAGGGGACGTTCTCATCTAGACATGGCCCCAAACCTGCATATGAAATTTCGTGACGATCAGACAAGAACTGCGGGGTGTAGCCCGTGCTAAAGAAAAATGTGAACCGACATCACAGACTCACAGACTTCTGCATGCGTGATGGCAATAGCTTATCTTGACTATGTCAAGTTAAGCTAAAAACTAATTTCCAGATTTTTTGGTCCAAAATTTTCTAAGTCCCACCCGGACCCCAAATTTTCAGTGTAATAAAAAAATTCTTTTTTTCTCTTAAAATTGACCGAAATGCATAAAAAAAAACAAAAAAAAAATTCCAGATTTTGGTCCAAAATTTCTAAGTCCGGAACAGGGCCCCCAAATTTTCAGCCTAAATATGAACCCAGGGACTTGGCTTGAACAAACTTGAATCTCACCCCCCTAAGGATGCTGCATACCAAATATCAAAAGATTCTTATTGGAAGATCTGAAGAGGAAGATTTTTAAAGAATATTCCTCATACTGCACTAATTTAAACATTTGGGCTCCCATGGAGAGCCCAAATATGGACCCAGGGAATTGATTTCAATAAACACGTGAAACAATCTTTCAAAGATGTTATATGTGAAATTTGAAAGCTTTTGGAGCAGTGGTTTGGGAGAAAAGTAGTCCTACATATTTTTCCCATTACCCACAGTGTTAAAAAATGCTGACTCAGCACTTTTTCAAAGTCCCCAAAAAGTACCCCATGATAAAACCGATAGCAATTTTTTTTGGACCATTCCATTCTGTTGGTCCTAAGGAAGCTTCACACCAAATAAGAATTCTTAGTGCCATGTAGTTTTGGAGATATGGGCGTTTTAATTTTTTTCTATTTTTAGCTCCTGCCGTTCCCATGGGGCGACAGAAAAAAAAAATTGGGCCATAAATTAAGTACTTATGACCCAATAAGCCCTCGTATCAAATTTGGTTCAAATCTGCCTCTCGGTTTGGAAAGTTAAAAAATTTATAGTAATTTATATATTTTTTATACTTACCAATCACCCAGACTTAGCTGGTGCTAACTCTTATATTCTAGGGCCAAACACAAATTTTGCCCCCCCCCCCCCCCAACCCCCCCCCCCCCCCCCCCCCCCGCGCCATTCCCTAAATTTGCATCAAAATCCAAAAATTAGATGTCCTATGTGGTCCTCCATACTTTTATCCACTGCGCATGCGCAGTGTCAAGGAAGTCGGAAATTGGAGCCAAATCCTCATTCTTACAACCAGTGCCTGGTTAGTGTTATGTAATCACACTCATGGGAGGGCCATCCCCGTCTGGGTCATTGGTAAGTATAAAAAATATATAAATTACTATAAATTTTTTAACATTCTTATACTGTACCAACGACCCAGACTTAGCTGAATAGAAAAAAGGCTGGAGGGCCTAGGACATAAAGGAAAATCCAATAGGCTCAATTACATGTAAACAGAATTATCCCCTCAACGAGAAGAGGAGAACGGGTTTTACATGTATCTTTCTTGTTTATACCAAAAAAGAAAGACACAATACCATTCCGTAATTGAGCACAATAACATCAATGATCTCTATTAACATCCAGTATAACCCATTGTACTAATCTTTTCAAAGGAAAGCCAATAAATAAAGATAGTCCAGAGAATGAGACTCTTTATACTCATTTAAAGGTGTCCGAGGATTGTATATTAGCACTCGTATGACACGTGACATATACAAATGCTTCACACCGAGCTACACTTTAAAAATATAACATAAATGAGATAGACATTAGCTTTACACTTTAAAACCATCCCGGCACCGACTCAGAATTACTGACTCCAGAGGAGGTATTCCCTTGCTTTTCACTATAAAGCAGGTGATATAAGGGAACACCATACCCACGCTCGCTCTGGGTCAAATACCCCAGAACGAAGAGGGCAGCAGGACAGAGTCACTACTGGAACAGAAAGCCTGCATAACTATAGTTGCAACTGTTTAGTGGACGACATTCTGAGCAACAGATAACGGACCTAAACAATGCAGGTCGCCAGAAATAGACTCAATATTTCTAAGATAAAAATTTGTGAACGTGGAAGGCTGAGACCAATATGCAGCCTTCATCAAATCGGTAATAGCAACACTATTAGCATAAGCCCAAGATGTAGACAGCGCTCTTACTTCATGCGCCGAAATCTTAAGCACAGACTGCTGAGTTGAAGATAATTTTTCATAAGCAGTACGGATAGTTAATTGAATCCACCTTGTAATAGAATGGACTGTAATGTCCTTTCTATTAGGCAGCAGAAACAGAAGGAAATGCTTACGTACCTTTATGAGAAACTCAGATCTACGTTTGTAAATACGCATGGCTCTAACTGGACAGAGCAAAGGCCTATGCCCATCTGAAGATGGAGGAGCTCTAAATAACAATAGGTTCAGGATACTTATTAGGAGCCTGATTCTTAGCCAAAAATCCTACATTTGTAGTTAAAGTAATAGTATTACCAACATTACGATAGTGAGAATCATCAACCGATAGTGCATGAAGCTCACTAACTCTTCTGGCAGAAGAGGAGGCTAAGAGAAAAGCTGTCTTGTAAGATAAGAATTTGAAGTCCACTGTATCAAGAGGCTCAAATGGCGCTTATTTTAGCTTCAGAAGAACCCAAGCTAAATTCTACTTAGGAATTAACCTAAGGGTTCTAGGTCTATTTATCAAAAAGTTTTTCACTAACTTAGATAAAGAGACATTAGATCCAATCTGTAAGCTATCATGATGAGCATAGGTATCCGATAGCATAGACCTATAACCCTTAATGGTTATTGGCTGCAGTTTGATCTCGTCAAACAAGTATACCAGAAAATTAGCAACGTCTGGAATGGAGGGATCATAAATATCAATAGAATGATCCCTACACCACCGACAGAAAACATTCCACTTAGCAGCATAATTTAGCGAAGAGGAGGTCCTCCTACAGTTAGATATTATGTCCACTGCTCGTCCTGTAAAATGCTTGCCGTGCAAGAAGGACCACACAAAGGAAATACGTGAAGGTTGAGACCTTGCGGATTGTGATGCAGTGTGCGCGATTTCCCCTGTGAAAGAAGGCCCTCCTGTGGAGGAAGCCTCCGCGGAATGTTCGACAACAGACACCTGAGTAGATTTATCCATGGTCCATAGAGAGCCCAAATATGGACCCAGGGAATTGATTTCAATAAACGTGTGAAACAATCTTCCAAAGATGTTATATGTGAAATTTGAAAGCTTTTGGAGCAGTGGTTTGGGAGAAAAGTAGTCTTAAATGTTTTTCCCATTAACCACAGTGTTAAAAAATGCTGACTCAGCACTTTTTCAAAGTCCCTGAAAAGTACCCCATGATAAAACCGATAGCAATTTGTTTTTGACCATTCCATTCTGTTAATCCTAAGGAAGCTTCACACCAAATAAGAATTCTCAGTGCCGTGTAGTTTTGGAGATATGGGCGTTTTAAAAAAAATTCTATTTTTAGCTCCTGCGGTTCCCATGAAGCACCGTGAAAAAAAATTGGGGCATAAATTAAGTACTTATGACCCAATAAGTCCTCATATCAAATTTGGTCCAAATCTGCCTCTCGGTTTGGAAAATGAAAAATTTATACCAATTTTAATATTTTTAATACTTACCAATGACCCAGACTAGCTGGTGCAACCCAATTTATTATCGGGGCCAAACACAAATTTTGAATCCCCTAAACCCCCAAAATTTGCCAATAAACTTAAAAATGAGAAGACCAGTATGGTCCTCCATACTTTTGCGCAATGCGCAACTTGTTGTCAAGGACAACAATAGGCTACTGCCATCTTGTCATTCTTTATTGTTGTGCCTGTTAAATGTTAATAAGAACTGTAATAAAACTCAGCAGGGAGGAAGGAGTGTCTACTCCAGGGAGGGCCATCCCCGTCTGGGCCATTGGTAAGTATTCAAAATATTAAAATTGGTATAAATTTTTCATATTTTTCCACTATACCAATGGCCCAGACTAGCTGAGAATAGTAAACAGGCAGGTGGGCCTAGTACTTAATATTCATTGCTCCTATTTCTTTTTTTTTTAAACAATATTTTATTTCTCTAATGAAGAAATGGGTTTGGTAAACAGGCATAGCCTATGTCATACCGTACCCTACATGAACAAATTACATATAAAACTAGGAAACAAACAAATTACATGAAAAGTGGTGCTTGTGCTCTTTTAGTTGAGATGTCTTTTATATACAGATGTCAGCAATGCCAACAGTCCCGACAGCTGGCCTTCAAGTGCCTCGGGGTATCTAAAATGGTTGAATCATCGACATGTCGTTTCGCGGTGCAACGAGTCAGAGTCTAATGCACAGTCTAAAGTACAGCTCCAATGCTGTGCTGCCCCGAACATACTTGTGCGATTCAAATGTTTATTTCAGGTAGGCGTTATCTACTAAATCATTCAGTGGAACTCATAAATTTATGGACCTTGTCAAACAATAATATGTTCTCCTCCATGGTTAATGTGTTATTCCCATATAGAATATCAGTGATAGTTATCATATCTGTCTGCGTGTTATGAAAGCTAGTTAGTCTTTGATTATGATAGAGAGGACAATAAAACATGAAGTGTTCTGTATCTTCATATATGTAGCTATTTCAGAAAAACAATGAAAATATAGGTGTAACTCTATTTAAAGCCTAGCATAACCCATTATGCTAATTTGATAAAGGAAGCCAAAATATAAAGAAGTCCAGAGAAATGAGACTCTTTATAAATCATTAAAAATGTCCGAGTATTGTATAGAAAAGCTCGTCTTGACACATGACATATACAATAACGCTTCACATCGAGCTACACATTAAAAGCATAAAATACATTTAAAATTGCTTCATATCAAGCTACACATTAAAACTACCATAGCACCGCCCCAGGATACTATCACTGAAGGAGGTATGTCCATGTTTTTCACTATAAAGCCAGATGACTATTTGGAAATACCATCCCCCCCTTCCCCTTGTTTTGAAAGTAACTACATGTACACTTCAAAATGAAGAGGGTAGCAGGCTGGAGACAGTGCTAGAGCAGACCAAAAAGAAGGTTGAATGAAAATCCTAATTAGAATGGACGACCTTCTGAGCTACCGATAACAGTCCTAAAGATCTGAGATCATCCGAAATTGATTCTAAATCTCGAAGATAAAATTTGGTAAAAGTCGTCTGTTGTGTCCAATAAGCTGCTTGCATCAAATCCTTCAAAGAAGTATGACTAGTATAAGCCCAAGAAGAAGCTAAAGCTCTAACTTTGTGAGCTGAAATCTTATAAGATATTCTCTGATTCACAGACAAAGCATTATAAGCTGACCGAATAGCTAACTGAATCCATCTAGATATTGAATGAACAGAAATATCATTTCTGTTAAGAAGAGAAAGAAATAACCTTTTCCTACCTCTTCTAATAAAACTGGAACGCTCCTTATAAATCTTACGCATTCTTACTGGACACAACAAAGGTCTCTGACCATCTGAAGACGGTAATGCTTTAATAAGAATAGGGTTAGGCCGTTTGTCCGGAACCTGATTCTTAGCTAAGAATCCCACTTTCGTAGTGTGAGTAATAGAATTACCAACACTATGATAATGAGAGTCTTCAACAGACAAAGCATGAAGCTCACTAACTCTTCTAGCTGACACAAACGCTAAAAGAAAAACCGTGTTATAAGTAAGAAATTTAAACTCAACAGAATTTAACGGTTCAAAAGGTGCTTCCTGAAGTTTCAGAAGAACCCAAGCTAAATTCCACTTAGGGACTAGTCTCAAGGTACGAGGTCTATTCACAGAAAAATTCCTCATTAATTATTTAAAGATACATCTGACCCAATGTTTAATTTCCCTTGGTGTGCATAGGTGTCAGAAAGCAGCGACCTATAGCCCTTAATAGTGACTGGCTGTAGCTTAACTTCATCAAAAAGATAAATAAAAAACTTAGCTAATTGAGGAATAGTTTGGTTAAAAAAATCAATCATGATTCACACCAACGAACAAAAACCTTCCACTTCGCTTCATAATTTAGCGAAGAGGAGGTTCTCCTACAGTTAGAAATTACGTCCATTGCTCGTCTGGAAAACTGTTTTTCGTGCAGGAAGCTGACGGAGTTTCCCCTGTATTAGAAGATCCCGGAGAAGTGGTAACTTCCGTGGAAGGTCCCAAAGAAGTTCCCGGAGAAGAATTATCCACCGTCTGTGAGCCGACAGACTTGCAACCAGTAGAATCTTGCAAGAAGACTGTTTTATCTTTAGCAAGATCTGTTGAATGAGGGGAGCTGGAGGGTAAGCATACCCTATTATCCTGTTCCATGAAATTGACAGAGCGTCTACTGCATAAGCTTGAGGGTCCGGGCATGGAGACACAAAAGTCTGTAACTGATTGTTCAGATTCGTGGCAAAAAGATCGATCACTGGATGTTCCCACTGGAAGCAAATCTGATTGAAGACAGATTTTTTTCAACATCCATACTGAAGGTAGCAGACGATCCTTTCTCGATAGAGAGTCTGCTATTACATTGAGACGACCTGGAATATGACGAATCGATATCAGAATCTGATTCTTTTGAGAGAAAAGAAGAATCTTTTCGGTGAGATTCAACAGCTGGATGGAATGAGTACCTCCCTGATTCCGAATATAGGCTACTACTGTTGAATTGTCCGACAGAATTTGAACATGTGAGTTTATTACTCAACTGAGCCAATAATTTAGAGCTAACCAAATTGCCCTCATTTCTTTGTAGTTTATATGGGACACAAGAAACTGACTCTCCCATAAGCTGTGACACACTTGATCGCCCGGAATCAGAGAAGCACCCCAACCCTCCTGACTGGCATCCGTCATGATTATGAATGATGGCTCCTGAATCTGAAGCGGTATTCCCTGGGAAAACCACTGGATATCTGCCCAAATTCGAAGATGTTTTACTGTGTTAAAACAATCAGACTGTCCAACAACTGACATTTTACGCTCCAATTTTGAATTAGATAAATTTGAAGTGGACGAGTGCGCAAACGACCTAGCGGAATTAATTCCGCGGCGGCATCCCAAAGTCCTAACAGCCGCATAAACTCTCTTGCAGCAATGACTTGTGCATTTATGCAATATTTGCGTAAAGAGAAACTAATTTTGCTCTTGCTACCGGCAAACAGACCCGACTGTTGAGAGTATCGAAACTCATTCCAGATGAACAAAAACGACCTCGTCGGTATTAAATCCGACATGTCGACAATGATTATACAACCTAGGTGTCGTAGCAGCGATAACAGACTCTGAATGTTGCTTTGAAGAGCATGAAAATTTTCGTACCTTTGAAGAATGTCGTCCAGATATGCCGACGTCATCGAAGCCGAGTGAGCTCTAAAGTGGCTCATCACCACATTCACCACCCAAGTGAACGCCCACGGAGCAGGGTTCAAGCCAAAACACATTGCTCTGAACTGGTATACTTCTCCTTGAATCGTGAAACGGAAGTCAAAACTTGCGGCGTAATCGTTCACACGGATGATGCCTCTCATCGATCGAATTGTCTCCATATAAAATTTGGAGCAATTATTAGCTTGTTTATCCAACTGGGATCGATGACCGGCCTGTAGGAGCCATCTGGCTTCGGCACAATAAGAAAGATGCCTGTAGAATCCCTTTGAATTGGGATTCTATACGACCTCTACTGCCTCCTTTGTAGGAGAGAGTCCACTGCTGAAATCAAAGCCTCTCTCTTTGTTATATTTTGTGGAGGGTTCACAAAATGCGGAATCCGCGTTAATGGAGGTTTTCTCCGGAACAAAAGACGTAAACCATTTTTTACAACGTCTCGAACCCAAAGATCCTGAGTTATTTTGTTCCAGTTGCTTGCGAATATTGAAAGCCTTCCACCAACCGGAGAACAGAGGTCGAAATCTTCATTTGTAGGACTTACGAGGCTTATACGAGAAACCACGTGAAGCTCTCGCACCCCTCTGTGAAGTCGGTGTGGGGTTACGCGTTTCGTTATTTTCCGACTGCGTCATCCCCTTTTTGAAATCGCTCCCCCGTTTCGAGCCACCACGACCACGATTAGCTTTAAAAGCAGCACGGGCTGAGCCTCTCTTGGAGAAAAATTTACCTCTCTGAGGAGTACCACTTGTGGAAGGCTGAGGTTGCGAAGCTGAGCGCAACAAAAGCTGACTTGTAGCTTTCTTAGAAGCATCTTCAAATACAGCTTTTAACTGATCATTGAATAATGAAGTGCCCGAAACGGGAGTGGCCCTTAGAGAGCTATTAACACTGTCGTCAATAAATGACGTAGATTTAAGGGCAGCATTGCACCTGACCAACTCTAAATTCGCAACTGAAAGAGCAGAGTGGGATGATGTATACATGATGGCGTGAGAGAGCACTCTCAAAGGAGATAACAACTCCTGTAAGCTCTCCAAATTGCCGACCAATGCCCTGCAAATATGATCTGCATATGACATAGCGTCCAAAATACTTCTGCTAGATTCAATGCAAGTGACTATAACAAAAGAACTAATGCTACACGATGATGGAAGAGACATAACTAAGTCCCTAGCTCCGTCATCCAATTGCAGAGGAGCTCTTGGAATCTTATTCTCGTCTACCGTATTTAAGAAGGTATTGCCTCTAAACGGTAGGTCAAGCTTTCTTTCCGAAAGGAAAGAACTTTTTCTAGCCTGAGCCAGGTCAGCAATAGCTTCATCTCAACAATCAAATGCATCTAAATTAGAGTTGCAATCAAATGCAACTCTAATTTAGAGTTGACTGAGACGGATACAGAAGGATACTTTCCTTCGACTTAATGACCTCCCTGTCCAAAGAAGACAGGCGTTTGGCTCTAGAAGGTGCATAACTCGACCAGAAGGAATTAATTCAGGTGAAAAATCCTGCAGGAACCTCATAGTTTCCATATGTTGCTCAGCCAAAGATGTAGTGTCAGTCTCGTCTTCATCAAACTCCCTAACACTACCAGCTAGAGGTTCCTGGTCTGGTCTATTATTGGCATGCTGATTATTTGAGGAAACCCTTCTTTCTGCTGATCCAGCACCGTCCGAATCATCCAAATCGGAGATCGATGACGGCCGCATATTATGCTGCTGGGAGTCTGCAATTAGCTGGGCAATTTATTTTGCTCCAGCAATTCCGTATTCGAGGCTATGTTCTCCCCCGGTCTATGCCTTTTGGTTCCGGAAGGTGATCTGACACAGAGCCCTGTGTCCATCTTTTAGAAAAAGACATTTGCCTCGAAATGCTAGCCTTAGAGAGAGCCAGATCCTGGCTCTGACTCTCTACCTCTGGATCTTGCCAACTAGCATGCAGTCTACTGTGCTGAGTCCTGGAAACGGACGAAGAAGAGGTTCTTATATCAAGATTACTGCCAGCCGCACTGGCAGAGAAAGGTACATCAGAAACAACTGGTTCCGAAGCATTTTCTACCAGACTACCAGCGGAACTGGCAATAAAAGTCGAATCTTTCTGTTTTGTCCCCAAAACAGAAGAATGCTTCGCAACTGATGCACCTTTCAATTTCACTGGCCTCTTCCCCTTACGTGCCGTCGTCTGAACAGAGGACTGTCTTCCATCCTCCGTATCCTGGGCCGCTACGGATTTTCCCGGTACTGAAGCACTAATTAAAGGCTCTGTTACACCGGTCGAGCTAGTTGATCGTCTGCTTGCACGAGGTACTGCGTATTCTGCGATACCTTGTAAGTCAACATGCTCTGTATCTGAAGACGACGGCAGCACAGAACTTGATGTTATACCATGACCAATACCATGTTCTTGTTCCTCTGAAATGGAAACTAAATTTGAACAGTTACCTTAAGCGAAAGTGCCGAAATCGGTGCTTCGCCAACACATACATAAGTTGAGAGGGAATTCCATCGCTTGGAATCCCAAGAACAGCAAGTTGCACAGGTAACATCTTTCAAGCAACGAGTGCAAGCCAAACATGATGAATGAGAATCAAGAGAGGACTTCTTCCTTTTACATTTCAAACATGAGGACTTTATAATACACATACGCCCGAGGCAAAAATTTTAAACTGAATAGGAGCCGGTAACCAAGTCCAAAACAGGCACAACAAAGGCCCAGGTCAGACAACCGGTATCCCAAGAATACCCTTAACAATAGAGAAACTTCCCCAGAAGATTCCCCATAGAGAAGGGTAATGGCAAACAGACACACCCGACTATGTCAAAAATAACCGGTACGCGACAAAGGGGGTACGAATAATCCACATTCCGTAAATTATCTAAGATTTTTAAGAAGAATTTTAATTAATAAATTCGCAAACCGGCAAATAGTTCTTAAAAATTTAATGAGAGGATTCAAGGGGAAAAAGGTGAACATTGAACACACACATAATGATAAACAAAAAATGAACAAATCAGGTGCATATCCCGAAAATGGGAAAAACAAGAAATATTATTTAATTTCGATAAAGTTATAGCCCTGAATGTTCAAAGACTCAATGTCTTTCTTCAGCTAGATTCTGCTGCAATTATTCCATCATTCCACTTCAAAATCGTGTCTGGCTACATTATACTTTAGGATTTTATAGCACAAAAGTCAGGATACGTGTTGATCTGACATGGGCCAAACAACAGAATGACAAGATGGCGGTAGCCTATTGTTGTCCTTGACAACAAGTTGCGCATTGCGCAAAAGTATGGAGGACCATACTGGTCTTCTTGTTTTTACGTGTTTTGGCAAATTTGGGGGGTTTAGGGGATTCAAAATCTGTGTTTGGCCCTGGTAAAAAATTGGGTTGCACCAGCTAGTCAGGGCCATTGGTATAGTGGAAAAATATAGAAATTTTGGGAGGGGCAAAAATTCTTGCCCCTCCCATAACGATGGCAAATATAGCCCCTAGAACTTCTCTTGAACAATTCTGAGTCTACACCCCAAAAGAAAGCTGCTCACCTAATATCAAGTCTCTGCTACTTCTGGTTCATGAGAAGATGATTTTTTAAGATTTAGGCTCACTTTTTGGGCGTGGCCTTACCATGGGGTGGGTCAACTTGATTTGAAGAAATTTGAATTGACATACGATAAGGTACATGCACAGCAAATTTTGTTGAATTTGGTCCAGTAGTTTGTTAGAAGTCGATAATGTAAAGTTAACGCCGGAAGCCGGATGGACAGTCGACGGATGGAAAGTGATTAGTAAAGCTCCCCTTGAGCTTTGCTCAGGTGAGCTAAAAATACACTAAAGTACATGTACTAGGCAGATCAAAACTGTACTATCAACTGGTTTCCCGTGTCAGAATTATTTCTGGTGTGTTTCACTTTCCAATATCAATCCCCAGATGGAACTCCCAGGTTGCATTTGTTTTACAGTGGATTTATAAATACACATCAGAGCAAAAAAGGTGGGATACAGGCAAGGGAGAACCAAGAATATTCAAGTTAGCAATTTCCTTCAGTCTGCACTGGTTCCGAGGGTACACTTTTAGTGACAACATGTGCATGTCTCAAGTCATGCATCTAGAGACATGCTTCAATAACAATGCCACATTCAGAGTGCTTGTTTTATGCATGATGGCGAGATAATACAGCTGTGCATGGAAAATGTGATAATCAGTTCCATTATTTAGGTCTCAGTTTACACACTCGCATATGATGATAGCATTTGGCAGTCCTGAATGTGGAAATCGGTTAATTGATGGTAAATTTGCTCAAATGTAACTCGAATGAATTAGCCATTCATACAGTTTTAACTGGTAGAGTACTGGAAGCTTATATTTGTGCTTTACTCTGCAGTGTGGGTTCCACAACTTGAAGGCTTTGTAAAGTTTGTATTCTGTGAATGAGCTTCGTATTATCTGTGAAGTGAATTTATTTTGTCTGTTAGGATTTGCCCTGTTACAATTTATGTGATAGTGCTATAGGTCCTCTCCAATAAATTATAATAAGCCAAAGACACATCAACAAATTTTGATGACTAAAAATAATTTAGGACTCTACCAGTAATGGTAATCCACCCACCACACACTGTATTCAACTTGTTCTCCATGAAATACTATAATCTACAGCAGGGAGGTTTCGATTTTTCAAATTCGGTTGGGTTTCAAGAAAAACCTCCGTTTTGGTTTGTCTTTTTCTGTGTGCTAAGAACAGATAGTAAATAACACTTTAGGATTCTTAACCTGGAAAAGTTTTTTAGACACAACATACCACAACAGCTCTGTCTGTAAGTATCTCCTTTGGGTTTAGCCTAATTTCCCATTAATCATTACCATGGGGCTCTTGGGGATCAGTTGCTAAGACTATTCAGTCAAAATAACCCATAAATCAGGGTAAGAAATGAATAAAGTTCATCTAATCTATTTTATGTTCTGTCATATTTTCTCAATTATTGACTTGTCCGGTGGCGTCAATAAGGGAGAAAACAAGACAATCAGAACACAATGTACTTGCCGATTTACCAGTACAGAGAGACTAATAGAGCTGTAGGTTAACCGAAACCGAACCGAGGTTTTTAGTTTTTTTTAAAAACCGAAACCGTCGACATCCCGTAATCTAAAGTTTTTCGTTTTTTATTAAAATACTCTCTTGCTGCAGAAATTCACAGAATGTAGCCATCCCAGAGTAGTGAGAGTACCCAGACACTGCCAATGTTCTGTGAAGTTCGGACATTTCAGTTTAGTTGTGTTTGCAGCTTTCCTCAAGTTGTGTGTAGGTGACCGTCCTTGAAAATGGCCAAGCACAATAAAAGTTCTGTATATTTAGGTAATTATTATATTGGCCTTCCTGATTCTTCATGTATTATAGCTTATTTCGGGCATTCGTTGAGTTTCACTCAATTTCACTGCCATTCAGTTATGACTCCGGACATAAGAATGAGTTTTATTGAATTTTATTTGGCCTCAAAAACCGAACCGAACTGAGGTTTTACTCCACCCGAAAAACCAAAACCGAACAAGAAATTTAAAAACCTACAGCTCTGAAGACTAAGTACCAAGAGTCCATAGTGGTCACTAGTTCAATTCCCTCCCAGTAAGATACATGTAGTTTGATCAGCTTATGTACAAACACAATAAAACCATTAGACCAGGTTTTGCTGGGTCTTGTGATTCGATTTTCTGGTTTGCTGCAGAAACCGCAACAGAACCAGAAAACCTGCTCAGCCCTACTATAATCCATGGACTATTTATTTATTTATTGGTGTTCAAGGTCACATATTTCTGCACAATAGCTAATCATGACCATGACAGTATTATGGGTGGAGGAAGCCGGAGTACCCAGAGAGAACCACCGAGCAACTGTCAGCTCCTCAACATACCAACTCCACACAAGCAGGGTTAGCACTGGTTGAAGACAAGTGCACCATTGATGTGCAGTACGCCTTAGTACACAATGCCACCGTGCCCCCACCTAGGCAATGGGGGTGAAGTGTCTTGCCCATGGACATAATGTGGTTGTCACGGGTGGGATTCGAACTGAGGACCTCTCGGCTTGCAGCCTGCATTCTACCTACTGAGCCACCGCGCCCCGCAATCCATGGACTAAAATGAACACAATCTACAATATTGTAATTGCTAAAGTAGTCTGTCTCTTAACTGGAATGCAAAGAGATTGCTAAATGTACATGTATCTGGTCAAGACTCATTCACACTGGTGGACCCAGATTTCATCAGTAAAATATTGCAGAAACAAGAGTTCATCAAGAAATTAGTTAAACAGAAAAAATAGTTTCTGAGATTCATGATTTTGCTTTTTCTTTTCAACGGGGCAGTTTCCACTCTGTTGTGAGCCAAAGACTGAACAAAGTATTTTGACCAGACTGCAACTCATTCATGATCTGGTCAAAATGCAGATGTCTGATTTTGTGATGACTTTAGGCTACAGTACATGTGCATGATGCACCAATGAATACAACAAAACTACATGTCTACTCATTATTTGAAGTTGAACCTGACACTAAATTAACGTTAATATTTTCTCCTTTGTCAGCGATCAAGAAGACATATTACAAATTAAGTAAATGTATATTACAGTTACAAGTCTGTACAAATTGGGCAAATGATAATCCCATTCTCCTGTTGCTTGCCTCAAACAGATTGTGGAAACAGATTTTTTGTTTGCTTACATATCAGGGCTTATATTTCGACGAGAATCGATTCGCACAAAGATTCGTGCAATAAAACTGGCAAGAATCTGTATAGATTCTCGCTGCACCTCTGCTAGGATTCGCGTGAAAAAAATTTAGTCAATTTAACCCTTTAACTAACACAGCGGCAACAAATTAACCAATAGAAGGCTAACATGACCTGAAATATCCTGACACTTTGTCAATAAAACCTTACAAATATGGCTGTCATTGGAACCGGCTCATTGAGTCGGTTCCAACGACAGCCATATTTGTAAGATTTTATTGGTAAATATTGTTCATTTAATTATTTTATCATTTATTTATTATTTATTGTTTAAAAATTATCAAACTTAGTTTTAAAAATTAAAAATGTGTGTTGGGTAAAAGGTTAAAATGTGTTATCAGTATACAACAGTGGTTCAACCTTGTTGGCGTCATGGGATCCTGGGACACTCATCGTAGGTATGGATTCTCGTAACCATTTTCGCGAGAATCCAAATGGATTCTCACAAATTTAGACGAAATATAAGCCCTGCATATACATTTGTATATTACTTGGCTTAGATGAAAAACAAGAGGGTTCATGGGAACTACTGCTGGTACTCATATATTAACTCACAGAAATACTGAATTCAATGAGCCCTTTCCAATAGTATATTACATCACAGCATATTGTCAGGTTAAATTCAATACATTTAAATGAGACTCATGAAAATGAGCTATGTACAGTAATCTAGTACATGAACATCAGTCTTTCAAGCAATAGTATATCACATTCTCACTACATGTATTCAGTGTGCAAAATTTGATGTGAACGCTTGTTTCGTTCACAGTCACGTGGTGGTTATGCAAATTTAAATCTACTCGAATGGATGACCGGTTAGCCAAAAGTTGCATCTTGAATGGTAAAGTCTGAACCACTTTACTGGTAGAATGCTCATTGTTTTCTCAGTCTCAAGATTTGTTCACACATTTTTGTCTTGTTACAATTCATGAAGAGTGCAGGCACTCTCTCATAAATTGTAACAATGCAAATCAATGGAGATGAAATAATTTTACTTACAAGATAATATGAAGGGCATCCACAGAATATGAAGCATTTAACTTTAGTTACCTGCAGTTCAGAATAAAGCCCAAATATGGGCTTCTAGCACTCTACCAGTTAAGCAGCCTTTCTTGTGTCTTGATAGATTTTTAGATTTTTGCCTTGAGAGGCTATATATATTTTAATTCCATGCAATATATGAATACTTGTTAATGATAAAAAAAAACAGTTCCCCAAATTTTTACATAGCTGAGTGCTCGGTTAGCCATCTCCAACCCACATGAATGGTCTGTCGGTTAGTCATTTTTAAAATTTTGCACACTGCGTATTACTTTACTATTTAAAAAAAAATATAAAAATCAGAAAAAATGGTTATCCAAGAAAGTATTGCCTTAAAGAAATTTGGCCTAGCTACAACCATTTGATCATTACATACCTTTCACCAGTGATGGCACCAGGATTTCCACCAGGGTGCCTGTGCTCCACGACAGGGGCAGTGGGGGTGGAGTGCTAGGGTATCCTCTCGATAAGCCAACAATAATGGAGCCGGTTTCCCCAAAAGGGGGGTAAACCCAGTGGAAGAGCTGGGGGGGGGGGGGGGGGACTAGGGGGCACTGCTCCCCCAAGATGTTACTGGTCCCCCCTAAAAATTGTATGAAGATTGTATAGGCATATATCTGTGTCCAATTCGGTCCAATACGTCTATGAAATAACTAATTCTATAAAAGTTTAAATGACCAACATTTAATTAAACAAACATCTGGGGGGAGTGGGGGGGATAAATGCCATCAGACAGGAGATATGGCCTGATAGCAAACTCTTCAGATAATCCTTTAGTAACATATGAATCACCTGATATTGATATCAAACTATGGCCGCTTAATATCGAAGAGAAATTCCATCTTGGCAACTCGCCGCGGATGACAAGATTTCGACTGTGTGCAATGCGATTCACCACCAATAAGATGATATATTACTTCAATACAAACAAACGTGACATCCCGTTCCCACAAGAGAGCCCCCATTCTGTGGCATTTTCTGGAGATCATTTACCATCTCAACGTCAGACAGGACTATTTTACAAACATGCATACACAGTGAGAAATCATCACCATACAGATTAGCCAATTAACAAAATTAGAATACAGGTTCAAAAATCTTTTCAGCATATGAGAAATAGTGTCAGAATCACTCTCAATGCATCAAAACTTTGTAAATTTTTCTGGGAGAGACCCCCGAGATCCCCGACTAGATGAAGTATTTGATCTTTGGAATAGGCCTTTGGTGTATAGTGTTATGACTTTGAAATTTGCTATGCCCTACCCCCCTCCCCCCCAAAAAAAAACAAATTGCTGTGCCCCCACCCCCCCCAATTTGAAATCATGGCTCCACCACTGGCTAAGCCTCCCGAGCATGGGGTGATAGACATCCCTGACATGGGAGTCCGTAGCCCCAACTATCCCCCTCGGCACCACCCCTGCCTTTCAGGTCATTACTTCAAATCTTCCAATTCCTTAAAGAAATGAGAGGTGGAATGAACAGCAAGGTATCCTCATTAGGACCACAGGTACTTGTCAAATATACTTTTCATACCCAACATGGCATATATTATAAACAATATGTAAATTGTTGTGGTGTGAATGTATGGTTGAAATTTGCAAAGTAACTAGGGTTAGAACAAGGCCAGATATATCAACATCATGAGTAGATTTACTCCAAACCTGGACCCAAAGGCCGAAATATACTTTTTGGTGTGGTACAGCCTCTCTCGGGTCTAGATCAAAATTCAAGGTTCAGATTTGATGCAATCAGCGTATTTGGGGTAATTCAACGTCATACTATGCAGGAATCAATGTATACCAATGGGCTAGACGAACTTTTTAACCACTGGTGATAACAAAAATCAGTGTATAACTGTAAATGTCGAGTGTCTGTGTCGCTATCAATCATATAACAGAGATCGCGATTGAAATTACATTTTTTCTTGCAGTATTCCATAGTAGAAATAACAGACAAAAATTCCCAGAAAACATATGATTAGTTTTCTCTGATGTCCTGCCATTTTCTCAGTTATCTTCTGTACCAGGTTTTCATTGCCGTGTGTCTCTTGTATCACAAGGCTGACGTCGATTTGTTTTGTTTCTGACATGCATGTATTATGGGATGTTTCCGAATCGATGTTATCTCTCTGGTTGACACGTGAACATTTTCAAAGAATACGTGTCATTTCCTTGTTGTCATATTATCGGGCAGAATGATTATTCAGCCTATGATTGGATAATAACAACATTTGTTTACAAAACATCAAGACACGTGCTTTTTGTTTCTTTTGTGGAAAGTCTTGCCTCTTCAAATGTGTCTCCTGATTTTACAGTCAATGAATGTCCGTCAGTTTTGCAGTTGCCCCGTCGCTCCCTAACCGGGGTTTGAATTATTATTTTGTTCGCGATTTGCGCTTTATATAACAACATTATAAAAATGCACGCGCATGTTGAGGAATGACATAACCAGTACTTTGGGTATTTGTATAAAAAATTGAAACCAGAGGCTCAAGTGAGCCTAAACGCACACCTGGTCTGAGTGGTCTTCTGGGAATGGAGCGTATGTGAGAAAGGAATGTAGAAATATAAGGCAAAAGAAAAATGGCACAGGAAAAATGGCACACGGAGAAATGCAGAAAAGTGTAGAATTTTTTGAAAAAGAGTTTTTACCACAGCTAGAATTATACATTTCTCTTTTTGGTCAGGTGTTCAGAAACAAGTGTTTAGATTATAATATCTGAGAGAACAGCGCCCCCCCCCCCTCCCCAAACTCTGTGCCTACAAACAGATTAAGACTCTATTTCCTAAACAAGAGTGTTTTATTGGCCGATAAATAGTTCCTGATCACCATCAAAAAGTTACCAAGGACAATTAATGTTTATATATTTATCCCATTTTGAACAATGGTATTTTCTAGCAGTTAGGAATTATGTGTACATTTCCAATAACTAAAAACAGAGTTATAAATTAAATTGAATTTAAGAGAATTTGAGCAGAATCCAAACTCCTGAGTTGTACGGCGGATTGGTATTTAGTATACGGCTAACTTGATCTCATAAGAATTCTCTACTTCACTGATCGCAATGTTCGGTGTCGGTTTTTCAGTGTTAACATTTTATAGACCAAGGACATGTGTGACTACAAAAAGTGGAGAATAGTAGAACAAAAGCAAGTCTTATCCCCATCCCACCCTACATTGTAACCCGAGTTTCTGTAACCTAATGTACCCTGAGTTGTTAATTCTGATTATAACCCAAATTCTCATTTTTTTTTAATTTTACAAAAAAATTACCCAATGACAGTAATTGTGTAACTAACATTTGTATAACTAATTGGTGTTAAATAGTTTGTATTAACTATTAACACTCATAGTCATGTTTTGTATATCATTTTCTATGATGTAACTACTCTACGTGTTTATTAATTATACTTCCATGTGTTAGCATGGAAGTATATTGTACTTGCATTTTTGCCTTTTGATTATTATTATTAGTGATTATTGAGATCTCAAGAACGGCAAGGCAAACAGTCTTGAAATTCGCAGTGATGATAGCCTGGCTGGGACTATTTGGGATCTTGTCCGAACTTGACCTTCGCCACCCAATCATTACTCCCCCGAACGGCTTAACATATCGAGTTGAGATTTTCCCCTTATATTAACCTATATGTCTAGTATATTTTTTGAAAAAATGTTAGGGATCCGACTTCCGGTTCGGGAGATCGGTAGGGGTAGAAAATTTGGCAATGCTCTTTACGGAAATTCTTGTAATCACTACTCCCCCCGAACAGCTCGGGATATGGAGTTCGGATATTTTACTTTTTTGCATTATGTACGCCTGTACGTGGGAAAGACACAGTCCAAAAATGGTGAGGATCAGACCTCCGGTTCTGGAGATACTGTGGGTTGAATATTTTGACCATAGCATTTAAAGCTCATTACATGTAATGCTTATAATCAATACTCTGCATTTTTTCGTTACGTGCGCCTACATATCTAGTATATTCAGTCCTAAAATGGCAGGGGCCCGACTTGTGGTTCGGGAGATCGGTAGGGGTCGAAAATTTGGCAACGCTCTTTATCGGAAATTTTTGTAATCGCTAATCCCCCGGACGGCTCGAGATATGGAGTTCGAATTTTTTGTATTCCATACGCCTGTTCGTGGGAAAGACATTATCCAAAAATGGTGAGGGTCAGACTTTCGGTTCGGGAGATACGATGGGTTGAATAGTATTTAACGCTCGTTACATGAAATGCTTGTAATCACTACCCCTCCGGAACGGCTTGACCTCTCGAGTTCGCATTTCTTTCTTCACGTGCACCTACATATCTAGCATATTCTGTCCAAAAATGGCAGGAGTCCGACTTCCGGTTCACGAGGTCGGTAGGGGTCGACAATATGACGACGCCCTTTTATGGTAAATTGTTGGTATCACTACCACTCTGGACAGGTTCAAGGTAACGAGTTTGGGTTGTTTTTGTTGCATCACGTTCGCCCATATGTAGGGAAGATGCTGTCCAAACATAGAGAGGGTCGGATAAAATTTGATTAACACTCTTTACATGAAATGTCTGCCTTCGCTTCTCCCCCGGAACCACTTGGCCTATCGAGTTCGGAGTTTTTTGTTTGTTTTTTTGTTATGTGCGCCTTTAAGTCTAGTATATTCCGACCAAAGATGGCAGGAGTATGACTTCCGGTTCGGGAGGTTGAAAATCCGACGACGTTTTTCATAGAAAATTCTTGTTACCACCACTCCTGCAGAATAGTTTGAGGTTTTGAGTTCTGTATTTTTGCATTGTGTGCGCCTATATGTGAGGTTCAAATCAGGTCAGTTGCCTGGTCCTTTTGATTGATTCATTACACACGGAAGTTTCGAAATTGCCAAGCAATTTCAAAATTCTAGTCATTATTAATTATTTATCATTTTATTGCAGGCCTTACCGTCATTCCGTTCACCCGGTCCATTCTGATTCTCGTCATTTGTGATCGGGTGCAAGAAAGAAGGGATTTCCCCAGTTGTTCGCCGGAATAACCTGAAACCTGACCACTCAGTTTGAAATGTAATTACACTCCTTATAAAATATCTAGATTCGTGCTTAAGAAAATAAATATGCCCCTTAACCCTCTGCACACTGATGTCAAAATACCAAAGTTTTCAGCAACAAATCCTTCCCACAATGCAACTGAGAATTTAAAAAAATATATCTTGTTTGACAGAGCTCATTGAGCTCTGTCAAACAAGATATAATTTGTTAATTTTTTCATGCTTCATGGGCAATATGGAGTAAATGACGAAAAAATTTGAAATACTACCAGAGTGCTGGGAGTTAACAAGTATGCCAAGACGTGGTAAAGTGAATTTCAGACATGTTTGAAACCAAAAAATAAAAGAGAAGACCCCATGAAATTATGTATCTAAAGAGAAAAGTTTATGAATGTAGTGTTTGTTATCTGGATTTATTTATTTATTTATTGGTGTTTAAGGTCACATATTTATGCACTATAGCTAATCATGACCGCTGTTATCTGGATAGACCAGTCTTTCGATTTTGAAAATGGGAGGCGCGCCATATTCTGCTCGCTTACATTTGAAGTGAAGCGCGCTATTGTCGAGCCCCGCCAAAATTCATAGTGTGATGTTAACATTTTCGTGCACGCATTACATTATTTGGCCTATTTTCCACGAATAGACTTTAAGCCTTTTGAGAAAACACATGATATCAAAAAAGTTTTGTTATTTCAATTTTTTCACCCAATTCATAAAAAAATGAACAAAACCACATCATGTGACCCCCTCATTAGAACGAGTCCGAAGAGCTCGATCCAATGAGGGGGTCTCGTGATATGGTTTTGTTGAATTTTTTCTCATACTGAACTCTTTGTACTGACTGAGTCAAGCATTAAATTTCGAGTTATCGCCCCTATTTTTTCACACTTGACTACACAGGTAATAATTTAAAGCTTCGAGAGAGAGAGAGAGAGAGAGAGAGAGAGAGAGAAGAGAGAGAGAGAGAGAGAGAGGGGTGGGGGGGGGGGGGGGGTCTCTCATATTTTAATTTTAGAACACCTGGTTTGCAGTGGTGGAGTAAAATGCACCTAAGAACAATTTTACGTTTGATTAAAATAGCCTGGGCAAAAAAACCCGATTTTTATGGCAGTCTCATCTTTTTCGGGCAAGTTTATGTTGCCCGAAAAAATATGTGCACCGCCCGAAAAAATCGATTATCACAATGCAACTTTACACCTTTGGCTGCTCTAAAATTGGCTTCCAAGAATCGTGTGCGTGTGGGTGGGAAGAGGGGTGGGGGGGGGGGGGGGAGCAGAACTTGCACAAAAATATATTTGGCCTTAAAAGTGACTAATTTCCTCTTCAATTGCATGGTAAGAAAAGCAGCCAGTGGGCGGGTGATGGTTCTAGACATTACGTGTTCTCTGCAAAAAGTAACAAGAGCAAGAACGATAGTTACCTTACACTGAAACTGATCATTTAGAAAAAAACGTACCAGTTGTCTGCACAATTTTTATATCACACGGAGGATGCAGCCGATTCGTTAAGCAAAGGTTAGTCGCTCGCTAGGTGGAACCGAGGTGCGGTGTTGCATGTCTACTCGCACAAAGTAAAAATTCAAAATCCAAAGACTTGGGTAGTCTAATTTATGTTTTGAAACTTTCCTCTAGCTCCAAGTCCTTCAACCTGTGTTGGAGGTGGATTTGAATTTGGTGTCACGAAAACTTGGAAGATCGAATTGAACTTTCTGAAACTTTGATTAATGTGGTAATGCATAATGTAAACTTCTTTAGGTTCACGCGAGAATATTTGTTCACTGTAGATACGACCATTGGTGCAGTCTGCAGTGAGACAGAATCAAAACACAGAATTTTACTAAGTCGTCAGTTGAACAGAATGCATGGCGAAGTTGAAAACTGTATCATTGAATCGCCTTGAATTTACAAATGTTAATTTAACATTTAAGTGTATTTGGAGCGGCAGCTCATGCTTTTAAACCAAATTTGGCTCCCATTTTCTTATGACCGACCATCTTGACTCTGGAGCAGAGGCAGACTGGCCGTATGGTCCACCGGAAAATTTCCGGTGGGTCCCATATTGGGTTCTACCTGGGACCCCCAAAATTGATGCAACCCAACACCTATTGGTACGTGAAATGATCAAAAGACGAAACGGATCTGATTGCATAGAATGCCAGTATATCGAAATGTTCTCTATCTGGACTGCCATTGGCAATTTTACATAGAGAACATTTCGATATACCAGCAGTCTAGACTGCCATTGATCGCTCAGATGAAAGGAAACAGCATTCCTTCAATTTCAAAAATCAAAATTTTCTCCGATTGGGCCGAACTATGGTCTTTCCGATGCCCCCCCCCCCGGCAGAACCATTTTTTGTCGAATGATCTCTAAAGATGATACAAAAATGCCATCGATATGACCTCTATGTGGA
Organism: Pictodentalium vernedei; assembly: GCA_031216915.1. Taxonomy (NCBI): domain Eukaryota; kingdom Metazoa; phylum Mollusca; class Scaphopoda; order Dentaliida; family Dentaliidae; genus Pictodentalium; species Pictodentalium vernedei. The sequence continues at coordinate 222,882,983 of CM062289.1, read as the reverse complement.
CTGCCATTGTTCACTCAGATGCAAGTAAGTCGCGTTCGCTCAGTTCGCAAAATCAAAATTTTCCTCCGGGTCTAGTGCCTTTGGTGCATTCCCGGTAACTTTTCTTGGCCCAGTCAGTCGCTGCTCTGGTGTAGATAATATGTTTTCAGTCCGGTGGCAAAGTTGCATATCTACTGTTTTGTTTTTGTAAATGAAAGCTACATAGAAACTGAGAACTATTTGACAAAATGACCACGTCGGTCATACAGCCGAGGTAATATTCGAGTAGCGAAATCGTCCGAGTTGGGAAGTGTGATCTTGCCACCTTTCTCCTGGGGACATCCAGAGGATGGGTTTTTTAGCGTTTGGCGGGCGAAGGAGGGAGTGGGGGACTGATGTACCTCGCGGACTTTATAGATCTAGTCCCAGCTGACTAAAACCCCAACAACATCTAGTGATTGCCATTTTTGCAACCATAGAAGTATTACGTCATAGAAAATAAATGATTTGTAAAATAATTTTTCCTGGGCGTTAATCCGTGGCATGGTTTTGAGGGATTGTGATTTGACCAATTTACAACCACTTTGATCAGTTGAGAACCAGATTATTTAATAGCCAAATTAAATAATATAATTGAAAAACATGCCAAGAAATCACATTAAATGGTTTGAATTTATATTCTGTTTAAAGGCAAAGCAAAAATGATTTCACCCACTTTCAAGTTTTATTAGTTTTCTCGTCAGGAATCCGGCCTTACTTTTGCGAGGTCAGAACTTGGAACCGCAAGATGCAGTGCAAAGGGAGGTGAATACATGGTGGTTCACAACAGGCCAAATCACTGTCGCACAAAAACGGTGTAATATTCTAAAAAATAACGCTCCTTTATCAAAAGAATTTTTTTTTTGCTTGAAAGTTGAATAAAATGAAACTAGCAAAAATACGAGCAGGTAGTCATTTCTAAATTCCATTTATCGATCTTTGAAATTTTCGAAGTAATATTTCCGTGCACAAAATTCGGAGACTTCGCCGCACTCATTCTGTGATTGGCTAAACTATACCGAGTCAAAAAAAAGAGAATGTATAATAGAAACAAATGTGAAAAAATAGCATAAAGGATGAAATATAATAGTTCTAATGTTGCATGTTTGTGGACAAGAAATCGTGCAAAGAGTTTAATGACATGTTGTTGTTGTCCACCCAACCATATACAATTTTGCTACGGATTTCAAAATAGCACGTGCTACTCGATGATGTCAAATTGAATGGGTGACTGACGATTTTCTTTATGTTATGTTGTGCTATAAAGAGTCTGGGTTATTGTTTTTGTCTTCGGACATTTTAAAAAATGCCAAGGTTAACCGAAAATCAGAGGTTGCGTGCCATTGGTATGCATGAGGCTGGGGTACCACCAGATGAGCTCGCTGCTGAGTTCGGAGTCACTGTGGCCGCTATATACAGTCTTACTGAAAGGTATAGAACCGATGGATCTACTGTCGACCGACCGCGTTCAGGTCGACCAAGAGTTACGACCCCTGCGTCTCACTTGCGGGATCGATTCCTTCCGGCGATGAGGTCAGCAGCAATTACTTCTGGTAGAACTAACAATAGAATCAGTGCACAAACTGTCCGCAACAGACTCGCTGAACACGGCATCCGAAGTAGGCATCCATACCACGGACCAATCCTTACCCAACATCGTCGTACCGTCAGAATGGAATGGGTACGTCAGCGTGTTCGCTGTACTCAGCTGCGTTGTAGCACAGTTCTTTTTAGTGATAGATCACGATTTTGTCGATGGCGCGCTGATGGTAGGTCAAGAGTGTATCGCTGACGAGGAGAACGGTTTTCTGATGCTTGCTTGCGGGAATGCGGCCGTTTCGGTGGGGGTAGTGTAATAGTTTGGGCAGGAATTTCCTTGCAACATCGAACGCAGTTGATCTTCATCGATGGTAATCTGAATGGACAGCGATATGGGAATTCTTAAAGCTGCTGTTGTCCCGTTGTTCAACGCTAACGTCGGATTGCAGTTATTCCAGCAAAACAATGCCCGATGTCACGTGGCGCGTATCTGTCGTGACTTTCTTGAGGCGCAGAGCATCGAACTTCTTCCCTGGCCCCCCTGCTTTCGCCAGATTTGTCGCCAATCGAGCATCTTTGGGATCCATTGGACCGTCGGGTACGACTTCATGATCTTCAGACATTAGGCGATTTACGTAATGTTCTAAGGCAGGATTTGAACGTAATACCACAGGATGGCATCCAGAGACTGATCAGGTCCATGCGCCATCGATGTCTTGCCATCCAAGAGGCAAACGGTGGATATACACGCTATTGACTGCATGTGTGAACTTTTCATTTCACCCCATGTCTGAATTGCGACGTCCTGACGTGACGCTGGCAACAGTAAGAACATGGAATTATGCAAATTCACACAGCTAGACTCGAAATATGAATTTATAATAATTTGTTTGGGATTAAAGTCGATAATACTAAAAAAAATGCTCCCCATAGTTTATTATACTTTATTTTTTGACTCCGTATATATCCAATTTAACCCTTTACCCATCGTAACGGTCAAAACCGACCAGCGCTATTCTCAAAAATCACCAATTAATTTTTATTATTTTTTCATTTTTTGTCTCAAAAACATAGGTTATGACACCTCATTGGAACGAGCTCGTTCCAATGAGGGGTCATAACCTATATTTTTGAGACAAAAAAAAATGAAAAAAATTAGTTATTCAAGAATTTTTTTTACAAGTGTCGTCTGCTATAATGCTTCTAGAGAGTAGCCACATGTTTGAGATAATAAATAAGATATCTACATAATTTAGTACTGCTTTCTTTGAAACAAATTACTTTACTCTTTTACCAGCTCGTTATTTCTCAACTGACCAGCGACTGGTAAAAGATCGGAATTGGCCAAACGACAGTAGTTGGAATATTAATCAGTTGGATTATAGTTAAAAAAAAAACTCAAGACGTCTTGGAAATTTACGAGCAAATAAATAAAATTTACATATGTAGTGGTCGTAACGCACCTTTTTGTTTAGCCCTTTACCTAACGCAGTGACCAAAGCCGACCAGCGCTAGTAGTATGTTAGGGGCCTTTCACCTACCATTCTGGGAGACCACGGCGGGAGACCTCGGGAGTGACGTCATGCCATGTAACCTAGTGGCACCATGTTTGGTTGTCATGACCTCGTGAGTGGCTATGTTATGACGTAATTACCACAATGATACGTGGTGTCAGTGCGCATGTACAGGGCATGTTGTCAGGGTGATACGTGTTTCGGTCGCCCATTTTGTATGAAGGAGGTAGCCATCTTAGTTTCTATGGTAGCACGTGGTTTATATGGGCGTGACAAGGCCTACAATAGAAATGTTCGGAGGGTGTGCTCGATTGAATATGAGTAAATCTAATTTCCACAAACACCCCGACAATCCTTTTAAATCACCAAAATCAACCCAAAACTATCGAAACTGATTTGGCGAAGACCCATTTGGGGCATATAAGAATATCACGTAGTGCTATAAGGTGCGTTCCTTTGTATAAGAGTAGTTTTATAGGTTCGAAATTTCCTCAAATACTTCGTAGAATTACCCAAATAAACCCGACAATTTCCCTAAACGTCCGGAATCATCGGCTTCTATCTGTTGTCGCATATAATCCTCTTTCAAATAGTAAACATTGTGACACGTTATGCATTAGCACTTAAGCACATATCAGCACATCCAAGATGCACCTATGTGCTACGTGTATTGTGTAATTGTGTACACATTGTGACATAATGTGTACTAGCACACAGCCACATCTTGGTATGATCAAGATACAGTTTCTTACATGTAAAGTACCCTAGCTCACAACAGGCCTAGGAATTATATAGACTGATACTTGCTTAGATGAATGGAGCGATCTAGTTGCGGTTGTTAAAGACCTGAGCGAGGGCTGAGTCGAGACAGAGTCAGGAATAGCTAGGAAATATGAAGTTGTGCTACCAATCTTATTATTTATTTGTGCCCAACGCCACATCAGCAGCTGAGGCTGTATCGTGGCAAGAATGCTGCAAATCAATAGGAATGTACAAAGCTGTTAGGATGGTAGAAAACTATAGTATTGGGTGACTACAATAGAGGCAAACCAGGAGAGATACTAATAGTTGAAGACAACAAGATTGAAGCCGACGGTAAGACTATCAGGAGCTGTATAAGAGTTTAGAATCATACTTACGGAATCCCACTTAAGGAATCCCTTTTACAGAATCCCTTTTGGGGAAACGTCTGGCTATGGAATACCGTTTTTCCGAGATGAGGATAAGAGTCGTATGTGGAGTCACTCGTTCGAGTAAATGCTCGATGGCTTATTTGCTCGGTGTGATTCTAGTCGTTTGAGCAATGCCTGTTTCAGTCACCACTAGATAGTTTATTTGCTTGACGGGATTCTAGTGGTTAGAACGATCTGAGATAGCTAGCAAATCAGTAGTAATCGCAGAAGGCTGTATGAGGTGCATAAGACGATAGTATTTGGTGAATACAGTCGATCATAGGACAGATGGTGGCGATATTTGACAAGTCAGCAGTTGTGGCAAAAACCGTTGGGAAGACCACCTGTACATGAGCTGTATAAGAGTTGTATAAGAGCTTGGAATCCCACTTATGGAATCCCCTTAAGGAACCCCTTTTTTGGGGGGGGGGGGGGGGACGTCGGTGGTGACAGAATCCCTTTTTTCCGAGATGAGGATAAGAGTCGAATGTGGAGTCACTCGTTTGAGCAATTGCTTGATGGCTTATTTGCTCGATTAGATTCTAGTCGTTCGAGCAAGGCTTGTTCCAGTCACTACTCGATAGTTTATTTGGCAGTTAAGACTCGAGCCATTCGAGCAATGTCTGCTCCCGTTCGATTGACTCTTGGCCGTAGGAATCATATAGGACTTCGTTATATACATGGGAGATAACTCAGTATGGATGTGTACAGATTACGGAAAATGAAGCAGTCGGACTTGTGATAAAAGGACTTGGACGAAGGCAGAGGTCGGAACCAGAGAGAGCTAAGACAAGATAGATTGCTAAAATAGTCATAATACGGGTCAGTAATAGGGAAAAACAGGTCAGCCAATAGAAGAATAGAACAAAGAATAGATCGGGATTGGTAGAAAAAAACGAGGATTCAGGGTTATTAAATTGACTCTTATACAAAGAAACGTTCCTATTATTTAAAAAAAGAAGATTCTAGGCGACAGCAGATAGAAACCGATGATTCCGGTAGTTTAGGGAAATTGTCGGGTCTATTTGGGTAATTCTACGAATATTTGGGGAAATTTCGAACTAATAAAACTACTCTTATACAAAGGAACGCACCTTATAGCACCACGTGATATTCTTATATGCCCAAAATAGGGCTTCGCCAAATCCGCTTCGGTAGTTTTGGGTTGATTCTGGTGAATTGAAACGATTTGTCGGGTTGTTTGTGGTAATTAGATTTACTCCTATTCAATCCAGCACACCCTCCAAATATACATCAGTTCTATTGTAGGCATTTCACACCCATATAAACCACGTGCTACTATAGAAACTAAGAAGGCGACCTCCTTCATACAAAATGGACGACGGAAACACTATCACCCTAATAACACGCGCTGCGCATTCACAACGACACACCTTATCACTATGGTAATTACGTCATCACATAGCCACTTACAAGGGCTACTATGACAACCAAACATGGCACCACTAGGTCACGTGGCATGACGTTACTTCCAAGGTCCCCCGCCGAGGTCCCCCAGAATGGGATTGAAAGGGCCCTGACATACTACAGGATCTATTCACAAAAATCACCGTTCAATTTGTATTATTTTTTCCATTTTTTGTCTGAAAAACATAGCTTATGACCTCTCAATGGAAAGAGCTCATTGCGCAAGTTCCAATGAGGGGTCATAAGCTATATTTTTGACGCAAAAAATGAAACAAAAATATTCAAGGATTTTGTTTGCAAGTGTCGTCTGCCTTTCGAGATAGGTATAGGGTTAACTAACATGTACCGTACCGATATTCCAAATTGTTCATGCTGGGCTCCCAACAACCCGAATCGAACACTACAGACTAGCAATTGTATAACCGACTGTGTGTGTGACAAGTCCAATTACCGATCCGGTATTAAATCCATTGCTCTAAGAAAGTAATGAGGAAATGTCCCAACAGGTAAAGGAAAATTATTGGGGTGTCGGTGTCATCCCCCAGCGATGTAGCAGCTTATTTACAGCACTGGGACATGTTCCAGAAGAATTCAAGGACTCAACGTAGGCCTAGCCTACAGTCCTTTGTGTTTGACTTTTAATCCGGAAATATGGGTAGCACTTGGATCAGTCATCGACGAACCTGTGATCACATCAAAGGAAAATTAACTGACACTAATCAGCTTATTTCTCTTCATTTCCACTTATAATAATTAAATCTTGCAAGAGAATTTCTTGAATAAAGAAAAATTATAAATTTTTTTATTGAAATACACAGCCATCCCTCCTCTTGGAACAATGTTGGATGAGCTCAGATCGATCTTCGAGAACCCGTGTTCACATTTAAAGTCATTTTCCTAAAAAATACAGCTCTATGACTCTTCTTGGAACGAGTCAGATGGGCTAGTTCCAAATGAAGGCCCAAAAAGCAATGTTTTGGAATCAAAACTGATAAAATTAATGTCGAATTCCCTGTTTAGCGTTGAACGGATTTGATGGTTACGTCAGATCCTCGAGTGCTAATAAGTTCAAACTGAGGGTACAAGCGTGGTGCTAGGAACTCAAAATTTTCCAACATGGCTGGGCGAGAGTTAAGAATTTTTTTACAGTGTTCTCGGGTCTTTGGCTGTCGGTACGAACTACTCATTTTGCATTTTCTACTCATTTTTATGTTTAAAAAGGCTATAAAGGTCCCTTAATTAACCGCCAATCTTTAAGCAGTGAACCCTGAAGTTAAAAGAGTGTTATCTAGTAATCGCTGAAAAAGATCGAAGGGCCACATTGACCTGACTTGAAAACGGTTTGACGGTAATAAGATAGCAAAAGCAACCATGCCCATAACACCATGTCACGATAACATATCAAATACTTACTGATGTTGAAAGCCTCATGAAAATCACAGCTGTCCCAACCAAACGGTTCTACATGGGGTCCGTATTTCTTTCGTAAAGGATAGCCGTCGACACGCAGGCGACACAATGAACAGGAATCGACCAGGAGGATAAGAAATAATTTAATGTGAAGTCTTGTAGGTTTGAATATTTACAGTCCCTCACTTTAAATGCCAAATGGGTTGAAATTTTTGCTTATCTTCATTTGCGCCTGGAAGGCCATCGACTGTGCAAGTTTATTTTGTTCTGTCGCGTGTGAAACATTCAGTGTTCGTCACAGTCTAAGGGAGGTAACTCGAAAACATTTTCGCAATTTTAACGCCGATTTGTTCTTGGAGTGCTGATATCGTGTCATGACGGTGAATTTGCTCCTGGTGTGCTGATATCGTGTCAGCTGGTCTCTCATGCCAAAGGTCCCGGGACCGATCCCCGGTCGGGGAAAGTTCTCGAGGTGTCCGAACACTCTCTGTCAGCATCCATTGTGGGGCTGATGCTGTCACAGCGTACCATTCTATAAGGGTGGTGACGTAAAATGGCTGTCCTCTTTGCGGAGAGAGACACACTCCGTGCAGGCTAAACTAAAGATCCCTTCCTAGTATTCGAGAAGTGCAAGGCCACGAAGTTGCCGCTATGAAGGTCATCCCACACACCTACGCCATTGGACCAAGGAGAGCCGTTAATATAAGTTGCATAACTTGTTCGCCAATCCTTGTAAAACAAATAAGATTAAATAAAAAAAAAAAAAAAAAAAAAAAAAAAAAAAATGACGGTCGCAATTCCCTACGCACACACACGCCATTATAGGACGATGCCATTCGGTGGTGGGGGGGGGGGGGGATAAAAAGTCCAACAAATGACCAAATAAAACACATTCATCCCGACAAAACAACCCAAGCAGCATTGAGACATGAGGGTAGGGGTGGGAAGAAATGTTCTCATCTGCATTTGTATAGTAGGATGATCTGTAAAATAAAACCCCTCCCCCATCCTCCAATTCTATTCGTCAAGTCTTTAAGAAGAAGGAGGATTTTCACAAGTCATTTTGACACCCATCATAATGTTTAAGTTAAGGCCCTTTAACACTTCTGACGTGCTAATTTGGGCGGATCGTTTTCTGTAATTCAAAATTGGATTGGACGCAAGCACCGGGACACCCCCATACTTCTATAGCATTATATGCACCCCACGACAACCACTTACGACCGTAGAACTACAACAATCAAAACGTGCGATGGTAACATGACTACCACCATAACACTCTCTGTGCACTAACGCCACCATCGTCATTACAATGATGTCACAATATAGGTGTGCGGACAAAATACCAATGGACAAAATGCCAATGGACAAAATGCCAACGGACAAAATGCCAATCAGACAAAATGCCAATGGACAAAGTATAAAGTGGACAAAATGCCAATGGATGTTTTTTTTAAATTTTTTGGTCATTTCAAATGCTAATGCATGTTTTATGGGGTTTTTTTTTGGAGAAATATATTGAACCACATTCAATCAACACCGATACACCGATGTTTTGTACATGTAATGCTATGTAAATTTATGTTATGTTATTTGTTGGGGAAATGTTGAAAAAATGTTGTATAACTAAGTGCTATTATCCTTGGAAAATAAACTTTTAATTCACTTTATGTTTCTCTCATTTGTACTTTTGTATTAGATTCGATTGGCATTGTGTCTGATTGGCATTTTGTATGATTGGCATTTTGTCCATTGGCATTTTGTCTGATTGGCATTTTGTCCATTGGCATTTTGTCCCGGATTCCACAATATGACCACTGGGCTACCACGAAAACCTACATGACGTAACTGATCACGTGACTAATGGTGTAACTCCGAGGTCCTGCTCAGGGACGGTCCCAGAACCGATTTGATATCTGTTATAGGTATAGGCGCCTAAACTTTGAAGCCCAAATGTCCCCAAATTCCCGCAGAAAAAATATCATTCAACACTTTAAGACACATGCAGTGGTCTAATCACTTGTATTAATCCTTTACCTAACACGAAAGACGACACCTGTAAACCAAATTCTTGAATAACTATTTTTTTCATTTTCTGCATCAAAAAATAGCCTATGATCCCTCACTGGAACGAACTCGTTCCAATGAGGGGTTATAAGCTATTTTTTGACGCAAAAAATGAAAAATAATGAATATCAGTAGGTGATACATGAGAGTTCAAACACACCTGTACAAGTACGTGTACGTGTACATGTACACCTCCATAGGATTTAGTGTTAAAATCGTGTACATGGACAAGATTTTTAGCGTTTTTTAGGGTGTTTTAGAAAATATTTAACACAGGACCCTATGGTAGCTTTACGTATACGTACATGTACCGTTTTGATTGAAATCGGCAAATGGATTTCTCCCATAGGATTCAGTGTTAAATATTTTCTAAAACACCCTAAAAACTGATTGAAATCGACAAATGGATTTCTCCCATAGGATTTCAGTGTTAAATATTTTCTAACACACCCTAAAAACGTTAAAAATCTTGTACATGTAGACGATTTTAACACTGAAACCCTATGGAGGCGTACACGGAGATCCACTTGCGGATTTTAGGTCGGAAATCGACTCGTGTAGAGACGTTGTGTTTGGACTCGCAAACCCACTGTCGCGTTTCTCGAAGTGAGATTAGGGCACGTTATTGCGAGGTGATCGCGACGAGCACTTGATGGAAATGTTTTGAACGAAGAGTGTCGTTGTCGGTGTGTTGGAAATCCGCGAACCCAGTCACGTCTTCCTGAAGTAAAAACTAACACATGTTATCGTTATGAGTGAATGAGGTTTTTTGTTCAAAAAGAGTCGATTATGAATATGGTCTGTAACATAGACATTCGTGTTTTGTCTTGATGTGATGAAGAGAAATTGAGTTTGAGGGGTTTTTGTTCGAAAGAGTCGATCTGTAATAGATATTCGTGTTTTGTCTTGATGAGACGAATAGAAATTGTGTTTGAGGGATATTGTTCGAAAAAGTCAAACACTTAGCGGAATGTTTAAAACGCATTTTCCGCTCAATTAGGTTTTGAGTGGTAAAATTTTTAATATATTCATGATAGCAATCGGAGAGAGAGATTTTGTAAATGAATAAGTTCTCAGCGTTAAAATCAGTTTTCTTTTGTGTGTTGAAACTGTTTTAACGGGTCCTACTATTTAACGAACACAAACGAACATAAACGAACATAAACGAACAGAAGAGAAAATAATAGGAAATACAAGTTAAAAATGATTGAGGGTGCATATGCAGGTATATGTGGGTATATATTATTCGTTTGTAAAATTTTATTCACTTCTGATGAGTATTTTGATGATTAATAAGGTTTATAAAATGTTAGCCCAATAATATTAGCCTCCGCCTGTGCTCCGAATTTATTATTATTATTTTTTTAATATGTCGCACCGGTGCGACATATTAAAAAATAAAAAAATAGTAAATTCGGAGCACAGGCGAAGGCTAATAGTATTGGACTAGATAAATGTTAAACTCCCCTCATCCTTTGCCCGGGCTTGGGACCGGCAGACTTAACATATATTAAATAAATTTAAGAATTCTTTTTTCATTTTGACAAACAGTACAAGCCGCGGAAATAAGTTGTATGATACCCACTAAAACGAAAGTGACCAGGCGCTTGCCATCCTCTAAAACCTAAATTTCGCTGTTTTCCTCAGCGACATTCTTCCTCAGATAGACAGCTAATTGATTTCACACCTTTGTCGACAGCTTCAAGCAGGCCACTACTAAACGAACACAAGAATTTCGCACCGTCGTACATTTTATAAACCTTATTAATCATCAAAATACTCATCAGAAGTGAATAAAATTTTACAAACGAATAATATATACCCACATATACCTGCATATGCACCCTCAACCATTTTTAACTTGTATTTCCTATTATTTTATCTTCTGTTCGTTTATGTTCGTTTATGTTCGTTTGTGTTCGTTAAATAGTAGGACCGGTTTTAACAGTCATCAAAGGGATTCTCTCTTAATTCGACATTGAGTGAATGGTCGTTTGATGTGTGAATGGAAATCATTTGACAAAATGTAAAAACTACTGTCAAAATGCGTTAAATCAGAAACCGGTTTGTCATGTACTGTTTAAACATATTCTTAAACTTCAATTAACAGTCAGTTGAGATGTGAATATTTGCAGATTATTATATTAAAGACGGAAAGATTTTTATTACTTAAAAACATAAAAATATAAACATTTAATTTTGAAAATAATAAAACAATTAAAAACGAAAGATGTTTTTACAGATGGATCCTAAGCGCCGAGATCTAATTCTAGCCGAGTATGAACGTGCTAAGAAGGGGATTCAGTCAGCTGATAGGAGCAGACGTCTTGGTGAGATGGAACTCAAACGCGAAGCCACAAAAATATTTAAACCCGTGACGGAGGGTCAAGAGCGAAGCAGGAAGGAGATAATCAAAGAATTGAGACCCATAAAGGAGAGTTCTTTGAGAATGGGTTCGTTGCCTCCTAGTTTTGGAAATCGGTATTCCGTTCAATCTACACTGGATTACGTTCCCACGGGAATTCAAACAGAGAGCGAGTCTGATGATACAGCTTCGACTATCACCACTAGTAGCGTCGCATCGTCTGATGATGATGGCGGTAAGAGAGATCAGTTGTATGGATTTTATAAGGATTCGGAGGGAAAGATTTTTGTAGGTGACACGGAAGTGGATATTGGGGATGATGAATTGATCGTCGGTTTGAACAGATACGAATTGACTGATGGTCTGCGCAGATTGCTCCTTTACGACAAGCCCAGCGATTACACGGAACAGGATTTCGACAATTACGGTGACATTCTGGTCCAGACCCACGCCATGAAGAGAAATAACGATGCCAGAGAGACGAGACCAAAGCCAACAGAGGTTACAAGTGGACGAAAGTGGTGAAACTCATATGGGATATGAACAAGAAGTTCATCGAATCGGTGACTGGCAAAGGGGTGGAAACCACTTTTCTTCCGAGCGATTCTGACGCTCTGTCTCAGAGATTGAGTTTGTTGATGGCGAGCAGACGGGCTGGTAACACAGGATTAGATAATCAGATAGTTACTATATCTGACGAATTGTTAAGACAGAAGGTTTTGAATAAAAACCAGTATAAAAGGCTGATGAACGAATTGAAGGATTGATGTGTATATAATAAGTAGAGAGAAACAAACAAACAAACAAAAATAAAACAGTAAATTTTTACACTAGAATAATAAAAGTATTTAAAAAACGATTTACCAGTGAAAAAAACAAAAATATATCATAAAAATAAAATATGTTGGTGATAAAGAACAGGGGATACGTCAGAACTTACATTCAAGGTGGTTCTGGCATCATCGATTCTATAATGCGAGCGTTCACGAGCGATGCGGGTTGAAAACTCACATCGACCACATTTGAGGTCGGCAAGAAGACGGCTTTGGATGCTGGTAAGAAAGTCACTTCCGAAGCCTGTGGTAGGATAGCTTCTGTGGCTGGCAAGAGGGCAGCCGACGCGTTGATCGACAAGTTGACCAGTCCGCCGGCGAAGCGAGCTGCGTTAGAGCGAACGCCGAAAAGTTGGAAAGATTTTAAGGATGCTGTGGTGCCCATACAAGATTTAGCCAAAATGACGAGTGGATCCGGATGGGAGAGAACTCGCGATGGTGTGATATAAATAAATAATAACATTAAAAACAGAGTTTGAAAAACATAAAAATTTGCATTTGAAAAGAATCTAACATAACAAACAAACAAAATAAAACAAAGATGAACATTAAAGATATGTCTTGGAACGACGCCGCGACCAAGAGGTCGAATAACGAGTTCTTTCCCAAGAGCATAAGAGGCTTGATAGTGGGAAAATCGAATTGTGGAAAGACCAATCTGTTGATGAATCTATTGTCCCGACCCGACTGGTTGGATTACGACAGATTGTTCGTGTTTGGCAAGAGCTTGTTTCAACCCGAATACAGATTGCTTCGAGAGTGCATGGATCACAGATTGCCTAAGGACGTCATAGCCAGAATCTTTGACAGTAGGGAGGAATTCGACAAGAGCGAAGCTCCACTTTCGACCATTTTAGACGGTGCAGCGATAGAGATGAAGAGAAATGCATCTTCGAACGTCGAGTGTCGATTTTATGAGAATGCTAGCGACATTCCGGATCCTAGAGAACTGAAATCGGAAGATAAAAATCTCATGATTTTCGACGATCTGCTTTTGGAGAGACAGAACCGATGCAAATCATATTACGTTAGGGGTCGACACAGCAACGTGGACTGTTTCTACCTGTCGCAGGATTATTTTTGATTACCCAGACAGACGATAAGGGAGAACGCTAATTTTCTATGTCTCTTTTGCCAAGATCTCAAGAATCTCAATCACATCTACAGCGATCACGTCGCAAACGACATGAACACGGCAGAATTCAGGAGATTCTGCAAGAGGGTTTGGGATGGTGAACTTTACAATTTCGTCGTGATCGATTTGACAAGCGAATTTAATCGCGGAAAATATTGGTGCAGATTTGAAAAGTTTTATGTTGCTGATGATAATAATAAGATAGGGCGTGAAAATAAAATTTAGAAAATAATAAATCTTCAAATAATTAGTTTTGAATAAAAAAAATAAAATTAAATATAATGTTCGAACATGGAGAATTGTTAGAACGAATAGCCGAGAATACGGCTGCAAAACAATCCATTCAAATCGTGGTGAGTGGCGATTCAACTGGATTCGCTACGAAATTCGAACCTTCCATCGAATTGAATAGAGAGAAAAGTTACGAGATGGCTTTGGTGAATCTGGAGACTTATTATTCCTTTCCCAACGTCACCGAAAAGAATAACTCGTTCAAGTATTCTGACGGAGTGGATTGGTTGGAGATTCGAATTGCCAAAGGGAGTTACGACATAGACGATTTGAACAATTACATTCAGACGCGAATGAAGACGGATGGAAAGGGAAGCAACAAGGTCAGACTCGCTCCCAATCCTGATACCTTACAGACGATGTTGGATTTGTAAGATAATTTTCGAGTGGATTTCAACACGGACGATTCTATAGGCAAGATGTTGGGATTCGATCGAAAGATGTATTGAGGCCATGCAGCATCTGAAAATACAGTCGACATTCTCGCAGTCAATAGCATTCTGGTGAACGTGGACATGATTGCTGGAAGCTACGTGAATGGTAGCGCTCAACCGACGATCTATTCCTTCTTTCCAAACGTGTCGCCGGGTTATAAGATCGTGGAGCGACCTCGAAATTTAGTTTATCTACCAGTGATTTTGGACACGTTGTATAGTCTCAAAACCACATTGACAGATCAAAATGGTGAACTGTTAGTTCTTCGCAGAGAGAGAGTGACGATACGATTTCACATAAGAGAAATATAAAATAAAAAAATATTGTGTATATATATAGATAACAAAAATAAAATAAACGCAATATTAATTTTACAAAATTATTTTAATATAATTATTAAACAAGAAACAATTGAAGTAAATATATTTTAAAAAACAGAATTATGACACAATACGTGGTTAAAAACGTGAACATATCCGCAGGACAGAGGAAGAAACTTAAGAGAGCGTTAACAACTCGAGGCGAGACGGTGAGATTCAAATTCACTCATGAAGATCTGATGAGAGGTGGTCAGGATTCGATCGCCTGGACCAGAAGTCAAATCAAAAGGATGGAGAAAGCAATTCACGATGGAAGAGGGTTGACGGTGAGAATGAGTCCCGCTCAATTGAGATACAATTTGAGAATGAAAGGCGGTTTCCTACCGCTATTGGCAGGAATAGCCGCAAAAGCTATACCCTTCGCCGCAAAGGCACTACCCTTTCTCGGAAAGACTCTCGGCGTGGGAGCTCTCACGGGACTCACTAGTTCGGCGGTTGAGAAATTAATGGGTGGCAGCGGACTGTTCTTGAAGAAGGGAGGAGCCGTGTGTCACGTCGACGTAGACGACAGCAGTAAAGGATTGTATCTAGAACCCATTAGAGGTGGCATCTCTCTGAGAGGAAACGGTCTCTATCTGAAGAGTGGACAGAACGTCGAGCGACTCGGCAAGGGTTTGTTGCTCTGTGAGAATTCGCCGTTTAAGAACATACCGATTTTGAATATGTTATTATAATATAAAATTGTATAAAATATAAAATCATAGAAAGTATAAAATAATATATTTAAAATGGGGAAAAAGGTGGAAAAACAAATTTATCACCTGGATGAAAAGGTGGAGAAACAATTTGACGATAATGACGAACATAGCAAGCCAGAGAGCGAAAAAATAAAAAAAATGCTTAGACGCTAATGATGGATATCTAAGGAAAGAACTGATGAAAGGGATAGATAGAGCGCAGGATAGACAGTTGAGAATGAGACGACTCTTTCACTGTCACCACTACCTTCTGAAGAGTATGGTGATGATGCGAGTGTTACCAAGAGATGCACAACATTCGTTCATAATTATGATTCGGATAAACAAAAATGTTGTTATAAACGTATCATATCACAAAGAAAAAGAAAAAAAGAAAAAGAAGAAGAATCGACACTGAAAATTGAGAGAAAAGGAAACGTTATTATAATATATGATAATAGTGAAGAAGGAAAACAAAAAAAAAAGTAATGATCTTATTACTTTATTTTTTCATTTTTCTTCGCTAAAAATCAATCACTCTGTTGTTTATATTTCCAAGTCCGTTATTAGCATGTTGACACTCGTGTCTTCTCCTTTTTCGAAAATGTGTTGAATGTTTATCTTTACTCTTTTGAGTTTTTTTACATCGGTCAACTCGCTCTCACCACCCAATTTCTCCACGAGTTTGAATGAGATGTTCAGAAATATGTAATTTCCATAGGGCAACGACAAATCGTCCTTGTCGAATTCTCTATCTTTGGCGATGATGATGTTCTGCAGATCGCTTTGGTACTCATAAATCAAATCGAGCGCGGCTTCGTCCAATTTCAGAGGCATCTTATATTTGTCGTATTTGTGTTCTAAGCCCTTCGTCTCAACCTCGTTCAATTCAATGGGATCGTGTCATTGTAATCTATAGATTTTATGACCGAATTTGTTATTCGTTTCGACTCGTTTCAATTTCAATTCGCATCTTTTAGGTGTTGTTGTCCTCATGATCGATTATTTGGTTTTTTGTTTTTACAAATTCTTGCAAATAATGTATATTTTAAATTTTTGTATTTTAATAATTTGTTTAAAAAAAGTTTTGTTTTTTTTTTGCTCCTTATATATATACATAAAAAAAGTTGTTTTTAATTTTAATTTCTTTAATGTGAAAATTTTTTTGTAAAAAGTAATGAGATCATCTCTCTATTGTTTATATTTCCAAGTCTGTTATTAGCATGTTGACATGCGTCATTTTTTCACTTACGAAAATGTCTTGTATGTTTATCTTTACTCTTTTAAGTTTTTTTACATTGGTGAACGCGCTCTCACCGCCTGATTTGTCCAAGAGTTCGAGTGAGATTATTGGATATATGTAATTTCTAAAGAACAACAACAAATCGTCCTTGTCGAATTTTCTGTCTTCGGCGACGATGATATTATTCACCAGATCGCTTTGGTACTCGCAAAACAAATCGAGCATGGCTTCATCTAATTTCAAACACATATGATATTTGTCGTAGTAGTGCTCTAAGCCCATCGTCTCGACCTCGTTCAATTCGATGGGATCATGTTGTTGTAATGTATAGATTTTAAAACCTAATTTCGTACACGCTTCGACTCGTTTCAATTTCAATTCGCATCTTTTAGATGTTGCTGTCATGATCGATTATTTGTTTTTTTTTGTTTTACGAATTCTTGCAAATAATGTATATTTTAAATTTTTGTATTTAAATAATTTGTTTAAAAAGTATTTTTTCTCTTTAAATATATATAAAAGTTAAATTTTAACATCCTTTTTTTCGTATTAATTGAATTTTTTTTCATGAGTTTTAGAACGGGCAAGACATCGAACGTTTAAAAATTAGCCTTTGCATCTTTCAGTTATCATCATCTATTGAGAAGGAATCGGGTGACATGAACACGCGTCTGCTTCGCGGAAATTTGTTTTGAACCTCGTGCGAGACTTCGCGTAAAAGTTGTAACAGTTCTATTTGTCTTGAACCTTCTTTTTTAATAGTTCGAACGACATTGTCGACTAATTTTTGTTCGCTAATAGTATTACGATTCAATTTTCTATCGCAAATCGTATCGTTTTCTTTCGAAACACGTAAATATAAATTACAATTTTTTTCTTCTTGGTTTTTTGGAGAATAATGACTTATTAAACAACGTTGACGTTTATGTCGAGATTCCGTTGTGGATGTTGTTGTCATGATCGATTATTTGGGTTTTTTTTGTTTTACAAATTCTTGCAAATAATGTATATTTTAAATTTTTGTATTTTAAATAATTTGTTTAAAAAGTTTTTTTTGCTCTTTATATATATAAAAAAAAACTTTTTAAACAAATTATCATTAATACAAAAATTCAACAAAAAAATATTCTTACAAACTCAATTTTGAGGTAAAAACAATGATCAAATCAAAACATCCAAATTATAGTCTAGAACGTACAAGACTCAAAACGTTTAAAAATTGGCATTCGCATCTCGCTCAAAAACCCGAAGATTTAGCCGCCGCAGATTTTGTTTACGTGGGTAAAAGCGACAAAGTCAAATGTTTTTGTTGTAACATACATTTGATGAATTGGGAACCTCACGACAGACCTTTACTAGAACACATAAATAATATTGAAAAAGGCAAATGTGATTATTTGAACAAGATCCTAAAGTTGGGATTGATCAAAATCGAAGACGAAGAGTGGGATAGAGATAAAAACCAAAAATTATTGATGGATATGTTACAACTCGGATACACCAAGGAACAATTGTACAATGCGTTAAACAACGCGAACAAGACCCTGTCTCAATTCCTAACTTTAGAACATCTCCTCAAATTCATGGCAGAAGCAGATGAGTTATCGTCACTTGTGGAAAACGAACCGAGTAAAACGTCCACTAAGTGTCTGCTCTGCGAAGGTGTCGCAAACGTCTTGTTTCTACCGTGCGCACATCTGCGTTACTGTAGAGAATGTTATTCTGAAGACGAGAAAACGTGTTCGTTTTGCAAACAAGAAATAAAAGCGATCTTAAATTGTTTTGAATAAAAAACACATTAAGAAAAATTGAATTTAAAAAAAAATTTTTAAACAAATTATTTAAATACAAAATTCGGAAAAAAATATATTCTTACAAAATGAAACAAAATTTGAAAATTTAAATGAGAAAACCATACCTCAGTTAAACGAGATTTGTAAACTATTAAAAATTTCACATTTCAGAAATCATAGAACTAAATCAAAAAAGATTGAAGTCATACAGAAACATTTGCGAAACGATGGAAAGGCAAACAAAATACCGATAGCAACAACGTCAAAAAATGCATCGGTTGTGAAAAATGAGAAGAAGATGAAAAAGATAGTAAAAGGAATCGAAATGCCGATGTCGAAAAAAACTAAAAACGTTTCGATTGTGAAAAATAAGAAGACGACTAAACAAAAAGCCGTTAAAGAAGAACTTCAAGTTTCCAAAGAAAAGAAAAGAAAAACTAAAACGAAAACGAGTGATGCACTTCAGATTCTAGGCAAATGAGATATATCGAGTGAAATTCGATGAGCAATAGGCGAAGGGAAAGGAAAAGAATATCTAGCACGACTCGCCGCGGAACTATTTCAATTGAAGTCTGTGGAACGGGAGAGTGCGATCAAAGGCGTTTTTAAAACTTTCGACGTGGTTCCCTCGTTGAAGAAAATCGATCCGAAATTGTTCATGGAACGGGTGAAGAAAAAGGTATTGGATTTGTTTCGCAAATACATGAACGTGGGACTAAAAGTTAAGATGATACTCCATTGCGTGATGAATAAAATCAACGTGAAGTCCGGCGAGAGCATCGTGAAAAATGCATATTTCAGATCTAACTTCGAATCCGTATTTCGAGGTTCAGATTTATCGGACGTTTTCGAAAAGATGAAAGACAAGATGTTGACGTCTCTCGCAAATTATCAACATGAAGGTAGTAATTGGACGTTGGATGAGATGTTGAAACTCGAAATTCACATAACTAAATACGATTTGTTGGGAGGGTTTTCCTACGTGAAATTACCGTATTTCCTAGCTAAAAAACACGCCGTGATCAACGTGAAAAATAATGATGATCAGTGTTTTAAATGGGCAGTCACCTCCGCTTTATACCCTGTCAAAATGAACCCTGATAGAGTTTCTCATTACGAGGAGACTTTTAAAAATATCGATTGGACCGGAGTGACTTTTCCAACGCAGTTAAAACACATCAAACGTTTTGAGGCTCAAAATCCCACCGTAGCGGTGAACGTCTTGGGATACGACAAGGAAAAACAAACGATCTATCCTCTCAGACAAACTTCGTATCTCGGAAGAGAAAAGACGAATATTTTATTATTGATTTATTATTGATTTCGAATGGTGACAATCGTCATTATTGTTGGGTTAAACATCCGAGCCGATTACTGTCGAAACAAAATAATAATCATAACGGAAAGATATCTTTATGTTACAATTGCATGAACGTGTTTCACAGCGAAGACTTCTTGGTGAAACATCAGGAATATTGCAACGAAAATCAAGGTGTCGCCGTGGAAATGCCCAAACCCAACACCATCGTGAAGTTTGAAAATCACAATAGAAGGTTAAAAGTACCATTCGTCGTGTACGCCGATTTCGAATGTTTCACTGCGAAAATGAGTTCCTGTCAACCCAACGCTCTTCAAAGTTACGTTGAAAGATATCAAAAACACATACCTTCGGGCTATTGCATTTACGTGAAATGCGCTTTTGACTCGCAACACGACATGGGTCCCTTCACCTACACGAAACAGTATGAAGAAGACAACGTGGCTCAATAGTTCGTGGAAGAGTTAGAATGGAAACTTCAAATGTTATACGACAAATTCAAAACTCCGGCAAAAATGATCATCACGCGAGAGCAGCAGGACGAAAATAACAGAGCCACCGAATGTCACATATGCAAACAATCGTTCAACGAGAATTCGAAGGAAAATAGGAAGGTCAGAGACCACGATCATTACACGGGTCTGTATCATGGTCCGGCTCACAGCAAGTGTAATTTAAAATATCGAGATGCCGTTTTCTATCCGGTGATGTTTCACAATCTCTCGGGTTACGACAGTCATCTGTTCGTGAAAAATCTCGGCACCTCACACGGAGAATTAAATTGCATTGCGAACAGCGAAGAAAGATACATTTCCTTCATGAAATGGAAGCCCATGGAGGAGAAAAGAGTAATCGATAGAGAGACGATGGAAGAAAAAATGAACCCCATTCGTAGAGCCATACGTTTCATCGACAGTTTTAAATTCATGTCGACCGCTCTGGAAAAATTAGTCGATAACATGAGCAAGGATAAATTTAAAATCACGAGCGAACATTTCGAAGAACGAGTAGACATCATGTTGAGGAAATGAGTCTATCCTTACGATTACATGAGCGATCTAAAGAGATTCGAAGACACTGCACTACCTTCGAAAGAAGATTTTTATTCGAAATTATACGAATCCGACATTTCCGATGAGAATTACAAACACGCTAAAAACGTGTGGAAATCATTCGATATGAAAACCATGAGAGATTATCATGATCTCTATCTGAAGACCGACGTTCTGCTCTTGGCAGACGTGTTCGAAAATTTTCGAGACGTCTGTTGTCGAAATTACGATCTGAATCCCGCTTGGTATTTCACCGCACCCGGTCTGGCGTGGGACGCTCTGTTGAAGACCACCGAAGTCCAATTGGAATTATTATCCGATGTGGACATGTTGCTCATGTTCGAAAGGGCTGCGAGAGGTGGCATCTCGATGATCTCCCACAGATATTCTGAGGCTAACAATCCCTACATGAAAGAAGGTTTCGATTCGAAACGGTCGACTAAATACATACAATATTGGGACGCCAATAATCTGTATGGTTGGGCTATGAGTCATCCTTTACCTATTGGAAATTTCGAATGGGTGAAGGAACCGGAAGAGATGCAAAAATGGAGAGACTATTCTTGCATTTTAGAAGTCGATTTGAACTATCCGGAAGAATTACACGATCCACACAACGATTATCCGCTGGCTCCCGAACGAATGGAACCGAACGAAGGAGACGAGGAAAAACTCATTCCCAATTTATCTAACAAACGTAACTACGTCGTCTACAGTGAGAATTTGAAACAGTACGTCGATTACGGGATGAAATTAGTCGACATACATCACATCATTCGATTCGACGAAGAGCCTTGGATGAAAAAATACATCGATCTCAACACGAATCTCAGAACTCGAGCCGAGAATGATTTCGAAAAAGATTTTTTCAAACTCATGAACAACTGCGTATATGGTAAATCGATGGAAAACATCAGGAAGAGAACCGACGTTCGACTCGTCACGTCTGAGAAAAGAGCTAAAACATTAGTGGCGAAACCCAATTACAAACACCGAACCATATTCGACGAAAATCTACTGGCCGTTCACATGCAAAAGACGCACCTGAAGTTCGACAAACCGTATTATCTTGGACCGATCATCTTAGATATCAGCAAGTGATTGATGTACGAGTTTCACTACGATTACATCAAACGAAAATTTGGTGATAAAGCCAAACTACTGTTCAGCAACATGGACAGTTTAGTTTACGAGATAGAGATGAAAGACGTCTACCGAGATATATCTCCGGACATGGCCGAGTGGTTCGACACAAGCAATTATCCCGTCGATCACCCATCCAACATTCAATCGAACGACAACAAGAAGGTGTTGGGTAAATTTAAGGACGAGAGCGGCGGTAAACAAATTGTTGAATTCGTGGGCTTGAGACCCAAACTGTATGCTTATCATCTAGAAGATGAAGAGATCAAGAAGTGCAAAGGAGTTAAAGCGTGCGTGGTCAAGAAAAACATCTCTTTCCAAGAGTATAAAGATTGTCTGTTAGGAAGTGGTCCAGTGTATAAGACTATGAAATCGATTCGAAGCGAAAATCACGACTTGTATACCGAAATAGTCAACAAGATTTCGCTGACAGCCAACGATGATAAGAGATTCATATTAGACGATAAAATAAGCACTTTAGCACTCGGACATTGGACTTTAGATATAATTATAGACGATATGAATGTGGATGATTGGATTCCAGATATGATTGTTGATGATAGGATTCCAGAAAATCAAGAGGAATTAGACGAATTCAAAATTATAGAAATCGATAGAGACATCGAGAGAGTTAGTTTAAAAAGAAAAAGAAAAAAATAACGTCATTTTAGTAAATTATAATACAATAAATAAAAAAAATATATACACATTTATGAATAAGAAAATAAAGATATCCGTAGAAGGTGTCGTCTTACCTAACGAACCCCTATCCAACATCGATCTGTTGAATGCGGCAAAAGATTTGAAAATCAAAGATTTTCTAGGCATGTTTTCCAGAGATGCCTTGCCGAAGAGAAGACCTCGACAATCGGAATGCGGAATTTTAAATCTAGACGATTCATCGGGTGAAGGCACTCACTGGGTGGCGTGGATGAAGAACGGGAAGAAGAAAAATTATTATTTCGACAGCTATGGAATCTCGCCACCAAAAGAAATGAAAAACTATTTCAACAAATCGATGGTTCGTTACAACACGGAACAAGTGCAATCACCACATCAAGTGTTTTGCGGTCACCTGTGTCTCTACGTTCTCAAGAGATGGTCTGAAGGAGATCGATTTCAAGACATTCTCAATGATTTACATTAGAGAGAGATTTTTTTTTTTATAGTATATATAAAGATAAAAAATTATTTAAAAAAAATTTTAATCGAATAAAAACGAAAAATAAAATAACATAGATCATTTTTAATAAACTGCGTTTTGAACATATTTTTCTAAAAACAAAAAATCCTACAACAACATGCCAGTCGATAAATTTGGTAGAAGTGACGACGAAAAAGTCAACCCGAGAAAGAAGAGGAAGACGTTCGAAGTCGACGATGGTTACGACGTTGCCAACTTGGATGAACGTTACGTTCGGAGATACGAACCTCGAGAAGAACCTTTGAACATGAACGATAAGAAGCTCTACAATCTTCCCGAGCCAATAGATCTCGCAGATGCTGCGACTAAAAAATACGTCGACAGGGGGAATGCCGATTTCGAACGAATCATGCTAGATAATTATGTGGATAAAACCATGACCGATGATCTCGATCTGAAATCCAAACGTTTGGTGAATGTCGCGAACCCCATAGATCCCACCGATGCCGCGACCAAGAAATACACGGACGACTCTCATGCGAGATTCAGCGAACACCTGAGAAATAGATACGTTCAGAAAACGATGCACTCGGAATTGAACGCCAATTATAACAAGATAATTAATGTGGCCACTCCCACGAATCCCAAGGACGTGGCGACCAAACACTACGTAGATCTAGAACAGAGAAAGTCTGACAGACGAGAAATGAAATCAGATCTGAATGTGGGATTCAACAAGATATTGAATCTCTCGAAGATCGACGACACGGATGCGGACTCAACCACGGTCAACAAGGGCTACGTGGATTCTGCTGTGATACGATCACAAGAATACCTAGAATCGCAAGTGGACGATCTCTACCTGAACAAACAATCTGGCGGAACCATGGAGGGTGGCATCGACATGAACGGTAAGAATTTATTCGGACTCAGTCACGATCCCGAATTCGATTCCAGCGCGGTCAGCAGGAAGTACGTGGATGACAACTCGGTCTGGCGAAAGGATGACATCATGGAAGGTAAACTAGACATGGGTGGAAACGTGCTCACGAATCTACCAGATCCCGTGAACATGACGGATGCCTGCACCCTGATTTCGGTGGTGGAGAAAGTCAAATATGCTAGACAATTGATCACTGTTTGGGCCGAAGAGGCCGGCACCTTAGATGAGGGAAAAGCTGAGTGGTCTTTCGGAAATGGAAGTAGCAGATCGAAACATGGTCAGGTGGGATATCCCATGCCGTTGGGAGGTGAAATCCTTCGAATGAGTCTGGCTTCCTCGGATTTGAATAACAGAGTGGTCGTCAATCTCATGGTGAATGGTGTGGAGAGCGATAAGAGATACAGCATCGAAAAGACTGAGAATCAACATGCGAATGTTAGCACGTTCAGCATGCCTCTCAAAGTGAACGCCGGAGACAGGATTAATTTCGTTACGAAAACCAATAATCCTGAAGCCACCACTTCCGTGGTGAGTCTACTGATCGAACTAGATCCTTTGAACAAACAGTGAACACGTGGAAAATAATGAATTAAAAAAAATAATGTGTGATTATTAAAAACAAACAAAAAAGTAATGAGATTTAGAAAGATGTTCTATCTCTCTAGATCACATTACTTTATTTATTTATTTTTTTTTTGTTTTTTGTTTTTAATAATTACTCATTAGTTTTTATTTTTTTTTTTGTTTTTTATTTTTTTTCACACTCGTCTCTCATCGAATGATCGACATCTTATTTCCGTCCGATTCGAATTGTAATTCTCTGTCTGACAGGACCAGGGCGAAGGCTTCGGTTTTTCTCAGCATGTTCCTATCGAATTGCATCTTGATCTGAATGTCTAACACGCTACTGTTGAGTCGTTCACTCTGTTTACTGACGTCGAATACGAACATGGGATACATCGACTTGTATTCGCCGGGAGACATGTTAGGGTTGCTCATCAATTCGTCTAGACCATGATACTTCTTTCTAAAATCAGCGGCGTCGCCGTACAGTCTGCAGAAATCGTTCTTGTCGAACGACGCGTTGTAATCGATTGCTGGATATCTCGTGGCGTTCAGAAACACTTGCATGTTTCTC
Source organism: Pictodentalium vernedei (assembly GCA_031216915.1). NCBI lineage: Eukaryota > Metazoa > Mollusca > Scaphopoda > Dentaliida > Dentaliidae > Pictodentalium > Pictodentalium vernedei. The sequence continues at coordinate 222,857,945 of CM062289.1, read as the reverse complement.
AAACTGCAGTGATCAAACAGCGATGCATTCTTTTCCTGAGACCCGTCCCTATCGGTCTGAAACGCAACGACGATGAAATGCGGTCTCTCGGAAGCGTCAATCTCCAATCGAAGTGATTTGTGGAGGGAGGAATGCTAGCCGTGTCGCACTGTCTCATTCTAAATCCCACGGGTAATTTACTCTTGGATTCTATGATCTTGTGGAGACGCGCTTTCTCCACGATCGAAGGCTCCACGTGCGGAACGAACCACGATATCTTATGTAGAGTTATCTTACCCGCATCGGTCGCAGTGAGTCTCACTATTGCATCGTCGTTTCCTTTTTCGAATCAACGTCAGATTGTGTTTGAATCCGTACATGATCTTGTTGTAATCGTCCGCGAATCCGAAGATGTGTTTCAAAGGTATCCTGAATGAAAACGTTCCTTTAGGTCTGGACGTCTTGACGACGTAGTCGAATATCAAGGCGGCGCCGGCGCTAGCAGGACCTATGGTGTCTTTCACCCACAACTGATTAAGTCCTCTGGATTTCGAAAAATCATCAGGATACGTCAAGAGTCCGAACATCGTGGTGGCCTGACCGGGATGAAAAACAGATTCTATCTCTTGTCCGGATAGCATGTATTTTATGTTACTGAATAGATGCATGATGCCATTATTGGCTAGAGTAACCGTGTCGTCGTCGGCGTAGTTGCTCCCATCTTCCTTGGTGAGATGTCCCTGCACCACTATGTAACTCTCGCTACGATGTACGAATAAATCTTGAGTTTCGACGTTGATTCTTATCTCTCCCGCATTGTTCAAACTCGTTCCGGTTACCGGTTTGTATTCGTGAACCTCATATTCTTGAATACTTTCATCTTTCACTATGCTTTGTGTTATATCTAGTATATTTGTCATTTTAAAGGATTTTTAGTTTTTTGTTTATTAATTAACTTGCTTTCTTTATCTAAAAAATAGTTTTTAATTATTTTTTATTATTATTTTTTTCTCTCTTATATATATGTGTGTAAACAAGAAAATGTTAAAGAGAGTAAATAAAAAAAAATTGTTTTCTTTATCAAAACTTCGTCTTCTGTAATTGTTGTTCGTAAAACTTTCCGATGATCTCTTCTCCATCCAAAGCTTCGATTTCATAAGTCACCGGATCGGTGTGAAATATTTTGATTATCACGAAAATTTCCGAGGTCCATCGAGGAGTATAACCCTTTTCGAAGTGCTTCTTATAAGCGTAAATTCTCACTCGATCACCGACCGCAAATTTCGGCGTTCTAGACTTCTTCCTGATCTTAGATCTCTCAGGATATAGATTCGCGTAGATCCGTTTTTCGTTTCGAGGATCGCTAGCTTCTGCGGGAGTCATCTTGATCGATCTGTGTCACGTGTTGTTGTAATCTTTGACCAGACCGTTCAGAGCGTATATGTATTTCTTGGTCGAATTCGCCGTGAAGTATCTGTGCATCTTTTCCTTCATCGTTCGATTCCAACGTTCCACCACGCTGGCTTTCTCTTCGTTTTCGATCGAGTAGAGGTCTACCAATCGATGAACGTGCTTGTTGTAGAATTCCTTTCCCTTATCCACCCACAATTTACTTGGTTTTTGAGAAGACGAGTCGAACACGCTCTTCAGAGCCTCGACGATGCAAGGTCCCGATTTATTCTTCAAAGCTCTGATCCAACCGTATTTGGAAAACACGTCGATGACCGTCAATAGATATTTGACGCCCTCGTTCCACCTCGAAAACGATCTCATGTTGACCAAGTCGGCAGACCAAATATCTTCCAGACCCTTCACGAACACCCTTCTCTTTTGAAATTTACGCACTATGGGTTTGTGTAACTCCTCGGCCAATTCGCTCGTCAATAATCGTTTCTTCTTCTTTTCAAATGCGCTTTTTTTTTTTGAATGCCCCATCCGAATCGACGTTTCGCACCGATCAGATTGCCGACCCACGAACGTTCCATCTTCTCTCTCCTGGTCGGATTCGATATGCCTCTCAAGTTCCCCAACATGCTTTTATCGCAGACATCGTTGCGAGTCTTGGTGTCGGGATGTTCGACGTAGCACAGATCATGATCATATGCGGCCGCGTCCACCCTATTCACAGGTTTGCTCCAAGATTTGGGAGTCAGATCGGCGTTGAGTCTCTTGTTCAATTTCGTTCCGGGTCCCGTGAAACTGTGACCGGGCAGATGCATTTCGAAAGGTAGATTGTTGATCATTTTATTCACGATGCCTTTACCTTTGCTCGCGTTCTTTTTTTTGATGAATCGCGTCTTGACAGAACCACACACGTCGCAAATTCCGCGAAGCATCTGTCTGTCGTTTTTAGTTCGCACTTCTCGAGAATTACTCGTCTCGGTAACTCTCTTACACTTTACGCAATATATTTTTTAAGAGTTATTTAAATTAATTTTGTTTTTTTATTTTATATATAAATTTCATTTTTTTTTAAAAATTCTCTTCTTATTATATATATTTTTTTTCAATCACTGCTCTTGAGTTCTATCATCTTACTGAATTCCTCCCTGGCCTCTCTCCTCCCCTTTTCCATGACAGAATCCTTCATCTCTTCCTTGATGATCTGACGAGTCTTGATAGTCTTGATTCTCACGGCTTCTTTCATGGCATCGTATTTTGTTTTCTCGCTCAATATCGCAAAGTATTCACCGTCCGATATCCTACCGTCTTTCAATGCCATAGAGATCATTTCGGATATCGTGTCGATCTTGGAGTCAGCCAAGACGCGAATCTTGTCATGTTTCCTCGCCTTCAGATATAATTTCCTACTCAAAAAGTTTCCGAGCGTGCTAAACAATCCGGTGGCGAGAGCCACTCCTTCTACGGTCAACACGATCGGAATGCCGACCGCGGTTGACAACAATCCGATGCTGGGCGCTTGTAAACCCATGGAAATCGTGATGAGTGTCGTGTCGATCGCGTTGACGAATTTCACGAAACGCGAATACTTCTTCTTGAGGGAACGACGAGAATCTCTCTCTCGAATTAGATACTCTTGGATTCTACTGATTTGATCGATGCGATACCTCTCTCCTCTTTCTCTTTCTTCTTGCGACGGTGCCGTCGGTGAAACGTCGATCGGCTTCTCGTCCTCGTCGTCTACTAACGTCGGATACAATTTATTTCTGGTTCTCATTTTTGTTTTTTTCTTTCTAATATTAGATAAAAAATTTATGTGTGTATTTATTTTATTTTCTATTCTCCCTTATTTTATATCAACGAGAAAACTTAGACGTATGCTTCGTTGAACAATAATTTCAAGATGCATCCCTTATCTTGTAAAATCAGACTTTTACGCACCAATTTCTGTTCTTCCGAATCTGTGGGCTTGCTTCGATTCTTACAGTAGAGTAATCTCTTCCAAAACGCGATCACTTCATTGATTTGAACGCGTTCGAACGCCGGTTCGAAATACTTGACGATCATATCTTCCCTTTCCATCCACAGACACGAACGATTCTCGTGATCGAAGTCTAGGTGATCCCGACATCTGACGCATCGTTCTAACAAGAGACGACTTAGTTGTTCGTTCACGCAGAATGCGTAGGCTCTCATCAGCATTTTAAAAGAAACCTTACTCTAATTTCCTGAGAATCGCTCATGATTTACGTTTTTATTATCTATTCGATTTGATATATTTATTTTTTAAATAACTATTTGTTTATATTTTTTTTTCTCCCCTATATATATCAATCAAAAACGTGACAGCGGGCTCGCGGATTTCCAACACACCGACAACAACACTCTTCGTTCAAAACATTTCCATTGAGTGCTCGTCGCGATCACCTCGCAATAACGTGCCCTAATCTCACTTCGAGAAACGCGACAGTGGGTTTGCGAATCCAAACACAACGTCTCTGCACGAGTCGATGTCCGACCTAAAATCCGCAAGTGGATCTCTGTGTACGCCTCCATAGGGTTTCAGTGTTAAAATCGTCTACATGTACAAGATTTTTAACGTCTTTAGGGTGTGTTAGAAAATATTTAACACTGAAATCCTATGGGAGAAATCCATTTGTCGATTTCAATCAGTTTTTAGGGTGTTTTAGAAAATATTTAACACTGAATCCTATGGGAGAAATCCATTTGTCGATTTCAATCAAAACGGTACATGTACGTATACGTAAAGCTACCATAGGGTCCTGCGTTAAATATTTTCTAAAACACCCTAAAAAACGCTAAAAATCTTGTCCATGTGCACGATTTTAACACTAAATCCTATGGAGGTGTACATGTACACGTACATGTACAGGTGTGTTTGAACTCTCATGTATCACCTACTAATATCGATTGGTGATTTTGGGAATAGCGCCAACTGTTTTTTGCCGTTACTTTGGGTAAAGGGTTAAGTCATCTCAATTTATTTGGGGACATCCTCAATTGTAAAACAGGTGTCCCCCCAAATTCCTGGATCTGTCCCTGGTCCTGCTCATACGGATTATTTTGTGCGCGATTTCCTACCAGCAGTGAAGTCAACCGCTGTAAGCATCGGGAGACTTAGCAGTGAGAGTTAATCGGAAACATGATCATCAATTTAGAATCTGAAAGTGTTGTTTTCCCTTGTGAGTGCAACCAGTAATATCCATAGTGAAAACCAAACCTTATATTTATCCATTTACGACAGTTTAACCGTTTGGGAGCCTTGTTCCAATTTAGGCGAGTTTCTTCTCTAACGTGTACATGCAATTTGAACGCATGATCCAACACACAGACGTTTGGTGGTCTTGCTGACATAAGTTACAGCATCTTGGCAGAAGGGTTAGGGTTCAGTTCCCTGTTCGGAAAACCGACCCAGATATCCGGAAAATCTATAGCAGGCAACCGGGAATCAAACGTGGAACTGTTTGTACGTTGAACTGAAGTTTTCTGAATTGGAAAATTGAACACCGCCACAATGTAACTTTGTAAGATTTCGTCAGCCCATCCACACCTGTGCAAAATCTTCACCCGCTTCAAAGTTCAAAATCGTCTTCATTTTCCGAATCACTATAGTATATCACTATTCACTACCGTCTTCAACATCACCCTCCTCATCTTCACTCTTCATCTGCTTCAAGCAGAGGAGACTGGTGAGGACAGTAAAGAGGGTGTTGATGTTGTAGGAGGTAGTTGTGATAATACTTGTGATTCTGAAAATTAGGGCTGCAACGATACGTCTCACTCACGATACAATATGTATCGCGATTTTTGTTTTCACGATACGATTTTTTCACGATACATTACATGCAGTACATTGAGAGTGAATTATCAGTAATAAAAAAGGCCCCCAAACTGCACAGAGTCCAACTTTCATTTGACCAGTAACATCCAATTTCCTTTTTAGTGCTTGAGAAAGACAAGCAAGTTTCAGCCAATGGACCTCTGGGAGTCTGGGTTTAACTCAGAGGTGAGAAGTCTGTTGTCTCAAACTATGCTTATAATTCAGACAGAGCTGATATTTTACTGAAATACAAATGAACAAGTGGAATCACAGGAGTCTAAAATTCTATCAGTATAGCTATAATTCACTTTCAACGTGATATTTACGTCCCCAACGGATGGGATTATGATGGGGAATTTAGCGGGGGGATTTTGTCGGGCCTCCCAACTCACCCGACAGTTATCTTAGTAACGGAACTTGATTCAAACAGGAATTAACCAGGTATCACTAATTTCTGGTGGTGGTATTATGTTATAAAACTTTAATGGTGAAAATAATTTTGGCATGATGTCTCTCTCTCTCTCTCTCTTCTCTTCTCTCTCTCCCTCACTCACTCTCTCTCTCTCTCTCTCTCTCTCTCTCTCTGACAGCTATTTTTGGAAAAAGTTGGGGGCACCTGTCCCTTGTGTGCACCTGTTTCTGACGTCCTTGTGTCTATGTATAATCTTAACACCTTTTACTTGTTGCATCTTTGTTCGATGCTTTTTATGACACCATAAAGTGTTACCGCCAGATCTACAACTGGATCTTCTCAAATATACATTCTCGGTGACACATACACACCTGGGAGGTCTTGCACATATCTTTACGGTGACTGATTTTATCATGCTTTCACAAACTCTGCATGCAACAAGTTTTCGAACCGAATATTTTACCAAAATACGTGATCTATACGACGAGTTAAATACACGTATATCTGATTTATTTTCTATGACTATAAATCCAGGGGGTGTCCCCCCCCCCCCCCCCCCCATATGTTCTAAGACAAAGACTTCGTCGGGCGCTTGTTGGGAAATTATTGTGCATTGTACTTTTTAATGATTGACCAGGAAACATGACACGATTGCGCAACATGATTGCAATTGACGTGTAATTGCCCCACTCAAATTATTGTTAATCCTCGACAATTATTTTCCCAAATTGCGCTCGCCCTGTGAGCAGTGCCATATTAAAAGTTCCCCAAGGCTTTTAGGTATTTCGGCCTCGGCCTCCCTCCGGCACTTCAATCTTTCACCCGACTACATCTGACAGCCTGACCCCGGTACGGTAGGCACTATGCCGCAGTGCATAACCCTACATCCACTTTATGAAGAATTCTACACTCACAACTTGACATATTATTTAAATAAGCATTAAAATAATGTACTGTATATAAATATATATATATTATACTTCTGAGAGTATATATATCGACAAATACTTATGTACATGTATCGCTACGGCGCAGAGTGCAAAGTGCCTTTAACCGGCATTGAAGCCCCATAAGGGCCCCTAGGCTTCAGCCTAGTCAGCCTTATGAATAATACGACTCTGCCTGTGAGCTCCCTATTAGTGCATCCATGATTCTAAACTGCGCACGAAATAGGTCACCTGTTTTAGGGATTCGGATGCATTTGGAGGTAAGTAGAGGACATCAAAATGGGATCACTATGGGCCCACCATGTCAACTAGTCCAAACGTTGTCACACAGGGCGATATATACTTTTAGAGTTGCTCGCCTTGTAGGGCGAGCAACCCTAAAAAATTATATAACGCCATGTGGGGCCAGGTTCGGACAACACGTTGACATACATACAATACACATAAAAAATGCCTTCCTCCAAAGCCTTTAGAAAAATGCATGTCCACCAGCTACAGTAATGCGACCGTAATTGCTTGCTATGATATTAATGTTGTCTGTCCGGTAATTTTATTTAGTCGTTGGGCAAAGGTTTGTTATACCCCCTCCAATATTCCGGGCAATTACGGCCCTGTGTATAAGGTAATTGTAACTGTTACAAAAAGGAGCAAGTTTATTCATAGTTCTGAAAAGTCGAACTTTTGGTTGACAAACGATTAACCTCAGATTTTTTATATACATAAGCAAGCTGTTTAAATTTTGAATTTGAGGACATATTGTAAAACTATAATGACTACTTTTTTCAGAATTCAAACGACATCCAACGTGGGAGTTTTATAGCCAAGTCACACACAACTTACATAAATTGCATTCAATCCGGTTATAAACAAATAAATAGATCAAAACAGGATTACACGATCCATCGCGGATCTTGCTTTATGACGTTGAAGTTGTAGGCCTGTGGACACAAGAGTTAAATGGAGTGTGAAAAACGACAATATAATTAATATGATAAGTGTCATTAATTGAACCAAACAAGATTATTCAGCCCGTACTCACTGCAACAGTGTTAAGCCTAAAACATTTGTTGTGTTTTTAATCCTTTACCCAACGTAATGGCAAAAACCGGCCAGTGCTATTCTAAAAAATCGCCAATTAATTTTCATTATATTATCATTTTTTGCGTCAAAACCATAGGTTATGACCCCCTCTTTGGAACGAGCTCGCCGAGCTCGTTCCAATGAGGGTCATAACCTATGTTTTTGAGACAAAAAAAAAAAAAAAAAAAAAATAGTTATTCAAGAATTTTGTTTGCAAGTGTCGTCTGCTTTTCATGTTAGATAAAGGGTTAAGTGTCTAGTTTTGCCCAGAAATAATTATTTTTAGATCTATTCTTGTTCACTCATGGGATCTGGTAGTTTCCTCCGAAATGTGAGTGTCAGAGTGGGCGGGATGGGGGAGTGGTCGTTGCAATTACGGTTTATGCCATGGCGCAAGTTTGTTAAGACACCTTCTTAACTCTTTTAATGATTTAAACCACCATAGGGAGCGTCGTAGTTTAATAGTGCTTTAGACATGAGATCGAAAGGTCGACGTTTCGATTTTGACACGTGTCATCTGCGTTGTGTCCTTTGGCGAACCACTCATTGACCAATTTCCCAAGTTGCAGCACGGTGGCGCTGTGTACGAAGATGCTGCTAACCCTTAGGGTTAGTAGGTTGGAGAGTTGGATAGTTACTCGCCGTTACTCTGTGGTTCTCTACAGCAGGGACGCCGGAAACACGGGGATATATGGGGCAGCTCAGCGGTAGCTGCCCTCTCACACCACCACGAAGTAAAGCTAAAATACACCCCAAATCCGTTCTGGAAGCTTTCAAAATAAAATGGGGGAGTTGTGGGAGTTTGGATGGAGATGCCCCCTTTCTGGTGAAAGGGGCACCTTCTCTCATCCCTTGCACCCCATGCATGCATCGGCATGTTATGACGGGGCTACTAGTGCGAGTAAATGCCCCTTTCTCTTCGTCAGACCCCCTTCTCTGAAGTGCTTTCAGCGCCCCTGCACTTCAGGTCCCCCAGCTTCTTCTTCGGTACAAACGGCAGACACCATATGAGACTGACTGTTGAAAGTGTCGTCACTGAAAAGCCAGTTGTAATGAACAAACAACCTTAACCGTCACCTAATCGAAAGGCATGCATAACCTGACATCGAGATTTACAAAAATCGCCGTTCATATTTTATGATTTTTTTCTGTTTCCATAGAAACTTAGCTTATGAAGTCCGCATTGGAATGAGCTCGTTCCAATGAAGAGTCATAAGCTCCGGTACGTTTTTAAGAAAAAAATAAAAACTTCTAGTTATTCAAGAAATTTTCTTGCAAAACTTAGTGTCATCTTCTAGTAGTGATAGGAAAAGAGTAAAATTGTTCTATTCCGATTAGGGGTGTAACGATTATTGATTTTCCTAACCGATTAAGCGATCAAGATAATCGATTATAATCGACTAATCATATACCGGCGACCCCTTAAAATTATTCAGAAAACAAACATACCACGAACAAAAACGAACATCCTGAATGGCCCATGGCAAGAAGAGGATGCACGGACATACTCTTTACTCTTATCCCTTTGGTATCTTCAGGGGACGCGGTGGCTCAGTAGGTAGATGTGCAGGCCGAGAGGTCCTCGGTTCGAATCCTACCTGTGGCAACTGCGTTGTGTCCTTGGGCACTTCACCCCCATTGCCCAGGTGGGAGCACCTGTCTTCAACCAATGCTAACCCTGCTTGTGTGGAGTTAGTATGTTGGTTCTCTCCGGCTTCCTCCACCCATAAAACTGTCCGATACGAGGTGACCCTGGCTGTCGAAAGTGTCGTTAAACCCTAATAAATAAATAAATAAAATAAATAAATAAATAAATAATAAATAATAAATATCTCTTCCATGTCAGTTCTATGGCGGCAATTGGAAGAGTCCACATTTATTATTTGAGGGTAGATCAATTAATATTTTCAATGCGCAGCGTTGGGGCAGCATGTTGAAAATATTGGTAGTTCTGCTCCCCACACATTCAATAAGCGGCCATCATACTGAATGAAACTCTGACGTATCATGCACCTGGGCCGGAAAAGGGCCTCTCGGGTTCAAGGAGTTAATCACGTAACTAAAGATTCGTGCTCCATCAAGGTGAGAGAATGGGTGAGGGAAGGTGACGTTAAAGTCGCCATGTTGGGTTGTCATGGTATTCATTGCTATGACGCCATTGCCATACTGATACGTGTTGTCAGTGCGCATGTACATCGCGTGTTATTAGGGTTACATGTGTTTCCGTCGTCCATTTTGTGGTTCTCACCGGTACACGGCTCCCCCACTCGTAAAAGTGTCCAACACGATGCGATCTTGACTGTTGAAAGTGTTGCCGCAACCCCCCCCCCCCCCCCAAAAAAAAAAAAAAAAAACAAAAAAAAAAAAAACAAAAACAAAAACAAAAACAAAACAAGTAATTTTGATGGCCATTTTAATTTAGTCATGGAGACTTGTTATCGTCATAGTAAACAACTAAAGTAATACAAAGCCATGAAAACTCTACCAAGTTATGTTCTTTGTAATCTCCATCTACAGCAGCACTAAACCGTGCGTAAAGGGAAATCGTTGACGACTACTTTTAAATAGAAGCGAAATTTCACTGGAATTTTCTTCAACTCGTGCCACGTAATTACAACTTGAATCGCTAGCGATAGCTGAAAATCGACAGTGGGCACACTGAACACATTGATATTGACCTTTGACCTCAAGGTCAAATTACTGATTTTTTTGGCAAGTAAGCTTGTCCAGGTAAGAACTTATTTACCTTTTCACCTCGGCTTATGATATTAGGCATGTGTGTGTATCATCCTGAGTCGATATGTCGCGTACTATCATGACCCACATATGACTTTGACCTTTGACCTCAAGGTCAAATTACTGATTTTTTGGAAAGTAAGCTTTTCCGGACAAGAACTTATTTACCTTTTCACCTTGGCCTATGATATTTGCCATGCGAGTGTATCGCCATAAGACGATGTGCCGCATACCTTCATGACCCACGTATGACATTGACCTTTGATCTCAAAGTCAAATTACTGATTTTTTGGCAAGTAAGCTTGTCCAGGCCAGAACTTTTTTACCTTTTAATCTCGGTTTATGATATTAGGCATATTGGTGTATCGCCATATCACCATGCGACGATGTGTCACGTACCATCATGACCTACATATGCCCTTGACCTTTGACCTCAATGTCACATTATTGACTTTTTAGAAAAATCTTTTGACCTTAGCATATGATTTTTGTGTTATGATATTTGGCATGTGGGTGTACCACCATGAGACAATGTGTCGCATACCATTATGACCCACATATGGCATTGACCTTTGACCTCAAGGTCAAATTACTGATTTTTTGTCAAGTAAGCTTGTCTGGCAAGAACTTATTTACCTTTTTACCTTTGCTTATGATATTAGGCATGTGGATGTATCACCATGAGACGATGTATCGCATACTATCATAACCCACATATGACCTTGACCTTTTACCTCAAAGTCAAATTATTGATTTTTTTATATTTTGACCTAGGCTTATGATATTTGGCATGTGGATGTATCACCAAGAGACGATGTACCATCATGACCCACATATGACACTGACCTTTGACCTCAAGGTCAAATTATTGAATTTTTGATAAGTAAGCTTGTTGGGGCAAAAACTTTTTTTTTATCTTTTCACCTAGGCTTATGACATTTGGCATGTGGGTGTATCAGTGTAAGACAATATTGTATCATATACTGTTGTGATGACAGATGACCTTGATCTTCGACATCAAGGTCAAATTATTCAATTGTTCAGATAGGTTTATGATATTTGGCATATGAATGCCTTCGTACCACGGGGGCGAGAGTTGGCAGACAATACCCTTCACAGGTTGGTCACTAAATTTATTTCAAAGATTTATTCCCGAAGTAAAGTTAAAATACACCCCGTTCTGGGAGCTTTTAAAATTCAATGAGGGAGTTTGGGAGGAGGTGCCCCCTCCCGATGAAAAAGGGGCACCGCCACTCACCCACATCTCGGGTCTTCGTCTTCGAGATATGCATGCTTGGGCATGTCATGGCGGGGCTGCTAGTGCGAGTAAATTCCGTTTTCCCGGGGTCTGACCCCCCCCCCCCCCCACTCTCCTGCCTGCTTTGCTTCCGGCGCGCCTGATGTCAAATGGAGCTCTCTGGTGGGTTCGGAGAGAAGTAATTTAACGCATAATTTGGGATCTGTACGCTCATTTTAACCCTTTACCTAACATGAAAAGGGCTCGTTCCAACGAGGGTCATAGCCTATGTTTTTGAGAAAAAAATGGAAAAAACAATGAAAATTACTTGGCGATTTTTGAGGAGAGTGCTGGCCAGTTTTGGTCGTTACGTTGGGTAAATGGTTAACTAGTAGAGCATTTCAAATAATGAAGTACATCATTGGAAATTATGATTCTAAACCAGTTCCATACCAAACAATATTAAAAACAATATATCGGTGTTTCAGGTGACAGCATGAAAGAGGGAAGATAAGCTGCTACTCATTCGTTATTGCAGCTAATGGATAGTAGGATGAAAAATGTAAAAAAATATTCAAGTAATGGGTCATGATGCGAAGCATCATCCGCCCCACGTTTCAGCGAGTTGGCACGAGTACGATATGAGGTATGCGCTCTCATCGGAGGGGCCAGGGGCGTCCCCTCGCAAAATTGAGGAAAATGGGATGTTAGTATAGCACTGGTGTCTTGTTTGCACATTGCACATAGAAACAAAATATTCCCGTTTTTTATGGACTCATTCAAATTTTAAAAAAGAGAAGTACAAATTTATAACAACAGGAGACCTACGCCGGAACTGAAGTCTAATGTGGTACGGTATTATCCGCGATACCACAAGGGCATCCAATGACCCACTAGCTCCAGTCTCAGGCTTGTAGAATATTTAAGTTACAAAAATGGTGTGGGACGCCAGGTTACTCCCTTAACCCACCCGTGGATCAATATAACGTACCAATGCCCCTTCTCCATTTCCATCACTGTAAATACGGCCTTAGTTCGGAAGGGCTATCCAACCACCTTCCACATCCCCCAAGCGATGCTAACAGTTGAAGTGAAAACACGGATACTGGTGTGAGATGTGATAAGTGTGCCACGTGACCAGCCGAGTCTATCTGTGCCTTTTAATTCTCCGATTTCAGACACAGTCTAGACAGTGCCGTGTAACCCCTTACTCTACGACGTCGAAATATCAACGTTTCCATCATAAAACTTTTCTCGTAACTCAGTCTGAAATTCAACCAAGGATTATATGTTCTTTGACATTGCTCTCGAGCTCTGTCAAAGAGCTTTTTAATGTTAAATTCTTAGTCTAACATGTGAGAAAGGAAGTCATCAGAGAAAATCATATCATACTACCTTAGTTCAATGAATTAGTTTGTAAGTGTATACAATTCCATGGGAACCCCGGGAGTTGAATCAGTGCTTATTTACTCTGATAATCCTTTACCTAACACGAAAAGCAGACGACACATGCAAACAGAATTATCGAATAACTAATTTGTTTTCATTTTTTGTCTCAAAAACATAGGTTATGACCCCTCATTGGAACGAGCTCGATGACCTCGTTCCAAAGAGGGGTCATAACCTATGTTTTGGGGACAAAAAATGAAAAAAATATTGAAAATGAATTGGCGATTTTTGTGAATAGCGCTGGCCGGTTATGGCCGTTACGTTGGGTAAAGAAAGGGTAAACAAGCTCCGTTTTACTGGTAAAATAGAACCCAAATGACAAATGCTTGGGTGAAAGTCCTCTAAAATGGGCAACCCAGTGGAGTAGCCGGGAAGGGGGGGGGGCTGACAGGGGAAGATGCCCCCCAAATTTTAGTCGTGCCCCCATCCCACCCACCCCCAGGTGATGTGGCCTAATTATTGATGCCTTTCACAACTTATAAATTATGGACACAAACGGACTCGGAGTCAAGGAAATTTTTTTGTCTCCCATTTCAAAATATTTCCCAGGGAGGCCTCCCTCCAGCGAGAGGGGGTGTCCCCCTCTTGTGCTCGCCCCCATTTCCCCGCTTCGTGGTTTGGATGACGCAACGCATCCTGTTCTGTATGTTCATATCGCTGAACTAGCCCCCCCCCCCCCCCTAGATATTACTCTTGTCCCTCTTACTTTGATATCCTGGCTACGTGTCTGGGGCGAAAAAACGATTGACTAAACTTGACTTTATCTCCGTGATGCGGTCACGATTAGCAATTGTACAGAAATATGAGACCTTTAACACGAATAAATAAATAAAATAAATAAATAAATAAATAAATAAATAAATAAATAATATGTACATCCTTCTTCCACAAGGCAAAAACCCACCAGCCTTCCCGCACCCAGTGACACGTCATTAATCCATCAATGATATCCGTTTTTACTTTTGACGTATTCCGACAATGCTATCCAATTCATCCACAGACAGGTATACACCTGCTGGCGTGAGATTATCCCTTTCAAATCAATACGAAGAAATATTTGCGGACGCTGTTTTCCGACATAATAGCATGACATCCTGTTTATTTGAAGATAAATAAGATTTTATTGCTTTTATAAATCGGTATATATTATGTTTGCAAACGACGCAACTTGAATGAACGGCCTATCAACTTGCACGTTTGTTTAAATTTTGGAATAGGATCAGTCCGACACGACAACTTTACCGTGTTTCTGTCAAATTCTGATAAGCGAGTTGACCAGGCTGCATAACAGTATTAACACTTGTTTGGGACTTGCAAGAAGAAACGTGGAGACAGTTTGGGTGAGTAGGTTACATATATACGGAGTTCAGTTCTCTCGTGACAAGGGTGGGTTATGTAGAATTACATCGAAAAATGAAAATCGCCACACTACTAGTACTATCCAATTCTACAACCAACCACAGTGTGCGCACAAAAGATCAATAAAAGTTCCATAAATCTGTGATGCAAGTTCCGCTCTCCGAGGTTGGCCAGCAATCTAGACTTCACTACGTATGCATGCATGCACAACTTGGGTCCAGGACAATTTCCCCTAGGACATTTTCCCCTAATTATTCATCCCCGGACTTTTTCCCCTAGACTGATTACTCCTAGATTTTTCACTCAAGACATGTTCCCATAGCAGGCCTGGCATTCTGAAAAATGCAGAAGGGCAAAATATCGCTCTCCTCAATCAGCTTAGGAGAGCAATTAGCTTTACACAGCAATTTGAGTATCCAGTTGAACGAACTCATTGAAACTGAAACCAACAGACTGCATCAGTGATTTTATTAACTTTACTAAGGTAAAGCGAAATCTCTTAGACATCTAGATGTCTCACTCAACAACCGAACACACACTTGACAAGACCTGTGTGTGTACCCAGACCTGTTGTCCAAGAAAGTCATACGCCTACCACTACCACCTTCAGGGGGGGGGGGTTGAAGGTGGTAGTGGTAGGCGTATGACTTTCTTGGACAACAGGTCTGCTTGAATCTACAGTCACATCCTGGTGCACGTGCTTCAAGTGACAGGATAGTAGTAATGGTAGGATAATATAGTGTCAATATTCCTTAAATAATTACCCCTCAAACTGTGATGTCAGTTGTTGAACTTGAAAATGACAGAAAAAAAAATATTGCTGTGACCCATTTTGCTTCAAATGATTGCAACTGTGTTTGGGTATGGTTGCAGCCATTACTTTTTACCACTAAACGACTTTCAAAATGAAATTACGTGATGTTATGTGACTTCAAAGTTAAATTACATTTTTGCTTTACTACAAAAATTTAATATGAGCATAATACATGTAATCTCAATCATCCCAGACCAAAATATTTAGGAGGGCAATTTTTCGCTCTCCTTAATTCTTTCAGGAGGGCAGTAAGGAGAGCTAAAAATTCGCTCTCCTGAAATTGCCAAGGCTGCCATAGATTTTTTTAAAATTTCTCATGGAATAAAAATAAAAATAGAAAAAAAATTGGAAGAATAAAAATAAAAATGTAATTAAGGTTACATGTAATAGTTTATTCTTTTTAAAATAGCTAGCACAAGATAATAATATACATGTAGCAAGTAGCACAAAATCAAACAACGATAATACAGCTAAGAATAAATTTACAAGACGACTTAGATGAGAACACCCTTGGTGCAAGTCCGTAATATAATTTTATGTACAAACCCATAAAATTATATTACGAGTTGCATCTATATATTATCATTGTGCCCCACCCCTCTCTGTTTCTCCCACCCCTCTGTGTTTCTTCACCTTGGTGCAAGTACTTGTTGCCCAACCAACCAAACAAAAATATAACTGTGGGAAAGTATTACTTGGCCCAATTTATATACCCAAAAGGTTGTTTTTACATAAGCCCATGGTTTCAAAATAGTACTGAGGTTTGTTTTAGAGTAAAGCCCATGGCTTTAAATTATCACCTCTTAGTGCTTATAGTACCATTAAAGTCTTCTTCTCACAATATATCAATTCAATTTTTTTTAGTTTGGTGAATATGTCCACTCTTTTCTTCCTAACTAGGGGAAAATGTCCACCCTCTCATTTGAAATTAGGGGGAAATGCCCTAGGTTACATGTTTTTTAGAGGAAAATGTTCTAGGGGAAAATGTCCGGCACCCGCACAACTTAGATCTTGTTACAGTTATTCAGGTGAAAACGTTGGCATTTCAAGAAATGTGCAGCTTCTCATTAACTCGGCCGAGGATATTTCGCATTTAAATTACCCCCCCCCCCCCCCCCCCCCCCCCCCTATTCACAGTACTCACAATGTTTCCAGTTTCCGTAAGCTCTGGATATGGCCTTTTCTGGAGACAACTGTACACAACAAAAATCTTACAATATCACTCAAATACACTCAGCTGAATGACACAGTTGATGGCAAAACAAATGTCTCAAAATTTTCTCATTTGGGGAGTAAATTTCCAATTTTCGTGCATCGACAGTGATAAAACTGTGTTATAGGAATTCCTCATTCCCCCACAGGATTTTACAGCATAACATGATCATTCTGACAAATAAAAAACATATGGGCTTCTTATTCATTTTTTCAGAAGGCTTTCTCAAAGCTAATTTACACAAAAATTGTCCCATTTGTAAACTGCAAATTGTCAGGTCCCAATCAGGTCTGGGTTAGTCATTTAACACTTCCATGTGACCTTGACCCCCCAATTGACATGCACTTGACAGTACACAGTTTGAATCAAGACCATCAACAGATTATTTTGGCCATATCACCATTAATGAGGATTATTTACTAAGTCGGCACCACCACAAACTAAAACTATAGCTCAAAATAGCCATTTGGCTGTGGCTATCCAATAACCTCGGAAATGACCCTTTAATGGGGAAACGAGACCTTAACCTTATCTCAAAGTCTATTATAATAATGATCTACATCGGACAGGAGCTCATTGTGCCCCCCCCCCCCCCCTCCCATGGCGGGAGTCTGCATTCTTGTGATAATCCTGATAATCCTAAAAAAAAACCCAAAAAACGAACACATAAAGGACAAGAATGGTCCTTTTCGGAAACACGTCCTTGTTTGTTTCGCTTACATTTCATTTACCCGTCAATTTCTTCGGAAAATATGCATGGATAAACTGAAATATCCCGATGTGTGTTTTTGTTTTAAGACTCGCGTACAGTCAGCGGTGGCGAAATCTTGAAACCAGTAGGGGTTGAGGTAGAGGGGATGGGGGGATGGGGGCAAGTATGCATAGATAAACTGATAACATGATATTTATTTTATGATGTACACACTAGGACAGAAACGGTTGGCTCATTTTCACAACCGACTAACCGAGACCTACAACCGGATAATATCCGGTTATACGCATCTATTATTTCACCAAATCTGGGATCAAAACTATAGGAATTGGAAAGCAGTATTCTCAGGAACTATTCCGTAGTATATATACAAACGAACGTTGTCGAGTACTCGACAACTTTCGTTTGTATTCATACTACGGAATAGTTTCTGTGGTTACTCAGTGCTCACGGAAATTGCCAATCATTAACGAAGTCTTGAACGCCAAAGTCGATTATTTCTCAATATCAACAGCGCTGCTTCGAGGTGTAATCTGTCCCAAAGGAGAAGCGGCAGATTTAATATGTTTTGATCGTGGAATGACGATCACTATTGATATTTCGGACTACCGGTTGACGTGTTTTTTTCAAATTGGTTAGGTAGGTAACCGGTTTCAAACCGGTTATCCGGTTAACTATTTCAGTACAAGTACAAACAGCCCGTCGCGGCGATATTTGAAACTTTGACTCAAAACGACGTGCAAAGTAGACATTCCGTCAAGGTTGTTATTCGCATTCCAGATAGCCACTCTTAACCCTATTACCTAACATGAATCGACGATGGGACAAACAAAATAAAAACATTTTTAATTTCTCATCTCAAAAAATAATTATGATGTCACTGCACATGACCTGTTTTACACAAATTCATGACAATCATGCGATAACAACATATTTTAATGTCTCATCGCTAAGTACTTAAATGTCCTCAACAACAAACAGAGGATCACCAAATAGTCGCGATTTTTCTCAACGAAGTCAATTAAAATGGACCTTGGTATGAAATCCCCGAACAGAGGTCACTATTATTATTAGTGTTTAAGGTCACATACTTATGCACAATGGCTAATCGTGACAGTGACAGTTTTACGGGTGGAGGAAGCCGGAGTAAACCACCGAGCATCGACGAGCAACTGTCAGCTCCTCAATATTCTAACTTTCAGTTCAAGCTCCGCTCAAGCAGGGTTACAGCGGTTGAAGACATGTACACCATCGACGCGCATACGCCTTAGTACACGCCGCCATCGTGCCCCCATGTGATAAAGTGCCTTGCCCAAGGATACAACGCGGGTCATCCCGGACGGGGATCGAACTCGGGACCTCTAGCATAGAAGTCCAACAGTCTACCACTGAGACACCGTGCTCCCCAACATAGGTCACTAAAATCGACCCGAGCTGAGGCTTACGGAGTCTCAAATCGATTTTAGTGATGGAGCTTCAGAAATGTTTTAGCAAATCGTGAATAATTTGAGATTCTTTTCATCACAAAATGTGTAATTTATTTATTGGTGTTTAAGGTCACATATAAAAGTGTGTAATTTAACCCCTTTGTCTCATGTTGCAGTAAAAGTTGGCCATGTTCTTAGAAATGGCCAACCAAATTTTAATTTTGTTTTTGCATTGAAAACATAGCTTTGGACCTCTCATTTGAACAAGCTCGTCGAGCTCGTTCCAATGAGAGGTCCCGAGCTATGTTTTTTAAGCAAAAATTGAAAAAATGTTACAATTAGATTGACAATTTTGTCAATACCGCTGATCGGTTATGTCCATTGCCATAGTCAGTTTTGGGTAAATGTGTCAACTTTGCGCATTTTTTATGTGTTTTGTTTCCAGAAAATTTAATAGTCATTGTAAGCCTGGAAAGTATTGGAGACTCCTCTCAACAAGTCTTTGTGCAACAAATCTTTCCTCATGTAATGTATACTGTCAAAACTTGTCTAAGTATGTCAATGATCGCACAACACTTCATCCAGAAAACACCAGACGCGGCCAGGACTCATCCACACCAACGAGATCGGCCAAACAGTAGCATATCCACACCAACAAGTGCTACGCTCTCCCCATCACAGCCTTGGGCGTAGCTACAGGTAGGTAAGGGGGTGTCTCACCCCTCACCCAAATATTTGTCCAAAATTAAGATAGTTGGAAAGTTTTCTGGAAAAAATTCCATCAGTTAGAAATTCGAAGCATTGTTGAAACGGAGGGTTTTTTTTCCCGAATGTGGTATTACGTTTCTGTGAAAATTCCAACTGTCAGCTTCCATAGACAGAATTCAAACAACGCAAGATTTTCCAACTACTCACTCAGCGGCTGCGAGGTTGATTCCACAACCGCAGTCGTGTTACACATTTTGTTCTCTTCTACGTGCAATGCATGCACTCACAGACTGCAGTTTGTTAAAGTTACTACCAAAACTGTGCACAGTTTTCTTTGGCTCCGTACTCTCATGAAAGACCGAGACAGCCAGACTGAAAATTTTGATTTGTATTTGGTATTAATACCTCACATATATTGTGACATATCAGCTTACTCATTAGTCATACTTTGTAAGCATACTTTGTTAGTCATTGAGTTCAGTTCAAGATTAGTGTGCTCACTGCTAAGCATGACCTCATATTTGAGATGATTAATTAATAAATTATTGGTTGAAAACTGATTTGTTGAGCATTCTCCACACATGCACATTCATGTAATTGACACAATGCCCAATGAAGGCAGATAGGGCCTACTTCCATGTACAAACTACAGTACCACAATAAATTGTCACTTTGTGCTGTCTTAACCCTTTACCCAACGAATCGGCCGTATCCCTAGCGTAATATGCAAATTCAGCAGTTGAAAAAATATTATTTTTCAAAAAATTTCAACAAAACCATATTATGTGACCCCTCGTTGGAACGAGCGCGTTCCAACGAGGGGTCACATGATATGGTTTTGTTGAAATTTTTTGAAAAATTTGAAAAAAAATTGATATTTAAAATAATAAATTTTGATATCGTCTGCGTTCGGTAAAGGGTTAAAGCCTCTAATTATGTGTATAGATATTTAGCTGCAGTCATCTAAACTGCTTGGAAATATTCTCAGAATACCCTAAAACCTACCGAAACAGTCACTCGGAGTCAACATTTTGAAAAATATCCACCTATCGAGGTGGGGGACAGGGTAGTGGGAGCGAGGACCCTTTTAAGTATCGATCCTAAGATGGATTTTTCATAGATCTACCCCCCACCCCCACCCCACACCCCCGCCCCTTCCCATTGAAACATCCTAGCTACATCCCTGATCACAGCAACCTCCTCCAAAGAAGAAAAAGCAGAAGACTCAAGCGCCGTTGAATACCTTGACACTTTCCTACTTTGCCACGTCCAGGCAGGGCATAAAATTAAAAAAAACACACTGTCAAAGAGGGTCGAAAGTTGCTGGAACTCACAGAGTTGACAGCAGGCATCAATGGTTCCTGAAAGTCTGCTACCGTATTCGTACCAGAACTGATAATCAAATAATGTTTCAACAGAACAACCCGTGGCCAAACTATGGCATGCGTCAGGTATCCAAGACCAAAGCTAGGAAATCAAAATTCTTCAAACGGCAGCGACCGAGTTGCGTGGGAATAAATTCATAGACTCGTTGTTTTGTTTGTTTTCTATTTATTTACGTTCCGGTCACGGTCAACAAGCCTGAAAGAGCATCGGTATACGGTATAACAGTACTAAATATTTGAATTGGACTTGTCCACCTTGAAAAGTTACACACCGGAAATCATACGATCCTCGAAAGTTAGAAGCTTTGAGAACAAATATTGATTTAAAAAACCTATGAAGCATTGGTCAGCACTTTTTGAAAATATAATTTTTGATTTTTCCTGTTGCGTTGTATTGAAGCTTGACCAACATAGATATGGACTCGAAGACTCATCGTATGTTCGTATATGGAACTTTGAAGAAAGGCGAACCCAACCACTATTTGATCAAGGATCCAGAAAATGGCAGTGGTACATTGGTGGGAGCGGGAACGACAGAGGAGACATATCCATTGGTTGTTGCGTCGAGATACAATGTGCCATTCATACTGCATAACGTAGGCACGGGGAATGTAAGTAGGATTATAAATATACTGTACTGTAGGTGTGACACAGAGCACACACATTACTTTTTGCAGGTGTATTTTCTTTATGCTGTTAGTCCTTTGAGTCCTATATTAAGGAATTAGGACCAATTGGCGAAGTTTCGAGACTGGTCTTCACATCGAATTGAATTAGCTGGTTCGATTTAATTTCAGTTCGAGGAATCTCAAACTGGCATAATCAAATCAGACTTTTAATTTAACATAGAAAAACCTGCACTCCAGTCTAACCGGCCGTGATGTAATACATGAGATGCGCTGGCAATGCCGATCCGGATCAAACTCCAAGCAGTGTTGTCTCCCCTCGCTACTCTCGTGTATCGAACCAAGGAGTATATTCATTCTCCTGACCGAGCGCAGCGAGAGGTGACAACACTGTTTGGAGTTTTGATCCGAATAACATGGAGTGCCGTAAATTCAGGGCAGCACTTTTTGTTTAAAAGACACTTTACTGGAAACACCTGCAGGGACATACGTCATGAGCACAATTTAATGTAAATATTTCACCCCAGGCTCGGACGAGTTAACCCTTTCAACAACGGGTTCCTTGATGGTATATTTCCAAGAAACATCTATTTGTATGTAGATATAGACTCAATAATAATTTAATACTACAGCCCCATATAAGGCTGTATGGTTATATTATTACAGATAATTCTGTAAATTCTTTAAGTGTCAAAAGTTAGAAGTTCCTTTACCCCAAGCGTATACATTCTCGCGTGGCATGCCTAATGGTAGGCCTATTTGAATTGTTCTGTTATATCCATGTCAGAAAATAGCCCGCGCCCTACCCTTCAGATTACGTTGGGACTACTTTAGTTGTAAAATACGCGATTTAACTGCAGTCTACGACAAAATAATAAACATAAATTAAATTCTGAATCGCCTGCTTTTCATGTTAGGTAAAGGGTTAACCCCCCCCCCCCCCCCAAAAAAAAAACCCAAAACAACGAAGTCCCCATTACACCCACAGCAAAGCGTCTTCGTTTGCGCGCACGGATATATGACCCAATTGTTGATTGCATAATTCACTTGTGAAGTTATCGTTTATAATCAAACCCGGAAATCCCAGTAAATCACACTTGGAAAGTAATAAAATAACATAATTTTCTCAGGCGTCGGTTGGTTGCATTACTGAACCTCCATCTGTGATTAGCAGCCCCACACCCATTAGCCCAATGACGTCTGGGGTGCTAATTACAGATGACCGTCCAGTAATGGAACCCAACGCCCTCGAAAATCAAAATGTAATTGTAGGCCTATAATTATCTCATGAGTGTGGACCTGAAAGTTGTTTTTTTCACGAGCACTTGCGCAAGTGAAAAATAATATATACGTTCAGGTCCACATGAATGAGATAATTCCCGATATTCATTAAAATAGCGTAGATTTTCTTCTTATTATATGCTGAGTGACATTTTTCTACGCAATATTCAGCCCAGTTCGACTGCAAACATTTTCTAGACAATAACAATAAACACTGCTGACCGTTCCTTCAAGGCGACGTTCAAGGCGACGTCATGCGCCGAAGCGTGACGTCATTTAGGAAGCTACTGCTGGATATCGAGAAACATTTTTTAGATAATTTGTGCCAAAGTATCTTCCTTACAGTGCGGTCGGCCATTGCGAGGCATAGAAAAAAGAAAACCTCAGAGAATTTTGTTTGTTTGAACATTGTTTATTTATAGCAACAACTGCCCCCCACCCCCGTCCATAAACTGGCGGCAGATGAGATACTTTTCAATATTTGGCCAATAAACGTTACTGAAATCCAACTATGTAAAGATATCAGTGCTTTGCTACTGCATTGCTGATTATCCGATGTCGTGGTCTCAATTTCCGTGAATGTTGACTTCTTTTTTTGAATAGATTTTCAAAAAGCATAATTTTTTTTACATAAGAATTGTTTGGAAAATTCATGTCATGGTCGAACCCAGTGGCAAAGCTAGCCACTGGAGGTGGAGGGGATACCCCCTCCCCAAAAGATTTTCGCTGCCCCCCCCCCCAACCCCCCAAAAAGAAGAAATTGGCCAAAGGCATGTTTTACACAACATAGATCCCCCCAAAATGGTATATTGGGCAACACACGCTAAAAATGCCCCAGATTCGCTCTAAGAGCGCTGATTTTTGCAAACTTTTCTCGGGGGAGGCGTAGTCCTAACTAGTAGCCTCTGGTCGTTACCCCTTCTCTTTAGGAAAGTGGGAGGAGGGCTAACGTCTGGAGGATCCTAGTTGGACTAGGGGAGGCCCCCTCCCCTACCGCTCCCAGGCACAACGACCTTCCGAATATCATGTCCCCCCCCCCCCCCCCCCCCCCCGTCAAAAAAAAATGGATTGGACAGCCTCTGTTATAGAATCCTGGCTACGCACCTGGTCGAATCTCCATTTCTCAGTACTCACTCCACATATCTGAAGATAGCCGTGAACCTGCATATATAGTCAAAGCTTTTGACATCTGTAAGGCCGGGGAGGCTGATCATGTTACAGTTATATGAGGCTGTCAGTCAAGCAGACGGATCTTGCTGGGCGTGGATATACAGTGTAGGAAAAATGAGGACAACAAATCAAACTGGAGTCATAAGCTATGTTTTTGAGTCAAAAATGGAAACATAATCAATAACTCTTTCATTATCATTTGAGGTCTACTGCCACTGTTATGATCCCCTCATTGTAACAAGCACGTCGAGTTCATTCTGGGACAATGAAGGGTTGTAACAACCAGTAGTGTAATAATCAACCAGTAGTGTAATATTAACCAGTAGTGTAATAATCAACCAGTAGTGTAATACAAATCAACCAGTAGTGTAATAAACTTAACCAGTAGTGTAATAAACATCCATGAAAACCAACAATTTTTCAACAAAATTTGAAAAATATTTGGGTGGTTCAAATCATAGTTTGGGTACATCTTATCGATTTTTAATCACCTTATCGTACATTTAAAGACGTTTTGCAGGTCAAACATCATTCCTTTGGTTCAATACGGCGAGAAAAGTTTTTTTATGATTTTTATGTGATGTGCGTATTTTCTGGTGTTTCATGTCACTTTCTACATTCGTGGCTTTATGTAAATTCAAAGTTGGCCAATTATTTATGATAATGTGCTTTTGAGAGACTTCTTACCCCAGGCATAAGTTGTGAGGTTGCATGAGAACAGAAAAAATTGTCAAGGTAACTTACAGGTGCTGAAGTATGGTATTCAAGGACGTGTGTCCTGCGTGTTGTCTTCAATTATAATATTTAATACGGCCCTGACGGATCACTAAAGGTCTCCCACACCCCCATCTCCCGCTTTACGCGTCTACCTTTACGGGTGGGGGGGGGGGGGGGGGGGTATCTTACTGTTGACATTATGTGATATTTAGTTAACTTTTTACCCGATGTAAAGGAACATCGATCTCATTGGCTTAAATAAGTATTAATTATGTTAGTTCACATATCCTTATAGGAATGACGTCACAACATGGCCGCTCATGCTGCCTACCATAACAACACAACACGGGGTCCCTGGGTCCAGTGACTATGTCGCCCCTTGCGTCTCCCCCATTCTCTCCGGAAATGAGGGTCATTTATCCACACGACACACTTCTAATGTAGTATAAGAGTAGTGTTAACCCATCATGGAATTCTGCTTAAACAATATTTTCTACATGTTGAATGAGTTCAAGCTTTTCACATTAAATGTAAATCATCACAGGATCTAAATAACTGTCTACCATTGGTAATCGAGAACAATCACTTCACATGGCAGACGGAAATGGCAGTGGACCTCTAAAGCACCCACTGTATTCACCTCGCCTTAGATACCCTCTACTCTCTTACCGACCTCCTCCTTCAAGATGGAAAAAAATAACTGACCGCAGATTTTAGGTAAATACTCAACTATCCCCAGAGCCCACCCCATCCCCACCACCCCACCGCACCTTCGTAAAATATGGTAGAGTGTCTATGCGCAAGGAATATGATGAGCACCACTCCCAGAAGAAAAACGAATTTTAGAATCCAAAACGGTCAACTAGACTGAAAAGCCACGCATAATGATACAGCGACTGAAATGAGTGGATGTGAGAGAGATCTTCAGAGGTTCACCGGGGCCGTATTAAATATTATAATTGTAGACAACGCAGGAGATCACACAATTCTAGCCTTTGAATACCACTCTTTATCACCCATAAGTTTTCTAGTATGGTAGAACCTGACAACTTCTGCCTGGGGTATTAGCAGCCTCTCAAAAGCACATCATTACTATAAATAATTGGCTAACTTTGAATTTACATAAAGCCACAAGTTCAGAAAGTGACATTAAACACCAGAAAGTACGCACATCACATAAAAATCATAAAAATACCTTTCCTCGCAGTATTGAACCCACGAAATGATGTTTGACCTTCAAAAGGCATTTAAATGTACGATAAAATGATTAGAAATCGATAAGATGCACCCAAACTATGATTTGAAACACAGCAAAATTTTTCAAATTTTGTTGAAAAATTGTTGGTTTTCATGGATGTTTATTACACTACTGGTTAAGTTTATTACACTACCGGTTATTAGCTCACCTGACTGAAAGTCAGGGTGAGCTTTTCTTATCACTCTTCGTCCGTCGTCCGTCCGTCCGTCGTCCGTCGTCCTGCGTGAAGGTGGTGTTTGAGCCTCTTTCTCCTAAACCACTGGCCACATTTTAATTAAATTTCATGTAAGTAGTGGTTATATAGGGGCATTTGGGTTTTTCTTCAAATTGGATTTCTGCTCATATTGTGGAGTGGGGTGGGGCCAAAATGCACACAATTTTAAAAAAATCTTCTTCTCATGAACCAGCCATAGCAGAGACTTGATATTTGGTATGCTGCTTCCATTTGAGATGTAGACTCAAGTTTGTTCAAAAGAAGTTTGACGGGCAATATTTACCTTTGTTCTGAGAGGGGCAATAATTTTTGCCCCGCCTAAAATTTCTATTTTCTGAACCCAGGGGCCGATTTGAACCAAATTTAATATGAAGTATTATTGGGTTATGAGTACTTGATTTATGCCAAAAAAATTTTCCTGCTGCCCCGTGGGAACCGCAGGAGCTAAAAATAGAAAAAAATTAAAACACCCATATCTCCAAAACTGCACGGCACCGAGAATTTTTATTTGGTGTGGAGCTTCCTTAGGACAAACAGAAAGGATTGGTAAAAAAAAAATTGCCATCGGTTTTATCATAGGGTACAGTTTCGGGACTTTGAAAAAGTGCTGAGTCAGCACTTTTTAACACTGTAGGCAATGGGAAAAACATTAAAAAAATCTTCTTCTCCAGATCCAGCAGGCAGAATCTTTTGATATGCAACATTGTACGGTGGATCTGATTCAAGTTTGTTCAAATTGGCTCCCTTGGTTCATATTTGGGCTCAGTATAGGAACCCGATTTCGAACTTAGTGCATTTCAGGCAAATTTCTTAAAAAATTTTCTTCTCCAGATCCAGCAGGCAGAATCTTTTGATATTTGGTATGCAACATTGTGGGGTGAATCTGATTAAGTTTGTTCAAATCGGCCCCCTGGATTCATATTTGGGCTCACTATAGAAGCTCGAATTGGAACTTTGTGCATTTCAGGCAAATTTCTTTAAAAATCTTCTTCTCCAGATTCAGCAGGCAGAATCTTTTGATATTTGGTATGCAACATTGTGGGGTGGATCTGATTCAAGTTTGTTCAAATCGGCCCCCTGGGTTTATATTTGGGCTCAGTATATGTTATGCCGAAGGCCTACACCACCACCTCTCCTAAATGTCTTTGAAAATCTTCTTCTCAAGACCCAGCAGGCAGAATCTTTTGATATTGGGTATGCACTATGCTTAGGGGGGTGAGATTCAATTATGTTCAATTATGGGTTCATATTTGAGCTCACTGTAGGAGCCCGAATTATAACTTAGTTCAAAATGAGGAATTTTCTTTAAAAATCTTCTTCTTTAGATCAAGCAGTCGGAATGTTTTGATATTTGGTATGCAGCATCCTTGGGGGGTGGGGGGGGGGGGAGAGATTCAAGTTTGTTCAAGCCATGTCCATAGGTCAATATTTGGGCTCACTGTGGGAGCTTGAATTGTAACTTAGTTCGAAATGAGGAATTTTCTTTAAAAATCTTCTTCTTCAGATCCAGCTGTCGGAATGTTTTGATATGTGGTGTGTAGCATCCTTGGGGGGGGGGGGGGGGGGGGGATTCAAGTTTGTTAAAGCCAATTCCCTGGGTCCATATTTGGGCTCTTCTTCTTAAGATTCAGCAGTCGGAATGTTTTGATATTTGGCATCAGCAACCTTAGGGGGCTGAGATTCAAGTTTGTTCGAGCCAAGTCCCTTGGTTCATATTTGGGCTCACTATGGGAGCCCGAATGACAACTTAGTTCAAAATGAGGAATTTTCTTTAAAAATCTTCTTCAGATCCAACATATGAATGCTTTTGATATTTTTTATGCAGCATGCTTGGGGGGTAAGATTCAAGTTTGTTCAAGCCATGTCCCTAGGTCCATATTTGGGCTCATTGTGGGAGCTCGAGTTGTAACTTAGTTAAAAATGAGGAATTTTCTTTAAAAATCTTCTTCTTCGGATCCAGCAGTCGGAATGTTTTGATATTGGTGTGCAGCATCCCTATGGGGATGAGATTCAAGTTTGTTAAAGCCAAGTCCCTGGGTTCATATATGGGCTCCCTGTGGGAGCCCGACTTATAACTTAGTTCAATATGAGGAATATTCTTTAAAAATCTTTTTTTTTAGATCCACTGGTCAGAATCTTTGGATATTTGGTATAAGCTTTTCTAAGGAGGAGCAGATGCAACTTGTTGAAATCAATTCTGTGGGTTGATATTTAGGCTACCATGTCAGGTGAGCGCCCTCAGGCCCCCTGGGGCCTCTTGTTACACTACTGGTTGATTTGTATTACACTACTGGTTGATTATTACACTACTGGTTAATTTTTATTACACTACTGGTTAAAATTACACTACTGGTTGATTATTACACTACTGGTTGTTACAAGGGTCAAAAGCTACGTTTGGAGTCAACAGCTGATAAAATAAAATCTGAAAGGCTATTTTTTTCTGTGAACAGCTCTACCCGGATATGAACATTAGGTTGGGTAAAGGATTAAGAGAAAGAATTCTAAAAGCCAAATTTTATAGGTAACGAATTGTTTTTCTGCTTTTCAGAACATAGATGGGGAGATTTATGACGTTGATGAAAAAATGCTAGAAGTCCTAGATCGTCTAGAAGATCACCCAAATCTCTACGAAAGAGAAAAGATAAACATATCAACAGAATCAGGAATGGAAAAATGTTGGTGCTATCTCCTCAAAGACTTTAAACCTTCATTGATGGAACACGAGTTTTTAAAGAGCTATTCTGCCTTCAATTCGTATGATCGCAAGTATTTGGACAAAGCCGACAAAGAAGATGTAGATGGGTTAAATATAGCAAAGGACGTTAAAAAGAACGCGTAATGTGACCTTGGATATTAACCTTTTGAACCCTAAAGGTTGGTTTTCCGGCCAGGGAACATTGTAAGTCATACACTGCAAAAATTATAGGTTCTCTTTAGAACCCAAACTGGTTCTAATCTTGTCCCTGAGATATTTATTATTTATTTATTGGTGTTTAAGGTCACATACTTATGCACAATGGCTAACCGTGACCGTGACAGTTTTACGAGTGGAGGAAGCCGGAGTACCCGGAGAGAACCACCGAGCAACGACGAGCAGCTGTCAGCTCTCCAACATCGTAACTCTGAACTCTGTACCGCAGCACAGGCAGGGTTAGATTGGTTGAAGACATGCGCACCATCGACGTGCAGTACGCCTCAGTACACAGCGTCATCGTGCCCCCATGTAGGCAATCGGGGTGAAGTGTCTTGCCCAAGGACACAACGCGGTTGCCGCAGGTGGGATTCGAACAGAGGACCTTGTCCCTGAGATGGAACCAGCTCTATTTAAACAGTATTTATTTCAAATCAAATAAATTTACCAAGATTAGCATTCAATTTTAACAGAATATTACATGAACTGAAGTAGATTCAGCAGTAAACTTGGAACTTATTCAACGCTGTCGCCAAACATTTTGAAACAAAGGAGATTTGAACAGTTGGCATATCGAGCCAGTTTTGGTTCTGAAGAGAACCAAAACTGGTTCGATATGCCAACTGTTCATATCTCCTTTGCTTAATAATGATTTGAGGCAACCTCGTATAAGCTCTAAACTTGCGGCTGAAACCCTCTCAATTTATGTTTAATTCTGTTAATATTTAATGTTAATCTTTATAAATTTATTTGATTTGAAATAAATACTGCTTAAGCAGAACTGGTTCCATCTCAGGGACAAGATTAGAACCAGTTTTGGTTCTAAAGAGAACCTATATTTTTTGCAGTGTACTTTCATCAAGTCGGATGGCTCCTAAGTAAAAGTGTTGAATAGACCAATCAGTATTTTCAATGTGCAGCCCCGAGGCTGCACGTTGAAAATATTAATTGGTCTACCCCCAAATAATGAATATAGACTCCCCCAATTGCTAACATTGAACTGACATGGAAGATACCACCAGTGTTCAAAGGGTTAATATTGTTATTATTAGTTTACATCCGAAACAATTAAACTATTCTTGTGTTTTGACAAATGGTTATGATATTCAAATCAGGGAACTGTTTTTTTATATCATTAATACATAGGCCCAATCAATCTGACGAGCCTGTGCAGGTACGTCACTAAGGTCACCGAATAAGGAGGAGGGTGGGGGGGGGGGGGGGGTGTAAACCAAGTTTGTCAGGACTGTCATGCCTCAAGTTTCAGCTGTAGAAATATTCTAGCTACATCATCAAGGCATGCCTTCGTAGAAGGTGAGACACCCCCTACACCCCCTGTAGCTACTTCTCTGGTTGTGGTGCCAATACAATTTTCCCCCATTCACTTCACAACACAATTTTATAGAATCTCTTCACCATATAATTTAAACGAAACAAGAAATGAAAGAAAACGTTGGGTGAAATAAAAGTGTTTCTCTTACAATGCGAAATTTCCATACAGCGCAGGATTGAAAGGGTTATGCCACTCTTCTAGTAGACTCAAGATCTTCAGTAAAAACTTGCTTCTAATTTCAATTCTCTCAAAATATCCTACTTGAGTAAAACTCAGTCTTGAATTTACTTTAGGTCTTGAGTCAGGCCTTGGTGTTTTTCGAAATATGGCGCCCAAGAGAACGTTTTTTTGCATGGTTTATCTTTTGCTTTTCTGCACTCCTCAACTCATTTCTGTGTATTTAGTAGACTTATCTTGGAGTTGAATGCGTCTGTTTGAATTTTTGGATGGACATGTAATCCTTCCATGAGGGCTGATGTTCTAACAAAGTTTTATTCTCCTCCTTTCTCTGATTTAGGAGAGTTTGGTTCAATGGATGGGGGAAACACACAGGTAATCACTAGCTGTAGATTTTGGCAATGTCATTTCCCCTCGACCATTCGGGGGGTCAAGCAGCTCATGTTTACTCTGGTTTACTAGTTCTGTTTTGCTGGTATATTGAATAGTAGTTCTGACCAGGACCCTACTTTTGCTACTCTCTCTCCCACGTCCCTAGAGAGAAGTGGAGAGAGGGTAGCGAACGGAGGGTCCTAGTTAAAACTAAATGTATGGAGCTTGATAAGTAACCCAGTGTCGTAGCCACAGGGGTGCTTGGGGGTGGGGGGCATTGGCCCCTAAAATTGTTGCGCCCCCCACAAACATTGGACCAATGTAACTTCCACATAACAAAGAGCTCTAAAATGGTCTCTAGTACAGGGCTATCATGGTATAAAAATGCTTCAGAATCGTACTTACAGTTAAAACTAGAAGTCCTATCACGAACTGTGCGCTTATCTAGGGTTAATTGCGTGTAGGAATTGCGCGCAATTGCCATAACGAATGGCATCCAAAGCACGTCAGGTTCTCTTGGTTACTCATAGCAAACACCGGCAATGTTTCTGACAATGGACCTCCGGGTTACCCGGAGGTCCATTTGCTGAAACATTGCTTGAGCACAGGCTATATGTACAGAATTTGATAGCCTTACTATGGTCATAACGCGCAGATTAACGCGCAGATCAACTCAGTGAGCTATTTGTGCGCATTTCATGACAGGACTTTTAGTTTTAACTGCATAGCATTGATTTTTGCAAAGTTTTCGGGGGGGGGGGGGTAGTACTAAGTAGACCCCTCCGGTTGTTACCCCCGCCTTCCACTTCCCTGAAAGGAAGTGGGAGAAGGGTGTAACGACCGGGGGTCCTAGGTAGGACCAGGGGAGGCCCTGATCCCCTCCAACGGCATTACAAATATAATGTCCCCCCCAACTGGCTAGTGCCCCCCCCCCCTTGTTATACAATCCTGGCCACGCGCCGAATTAACCAACCCCTGGGTGTGAGTCATCTGAAATAGGCACCCCAGTTTTCAACAATTAGCCGAACTTGAATTTATATTCGCGTTAGGTTCGCGATATTATCTTCAATGCTAAAATTGCCCTTAACGCCAATAACTATTGAAAGTGACATTAACACAAAAAACATGTAAATATACAAAGACAGACAAATAGTATTGTAGTATCACGTGACACGGTTTGAAAAAATACGTTGTCCTGTTCTGTTTATGGAAATTCTACACCACAGAAGATGTGACCAAATTGGCATCCCTTCCAGAGTTTTCCCATTCTTTCTTCCCAATTCAGCCGTTCAAAAATCAGCGTTCGGTGTTTCCAGTAGTAGTTCTGGAAGCCGATTTTTTTTCATCAACAA
The DNA here is from genome assembly GCA_031216915.1 of Pictodentalium vernedei. Lineage (NCBI taxonomy): Eukaryota > Metazoa > Mollusca > Scaphopoda > Dentaliida > Dentaliidae > Pictodentalium > Pictodentalium vernedei. Next base: position 222,825,831 of record CM062289.1, on the reverse strand, counting down.
CTGAAGGGAATCTTCAAGAAAGCGCCCCCGGATGTACAGAACTTATTTTTGTCGAAGAATGCCTCGGGTCTCCTATCGCACCTTTGTCTTCGGTGAGAGATGCTGGTTTCCAAGATTGTGAGACTCATCGTGGGTTTTGATAATAAACGTATGTACGCCCTGTGTGTTAAATTTGACGAGAACGCTCGTTGGCGTGGTGGTTGCGCATATTTCACTCCACGGATGACCGGTTATCTAAAAGTTGCATCTTGAATGGTAAAGTCTGAGTCACTCAACTGGTAGAGTGCTAAATTTTTTCTGAGATTTGTTCACAATTTTTTGTCTTGTCCCAATTCATGGGAGAGTGCCTATAGGCACCCTCACATAAATTGTAACAATGCAAATCAATGGAGATGAAGTAATTTTACTTAAAGATAATATGAAGGACATCCATGGAATATTAGACCTTTAACATTACGTACATGCAGTTGAGAATAAAGCCCAAATATGGGCTTCTAGCACTCGACCAGTTAAGCAGCCTTTCTTGTGTCTTGATAGATTTTCAGTCTTTTGGCGTGAGAGGCTGTATATATTTCAGTTCCATGCAATATATGAATACTTGTTAATGATAAAAGAGCAGTTTCCCAAGACTTTTTACATAGCCGAGCGCTCGGTTAGCCATATCCAACCCACGTGAACGGTCAGTCGGTTAGAGTCTTTTTTGAGATTTTGCACACTGAATTGCCAATACAAAATGTGCTATTTTTTCTAAACTGAAACTGTGCTCCAGTATTTATATATTATACTACTTTCTGTCCTTTAAAACGCCTAGTTTTACTTGGGAAGACCCTTCACCCCCCCCCCCCCCCCCAGTTGCCCATGTGGGGTCACGGTGGCGTTGTGTACTAAGGTGTACTGCACGTCGATGGTGCACTTGTTTTCAACCAATGCTAACCCTGTCTGTGTGGGTGGAGGTAGTATGTTGAGGAGCTGACAGTTGTTGGCCGTTGCTCGGTGGTTCTCTGCGGATACTCCGACTTCTTCCCGTAAAACTGTAGTGGTTATGATTAGCCACTGTGCAAAAATATGTGACCTTAAACACCAATAAATAAATAAATAAATAAATAAATAAATAAATAAATAAATAAATAAATAAATAAATAAAACGCCTAGTATGTGACCTAATTGGAATCGACTCCGAAAGCTAATTATGTCACAACCTGGGTGTTTTTTTTCCTTCACATTCTACCGGAGTATGTTTTATCCAAATGAGAGCTGGAGTGCAGTGATGAGAGGTAATACTAGGCGTGGGGGCATTTAGAACCTGTGTATGGGGGAGGGGTGGCACGGAAGTAGGGTACCCATACACTTGGGTACATCAGTGCTGGGCTATGAGTCTTAGATGTACGGTAGGAATGCACTACACAACCCCGTGTTTGTGGCTAATGCGCCTCTACATTGAGAAAAATACACATTTTTGTCCCGATATTCAACAAATTTTCCCACCGTGCCGAAAGAATGTTCGGACCGGTGGTGAAATTTGTTGAATGTGGAGAAAAAGTACGCACTTTCCTTGAATTTAAATGCTGCAGAAGAGATACAAGGGAATCTTCGGCCACATCCGAAGAGTAAAGAGTCCGTGCACTCCTGTCCATCTAGATTAAAATGACGGAACCCAAGAGTGAAAGAATAAAAGTTTCGGGTGACGGGTGACTGCATTGGAATCGTGAGGGACAGAGTAACAGAGAGTTGGGCGAGCACGGGAAGGAGTATGCGTTCTCGTCAGTGGATCATCAGGCGGAAAAAGAGATATCAGCATGGTTATACAGGGGGCGGCGTCTTTGTGCACGAGAGACAAAACATTCCAGCTGTTTTATATAAATTCATTCAAATTTTGCAAAAGGGAAGCCATTTTATAACGATCCATTCAACAGGAGACCAGGCGAGGCGCAAGGATGTTCCCAATAGGGAGTCTTGTGCGTCTTAACTCTTGATAGAAAGGCTAGGATTTTTTCCGACAAGCCCATAATAAAGGAGGCAGCTTCACCATCGGCGGGGGGTGGGAAGGGTGTGTGTAAGATCTCCCTAACGCCACCTCTACGTGAGACACGCGCTTGAGCTAATAGAGCTTTATGCATTGGGTATGGTATTATCCGCGATAGCACATGAGCATCCATCACCTGCAATGCAGTTAAAACTAGAAGTCCTGTCATGAAATGCGCAGAAATAGCACGTCGATCTGCTCGTTAAGCTACGCGTTATTACCATAGAAAGGCCATCAAATTCTGTATATATGGCATGTGCACAACCAATGTTTCAGCCAATGGACCTCCGGGTAATCCGGAGGTCCATTGGTAGAAACATTGCCTGTTTCTGCAATGAGTAACCAGGAGAACCTGCCACGCTTTGGATGCCATTCGATATGGCAATCGCGCGCAATTCCCACGCACAATTAAACCTAGATAAGCGCACAGTTCGTGACAGGACTTCTAGTTTTAACTGTAGGGATAGTCAAACGCCAGACAAACATCTCCCGGTGTTAGAATATTCCTTTCAAATCAATACCAAGATGTATTTATGAACGCTGTTTACCGACACTATTGCATAACATCCAGTTTTATAAAAGCCATAAGAAGAAGAATAAGATTTTATTTTCGTTATAAATCGGCATACATTTGAACAGCACTGCTTAAACGTCGTATAAAGTTACATGTTTGTTCAAATTTGGGAATAGGATAAAATCCGACATGACAACTGAACAGTGTAATTGATTGACGTGACAACCGTTACTTATTCCCAGTTCTTCATTCGACATTTGTTATCAACCTATAAGATCGGTTGATAATGAATGTCGAATACGGAACTGGGAACTGTTGTCACGTCCCCGTGTTATTGATAAGCGAGTTGACCTGATTGCATAGCACTTGTTTTGGACTTGCAAGAAGAAACGTGGGGACAATCTTGGTGAGTAGGGTACATATATACGGGGTTCAGCTCTCCTGTGTTAAGGGTGGGTTATAAACACCGATTGACATACAATCCAATTCTAACGACAGCCTCTTGTTGGTATACGCACAAATTAAAGAGAAATGAAAGTTCGATAGATCCGTGATGCAAGGTCAGCACGCGAGGTAGTCATCGAAACTAGACTTCGCTAGGTATCTACATGCGAACGTATTCGCGGGATGGTCTTCATGTAAGAGGGAGAAGGTGCAATATACACATACACACTATGCAGATTGCATGCCTTTTACATGAAGACCATGGAGACCATGCCGTATTCTCAAACTCTGTTATAGTACTGTCCTATACATGAGAGGGACACGTTGGGACATCCTTACTCAATGTGGTGGGATTCTGCATTCATGATCCACTCTGAAAAAAGATTAACATATCTAGAATATTATTACTATTATTATTTATTGGTGTTTAAGGTCACATACTTCTGCACAATGACCGTGACAGTTTTACGGGTGGAGGAAGCCGGAGCACTCGGAGGGAACCACCGAGCATCGACGAGAAACTGTCAGCTCCTCAACATTCTAACTCTGCTCAAGTTCCGCTCAAGCAGGGTTACAGCGGTTGAAGACATGTGCACCATCGACGTACAGTACGCCTTAGTACACGGCGTCATCGTGCCCCCATGTAGGCAACCGGGATAAAGTGCCTTGCTCAATGACACAACGCGGGTCGTCCCGCACGGGGATAGAACTCGGGACCTCTATCATAGAAAATATATCAAGAAAAACTTCGGTCTGTTTCGGAAACACGTCCTTGTTTGTTCAGTTAACAATACCGCGGTACATGTCATTCACCTGTCATTTTCTTCAGAAAACCAGTTTGGATAAACTGAGATACCCTGATATTTATTTCAAGGTTTACACAGTGTCGGTGGTGGCGAAATTTTGAAGACTTGGGGGTAGGTACCCTGATATCTATTTTAAGGTTTACCTACAGTCAGTGGTGGCGATGTTTTGAAGCCTTTGGAGTACCCTGATATTTATTTTAAGGTAATTGATAAACCGATACTGTGATATTTATTTTATGGTGCATTTAGCGCTGGCGAAACTTTAAGTTTGGACTCCGAAAATAAGCAAAAAGTTGAAGTTTCAGCGAGTTAGATGCTCGAATTCCAGATGAACACTGTTTACCCTGTACTTAAAACGAAGAGTGTGTGACACTCGAAAAACAATTCTTGAAAAACAAACAGTTCCTTCCAATGAGGACTCAAAACCTATGCTTTTCAGGCTAAAAATAAAAAAAAATTCTATAATTTGACTGATAAATTTTGCGAATAGCGCTTGCCGATTATGGCTACCGCCATTGGCAATGGGCAGCGTTACGCAAAGGGTTAAACTTTACACGTTCTTTTTATATCCTTTTTCCAGAGAATTTAAGTCATTTTAGAATAGTGACTATTGGATTCTCCTATCAACCAGTGCTTTTTTTACACGGCTGTTCTCTGAAATCTATGAAATCCCCATCTTCAGCTATACTAAAGCATGCAGAAAATGAAAATCCGTTCCGCACACTCGTGCCGCACGGAAACCGTTGACGGACTATTTTTAAATGGAAGCGAAATTTCACTGGAATTTTCTACAAATTGTGCACCGCATTTAAAATGTGAATCCCCAGCGATAGCTAAAAATCGTCCCTTGAGTTCCAATTTGTTCTATGTGCCAGTAGGCACACAGAACACATTGGAACTCAGCGGATGAAACAATAACACTGGTTCACCTCGCAAATTTGGTTGACCATAAAATGAGGTCTTTGATTTGATAGTTGTCAAACTAATTGCTGAGTGTCCTTCTGACAATTGTTTTTATAGACGTGAAAGCGTATAATAAACACAGAACGACAGGTGCGTGTGAATGGGTTAATCGATATGGTACTTGTTCCATTGTTGTGGGATAAAACTCGAGGTCTGCGGCCTCTCGTTTTATCCTTTCGCGCTGACGCTCGTGCCATATCGATTAACCCATTCACACTCGCGTGTCGTTTTGTGCATGTATGGCGAATCTCTCCTTATGTAATGCAAACTATAAATACTTGTTTGGGAACCGGCCGTTTATCTGTGGAGCGAATTAGGTCATCTTTTGATCAAATAGAAAACACGAGAGGGTGTCTGTGGCAACCACTTTTGTTACAACAAACCACTTTTGTTACAGCTTGTTACAGCTCACCACTTTTCTTACAAAATCAACCACTTTTGTTACAAAATGTTACAAAATGAGCTCAGCACTTTTCAGAGTGAAAAATAAAGTAATCTGCAAGGAATGCGCGCCATGACGTTCAGTCATGATTATCGGAAGCGCGATTGCTCAGTGGTTAGAGTGTTGGTCGTGAGACCGGAAGGTTGTAAATTTAATGCCTGGCCGGGGTAACTTGCGTTGTGTTCTTGGGCAAGGCACTTAATCCCAATTGGCCGATTGGGAGCACGGTTGCGCCATGTGCTGAGGCGTATCGCACGTTGATAGCACATATACCTACAACCAATGCTAACCCTGCTCATGTGGGATTAGTACGTTGGAGAGTTGACAGTTACTCACCACTGCTCGGTGGTACTCCCCGGGTACTCCGGCTTCCTCCACACGTAAAACTATCTTCGACACAATATGACCTCAGCTATTAAAGTGTCATACAGCACCAACAATCCAATAATGATTATCAAACCAAACTATTGTCGCGCATGTTCAGTAGCAAAGCCACGCCTTTGCTTATTATTGGGTGATATAGTAACCAGCCACCTTGCGACGTCGTAGTGACATTATAGTGTATCGTGCGCATTTACACACGTATATCTGATTTGGCACGTATCTATCGGTGCCAATTATAGGAGATTCCAACTCCCTGAGCCTTGGACCTTAGTAGTATGTGATATTGACTTCTTGCCCTTTTAGCAGGTTCTCATCTGACGTAAGCAGTCACGTGACAGGAAGGAGTGCCATGGTAACCCGCGTGAGCGGCCATCTTGTGACGCCATTCCCATGATGACACGTCACACTGCGCATGCTCAGTGCGTGTTTCTAAGGTGACGCACTCTTCCGCCAGCCATTTTGACTATGAGCGCCGCCATCTTGGTTGTTAGTGGTAGAACGTGGTTGCTATGGAGCCCAAAGGCCTTTTTGTTGGACAGGGGCGTGTTCTGAGGGTGTGTTCGATTCAGCTGGAGTACATCGAATCATCACAAACAAACCTACCCAACGGACTTTTTATTGGACCGAATCCCCACCGAAACTTACTCAAACGGACCTTTGTGAGCTTCGCCCCACACGAGTACACGACGCCTGTGGTGAGAGGCCTCAATGGGGACCTAATCATAGCTCTCGCGGCTTCCTCTGCCCTCTTAGCCTCTCACCTCGAGGCCTTGTTGTAACAAAAGTGGTTGCAACAGGTGTCTACCAGTAATCCTGATTATTGTTTTAGGTTTAGCTGTTAACGGTATTATAAAAAGCATCCTCGGTTGGTGACAATAAATTAGTTTTGCGATAAGTTCCGCGCATGTTATCCACACTGGTCACACTGTAGAATGCAAACCGCGTTTATTTCGAGTAATAAGAACGCCGAGGACCGCATATAATAAAACGGTAGTGCATTACCGCAGAAGTGAAGAAAATGTTTTCACAATTATCTCTTAATTTAAGATTTACATATCACTGAATTCAGACTTATTATCCCCGAATTAAGACTTACCTATCTCTGCATTAGAACTTATTATTTCTGAATTTAGATTTAAGCGTGACTGAATTAAGAATTACAGTATCTCTTAAATCAGTGAAGCCTTACCTGTTTCTGAATTAAGACTTATCGCTGAATAAAGGCTTAGGTATCTCTGAATTAAAACTTATTATCTCTGAATTGACACTTATGTATCTTTGAATTAAGACTTATTATCTCTGAATTGAGACTTACGTATCTCTGAATTAAGACTCATTATCACTGATTAAGACTTATGTACAAGCCTTGAAATAAGCAATCTGTCATTTGCAGATGGAGGTCCCCAGATGGTGAATTTGCTGGTGCTATCTAATACAGTGGGCTAGAATCCTCCCAATATATCCCGTGGGTTCCTCTTTCGCTTTAGGCCTGAGAAGTTCATTCAGAGTGAGGTTCACAGAGGGTAAATTTAGTCATGCTACCCTGCTGGGCAGGGTAGCATCACCAAATTCACCCTCTGGGACCTCATTCTACAGATGGCAGTGTTCTTATTTACAGGCTTGTTCATGTATCTCCGAATTCGGGCTTATTGTCTCTGAATTAAGAGTTACGTATCGCTGAATTAAGACATATAGTATCTCTTGAATCAAGACTTATTACCTCTGAATTAAGACCTAATATGTCTAATTATGACTTACGTTTCTCGGAATTAAGACTTATTTTCTCCGAATTAAGATTTCCGGAATCTCTTAAACAGCGACTTACGTATCATTGAATTAAGACTTACTTATCTCTTAAATGGTGACATACGTATCTCTGAATTAAGACTTAATATCTCTAATTAAGACTTACGTTTTTCGGAATTAAGACTAATTATGTCTTAATTAAGACATAATATCTCTAATTAAGACTTACATTTCTGGGAATTGAGACATATTTTCGCTGAATTTAGAATTACATATCTCGGTATCTCTTGAATAGCGACATACGTATCTCTGAATTAGGACCTACGTATCTCTTAAATAGAGACTTCCGTGTTTCTGAATTAAGACTTATCTCTTAATTAAGGCTTTCAGAGAAATAAAGGTATTTGTATGGAATGTTTAATGTCCACCTTCTGTTTATGTCAGAACCAATGGTCACTCTTTACCCTTATTATTTCTTTTATCCAACACGTTTTATTTGTTATCAAATATTAACAGCATGTCCGCGAAATATCACTTTTTATTTACCAATATTATTTTATTCGCCAGTTAATATCACGTGGTTAGATAAATTCCGACTTTGGACTTTTGAAGGGTTTCCTAAGAACCAACATCAAGTTAAGATATACGAGACTTGTCGGCGTTATATTCATTCGTTTTGTATTAAGAGTTAGGCGTTACTTTGTTGTGCCCGCTTAAATTAAGGTTAGAATATTTTGAGCTGTAAAAGTTTATTCGAGATTTCCTAAAAAACAAATCCAAGTCGGAAAAAACTGAGTACGAGAGCAGTTTTTTAAATAGGGATTTACACTTCTATTATAAACAGACTTTGTAACATTTTGATCTCATTTTTTACTATGAGTCCAAGTTCGAAGGGCTGCGTCAGATCAGAAGAATACAATGGTGCATGGCGGTTATTCTTGTTTTAGAAACATAAAACGATCTATGGTAATATTTAACCCTTTACCCAATGTAACGGCCAAAACCGACCAGCGCTATTCTCAAAAATCGCCAATTAATTTTCATTATTTTTTCATTTTTTGTCTCAAAAACATAGGTTATGACCCCTCGTTGGAACGAGCTCGCCGAGCTCGTTGCAATGAGGGGTCACAACCTATGTTTTTGAGACAAAAAATGAAAAAAGTTAGTGCTTCAAGAATTTTATTTGCAAGTGTCGTCTGCATTTCGTGTTAGGTAAAGGGTTAATCGTGATTCACCAGTTACTTATTTAGTGACTTTTCAGCCAGAAAGAAGGGCGATATATATTGAAGATTATGAAGAATAACACACTAGGGTAGTTTAAGACGAAAAAGGTTTTCTGAGCGAAGAAAGTACGCCCGATCTACAGGTGATGGATGGCTGCTTCAAAGCTCTAATTTGCACAATCTATCCACACAATGCTAAGGAGACGAATTATAATTTACAAACGTGTAATTTCAAATTGCAATTTTGCAATTAATAGTTATCGTTTAATTTCACTTTAGATAACTCGTCATAACAAGTCAGTCACCTTGTTATTACACTTTACTATCTCGTAATTACAGCTAGAGGACTTTGGGGGTGGGGGTGAAAATAATGGTAGAGAGAGTGAGACTAGTCTTATGGGAAGTACTTGGAACTACTGGAGACTTCAGATAGGGGATATTGGGGTAATATTTGAATAGTGGTCGTGGATGTTATTGTAGTTGTTTCCGGTATTGCTGCTTCGGTTGCTATAGTTTTCGTTGTAATGATTGTTGCATTAATAGTTGGTGTAATTGTTATACTGGTTGGCATCGTAGTCATCCGCCAACCACTACAATACTAGTTCAACTACAACATCAGCAACTAGAGCGAACAAGATACCTACAACCGCAACAACTATTCAAATATTACCCCAATAACCACTATCTGAAGTCTCCAGGAGTTCCAAGTACTTCCCAAAAGTCTCACTCTCTCTACCACTTTTTTCATTCCCCCAAAGTCCGTAGTTGTACCCACACCACTGAAAACCGTCCCCAAAACTTAGTCCCCAATAGTTCATGAACCACTATCTTCTGGCATTAGTCCACAACTTTTCGAATAGTCCCCAATAGTCGTCAAACTATGTTCCCTTGAGACAAGACCGGTCCAATAGTCTATATATTTTCTCATTAGTCCAGTTTGGAACCACGGGAGTCATACAAGCTATAACATAGAAACCAAGAGGCTGTAATCAATGTGCTTTGAATGCGAATATACGCTACTGGAGGACACTACGGAAAGATCGAATCGTAGAGAAATAGCACAACAGCCACATGGTGGTACTGTATAATAGTGTGTGCCCAAAGTGCATAAGGTGGTACCTGGAGATGAAAATTCTGCCACCACTTTATTTGTCTTCTTCATCTATTCTAGTTTCGGGATCCGATTTTTGTAGAAGCAATGTCTGGGGCAAAATATGAAATTGGGTAGAGTACGACGGGGAAACTGATAAAATTTGATATTTTTTCCCAGGGATTGCTGGAAAACCGGACCATGATACTAGGATAGATAAAATACAAAAAATGAAGTAATCGCAGAAATTTTATACCCGGATGACATCTTAGGAATTCTGTGTCAATACTATAGAGCGTTAGACAGCCACCAGGCGCTCCTACGTCTAAAGAGGCCAAAACGGGTAGAAGAAATCCATACTATGCCATCATACTACCAGACAACCAGAGATACCCCACAACATTACATGGCAAGATTCTAAATTGTAATGACAAGATACAGACTCAATATTACAAGATAACTACATTGGAATTACAAGATAGTGCATTGTAATTATCAGATGCCACATTACAATTGCAAGTTAGTAAATTGACATTACAATTTAGCAGAATGTCATTACAAGTTTGCAGATTGTTATTACATTTAGAATCTCTTAATTATTTTGTAAGTGAACTGATTGAAATTAAACGATTGAAACTTAGAATTAGAAGGGCATTCACTTTAGTATAGGTCCGGAATGTCACGATCATACATGCCTGTCCAACGTGCTTGATGGAGAATTGTTCTCATACACATGTTCCAGTATGTAGCTTATTAGCGCCACTCAATAATTTAACCCATAACACACAGGTAGTGCAACAGAATTATCTCCAATCATTCTGTTTTCTCTTGTATAACTATGAATTTAACGAGTTATATCTTGTTTGACAGAGCTCATTGAGCTCTGTCAAACAAAGTATATTTGGTTAAATATCAATAAAGGAAATATTTGCTGCTGAAATCTTTTCCTTGTTGACATCAGAGTGCACAGGGTTTAGCCATGTTATTATCACAAGATAGCAAGTTGGTACAAGAGAATAGAAAAGTTGTAACTGAATAGCTGAGTTGGTGGAAAAAGATAGCTAAATTGTTATAATAAAATACATAAAATAGATAAGATGTAGATACCACCCTGGTGGCTACATACCCTGTGGTACCTAAAGTGATTATTGCATATCGTTGTGGTCACACTCCGTAGAAAATCTGCGTATATCAGTGACGTCACGCGAGCTTCGTTTAAGAAAGGTATTATATTAATTTGAGAGAGGTGAGGCTTTCGTTTTCTGTTATGCCAATTTGAAAAAAAAATAAGTAGACCATTTGACAGATCCATAATTTTTGTTTTGAAAATGTACCCATATGTTTCATATATCATTTGTCTGAAAGCGTCCGTATCGATTAAATAAATTAACTTAAAGACGAACATTTTTCTTTTTTTTTACATAAAGGACATTTGTTCATCCTAATCTGATCAGCTTATCACCTCACGGACAATTCCGAACAGCGCAAATTGCAATGTCATTTTCCATGTTGAGCGTTATTTGCTTACTCGTGAAAACAAAGGTGAAGTTTGTGTACACATGTTTCATTTATAGCATATGCAATTTGATCTGGATTGCCATTGGCGATGCATGTGCTATGAGTAAGCATAACTGTGATTCCTTTAAAATGGTACAAAGTGATTTATCCAATAATGACCAGTTATTGCTAAAATAATGCACAGTTGTTGGTGGCGGTCCTTCATTCGGATAGTAGCGATGGTAAAAGTAGTTCCATGTGGATTGAGAAATTATGCCAAGCAGTTGTGTTCACTTGCGATCCGTTTTGGGCAATTTCCTTCATATCTTGTAAATGTGAAATCTTATAAAAAAATTGTCTGCATTAGCGTGTTTTTAATTACAGATTCTAGTATTTCGCGTTGCTTCTAGTGTCTTACACTTTTCATACAATGGTTTTTTACCTGCTCTTTCACATACAGGCAAAATCAGAGAGTCAAATTAGCAGCTTTAATTGGATCAGTGCTTAATTATGTATGGTTGTAAAAATAAAGTTATGTGACGCTGCCTTAGAACAATTTAAAGTAAATGTTTGCGGACTAAATACTTTCATTTCAAAGATAATTTTATGCACATCTACGGAGTATGAAGTCTTTACGTTGTGGTACCTGCACATCAGAATAAAGCTCAAAATGTGTGCTCCCAGCACTCAGCGAATTAATGGGCAAACTCCGGCGGAATTGAATACCCGTTGGTGGGAAGTCATAACATCAAGCCCTTTACACACTAGACACAATGTAAGGGTTGGCGAGATGAGCTGAGTAATAACGATTTTGGTTCTCATTTTGGAATTTCGACAGAGCCTGGTGATGCCGAATTTTACCCAATTACTTTGTGGAACATAGACTGCAAAAAATTAAACTGAGCCATTGTCCCTCATGAAGCATACAATCTCTGATAATAATTTCCACGCAACAATTCGTTGCATCAAAACTATAATGAGTGAATTTATATTTTGATTTAGACAGTGGACGTCATATTTCATCTTTGCTGAAAAACAAATAGAAACGTTGATTGCAATGAGACCAATATGTAAATTGCTATTATACGAAAGATCACACCCCAAAGTTTCGAATGTAAACTAATTAAGGGTTGGCCGTGACTCGTTGGTTAGAGCATTGAACTTCAGATCGAAAGATCGTAGGTTCAATCCTAACCGCGTCATCTGCATTGTGTCCTCGGGAAAGATACTTAATTCCAACTATCCAAGTGGGATAATGGCCGCACAGAGTACTGAGACGTACTACACGTCGAAGGTACACACGTCTTCACCAGATACTGATTCTACTCGTGCGTAGTTAATAAGTTGTGAAGTACGACAGTTGCTCAACGCTGCTCGGCGGTTCTCTCAAGTACTCGGACTTTCTCCAGCAATAAAACTGTGCGGCACGATATGACTGTGCCTTTTGAAAGTGTAATGAAAACCCCAATAAATATATATATTTGAATGGCGATTTGACTAAATAGCGCTGGCCGTTTTTGGACGATATGTTAATCCTTAAACTCGTAAGACCGACTTTTCGGTCCAAGGCATAATTTCGTCCCATTTTTGTCTTATTATAAGAGATCTATACACGGGGCATTGACGATAAAATGATAACTGCAGTCTGCAGCCAGACGGCTGCAGACTGCAGTTATTATTTTATTCTCCCTGTATATTGATATTGGTAGTGGCGGCGCCAGAAATTGTTTTGTGGGGGGGGGGGGGGGGGGGCAACTAGGGGGGCAGACTCCCATGAAGGGGGGCAAATACGTAAAGGATCATATCATTACTTTGTTATGAGGTAGTCCAAACTTGGACCCAAAGCCCGTAATATACTTTTTTGGTTTGGTACGTCCTGTGGACGTACCAAACCAAAAAATTATATTACGGACTTTGGGTCCAAGTTTCGACTAAATGTAATGGTAATTTGCGGTCCTCCTTTCAAAAAATCCTGGATCCGTGTCTGGTGGGTCTGTGCGTCAGAGAGAGAGAGAGAGAGAGAGAGAGAGAGAGAGAGAGAGAGAGAGAGAGAGAGAGACTCATAATGCCCGTCTGTCATAATGCGAAATCCGAATTTTTTTTAGACAAGGGATATGAATAGACATGCCTTTGTTGGCTCATAACTTAATTATAACTTATAAGTATCTGCATCCGAGTCTTTAAATCTCTACTGCCTGGATGTGTTCATCAGCTAGCCTGAGGCTTTGGGCTAAGTGTGTATGGGAAATTATTGGGAATAAAAAAAGAGAGGGGTGTGTGTGAGAGAGAGAGTGACTGAATGTGTTTGTGTGTGAGGGTGGATGGAAATGCATGCGAGATGGTTGGGGGCAACTGGGGGGGGGGGCAAAGCCTTCGTTTGGGGGCAAATGCCCCCCTCCCCATGCCCCCCCCCCCCCCCGTAGCGCCGCCACTGGATATTGGACTGACCCATCTCACTGTAAGTGTACACAAATCTGATACAATTCCAGGAAACGAGGGTTCAAAGGGTTAAGTGAAGGGTTAAAGAGGCTGAATCGATTCTAATCGCCAACACAAAGGAAAGGACACACATGCGTCATGAATAACGTTTTGCTCTATTGCAGCTTGGTGAGCATGGCTACAGACACGAAGATATATCGTGTATTCGTCTACGGAACATTGAAGACAAGCGAAACCAATCACGATTTGCTCAGAGATCCACATAATGGCAGTGGTAAGCTGATTGGAGTGGGGAAGACAGAGGAGAAGTATCCATTGGTTATCGCGACCAGATATAATATACCATTCATACTGGACAACGTAGGCGCAGGGAATGTGAGTATGCTAATAAAAGCACCGAGGCTGTGTGCAAAAAACACATTTATTGCTTTTTGTGGTGTATTTTCATTAGGCTGTTTGCCCTTTCAATCTTATATTAAGGATCAATATGGGGCCAAGCGAAGCCTCGATAAACGTTCCGAATTCCAGTCGACTATCTGGTTCGATTTAATTTCAGTTCCCCGGACCTCTAATTGGCATTATGAGGTCATGCCCATCAACAACTAGAAAGCTGAATCGAGTCTAATCTGCCGTGGTGTAATACTAGAAAGCTGAACTCGAGTCACATCGCCCGTGATGTAATACTAGAAAGTTGTAGTATAGTCTAATCACCCGTGATATATACTAGGAAGCTGAAGTCGAGTCAAAAACACGCGATATAATACTAGAAAGCTGAAGTCAAGTCTAATCGCCCATGATGTAATACTAGAAAGCTGAAGTCGAGTCTAAAAGCCCGTGATGTAATACTACAAAGCTGAAGTCTAGTCTAAAACCCGTCATATAATACTAGGAAGCTGAAGTCTAGTTAATCGACCGTGATGTAATACCAGAAAGTTAAAGTCTAGTCTAATCACCCTTGATATAATGCTACAAAGCTGAAGTCGAGTCTAAAACCCGTGATATAATATTGGAAAGCAGAAGTCTAGTCTAATCGGCCGTGATATAATAGTAGAAAGCTGAAGTCTAGTCTAATCGGCCGTGATATAATACTGAAAAGCTGAAGTCTAGTCTAATCGGCCGTGATATAATACTAGAAAGTTAAAGTCTAGTCTAATCGGCTGTGATGTAATACTAGATATCTGAAGTCTAGTCTAATCGCCCGTGATGTAATACTAGAAAGAAGAAGTCTAGTCTAATCACCCCTGATATAATGCTACAAAGCTGAAGTCGAGTCTAAAACCCGTGATATAATACTGGAAAGCAGAAGTCTAGTTTTAATCGGCCGTGATATAATACTAGAAAGCTGAAGTCTAGTCTAATCGGCCGTGATATAATACTGGAAAGCTGAAGTCTAGACTAATCGGCCGTGATATAATACTGGAAAGCTGAAGTCTAGTCTAATCGGCCGTGATATAATACTGGAAAGCAGAAGTCTAGTCTAATCGGCCGTGATATAATACTAGAAAGCTGAAGTCTAGTCTAATCGGCCATAATATAATACTGGAAAGCTGAAGTCTAGACTAATCGCCGATGATGTAATACTAGATATGTGAAGTCTAGTCTAATCGGCCGTGATATAATACTAGATATATGAAGTCTAGTCTAATCGCCCGTAATGTAATACTAGAGAGAAGAAGTCTAATCTAATCGCCCGTGGTGTAAAACTAAAAAGCCGAAGACGAGTCTAATCACTCGTGATGTAATAAAGCATGCGTTCTAGAATTGACGGCCCGGATAGGAGTGATCAAAGAGAGTCCACACATCTGATCAGTTGGATTCTATCAGGTGTCATCTGCCTGAATAGGCAGACCACACCTGTCAGAATCTAGCTGATCAGGTATTTGTACAGAAAAGAAAGAACCACCGAAGTGCAGCGAGCAACTGTTGTAATCTCCAACTTTTTAACTTGGCACGGGTAGGATTAGTATCTGCTGAAGGCGTGTGTTCCATCGACGTGTAGTACGTTTCAGTAGACTTGCTATCGTTCTCCCACTCGGGCAATTGAGATTAAGTATCTTTTCAGAGGTCATAATGCAGATGGCGCAGTTCTGGATCGAACCTACGATCTTTCGAGCTGAGCAAAGAGAGTCATGAACAAGTAGACGGTTCTTAAGTAAAAACAGTGTTCATCATAAGTATTGGGCAGTCAGTGATATACTATAATATCACCCTAGTTCAAAGGCCCATGTGAGTTAACACTTTCAACAACGAGTTCCTGGTGGTTTCCTTCAATGAAACATTCATTTTTGACATGTAGATTCAGTAATAACATAATGCTACAGGCCTATAGAGCACATAAGGCCGCGTGATTAAATTATTAGGGTTTATTATATCATATTACCGTCGAAATAAACTGTTCCTTTACGCAAAAATGTATACAGTCCCTCATGACAGGATTAATAATATCTGAATTCTGCTGGTATATCATTATCAACTATTTTTTATTTTTCAGTGAATAATTTGATATGCGAATAGCATTTATCGAAAAGCTCGCCACCTGTCGAGTGACATTATTTTACTATTCCAACTAGTTGGTTCAATTATCGATGGGATAGTCCGCACTTGGGTTATTGTACCATGACCAGTGTTTTGCAAAGGTGTACCCTCTTGTCGTTAGCTGACATTAAAAACCATTGAGATAAAAAATTTGTTTGTTTGAAAAAATAAATGTCAGGATATATTAATTAAGCAGTTTCTGATATCCAGATACTGCGGAGGGACTTTGGGTGTGTGTGTGTGTGTGTGTGTGTGTGTGTGTGTGTGTGTGTGTGTGTATGAAGGAGGGGGGTGGAGGAGTGTAAGCGTGGATTCCGTGACCTCCTAGAATATTATGTAAAAATGCGAACTATGAAACAATCCGATTCCCTAAAATCGCCCAGACCGCACAATACTCCTCCATTGAGTATTCTGACACGTTACGTTTATGGTAGTAACTACACTCCGCCGCAGGCCCCGACTGGGATCATCGCCGACTCGGAAGTAAGTTCTTTGGTATTAAAGATGACAAGTAGACTTACAAGCAATTAAGCTCATTTCAGATATGAAGAAAATGACCGTGTTTGCTCCAGGGAGCCTTTGTGAAAGATTACCATGGCATTGCATCGATTGTCCAAAATACCCCAGAACAGACTGTAGCTGTCCTGTATCCCTCGACGGCCTCTGATGGAGTCTCAGGCCCTGTTAACTTAAACACAACTCCTGCATCTACCCTGAGCCTGGAACATGATTGAACACGACTAGAACCACGCTCTCAAGCCACCAGTTTAATTCTGCAATGAATTCCAACTCCTTTATGGCATGGAACTTGTCTATCCTTTAAATAGCCCACTGCCTATATTTAGATTCACTCGACAGGAATATTTGAGTTGGTCGGAAAAACGAACCTTAGCTTCACTTTTTCGACTAACTGATAAATTCCAGACGATTAAATCTTAAAAAATATCACAAACATTCATTTTCTTTGAATCAACACAGGGATTGTCGGTCAATCGAGACTTCATTTGACCGATTTTTTTTAGGAATGAAGACTCACACAACAGTAGTTTTACGATTACGCCGCACTAATTGTGTAAAGATCTTGCTGGTTTCAACGTGAATTGAATACTTACTGATTGGAATATCTATAAGTGAAGTACGAAGGAATATCTATATATCTCCGTGAGTGAGGGAACATCACATTACATCATTGGTGGGGCAGTCTGCGCACAAACTCCACGAAACGTGGTTAACCACACAGCCCGTAACAGCGTCGAATTCCCGAGCGCTTGGATTAGAATATGTTTAGGTGTCAGACTGAGTGAATTGCCGACATTTACATTCAATATTATTGCTGATACCAGGCACTCGGAGATGAAAAAATTAAGCTTAAGGTTTAATACATGTTTTCATCACATGGTTGCCACGAACAGCATTTTCCAAGTTACCTTCGATAATGCATACCCCGTGTTGCATTGCCTTGTTCAGGGACGTCACAGAGTCCTTTTTTGCGGGATATGTGGATCGAGGGCTATAGAAAGAGGACAAAAACGGGTTGGAAACAATATCTTTTATATGGAATTCGCATTGAACATGAAAGCTTCGCTATGACACAAACCGAAAATAAAATTATATTCCTTTTGAAAAAAAATTCAAAGTTACATTCGATAATACATACTCCGTGTTGCATTGCCTTGTTCGGGGACGTCACAGAGTACTTTTTGCGGGATATGTGGCTCGAGGGCTGTAGAACCAGGACAGAGAACCGGTTGGAAACAATATCTTTTATATGGAATTCACAATGAACGTGAAAGCTTCGCTATGACAACAAACCGAAACTAAATTTATATTCCTTTTGAAAAAAAAGAAAGAAAAATAACATGAGTAGTGAGGGGTGTCACTATAGCGAAAAACATTTTACACTGAAACCCCCATACCCCAGGGCTGTCACTATGGCGAACAAATTAACATAGGTTTCTCCATAGGGTTTTTTCGCCATAGTGACATTTTTTCGCCATAGTGACATTTTTGGAGGCAGGAAAAGATTTTAAAAATTTTTTCCTGCCTCCAAAAATATCACCATGGCGAAAAAATGTCACTATGGCGAAAAAACCCTATGGAGAATCCTATGTTAATTTGTTCGCCATAGTGACAGCCCTGGGGTATGGGGGTTTCAGTGTAAAATGTTTTTCGCTATAGTGACACCCTTGGGGTAGGGTGAATTCAGTGTAAATTGCTTTTCGCCTGAGTGCCAGCCACGGGTAAAATGGCAGTTGAGGGCCACGACACCCTATATGGAGAATCCTACGTTGATTTTGTGTCTATAGTGCCAGTTCTGGGGTATGGGGAATTCAGTGTTGAGTATATCGAGTCACGGGGTAGAGGCCTCCCAATTACTTTATACTGACAGGCTTAGGTGGGTTTGTCTTCCATACACTTTATATACTGACAAAATGTTCTGCTTTTTTAAAACTTGCTACCTAATATACATCGCTCGACTGGTGAAGTTTTTTTTCTATTTTTTACTGGAACACACGACATATAAAAATACTGTAAGATTTAGACTGGGTGTTTTTTACACGCGAATGTCTTATAAATCCGATGTGAATGTGTGTCTTACAGTCAATTTGTAACACAACACTCCGCTACTCAGAGTAAAACATATCTCTCATTACGGCTGAAAATATTCTACAAATAGCTCATGTAAGAGATACATTTGTTTTCAAACACATGTTTAAAGTAATTCAGTAAATGCAACTGTTTAATTATTTATCAGAGTTAAAAAGACTTGAAAGTTTTCATTGGACTTCCTACCCAGTCTTACAATCGAAAAAAGAAGAATTAGCCAAAGCTGGATTTTTCTGTGTTGGGGGTGGTAAAGTGAAGTGTTTTGTATGTGGACAAGGTTTACATAATTGGGAAGAAAAGGATATTCCTTTACAAGAACATGTCAAGTATTCTCCAAATTGTCCTTACATGAAACTTATTAGAGGCTGTCAGTTATATAAACCACCCACATGTATGCAAACACCTCCCGATAAAATATTAGCAGTCATGGATAATGGGTTCACTTTAAAACAAATATTTTCAACAATGAAAAAATATGATAAAACTCTAGATGATTTTCCAGATTCAAATTCATTATTTGCACTCATGGTCATAGATGATCAAATTACATCATCGTTTAGTAAAATAATTGGCAATCATGCCGCAGTACATTTCAGAAATAAGTTAAGTGATTTATTTACTGACGGTCCAGCAAATGATTTTCCTGACTCTTCTGATACACAAAGCACATGGTGTAATGTAATATCTGATGCACAAAGTACATCAGAACAGACAAAAGAATCATCAGTTTGATTTCAACCATGGAACCAGTAAGACACATCTTAGAAAACAAGATCACACGTAAGGCATTATTATATGCATTTCAAATGATCACTCCTGGCTATCTAACAATAACAAAAGATTTCATTCAAAATCAATTAGAAAAAGATGGAATGTATGGGGAATTTTGTAATGCATTACAAATCATGAATGCTTTTTACAAAGATAATGTAGAAAATATTTGGACAAGAGTTATGTGGGATTTTATTATTTATGATGAACAAATCATGAATTATTTATATAGACAATGTATGCCACAAATAGATCAGAGTTCTTCAGAAACTTTATTTGAATTAAAAGTGTCCTTAAAAAAAACCCCCACTTATAGAAATGAAGAAGCTATGGAAATAGAAAGTATATAAGTCAATGTTTTGATATTTCTTTTGGTAGAAAATAAAAATCATGGCAATGAGTGATTGTTTATTGTTTCAACACCCCTGTAATATCTTTATAGCAGGCCCTAGTGGATCAGGGAAGACAGTATTTGTCAAAAAGCTAATTGATATGAAACATAACTTATTTCAAACCCCACCACAAAAAATTGTTTGGTGCTATAAAGAATGGCAAACTACATATGCTTTACTTAAAGAAAGTGCGGATATCAAATTCATAGAAGGTATTCCTGATGATGAATATGAAATTGTCAGTGATGTCACTATTCCACATCTTGTAGTTTTTGATGATATGTTAGGCGATAAAGATGAAGAAAAAATTAAATTATGGTTCATGCGAAAAGGCCATCATCGAAATGCAAGTGTCATATACATCACACAAAATATGTTTCAACAATCATGGTAAAAGGCCATCATCGAAATGCAAGTGTCATATACATCACACAAAATATGTTTCAACAATCTAAATCTAGTCGTACCATAAGTTTGAATGCGCATTATATGATTTTATTTCAAAATACCAGAGATAAAGGACAGATTAAAGCGTTAGCAAATCAAGTTCAATTACCCCATTTAGATGCATCTTATCAAGATGCAACGAGTACTGATCATGGTTATTTATTAATTGATTTTCATCCTAAAACACCTGACTCTTTGAGATTAAGAACTGATATTTTTCATCCTTGGGTGACACAAAATGAACGGGGTCCCATCATTTACACAAAACTATAAAAGCTACACCCCACAATTTTTTGTATCACTTGGTAAAAAAAATTGCTGACATATACACATCATAGTGGCAACTTTTATCCGATCATTAGAACAATTGAGTCAGCAGTCGAACCCATTTGTAAGAGAAAAATTACTTAAAAAAGGTTTCAAGAAAATTTTAAAATGGTTTACATTAGCATGTAAAATCATACTCAATAAAAAAATTAAATTGCCAAAACAAACTTTAACATATATGGATAGGCATAGACAGGATCTACAACAACTTGCGAATCCAAGAGTAGATCTTGCAACCAAACGAAACATTATTTTAAAACCAGGTGGTGGTAGATTTTTTGGCGGTGTTATCATTCGTAATTTAATTCGATGGGATGGTCATAAGACAAGTAGAAATTTTTATTCACCATTTACAAAAAAACAAAGGTAAAAAACAAAAATCACACAAAAAGAAAAAGAAAGTGTCTAAGAAAAAATACACGAATGCAAATGTCTTAGTCACTCCTCAGAAAGAGACAAAAACAAAATCTGTTTTAGTTAGCAAAGTTCGAAAACAGGAAAAAGTACCGCCATTAAAGTTAATGCATGAAACATCTGGTGGATTTAGAGTATTGCATGATCCTATGATGTCTAGACAGAGTATGAGCCATGTACCGCTAAAAGAAAATATTCCAGTGACAGCACGATTCACAGCTTTGAATACACCCAAAACTGTTAAGGGGGTAAGATCTTATTTTCGTTAAAATAAAAACAGATGCCACATATGACTACTATATCATTTTATAAATGCTCTTTGTAGAGGTAAGATGGTAAAACAATCTCGTAAAATTCCGCTAGTCAAATAATATGGGGTGCTAATGGCACTAAGTCAAACTCCACCAGTATTTCAAAAACAAATTATGAAAAATGCACCTAAAGAATTAATTAATTGCATGGCAGAATGTTGTCATAATCTTTTAAAAGGGAACATACATCTTTCCCCTGCTCAGAAACAAAAATTACACCCGAAACTTAAACAACTAAGATGGCTTGCTAGTAAATCGTTATCACTTAAAAAGAAAAAACAAATTTTAAATCAAAAAGGTGTTTTTTTACCATTACTTGGGTTACTTGCACCCGCTGTAGGACTTGCAACAAATCTTGCAAATAAATTGGTGAGTAAAATATGAAGAAAATGGCTATTGTACCTTATCAAATGTTAGAAGAAATGCAACAATACAGAAGTGAAAAATCACAGCGTCCAAGATTACCACCTGACCCTCAAATTACTAATACAGCACAGATGCAGAATGAATTATCATCTGTGTTAGAAAATTCAGAATTATCAGAAAGTGAGAGAAAACAAAAATATGGTGAACATTTACAAAAGTTTCAAATGTCATATAAGAAGGCCTTACAACCATCATTGATCATGCCTGAGGTAGACCGAAAGTCATTGTTTTTACGAGATCGCATTATAGAAAGTGTTCCTGTCACAATGAGGCGTAAAGCAACTTCATTATTATCTGCTTTATCGTCTCACCCACACATGAGTTGGGATGATCAGGGTGTTTTAAGCTATGATGGAGAACCCATAAAAGGTTCCAATATCATTGATTTAGTCAATGATGTCCTCAGACATCGAAAAGACTTTAAACCAAGAGGCTGGGAAATATTCAATCGTGGATTAAAAGATATAAAAATTCCTCAAGATTTTGTTGGAAATCGTGAACATTGGGTGTGGATGAATAGAGATGCAAAACCCAATGAATATCAAAGTTCTCCTCAAGATAGTTGGTTAGATAGTTCTGTTTTAACATCTCCAAAACGTAAACTTCTTCGAGTAAAGAAAACACCTAGACATAGATTGGCAAAAAATAAAATTTCTAATAAATGGGAGGCCTACTGAATAATTTATTAACCAAAATATATTACAATACGAATCACCCCGCAAGCTATAGTGGGATACATAAATTATACAAAGCAGCCCACAGTAAAGATAAATCTGTTACAGTTGATCAAGTTAAAAAATGGTTGAAAGGAGAGAGGACTTACACTTTACATAAACCCATTCGTAAAAAATTTGCAAGACGAAAGACTGTAGTGGGTGGAATTGATCATCAATGGCAAATTGATTTAGCAGATTTACAAAGTTTACAATCTTACAATGACCGATTTCGTTATTTAGTTTGTGTCATTGATGTTTTTTCAAAATATGCATGGGTTATACCCATACACAATAAATCAGGACAAACACTAACAAAATCTTTCCAAAGACTTTTGAAAACTTCTGGACGTAAACCATTATCTTTGCAATCAGATAAAGGTTCTGAATTTAAAAATAAAGAGGTGCAGAAATTTTTTAAAGAAACAAAAAATTCATTTTTTCACAACAGAAAACCCCGAAACAAAAGCTAGTATTGTAGAACGTTTCCAATGCAATTTGAAAACCCGAATGTGGAAATATTTTACTCACAAACGTACATTAAGATATATTGATGTGTTACAAAATTTAGTTGATGGATACAATCACAGTTTCCATCGTAGTATTCAGAGAACTCCTGCATCTGTGTCAATAGAAAATGAAATAGAAGTAACTCAAAATTTGTATGGTAAAAAAAAATCTAAAAAGAAAAAAATAAAATTTAAAGTTGGCGATATAGTACGTATTAACAAAACCAAACGTACATTTGAAAAAGGATATTTTCCAAATTGGACAAAAGAATTATTCAAAATCACTCATATAAAACATACACACCCACCCACTTATAAACTTGAAGATATGGGTGGTGAAAGTATACAGGGAACATTTTACCCACAAGAAATTCAAAATATAAAAGATGATAAAAAATATATCATTGATTCGGTTCTTGCCAGACGTTCGAGACGTATTGGTAAGAAACTCATTAAGGAACTTAAAGTACATTGGGAAGGTTATCCCACAAAATTTGATAGTTGGATAGCAGGAACAGATTTAGTATAAAAAGAATATGTCACTAAATGAAAATACATTGAGTGGTGAAAGTGCAAGTGTTGAAGTACAAAATCAACAACCACAATTTAATTGTTGTGGAAGTCTTGTTGCAAAAAATCAAGTATCTTATTTCACACAAATAATTGTCATT
The DNA here is from genome assembly GCA_031216915.1 of Pictodentalium vernedei. Taxonomy (NCBI): domain Eukaryota; kingdom Metazoa; phylum Mollusca; class Scaphopoda; order Dentaliida; family Dentaliidae; genus Pictodentalium; species Pictodentalium vernedei. The sequence continues at coordinate 222,802,137 of CM062289.1, read as the reverse complement.
TATGCAATTATAATTACGGCTATCATTCACCTTAGTTTACAATCACCAAACAAAGAATTGTGGTTAGTATTATTAAGTAGTTCTTTAGGATATATTCTTCCAAGCCCAGGTTTAAAATATTTGAAACCACACGAGAAGAAAAATGAATTCGTTTTATGTAACACTACTGAGTGATAGTTCTATGGATATGTTTCCAAATAACACACAATGTTGTTTTTAAACAAAATTATCTAAACCGATTCATATTAATAAAGAACATTGGGAAGTGGGATTAGTTGAAGTAATTTTACCATCTGAGGCAAGAAATATAACAGATGATGAAACAAATTTTAAAATCATTGTAACAGATCCAAAAATATCAGCACGCATTAATAATATTAATAAATCGTTTTTCAAACTTACAGTACGCAAGGGTGTTGCTGCTGTTGAGCTAAGTATTTTGCCGGGGGCATATGCAAATGGTGGACATGTTGTAGAAGCAATAGAATCAGAAATTCAAGACAAACTGGGTGATATTTTTAAAGAATCTGGTGTGTCATTTCATCTTGGTTATTCATCCCGAAATTCACGTGTAAAAATTTCAGGTAATAGTATTGGAACAGTTGGGATTGAATTATCACAAAGTTTGTCAGAAAAATTAGGGTGTAAAGATATTTTTCCAGTAATTTTTCCTAACACGGGAAAGAATGCTTTTAAATATAATGTGGATTTAAATATGGATTTTAATCAACTCTTTATTTATCTGATATTGCAGATTATACATTTCTTGGTGATATAGAAGCGCCTATTTTACGTGTGATACCCTTTGAAACACGTGACGAATCTCTGCACACTCATAAAGAATTTGATAATGTACATTATGTACCAGTATCAAAATCTTCTTTTGATCATATCACTATAAATATAATTGGGAATACTGGTAAAAACATTCAGTTTTCAAGTGGTAAAAGTGTTGTCAAGTTGCATTTTAGACAGAGACATCAACTCAATTTATAAAATATGCCTCCAGTATATCGAGGTGTGGCGTTGCAATATGGATATGGATTAGGGTCTATTTTTCACTCAGCAATAAGATCAGCTGTACCATTAATAAAACCAATTGCAAAAAATGCATTTCGAAGTTTACAAAAAGAAGGATTAAAACATGGTTTAGAAATAGCAAATGAATTGCTGAGCAATCGTAAACCATCTAAAGAAGTAATGCTCACTCATGCAAAAGATCTTATGACATCCGTGGGGAAAGCTGCATTGGGAATAAAAAGACAGAAACAAGAACCAAAACATCACTCTGCTGTTCGTTCTCAAAGAGGGAAGACAGGTAAAAGGCAATCTTATTCAAAACGAAATTCAAAACGAAATTCAAGACCACTTGATATATTCGATTAAATCATGATGTTACATGGATCTTGCGAACATTTCTGTAGTGGATTTGATCCAGATAATGTATCACCAACATCACGTGGTGTCGAAAATATTGGTGAGATTGAGCAATTTCCCATTGCATCTTTAAACAATTCTTCACCGATAGAATTTTTAATCCCCAGACAAACAACCAAGTGGTTAGATCTTGCAGCATCTACACTTGAGGTTCAGTTCAAAATTACAAAGCAAGATGGGAGTGAAATTGAAGATGATACAAATATTACTCCCATCAATAATTTCTTTCACAGCATGTTCAGTAAAATTGATGTGACACTGAACGGTAATTTGATAACCACCAATACAGACATGTATCCTTATCGAACATTTTTTGAAAATCTGTTAAGCTATTCAAAAGATGTGAAAAAAACACATCTAGCTGTTAGTGAGATGTGGTATATAGATACCCCTGGTCAACATACTGCAATTGCTAAAGATTCCGCAAACAAAGGTTTGATTGAACGTCACAAATTAATTGCAAACAGTAAATCTGTACAACTAAGAGGAAAATTGCATTTAGATCTGTTTGTGCAAGAGAAATATTTACCAAATGGTGTGGAAATGAGAGTTAAAATTCATCGTGCTCCGACTAAATTTTGTCTGATTGGTGGTGTAGATGGAAAAATAGAAATTCATAAAGCCATATTCAGAATACCGGCCTTGGATTTAATTCCTAAATTTGCAAATGATCTGAATGCACAAATAGATCAAACAAATTATAAAATCCCCATTAGACGTACTGAAATTAAAACATTTACCATTGGAAACAGTCTTCGATCAAAAATAGAAGACCATCTGTTTCGTAAACAGATGCCAAATCGAATAATTCTTGGCTTAGTTTTGAATAAAGATTAAAATGGAGATATTGGTACATCTCCATTTAATTTTCAACATTTCAATTTGAACAAGTTGGATATCACAGTGGATGGATATTCCATTAAATCACGTCCCTTTGAACCAAATTTCGAAGGTGGACTTTATCTAAATTCATATTTATCATTGTTTGAAGCAATGGGGTATTTTGGACAAAATGAAACATTTAATATATCAATGCAGGATTATGCAAAAGGATATACCCTCTGGGGAATTGATTTGACACCTGATCAATCAAGCAGTGGACCATTAGCTCACCCTATAAAGTCTGGCAACCTTTGAATAGATCTTCTGTTTGCTGAAGCTCTGGCACAGGTGATCAACGTTGTCGTATATGCAGAATTTGATAGTGAAATACAAATCAATAAGTTCAGAGAAGTGATATTTGACTATTAACAATGAGTAAATGTGAACATTGCAAGATGCACAGAGAAATGAAAAGAAGAATACAAATAATGAGGCGAGTGAAGACAAAAAATGAAAAACTGTTCCTTAGATTATTTAAAGAAATTGTTGTAAATGAAGTGACACCTTTGATAAAAGAAGAAGTGAATAAACTGTGTTATGGATGTCAAGGAATACCTGGAGCAAAACATGACTTTTGTATAAGAAAGGATGTAAGAATATGGATTGAAATGTATTTGAAAGACTGTATGGAAAAAGTGTGTATATCAAGTGTACTATATAAACTGCTCGAACAAGCAAAAAAAATGGAACATTGAAGGATGTTTTACATATATGAATGTGAACTTTAAAATTAACACACAAGAAGGCATTCAAAATTGGGCAGATTTAGTAGAAAAAGAGTGGGGATATTACACACCACTTGTTAAAGAAGAAGAAGAAGTTGATTAAAAAAAGTACAACAGCCCTTTTTAGGGGTAAGAAGAGATGGACACCACTCAACTACAGTATGTTCTTGATAATTCTCCAAGGTTATCATCATTGAATGGAAAAGTGTGTTCAAGAGACTTATTACCAAAACAAAAGCATAAACACAGAAAAGCTTATATTGTGAGCACAGATTCATCAAAAGAACCAGGAGAACATTGGGTGGCAATATATTTCAAAGACAATCATTCATGCATCTACTTTGATTCCTATGGCTTACCACCATTAGATAAAGACATTTACAAATTCGTAGTGAAAAACACAGATTCTTGGACTATTAACACAATCAGAGTACAGTGTGTTCATACTATGGTGTGTGGAATGTACTGTATATTTGCCTTGGATTATCTTGCAAGAGGATATGATTTGAAGACAGTTCTTACTATCAAATTCGATCCAAGAAATTTCCAACAGAATGACAGAGAAGTCCGTCGATGGTTTGCACAAACTTGTAGACATTATTTTATGTAATCATGATCAGGTGTCAAAACAACCCACACAGTTTTTTATAAAAACATTTTTAGCTCAACTTTGATGAAGTCAAATTTGAGCTATTGTCATGGCCCGTCGTCCGTCTGTCCATCTGTCCGTACGTCAACAATTGGCTATGGCTCGGGCTAGAGGTCGTATTTATGAACCGATCTTTTTGAAACTTCTTGTGTACCTTTGTTATGACCCTGGGACGGGAACGAGTGTTTTTAGGTATGGTCCGAAATTCTAGATGGCTTCCAGCGGCCATTTTGTACCGATGATGCAAAAATCAGTTTTTTGTACAGAACTTCTGTATGAAAGTTCTGATTTGAATAAAGTTTTGTATAAATGTTTAGTACCATGGGATACATCACATATAATACGGGTTTTTTTCTCGTGCGTAAATTGTGCAAATTAGACTGACTTTGATTTATTTAGTGTTACTTTCAGAGCTGTAAGTGCCAAGCTGCTATGGCTCGGGCTAGAGGCCGTATTTATGAACCGATCTTTACGAAACTTCTTGGGTACCTTTGTTATGAACGTGGGACGAGAACGAGTGTTTTGGGGTGCGGTCCGAAATTCAAGATGGCTGCCAGCTGCCATTTTGTACCGACGATGCAGAAATCTGTTTTTTGTACAGAACTTCCATATGAAAGCTCTGATTTGAATAATTTTTTGTATGAATGTTTAGTACCATGGGATACATCACATATAATACGGGTTTTTTTCTCGTGCGTAAATTATGCAAATTAGACTAACTTTGATGTTTTTTGGTGTTACTTTCAGCACTGTAAGTGCAAATGCCAATACGGCTTGGGCTAGAGGCTGTATTTATGAACCGATCTTTACGAAACTTCTTGGGTACCTTTGTTATCACCGTGGGACGAGAACGAGTGTTTTGGGGTCCGGTCCGAAATTCAAGATGGCCGATGGCAGCCATTTTGTACGAAATTTGGTGCAATCAGATTTTTGCACAGAACTTCCATATGAAAGCGCTGATTTGAATAATTTTTTGTGTGAATGTTTAGTACCATGGGATACATCACATATAATACGGGTTTTTTTCTCGTGCAGAAATTATGCAAATTAGATAAAGTTTGATTTTTTCAGTGCTGCTTACACACAGTAAGTACACATGTCAATACGGCTCGGGCTAGAGTCTGTATTTATGAACCGATCTTCACGAAACATCTTGGGTACCTTTGTTATCACCTTGGGACGAGAACGAGTGTTTCTGGGTGCGGTCCAAAATTCAAGATGGCTGCCAGTGGCCATTTTGTATCGAAATTAGGTCTAATCAGTTTTTTGTACACAACTTCTATATGGCTCAGGCTAGATGCCGTATTTATGAACCGATCTTTACGAAACTTCATGGGTACCTTTGTTATTACCGTGGGATGAGAACGAGTGTTTTTGGGTGTGGTCCGAATTTCAAGATGGCCACCAGCAGCCATTTTGTACCAAAATTAGTGCAATCAGTCTTTTGTATAGAACTTCTGTATGAAAGTTCTGATTTGAATAAATTTTTGTATGAATGTTTAGTAACATGGAATACATCACATATAGTACGGGTTTTTTTCTCGTGCAGAAATTATGCAAATTAGATGAACTTTGATTTATTCAGTGCTACTTATACTCTGTAAGTGCTCATGTCAATACGGCTCGGGCTAGAGGCTGTATTTATGAACCGATTTTCACAAAACTTCTTGGGTACCTTTGTTATCACCTTGGGACGAGAACGAGTGTTTCTGGGCGTGGTCCAAAATTCAAGATGGCTGCCAGTGGCCATTTTGTACCGAAATCAGGTCCAATCAGTTTTTTGTCACAACTTCTACACAGCTCATATTTGTGAACTGATCTTCACGAAACTTCTTGGGTACCTTTGTTTTCACCTTGGGACAGGAATGAGTGTGTTTTGGGGTGCCTCCTTTGTTATCACTGTGCTATGAGAACAAATATTTTGGGGTTCAGTCAGACCCACTCTGGGACTCAAAGATTTTTTTCTAGTTTAGCATCTGACTGTCACCCACCTTTACAATACTTTACCTATACATTTGTTACAGGCAACGCTCAGTATTTATGTACAGACCGTTACAATACTTTATATGTACCTTTTTTATCAGGTCATTACCTAGATGTTTGTCATTGCTGTGTCACATACTATGCATGTACATGTCTTTGTCTTGACAAGTTGAGCTACAGTGTCATTGACACTTTCATTTCTATTGTATAAATTTATTATGTATCACAGAAAGGATATTTTAGCATTTTTTCCAAAAATCTTAGGCGATAATGCTTTATTTCAAGACACAATTCTGGCTACACATATTTTCTCAGCAAAATGGAATCTTGAAATAAAGTGGTATCACACAAAAAAAATCTCGATGTAAAAAGCTTTTGTATAGATAGACAAACTCAGATCTCGGTGTATATATGCTTCTCACTTCATATATTAAACATTGGTACCTAAATTAATTCTTATTGCCTGTTTAAAATGTAGCAGTCCCCACTAGCTCTCCATAGCAGTAAAAAAGAGAAGAGATACTTCTCTTTTTTCACCATTCTATCTCATAAGTGAAAAAGAGTTAAGAGATACTTCTCTTTTCCACTGTGGGTAAGAGACTGCATGTTTAACAACCAATCCCTCCATTCAGTAAAGTGTTTTGCGGTTTAAAGTATGGAGAGATTGATTAATAAACATATATTTTGCCAGTATAAAGTAATTAGAACTCTACCCCATAGCTGACACTATAGGGACCAGCATTTAAGAGATACTTCTTTTACCATTCCATCCCATAAGTGAAAAAGAGTTAAGAGATACTTCTCTTTTCCACTGTGGGTAAGAGATTGTATGCTTATCAACCAATCCTTCCATACAGTAAAGTCTTATACGGTTTAATGTATGGAGAGATTGATTAATAAGCAAAATCCACATATTTGCCAGCGTAAAGTAATTGGGAGGCCTCTACCCCGTGAGTGACACTATAGGGACCAGCATTTAAGAGATACTTCTTTCACCATTCCATCTCATAAGTGAAAAAAAGTTAAGAGATACTTCTCTTTTCCACTGTGGGTAAGAGATTGTATGCTTATCAACCAATCCTTCCATACTTTAAAGCGTATAACACTTTACTGTATGGAGAGATTGATTAACAAACATATATTTTGCCAGCATAAAGTAATTGGGAGGCCTCTACCCCGTGACTTGATATACTCAACACTGAATCCCCCTTCCCCAAACGGGGCACTATAGGGACAAAATTAACATATGATTCTCCGTAGGCTTTTTACCCAGGGGGTGTCACTATAGCGAAAAACATTTAACACTGAATTCCCCATACCCCAGGACTGTCACTATGGCGAACAAATTAACATAGGATTCTCCATAGGGTTTTTTCGCCATAGTGACATTTTTTTCGCTATAGTGACATTTTTGGAGGCAGGAAAAGATTTTAAAAATTTTTTCCTGCCTCCAAAAATGTCACTATAGCGAAAAAAATGTCACTATGGCGAAAAAACCCTATGGAGAATCCTATGTTAATTTGTTCGCCATAGTGACAGTCCTGGGGTATGGGGAATTCAGTGTTAAATGTTTTTCGCTATAGTGACAGCCTTCACTACTAACATGCACATTAACACATGTGAGATGATCCAGCCGTTCTTAACAAAGCGAGAGTTCTCCAATACTTACAGGTAATGACATCCAAGCAACAACGAGCTCCTAGCACACTGTTAGTGCATCAGCTGCGCCGCCACTGTTATGCTCTAGGAGCATTAACCCGTTAAACACCAGAAGCCATTTTTTTCCGGCCGGATCACAAGCTACGTGATAATGTCATTAAGGGGGATGGCTACAAAATAAATGTATAGTATAGACCAATCAATATTTTCAACGTGCAGCCTAGCCTTAGTTATATTAATTGGTTTAACCCCATATAATAAATATGGACTCTTCCAATTCCTGCCATTGAACTGACATGGAAGATACCATCAGGGTTAAAAGGGTTAACATTAGACGCTACTGTTATGGCCTCTCATTGGAACGATGTCGACCAGTTCGTTCCAATACACAGGGGCGCCGGAAGTTTTCGACGAGAGTAAAGGAAGGGGCAGGACCTGATTATACCTGATACCGAATACTTGAGGTGAGGGTTTTTCAGTTAAAGTTCTCGACATATCAAGAGTTTTCCTCTAGTTCACCTCTGGCGACAAAAGGCACGCGATGCCCTCGACCCCCCCCCTCCCCCACTAGCCTCACGCAATGAAGCAGCTGCCCCATGTCACTGCTTCCGGCGACTTCGCCGATAGAAGGACACGAGCTATATTCTAGAGGCAACAGTTGATAAAACAATAAAATCTGAAAGAAGATTTAGTGAATAGCGCTGGGAGGATATAAACGTTGTGTTGACAGAACAAACACAAGCAACCAAATTTTATAGGTAATCAATTGTTTTTCTGCCTTTTTCAGAACATAGAAGGAGAGATTTATGAAGTGGATGAAAAAATGTTAGACGTTCTTGATCGTCTAGAAGGTCACCCAAATCTCTACGAAAGAGAAAAAATCAACATATCTACAGAATCAGGATTGGAAAAATGTTGGTGCTATCTCCTCAAAGACTTCAAACCTTCTTTAATGGAGCTGAGATTTTTAAATAGCTTTTCTGTCTTCACTTCGTCTGACAAGTGTGTGGCTATACCAGACAGAGAAAAAGTATATAGGTCTCAAATAGAAAAGGCTGTTAAAAAGGACGCGTAATTTGTTTTTTTTAATATTTATTAGTTTACTGCCAAAATAATTAAAACGATTTTTATTTCTGGCAAACAGTTATCACATTTCACATCAGAGAATAATCTTGTGATTTACATGTACGCAGTAATCAAGCTTGCTATCTACATCACTTGAACTGATATATATATATAACTTTGATTTCGAGACCTTTTGACCAGGAGTCAATACTATAAAACTTTTGAAATTGTATTTTCTGGAATTGTATTTTATACCTATTAATATATCAGACTAAAATGAATCATTGGCGTTTTAAAAGACATGGCAATTTGCCAAATCTTTGAAAATGCTAATGGCTCATTTAACCCATTTAAAGTCATAACTAGAAAATACAATTCTAGAAAATACAATTGTATAAGTTCTATAGCATTGGCCCCGGTTTTAATTTCAAACGGCTCTTATACTTGAAAGCCGTGGATATTACCTTTGCAGAGATTCTTCGTTATGTATGAGAAACAAAACTGTTTCCGGACAGGAGCATGATACGTCATAACGTCATTATATAGGATGGCTGTTCAGAAGATGTGTGGGCTTGACCAACCAATATTTTCAACGTGCAGCCCAGAAGCTGTACGTTGAAAATATTGATTGCTCAGCCCAAAATAATGAATATGGGCTCTCCTAATTGCTGCCATTGGACTGGCTTGGAAGATACCACTCGCGTTCAAAGAATTAAGTGCATTTCTCGCGAAAGTCTTATCACATAGCAAAAGCCACATGTATTGTGCGGCATTGCCTTTTAAACTGGAAAATTTTTATGAAAGTCCCTGGAAAACGGACACATTCCTCGCTGCTAGTAATATATCATTTCTGGTGACGTGGTTTATCTGAAATAGTAATACATTTAGTTTTCCGTGTTGTTACGGCGAACTCTCTGGCTCATCTGGGGTGCGTTTTTTTGCTGTCTCCAGTGTAGATATCCAGGAGTTCTTCCGGTAGTCGCACTACAGAAACGTGTCTGGAGATCTAAATAGAACAAAAATGGAGGTATTTTTGTCACTTCTCGTTGACGAACTCTCATAAAATGATGAAACGGTGACCCGGTCACAGATATCGGCGCTGATTTTCTGAGTGTGATGTACGTTTAACAACATGTCGTTGTCTGAGAAATTAAAGTTTATTTACAATCTTGAAAATGTTGCGTTTTTCTCTGTTACTGCTTTCCGTTTCGAATTTTCGTGATATATGAATTCATGCAAAAAAGAAACGCTGAGCAAAATCTTTGATGAATAGTTTGGATTGGTGAATTCATTATAGTGATGTAGTTACGAGGAAGGGGGGGGGGAGTCCCATCTCCACCTCCCCCCCACATTGTTACAACCCTGGTGGCGTTTGGTATTTATTGGTAAGGAGCGAAGTTGCAAACTGGCGAATTTGGGTGACATTCCTTAAATTCTTTATTAAATTGTTTATGCGGGATTTGGAAGTTAAATTTACGTCGACTGATTGGTGCTGTGTTAATTGCTCTTCTTTTTGTACGCACGAATGCTGAATAAATGCTTTGGTGGTTGCGAAAATGACTTTGAACTCATCACACAATAACCCAAGTGTGTTTTTGCGGCCATGATTGATTGCTCTCCTCTCCAGCTTCTACCTGCATTTTAGAATGGAGAGACTGGAGATCTCCAGGAGATCTCCACACAGCAAACGGATGCAACTGGAGACCTTCTGGAGAGCAAAAAATGCACCCCTGTTTTCAAACTTCGCAGAAATTACTTTCTATGGTGGATGGATTAGGACATGGAAATTATTTTAATCTCAAGATCTCGACATAATATTTCCAGATTTCGACATAACATTTTGATATATCGACGCACGTATCTCGAGGTCTCGACATGAAATAACTTATTGTTATCTTGATATGCACCTATATATAAACCACTAATATCTATACAACCGAGTTGACGGAAAGTCAATGAAAAAACGTCACCATTCAAATTGCCCCCAACCCCCGGAAAATTGTCAATCCCTTCGCGAATCGGCCTAATCCGCCAGCGTAACTAATTCAGGAGTTGAAAAATGGTATTTCAAAAAAATTCAACAATACCATATCGTGTGACGCTCTCATTGGTACGTGCTCGACGAGCTCGTTCCAATGAGGGGGTTATATGATATGGTTTTGTTGAAATTCTTTGAATAATTTGAAAAAATAGTATTTAAAATAATAAATTTTGATATCGTCTATGCTGGGAGAAGGGATAAAATATCAAGTTAGTTGTCCTACATTAGCAACATCTACGGTTGTTGATTTAGGAAATGGAAAATATTTGTTATCTCGAAATCTACACGAGATAAGAATCTCATTATATCTCGTTATCTCGGCATGATGTAAAGACGTTTATAGGGGTTTCGGATATGTCACACTCCCAGAGAACGGATTAGAGAATTTCAAGTCCACATGTAAAGGTGATAGCTAAAAGTGGCGATTTTCTTGTTTAAAAGTGTAAATATTTTCGATAATATTTCTTCCTGGGTTAAATGTAAAGCGTAAAGATAGGTATGTGACGGACCCTGAAAACAGATTTGTCAAACTAACGTTAATTCAAGAGCTTCTAAATGAAATGTGAAATTCAATGTCCGTTATGGCGCACTTGTTGAACGCCACCTGAGCTATCTGATAACAGATCAGTGCTAAGAGAGACAATATTCTCTCCGGTTATCATTATCTGGGTAATTAAAGCCAGTTAAAATCTAATTTTTGGAAACCAGTGCATCACACATGTTCTGGACACACACCCATATTACGCATCTATCCTGTCTCCGAAATGTCAAAAGAACTTACCTCAAATAAAATTCGCATTAATATCTCTATCCATATTGAATTACAAAGCACTCGTTAAATCAGAATTAATATGTTTAAACTTTGCGTTCTGATTGTATAAAGAGGGAAGTAGAATTCTGAGAAGCAATTGGCCTGGGGACACTCAGAGAAGGTCCGAGTTTAGCCTTGGCCGTCGGGGGTCATAGGCACCGAAATTGAAAGTCCGCGTATTAACCCTGTGAGGGTTGTAAGGAACCGATAGTAGTTCGTTAACGATTGCGAACCGTAGTTGCATAGTAGCCAAAGAAGTAAAAGCTGCAACGCTGAGGTCTAGAAACCGTATTAAGAGCTTGAGTAAGCGCTTGAATAGCTCGCGAGAGAAGATAGTTTTAGGCGGTGTGAGAATTGGTAATGCTGAGAACACTTTGCAGAATATTATTATGTAAGCTTTGTTAAGTGTATATCTGAAGGCGAAGAATAACTTAACCCTGTGAGAGCCAGGCAAGGCGCAAAGTCTTCGTGAACTGTGATAGACGCCGATTGAATTGTGGTTGAACTGTGAGAACGCCGACAAGCAGAACATTACATGTGTTAAGCCCGACTGACGCTGAAGTCAACACTGCGAAGGAGGAAGCAACGAGAAGTGAATAGACACTTTGTATTTATCACAAACCGTGAGAAGATGAAGATGATGTGAGGTTGATCCAGTGGACACAGCTAGCTGTGGGAGACGTCAAAGGCCCTAAAAAATAAACTTTTATCTGCATAATTAGTGTCTTCTTATGGATAATTTTGTGTGTAATTTGTTACATATTTTATTTCCTCGTACATGTAAATAAATAATCTTTTCAGTGAATTATCGTTGATCACCCTTTGGCGTTGTAAGCCACAGGCACCTTCAGGAATCCTAAGAGTTCCAAGCGGACAGGGCATTGATAAGATGGCAAGGTTTACGTTCGAACTGGGGTTCAGACGACAGTTACTGGCTGTCGGCTGAGCACTGATAAGAACATAAATTTTCCTCCATCATTCCAACATCAATTTAACCCTGTAATCCTGCGACATCACATCAACATATCCCTGAATAATCAAATAAATATATTATACATTATCATTTTAGTTTCTGGTCATGGGATTTCGTTAACCCTTTTGATTGCGAGTCATGTAATGCATGTGTCTGTTCAGCGCTCCTTTTGCCACAAATTTCTGCATGAGAAATGTTTCTGTCAACAGAACCATCTTACAGCACATTACAATCTCTTATTTGACATTGTAACTGTCGCGTTGTGACTTTACAGTTTCTTCTAGGCAAGTGTTGGCTGCCTATGCAGGCAGCCCAAGACTTGTCTAAAAACAACTGCTACGACACTGAAATATAACTTGCAACTTTCTCCGGTGGAAGCATGTTGGGGCACTTGTATTATTACAGGAAAAAGGTCAAGGTAAATCGGAATTGGCCCCTTAAAGCCTTAAAATTACAACATTTTACTTGACAAGGGAGACACGTTGTGACACGGAATTCAAGACAATTACCCGGCCCCTTGCGGGTTACCAAAACTGAAAAGAAAAATGAAAATTAGTCACTTCTTTCATGAAAAAGAAAACTTCTGCTGCTATCAAGCCTCAACAAGGCCTTATAAATAGCGAAGATAGGAAAATTTGAAAATAAAGATGATTTCGGTATTCAATGATTTGTTCAGTTCGGCTTTTTGGTATTCCCATGTTATCGGAATCAGTTTGGATTTTCGGTATATTGCCCATCTCCAGTTAGAGTATGAGATAAATAACATTGAAACTATCTATGACTGAAGTTGTTCTAGATTTATAAGAACAAAGTTAGTGCATCAGATCAGTTCATTTGACAACAGCTTGGATGCATGAATTAAGTACTGAAGTTATTTGGTTTCTGTTCGAGGGGAACTCCATCTTCGTATTGGTTTAGACATGCTGACGTCACGTGTGACACTATTTCAGAGGCTGAACGTGGAATAACATACACAATCAAAACCAGAGACATGAAATCACAAAATGGATCCTCAAATGAAATGTAAAACAAGTGGCATGCAAAAATACACAGAAATGGTTTCCAAAGTAAAATCTCCACTTTTCATGTATTTGTTTTTAATAATGTTACGTAAATTAGATGCGGCCACTGGACGTGGCTAATCCCCCCCCCCCCCCCCCCCACAATACGGATACCTTACGGTATACTGATACAGTAACCTCACCCAGTTACCTCACCAGTTGATAAAGTTATGGAACAGCAACCGGTTTCAAATTAAGGTCACTGTAACCTTGACCTTTGGCACAATGTTATCAAAATGAAAGTTCTTCCTCTCATCATGACAAACTTCGTATCAAGTTGGTTTGGATCGGCCAAGCGGAATTTTAATTAGAGATCGGAAACCAACAAACCCTCGAAATGTTTTATGATGTAACTGGTATCTTGACCTCTGCCGCCATTACCCTGAAATAGATAAACTTCTTCTTCTCATTATGTCCAACCCAGACCTCAAGTTTGAATTGCAAGCTGTCAAGTGGATTTTTGACTGGAGAACAGAAATCAACCAAGCAAAAATGGAAAATCGTTTGTTGTTCAAGATTCTGTTCTTCCAAGTATAGTCCCCTAGTCGTTTTTTTTTTTTTTTGGTAAATGGTTAAGTTTCTGCCTGATACAACCCGTCCATCACTGGGGTTGTTATACAATAGATGTATTTGATGCGGTAACATTACAAATAAATATCCAGTTTTAAATTTTCGACAGAGTGTACCTCTAATCTGAGCCTCATTGTCGAGCAAACACAACTGATTAACCCTTTACCCAACGTAACGGCAAAAACCGGCCAGCGTTTTTCACAAAAATCGCCAATTGATTTGCATTATTTTTTTCATTTTTTGTCTCAAAACATTGGTTATGACCCCTCTTTGGAACGAGCTCATCGAGCTCGTTCCAATGAGGGGTCATAACCTATGTTTTTGAGACAAAAAATGAAAAAAATTAGTTATTCAAGAATTTTGTTTGCAAGTGTCGTCTGCTTTTCATGTTAGGTAAAGGGTTAAACTGAGACTGCTGTCCATAGAGAAATATGAAATTACTTAGGGCCCTGCGAAGCTTCGAGATTCGATTCGATTATCAAGTTGGTATTCGGTCCGATTCGAAATCTGCTGCTTCATTTCCTCTCAAATCTTCTTCACGTGAATACAGCTTCGTATCAGTCTTCTTCGTCGTCTCATGAAACATATAGTTCAGATGGAAATTGTACATAAATAATGTCGAAATAAAAGGCTGAGTGTATCTTAACATGTATAAGATCTGAACTCCTGCAACCAACCATGTTAATTCCAGTATCACTAGTCCTTAACACTGTTAGATACAAATTTAACCCTTTGAGACTTGAATTATTCTGACGCTCAAACGTCACTTGGAATTCAATTTCTTCAACATTTTTCAAAAAATGCGACGTAAACGTCGGAAAATACAAATAACAAGAAATTTTCCACATTAGTGATTAACTGGTTGAAGGTTAGATTATTTTTGGTGGTCTAAATTTGTTATTCAAAACTTGTTTTATTACAAATTATTGGAGAGTGCCTATAGGCACTCTCCAATAATTTGTAATAAAACAAATTTATATAAACAAAATATTATTTGTGTTTGACTGAATATGAAATATAAGCAAGGAAAGTGTTGACTTTTGCTCTGGTATCCTCATTTCTGAAAGCCCTGATAGTGGCTTCTAGCACTCAACCAGTTAAGAAGTCTTGACGGCAGGATTATATTAGTATTTTAAGCTGCGATAACGTTTGTTGTGAACTATTCGGGAGAAAATAGGAATTGAGATTAAAATTCTAAAAAGTCGAAAAATAATAACAAAACAAATATCAACGCGCTATTTGATTTCGTACGTCATAAGACGTACAAAAGTATCAAAGGGTTAAAGTTTAGAAGCAATGTCGACGGTGAACTTCTATGCCGACAGGGCAATATTCCAACTACGTCATCAAGGCATGCCTTCGACGAAGGCATGCCTTGATGATGCAGTTGGAATATTTTATCAGTTGGGACTAGAACCATCACAGTCGGAACAAATCACGTGTATAGCACCCCAACCCTAATCGGTCATCTTCACGACGCCTCTAAGTCGATTCGAGGTTCGATTCGATTTCGAACAACAGACGTGATTCGATTCGAATCGAAAATATGTGATTCGCAGAGCCCTCAGCTTACGGAATATAATTTTCACGCAACGTCGCACCGATTCGTTGAGTCAAAATTATTCATAGTTATTATATTTCAATTTGCACATTGTATTAATGAAGTTATATTATCCGAGTCTATTGTACAGCAAGTCTCTAATGCGAGATATCACAGATGCGAATCTCAAAATTTTGATGGAATCGAATCAGGGAGAGTATTTCGAATCGAATTGAATGTTGATTCGAATCTGACGACTCGTCAGATTGTAGCTATTATTACACATTCTTATAACCGTCTCCACTCAAACTTTGTATTCAACGGCGATTTGTCTGTTTTGGGGCAAGTCAATTAAAAATGTGGAATATTCCAGAACGGAATCAAAGATGTAATTTGGAAGCGGAACCGCAGGGCTCTAATATCACACTTGTAGAAATTACATACTACAATAATAAAGAATTACTTTCTTACTACAAGAGAAATCATTTATCACTTTATCGTGTACAACGCACACATCGCTCCCATTGAAAAACAGCTTTTGCCTACAAATTCCTGTCAGTCATGACCAAAAAGAGGTGCGGAGGCCGTCGAAATCCCATTCCCAACAAGGGCAGAGGCACCTGGCTGCCGTTGATCCACAGAGGGGTGGGGGGGGGGGGGGGGGGGGAGTATCATTTTGATATAAGAAAAAATATATCAAAGGTCTTCACATAAGGACCTGATCAAACAGCCCATCGGCTTAAAACAAAACCAAACATTAACCATTTGAAACCTAGGTTCCTGAAAGAAATCGTCGCTTGAAAAACTGGTTACAGTTCTCTTTGAATTTGTGGGGATGTTCAGTAATAATTTAACCCTTTGAACCCTAGCGGCAGCTTTTCCAACCAGGAACATGATACGTCATAACGTCATTAAATAGGATGGCTGTTCAGTAAATGTGTTGGGTACACCAATCAATATTTTCAACGTGCAGCCCCGAGGCTGCACGTTGAAAATATTCATTGGTCTACCCCAAATAACGACTAGACACTCCCAAGTGCTTTCATTGAACTGGCATGGCAGATACCACAAGAGTTAAAGGGTTAGTCCTACAGCCCAGTGGGTTTTACGGGAGGAGGAAAACGGAGTACGCAGAGGCAACCACTGAGCAGCGAGCAACTCTACTAATTCCGCACATTCAGAGTTAGCATTGGTTGAATGCAAGTGCATTATCGACGTGCTATGTGTCTTAGCAAAAAGCGCCACCGGCCCCCAAGGACAAACGCAGTTATCGCTTGTCAGGATCGTTTCGTAGACCTTTCGGATTGAAGTCCAATGTTCTAACCAATAAGCCACCTCGCTCTCACTGATCCCTCTTAACTATGTGTTGTTCCCTATGTAATGTAAGCTCATCCTTCATCGCAATTTATTTTACGTAAAAACAAACACGTATACCGTTACAAAAGGGCCAATCGTAAAGGAAAAGGAAATGTTATCAGTTATAGCCTAAATTTAGTTCCAGTTTACTTGGGATGAGTGGGAGGTAGGGGGCAAGGGTGTAGCTAGGATTCCTATTGAGGGGCCAACATTTTTTTGTTGGGCGGCCAGGTCGATATATATCACAGGCATATCCGAAGGCCGTTTGTCTGAGGTGGGGATGGGTATGACCCTCCCATTGGTGAGGGTTCGGGAGATCTCACATTGATCCCCCGAGAAAAATATGAAAATTCAATGCCCCGAGAGTGAATTTGGGGCCCTTTGATGCTTTAATTTTCCCATTTTGAGAGAGTGTCCGGGGGGAGGATCTCTTTCTCATCAAGATCGTCCAAGGCTTTTGTAGGCCAAAATGTTCTTTGTTCCCGCCAAACAAATTTCTTTCCGGCGCTTTTGATCTCGCCACGTACCTCGGCACTGCTATCAGCGGCGGTCTTTCATTGAGCTGAATGCTGCTCGTCTCAATTCAGTTTCGTTGAGCTGTCTGTACCCAAACAGCGAATAAACATTTTTGCAGTATTCGTCGACTTCCTTGGCCTTCTGTTCCGTTATATATTTGCGCCACTTGAATGCAACACGTGTAGAATTTTTTTTCACAACACACAAGTAACACTTTCGCGGATCTGGTTTACCTGTCAGCTCGTATGACGTAATTTCGCGAACAAAATCTCTGACTTGGTAATTAAAATTCAGCCCAATGAAATTATAAATGTCCTGGGAAACCGAAAGTGGGTGTCGTGCAAGATCTTCATATCGCACAAGTTTTATTCTGCCAGGATGCTTGTTTGAATACATCTCAGCGTCAAAATGATTCCTCGCCATTTCTGAACACAATTCCGCCACGTGTTTTGCCGCCGCATACCGCTCGCCGTCACTTCGACGTCGTGACATTAAAATACCTCGCGGATCTCGGACGAGATGAATTACTTTCAGATGGTTATTCCGCTCCAGCATTTCAATAACTATCTCCATATTTATCCGTAGAACTTTCATAGCTATAAAATTTGATATCTTACATGCAGTTGTCAAGTATGGAAGACATGATGCGACAGACTTTGCCGAGGAGTCATTTCCAGTGCATGACAAGTAAGGTTCTGATAATTTTCCCAGTCTGATCAGTTTGTAGGTAAGAACCTCCATGCTCACCTTTTCCAGATGACACGCAAGAATGTTCTCCAGGATTTCTCTCTCTATGAAGTTCCTTTGCCAGGGTCGGTATATTCTGGAAATAAAGACACTTAAGTGTAAAATCAATTTGGAATAGGTCATGTGCGAAGGAGAAAGTCGGAGTCGTCTGTTCAAATTTTATGCAACGTGACTGATAATTTTCGTCATTGGGGAGATTTACAGGGAAGTTAGCTCTCCGTAATTTTTTAACACTAAGAGTATGGGAAATTCATATAAAGTTGAAATTTCGAAATGTTAGCGAATTTGTATTATCGATGTGAGCATCATTTCACAAACTCCAAGCATTTTCCTGTACAGTAGTATAAAAATACAGAAGCAGGTGTTTTACATTTTTTACCCCAATAATTAAGAATGTTTGAATATTATTCTCTGTTAACCCTTTACCTAATATGAAAAGCAGACGACACTTGCAAACAAAATTCTTGAATAACTAATTTTTTTCATTTTATGTCTCAAAAACATAGGTTATGACCCCGCTTTGGAACGAGCTCGACGAGCTCGTTCCAAAGAGGGGTCATAACCTATGTTTTTGAGAGAAAATGAAAGTGTCAATGACACTGTAGCTCAACTTGTCAAGACAAAGACATGTACATGCATAGTATGTGACACAGCAATGACAAACATCTAGGTAATGACCTGATAACAAAGGTACATATAAAGTATTGTAACGGTCTGTACATAAATACTGACCGTTGCCTGTAACAAATGTATAGGTAAAGTATTGTAAAGGCGGGTGACAGTCAGATGCTAAACTAGAAAAGAAATCTTTGAGTCCCAGAGTGGGTCTGACTGAACCCCAAAATATTTGTTCTCATTGCACAGTGATAACAAAGGCACCCCAAAACACACTCATTCCTGTCCCAAGGTGAAAACAAAGGTACCCAAGAAGTTTCGTGAAGATCAGTTCACAAATATGAGCTGTGTAGAAGTTGTGACAAAAAACTGATTGGACCTAATTTCGGTACAAAATGGCCACTGGCAGCCATCTTGAATTCTGGACTGCACCCAGAAACACTCGTTCTCGTCCCAAGGAGATAACAAAGGTACCCAAGAAGTTTTGTGAAGATCGGTTCATAAATACAGCCTCTAGCCCGAGCCGTATTGACATGTGCACTTACAGTGTATAAGTAGCACTGAATAAATCAAAGTTCATCTAATTTGCATAATTTCTGCACGAGAAAAAACCCGTACTATATGTGATGTATTCCATGTTACTAAACATTCATACAAAAATATATTCAAATCAGAACTTTCATACAGAAGTTCTGCACAAAAGACTGATTGCACTAATTTTGGTACAAAATGGCTGCTGGTGGCCATCTTGAATTTTGGACCACACCCAAAAACACTCGTTCTCATCCCACGGTGATAACAAAGGTACCCAAGAAGTTTCGTAAAGATCGGTTCATAAATACGGCCTCTAGCCTGAGCCGTATATAGAAGTTGTGTACAAAAAACTGATTAGACCTAATTTCGGTACAAAATGGCCACTGGCAGCCATCTTGAATTTTGGACCGCACCCAGAAACACTCGTTCTCGTCCCAAGGTGATAACAAAGGTACCCAAGACGTTTCGTGAAGATCGGTTCATAAATACAGACTCTAGCCCGAGCCGTATTGACATGTGTACTTACTGTGTGTAAGTAGCACTGAAAAAATCAAAGTTCATCTAATTTGCATAATTTCTGCACGAGAAAAAAACCCGTATTATATGTGATGTATCCCTTGGTACTAAACATTCACACAAAAAATTATTCAAATCAGCGCTTTCATATGGAAGTTCTGTGCAAAAATCTGATTGCACCAAATTTTGTACAAAATGGCTGCCGTCGGCCATCTTGAATTTCGGACCGGACCCAAAAACACTCGTTCTCATCCCACGGTGATAACAAAGGTACCCAAGGAATTTCGTAAAGATCGGTTCATAAATACGGCCTCTAGCCCGAGCCGTATTGGCATTTGCACTTACAGTGCTGAAAGTAACACCAAAAAACATCAAAGTTAGTCTAATTTGCATAATTTATGCACGAGAAAAAACCCCGTATTATATGTGATGTATCCCATGGTACTAAACATTCATACAAAAAATTATTCAAATCATAGCTTTCGTATGGAAGTTCTGTACAAAAAACAGATTTCTGCATCGTCGGTACAAAATGGCGGCTGGCAGCCATCTCGAATTTCGGACCAAACCCAAAAACACTCGTTCTCGTCCCACGGTCATAACAAAGGTACCCAAGAAGTTTCGTAAAGATCGGTTCATAAATACGGCCTCTAGCCCGAGCCGTATCCAATTGTTGACGGACAGACGGACAGACGGACAGACGGGCCATGGCATAAGCTCAAATTTGGCTTCGCCAAAGTTGAGCTAAAAATGAAAAAAAAAAATTATGAAAATTAATTGGTGATTTTTGTGAATAGCGCTGGCCGGTTTTTGCCGTTATGTTGGGTAAAGGGTTAAAACCCTTTTTAAAAATAAGGAAACGGCGTTTTAACTATATATATATTTGTGTTCTGTGACTGCTTTGTGTTCATTCTATCAGCAGTGTGCGCACTATGACATATAATACAGGCACTGTCCTTTCCATTGATATAAAAGTCTTGGAGATGAGATTTGCTATTTTTTCCTGGGAAGAATAAAAACTTGCAAATTACAGTAAATACATTCGCTAAACAAAGAGCCAAAGTTGATGCTTTGCGATGGGAGGTGTGATACTGAGTGAACATTCTTAATGACGGATTATATGTGAACAAGATGCTTCGAAATAGCTTGCCATAAAACGCCGAGTTTCATTTGTTTCTTTTAATAAACGAAAACAACAGACAGCTTCAGGAGCTGTCTGTTGTTTTCGTTTATTAAAAGTAGCAAAAGGAAACTCCGCTTTATTTCTACTGATGTCATTGGAGATGGGTGTTTTTTCAACAATTACTTGCTTCTTAAATGGACATTCCTCGCGCGCCTATTAATTTCAAGGGAGACAACTTTATGGAAAGTAGGTTTTCATGACAATTTTAGTCAAGGATGCCGGTTTTCAGTGGCGGCGGAACTAAAATGAAAGTGTGTGTGGTGTGATAGGACTAATTATTTTTTTCAATTTATACTTAACGAATATGATAAAAACTTGTGAGTAAGTTTCATGACCTTGCACACTACCATCGTCACAAGCGATGCCAGTGATGCGAAACAGTTATATTCAACATTTGGTTTCTTTTTAGTTTAGAATTTTGACAATGCTCTATCCGCATTACTACTGAAGAGCAGAAAAAACGTTTCATACAATGTTCAAACTGAAACACGCGAACATTGATTCTAATAATTTGACACAACAACTCGTTGCGTCTAAACTTATTTCACTTTAGGGGGCGCGGTGGCTCAGTTGGTAGAGTTGCATGTTGCAAGCCGAGAGGTCCTCGGTTCGAATCCCACCTGCGGCAACCGCGTTGTGTACTTGGGCAAGACACTTCACCCCCACTGCCCATGTGGGGGCACGGTGGCGCTGTATACTAAGGCGTACTGCACGTCGATGGTGCATCTGTCTTCAACCAATGCTAACCCTGCTTGTGTGGAGTTAGTATGTTGGGGAGCTGACAGTTGCTCGCTGTTGCTTGGTGGTTCTCTCCGGGTACTCCGGCTTCCTCCACCCGTAAAACTATCGTGGTCATGATTAGCCATTGTGCAGAAACATGTGAACTTAAACACCAATAAATAAATAAATAAATAATATATTTCACTTTATATTTCAACTTGCCGTTCAGAATTAGTGTAAACGAAAGTTGTCGTAGTTCTTCATTGAGGCACATATTGGAATAATCCCAGCGTGTTGAAACGAAAAAATTATTTATTCTCACGAAAAAATTATTTATTCTCTATCGTACTACCAGCTGTGTGGATGAAAGTATCGATTATTTCTCTATGACGCTACACGCGCGTCGTAAGCAGTTAGTCTTTGTTTTACAGCAACGTAAAGGCTGCTGCTATCAGAATGTGTTCAAAGTTGAAGCTGAACGGAGTGTTGATTGATTTTGTCTTTATAGCATCACTCGTGTCACAAAAACTGCGCGAGGGTTTTCACACTTCCGCTGCATAACTTTGAATGGATACCCAGCAGACATCAAGTTCCCTCATGCCGAAGTAGATCCGAGAGCATGAAAGTAATAACTTCCAAGATTGGGTGAGTGTATGTGTGTGTGTTGGTGGGGGGGGGGGGGGGGGGGGGGTGGTGTGTTTGCCAGACCACGATACAAATTTTCCCGACAGTTTTAACGCATGCACACCTGTAATTCTCGGCGAGCTATTTGGTCAAAGCTGCAGTCACCATAATAAGTCGCGACAAACGACAATGTCGTGGTAAAAGCCATTATTTCCAAATGAAACAAAATACTGCATTTTGATTGGCTGAGAGGTACGGTGTAACTTGCAATCCACAGTGGCGTTTTTTACACCGTGTTTTACCACGGTGTAAAAACAAGAATATACAAGAGCAAGCTATATTTCTACCCAATTTTAATTATTAATTCATACCTTCTGCTCGGTTTTGTTAGAACAAAAATAAAAATACAGGAAACTTAATATTTATGAGCAATAAAATATTACAGATACGGATGTCATTGGAACTGGCTCATTGAGACAATTCCAATGACATCCATATTTGTCTGGTTTTATTTACGAAACTTGCAAAGAACAAATTTTCTGTCAGTTTTTTCCCACAATGTTAAAGTATTAAGTACACCAAAATTCTTGGAAATAAATCCGTTATCCTTGTCTTTTCCAGGGTGTATGGGAATTTACACCGGTTTGGGAACTCATACAGCCTTCGGCTTCGCCTCAGGGTGTATGAGTTCCCAAACCGGTGTGAATTCCCATACACCCTGGAAAACACAAGGATAACTAATGTGGCAGATGCTACCTGCGACTTTACACCGGCATTCCCAATTGTCATGTTTAATTTTGGGACAGTTCCGACTCACATACTACCAAACTAGTAACCCCCATGTGACAGATCTATGCCTGTGCGGAGGTCTTTGAACATGCCATCTATTCGACAACTGTTACATCACTCTGCACGACTTTTGCCATACGAGAGAGGATTTTTGATGGGTTGTGGTGGGGGAGATACGCGTGGTGTGGACAAACGGTCGTATCTTGGGAAATAATGATGGGCGTCTGCAAAGACAGCGCTTTTCCCCAAAAGACAAGCCACAAACCTCCAAATAACAAGCAATGTTGAATGGCAAAAATCATTTGAAAGCGAAGATATAAACTGCTAAATGGAAGAATGCGAAATTAATTTTGGCCGTCAAAGTAAGTTCACACGCCTTCGCCAGTTGGCACTATCCCATAATTTGTTTCAAATTCAAGGCCAATCCACGCAGGCGCAATAATTTCACTTCAAAGATAATATGAAGCACGCTGGAGAATCCGGGTATCTGCGTTTTTTGTGGACCGCCAAGCATACGTAAAGGTGGCAGACCCCATGGGGACCGGAGCACGATGGGCTTCTGTCCTCCACTTGTTTTCACGCATATAGTGCATGATTACACAATAAGTTAAAAGAAATTGAGACAAGTGTCGATATAGATATTCCTATAATGATTTGTCTGTAATTATCAACTAATTTGTTTGCATTTGGTAAGTGACTTCCATATTTGACAAGTTCAATATCCCTTTACCTAACGTAATTGCCAAAACCGACCAGCGCTATTCTCAAAAATCGCCAATTAATTTTCATTATTTTTTTCATTTTTTGTCTCAAAAACATAGGTTATGACCCCCCCGTTGGAACCAGCTCGTTCCAACGAGGGGTCATAACCTATGTTTTTGAGACAAAAAATGAAAAAATTAGTTATTGAAGAATTATTTTTGAAAGTGTCGTCTGCTTTTCAGGTTAGGTAAAGGGTTAAATTTAAACCTTTACCCAAAGCAAACGATATCATCGTTTATTATTGTAAATAATTTTTTGTTAAATTTAAAAACAAAATTCGACAAAGCAATATCATGTGACCCCTCGCGCAAGAGAACCGGAACCAGAGGGCAGGTGCCCCTTGATCCGAGGCCAGGTGAGGAACAAGGATGGCAGCGCGTGCCCCTTTTCGCCAGAAGTGCACTTGTGGCAAAGACATTCCGAGAATCATAACTAACAAACTCGAGAATATTCGTTTCAAAAGTATTTTACGTTTACCAATGCCAGTGTGTGTGTGTGTGTGTGTGTGTGTGTGTGTGTGTGTGTGTGTGTGTGTGTGTGTGTGTGTGTGTGTGTGTGTGTGTGTGTGTGTGTGTGTGTGTGTGTGCTTGTGTGTGTGTGTGTGTGTGTGTGTATGTGTGTGTGTGGGGTGGGGGTGGGGGTGGGGGTAGGGGGCATCGTGTATGATGGCGGAGTTTGGTCGATAATCACGAAACAAAGAAGCATCCCAATCGGCGGATTGATTTCTAAAGCTTTATATCGTCCCTTGAGAGGAACAAGGTGACATCTGTTGTGCTTCATAATAGGTTATGACCCCTATTTGGGACAAGCTCATCGAGCTCATTCCAACGAGGGGTCATAACCCCCCCCCCCCCTTGCCCTCGGGTGCTTCCAATGCTTCCTTGGATATGTGACCTGACATGAAAAGACGTTGTAAACGTTGTTTAATATCTTTCGCGAGTCCATTTTTCGGAGTGGGGGGGTTGACCCACCGAGACGAACCATGGTGGGTGTGGTTCGTTTTTGACACCTGTGTCCCCTTCGTGGAGTTTGCGCACAGACAACCATTGATGAAAAGCGATTTTCGTTTCTTCACAAAGATATACAACTGTTCTTTCTTGCTCCATTTACATATATCCCAGTCAATATGCATCTAATTCGCATTAACAACATCAAGATATTCGAGGAAGAACGAGCCGTAATCATAAAACTGCATCTGTGACAAGTCTTCACTCATCATTATCCAGTTTACGAACATGTCAAGTAGTCCAATAGTCTGAATAAGTCCTTCAGCAACATTTCTTCCGTAGATTGAAAGAAAATGAATATTTATGGTATTGTTTAGATTCGGTCGTCTGGAATACTTAAGATGGTCGGAAAAGCGAACCCTTGGTTCGCTTTTCCATCGCAGGCAGAGTCGGACTGGGCCAAGAACAGGGAATGCACCAAAGGGGCATTGATTTTGCGTACGCGGCTTCCTCGTATCTGAGCGAACAATGGCAGTCCACATGGAGGACATTTCGATTGCATTTTTGTATCAGCATCATCGATCATTCGACAAAAATGGTTCTACTGGGGGGAGGGCGGGGGGGGGGGGGGTCCTATCTGAAAGACAATAGTTCGGCCTAATTGGAGAAAAGTTTGATTTTTTAAATGAAGGAATGCTGTTTCCTTTCATCTGAGCGATTAAGTGCAGACTAGACTGTTGGTATGCCTAAATGTTCTCTATGTGGACTGCCAATGGCAGTCCACTTAGAGAACATTTCGATATACCGGCAGTCTATGCAGTCAGATCCGTTTCGTCTTTTAGTCATTCCACGTACCAACAGGCGTTGGGCTGTATAAATTTTGGGGGCCCCAAATGGAACCTAATAGGGGGCTCACCGGGAATTTTCTTGGTGGACCATACGGTCAGTCCGCCTCTGATCATAGGCGATTGACTATTTAAAAGCTAGACTGGTTCCAGGCCATAACATCGTTCCTTTGGCCTGAAATAGTCGACGGATTTTTGACGCGTCGAATCTAATACCAGAGCAAAAATGAATTAAACTCGTCAGTGATGCGTCGACTATTTCAATTAGATGCGAGTAAGACGCATCACCGACGAATCTTCGTCCAACTGAGACGAATCTCCGTCGGTGGTGCGTCTGAAATACGTGTTTTGACGCGTCGAATCTAATACAAATTGAGGAAACAAACGAGCGCTTCCGATCAGCCGAATGCAAATCATATGGTAATGAGGAAAGCAGTCGCTGGAAATACCCATTTACGTCACTTCAGTGTTGACTGATCGAAGGCTTGATTCGAGATTTTTCAAAATGACTGAAGCATGGGTGAGAACGAAAATCAGTTTTTCAAAATGACTGAATAAGAAGTTGATAGATGGGTGCGAAAGTCAGTTTTAAACAAACAGCATCAGGCTGTCGACCACGGTTGGCAGATCAATTAGATTCGACGCGACGCTAATGCGTCTGTATATTTCAAAACTTCCCCGTGTCGCATCAGCGACGGATTTTATACAATTTGATTCGACGCGTCAAAAATCCGTCGACTATTTCAGGCCCAATTACAGGGTTTGACTGGTGATTTGGGAGAGTGATATATCCGTACTTACAAGCCATACTTACTTTTCTGTTCCGTCCATATAATGAAGTACCATACTATCATTCACCGGAAACTTCATGTGACCAATCAGTGGTTCAAAAAAATAGAACACATCTGAGTGCTGGTCTACTATTTTACCGAGGAATGTAGATCCGCCTCTCCAGTAAGCCAAAATAATAAGTGATTTCTTTTGTTGATATTTTGTTCTGAGTGGAAGTTCCATGTCATGGTCTTGCATTTGTAGTTGAAATTTATCGTGTTTTGGAAAGTTGTGTGTGTGTTCTGAAATTAGAGAGAGAACGTAATTTATTTGAAAATAATGCTATCCCCGAATCCAGTGAGAGCGATGACCCCCCATGATCGTCCACAGAGGGGATAGAGGAAGCACTTGTCTCTTCTGTAGCTTGCGAGACAAATGAATATTACATTTATTTATTTATTGGTGTTTAAGGTCACATACTCATGCACAATGGCTAATCATGACCGTAACAGTTTTACGGGTGGAGGAAGCCGAGGTACCCGGAGAGAACCACCGGGCAACGACGAGCAGCTGCCAGCTCCCCAACATCGTAACTCCGCACTGCAGCACAGGTAGGGTTAGATTGGTTGAAGACATGCGCACCATCGACGTGCAGTACGCCTTAGTACACGGCGTCATCGTGCCCCCATGTGGACAATCGCGGTTAAGTGCCTTGCCCAAGGACACAACGCGGGAGTCCGAATCGATCGCTCAGACGGTCACCCATCCGAGGACTAACCGGGCTCGACGTTGCTTAACTTCGGTGATCTGACGAGAACCGGTTACCGCAACGCCACCGCGCCCCCATGAATATTACATATTGCACATTACGTAAGCTGTTTATCAGTTCAATAGCATGGTAAAATTCGTGAATTAAAACACTTAAACCACTGAGCATTTTAAAAATATTTTTCATCAAATCTAGTCATGGCTGCTGTAAAGCAGCCATGACAAGACTTAATAAAAAATATATGAAAATTTAACTGAAAAAATGACTGGTCAAAAAGAAGATACAATTTGCAGGTGAAAATTGGGTTAAATGTGTTCAAATTTTACCTATTTTACTGGCAAAAGATTTTCTGTTCTGGGCAGGAATATCTACCAGCAGCATGTAAGGAGTTCATTCAGGGAACCGGTAGTTCCAAAATAACAAATGTTATGAAACAGGTTCCTCTTATAAAGTATGTTAGCAGCATACTATGTTCGTAAAGTTCTATGAATCGGGGTGGTATTTGGAAAAATATTTGTGATCATATATTTTCTCTCCAATCTGAGATCAAGACGACATAGAATACATCGTCCTATTATTTAGGGTGTAAACTACTCGTGGGTTAAACGATGCCCAGCTCACGGGCTCATGCTATACTTGGCTCTTTTCTCAATTTAACCAAAACACAGAAAAAGAAAAACAAACACGCTGTTGTGCATGCAAACTGGAGCACGCATGAGTACAATTAAGCGGGGCGAGTTGTTAGGCGCCGGCTCGCTCACCTTGCCCTACGAGGGGTGCCCTGCTTCAACCTACCCGAAATATTGCTGCCGTTTTCTACGGTACAAGCAACGACGATTTTTCTATTTTTTAAAAATTTTTGTTCCATTCATTTATCTTATGTATTTCTCTATTTATTTGTTTATTTTTGCAGGGGAGCCTTGTTTTGTCTTTCTTCGTCGATCGAAGAAAGATTCGATAATACACTGCTAATCATCTTCTCTCTTTGAGGGACGAGACAACCGTTACTTATTCCCAGTTCCTTATTCGACAATCGTTATCAACCGATGAAATCGGTTGATAACGAATGCCGAATAAGGAACTGGGAATAAGTTACGGTTGTCAGGTTCGTCTTCTCTCTAACAAAACCGTCGGCTATTTAGTAGCTAGGAAGCACAATGTCTATGAGATGGGCTAGAATCTAATCTTTTCCAATCTCCACTCCCCACAATGATAGCTACTAGACCGCAAATCAGCGTTGTCCGGCGGTCCCAAAATACCCAGATGAAAATATGACAGATGAAAGACTTTACTTCGTTGAGAGGTTACCTCATGGTCCTCGTGGCCCAGAAAGGATAAAACTGTAGTATTCATGAAATCGACGGCTATATTGTAGCTAGAAGCCATAATTAAAGCCTGTGGGATGGCAAAACAGTTAGCTCCTTACAGTTCCCACTTGTCATCAATGGTAGCTCCAAGGAGCCATAATGTCTATGGGGCGGCCCAGGAGCTAGTTCCTTTCAGTCTCCACTTGTCATCAATGGCAGCCCCAAGTCCTCATACAAATTCACTGGTGTCAATTAGTCTCAAACACCAGATTTTGATATGAGGGATAATAGAAAATACTTCATTGGGGAATTCCTCGTGGCCTAAAATGACAAAACTAGAAGCCACGAATCCATCTGATATCTTGTACGTTCAAGTCATATACGCTATGGAATGGGTTAGGAGCCAATCCACACCACCCCGCATCAGTCTCCACTTTCTCCAACGTTGACCACCAGTCCTTAAAACACTGATCTCCGGCAGTCCCTAAACGGGTCTCTAAAGGCAGTAGCATACGAGTAATCCCCAAACATTCACTCTAGTTCCCACCAGTGCACAGGGTGTCTCAGTAGGGAGAGATGCAGTCTGCAAGCCGAGATGTTCTCGGTTCGAATCCCACCTGCGGCAACCGCGTTGTGTCCTTGGGCAAGACACTTCACCCCCATTACCCACGTGGGGCACGGTGACGTGTACTAAGACGTACTGCACGTCGATGGTGTACCTGTCTTCAACCAATGCTAACCCTGCATGTGTGGAGTAGTATGTTGGGGAGCTGACAGTTGCTCGCCGTTGCTCGATGGTTCTTTCCGGCTTCCTCCACCATTAAAACTGTCGTGGTCATGATTAGCCATTGTGCAGAAATATATGACCTTAAACACCAATAAATAAATGATAGCTACTAATCCCCAAAGCACTAGTGCCCGACAGTCGCCATATATCCAGATGACATGAGGGATGATAGATTACACCTCATTGAGGGATATCCTCATGGCCCTCGTTGCCTCATACGACCCTTCGGCTGTCTAGTAGTTGGGTGCCATAATGCTATGGTATGTGTTAGGAGTCAGTTCACAATGGTCCAGCCCTTGATAAGTTCACACCAGTCTTAAATAAGTCCACATCAGTAACCACCAGTCCGTACCAATCCACAAAAGTCCTCAAAACCACCACTGCCAATATGATGCATGTATTGTGTGAACATTGTGCAACAGCACACACGCACACATGTGTTGCACGCGTTGCGCTTGCTCTGTTAACTATAACATGAGCACATCTCGGGACGATCAACAGACTGTTCCCCCATGCGCAATGAACCAGAGAATAGACTCGATCCAAGAAGATAGCTTTGTTTCTTTTGAGTGATAGTTGGCGTGGTTTAGCTGAATAGAGCGGTCTGATTGGAGATTCTAAGACCTGGAGCCAATACTATAAACTTTTACCATTGCATTTTCTACAATTGTAATTTCTACCTATTAATATAACTGACTACAATGAGTCATTAGCATTTTAAAAGATATGGCAATTTGCCAACTAGCAAATTGCCACTTCTTTGAAAATGCTAACGGTTCCTTTCAACCCATTTAAAGCCATAACTAGAAAATACAATTCTAGAAAATACAATTGTAAACGTTCTATAGTATTGGCCCCCGGCCGAATCAATCCTTTGAGTAGCTGGACTCAGACTGAATGCCAGGATCAAGAGTACCAAACGCCGATTCTACTCCAAGTTTGACAATCTTTGTCGCTATCGGAGTATACTCCGGACCAATTAAACGAACCATTGAATATACCCTATTTGGGGTAATGTCCCTATAGCACCACGTGCTATCCTTCGTCGCTACTGTACTACTGACCCCTTCCCTAACCCATTCCATTCCTCTTCGCAACATAAACCATCATACAACACGTTATGCCGTTTCTTAATTAAAATAATAAATTAAATTTAATCAATATATTTACTTAAACTATTTATTTATTGATTCAGTTATTATACGACCAACCGAATGAGAAATAACTTCGTTTCTTTCCCATGTCCATATTATATTGTGTGACAGTCAATGCTACTCCACTTATCTCTCCCATACTGGACAGACTCATGGTTATGAATTGCCACAAGTATTCCTGAATCGACTTCATGCCCTCATTCTAGGCATTATTAGTTGCTTATGGCTCCCAGATTGCAGTGAGACCATTAAAACTTAACAAGAAAAAAGAATATATAGGCGGCCAGATTTCTATTTAATACATATTAAAAGGGGAATAGACTGCCGCTGCACAAATCGCAAAAAAACATTTGATTTGCTTCACAATGGCGAGCAATAGACAGTTTCATGTAAGATGAGCCATTGACTGAAAAAAATGTAAATGGCGAAAAGTTACCTCACCCCGTGAGGACTGTTTGTGAACCTCCCAGAATAATTCTCCCCGACACGTACGAGGTTGAAAGAATTATATCCAGAAAAAAAGAAAAGGTGTTTTTTATATACTGAGTCAAAACAGAAAGTATAATAGAAACAAATGTGAAAAATAACATGAAGGATGAAATTTTATAGTTTTAATGTTGCATGTTTGTGGACAAGACGTCGTGCAAAGAGTTTAATGACATGTTGTTGTTGTCCACCCAACCGTATACAATTTTGCTACGGATTTCAACATAGCACGTGCTACCCGAGAATGTCAAATTAAATGGGTGACCGACGATTTTCTTTGTGTTATGTTGTGCTAGAAAGCCTGAGCTATTGAGAAAACACGCTAGTTTTTGTCTTCCGACATTTTAAAAAATGCCAAGGTTAACCGAAAATCAGAGGCTGCGTGCTATTGGTATGCATGAGGCTGGCATACCCCCAGATGAGTTCGCTGCTGAGTTCGGAGTCACTGTGGCTCCTATTTACCGTCTTATTGGAAGGTATAGAACCACTGGATCTATTGCCGACCGACTGCGTTCAGGTCTTCCGACACATCAGGACGTCTCACTTGCGGGATCGCTTCCTTCCGGCGACGAAGACAGCAGCAATTACTCCTGGTAGAACTAACAATAGAATCAGTGCACAAACAAACTGTCCGCAACAGACTCACTGAACACGGCATCCCCAGTAGGCGTCCACGGATCAATCCTTACCGAAAGTCATCGTACTGTAACGGGAGGGTATATTGAGAAGCCTCTGAGTTTGATGTTTCGCCATGCAGAAATTATTCTTGAATGCTTCTCAATAACCCTGGTTAATTTAGAAAACACAGCGCCCACAGGTCATATTCCTCTCTCTAAGGGAGGTAATTTGATTATAGAGGTGGGCGGTGTGGCGACTGACGGGAGATCAATTCGGGTCTCGGGTCCCACTTCTGAGGGTCAGGTTTGGTTCGGCCGTGACTCGGTGGATGGCCCCACGGGTGACGCAATGGCTGCTACACAAGCTTCTTCCCCTTTAGGAGGTGGCTTGATAATAAAGGCGGATATTGCTGCATCTGGGGGGAGATCTGCTTGTCTTACGGAGGGGCCACCATCTTACCAAAAACAAAGTGAATAGGCATCTCCTTCTGGTTCAGCGGATAATGTGGGTGGTGGGCCGGTGGGTAGAACAATGTCTGGCATTCAGATTTCTTTATCCTCAAAAGGGGATCGCACTGCAGTTAGAACAGACATTGTGGTGCCCGCTGGTCTGCCAGCTATCACTTCGGAGCCAAGGTTGAAGGGATGTAATAAGAAGAGAGCAATGGATGAATCTCCACACTCCAGTCGAGTATATGAGAAAGCGACAAAGAAACCATGTAACATCTCATCTATACTAACACCATCAAGTAACAGAGCGGTAACCCACGACCAATCAAAGAAAACCTGTCATCTTTAATACGGAAGGCCAATCTGAATCATCGGTTACTGCAACGCCAACTTCACATAATGTAGAACATCAGGCAACGACTTCTCTGGTATCTAAACCTCCGGTTTTGGATCTACAAGAAAATCTCAGCGTCATGATTGAAAATACACCCAGAAGTACTGTATCAATCACATCCTCAATTACTACATTAATGGCAATTGACAGTCACTTCCACTTGGACAGAACTCGTCATGAACTGAAAAGTGTATCTATTGCATCGATTGAAGATTTATTGCATTATATGCCAAAACAACCTACCATTCCGGTAAAGCTCGTCGGTGGAATAGATGTTCATTGTGATCCGGAAAACTACGACTTCCCATTGCCTGATAGTTCATCTTCTTGGAAGGTCGCTGTTGGAATGCATCCTAAAAAAGTTGAGAAGTTAACAACATCCAGATATTGTCAACTGAAAGATCTCATCGATTCACCAAAGATAGGTGCTGTTGGTGAAATCGGGCTGGATCATACCGCAGATAAGAAGTATTGGAAGAAGCAGGAGGAAGTCTTTGAAGAATTATTGGACCTCTGTACCAAAAGAAAACCTATCGTTGTTACACATGTCCGTGGTATTAACCATATAGATACTGCTTCACTCTTTTCCAAATGTCTGGATGCTGTAAAAAGAAATTGCGCACCTACTCAACGGATTCATCTCCATTGATTTACTGGAGGCATAGAGCAATTACAGCCATGGATGGATTATTTTAAAAATTGCTACTTTGGTTTCACGGGTCTGGTCAAGAATTTCAATGCCGGTCAAAAATCCGCCTCGCAAAAGGTACCAATAAATCGGTTACTACTTGAAACTGACTCTCCATATTTTGGTAAGGCTTGTGGAACAGAAATCAATACATCTCATTGTGTGGATATGGTGGCACAAATGATTCCACAACAGCGACCTGAAACTCTTCAGCAGATCTTGGATGTCACAACTGAAAATGCTAAGCGTCTCTACAACATACATATATAGAACTGCATAATAACCTGCAATCCTGCATGTTAGCAAATCAACTATGTTTGAACTGTTTCCTAAAATATTCACTATATAAAGTTCTTGAAAACTGGGAGGAGTGTAGTAAAATAGGGTTAAACATCCTACTCTGAACTGTACTCACTGCACGAGAAATAACATACTGGAAGTCATGTGACATCCGGATTCTGGAGAAGACAATCTGCGCATTTGGCCATGGATCTTCGTCTGATCGACATGTGATGATAATTCGCCTCGTCTATTTATATTTCAACAATGTTATTATGATGTACTTTTAAATGCATATCTTCACGTGAAGAACGGCATCCTATATGATGTTTTTATAAACTGCAACCAGAATATTTCCATGAGTATATCTGGACTTCGTCGTATGAAATTCGGTGTGAATTGCATCCACCATATTATTGTTTGATGTTGGTATCGTCGCCATTTTGATGTGTACATAAATGTGATGTCGACGACTTATTATTTACTGGTGACAATGATGAATTACTGGTGAATTATTACTGGTACCATATTGATGATATATTGATGTTATTTGGTGAACTATTACTGCAAGACATCTTTGATAGCGCCTGCTGATGTTAATATGTCAGGTAAATAGTTTAGTTAGAACATGTGCTTTTGATATCTAGGTTTCTCATATAGTCTCGATAGATACCCACGAGACTACAATGTGTTCAAATTTTACCTATTTTACTGGCAAAATATTTCCTGTTCAGGGCAGGAATATCTACCAGCAGCATGTAAGGAGTTCATTCAGCGAACCGGTAGTTCCAAAATAACACATGTTATGAAACAGGTTCCTCTTATAAAGTATTTTCGCAGCATACTATGTTCGTAGAGTTCTATGAATCGGGGTGGTATTTGGAAAATATTTGTGATTATATATTTTCTCTCCACTCTGAGATCAACACGGCATGGAATACATCGTTCTATTATTTAGGGTGTAAACTACTCGTGGGTTAAACGATGCCCAGCTCACGGGCTCATGCTATACTTGGCTCTTTTCTCAATTTAACCAAAACACAGAACAAGAAAAACAAACACGCTGTTGTGCATACAAGCTGGAGCACGCATGAGTAAAATTAAGCGGGGCGAGTTGTTCGAAAATCCCAAGGTGCCGGCTCGCTCACCTTGCCCTGCGAGGGGTGCCCTGCTTCAACCTACCCGAATTATTGCTGCCGTATTTTTCGGCACAAGCAACGACGATTTTTCTATTTTTTTTTTAATTTTGTTCTATTCATTTATCTGATGTATTTCTCTATTTATTTGTTTATTTTTGCAGGGGAGCCTTGTTTTGTCTTTCCTCGTCGATCGAAGAAAGATTCGATAATACACTGCTAATCATCTTCTCTCTTTGAGGGACGAGACAACCGTTACTTATTCCCAGTTCCTTATTCGACAATCGTTATCAACCGATGAAATCGGTTGATAACGAATGCCGAATAAGGAACTGGGAATAAGTTACGGTTGTCAGGTCCGTCTTCTCTCTAATAAAACCGTCGGCTATTTAGTAGCTAGGAAGCACAAAGTCAATGAGATGGGCTAGAATCTAGTCTCTTCCAATCCCCACTTCCCACAATGATAGCTACTAGACCCCAAATCAGCGTTGTCCGGCGGTCTCAAAATACCCAGATGAAAATATGACAGATGAAATACTATACTTCGTTGAGAGGCTACCTCATGGCCCTCGTGACCTAGAAAGGACAAAACTGTAGTAATCATGAAATCGACGGCTATATTGTAGCTAGAAGCCATAATTATAGTCTGTGGGATGGCAAAGCAGTTAGCTCCTTACAGTTCCCACTTGTCATCAATGGTAGCTCCAAGGATCCATAAAGTCTATGGGGCGGCCCAGGAGCTAGTTCCTTTCAGTCTCCACTTGTCACCAATGGCAGCCCCTAGCCCTCATACAAAATCACTGGTGTTAAGTAATCTCAAACACCAGATTTTGATATGAGGGATAATAGAAAATACTTCATTGGGGAATTCCTCGTGGCCTAAAATGACAAAACTGTAGAAGCCACGAATCCATCTGATATCTTGTACGTTCAAGTCATATACGCTATGGTATGGGTTAGGAGCCAATCCACACTTCCCCACATCAGTCAGCACTTTCTCCAACGTTAACCACCAGTCCTTAAAACACTGATCTCCAGCAGTCCCTAAACGGGTCTCTAAAGGCAGTAGCATACGAGTAATCCCCAAACAGTCACTCTAGTTGCCACCAGTGCACAGGTGTCTCAGTAGGGAGAGGTGCAGTCTGCAAGCCGAGATGTCCTCGGTTCGAATCTCACCTGCGGCAACCGCTCTGTGTCATTGGAAAAGACACTTCACCCCAATTACCCACATAGGGGCACGGTGACGTGTACTAAGACGTACTGCACGGCAATGGAGTACCTGTCTTCAACCAATGCTGACCCTGCATGTGTGGAGTAGTATGTTGGGGAGCTGACAGTTGCTCGAAGTTGCTCGGTTGTTCTCTCCGGCTTCCTCCACCCGTACAACTGTCGTGCTCATGATTAGCCATTGTGCAGAAATATATGACCTTAAACACCAATAAATAAATGGTGGCTACTAATCCCCAAAGCACTAATGCCCGACAGTCGCCATATATCCAGATGGGGACATGAGGGGTGATAGATTACACCTCATTGAGGGATATCCTCATGGCCCTCGTTGCCTCATACGACCCTTCGGCTGTCTAGTAGTTTCGTGCCATAATGCTATGGTATGTGTTAGGAGTCAGTTCACAAAGGTCCACATCAGTCTCTGATTAGTTCACACCAGTCTTAAATAAGTCAACATCAGTAACCACCAGTCCTTACCAATCCACAAAGGTCCTCAAAACCACCACTGCCAATATGATGCATGTATTGTGTGAACATTGTGCAACAGCACACACGCACACATGTGTTGCACGCGTTGCGCTTACTCTGTTAACTATAACATGAGCACATCTCGGGACGATCAACAGACTGTTCCCCCCATGCGCAATGAACTAGAGAATAGACTCGATCCAAGAAGGTAGCTTTGTTTGTTTTGAGTGATAGTTGGCGTGGTTTAGCTGAATAGAGCCGTCTGATTGGAGATTCTAAGACCTGGAGCCAATACTATAATTTTTTACAATGGCACTTTCTATAACTGTATTTCCTACCTACTAATATAACTGACTAAAATGAATCATTAGCATTTTAAAAGATATGGCAATTTGCCAACTGGCAAATTGCCACAACTTTGAAAATGCTAACGGTTCCTTTCAACCCATTTAAAGCCATAACTAGAAAATACAATTCTAGAAAATACAATTGTAAACATTCTATAGTATTGGCCCCCGGCCGAATCAATCCTTTGAGTAGCTGGACCCAGACTGAATGCCAGGATCAAGAGTACCAAACGCCGATTCTACTCCAAGTTTGGCGCTCTTTGTCTCTATTGGAGTATACTTCGGACCAATTAAACGAACCATGGAACATACCCTACTTGGGGTAATGGCCCTATAGCACCACGTGCTATCCTTCGTCGCTACTGTACTACTGACCCCTTCCCTAACTCATTCCATTCCTCTTCGCAACATAAATCATCATACAACACGTTGTGCCGTTTCTTAATTAAAATAATAAATTAAATTTAATCAATATATTTTCTTAAATTATTTATTTATTGATTCAGTTATTATACGACCAACCGAATGAGAAATAACTTCGTTTCTTTCCCATGGCCATATTATATTGTGTGACAGTCAATGCTACTCCAGTTATTTCTCCCATACTGGACAGACTCCTGGTTATGAATGTCCACAAGTTTTCCTGAATCGACTTCATGCCCTCATTCTAGGCATTATTAGTTGCTTATGGCTCCCAGATTGCAGGGAGACCACTAAAACTTAATAAGAAAAAAGAATATATAGGCGGCCATGTTTCTAATTAATTCATAATAAAAGGGGAATAGACCGCCGCTGCACAAATCGCAAAAAACATTTGATTTGCTTTACAATGACGAGCAATAGACAGTTTCGTATAAGATGAGCCATTGACTGGAAAAAAATTGTAAATGGCGAAAAGTTACTTCACCCCGTGAGGATTGTTTGTGAACCTCCCAGAATAATTCCCCCCGACACGTACGAGGTTGAAAGAATTATATCGAGAAAAAATGAAAAGGTGTTTTTTATATACTGAGTCAAAACAGAAAGTATAATAGAAACAAATGTGAAAAATAGCATAAAGGATGAAATATAATAGTTCTAATGTTGAATGTTTGTGGACAAGACGTCGTGCAAAGAGTTTAATGACATGTTGTTGTCCACCCAACCGTATACAATTTTGCTACGGATTTCAACATAGCACGTGCTACCGGAGAATGTCAGATTGAATGGGTGACCGACGATTTTCTTTGTGTTATGTACTAGAAAGCCTGAGCTATTGAGAAAACACGCTAGTTTTTGTCTTCCGACATTTTAAAAAATGCCAAGGTTAACCGAAAATCAGAGGTTGCGTGCCATTGGTATGCATGAGGCTGGGATACTCCCAGATGAGCTCGCTGCTGAGTTCGGAGTCACTGTAGCTCCTATTTACCGTCTTATTGGAAGGTATAGAACCACTGGATCTACTGCCGACCGACTGCGTTCAGGTCGTCCAAGAGTTACGATCCCTGCACAAGACCGACACATCAGGACGTCTCACTTGCGGGATAACTTCCTTCCGGCGACGACGACAGCAGCAATTACTCCTGGTAGAACTAACAATAGAATCAGTGCACAAACTGTCCGCAACAGACTCACTGAACACGGCATCTGCAGTAGGCG
Source organism: Pictodentalium vernedei (assembly GCA_031216915.1). Taxonomy (NCBI): domain Eukaryota; kingdom Metazoa; phylum Mollusca; class Scaphopoda; order Dentaliida; family Dentaliidae; genus Pictodentalium; species Pictodentalium vernedei. The sequence goes on along the minus strand of CM062289.1, from coordinate 222,764,066 downwards.
TCCATACCACGGACCAATCCTTACCCAACGTCATCGTACTGTAACGGGAGGGTATATTGAGAAGCCTCTGAGTTTGATGTTTTGCCATGCAGAAATTATTCTTGAATGCTTCTCAATAATCCTGGTAAATTCAGATTAATTTGCTTCTAAAATAAATATTGTTTAAACTGATTTATGTTCATTAAAATAGTTCGAAATACAGAATAGTCAATAAGTCTGCATGTTGTAATTAAGGAAGCTCTGTTCACACAATAACTCAAATAGTCTTTGTGTTAATTGCACTCCCCTAATTGAAGCGTGTTTGGCATTTGTCTCAACGAGTCTTGACCACCCATTGTCAAACAGTGTGGCAACAAAGTTTAATTAGCACCTCTCACGGTAAATTTGAGATAAACCAGTCTTTCATTACCAATAGAAACAGTGAATCTGGTTTAGTATATAAGGCCCTACACAGATATTTAAAGTAGATGGCCGACATGATACATCGCCATTCACACTTCTGACCTCAGAGCGTGAACACATTGACTGAAATTATGGAAAACATGGAATTACCAGCTCGTCTCAAGAAAGCCATCTCAGCTCTGGGCGTCTCTTGTCCCATCTCCGGGACTATCCGGGAAATAGGCAAGAGCGTACATCTGAACCTGGAATTTAAAGTAGAAGCAGAAGAAAACGCCAAAACACCACTCTCCTCGGGGAGAGGTAGTACCTTTGATGAGAGGATCCCCTCTCACCCTGGTCCTCACCCTAGAAGGTCAGGAGGCCCTGAAAAGAGAAAGACCAAGAAGAAGAGCGGAGGGATTCCCGATGCTTGGAGGCTTTCTTGGAAAAGAAGACAGAGAAGAGTGAGGAAAGGAAAGTAGAGGAAACAGCCACCATTTCTACTCCAACTCCCACAGACTCACTCATCTTGCATCCAGCCCCACAGCCGGAGACACCAGATGTGGACACCTCTGTGGAGACTGAGATGGAATGGAAGCCGTCTTCTCGCCACTTCCAGATCTCCACTCGCCTTTCTCTTCAATTCCAGAAAGCCAGGATCAGGACGCCGAATCCACGCCACCAACAAAGACTAAGGAATCCTTTGAAGACATCCACAAAGAGGCAACAGAAGCACTCAAAAACGCATTCAGAGACGTACAACAGCTTCGCGAGAGAATGAAAAATCCGGAAGTCCAGCGGGTCCTAGCAGAAGAAGACAACCCTCCATCTCCAACCACGTCAACTGATACAACAACAATATCACCGTCACAGCCTCCTCCCTCAAAGAAAAGAAGCAAGAAACACAAACGCCGCTAACCCCTCCCCCTTTCCCTCCTTTAACACGATCAGACATGGTGCAGGACAAAAAGTAAAAGGAATAACATTATACTGTTAACGAGGGTCGAAAGGGGCTTGCCCCACAACGTCCCAGCGCGCCTTCGGCGCGCTACAACCATTCTTTTGGCTTGAAGTAGATTATGATTATTTATCATTATTACCAGAGACATCCACTCTTGACTTCAGAGTGTGAAGACGTGTGAAAACCAGCTACTGATTATGGAAAACTTGAAAATACCAAGACAGCTCAGGAAAGCCTTGACTTCTCTGGACATTTCTTGTCCTGTCAACTGGATTATCCAGATGGTAGGCAGGAATGTCCAGCTGACACTGGAATTCGAGACAGAGAAGACCACGCCGCCGTCTTCGGGGAGAAGTAGTACCCCTGTGAAGAGGAACCCCTCTCACACTGGTCCTCACCCTAAGAAGCCTGGAGGCCCTGGAAAGAACGAGAAGAAAAAGAAGAGTCCACCCACCAGACGGAGGGATGCCCGACGACTGGAGGCTTTCTTGGAGACGAAGAAGGAGAAGAGTGAGATAAGAAAAGAGCCAGAGACGGCCGCCATTTCCCCTCCCACTCCCACAGACAAACCCAATCAGTTGCCGGCTCCCCAGTCGGTATCAATGATGAGGACAGTCCTGTGGAGACTGAGGAGGAAATGGAAGCTGCCCTCTCGCCGCTTTCCGACCCCCACTCACTCTCTCTTCGGTACCCGGAAGTCAGGCCCGGGAGGCAGCAACCAAATCACCACAACCAAAGCTAGAAACACTTGGGGACTTAATGAACCGGATAGATAGGATGGTCATAAAAAAATTCGGAGAACTGAAACTAAACTTTGAGATGACAGTCGACGACTTCTTAGAATTCAACAAAACGAGAGAAAAACGATACGATGAAGATACCAAAAACCACTTCACATCAACGAATCACAGCCGACTAGAGGCATTCAAGATCCGCCACCCTCTCTTTCACGAATGGTGTAGAGAAAAAGTTGAGAAGGAAACAGCAGCCAACTCACCTCAGCCTCCTCCCACAAAAAAGCACAAGAACTCCTCCTCCATTGCCACTGCCAGACATGATTTTACCACACAGCTAAAGAGGGTCAAAAGGGGTCTGCCCCACACCGTCCCAGAGTGCCTTCGGCGCGCTAAAACCATTTGATATCCCTTGAAGTAGAATCGCAGTGAGCTCAAGAGATACACAATGAAGCTAAAGTAGTGTTAATATTTGTTTTGTGCGATAAGCGGTCGGTTTCAGTGCTATCATTTGGATAACAGGATATCAAAGTCATATGGACTTGACGGAGCCGGTCAATTGACGCTAAGTAGTATTAGTATTAGTATATTATAATGAATGACTATGCAAGATAGTAAAGATAGTTAACTATATGATATTGTGGTTTAAGGGCACTTTCACCATCTGAGGGTCGAATACCCTAGATAACGGCATATGCATTGTTAAGCGAGTGAAGCGCATATTATGGTCCGCGAAGGACTCGATGGTTTGAATAGTTTTATTTAACCTTTTACACAACGTAACGGCCAAAACCGGCCAGCGCTATTCTAAAAAATCGCCAATTAATTTTTATTATTTTTTCATTTTTTGTCTCAAAAACATAGGTTATGATCCCTCATTGGAACGAGCTCGACGAGCTCGTTCCAATGAGGGGTCATAACCTATGTTTTTGAGACAAAAAATGAAAAAAAATAGTTATTCAATCATTTTTTTTGGCAAGTGTCATCTGCTTTTCATGTTAGGTAAAGGGTTAATAACTAATTGGTAAGCGCGGATTGGAATAACTGAGTAAAATAATAAGTTGGCAGAAGTTTAAATGTAGTTCCAATATTTCTCTACGAATTCGAGTTTGGGAAACAATTCAAATATAGTTATAGTTTGGATTTCCAAACGTTTCTCTGTTTCATTTTACTGGGAAATTCCACGAGCTATTATTACGGTGATATTGTTCGGATATCCAACAAGACCAGTTGTTGAATGTTTGTCGCTGTTAGACATTTGGAATACCAGATTCAATATTAAATTGTTATCATCTTTAATTTGTCTCCGGGTCATCAGTTGAACACCATTGTAGCACAGCAGATATCGACGGTCGTTCCCCACGGTTATAGTACCGTCAGAATGAAATGGATGCGTCAGCGTGTTCGCTGGACTCAGCAGCGTTGGAGCACAGTTCTTTTTAGTGATGAATCACGATTTTCTTTACTGCGCGCTAATGGTAGGGCAAGAGTGTATCGCCGACGAGGAGAACGGTTTTCTGATGCTTGCGTGTGGGAATGCGACCGTTTCGGCGGGGGTAGTGTAATGGTTTGGGCAGGAATTCCCTTGCACCATCGAACGCAGTTGATCTTCATCGATGGTAATCTGCATGAACAGCGATATAGGGACGAAATTCTTAACGCTGTTGTTGCCCCGTTGTTCAACGCTGACGTCGGATTGCAGTTATTCCAGCAAAACAATGCCCGATGTCACGTGGAGCGTATCTATCGTGACTGTCTTGAGGAGCAGAGCATCGAACTTCGTCCCTGGTCCCAACTTTCGCCAGATTTGTCGCAATCGAGCATCATTGGGATCAACTGGACCGTCGGGTACGACTTCATGATCTTCAGACGTTAGGCGATTTACGTAATGTTCAGGAGTGGAACGCAATACCACAGGGTGACATCCAGAGACTTATCAGGTCCATGCGCCGTCGATCTCTTGCCATCCAAGAGGCAAACGGTGGACATACACGCTATTGACTGCATGTGTGAACTTTTCATTTCACCCCATGTCTGAACTGCGACTCTGGCAACAGTAAGAACATGAAATTATGCAAATTCATATAGCTAGACTCGACATATGAATTTACGATAATTTGTTTGGGATTAAAGCCGATAATACAAAAAACATTGCTCCTCAAAGTTAATTATACTCTCTTTTGTGACTTAGTATATATAAAATTAAAAACTTTACTTATTTATTCGCTATCTATTCAGGTGTCGTGTACTTACTCCTAGGGGGCTGGAAGTCAAATGATTGTGCGTAACAAAAAATATAACAAAGAGCGTAGGTATGGGAGGGGTGACAAGTGATTGACCCCAACCAAGGATTTTGTCGGAAGTTTTGATTTCAAATGTCTTTGGGTATTTTTTTTATTTTGTGCACTGTACGTTTACGCTAAGTTCATTGCCAACTAACTGTTCATGTGAGTTAAAATAAGCCGAAAATGGATCCAGACACTTCTTAGGACATGTCATCGTATCAGTGTTCCCTGCGAATATTCCCCGCTCCCTCAACCAAAAACCGTACATTTTTCACTGAACCACATGCAAAATATTTTTTCACTTTGAACTATAACAAAAATTAAAAATTACGTTTCGAAAGGCATAACTTTGACAAAGTCTTCTCCGGGTATAGGATGATGGATATTCTGAAAATTTAGTTTTGTGACTGCCGATTAAAAATATCTGTTGATAAGTTTGGCTAAGTATACTTTGATTAATGCTCATCTGTGAAGCAATTTGTTGATGGGTTCGGGTAGTCGATAAGGGGAGATAACCGTCCAATTTGAGCCAGTCTGCTGAAGTGGAAAGCTGGGTATGCGTTTGTCTTTGCGACGTGCAGGTAAAAGAATGTTGGTGTTACACAGTCATGTTTTGGGGTGAGGTGGGGACATGATATTGCCAAGATATGTCTATCTGGGGCATACTACATGATCAAGACACGTCTTCGTGTCTTGATCATGTGGTATGGATCAGACAGACATATCTTAACCACATCTCGATCCTCATACATATCAGGACGAAGGAACATGTCAGTCGGGCACGATATCACTCCGTAGATTTCCTAGTAGCAGAGTTGAAAAATTTGTTCATGTATGTATTGTTAACGACCTCATTGAGAAACCATCAAAGCATTACCAAATAAGATTTTGCTATTTTGAACACGTTTATTGTGTAATATTTCTGATTCCACGTCAGTTGTAGCGCTTTTGATTACGTGTTCGGCAAGCTGGGCGGATTGAGGTGGCATGTGTAGTTAAAAAATATTTCACAAAAATCTGCTAGAGTCCTTTACAGAAACTAATAAAAGTTCATATTTTGCCCCAGAGTCAGCTTCTACGATAACCACTGCGATCATGAAACTAGAACAGATGAAGTACAAAAATCAAAGTTGTCGCAGAATTCCATCTCCATGTGACATCGTCTATATTTGGACCCCATACTACATTGTTATTCTATTAAACCTCAACACTGATGCCGAAATATCTATATTTCAAGCAGCAAATATTCGCTTGTCTGACAGAGCTCACTGAGGTGAGAATATGAAATGGCCAAGATATGTCTACCTGGGGCATACCACACGATCAAGACACGTCTTGGTGATGACACAATGCCTAATGACAATACATACGGTTACAGTTTTGTTAACCCTTTACCTAACTTAACGACCAAAACCGGCCAGCGCTATTCTCAAAAATCGCCAATTAATTTTCATTATTTTTTCATTTTCTGTCTCAAAAACATAGGTTATGACTCCTCACTGGAACGAGCTCGTCGAGCTCGTTCCAATGAGGAGTCATAACCTTTGTTTTTGAGACAAAAAAAAAGAAAATGAAAAAAAAAAGTTATTCAAGAATTCTTTTGCAAGTGTCGTCTGCTTTTCATGTTAGGTAATGGGTTAAAAAATATTCAGTGGTTAAGAAAGATTGCATTAGTCAAATTCCTATTCGCATTATGCTTAAAATTTCTGTATTTTGACATCAGTGTATAGAATAGCGAGGCGAGGCGAGGCGAGGCGAGGCGAAATTTGTTCATATGTCTTTGCTTTGTTACAATTTATGGGAGAGTGCCTAAAGATATACGCTCGTAAATTCTAACAAGCTAAATCCATACTGATTTAACGGTATTAATTTAAAGATGACACCAAACATATATCCACAGAATATGAAGCTTTCAAGATGTTGTAGATGTATGGGTTTCCAGCTCTCAACCAGTCAACATTTCAACACTGACAGACCACATTCAGGATCGGGATCATAATGTGTCCAAAATTCCTAAAAATAAATGACTTCTCACTGCATTTGTGAGTGGACCAATCAACACTTTCAAAGTGCTGCCCAAAGAATACATCTCTGAATATTAACCAGTCTATCTCAAATAAGGTATACGAACTCTCCATTTGATATCATTCAAATCCCACCACCGTTAATGCTAATTGTTATACTTACCATATGAGTATTTGTAAAGAATAATACTGGAGATAAACAGCACTATCACACCTCCTAGAAACATACATTTCAAGAGCCATTGTAGACTGAAATATTTTACTCTGTTGTTCATCGCCTCTTTTTGATCTTTGACTTAGCTATTTCACGAGCCATTCATCCTGAAACATATAAATCTTGGTACTTAAGCCTTCACAAAGTATTCAGAGTGTTCAAATGGCTTGAACACACATTTTCCCCCAGTAGGAGCATGGACCTTCACTAATGGGGGATACACATTGTTTACCCAGTGTGAGATGTGGTTAATGGAGGAGAGGGGGGGAATGGCAGCAGAAACAATATTTTGTCTCCCTTCACTTCATTTATCCTGGCGAACCCACTGGATTCGAGATGCTCTTGTCCCCAAAACATAGATATTATGGAACAGTAACAACACAACAAAGGCGCCGTGTCCCATTTCGCCAGAAGTGCATCGGTGGAAAAGACTATACGTTCCAAGAACTCTAACCGAGAAACAATCGAGTAATCGCATCTAACGTATTTTAGTGTGCTAATGAAAACATGTGTGTGTGTGTGTGGGGGGGGGGGGGGGGGGGAGGATTTTAACAGAGACTGGACAATAGTCAGCAAACAAAAAAAGCTATACAATCGGTGGGGTGAGTTCCAAAATAAATATATCGCCCCTTGAGTACAACAACGTGCTATCTACAATACCTTAACATGGCAGAACTGATGGCACTTCGTGCCACCAAGGTACGATATCAAGTCAATAATATTGAGTGTCACATTACAATTGATGATACGTTCTAAACTCCCGGTCTTAACTCATACCCAGAATCGAATGTCCCTTTTGATACTACTGTCAGCCTTCCCCTCGGATGAACACGCCTCTCCACTGACTCACAATATTTAGGAATCAATTAGTTTTCTCGAAGCTCAGCGTTCATACTTGCTTAATCTAACGCAGATTTGAGAAGGTTGGTTGTCGGAACAAGACAACGCAATATTCATGCAAGAAGCACACACATACACCTACACACACACCCTCCACTCCCTCAAACACACATCCATATATATGCATAGTACACATGTTCTAACATGGAAGAGAGCTGTATACGCTTGTATCCACCTTACCTTTTGTTGTAATGCAGAGAAGTGTCTGACCTTTCTGTGTTCATACTCGACGGTAACCGCGGTAAGGGGATGTCAAGCGCCGTGATCGAACAACAAAAACAATCGGTTTCCTCTCTGGCAAGGCTAATACTTCTGGAAGCCCACATGTCCACTTTGTTTACGTTTTTACCGCCGTGGACTGGTCACTTTCCAGGGGTGGGCAATATTTCCACGGAAGCAATAATATTAGTTTCCAAACACTAATTATAGGAATAATCATCAACATCGAAAATTTCATTAATGAAGCATCGGGTACACAACCCGGTGCTTCATTAATTAAAATAAAGCTCTTTTTGATTTTTATTATCCGGGAAACGCATGCGTGGACATCGCTGCCCACGCGTGGATTATGACCAGTCCACGGCGACTGTACTGTATGTATTTTCTATATCTGATGCACCATGATAATGGCTTGAGTAATAACGAATTAAACTGAGTTTCAGTCTCTAAGGGCGGATCCGTTATTTTGTTGCTAACATTGTTTATTTGTTTCAAAATATTTCTATTTACAGTTTGTCAACTTTGTAACAACTACATTCTTACCAAAACACAATCTTTACAGTGTTTCCAACCTCACGAAATCCTTCAAATTACGTGGATTAGCGTGGGAGGTGTATTCAGTGTATCAAGAAATTAACTACCGAGTTAAAAAATACAAAAATAGAGATAAAGGAAACAGCATATTTGGAATTTGTGTAGCCTCTTACCATAAACGCCATCCAAATAGCAGATTGTTTTTAATTTTTGCCTCAAGAACATAGTTTACGACCACTCATTAGACGAACACGTTGAGCTTGTTGGGGGTGGGGGGGGAGGTGGTGGGTGGGGGGGGGGGGGGGTCCATAAGCTATATTTTAGAGGTAAGAATGGAAAAAGATAGTTATTGAAGACATTTTTGCAAGAAAGGATAAAAACTTTTTCCGTAACCATTTGTCCGTAACATGTGTAACGAAGGCAGGTACCTCCTCCCCCTCAAGAAACCCTTGCAACATATTTTCTTCAGCGAAGAAGTGTTGCAACCGCATAACACCATCTGGATCAGCCAATATCTAGGCTCCTACATTCCAAAACAAACAAAAAAACTCAAAAGACACGAAAATCATTCGGTATCGTGATAGTGATTGCCATGAGCCCGAACGGTTTCTGATACAGTTAGAGTGTGTTCTAGGGATGCGATCGATTGAACTAGAATCTACTTAATTACCACAAACAGCCCTCCAAGTAACTAAAATCATCGAAACGAGAGCCCATGTAACAGAAGGGGACATTGACAATTTTAGGGCTGTTAAAATTATTTTAGCAGCCTAAGATGCATGTTATTGCCACTACTTCAGTCGGGGACGTCCCCTGTTATCGGCTCTCCCCGTTTAGTGTGAATAGAACTTGAACATGTCTACGATTGTCAGTGATTACAAACCAACCCCAAAACATAGACCAACCTCACCAAATACATAATCACCCCCCCCCCCCCCCCCCCCTTCATCGCACACAGAAAAGCGATTAGTTTGCTTCCCGGCGAATGCCAACTTTATCACAATCACGTTTGGCAATATATTTATTATTTATCGATATCCGTGAACCAAACTATATTGTTTTCTCGTCCATGGGTAGATACAATGGTATAGGGATACATGGATGCATCCATCCACTGCTCATATGTATAATTCCAAGAATATCCAGCAATCATTGTGACTTGCTCCAGTCTTTTTTTCAAAAGTGCCATGGCATTTTATGAGACTCAGAGTACTTCTTTCAGATGTTATTTTGTTCGAGCATCCCTCTGTATGTATAGCATACCGAAAAAATAAAACATTAACTGCCTATTGTTTGTGCCACCTACAGTTAAAACTAGAAGTCCTGTCACGAACTGTGCGCTTATCTAGGCTTAATTGCACGTAGGTATTGCGCGCAATTGCCATATCGAATGGCATCCAAAGCACGGCAGGTCCTCCTGGTTACTCATAGCAAACACAGGCAATGTTTCTGCCAATGGACCTCCGGGTTACCCGGACGCCCATTGGCTGAAACATTGCTCGTGCACAGGCCATATGTACAGAATTTGATAGCCTTACTATGGTCATAGCGCGTAGATTAACGCACAGATCGACGTGATATTTGTGCGCATTTCGTGACAGGACTTCTAGTTTTAAGAGTAATGTGCTAAACAATATTGTTACCGATAATTTGATTAATATTCAAAAGTCAAATACACAGTTTAGCAAGTTTAAAGTTTTTGTTGACACTACGCTTTGCTAAAAAAATTGAAAAATGTTTGTGTAATGATAGGTTTACCAAGGAGTTTTTTTTCTGGACAAGCTTGTGAGATCTTGAAGGGTGCCAAGTCTGGTTTCAAAATGTGTCGATTCGATTAACCAATTCCATTCCGTGTTGTTCGCCATTTCACCTACTTTGTTCGTGGTTTCGAAGTCTGTGTCGCGTCTCCTCGAGCCTGTGATAATATAACTTATATATCGCAAGACGTTATTGTCCGTCGAACTTGAACCACTTATTTCTCCGTCTATTGTAGTAGTGATTTCTGTCATATGTTTTAGGAACACAGTTCGCCCCCTTAGTTCCAACTCAAGGGGCGAGTTGTTGGTTACGGAACATCCAATGACATTGGTGGATTGGTGGCTATCAGTAGTAGAATGTGAACCCGTTTCAGTGGTAGATTGATGGGGTATTTTATGTATTCTTTGAACATTCTTTAGTATGCATTCTCAATGAAGAATTCAGTAATGTTCACACCCGAAAACTGACCGCTCCTGCTCGTCTGTATCGTTGATATGAAGAAAACTCTACCGTACGCACCTAACGCAGGGAGATACAGAGCTGTACTCATCTCTTGAACGCAACGGATAAATTCCAAGGGGATTCTGTGTTTTCATTGAAGACAATGACTTCGTTACGGATCACTTGTCCGCTCTCAATTTTGGAATCAATGTCCGGTGCGCTGACTTTTTGATTTAGTGTTGGTGTGAACGTAATTTCGCCACACGAAATACAAATTATCGTAGACACAGTTCTTTTGAATTGTGTCCTTTCACAACCACAACATGTTTGTTAGTCAGGTCGAAGTCAAAATCGTCCAAAAACTAAACTCTGTTGGCATTCACTACTTTTGAACGAAAAGCCTGCATAATAAGTGTTTTGTGCTTTTGTCCGGTTCCAGTGATTAGATGGACTCGGCGAACAGAAAGCAGATGACATATTTCGTCCGAAACATCATATTTATGCCACAGACATTTCCAACAGTAAGAAGTACGGTGAATTCCCTAATTTCCAGAACTATGGAAATATCGTGCATGATGCTTCTGAATGTTTCCATTTTCAAGCCGTTACCTTTCATTGCGTATGCTGATAATGCCCGTTTACCATGCAACTCAGAATCGAATCCCCTGTACAAGTCGCCCACCATGCACACAAGTACTTCGGCAGCTACCGCTGTGAAAATCTGATGAACTCTGTCGACCCATTTCAAACATCTATGCAATAAACGGCTTATCATTTCTGGTCGCGAATCGCATCGTAATTATGGGCCCGTTACCCACTCGAGCCTCGTCCGAGACAGGCATGATATGAATGTAGAAAAAAAAACTGAGACTCTCGTTTTCCGGTGAGCCACCGCCGATGAGTAAACTACAGCGGTATTGACGAGCTGTTTGTAGCAATCATATAATAAACTTGTCTGCGACACTACAAAAATACAAGATCCATGAATATCAGTCCACAACAAGGTAGTCATGACAAATTTTCGGCACTTCAGTAGCATATGTTTATGTTTTTCGTTTATAGAAACCTACACCAAGGTACAGTACAGTCGCCGTGGACTGGTCGTAATCCACGAGTGGGCAGTGATGTTACCCATGCGTTTACCAGATAATAAAACTAATTAGCAGCAAAAGTTTAGTTAATGAATCACCGGGGTGATTATTCCTATAATTTGTGTTTGTAATCTAATATTATTTGCGTCCGTGGAAAAATTGACCACCCGTGGAAAGCGATCCGTCCACGACGGCTAGCATCTGTTTGTTTTGCCTATCCATTTGTCAAGTTAAGATCAACGATGCTTGTGGTGACAAACTGCGAGACTCTTATGTATGATATATTTACCACCACTGACATTCCCCACTGGGCGCAACACAGAAACATCCGGTGCTTGTTAGAATACAATTATTCATCTTGAAATATATACTTGATATATTTGCACACTGTGATTTAAACGCTTCATTGATTGAGACATTCATAGTTAAGTTGACAAGAAAAATATTTATCATGGGCCGCGCATTAATGCTAATTATAAGAGGTTAAAGTGGAGCATGTTTTATAACTCGAAACTGTCTCCATTAATTACACGATCACGAGTTCTATTTCGGTGGTATAAACTCTCTTGATCTGATTTGTAACACGCAAGTGGTGATATAGGGTTATAAGGAATGATGTTCTTGTCTTAACCCTTTACCTAACATGAAAAGCAGACGACACCAGCAAACAAAAATCTTGAATAACTAATTTTATGTCTCAAACACATAGGTTATGACCCCTCTTTGGAACGAGCTCGACGAGCTCGTTCCAAAGAGGGGTCATAAACTATGTTTTTGAGACGAAAAAATGAAAAATAATGAAAATTAATTGGCGATTTTTGAGAATAGCACGGGCCGATTTTGGCCGTTACGTTGGGTAAAGGGTTAAGGCGCGCGGTAGCTGAGTGGTTGGGACATTGAACCTTAAACCCGATCGTGATCAGAGATAATTGCGCTGTGTCCTCGAGCAAGAAACGTAATACCGAGTGACCGTGTGGTGGCATGGCGACACTGTGTACTAAGGTGTACTGCACGTCGATGGCGCACTTGCCTTCAATAGCTGTTTACTCTGCTTGTACAGACTTAGTAAGGTAGAGAGTCTGACAGTTGTCCACCGATGCTCGATGATTCTCTCTGGGTACACCGGTTTCTTCCATCCGTAAAACAGTCCAAGGACATGACCTGGCTGTTGAAAATGTTGTTAATCCCATTTAAACAAACATAAACAAACATTATGGTCTTGTGAATGAATTCCATGCATGCTGAAGTTTGGAACATTCAGACACGATTTTGGAGCTGTCTGTTGTTTTCGTGTATTAGAAGTAACAAAGGGAAAATTGGTTTTTATGGCAAGCTAATTAGAAGCAACTAGTTTACAGATAAGACCTAAAAAGTTTAAAATCTGTTTCTCAGGCCCTCCCACATGGCCATTTTGGCTGCCACATTCTCTCTTTTAAGAACAAATGCAAACTTAAAAAATAAAAATTAAATGGTTTATGTCTGATATTTTACCAAAGTTAATAAAATTGATAAATTTGTCCCTTGAGTGCAACAAGGCTTTGCAATGCCTTAGCATTGCAAAGCCTTCTTGCACTCAAGGGACGAAATACACCACCACCCATGCTTTTCTGTAGATTATGAGGCCTGAAACATAAAACAAACCAAGAACATGAACTTTTGATGGCAAAGAAATAATTACAAAAATAAAATGAAATAAACGCCCGCCCACATGTAATTATACAAAAATGGCGTGAGAAACAGAAGATCTACTTCGTGGTGCCCAATAATTAATAATATCTTTCAGTATCACACCTACCAACACAAGAAGAATATCTGTGAGTATCACACCTACCATCACAAAGTATCCTTGTTTAGCGAATGTATTTTACAGTAATCTGCAAGTTTCTATTCTTACCAGGAAAAAAACTGGAAAATCTCACCTCCTAAACATTGCCATAAAGACCCAATAAAACAATAAACAATCATAGAATGATGCTGTTCTAATACCCAGTAGTCCAAATGAGACATGGTTGGGATACACGGCACTACATATAGCTTCCCGAGACATGCCTGAAGTTGATAGCCCTGCTCCCTTGCAGTCATCTACTTGGGGTTTCATGAATTCCACTTGAGCAATTTCAGTAAAGGACATCTAACAGATTTGAGAAATTTGAACAGTATAATATAATCAATTTTAAATTTAAAATTAAGATAAAATATCATATGAAAAAGATTGCTCCATAACAGGAGTTAAAAATAAACGAAGAACATATCTGCGCGTACCTGGCCAAACTGAGCAATACAACCAACCGGTCGAATTCCGTATGGTATGGTATTCCACTCTGTTATATGCTGTTTGTTTAACCACCATTCGTGGAGTTTGCGCGCAGTCTACCGTTGATGTAATGTGATGCCCCTTCACTCGTAGAGATATACCGATATTTTATGGTGCTCAGTTATAAATATTCCAACAAATTAGTGTTTATTTCACCTTAAAAACACCCAGATATCAACACATTTAGTGAAACTACGTGGGTAATCACGAAAGTACGTCTGTGGTGAATCTTTATTCCTAATGGTAATGTCATTAAAGATTCGTCCAAATCAAATCTCGATTGAGGAACATTTCTTACGTTGATTTAAAGAAAATGAATGCTTATGGTATTTTCCTTGATTCGGTTGTCTAGAATATTTCAGTTGGTGGAAAAAGCGAACCGTTGGTTCGCTTTTCCGACCAACTGAAATATTCCAGACGAGTGAATCTAAACATAGGCGATGGACTATTTATGCGGTAGACTGGTTCCAGGCCATAACACAATTTGTCTGGTGGCTTGAGAGCTTAAAATACAACAAGGGGTTATTGCATACACAATTATGGCACGCTGAACCTCAAACATGAACCTGAACATGTTAAGCACCATTTCTGTGTATGAGGTGATGGTGTCCAGAAATTTTGGATTTCAAGTTTTAAAAAGTAGTATATTTTGTAGTTGTTGGGGGAGTGCATCGTCTGTGTGAACAGATGGTTCTTATCATACCTTTCCTCAACTGAAGACCATTGTTGAGACAAGTTTTTGGGAGAGACTGCACTCTTAATACTAAATAACTTACAAGAGATGAGTTTCTTATTTAGACATCGTTAAGACCACGAGAATACTTTGTCACAAAATGCAATAATTTTAGTGAATCTTATAACGTCACTTGAATGCAACAAGGTATCATCTGCAATTTATTTTAGTATACTGGAACCCTGTTAATTGAATAGCCGGTTTTCCAATGAAAAATATTCAATTAACAGGAGTATTCAATTAACAGGGATTTTGCCACTTTCCTATCTTCTAGACATAAACTTAGCATTTAGTCTTTTATATCTTGTTTGACAGAGCTCAATGAGCTCTGCCAAACAAGATATAATAGATTAAATGTCTGTATTGGATGTACTAAGGCCAAATAGGTCTATAAACAAAGAAAAACTGGGGAGAGACAGGGTAATTTCTCGACAGGTTACAATATTTTTTATTCAATTAACAGGAGTTTACTCTATAACCCATATTCAATTAACAGGTCAAATTTGTACTGGAGGTATGGTAAATGGTTTTGTGTTGGGAAATTATATTCAATTAACAGGGTTATTCAGTTAAGAGATATCCAATTAAGTGGGTTCCACTGTATTGTAGATGCCACCTTGCTGTATTTGAGGGACGATAAATAATTCAATGCATGGGAATTCAAGCAGATGCACTTCCTTTCATTTCTTTGACAAGGTCTTACAACTACGGAAAGCGGGCTGGGACATGCTACTTACTGTTTGCTATTTGGTGTTTGCTAGTTGTATTGGACCAATCGCACTGGTTCTTTCTTTGGCTACATTGAACAGCCAATCAGATTATTCATTTTATATAAGACATAGTAATACCAAAAAAAAGCTTTTTGCTATTTGCTTTTTGCGATTTGCTTTTTGCTATTTGCCTTTTACTTTTTGCTTTTTACGATTTGCTTTTTGCTATTTGCTATTTGCGATTTGCTGTTTACTATTTGCTATTTGCTTTTTGCTCTTTGCTCTTTGCTATTTTCTTTTCGGGATTTGCTATTTGCTTTTTGCCGTTTTCTTTTTTCGTATAATTCTGTATGGGGACATTTCATTGGACAACCGATGCGTTTTGTAACTGCAGAGTAACAGAAAGTGTACTTTATCAACAGAAGTTAATTATTTTATTTATAAAATGAATTTTGACAACATTATTGAAGGTTTATTTCACAAAGGCTATAAGATACACGAAATCGTTGTGTCACTCGGAATTAAATACAATGTGTGGAGAAGATGTGTTTTTGTCGGCCCCCTAGTTACATAAATAAAATGGTAATGTTGGGTAAGGGCCGTTCAACCCACTTTGCGAAAATAAGTAACAACGCCGTAATTGTAACTCTCCCGACAATCTCAGGTTAGGATTAGGGCCTTGGAGAAGTTTATAGGTTAGGGTTACTTAGCGAACGCTAACCCTCAAAACCACAAAATACCGCTTGTAACGCCCTAAACCCAATCGAAGATTATGCAAAGCTTGCATTCTAGAATGTGGACAAGGCCTAGGAAAAGGCTTTCCATGGCCTCTTTTTCAATTAAGGGCCACCTTTCAGATTTTACTGTCAAATGTTATATAATGTTGGCAGCAATAACAAGCCACTTCGAATGGTGCTTTACTGATTACTCCCTTTTGAGATGTATAGGAAGTGTGTTCACATCAGTGTTGGCTGTCTGTGGAGGTAGCCAACACTGATGTGAAAGCACTTCCTAGACAAATTTAGGCTATTGATTTTGGTACAAAGACAGAATGAACCGGGGGTGGGGGAAGGGGGCATATGTTCTAATACCACATCAAATAATATGTGACCTTGGTTATTGAATGTGCAGCAAAGTTAATGTACATGCAAGTCTGAAAATACACTGGGATGATTTTCCAGCCCTGTAAAGGCAACTACACTGCCGAATACGGGTTTGATCAGCCCCAGCCTCGCTAAAATGCAAGCCCTGATTGTGGAGCTGATTTATAGTAGAGGTTTTCGGTTTGGTGATTTTCAATGGCAGCGGCCTAAACTGCCCCGGGGTAAGCCCGCCCAGGCCTATTACTGGGGCAGGTTGTATAGGTCACTCCTCTGAGGACTAACCGGGCTCGACATTGCTTAACTTCAGTGATCCGCCAAAGAACAGTTACTACTCTGTCACCCCATTTAATACTGCAGTGACTGTATCATTTAATGGAAATGGTTCAATAAGCCAGTTCCATTGATATCCACATTTGTAAAAACATTATGGTTGTAACTCGCAAATAGCAAAGAGCAAAGAGCAAATAGCGAATAGCAAAAAAAGCAAATAGCAAAAAGCAAAAAGCAAATCGCAAAAAGCAAATAGCAAATAGCAAATCGCAAAAGGCAAATAGCAAAAAGCAAATCGCAAAAAGCAAATCGCAAAAAGCAAAGTGCAAATCTCAAAAAGCAACTAGCAAACTGCAAATAACATGTCCCAGTCCACTTTCCGTATACAACTGACTCAGCACTCGTCATAATTATTGAGGACGTTAAATGCATAGCGCTGCAAACGATGACCTCCCTCAACGACTATGAAATATGTTATTTGTAAACTTGAAATCTAAAATTCAGGGACATATCGATGTATTAATTTATCAAAACATAGCTTAGCCTATGATATATCAGAGGAACGAGCTTGCTGAGTTTGTTGCATTGAAGATTGCACCGTGCACATTTGGGTTGGAACAAATGGGAGTATTAAAGAGGGGGGCGCAGTGGCGTTGCGGTAACCGATTCTCGTCAGATCACCGAAGTTAAGCAACGTCGAGCCTGGTTAGTCCTCGGATGGGTGGCCGTCTGCGCGATCGATTCGGACTTCCGCGTTGGGTCCTTGGGCAAGACACTTAACCCCGATTGTCCATATGGGGGCACGGTGACGCCGTGTTCTAAGGCGTATTGCATGTCGGAGGTGCGCATGTCTTCGACAAATCTAACCCTGCGTGCGCTGCAGTGCGGAGTTACGATGTTGGGGAGCTGGAAGCTGCTCGTCGTTGCTCTGTGGTTCTCTCCGGGTACTCCGGCTTCCTCCACCCGTAAAACTGTCACGGTCAAGATTAGCCATTGTGCATAAGTATGTGACCTTAAACACCAATAAATAAATAAATAGTATTAAAGAAACTTGGATGGCGAATTCGTATGGAGTGAAGAGAACAGAAAATTTATTAGTGAATGGAATACTATGAAAATATTCTTATACCCCTTACTCAACAAAAAAAACAAAACAAACAAAAAAAAAACAAACCGTGTGAATATCCCCAGCTTGTTAATTCTGAATCAAGCAATAATATATAACGTACAGGAGATACGGGATTTTCGTACTCGCAATATTCTCTGAAAAATACATGATAAATCCATTTATGTGTATGAGAACAGTGAATGTAGAAAGGTGGTTGACCTGATTGAACTGTTTAGAGTCCCAAGCAGGGGTGTAACTATGGGGGTGTAGGGGTTTGACCCCACCCCAATAATTTTCCAGTCTGTACATTTTCATCTGGATTGGAGTCTAAAATATCAAGTATTTTCGCTGGTAACCATGTACATGTATTTTCTCACGGAGCTAGATTTACATCTTGGACTTATGTTACGCATTCAGTCGATCTCATCCGAATCGAGGTATACGGCTGATTAGGGGTTCTGGAGTCCCAGCATGATCACCGTGACTCATTTGAGTCCGGTACGTGTTAGTTTATTTAATTATTTATTGGGGTTTAACGACACTTTCGACAGCGAGGGTCACCCCGTGCCAGAGTCGTGCTAATTAAAGGGGTGAGAAGTTGGGAATTCCGTGCATCACAACTACTACATGTTTATCAACAAACAAATTTCCTAATTTTTTTAAAAACTATAATCCCCATTGACAAATATTCCCAACTACATCATCAAGGCATGCCTTCGAAGAAGGCATGACGTGATGATGAAGTTAGGATATTCCTTCACTCGGAAATTGAGTCATGACAGTCGGGACAAATTGGGTTTTCACCACCCCACCCAGTCCCAAAAGGTTATCTTCGCGAGGGCCCTGGTGACCTCAAACAACATTAACGCGTGCCACTGATTATTTCTTACAATCAGATGCAATGGGGAAGGTTTTTAGAAATCGTTTGGTTTGACGCATGTGAGAGAGATCTGTCCAAATCCATCACCACAGGATTTCCTCCGTCGTGTGTTAATTACATAAATTTGGATAGGGGTTACTAGATTCCTAGTAAAAGAATCATTTCATGGGAACGGAGATGATAAACGGGCTAGTGCCAAATTCGGTTTGTTCTAAAGCTTCTATCACATACAGTTCCCAGTTTATATGTGTCAAAATGTTGTCCGGTATATTCTATTCTCAGTTCATTGCAGGGGGATCCAAGAGATTTCAAGTCTCTCGACATGCTGAGACCTTTTGTTTTTTATTTCGTGATACG
This sequence comes from Pictodentalium vernedei, assembly GCA_031216915.1. NCBI lineage: Eukaryota > Metazoa > Mollusca > Scaphopoda > Dentaliida > Dentaliidae > Pictodentalium > Pictodentalium vernedei. The sequence continues at coordinate 222,745,049 of CM062289.1, read as the reverse complement.
CCTGGTATTAAATTCCAGGCACCAATGGAGTTTGAAGAGTAAAACTAACCGGCAATGACGTCCACTACGTGACGCATACTGAAGCACTCTATTTTGTCTACCAGACAATGTCTGTCGCGTGTTCTACTACCCCATGCAATGTGCGAGGGGGTCAGTTTGGTGGCCGATATTAGGGTAGCATCGCCAAATTCTCCCTTTGGGGACCTCTTTTTGAAGATGACAGTCTGCTTATTTTTAGGCTTGTGGACAACGTTCCAAAGTCCAGATAAAAAGGGGAGTACCCCGCTTACTTGCTGAAGCAGCTGCACAAGGCTATCAAGACAAACGTCCAGAAAAGCTGACCAATGGTTTCCTGTTTCATCAAAACAACGCCTCTTCTCACAACTGAGTCATTGCCATAGCTCCCATACGAGATTGCGGCTTCAAACTCGTGTAGAACCCCCCCCCCCCCCCCCCCCCCCATATTCACCGGTTTGGCTCCATCGGACTTTCATCTACTCCAAACATGAAAACACATTTGACTGGAAGACCTTACCGTAGTGGCGATGGAGTCAAATCTGCCGTTGATGACGTGTCTGGCAAGACAGATGGAACCTTCCACTGAGCATGGATCCAGGCACAGCAACAACGCAGACAGAAGTGTGTGGATCGCGGAAGGGATTATGTTGAAAAATAAAGTTTTGAAACTTATTCAATGAGTTTTTCGTTGTTAGGGTCAAAACTTTTCACCCAACCTTCGTATTATACAAGTACAAGCTGAATGGGTGCGGCTTCGAAAAAGAAAATATCGCCAGACCGTCAGACCAGAACTCCAGGACCTGAAGACTGAGAAAGACAAATTGTTGAGTGGTATCAAGACCGTTCTTGAATATGCTGACTCTGCATCACATATCGTTGGCTTATAAATGTTTACGTTACTTGTAAGTATTAATAGTTTGATATATATTTTTTAAAACATTTATACATTTTGTATATTTCTTCATGTATTTTTGTTACTTGCTTGTAAATCATGAAGAAATCGTATATTACATGTTTGTTTGTACATTTGTACACATTGTATAATCTTCACCACATATTTCATGGGCGGATTCAGAGGGGGAGCAACCGGCGCCCACCCCACCTATTTTTTTGTAATTCAATACTTTTACAAACTCTGATACCAACGGAAGGATATTATCGGCGATAACACATGGACATCCACTATCTTTGGTGAAGCAGTCCATGTTTTAGAGCCGATAATAGTGCACCCTATGAAAACAGGTTTCGGCCTAGCTCCTACGCGGATCTCATGTGATTCGATATAAATTGGCTTCTTTTCTTCAAAATTTGAATGCTTGAATATTTTGGTTGGAACACATTGGTGTCATGTGCATAGAAGCCATCGCAGGGCCACACTGACCCTCCATGTTCCAACATTTTCCCACGAGATCCTCCGGACAACAGTGGGATACCCCCTCTCGTGTTCGTCCCTAACTCGCCGCTACGATTGTCGAGTGAAGCTTCGCACGATTGAAATGTGGCGCCCCCCACAAACCCAGAACCCTGGGTACGCTATTGTATTTTGTGTGTTTTTTTTTTGGAAGGGGGGGGGGGGGTATATTTTTTATATCTCTTCTCTGTAGTTTTGTGTATTTTTCTAAATCGTACTTCTACAAGTATCTGGGAATTTCATTAGTTTCCAAATGTCACATGCAAACCCCATATAAAACCATATACCGTCAGTTGCAAGTCATATGCGATTGACCGCCAGAGTATTCTCCCGTTTGTTCGTTTATCTTTCAAAATGTCGGAAAACAATAAACGCTTCGCGCAGACGACAGACGAGGAGGTAGATGCAAAACGTCTTAAGCTGAACGCGGACGATACCATTAAAGCTAATAAAAGATGTGCCAATATTTTAAGAGACTATCTCAAAGAAAAAATGACACAATTCAAAATTGCACTGCTGTTAACACAGTGCAATCAAACCCCAATGTTTATTATGGAAATGTTACAATGCTTACAATAAACAAGAATTGGTAAAGGCCAAGAATAGAGGACCGCGCGTTTTTCTAAGAAAATAAAACATATTTCACAACTTTTTTGAGTTACTTATCATTCTAAGACATGTTTTACACAAAATTAGCCCAAAACACCGATACCCACTCACAAAAATAATCACTTTTAGCCCTTTTCTCTGTGACGGGTTTTTGAAACAAAATGAATTTCTGATTGCGTTCTGAAATGGAGCTGTGGATGTTTCGATGTGACGTCACAGGGGAGCAATCATTACCTTTTTGCATGCTAGGATCAGTTTAGGATGGGTACGGGTTAGCTAACCCGTACCCATCCTAAACTGATCCTAATGCATTGGTCGCCGTATTCTAATCATTGCCTTCTTTTCGTACTAGGGTCAGTTTAGGATGGGTACGGGTTAGCTAACCCGTATCCATCCCAAACTGACCCTAATTCGTTCTCCCATTGTAATTACACCCTCGTATACTCCGATCAAATGGAGTATACACGATAGCGGAAAAAACAAAGAATCGCGTTCCTGTTTACCGCAGGTTTTGTGGTTGAAATTGTTTGGAGAATAAAGTTAACGGAATGTAAAAAGGGTTAAAAGTGATGATATTTGTCAGTAGGTATCGGCGTTTGGGGCTAATTTTGTGTAAAACATGTCTTAGAATGATAAGAAACTCCAAAAGAGTTGTAAAAAATGTTTTAATATCTTAAAAAACGCGCGGTCCTCTATTCTTGGCCTTTACCCAAGAATTAAGATTCAATTCTTGGCAGTTTACAAGATACATGTACATTCATTTCAGTGTTATCTGATTCTTCATTTGTGAACGATTCGAAATTCTGGAAGTCACAGAAACGCGTTCATTTTTGTTGGTTTTGATATATTTATTTGTGTTAATGAGAACAAAATGTGTTGAAATTAAAATTAACAAGGAATTTTACCATTTATCAGTCATTGTATAGTCTAATTCATTATAAAAAAGGTAGTAGGTAAGATATATCCGTTACACAGGTTGGTAGTGACCTAATATGGTATATATGGGGTCAGTTAATTCCATATATACCATATTAGGTCACTACCAAACTGTGTAACTAATAATATTTACATATTTTGTACATTTTCTCTCTGTACTTTCATTTAGGATAATTATCAATTTCTATTGTGAGACCTTCTTGTTCGAATAAATGAAACTGTTCAAATGAGCTAAGGTCTCTAATATTTCTTCCATTTCTATGAAACAAATCCTAGATTTCTAACACCCAAAAAGGGCTGTTTGAGCACTAAACATGTACCAATGTGATACTGTCTCCAGGTTAGAAAACAATAGGTTCCGGTATTCAGAGAATAAAGCCAGGTTATTACCATCAGGACTGAAAATTAACTCCATCAACCTCGTCTATGGCGTTAATTCGTTAGGGTGATAATCTACAATTTCATGTCATACAAACGTTGTTAGTCATCAGTCAGTTGCATTTAAGTACTTAATTCTCCGAACTGCACCTCAGAAGAAATCAGCGACACTTGTCATTTTCAAATTTCCCGGATGCCATAGAGTTAAGAAACGACGCTGGTTTTGTTTACATTGGCATGGCGGGGGTTCGAATCCACGCCGTGAGAGTTTCCTTCGGCACCAACCGCCTAGCGAAACTATACTGAACCACGCACACCACTCGGTCAGTGGTGTGCGTGGTTCAGTATAGTTTCGCTAGGCGGTTGGTGCCGAAGGAAACTCTCACGGCGTGGGTTCGAACCCCAACCAAGCAGTGTAAACGTCATTAGGTTTATATTGACACGTGATCTTATTACCTGAAACCTGCAACGAAATGCGGGCAATGGCAAATATTATTACACGCTTTTCCGACACGAGATGACACTGGCTGTCGAAAGTGTTGTTAAACCACAATAAGTAAATAAATATTACATGCTTTAATACTCACCGGAATATTTGCTTTTCCATTTTTAAGAGTCCTACACGGTTACACGTGGCATTTTGCGTCCAAAGGAATATGTTCCTGTAACGTTGAACAACTTCACTTGAGGTAAGAGGAGTGATAAACTTCGCTGTTTTCCGTCACCCATCATATTTCAAAACGTGACAGCTCGTCCTCATTTTGTTGACTTGAAAATTGTCATAAATATAACGGAATGTTGTTGAGATGAATAAGTGACACATGTAGGTATAAACTTCGCTTTGTAGCTTCCAGTGCAAAACTGATAGATCATACCCAGGAAGACATTATTTCTTACGACATTTTTCCAGTAACAGGCACGTACCAACTGTAAAAAGTAATTGGGCGTATGATGAAATCTTTTTACGAATTTCAAAGAACAAAAAATTCAAACTGCTCCATTCCGTCGCTGACGTTTTCAACATTCTCAAATAGACAGTCTTTCAATACGATATGTATACATTTTTGCAAAAAATACTATGCAATTAGAAGCAGTAAAGTCGATCAGTAATAATTTGTTCCCACACTACAACCACGAAGGGCTGAAAAAAAATAAAGTATTTTGCTGATCAGCGTCACCAATCCTTCCCAATGCTGAAACAAACTTGTTAGTTTGAAGTAGACACTATTAAACTAGAAGATACTGATCAGCAACTCGGAGTTGAAAAGATAAATCCAATTCGACTAGTGACTGATGGACGATCCGAGTCGATATGCGCTGCGCATTGAGCGTCCATTCGGAATTAGCGCTCACCACTTAGCGATGGCCAACGCGGATGCATCATTGGGAGAGAGTGTCGCCCTCTCGTAGTAGTTGCGTCCGAGAGTCCACCTCAGGAGAATTTGTTAAATTTAGTAGTAAAAACTCTACAAATTCAAAAGAAGTGGGTATTAGAATCTGAGCGGGGCTATGAGCTACAAACAGCAAACAAGGTTAAGAGTGGTTAGCAAGAAGAGTGAATTCCAGCTGTGTTGGATATTCGTATAAAGCAAGAAAACCCATGGGGCCAATACTGTAGAACTGAATTGTATTTTCTAGTTATGACTTTAAATGGGTTAAAATGAACCATTAGCAATTTCAAAGATCTGACAATTTGCCAGTTGGCAAATTTCCATATCTTTTAAAATGCTAATGATTCATTTTAGTCAGTTATATTAATAGGTAGAAAATACAATTCTACAAGATGCAGTAGTAAACGTTTTAAAGTATTGGCCGCAGGTCTTAAAATTGTTGGGAAACGCCCCCCCCCCCCCTCCCCGTCAGACAGAAGTAGGGAACGTAGTTCCCAGGGAAAACACCACTGAATCAACAGATATTGGAAGGATGAGGGAATGGGCGACCCATGTTTTCCCCATCAACAACATCAATTTGCCAGAAGGTTATCATGCATACATAAGTAGTTGGAGAGGGATGAAGCGGGCTTATTCAGCCGGATCTCATATGTGACGTCATGTCACGTGACCCAGTAGCGTCATGTTTGGTTGTCATGGTAACCCGCGTAAGCGTACGCGACCATCTCATGACGTCATCCCCATAACGATACATGGTCCTAGTGCGTATGCCAGCGCGTTTTAAACTATAACTCCTAAATATAACCCAATGTTAACCTTCTTGAATTGAACACAACTGAATGGATCCAATGAAGTTGTCGAAAGGAATTGACCATAACAAATTGAACAAAGTTTTGAATTATAACCCCAAATATAACCCAATGTTAAACCTTTGAACTGTTTGAATGAACTCTAACCCTAATGAAAATATAACACAGTGTTAATCCCTTTGAGATATGTTGACCTGAATGAACTATATACATAACATATATAATTAACACCCTTTGAACTATTTTCGACTGAATGAATTTTTACTACAGCCATAATGAAACTATAACGAAGGTGATCTGAATGAAGTTTTGAACTGCAACCCATTGAATTGAATTCTTCCAATAGGGAAGGGGCATACCATCGAGTGTTGATGTCAGATCATGGAATCCAACTTTACGGAATCGGCTAGGAATCTCAATTACGGAATGCCTTATATAGCCCGTTTAAATGTATACAGGGGAAATCTGATTGAACATTTTGAGGGTATGAGCGAAGGTATAGCTAGGAAGTAGTGATACAAGTCAATATTAATGGATGATAGTTTAGTCACTAGTACTAGTACAAGGCCGCAATGAAACAAGACTGTCGGAGAAGCTAATGATAGGACAGATAGGCCATAGACAGGTTGTGGCCTCGTTGCTTTGGAGAAAAGATGGAAGCGGTTGGTAAGACTACATTAGACCTCGTTGAGGAATTTCTCATGGGCCTCATGGCCTCATACGACAAAAAAGGATTCTCCAAAAGGTATCCTCGATAGGTATCCTCAAATAATACAATACCAGGCCATAGGTATCCTCAAATACCGAAATGAGGCTAAGAGGGATAGTAAATGAGGCCTCATTGAGGGATTTTTTCATGGCCCTTATGTCCTCAAAAGAAATGAGGCTATGAGGGATAGTAAATGAGGCCTCATTGAGGGCTTTTCACATAGCCCCATGGCCTCATACGACAAAAAAGGAGTGCCGAAGGCCATATGTTTTCCAAAAAGGGCATACCGAAATTGGGGTGCCTGGGGATATGGCTGTTAAATACCGAGATGAAGCTAAGAGGGATAGTAAATTATACCACATTGAGGGCTTTTCTCATGGCCCTCATGCCCTCAAAAAAATGAGGCTATGAAGGATAGTAAATGAGGCCTGATTGAGGGCTTTCTCATGGCCTCATACGAAATGAAGCTATGAGGGATAGTAAATGAGACCTAATTGAGGGCTTTTCTCATTGCCCTCATGGTCTCATATGACAAAAAGGGGTGCCGAAGGCCATATGTTTTCCAAAAAGGGGTGCCAAAATTGGAGTACCTGGGATATGGCTGTTAAATACCGAGGAGAGGCTGAGAGGGATAGTAAATTATACCTCACTGAGGGTTTTCTTATGGTCCTCATGGCTCAGTCGAAATGAGGTTAGAGGGATAGTAAATTAGGCCTCACTGAGGGCTTTTCTCATAGACCTCATGGTCTCATACGACTAAAAAGGGATTCCATAACAGAGAGGTTTCACAAAAAAGGTTTCCATGGGACGTGGCCATTGAATATAGAAGTGATGAGAATCTGATAGGACTTCGTTGTAATAAGGGGAGATAACTCTGCATAGAGATTACGGGAAATCAAGCAATCTGATTGGTTAGTTAGCGCCAGTAAAGTGAACTGATTGGGTGATCTGGATAAATGAAACAACAAGAGTACTCGGAATAGGGTCAGAACTAACAAGAACAGACCAGAAATTGCTAAATATAGTAACAATAAGCAAAGCTGTTCCAGTTGAATGGCTTTTCTACTCTACTGGAGTATACTCCGATTCAATCGAACTCATCCCGGCGGCCCTCTCGGTATCATAGCACCGCGTGCTAAGCCGATAAAATGGGGAATGTGTAGTAAATAAAGTCAATTTTGGTGATTTGGAGGGATTGTCGGGTTTATTTGGGTAATTCGTGATACTCCGATTCAATCGAGCATACCCCCTGAACATACCCCTGTCCTATAAGAAGGTTTTAGGTCACATAGCAACCACGTACTAACATAGAAACCAAGATGACGGCCTCCAGTTTACAAAATGGACGACGGAAACACCTATCACCCTAACAATACGCACTGCGCATGCGCACTAGGACCACATATCACTATGGGGATGACGTCACAAGATGGCCGCTTACGCGGGTTACCACGACAGCAAAACATGTCGCCATTGGGTCAAGTGACATGACGTCACATATTAGATCCGGTATGAGATCCGGCTGAATAGGCCCGTTTCATCCCTCTCCTACTACTCATATATATACGCTTTTCGACGAGCTGTTCACACAAAGGGTCTATACTTCGCATAACTGGCCATAACAATTGATAATGTCATGGTAAAAACCGTGTCAGAATGCCAGGCCATCACTAGTTGTCGTTACAAATATCCACAGCTAGTTCGACTCACATATTAACAAAACAAGCCAACATGTGACAATCTTATGTCTACGCAGAGGTCTTCGAACATTCCACCCATCGGACAATTGTACTCTGCTCTCGTACTGCAGACAGGCATTTTTGGGGTGGGTGGGGTGGTGGGTGGGTGGGGGATCAACGTTAGGATTTTACCCAGAGCAAACGGTTTCAAAATTTGTTATTTTAATCTTTTTCCAAAAGCTTAGATAAAGGGTTCACGCCATCGGTTCGACTCCCATGCAGTAAACCAACATGTTGTCCAGACAAAATTAATGATATTTGACCACAAAATATAATGACTCATTGTTATCGTTTACCTATTTTCTTGTTTCTCCCAAACAACAACGGTAACAATCTTAATCCTTTACTGAACATGAAAAGCAGACGACACTTACACAAAAATTCTTGAATAACTAAATTTTTTCATTCTTTGTCTCAAAAACATAGGTTACGACACCTCGTTGGAACGAGCTCGACGAACGCGTTCCAGCGAGTGGTCATAACTTATATTTTTGAGACAAAAAATGAAGAAAAAATAATAAAAATTAAATGGAGATTTTTGAGAATAGCGCTGGCAGGTTTTGACCGTTACGTTGCGTGAAGGGTTAAACTGACACTCAGAAAATATGGAACTTTTAACAGTCAACCGCAGGTTAACAGTTTGGATTCAGACTTTTGATTTTCGACCTTTATACAAAACAAGGTGAAATTTACTTTTTTCTTAATCTTTTAATGTAAACACGTGTATTGAATACCCACATCTGGAAATTTTGCAATTATTCTCTCCTTTAAAACTAAATCTAAAAATGTGTTGCCGTCCTTGGAAAATATCAACGGTTGAGGCTGAAATGCGCGATTATGTCGTAGTACTTCACCGTCTAAGGAATGAAAATACGCCGGTTTGTTTTTCCGAAATTTGGATATTTTGTAGCACGTTTAATTTTAGAAACCCGGTGTTTTCAATATTTCGATTTTTCTCCAATTTATCTATTTACATTACTTCAAATTTTTATGTCACTTGATGACATCTTTCATTAGAAGGCTTGGTTTTCTGACTCGTTCAACACCAAACTCATAAAACACATGGCTATTAAACCTTATACACTTTCACATTGGTAACGAATCTAGTGCATGAATAAATTTTCGTTGCAAATTTTAACCTTCATCCGAAATAACAGTCTTACATGAGGAAGGCGTGTCACCAAAATAGAGCGAAAATGATCGAAACGGTTCGCTTTTCCAACCAATTGAATTATTCCAGACGAGCAAATTGAAACTTTGGCGATGAGCTAATTAGGGGCAAGATTAGTTCCAGGCGGTAACAGCGTCAAATTCATTACAGAATTAGACTGGTGGCTTGAAAGCGTGAATGTAGAGTTTTACCGTAGATTAGTTTATTTTTTGTAATTATTTGTAAACCTGTGAAGTGTGATGTTAGAATACTAAAGCCTTTTCAGCTGCTTTCACATGCACTGCATACGTTCACACGACTGCGGTTCCCACGCATTTTTCCTTGCGTGTAAGCAACCAGAAGAGTAAAGCCAGTTTTATTTTCATTGGTTGTTTTGTGCGGAACGAATGAGAACGCCGGGAACTGGGAAAACCCACGAAAATAACGTCACATCAAAAAATCGCATACGATAAACGCATAAGAATATAAAAGTGTTTGAACAGGACAGGGTCAAATGAGGTTCCCGCATTCATGTGAACTACTCAGAGTATTTCAGTATTGTTTTTACCTTGTGTTCTGTGTGCATTACTTGGATGTGCTTGTGAAAGCAGCTTAAGCCGTTATCAAGCAATTTCCCGGGTGCCATGTGGGACGGACTACCTACGCGCTTGTTTATTCTTTGCTGAATGATCCTACCTTCTAGAATTTCTCAACAGTTTAAGCCACGCTGCTTATATCGTGACTAAAAACGACGTAATAACACAGATTGATTACTATGTGCTTAAAAATATAAAAATGACATTTGACATGAGGAGCGAGAATTTTTTATGACTAATATATATGTTACTGTGAACATATTTAATTATTTTAGCGACATGATGGGCCGTTATCGTCTAAAACAATGATGTTAACGTCACAACTGGCGGAATTCGCAGGAAGTTATGTGATATCTTACTACAGAAGCGGACATACCAATGATACAAAGCGGATCTGTGATTTGGTCAACAGGAAGTCGACTTGGTGATAAACAGAAAGTCGTTCGCAAAACAAAATTATGCGACGTCAAGCTGTTGCCACATCTGCTTCTCTGAAACAATACATGAATACATGGATGGGTCAAGACGGATGCGCTTTAATTATTTCAGACCATTCATATATCCTTCAAAACATAAGAAAACCTTTTATCTTTTTAAAAATACAAAATATCTTAAATATTATAATGATGCATTGGTTCCCAAATTTGTCGACCTTGTTAACATTTTGCAATCCAGACCAGAAATGGCAGTAATTTGCTACAGCAGTAGATGGTTTCCAGCGATTTGAAATTGTATCGAGGTGAGAGCGTGACTGATAAAACAAGCTGTAATAAGTTCAAAAACTATTGACTAATAAGTATTTAACTCTTTGGTTGCAATATTATTTATTTATTTATTTATTTATTTATTAGTGTTTAAGGTCACATACTTATGCACAATGGCTAATCACGACCGGGACAGTTTTACGGATGGATGAAGCCGAAGTACCAGGAGAGAACCACTGAGCAACGACGAGCAGCTGCCAGCTCCGCAACATCGTAACTGCAGCACAGGCAGGGTCAGATTGGTTGAAGACGTGCGCACCAACTACGTGCAGTACGCCCTAGTTCACCGCGACATCGCGCCCCCATGTGGACATTCGGGGTGAAGTGCCTTGCCCAAGGACACAAAGCGGGAGTCCGAATCGATCGCTCAGACGGTCACCCATCCGAGGACTAACCGGGCTCGACGTTGCTTAATTTCGGTGATCTCACGAGAACCGGTTACCGCAACACCACCGAGCCCCATTGGTTGCAATAAGCGGATGATACTGCCCAGTACAAAATACTCTGTTACCCGGAAGAGGTATATACAACCGGTCGCCGTGGACTGGTAACTTTCTACGAGTGGGCAATGTGTCCACGGACGCATTAACATTAGATTCCAAACACTAATTACAACCCGGTGCTTCATTAATTAAAATTGAGGTGAGGATGATTTTTATTACCTGGTAAACGCATGCGTGGATTATGACCGGTCCACGGCGGCTGTACTGTATCTGGCACCCACGTATAACATATACCCCTCCTCCTCATGAGAATTTCATCTAAAACGCTAGGTTTCAACCATAGTTTTTGACGGTGTACACTGATCTAGTGGTTAAGGTGTTGGACTTCTGCTTGTCAAGCTTGGTTGTTGAGAGTTCGATACGCGGCAGGAGAATGAATATTCTGAATTCGCCCAAAACATGACTGTGCAGTTCTAAATACACCCATAAATATTATCATTTCTATTATCAGTGATTTGTATACACTCAACTTTAATGATGGTGTTTAATCAAATCAAGCTTTTGCAACTTCATAGTACCCATGACTTGTTTTTGTAAGAAATTCATGACAATACTCAACAGATGAAGAGTGAATCCTTCCTATCAAAGATGGCCAAAAAGCTTCTATGCTCTGCTTTACATCACATATTGAAGGGGATATATAGAATGTATGACGTGACATTGTGTTGATATCACTGATCTTTATTAGTAGGTGATAATTGAGAATACGAGCTCACCTGTACATGTACGTGTACATGTACATCTCCATAGGATTTAGTGTTAAAATCGTGTACGTGTACAAGATTTTAACGGTTTTTTAGGGTGCGCTCGAATTTTTTTAACACTGAATTGTATCCTAGATGCGCGTAGTTTTACGTACACGTACATGTACCGTTTTGATTGAAATCTGCAGATGAGTTTTCCCCATTGGATTCAGTGTTAAATTGCGAGCAAAAAAACGTTTTGAGAATTCGAACTCATCGTCTTGCCGATTCTAACAATCCGCGTCCGTACACGATTTTAACACTGAAATCCTATGGAGAGTGCTAAATTGCGAGCAAAAAAACGTTTTGAGAATTCGAGCTCATCGTCTTGCCCATTCTAACAATCCGCGTCCGCACACGATTTTAACACTGAAACCCTATGGAGACGTACACGGAGATCCGCTTGCAGATTTTAGGTCGAAAATCTCGCGTGAAGAGGTGATGTTTGAATCCGCAAACCCACTGCAGCGTTTCTCGAAGTGAGACTGGCGCACGTTATTGCGAGGTGATCTCAACGAGCACTTGATGGAAATGTTTTGAACGAAGAGTGTTGTCGTCGGTGTGTTAGAAATTCGCGAGCCCGCTGTCACGTTTTTGATTGATATATATATAGGGGAGAAAAAAATATAAATAAATAGTTATTTAAAAAAAATAAATATATCAAATCGAATAGATAATAAAAACGTAAATCATGAGCGATTCTCAGGATATTAGAGTGAGGTTTCTTTTAAAAATGCTGATGAGAGCCTACGCATTCTGTGTGAATGAACAACTAGGTTAGTTTAAACATATTTTATTTGCCACTATATACAGCAAAAAGGATCGGAGAACAAGTTATCACAACTTACAAAAACTCCTCTCCTTAAACAAGAATAATTAAACATTTGCGGCACAATTATATACAATATAGAAATACTAAGAATTAGTGTAGTCATCAGCTAAAGGGTTGAAGATTGGAGATTTAGAGAGATAATGATTTAACCGTTTTGAGCTCCGGTGGTATCTTCCACATCAGTTCACTTGAATTAGCTAGAAGGGTCTATTATCAATATTTTCAATATTTTAGGGCTGACCAATCAGTATTTCCAACGAGGAGCCTTGGGGCCACACGTTGGAAACAGTGGTTGGTCTGTACTACTTATTTATTTAACATTATTTTGTCACGGAAAACGGGGTGTTCCACTGGCTTTGTCCGAAAAGGGCCACCGGGGCTCGAGGTGTTAAAGAGTTATAGGATTAGAGAGTGAAGGATTGCCGTTGTCTAGGCTCGCCTGCTGACTTTTGCATTATTGGATCTCTATCGTCTTTAGAAAAAGAGAGCGTGTAAGTTAAGAACAAATTGGTGGAAATTAAAATTAAAATTAAAATGCAGTTCCACAGCACGCCACGGTTGTCTCAACGCACGCTAGTACACAACCAAGGGTGCAATATGCATCGTTTGGGTTCAGGTGATCTTATTCAAATCTGCCAGTCGCAAGGATGAATGTTTGAACTTTCCTGAATAAAAGTTCGTTTTGCTTTGTTGTTAAACCGATTATTCCATAAAGTAGCTCGTCAACATTAGATATACTGAGCGTGATAACAGCATTAAAAAAGGTCAATCTTTGAGGGTGGTAGTTCGGGCATTGAAAGAAGAAATGGTGTGCATCTTCTTGGGGATTGCCACAGGTACATTGTGGGGTAGAGGAGATAAAATTGTTAAATTTGTCGTGGTTTAAATCACTGCAACAGTTTCGTAGTTTGCAATGGAGAACGTTTCCTTTCCTGGTTCCTGTATAGAAATATGAAGGTGGTTTAACGGAAGGGTTCAGTTTAGTAAGGTTACCTTTAAAAACAGAAAGTGTTGACGCAGTTTTGGTATTAGTTGGGAGCTCATTCCAAATTTTGGAAGATGAAGGGAAGAATGTAGTTGAAAATTGTTCTGTTCGCGCTTGGTACATGGTTAAGTTGTTAGAATTACGTAAATTGTAATTTGCTGTTTCACCTACAGTACGAGGTAATAATTCAACAAGGTAATCTGGAGCATCGTTATTAGATATTTAAAAAAAAGCACACAGTTTATGATGGTGCCTTCTCTCGTAGAGTGAGCGCCATCCAAGTTCCAAGAGTATACGCTCGGATGAAACAGATCGTGTGAGACCAGACACTATTCTTGCTGCATCGTGGTGTAGTCGGTCTAGTTTCATTAGAAGAAGCTTAGGAGCACAGTCCCAGACGGTATCACCGTAATCAATGAGTGGCAGGATGAATGAGAAATATATTTGTTCCAGAGTTTTCCTCCCAAGTTTATACTTGAGTTTTCTCAGATTGGACAAGCGTGCATTAACCTTTTTGCAAATTTCCGCTATCTGGCGATCCCATTTCAAGTTTGACTGCAGGATTAAACCAAGATGTTTATGTGAATCGGAGAAATTTATCGGAGTTTCGTTAAAGAACAAATCTGGATGGTTATGATTAGGGATTCGAGAAAAGTAGACAGCTTGCGTTTTAGATGGGTTGAAGGACACCAGCCACTTCTGAGACCAGGAGTATATTTTGGCCAGATCATTATTCAAAATGGTTATTAGTTCAGAACTGGAGCTTTTACCGTTAGTGAGACATGTATCATCAGCAAACAATCTCGTAAGGGATTCTAAATTGTCTGCAATATCGTTGATATAGACTAAAAAGAGAAAAGGTCCCAGGACAGATCCTTGAGGAACACCAGCTTGTATTAGCTTGTATGGAGAGTATGTGTTATTCACCAATACTCGTTGTTTACGATTTTTCAAGTAACTGTCAAACCATGTTAACAGAGGACCTGAGATTCCATATTGCTCTAATTTATAGAGAAGACCTTTATGCCATACCCTCTCGAAGGCCTTTGAGATATCACAAAAGATAGCACAAGTCATCAGTCGTTCATCTAGTGACTGACATAGCGAATGATATAGTTCAAGAAGTTGAAAAGTAGTGCAGTGGCTAGGGATGAAGCCGGACTGATATTTATATAGAAGATTATTCTGATGAAAATGAGTAAAAACCGATTTCAGGAGCACTTTTTCACAGATTTTCCCTAAGATTGGTAAAAGGGAGATCGGCCGATAGTTGTTTTTGTCCGCGGGATCTAATTTTTTAAAGATGGGGATTACATTGGCTTTCTTCCATTCGTCTGGATATGTTCCGGTATCGAAACTTTTTTGAAAGAGCATACTCAATGGTGCTGCGATGGTATCGACAGTCCCCTTCAGCATTTTAATGCTGATCTCGTCATGGCCATGGGCCTTGTTTGCATTTAGCGACTTAATAACATCTGTAATATCTTTTATATCAAAGAGAATGCTCGAAAGGATAACGTGACTTTTTGTAGGAAAGTTTGGAAGTTGGGTGTTTTCATCATCAATTGTACTGTTTTTTATAAAAGTTTCGTTCAGAATTACAGCTTTTTCTAGGTCGTCCGTTGTTAAAACGGATGGATCGGGGCTATCACCACGATAAAGGGGCGGGATTATTTTTTCGTCAGTTTTGTTTAACAAATTTTGAATAATATGCCAAAAATCTCTGGGGCTGGGGGCGTTCGATAATCTGTCTTGGATGTTATCTTCGTAAATTTGTTTTGCGTGTTTTTTCATGTTATTTACAGTATTTCGTGAATGTTTGTACAAGTTCCAATGGTGTGGCTCCTTTGTTTTTAGAGCTCTTCGTCTGAAACGGTCTCTACGCCTAATCTCGAGTCGGAGTTCCGAAGTGAACCACGGTTTGTCATTAGGGCGTATTTGGACTGTTGATTTTGGGACTGTGGTGTTCATTATCTCCATAAAATGTTCACAGAATTTTTTTTGGGACACATTAACATCTGCGTGGTCATCTATTATTGATTTCCAGTCTTTCTGACAGATCAGTTCGTTTGCTCGTTTAAAATTTGCCTTTTTATAATTTCGAACGGTACGATAGAAAGCCTGCCTATTGTCAAGTTCGAATGAGACATAGATATAAACTGCATAATGATCGGACATGCCCAAGTCAAGCGTATCAACCTCAACAAGGTTCACTGTTTCACTGATGATTACTGGATCAAGAAGTGTCTGGGAGGTTGGCGTAACTCTTGTTGGCTTATCGATAACATTACGGAGGTTGTAGCGATTTATTATTTCATTTAGTTTGGAGAGCGGATTTCTTAGGTCAGAGTTTAAGTCTCCTACTATTACTATAGCCTGTTGGACATTTAGGGCATTCTCAATTGAAGCATCTAACAGTTCCCAATATTCGGGATTAGCAAATTGTTGGGATCTATAGGTTACTGACATCAAGATTGTGCTGGATTTCGACTAGGTCGTCTCTTGTTAGAAAGATGCGTCTGATGTCGGGATCACCTAGACTTCGATCACGAGAATCATTCGTGTCTGTGGATGGAAAGGGAAGATATGGTCGTCAAGTATTTCGAACCGGCGTTCGAACGCGTTCAAATCAATGAAGTGATCACGTTTTGGAAGAGATTACTCTACTGTAAGAATCGAAGCAAGCCCACAGATTCGGAAGAACAGAAATTGGCACGTAAAAGTCTGACTTTACGAGATAAGGGATGCATCTTGAAATTATTGTTCAACGAAGCATACGTCTAAGTTTTCTCGTTGATATAAAATAAGGGAGAATAGAAAATAAAAATAAATACACACATAAATTTTTTATCTAATATTAGAAAGAAAAAAAACAAAAATGAGAACCAGAAATAAATTGTATCCGACGTTAGTGGACGACGAGGACGAGAAGCCGATCGACGTTTTGCCGACGGCGCCGTCGCTAGAAGAAAGAGAAAGGGGAGAGAGGTATCGCATCGATCAAATCAATAGAATCCAAGAGTATCTAACTCGAGAGAGAGATTCTCACCGTTCTCTCAAGAAGAAGTATTCGCGTTTCGTGACATTCGTCAACGCGATCAACACGACACTCATCACGATATCCATGGGTTTACACGCGGCCGGCATCGGATTGTTGTTGACCGCGGTCGCCATTCCGATCGTGTTGACCGTAGAAGGAGTGGCCCTCGCCGCCGGATTATTTAGCACGCTCGGAAACTTTTTGAGTAGGAAATTATATCTGAAGGCAAGGAAACACGACAAGATTCGCGTCTTGGCCGACTCCAAGATCGACACGATATCCGAAATGATCTCTATGGCGTTGAAAGACTGTAGGATATCAGACGGAGAATACTTCGCGATATTGAGCGAGAAAACGAAATACGATGCCATGAAAGAAGCCGTGAGAATCAAGACTCGTCAGATCATCAAGGAAGAGATGAAGGATTCTCTCGTGGAAAAGGGGAGGAAAGAGGCCAGGGAGGAATTCAGTAAGATGATAGAACTCAAGAGCAGCGATTGAAAAAAATATATATATAATAAGAACAGAATTTTTAAAAAAAAAATTAAATTTATATATAAAATAAAAAAACGAAATTAATTTAAATAACTCTTAAAAATGTATTGCGTAAAGTGTAAGAGAGTTACCGAGACGAGTAATTCTAGAGAAGTGCGAACTAAAAACGACAGACAGATGCTTCGCGGAATTTGCGACGTGTGTGGTTCTGTCAAGACACGATTCGTCAAAAAAAAAAGAATGCGAGCAAAGGTAAAGGCATCGTGAATAAAATGATCAATAATCTACCTTTCGAAATGCATCTGCCCAGTCACAGTTTCACGGGACCCGGAACGAAATTGAACAAGAGACTCAACACCGATCTGACACCCAAATCTTGGAGCAAACCTGTGAATAGGGCGGATGCAGCCGCGTATGATCACGATCTGTGCTACGCCGGACATCCCGACACCAAGACTCGCAACGACGTCTGCGACAAAAACATGTTGGGGAAATTGAGAGGCATATCGAATCCGACCAGGAGAAAGAAGATGGAACGTTCGCTGGTCGGCAATCTGATCGGTGCGAAACGTCGATTAGGATGGGGCGTTCAAAAAAAAAAAAAGGCGCATCTGAAAAGAAGAAGAAACGATTATTGACGAGCGAATTGGCCGAGGAGTTACACAAACCCATAGTGCGTAAATTTCGAAAGAGAAGGGTGTTCGTGAAGGGTTTGGATGATATTTGGTCTGCCGACTTGGTCGACATGAGATCGTTTTCGAGGTGGAACGAGGGCATCAAATATCTATTGACGGTCATCGACGTGTTTTCCAAATATGGTTGGATCAGAGCTTTGAAGAATAAATCGGGACCTTGCGTCGCCGAGGCTCTGAAGAGCGTGTTCGACTCGTCTTCTCGAAAACTGAGTAAATTGTGGGTGGATAAGGGAAAGGAATTCTACAACAAGCACGTTCGTCGATTGGTAGACCTCTACTCGATCGAAAACGAAGAGAAAGCCAGTGTGGTGGAACGTTGGAATCGAGCGATGAAGGAAAAGATGCACATATACTTCACGGCGAATTCGACCAAGAAATACATATACGCTCTGAATGGTCTGGTCAAAGATTACAACAACACGCGACACAGATTAATCAAGATGACTCCCGCGGAAGCTAGCGACCCTCGAAACGAAAAACGGGTCTATGCGAATCTATATCCTGAGAGATCTAAGATCAGGAAGAAGTCTAGAACGCCGAAATTTGCGGTCGGTGATCGAGTGAGAATTTACGCTTATAAGAAGCACTTCGGAAAGGGTTATACTCCTCGATGGACCTCGGAAATCTTCGTGATAATCAAAATATTTCACACCGATCCGGTGACTTACGAAATCGAAGCTTTGGATGGAGAAGAGATCATCGGAAAGTTTTACACACAACAATTACAGAAGACGAAGTTTTGATGAAGAAAACAAAATTTTTTTTATTTACTCTCTTTAACATTTTCTTGTTTACACACATATATACAAGAGAGAAAAAAATAATAATGAAAAATAATTAAAAACTATTTTTAGATAAAGAAAGCAAGTTAATTAATAAACAAAAAACTAAAAATCCTTTAAAATGACAAATATACTAGATATAGCACAAAGCATAGTGAAAGATGAAAGTATTCAAGAGTATGAGGTTCACGAATACGAACCGGTAACCGGAACGAGTTTGAACAATGCGGGAGAGATAAGAATCAACGTCGAAACTCAGGATCTATTCGTACATCCTAGCGAGAGTTACATTGTGGTGCAGGGACGTCCCACCAAGGAAGATGGGAGCGACTACGCCGACGACGACATGGTTACTCTTGCCAATAATGGCATCATGCATCTATTCAGTAACATAAAATACATGCTATCCGGACAAGAGATAGAATCTGTGTTTCATCCCGGTCAGGCCACCACGATGTTCGGACTCTTGACGTATCCTGATGATTTTTCGAAATCCAGAGGACTTAATCAGTTGTGGGAGAAAGACACCGTAGGCCCTGCTAGCGCAGGCGCCGCCTTGATATTCGACTATGTCGTCAAGACGTCCAGACCTAAAGGAACGTTTTCGTTCAGGATACCTTTGAAACACATCTTCGGATTTGCGGACGATTACAACAAGATCATGTACGGATTCAAACACAATCTGACGTTGATTCGAAAAGGAAATGACGACGCAATAGTGAGACTCACTGCGACCGATGCGGGTAAGATAACTCTACACAAGATATCATGGTTCGTTCCGCACGTGGAGCCTTCGATCGTGGAGAAAGCGCGTCTCTACAAGATCATAGAATCCAAGAGTAAATTACCTGTGGGAGTTAGAATGAGACAGTGCGACACGGCTAGCATTCCTCCCTCCACGAATCACTTCGATTGGAGATTGATGGTGAAATCCGCTTCCGAGAGACCGCGTTTCATCGTGGTTGCGTTTCAGACCGATAGGGACGGGTCTCAGGAAAAGAATGCATCGCTGTTCGATCACTGCCATTTGAGAAACATGCATGTGTTTCTGAACGCCATGAGATATCCAGCAATCAATTACAACGCGTCGTTCGACAAGAACGATTTCTGCAGACTGTATGGCGACGCCGCTGATTTTAGAAAGAAGTATCACGCTCTAGATGAATTGATGAGCAGAGCAATCCTAACATGTCTCCCGGCGAATACAAGTCGATGTATCCCATGTTCATATTCGACGTCAGTAAACAGAGTGAACGACTCAAGAGTAGCGTGTTAGACATTCAGATCAAGATGCAATTCGATAGGAACGTGCCGAGAAAAACCAAAGTCTTTGCCCTGGTCCTGTCGGACAGAGAATTACAATTCGAATCGGACGGAAATAAGATGTCGATCATTCGATGAGAGACGAGTGTGAAAAAAAAATAAAAAACAAAAAAAAAAATAAAAAGTAATGAGTAATTATTATAAACAAAAAAAACAAAAAAAAAATAAATAAAGTAATGTGATCTAGAGAGATTGAACATCTTTCTAAATCTCATTACTTTTTTTTTTTGTTTTTTTTTTGTTTTTAATAATCACACATTATTTTTTTTTAATTCATTATTTTCCATGCGTTCACTGTTTGTTCAAAGGAACTAGATCGATCAGTAGTCTCACCACGGAAGTGGCGGCTTCGGGATTATTGGTTTTCATAATGAAATTAATCCTGTTTCCGGCGCTCACTTTGAGAGGCGTGCCGAACGTGCTAACATTCATGTGTTGATTCTCAGTCTTTTTGACGCTGTATCTCTTATCGCTCTCTACACCATTCACCATGAGATTGACGACCGCCCTGTTATTCAAATCCGAGGAAGCCAGACTCATTCGAAGGATTTCACCTCCCACCAGCATGGGATATCCCACCTGACCATGTTTCAATCCGCTACCTCCATTTCCGAAAGACCACTCAGCTTTTCCTTCATCTAAGGTGCCGGCCTCTTCAGCCCACACAGTGATCAATTGTCTAGCATATTTGACTTTCTCCACTACTGAAATCAGGGTGCAGGCATCCGTCATGTTCACGGGATCCGGTAGATTCGTGAGCACGTGTCCACCCATGTCTAGGTTACCTTCCATGATGTCACCCTTTCTCCAGACCGAGTTGTCGTCCACGTACTTTCTGCTGACCGCGCTGGAATCGAATTTGGGATCGTGACTGAGTCAGAATAAATTGTGACCGTTCATGTCGATGCCACCCTCCATGGTTCTGCCAGATTGTTTGTTCAGGTAGAGATCGTCCACTTGCAATTCTAGGTATTCTTGTGATTGTATCACGGCAGAATCTACACAGCCCTTGTTGACCGCGGTTGAGTCCGCATCCGTGTTGTCAATCTTCGACAGATTCAATATCTTGTTGAATCCTGCATTCAGATCCGATTTCATTTCTCGTCTGTCAGACTTTCTCTGTTCCAGATCTACGTAGTGTTTGGTCGCCACGTCCTTGGGATTCGTGGGAGTGGCCACGTTCGTTATCTTGTTAGAATTAGCGTTCAATTCTGAGTGCATCGTTTTCTGAACGTATCTATTTCTCAGGTGTTCGCTGAATCTTGCGTGAGAGTCGTCCACGTATTTCTTGGTCGCGGCATCGGTGGGATCTACGGGATTTGCGATGTTCACCAAACGTTTGGATTTCAGATCCAGATCGTCAGTCATGGTTTTATCCACGTAATTATCTAGCAGGATTCATTCGAAATCGGCGTTCCCCCGTCGACGTATTTTTTAGTCGCAGCATCTGCGAGATCTATTGGCTCGGGAAGATTGTAGAGCTTCTTATCGTTCATGTTCAAAGGTTCTTCTTGAGGTTCGTATCTCCGAACGTAACGTTCGTCCAATTTGGCAACGTCGTAACCATCGTCAACTTTGAACATCTTCCTCTTCTTTCTTGGGTTGACTTTTTCGTTGTCACTTCTACCACATTTATCGACTGGCATGTTGTTGTGGGATTTTTTGTTTTTTAGAAAAATATGTTCAAACGCAGTTTATTAAAAATGAACTATGTTATTTTATTTTTCGTTTTTATTCGATTAAAAATTTTTTTAAAATAATTTTTTATCTTTATATACTATAAAAAAAAATCTCTCTCTAATGTAAATCTAATGTAAATCATTGAAATCGATCTCCTTCAGACCATCTCTTGAGAACGTAGAGACACAGGTGACCGCAAAACACTTGATGTGGTGATTGCACTTGTTCCATGTTGTAACGAACCATTGATTTGTTGAAATAGTTCTTTATTTCTTTTGGCGGCGAGATTCCGTAGCTGTCGAAATAATAATTTTTCTTCTTCCCGTTCTTCATCCATGCCACCCTTTGAGTGCCTTCACCCGATGAATCGTCTAGATTTAAAATTCCGCATTCCGATTGTCGAGGTCTTCTCTTCGGTAAGGCATCTCTGGAAAACACTCCTAGAAAATCTTTGATTTTCAAATCTTTTGCCGCATTCAACAGATTGATGTTGGATAGGGGTTCGTTAGGTAAGACGACACCTTCTACGGATATCTTTATTTTCTTATTCATAATGCGTATATATTTTTTTTTATTTATTTTATTATAATTCACTAAAAAATGACGTTATTTTTTTTTGTTTTTTTCTCTTTTTTTTTAAACTAACATTCTCGATGTCTCTATCGTTTTCTATAATTTTGATTCCATCTAATTCTTCTTGATTTTCTGAACTCTCGATGTCACTATCGATTTCCATAATATTGAATCCATCTAATTCCTCTTGATTTTCTGGACACTCGATGTTACTATCGATTTCTATAATTTTGAATCCGTCTAATTCCTCTTGATTTTCTGGACACTTGATGTTACTATCGATTTCTATAATTTTGAATCCATCTAATTCCTCTTGATTTTCTGGAATCCTATCATCCACAATCGTATCTAGAATCCAATCATCCATATTCATATCGTCTATAGTTAGATCCACAGTCCAATATCCGAGTGCCAAAGTGCTTGTTTTATCATCTAACACGAATCTCTTATCGTCGTCGGCCGTCAGCGAAATCTTGTTGACCATTTTGGTATACAGGTCATGATTTTCGCTTCGAATCGATTTCATAGTCTTATACACCGGACCACTTCCTAACAGACAATCTTTATACTCTTGGAAAGAGATGTTTTTCTTCACCACGCACGCTTTAACTCCTTTGCACTTCTTGATCTCTTCATCATCTTCCAGACGATAAGCATACAGTTTGGGTCTCAAGCCCACGAATTCGACGATTTGTTTACCACCTCTCTCTTCCTTAAATGTACCCAACACCTTCTTGTTGTCGTTCGATTGAATGTTGGATGGGTGATCAACGGGATAATTGCTCATGTCGAACCACTCGACCATGTCTTGAGATATATCTCACTAGACGTCTTTCGTCTCTATCTCGTAAACTAAACTGTCCGTGTCTGTGAACAGTAGTTTGGCTTTATCACCAAATTTTCGTTTGACGTAATCGTAGTGAAACTCGTACATCAATCGCTTGCTGATATCTAAGATGATCGGTCCGAGATAGTATGGTTTGTCGAACTTCAGGTGCGTCTTTTGCATGTGAACGGCCACTAGATTTTCGTCGAATATGGTTCGGTGTTTGTAATTGGGTTTCGCCACTAATGTTTTAGCTCTTTTCTCAGACGTGATGAGTCGAACGTCGGTTCTCTTCCTGATGTTTTCCATCGATTTACCGTACACGCAGCTGTTCATGAGTTTGAAGAAATCTTTTTCTAAATCGTTCTCGGCTCGAGTTCTGAGATTCGTGTTGAGATCGATGTATTTTTTCATCGAAGGCTCTTCGTCGAATCGAATGATGCGATGTATGTTGACTAATTTCATCCCGTAATCGACGTACTGTTTCAAATTCTCGCTGTAGACGATGTAGTTATGTTTGTTAAATAAATTGGGAATGAGTTTTTCCTCATCTCCCTCGTTCGGTTTCCATTCGTTCAGGAGCCAGCGGATAATCATTCTGTAGATCGTGTAATTCTTTCGGATAGTTCAAATCGACTTCTAAAATGCAAGGATAGTCTCTCCATTTTTGCATCTCTTCCGGTTCCTTCACCCATTCGAAATTTCCAATCGGTAAAGGATGACTCATAGCCCAACCATACAGATTATTAGCGTCCCAATACTGTATGTATTTAGTCGACCGTTTCGAATCGAAACCTTCTTTCATGTAGGGATTGTTAGCCTCAGAATGTCTGTGGGAGATCATCGAGACACCACCTCTCGCAGCCCTTTCGAACATGAGCAACATGTCCACGTCGGATAATAATTCCAATTGGACTTCGGTGGTCTTCAACAGAGCGTCCCACGCCAAACCGGGTGTGGTGAAATACCAAGCGGGATCCAGATCGTAATTTCGACAACAGACGTCTCGAAAATTTTTGAACACGTCTGCCAAGAGTAGAACGTCGGTCTTCAGATAGAGATCGTGATAATCTCTCATGGTTTTCATATCGAATGATTTCCACACGTTTTTAGCGTGTTCGTAATTCTCATCGGAAATGTCTGATTCATATAATTTCAAATAAAAATCTTCTTTTGAAGGTAGTGCGGTGTCTTCGAATCTCTTTAGATCGTTCATGTAATCGTAAGGATAGACTCCTTTCCTCAACATGACGTCTACTCGTTCTTTGAAATGTTCGCTCATGATTTTAAATTTATCCTTGCTCATGTTATCGACTAATTTTTCCAGAGCGGTCGACATGAATTTAAAACTGTCGATGAAACGTATGGCTCTACGAATAAATTTCGTTTTTTCTTCCAACGTCTCTCCGTCGATTACTCTTTTCTCCTCCATGAGCTTCCATTTCATGAAGGAAATGTATCTTTCTTCGCTGTTCGCGATGCAATTTAATTCTTCGTGTGAGGTGCCGAGATTTTTCACGAACAGATGACTGTCATAACCCAAGAGATTGTGAAACATCACCAGATAGAAAACGGTGTCTCGATATTTTAAATTACACTTGCTGTGAGCCAGACCGCGATACAGACCCGTGTAATGATCGTGGTCTCTGACCTTCCTATTTTCCTTGGAATTCTCGTCGAACGATTGTTTGCATATGTGACATTCGGTGGCTCTGTTATTTTCGTCCTGCTGCTCTCGCGTGATTATCATTTCTGCCGGAGTTTTGAATTTGTCATATAACATTTGAAGTTTCCATTCTAACTCTTCCACGAACCTTTGAGTCACATTGTCGTCTTCATACTGTTTCGTGTAGGTGAAGGGACCCATGTCATGTTGCGAGTCGAAAGCGCATTTCACGTAAATGCAATAGCCCGAAGGTATGTGTTTTTGATATCTTTTGACGTAACTTTGAAGAGCGTTGGGTTGACAGGAACTCATTTTCGCGGTGAAACATTCGAAATCGGTGTACACGACGAATGGTACTACCGTCTATTGTGATTTTCAAACTTCACGATGGTGTTGGGTTTGGACATTTCAACGGCGACACCTTGATTTTCGTTGCAATATTCCTGATGTTTCGCCAACGAGCCTTCGCTGTGAAACACGTTCATGCAATTGTAACATAAAGATATCTTTCCATTATGATTATAATTTTGTTTCGACAGTAATCAACTCGGATGTTTAACCCAACAATAATGACGATTGTCACCATTCGAAATCAATAATAAAATAATCGTCTTTTCTCTTCCGAGATACGAAGTCAGTCTGAGAGGATGGATCTTTCGTTTTTCATCGTCGTATCCCAAGACGTTCACCGCAACGGTGGGATTTTGAGCCTCGAAACATTCGATGTGTTTTAACTGCGTTGGAAAAGTCACTCCGGTCCAATCAAGATTTTTAGAAGTTTCCTCGTACTGAGAAACTCTATCGGAGTTTATTTTGACAGGGTATAAAGCAGAGGTGACTGCCCATTTAAAACACTGATCATCGTTATATTTCACGTTGATCATGGCGTATTTCTTAGCGAGGAAATACGGTAATTTCACGTAGGAAGGCCCTTTCAACAAATCGTTTTTAGTTATGTGAATTTCGAGTTTCAACACCTCATCGGACGTCCAGTTACTACCTTCATGTTGATAATTCGCGAGAGACGTCAACATCTTGTCTTTCATCTTTTCGAAAACGTCTGATAAATCTGAACCTCGAAATACGGGTTCGACATTAGATCTGAAATATGTATTTTTCACGATGCTCTCGCCGGACTTCACGTCGATTTTATTCATCATGCAATGGAGTATCATCTTAATTTTTAGTCCCACATTCTTGTATTTGCGAAACAAATCCAATACCTTTTTCTTCACCCGTTCCATGAACAATTTCGGATTGATTTTCTTCAACGAGGGAACCACGTCGAAAGTTTTAAAAATGCCTTTGATCACACTCTCCCGTTCCATGGACTTCGATTGAAATAGTTCTGCGGTGAGTCGCACTAGATATTCTTCTCCTTTCCCTTCGTCTATTGCTCGTCGAAGTTCGTTCGATATATCTCGTTTGCCTAGAATCTGATGTGCATCACTCGTTTTCGTTTTTCTTTTCTTTTCTTTGGAAACTTGAAGTTCTTCAATGGCTTTTCATTTAGTCGTCTTCTTATTTTTCACAATCAAAACGTTTTTGTTTTTTTTCGACGTCGGCATTTCGATTCCTTTTACTATCTTTTTCTTCTTCTCATTTTTCACAACCGATGCATTTTTTGACGTCGTTGTTATCGGCATTTTGTTTGCCTTTCCATCGTTTTGCAAATGTTTCTGTATGACTTCAATCTTTTTTGATTTAGTTCTATGATTTCTGAAATGTGAAATTTTTAATAGTTTACAAATCTCGTTTAACTGAGGTATGGTTTTCTCATTTAAATTTTCCAATTTTTTTTTTATCTGTTTGTTTCATTTTGTAAGAATATATTTTTTCGAATTTCGTATTTTAAATAATTTGTTTAAAAAGTTTTGTTTTTTTAATGTGAAAAAAAAAAATTTTTTTGATGAAATTAATTGATTTTTTTATGTTCCTTAACGTTAAAAAAAAAAAAAAACGAGAAAAAAAGGATGTTAAAAATTTAACTTATATATATAAAGAGAAAAAAAAACTTTTTAAACAAATTATTCAAAATACAAAAATTTAAA
Source organism: Pictodentalium vernedei (assembly GCA_031216915.1). Lineage (NCBI taxonomy): Eukaryota > Metazoa > Mollusca > Scaphopoda > Dentaliida > Dentaliidae > Pictodentalium > Pictodentalium vernedei. The sequence continues at coordinate 222,718,345 of CM062289.1, read as the reverse complement.
ATATACATTATTTGCAAGAATTCGTAAAACAAAAAAAAACAAATAATCGATCATGACGACAACATCCATGACGGAATCTCGACATAAACGTCGACGTTGTTTAATAAATTGTTATTCTCCAAAAAACCAAGAAGAAAAAAATCGTAATTTATATTTACGCATTTCGAAAGAAAACGATACGATTTGCGATAGAAAATCGAATTGTAATACTATTAGCAAACAAAAATTAATCGACAATGTCGTTTGAACTATTAAAAAAGAAGGTTCAAGACAAATAGAACTCTTATGACTTTTACGCGAAGTCTCGTACGAGGTTCAAAACAAATTTCCGCGAAGCAGACACGTGTTCATGTCACCCGATTCCTTCTCAATAATGATGATAACTGCAAGATGCGAAGGCTAATTTTTAAACATTCGATGTCTTGCCCATTCTAAAAACTCGTGAAAAAAAATTAAATTAATACGAAAAAAAGGATGTTAAAATTTAACTTTTATATATATTTAAAGAGAAATAAAACTTTTTAAACAAATTATTTAAATACAAAAATTTAAAATATACATTATTTGCAAGAATTCGTAAAACAAAAAAAACAAATAATCGATCATGACAGCAACACCTAAAAGATGCGAATTCAAATTGAAACGAGTCGAAGCGTGTACGAAATTAGGTTTTAAAATCTATACATTACAACAACACGATCCCATCGAATTGAATGAGGTCGAGACAATGGGCTTAGAGCGCTACTACGACAAATATCATATGTGTTTGAAATTGGATGAAGCCATGCTCGATTTGTTTTGCGAGTACCAAAGCGATCTGGTGAATAATATCATCATTGCCGAAGACAGAAAATTCAACAAGAACGATTTGTTGTTGTTCTTTAGAAATTACATATATCCAATAATCTCACTCGAACTCTTGGACAAATCGGGTGGTGAGAGCACGTTCACCGATGTAAAAAAATTTAAAAGAGTACAGATAAACATACAAGACATTTTTGTAAGTGAGAAAATGACGCATGTCAACATGCTAATAACGGACTTGGAAATATAAACAATAGAGAGATTGATTTTAGCAAAGAAGAAGGAAAAAAAGTAATGAGATCTAAAAGTGATCTCATTACTTTTTACAAAAAAATTTTTCACATTAAAGAAATTAAAATTAAAAACAACTTTTGTTTTTTTTGCTCTTTATATATATATAAAAAACCTTTTAAAAAATTATTAAAATACAAAATTTAAAATATACATTATTTGCAAGAATTCGTAAAAACAAAAAACCAAATAATCGATCATGAGGACAACAACACCTAAAAGATGCGAACTGAAATTGAAACGAGTCGAAACGAATAAGAAATTCAGTCATAAAATCTATAGATTACAACGACACGATCCCATCGAATTGAACGAGGTCGAGATGAAGGGCTTAGAGCACAAATATGACAAATATAAGATGCCTTTGAAATTGGATGAAGCCGCGCTCGATTTGATTTACGAGTACCAAAGCGATCTGCAGAACATCGTCATCACCGAAGATAGAGAATTCGACAAGGAAGATTTGTCGTTGCCCTATGGAAATGACATATTTCCAAACATCTCATTCAAACTCGTGGAGAAATTGGGTGGTGAGAGCGAGTTGACCGATGTAAAAAAACTCAAAAGAGTAAAGATAAACATTCAACACGTTTTCGAAAAAAGGACAAGGCACGAGTGTCAACATGCTAATAACGGACTTGGAAATATAAACAATAGAGTGATTGATTTTTAGCGAAGAAAAATGAAAAAAAAAGTAATAAGATCATCTTTACATCTCATTACTTTTTTTTTTGTTTTCCTTCTTCTTCACTATCACCATATATTATAATAACGTTTCCTTTTCTCTCAATTTTCAGCGTCGATTCATCTTCTTTTTCTTTTTTTCTTTTTCTTTGTGATATGATACGTTTATAACAACATTTTTGTTTATCCGAATCATAATTATGAACGAATGTTGTGCATCTCTTGGTAACACTCGCATCATTACCATTCTCTTCAGAAGGTAGTGGTGACGGTGGAACATGTCTCATTCTCAACCGTCTATCCTGCACTTTATCTATCTCTTTCATTAGTTCTTTCCTTAGATATCCATCATTAGCGTCTAACCATTTTTTAATTTTTTCGCTCTCTGTCTTGCGATATTCGTCATTATCGTCAAATTGTTTCTCCACCTTTTCATCCAGGTGATAAATTTGTTTCTCCACCTTTTTACCCATTTTAAATATATTATTTTATACTTTCTATGATTTATATTTTATATAATTTTATATTATAATAACATATTCAAAATCGGTATATTCTTAAACGGCGAATTCTCACCGAGCAACAAACCCTTGCCGATTCGCTCAACATTCTGTCCACTCTTCAGATAGAGACCGTTTCCCCTCAGAGAGTTGCCACCTCTAATGGGTTCTAGATACAATCCTTTACCGCTGTCGTCTATGTGGACGCGACACACGGCTCCTTCCTTCTTCAAAAACAGTCCGCTGCCACCCATTAATTTCTCAACTGCCGAACTAGCGAGTCCCGTGAGAGCTCCCACGCCGAGAGTCTTTCTGAGAAAGGGTAGTGCCTTTGTGGCAAAGGGTATTGCTTTTGCGGCTATTCCTGCCAATAGCGGTAGGAAACCACCTTTCATTCTCAAATTGTATCTCAATTGAGCGGGACTCATTCTCACCGTCAACCCTCTTCCATCGCGAATCGCTTTCTCCATCCTTTTGATTTGACTTCTGGTCCAGGCGATCGAATCCTGACCGCCTCTCATCAGATCTTCGTGAGTGAATTTGAATCTCACTGCCACGCCTCGAGTTGTTAATGCTCTCTTAAGTTTCTTCCTCTGTCCTGTGGATATGTTCACGTTTTTAACCACGTATTCTGTCATAATTCTGTTTTTTAAAATATATTTACTTCAATTGTTTCTTGTTGAATAATTATATTAAAATAATTTTGTAAAATTAATATTGCGTTTATTTCATTTTTGTTATCTATATATATACACAATTTTTTTGCTTTTATATTTCTCTTATGTGAAATCGTATTGTCACTCTCTCTCCGCGAAGATCTAACAGTTCACCATTTTGATCCGTCAACGTGGTTTTGAGACAAAACAACGTGTCTAAAATCACTGGTAGATAAACTAAATTTCGAGGTCGCTCCACGATCTTATAACCCGGCGACACGTTTGAAAAGAAGGAATAGATCGTCGGTTGAGCACTACCATTCACGTAGCTTCCAGCAATCACGTCCACGTTCACCAGAATGCTATTGACTGCGAGAATGTCAACCGTATTTTCAGATGCCGCGTGGCCTCGATACACCTTTCGATCGAATCCCAACATCTTGCCTATAGAATCGTCCATGTTGAAATCCACTCGAAAATTATCTTCCAAATCCAACATCGTCTGTAAGGTATTAGGATTGGGAGCGAGTCTGATCTTGTTGCTTCCCTTTCCATCCATCTTCATTCGCGTCTGAATGTAATTGTTCAAATCGTCTATGTCGTAACTCCCTTTGGGAATTCGAATCTCCAACCAATCCACTCCGTCGGAATACTTGAACGAGTTATTCTTTTCGATGACGTTGGGAAAGGAATAATAAGTCTCCAGATTCACCAACGCCATCTCGTATCTTTTCTCTCTATTCAATTCGATGGAAGGTTCGAATTTCGTAGCGAATCGAGTCGAATCGCCACTCACCACGATTTGAATGGATTGTTTTGCAGCCGTATTCTCGGCTCTTCGTTCTAACAATTCTCAATGTTCAAACATTATATTTAATTTTATTTTTTTTTTTATTCAAAACTAATTATTTGAAGATTTATTATTTTCTAAATTTTATTTCCACGCTCTATCTTATTATTATCATCAGAAACATAAAACTTGTCGAATCCGCACCGATATTTTCCGTGATTAAATTCGCTTGTCAAATCGATCACGACGAAATTGTAAAGTCCACCATCCCAAACCCTCTTGCAAAATCTCCTGAATTCCACCGCACTCATGACGTTTGCGACGTGATCGCCGTAGATGTGATTGAGATTCTTGAGATCTTGGCGAAAGAGACATAGAAAATTAGCGTTCTCCCTTATCGTCTGTCTGGGCAATCGAAAATAATTCTGCGACAGGTAGAAACAGTCCACGTTGCTGTGTCGACCCCTAACGTAATACGATTCGCATCGGTTCTGTCTCTCCAAAAGCAGATCGTCGAAAATCATGAGATTCTTATCTTCCGATTTCAGTTTTTTAGGATCCGGAACGTCGCTAGCGTTCTCATAAAATCAACACTCGACGTTCGAAGATGCATTTCTCTTCATCAGTTCCATCGCCGCACCGTCCAAAATGGTCGAAAGTGGAGTTTCGCTCTTGTCGAATTCCTCCCTACTGTCAAAGATTCTGGCTATGACGTCCTTGGGCAATCTACGATCCATGCACTCTCGAAGCAATCTGTATTCGGGTTGAAACAAGCTCTTGCCAAACACAAACAATCTGTCGTAATCCAACCAGTCGGGTCGGGACAACAGATTCATCAACAGATTGGTCTTTCCACAATTCGATTTTCCCACTATCAAACCTCTTATGCTCTTGGGAAAGAACTCGTTATTCGACCTCTTGGTCGCGGCGTCGTTCCAAGACATATCTTTAATGTTCATCTTTGTTTTATTTTTTGTTTGTTTGTTATTTTAGATTCTTTTCAAAGGCAAATTTTTTATGTTTTTGAAACTCTGTTTTTAATGTTATTATTTATTTATATCACACCGTCGCGAGTTCTCTTCAATCCGGATCCACTCGTCATTTTGGCTAAATCTTGTATGGGCACCACAGCATCCTTAAAATCTTTCCAACTTTTCGGCGTTCGCTCTAACGCAGCTTGCTTCACCGGCGGACTGATCAACTTGTCGATCAATGCGTTGGCTGCCCTCTTGCCAGCCACAGAAGCTATCCTACCACTGGCTTCGGAAGCGGCTTTCTTACCAGCATCCAAAGCCATCTTCTTACCGACCTCAAACGCGGTCGATGCGAGTTTTCTACCCGCATCGCTCGTGAACGCTCGCATTATAGAATCGACGATGCCAGAACCACCTTGAACATAAGTCCTGACGTATCCCCTGTTTTTTATCACCAACATATTTTATTTTTATAATATATTTTTTGTTTTTTCACTGGTAAATCGTTTTGTCGGTTTTAAATACTTTTATTATTCTAATGTAAAAAATTTACTGTTTTATTTTTGTTTGTTTGTTTGTTTCTCTCTACTTATTATATACACATCAATCCTTCAATTCGTTCATCAGCCTTTTATAGTGGTTTTTATTCAAAACCTCCTGTCTTAACAATTCGTCAGATATAGCAACTATCTGATTATCTAATCCTGTGTTACCAGCCCGTCTGCTCGCCATCAACAAACTCAATCTCTGAGACAGAGCGTCAGAATCGCTCGAAAGAAAAGTGGTTTTCACCCCTTTGCCAGTCACCGATTCGACGAACTTCTTGTTCATATCCCATATGGGTTTCACCACTTTCGTCCACTTGTAACCTCTGTTGGCTTTGGGTCTCGTCTCTCTGGCATCGTTATTTCTCTTCATGACGTGGGTCTGAACCAGAATGTCGCCGTAATTGTCGAAATCCTGATCCGTGTAATCGCTAGGCTTGTCGTAAAGGAGCAATCTGCGCAGACCATCAGTAAATTCGTATTTGTTCGAACCCACGATCAATTCATCATCGTCAATTTCTACTTCTGTGTCTCCTACAAAAATCCTTCCCTCCGAATCCTTATAAAATCCATACGACTGATCTCTCTTACCGCCATCATCAGACGATGCGACGCTACTAGTGGTGATAGTCGAAGCTGTATCGTCGCTCTCGCTCAAATTTGTTTGAATTCCCGTGGGAACGTAATCCAGTGTAGATTGAATGGAATACCGATTTCCAAAACTAGGAGGCAACGAACCCATTCTCAAAGAACTCTCCTTTATGGGTCTCAATTCTTCGACTATCTCCTTCCTGCTTCACTCTTGACCCTCCGTCACGGGTTTAAATATTTTTGTGGCTTCGCGTTTCAGTTCCATCTCACCAAGACGTCTGCTCCTATCAGCTGACTGAATCCCCTTCTTTGCACGTTCATACTCGCCTAAAATTAGATCTCGATGTCAAGGATCCATCTGTAAAAACATCTTTCGTTTTAATTGTTTTATTATTTTCAAAATTAAATGTTTAATTATATTTTTATGTTTTTAAGTAATAAAAATCTTTCCGTCTTTAATATAATAAACTGACTGTTAATTGAATTGGTGAAGTTTAAGAATACGTTTAAACAGTACATGACAAACCGGTTTCTGATTTAACGCATTTTGACAGTAGTTTTTACATTTTGTCAAAAGATCTCCATTCACACATCAAACAACCATTCACTCAGTCTCGAATTAAGAGAGAATCCCTTTGATGACTGTTAAACAGTTTCAACACACAAAATAAAACTAATTTTAACGCTGAAAACTTATTCATCTCTCTGATTGCTATCATGAATATATTAAAAATTTACCACTCAAAAACCTAATTGAGCGGAAAATGCGTTTTAAACATTCCACTAAGTGTTTGACTCTTTCGAACAATATCCCCAAAACTCAATTTCTATTCGTCTCATTCAAGACAAAACACAAATGTCTATTGCAGATCGACTCTTTCAAACAATATCCTCCAAAACTCAATTTCTATTCATCTCATCAAGACAAAACACGAATGTCTATAATACAGACCATATTCATAATCGACTCTTTTTGAACAAAAACCTCATTCATTCATAACGATAACATGTGTTAGTTTTACTTCAGGAAGACGTGACAGCGGGCTCGCGAATTTCTAACACACCGACGACAACACTCTTCGTTCAAAACATTTCCATCAAGTGCTCGTTGAGATCTCCTCGCAATAACGTGCGCCAGTCTCACTTCGAGAAACGCTACAGTGGGTTTGCGGATTCAAACATCACCTCTTCACGCGAGTCAATTTCCGACCTAAAATCTGCAAGCGGATCTCCGTGTACGCCTCCATAGGGTTTCAGTGTTAAAATCGTGTGCGGACGCGGATTGTTAGAATCGGCAAGACGATGAGTTCGAATTCTCAAAACGTTTTTTTGCTCGCAATTTAACACTCTCCATAGGGTTTCAGTGTTAAAATAATGCACGGACGCGGATTGTTAGAATCGGCAAGACGATGAGTTCGAATTCTCAAAACGTTTTTTTGCTCGCAATTTAACACTGAATCCAATGGGGAAAACTAATCTGCAGATTTCAATCAAAACGATACATGTACGTGTATGTAAAACTACGCGCGTCTAGGATACAATTCAGTGTTAAAAAAATTCGAGCTCACCCTAAAAAACCGTTAAAATCTTGTACACGTACACGATTTTAACACTAAATCCTATGGAGATGTACATGTACACGTACACGTACATGTACAGGTGAGCTCGTATTCTCAATTATCACCTACTTTTATTCAAGTGGATTGCTGAAATGTCCGAAAAACGTCGCTGCCCAGTCCATCTTCTGAGATGGTGTAAAGTCAATCAACGCGGTAACGCCTCCAAATCAATGGCGTCTGAAGACGTAAAAGATGTTGTGGTCACAGCGTAAGAGCTTTCACGTCATCCAACTTCATGACGTATACCTTGCATGGAAACTAATAAACATTACACTCTAAAATCAGTTGGGTTAAAAATCATCCCAGTTCAACTGGGTTCAAATTCACGCAACCCAGTTGATTTGAGTTGATTTTGTCCTTAACTGATTTTAGAGTGTGTATAAAATTTCCAATCTCGACATTTGTTTTTTATCAATAACATCTAAAACACATTGTAAATATTCAATTGACATTACCACTAAAAATGTACTCATCAACATTATAAGTTATTCTGTTTGTTGACAAGGGACGTGGTCACACGTTCCCTGCATGAAATGTATATTCAACCGAGGCGTCAGCCGAGGTTGAATATATGTTTCATGCAGGGAATGTGAGACCATGTCCCCTATCAACAAACAGAATAACGTATCTTACACAAGTAAAACGGAATTGGAATTTAGAAAGCAGACGTTGTTTTGGTAAGGTGTTAACTTTTATCATAACAGACTGGAGTGATTTCCCTTTGTTCAATGTTTACGTACGCAATCAACAGGACAAGATGCTCTCAATTCGTTTCAGTTTATGTTACAGTAAATTAATGAAAAGAGACTTTGTAATCTAATCGGTTTCATAAATAATTACCCACGTTTAGATAACTAATCTTTTTGTACGTAGTAACGATACTTTTGTGTGTATTTTACTTCAGTTAAATGTATTTGTCTCAGTTGATTTCAAGAGAAAAAGACATTGCGACGAACCGTTGCTCATGGCAACGAGACACTTTCTTGACAGTGGACATAAGAATCGCTGACAGTAGACATATGCGCCCGGTGACATAAAATAAAATCAACGAGGCTTTGACCAATCACTGCAAGGTATTGCGGCTGGTATCGGAACATTATAAGTTATTGTGATGAATTGACGGTAACATGGTTTGAGGTTTGCGGCTCGGAGCTTATGTTCAGCCGAAACGCGAAGCGTTTCGGTCGAACATACACTCCGAGCTGCAAACCTCAGACCATGTTACCGCTAATTCATCACAATAACGTATATGTTCCAATAAGACACTACCCATAGCCCCAAACCTACGCCATGTACCACGAGAGACTTATTTACTAAACTTGTGATCGTTAAAAGTTGCCTTGTTCAAGGCAACTTTTAACGGTCACAGGTTTAGTAAATAAACCTCTCGTATATCCACGACGGCACTGGATAAATAATCAATAAACCAGATGAACTCATTCCATCTTAGTTCAAATCGTAAATCGGTTTGTAATTTAAGAACCACTTCAGCCGGAACACCGTCTGCTGCACACATGAAACATCAAGAAAAATGAAGCGGCTTGCTAGTCACTCCGTTGATGAAGCAGTTACGAAACGGACGACGTCATTGCAAATATTTCCCGTTGTGACGTCAGACGGTAACATTTGCTTCTTGAGCCGTAAACATAGAAAATACTAAGCGAGCTCTCGTCCAATCAGAGGAGGAGGAGTTTAGTCTTATTGGAACATATTAATCTTTCACAGAAATCAAAGCATATTCTTTTTAAAAAAGCGATCGCAGATTGCAAGGCGATGGAAAATTTAACCCTTTACCCACGCAGACGATATCAGAATTTATTATTTTAAATATCATTTTTTTAAATTTTTCAAAACATTTCAACAAAACAATGTCATGTGACCCCCTCGTTGGAACGAGCTCGTCGAGTTCCTTCCAACGAGCGGTCACATGATATGGTTTTGTTCAAATTTGTTGAAAAAATAATATTTTTTTAACTGCGGAATTTGCATATTACGCGGGAGGATGCGAGCGATTCGTTCGTTGGGTAAAGGGTTAAACCCGTCGAGGGATTTATGTTGTTGAGCACTGGGTATTTTTAGTAACTTCCACCATAAGATTTTGGCTGTAAGAACATTTTTCTATAGGTGACCAATGAGCGTTCCTGCAGTCTAGTTATATGGAGATCAGTGGTTGATATGGACAGTTATCTCATTCATGGGCGCGAGAAATTATATATTTCCATTCACAATTTTTGCCACGAGTGGAAATACATAATTCCTCGTGTCCACGAATTAGATATTCGTCGATATTCAGTTGGCCTATTCGAGAGAGCCATCGGAAAATCATTCAAAACACAAATCATTTGATTGTTGTCTAACACACTCTCCTGCTATGTATATACTACACACAAAACGTTTTGAATCACCCCAAACATTTCAGTGTAAATGACATAAAAATGAAGCAATAATGAACAGCAATACACCACGTAAAAGTTAATTTATTTATTGTCAAACAAATGATCGTTTCAGATAAATCAAGGGGTGCCCGTGGTATCACCCGTCACGTGCAAGAGAGGTCGGTATCCAAAAACATATATTTACTAGTCAGTATCGAGTGTGTAAATACGTTAAACACCTCCGCCTCTTATTGTGAATAGGAGCCCGAAATTAACCCTGATCAATTTGACCCCATTCCTGAACAAGAATGTTACGCAAGCCAGAAAATAAGCAGGCAGTCATCTGCAAAATGAAGTCCCCAGATGGTGAATTTAGTGATGCTACCCTGCACAGAAGGGTAGCATCACTAAATTTGCCCTCTGTCAACCTCAATCTGAATCAGGGTCTCAAAACTAAACAGAAAGAGGTACCCAGAGGATAAAATGGTCCACTGTATGGGATATCATCAAATTCACCCTTTGGGGACCTCATTGTGCAAATGTCATACTTCTTATTTTCAGGCCTGATGTTACGCCAAATGACCAGCTACTCTCCTTCCGCCCACACCAGCGCACAGACTACTTTGATATTACCCGAGGACACGGGCTCTCTCGTGAGCAGATACTATTCTGCCCCGGGGCATTGTACAGACGTGTTTGAAGTGTATTAAAGTCGTGTGATCAACAGATTTAACGATGAAATGAACAGCGAGATTGTCAAGGTGATAGCTTAAATTTACGATTTTATGGTTTAAAAAGTGTATATAATTTTTGTAGTTTTTCTCCTCGGTCTGAAAGCCAAAGTTGGGTATGACGGACCTCGAAAAACCGATTTGTAAAGTAAGCCATATCTGTATCTAAAGTGTAATAAGGCCAGATAACGTGACTACTTTAATGGAGAGGAATCCCAATAGGAGTCTGTAACGTCAATTAGCGCTTATCTGGACTGAATTTATCTATTTATTTAGTGGTGTTTAACGACACTTTCGTCAGCCAGGGTCATCTCGTGTCGGACAGTTTTACGGATGGAGGAAGCCGGAGTACCCGGAGAGAACTACCAAGCGATGGAGAACAACTGACAGGCTCCCCCATCATACTAACTCTACACAAGCAGGGTTAGCAGTGGTTGAAGACACGCCTTAGTACACAACGCCACCGTGCCCCCAAGTGGGCACTGGGGTGAAGTGACTTGCCCAAGGACACAATGCGGTTGCTGCAGGTGGTATTCGAACCTGGGACCTCTCGGCTTGCAGCCTGCACTTCTACCGACTGAGCCCCCTTTCTGGTCTGAAACGATGTTGCCTTATAAGCTTCAAAGGTAAGACATTATATTTTCATTTTTTGTCTCCAAAACATAGGTTATGACCACTCTTTGGAACGAGCTCGTTGAGCTCGTTCCAATGAGGGGGTCATAACCTACGTTTTGGAGACAAAAAATTTAAAAAAATAGTTATTCAAGAATTTTGTTTATGAGTGTCGTCTGCTTTTCATGTTAGGTAAAGGGTTAAAGCACAGCAAATAATTACAACAATTCTCTGATCTGTTGCAGCTTTTTGACAGTGTTATTGTTTCTCATTCTTTTTCATAAAGTCCAAAGTTTCCCCTTCTCCCACTCCTAGCTTAGCTACCCGTACGTCTCAGCTTCTCTGGGGAAGCCGCGAAGTTCGGATTGCAAAAGTACCTCTTCTTCAACTTCGACTTATCTATGCTTTCGACTCTGAATTTTAGTTTGCGAGGAATTTTCTCTACAACTCTCTTCTTTCTCCTCTTCTTCCACCTAATACTTACGTTTGCCATCATTAATTCCTCGCCATACAAACTTTACTCCCATTCTGCCCGGTAACGTCAATTTTACTAATTGTACGCTTTCAAAAATAATGATGAACGATTTCGCTGCAAACAAAATGGCTGCGCCTAGTAACACATCAAGAGGGACAACACTACATAGGTTCATATCACAAAACAAAGGATTCGGTATAATTCTGATGGGTGACTTTAATGGCCACATAGGTAATGATGAAGAAGGCATAGAGGATGGGGACAATAAAGTCAACAGGAATGGAAGGAAGCTGTTGAACCTCACAAACGAGCTCGGTCTGAAGATTCTGAACAGGGACGCGAGGTGTAAGGGGGAATGGACCTGGGAGAGGAACGACAGAAAATCAATAATCGACTACATTCTCACAGATATTAATTTATGGAGGGAGGTGATCGGGGTAGAAGTAGATGGTGAGGGTAAAATGGAGGTGGATAGTGATCACAACTTGATTACAGTGACGATCAGGGCCAAAACTCTAGTAAAAAGCAAAGGAAGCTCTAAGGAGATTTGGGAACTCAAAAAAGATGCTGACTGGGCGAAGTTCAATGAAAAACTGAAACCAAAGCTTGCAACCGTACCCAAGAGGGGCAGTGTCCAGAAGATGGCCGACGTCATAGTTGCGAGCCTGGTGGAGGCAGGAAAGGAAAGTGTAGGAAAAGTCAGGGTGCCAACACGGGAACTTGGGTACAGAGTGAATGAAGAACTGAAAAGGGCCATAAAGGGAAGAAAAGCTAAATGTGCTGCATACAGGAGAAGTAGAAAACTTAAGGGGGCGGAAAGTAATGAGGCCACTGTTGCTAAGGAAGAATACCACCAAGCACGAAATAAAGTATATAAGATTAACGACGATAATCGGAGAGTACGAAATAGCAGTCTTATTAGGACGCTAAGAACGACAGGGGGGTCGAGTTCGAACGCATTTTGGAAACGGGTGAATAAACGTAACAAAGGAAGCAACCCACAGAGTATTATAATTAAAATAGATAGCAGAGTTACAGACGAGCAAGATCAAGTCGCATCAGAACTCAGAACTAGTCAAGCACTGGGAAAAGGTAAACGATAAGCGATGGGGCATGGGGAGCCCACCAGAGTGCCCGAATCAGGTCGAGGAAAACCTATCGAACTTCGTGTGCTGCGAAATTAAAACGGAGGAGGTGCGAAAGGTGATATCAAAATTAAGGGATGGAAAATCGGGACGAGTGGATGAAATTCCTAACGAGTTTATCAAAAAAGGGGGAGGGGAACTCGTGGAAAGCCTAACTGCCCTATTCAATCTAGCCATAGAAAATCAAGAGGTCCCAAAGGAGTGGAGAGAAAGCAAAGTGGCATTTATTCACAAAAAGGGGGAAAAAGACGTTTTGGATAACTATCGAGGGATCTCTGTCAGTAGCAACATTGGAAAGGTTTTCTGTAAAGTCCTGTATGGAAGACTAGAGGAGGTGATTGAAGAGAAGGGTTTTTTGGGAGAAATCCAGAATGGCTTCAGGAAGGGAAGGAGAGTTACTGACCATCTTTTCACACTATCCCAAATGATAGAATCCGTGAAAGCAAAAAAGAAAAAGATGTTTATGGCCTTTTTGGGCATCAAAAAGGCATACGATAGATTGTGGAGGGAAGGTATGTGGCGCAAGCTGGAGGCTATGGGCTTAGGAGGCGAGTCTGTTGGAATTATGAAAGCATTATATAAAGATGTACAGAGTGAACTTAGCCTGGGAAACATTACAACAAAACGTGTGCCTATGGAGATAGGCCTAAAACAGGGGTGTATGCTTTGGCCAATCCTGTTTGCATTGTACATCAAAGGTTTAGGAGATGAACTCCTGTGTAGCGAGGAGGGGGTAGCAGTTGGGGACTTGAAGATCCCATGGCTACTTTTTGCAGACGATATGGTTCTAGTGTCAGAAAGCGAAGAGGGGCTAACGAAAATGCTGGGAATTGTTGGGAAATATGGGAGCAAATGGAGACTCCCGAACTTAATGAAAGCAAGAGCAAAGTTATACCTGTGGGCCGCAAAGTGGACCCCACTAGAAGGTGGAGAGTGGGTGAGTTCTGCATTCCGGAATTAATTATTTGGTAAATCTCCCCGACAGCCGATGGTGTAAAGTAATGTTCCTGAGAATTTTCAACTCAAATATCAAAACGGGGTGGATGGGCCAAGTGAGGGAGCTAGTAGAGAACTACTCATTGGAGATCTCGGACCTGGACGTTGGGGCAAACCAGGGTAAAAAAATCGTCAGAGAAAGGGCCATGGAGGATTGTAACCGTAATTGGCGAGAGGGGGTCAAATCAAAGAGGTCTTTGGGGGGCCTGCGTGATAAAGAGAAGCCAGGTTTTGAAGAGTACCTTGATGGCACCTTTGGGGGGTCACTGTTGTACAAGCTGAGGTCGCGATACCTGGAGCTGAGGGGGGAAATTGGGACAGACGGTGAAAGGGAGTGCCAGATGTGTAACTTGGGCATGATGGAGACCCTGGAACACTTTCTTCTAGAATGCCCAAAGTATCAGTCTAAAAGAATGAGATTCACTGGGAGTATAATGGGGATGTGGGATGGGAGAATGAAGGACATGCGGTTAGGGGGAGACTCAAAGGAGAGGGTTAATATGCTAATCGGAGAGATTGGGAAGAATGGGGCAGGGGATGTCATCAAGCAGTTCGTCTCCGAGTGTTGGGAGGAGAGGAGAAGCGTGGGAATAGGGAGGCAGTTGGGAGTACAGGGGTAACCATGTCCTTCTCGTCCGAGAACCGCGACAAATCACCGGCTGGCCAAAGTGTTATTATTATTATTATCAACCGAGCTCGATAATGAGAAATATTGGAAAAGAAAATCATATCAAATAAATAAATGTCTGTAAACAGGCCTGAACTAATTTAGCGAATTAATGTTTCGTTTTCCCACAGTTTAGCTCAGAACATAATACAGGGTTCTTTTCAGGCAATGATTGATAAATTCAAGGCTATTTGAGGTCGTTTCTCAACATCTTTAAATGCCCAACAATAATTAAATTCATGGATTTTCAAAACTCTGCCTTCATGGACTATGGCGTATAAAACTACACAGAAATAAAAAGGGTAATTACCCGCTTGTCGGCATTATTATTTCGCAAAAATTGGGGAATTTTCAAGACCCCGGCCCATTTTACAAGATTTCAAAGTCTTGAATCAGTTGACTGTCCTTTAGTTAAATTCCAGGTCATCCCTTCGATCCAAACGGCCACAGGAACCTTTGATAGAGTACCTGAAAATACTGGCATTCTAATAGAACATCAGTTATATTTTTTTTCTTATTATTAGTTTTTGTGAAAGTAAATGTCACCAGAAGAAAAGTATAAATGTAAAGTGGATCTCTTCCCTTTAACCCTTTACCCAACGTGACGGCCAAAACCGGCCAGCGCTATTCTCAAAAATCGAGTATTTATTTTCATTATTTTCTTTTCACTTTTTGTCTCAAAAACATAGGTTATAACCCCTCTTTGGAACGAGCTCGTCGAGCTCGTTCCAATGAGTTGTCATAACCTATGTTTTTGAGACAACAAATGAAAAAAAATTGTTATTCAAGAATTTTGTTTGCAAGTGTCGTCTGCTTTTCATGTTAGGTAAAGGGTTCAACGAATGTTATTGTAACATGATGAAATACAGCATTGTTCCCTAACTTCGCAAGATGTTGCGCATCCTCTATTTTCAATTGACTTTTATATTTATTGTTATGTATCTTGTGTTTCAGAACAGTTGCGGCATATTAAAATCCTCTCTTCCCACTCAGTAAAGTTATTAAGTGAAGATGTACAAAATAACAGAGTAATATCCCGTATTTTAATGTGTGCTGTAGATTACCCTGCAAATACTTACTCAAAAAGAAAAAGAAAACCAGTTACCACTGATCGTCCTAAACACTGGAATGGCTCCTGAATGACGCTTATTTTTTATTATTAATCGACCATCAAATGTTAACTTCATTTGGGAGATGACCCGAATAAGCAATAAGCTTACTGTCAAATCCCTACAGTACTCAATGTCTATTGTAATTTTAACGGGGTCGTCTCACTTTCCCGATTGCTATTGTTTCGATAAAATATGTGAAAATCAAGTAAGTGTGTTCGCTAAACTCAATTCGTGTTCATTACCAATAACCAACCGGATAGGTGAGACAGACCAGATTAATCCATAAGTGCAGTCTATTAATTAAAAATTACTTTATAAATACACTAAAATCCAGTACTGTGAGGCACAAAGTCCGAGTAGTTTAGTAGTCCAATTTCTCCAGCTAGAAAAATTCTTTTGAAATGTTCAATTGAATCGTGTATTTTTCTGTATTTTCTTTTCTCGGGTGTAAACTTTCCCCCAGCACTCAACTGGAATATTGTGGATTCCTGGAATGATAGGAAGTCTGTCATCTTGAGTAAATGAGGGTGAGAGCCAGCTTTAAACAAATGTTCAATTGAATGGTGTATTTTTCTGTATTTTCTTTTCCTGGGTGTAAACTTTCCCCCAGCACTCAACTGCAATATTGTGGATTCCTGGAATGATAGGAAGTCTGACATCTTGAATAAATGAGGATGAGAGCCAGCTTTAAACAAACTCAACCTTCTTTGCCGCCCTTCGATGTGCTTTGTAGTACGCGGTCCGACCATATCAAAATGGTTCCACATGAACCGTCCGTGGTCACCTTCCACCCAATAACTCGTAACATAGCCAGGAAACCGTTCAACACTTGTCCTGACTTGAGCCTCCTCAAGAGTTAATAACCAAACATCGCTCACTTGGTGAATGGACACTAAAGGAATAGCAATAGCCCGCCGTATCGCGCACTGAAGTTCTGGATTATCCTCGTACAATGTTGGAAGGAAGATGACTAGGAAGTGTACATAACTACGAGAATTCTGCTCTATGTTTGCTTAGAGACGTGGGCATATTTCTGGTAGTACTGAAACAGCAGTTTGTTGGTTGTTTAAAAAAAAGAAAAACAGATGACGGAGTTATGGGAGGGAACTACCCCCCCCCCCAAAAAAAAAAAAGAAGAAGAAAAACAACAAACAATAAAAAAAAACACACACTCACATCCAATCACAGACACACACACACCCGAAAGCCCTTAAAAGGGCTATTATATCTTTATTCAAATCTTTATTTATTTAAAATGTACACTCGTACTAGCCAGGCAAGCTTGTTTGCATTTTCTGATTATACCCATCATCTCTTTAACGCTTATTGGTTCGTTTAATTCATGATGCTCCCCATCTCCATGCCTTTGGTCGAAGTTGGGTTCATTGAAAATTGAGTTGTTATCTTAGACAGATTTATTTACTTTTACCTTGAAATCATTGTCATATCCGTTCCCTTCTTGTGGACGATGAGCTTTCTTTAGAAGATCGGCAAAAGCGCTGGCTTTTGCCTTGTCGTCCCGGGCCATAGTTCCGTCGCTAGTCTTCAGCGCTTTTTTATTGGATAAGGATACTAAATAGCGCTGCATATTTATACACTGTGAATTCAGTGAGTACTAAAAAAGAACTCGCTTTAAAATAAACTGCAAATTCTGCAAGTACTGAAAAAAACCACGCTTTAAAATAACCCGCTTTATTCGTAAAAAGAGTTAAGTGCGATGAGTGTCAATGATAAATGAAACACCGTGAACAATCATCAACACAGGCAAACATATATGGAACAGACTATAGCGTGTTTACTCAGCATATTGGTTATTAACTAGACTTAATGATTCTGGAGAATCATGGCTTTTCCCGATGAGATTCCATGATTTTTCATGACCCCACAGTGTCTTGTTGTTTTTAACTGTCTCACTGAAGTCCCTTCATTGATGTTATGAAAAAGGTGAAGATAGTAATCTCAAATGACAGAGTTTGATAAAAAAATTGTTTAGGTAAAAACCATCATTAACGGTGGACTGGTTTAATGTCAATATCGTCTTCCAATAAGTCAATGACCGACAAAAGGAGTTATGTTTGTTTGACACATACCCACTGAGTGCTGTGTCAATTTTAAAATGGTTCATTTTATCTCAAATGTATCCCAAATATTGATGTCTGGCAGCTTGTAGAGGGTTAACAAGTGCTAACAGGAATATTTATTCATGCAACTTGTAATGTCACACCAAGAACTGTGAATGGCCATTTTTTTCTTTAAAATCTACAAGATGTTTTCAGAGAAATCCAGGGAGAACATGAATTTTAAGCTTTTGATGGGTATCATTGTTTATCCAGCCCAAAACGGGTTAAGTGTTGTTTTTTTGAATACTCTTATTACTTCCAAAAATAATTCTCAGTGAATTCTACTTCCACTTATTTTGATCTCTCCTCCCAACTTTGGGTGCTGTGGGTACGCAAACACAGCCCATTTTATCAACATTTTGATGTTTGAGAACCTGCATAGGGTTAACAAATGCTTACAGGAATATTTTGTACATGCAACTTGTAATGTCACACTAAGATCAGAGAATGGCCATTTTTTCTTGAAAATCTACGGCATGTTTTTAAAGAAATCCTCAGATAACACAAATGTTTAATCTTTTGAGGGGTATCTCCCTGTAACCAGTTCTAAAGGGTTAATGCTTGGTTTTGTGAATACCTTCATTACTTACAAAAATGATCGACGGTGAATTCCACTTCCAATGAAGGAGGTTATGTTTATCTCGTAGATACACATTTGGTGTTATGGTTGCCCAAGAACAGCCCATTTTCTCCAAATATTCTATGCTTGGCACTCTCTGGAGGGTTAACAAATGTTTACCGAAACATTTTGTTCATGCTTGTAATGTCACTCGAAGACCTGCGAATGGTCAATTGTTCTTGAATTTTTTGTTGTTGAGAAATCCATAGAAAACTGGAATTTTAAGCTTTTAAGGGGTATATGGGTTCAGACCTCGATTTCTGAATCCATTTACTACTTACAAAAATGTTTCCCTGTCAGTTTTGCGTCCGGTAAAAGAAGTTACGTTTCTCTGTTGCATTCCCTTTTGATGTTGTTGTTGTTCATAAACAGGCTATTTTTTCAAAATTTTGACATTTAGCAGCCCATGGAGGGTTAACAAATGCTTACCGGAATAATTTATCCAATCACCTGGTATGACACCATGACCTATCAATGGCCATTTTCTCTTGAAAACGATACCAGATGTTTGTAAAGAAATCCAGGGAAAACATAAATTTTTAAGCCTTTGATGGGTAACACTATTAACAACCACAAAAGGGGTTAACGCTTGGTTTTTTGAATACCCTTATTACTTACAAAAATGGTCCTCGGTGAATTCCACTTCCAACAAAGGAGATTATGGGTAATTCCCAGGTACACGTTGGGTGTTGCGTGTGTCTGAAAACAGCCCATTTCAACAAAATTACGATGCTTGGCAGTCTGTAGAGGGTTAATAAACATCCATGATTTTTTATGACCCTGGAGTGTCTGAAGAATTGTTTTTAATTGTATCATTAAAGTATTTTTATTAATGTCTTGAGAAAAGTGGGTATAATAGTCTCAAATGACCCAGTGTGATAAAAGAACGTTTTGGTTAAATCATCATTGTTTGTGGAGAGGGTTAATATTAATATCAGCGTCTGAGAATCAGCGTCTAATGTGAATAGCCCATTGTATCTCAAATTTACCTAAAAATTCGATAGCTGACGGTTTGTGGAGGGTTAATGAAGGCTTGCGAGAATACTTCTTCTCCAGGGTTTATTTGTTCTTAAAAATCTGTAAGAACCAGTTGAAGATATCCACAGAAAATGTGAGCATGTCATGTATAGTCCCTGTATCAATTATCTCCTATTAGACCACAGTTGTTATGCATGATTATGTCATTTTTTCACACCTTGCAGAGCTCACCTATCACCTGTCTGTTAATAGCAGAAGTAAATTTCTCTCCAATTGGTTTTTCCCCGTACGATTAGTTTTATTTATTACAATGAAGATATCCATACATTCAACGACAAACATGAAGTTATAAACTACAATAGTTACATACGAAAATAGGAAGTGTTGTTTGTACATATGTGTAGATAAAATATAACCTGGGACGGAGAAGGGGAGTATAACCGTCTTACAAACTAGTATATATCAAGCCCCACTGCCGGGGGAATGTTGGAACCAAGCACCACTGCATTTGATAACCTACAGAGTAGTAAATATACCTGCCCCCCCCCCCCCCCCTTCCCATGTTGGGGATCCCCACCTTTTATTGTAAGGTTCCTTAGGCACAACATAGCGTCAGTAAGATGGATATATACTGCCACGTCGCCACTCTGGGGCGGAGGAGGGGCAGTGTATAGCCGTTTTACAGACTATTATATACCTGGACCCACTGTCGGGGAAACGCTATAGTGTCAACACTATTTGATATTATAAGTAACTGATCCCATTGTAGCTAACGTTATTTACTGCTTTCTTATCATGGAGTGGCGGAGCGGCGGCATTGTGGTAGCCGGTTCTCTTCAGATCACCGAAGTTAAGCAACGTTGAGCCTGGTTAATCATTGGATGGGTGGCCGTCTGAGCGATCAATTCGGACTCCCATGCTGTGTCCTTGGGCAAGGCACTTAACTCTGATTCTCCATATGGGGGCACGATGCCGCCATGTACTAAGGCGTACTGCACGTCGACGGTACGCATGGCTTCAACCAATCTAACCCTGCTTGTGCTGCAGTTCGGAGTTACGATGCTGGGAAGCTGGCAGCTGCTCGTCGTTGCTCGGTGGTTCTTTCCAGGTACTGCGGCTTCCTCCACCCGTAGATTAGCCATTGTGCATAAGTATATGCCCTTAAACACCAATAAATAAATAATAAATGATATCATGCAGGGCAGTGTGGAATACGAGGTGAGGCGTACCTTTCAATGTGTGTTTGGTTGGAGAAAGAGGCAGGGGGAGGTGGTAACCTTTGTAATTTTGTTTGGATAAATCGACCGCTGGCGACCGATGAAGCGGGACACGGTGAGCGTGGAACTTATGGGCGGTTATTCTTGATAATAAATAAATATACACTTACTTTTGAGTTCATACAAGGTGAGTATAGTAGTCTCAAATGAGAATGGCCAATATTTGTCTTGAAAACCTTCGAGAGGCTTTTAGAGAAATCCTCGGAAAATATGAATTTTTAACCTTTTGAGGGGTATCGCTCTGTAACCAGCCCAAAACGGATTAATGCTTGGTTTTGTGAATACCTTCATTACTTACAAAAATGATCCTCAGTGAATTTCACTTCCAATAAGGAAGGTTAACTTATCACGTAGGTACACATTGGGTGTTATGGGTGCCCCAAAACAGCCCATTTTCTCAAAATGTCTATACTTTCCAGGCTCTGGAGGGTTAATAATTGCTTACTGGAATATTTTGTCCATGCAGCTTGTAATGTCTCTCAAAGACCTGCAAATGGTCAATTTTTCTTTAAAACGTGCTAGATTTTTTTGGAGAAATCCACAGAAAACGGGAATTTTAAGCTTTTGAGGGGTATATCTCCTTAACCAGTCGACAATGGGTTAAGACCTCGATTTTTGAATATCCTTACTACTTACAAAAATGTTTCTCTATCAGTTTTGCGTCCAGTAAAAGAAGTTACGTTTCTCTGTGGCATTTCCATTTGATGTTGTTAGTGTCCAAAAACAGACTATTTCTTCAAAATTTTTGACATTTAGCAGCCCATGGAGGGTTAACAAATACCTACCAGAATAATTTATCTATGCAACTAGTAATGTGATACCAAGACCTATCAACGGCCATTTTCTCTTGAAAACCCTACACGATGTTTGTAAAGAAATCCAGGGAAAACGATTTTTAAGCTTTCGATGGGTATCCCTGTTAACCTCCCCAACAGGGGTTAACGCTTGGTTTTTTGAATACCCTTATTACTTACAAAAATGGTCCTCTCTGAATTCCACTTCCAACAAAGGTGATTATGTTTATCTCTAGTGTATACATTGGGTGCTGTACGTGTCCGAAAACAGCCCATGTCAACAAAATTACGATACTTGGCAGCTTGTAGATGGTTAATAAACGCTCACCGGAGTATTTTGTCCCTACAACTTGTAATGTCACATAAAGACCTACGAATAGTTAATTTTTCTTGAAACCCTACAAGTTACTGTTAGGGAAATTCACAGAAAATGGGAATTTAAAGCTTTTAAGGGATATCTCTCTTAGCCTACCCAAAATGGGTTAAGACTTCGACTTTTGAATACCCTTACTACTTACAAAAATGTTTCTGTATAAATTGTACACTCGATAAAAGGAGGCGCTTTTCTTTGTGGTGTACCCATTGGATGCTGTTGGTGTCCAAAAACTGCCAATTTTATCACAATTTTGATGTTGAGGAGCCCTGGGAGGGTTAACTAATGCTGACCGGAATATTTTGTCCATGCAGCTTGTAATGTCACACCAAGACCTGCGAATAGCCGATTTTTTCTTGAGAACCTACGAGATGTTTTTAGAGAAATCCACAGAAAGAGGGTATTTTAAGGTTTTAATGGGTATCTCTCTTTAACCAGCCGAAAATGGGTTAAGACGTCGAATTTTGAATACCCTTACCACTTTCAAAAATATTTTCCGATCAATTTTGCGTCCGATAAATGAAGGCCACTTTCTCTGTGATATACCGTTTGGGTGCTGTTGGTGTCCAAAAACAGCCCATTTTATCACAATTTTTACGTTTAGCAGCTCGGGGAGGGTTAACTAATGCTGACCGGAATATTTTGTCCATGCAACTTGTAATGTCACACCAAGACCTGGGAGTGACAAATATTTCCTGAAAATCTACAAGACTCGTCTAGAGAAATCCACGGAAAACATGAAGTTTTGAGCTTTTTGGGGGTATTGCTGTTTAACCAGCCCAAAACGGGTTAACGCTTGGTTTTGTGAACACCCTTATTACTTACAAAAATAATCCTCTGTGAATCCCACTTCCAATAAAAGCAGTTATGTGTATCTATCGTGTTTCGTTTGGGTGCTGTGGGGGCCCGAAAACAGCCCATTTCATCAAAATTTCGATGTTTGGCAGCCTGTGGAGGGTTACCATATGCATCGCCTGATATGTCGTGTGTATCAAAGGTTGTATCACAGGCAGGTCTAGCAATGATGAATGTTTAAAAAAAATCTACAAGACGTGTTTCGAGAAAGTGCCGATAAACCCCAATTTTGACAGTTTTTTGCCAATTCTGACGAAATAAGGGTTAAATCGAAAATTCCGCTTCGGTACATTTTTAGATTTTGTGCCCCTCTATGTGTGTGCAAAATTTTGTGAAAATCGGTTCGAAAATGGCTTCTGAATCGTACGGACAAAATGTGTGGAAAAAAAAAAAAAAAAAAAAACCCAAAAAACTAGACTTTATGATTCTGGAGAATCATGGCTTTTCCCGATGAGATTCCATGATTTGTCATGACCCCACAGTGTATGATGAATTGCTTTTGACTGTCTCACTGAAGTTCCTTCACTGATGTCATGAAAAAGGTGAGTATAGAAGTCTCAAATGACTCAGCTTGATAAAAAAAAATTGTTTAGGTAAAAACCATCATTAACGGTGGAGAGGGGTAATATCAATATCGTCGTCCAACAAGTTAATGACCGACAAAAGGAGTTATGTTTGTTTGACACATACCAACTGAGTGCTGTATCTATTTGAAAATGGTCCGTTTTATTTCAAACGTATCCAAAATATTGATCTCTGGCAGTTTGTTAAGGGTTAACAAGTGCTAACAGGAATATTTATTCATTTCTTGAAGCTTGTAATTTCACACCAAAAACTGTGAATGGCCATTTTTGCTTAAAAATCTACAAGATGTTTTCAGAGAAATCCAGGGAGAACATGAATTTTAAGCTGTTGATGGGTATAATTGTTTATCCAGCTCAAAACGGGTTAAGGGTTGTTTTTTTAATACGCTTATTACCTATAAAAATAATTCTCAGTGAATTCTACTTCCACTTATGTTGATTTCTCCTCTTAACTTTGGGTGCTGTGGGTATGCAACCACAGCCCACTTTTTCAACATTTTGATGTTTGAGAACCAGCATAGGGTTAACAAATGCTTACTGGAATATTTTGTACATGCAATTTGTATTTCACACTAAGATCAGAGAATGGCCAATATTTCTTGAAAATCTACATGATGTTTTTAGAAAAATCCTCTCATAACATGAATTTTTAACCTTTTGAGGGGTATCACCCTGTAACCAGCCCTAAACGGGTTAATGCTTGATTTTATGAATACTTTCATTACTTATAAAAATGATCCTCGCTGAATCCCACTTCTAATGAAGGTGGTTTTGTTCATCTCGCAGGTACACATTGGGTGTAATGTTTGGCCAAGTACAGCCCATTTTCTCAAAATTTGCTGCCTCTGGAGGGTTAACAAACGCTTACCGGAATCTTTTGTTGATGCAACTTGTAATGTCACTCCAAGACCTGCAAATGGTCAATTTCTCTTGAATACTTACCAGGTTTTTTGGAGAAATCTACAGAAAATGG
This sequence comes from Pictodentalium vernedei, assembly GCA_031216915.1. Classification (NCBI taxonomy): domain Eukaryota; kingdom Metazoa; phylum Mollusca; class Scaphopoda; order Dentaliida; family Dentaliidae; genus Pictodentalium; species Pictodentalium vernedei. The sequence continues at coordinate 222,694,205 of CM062289.1, read as the reverse complement.
GAATTTTAAGCTTTTAAGGGGTACATCCCCTTAACCGGGAGAAAATGGGTTAAGACTTCAATTTTTGAATACCCTTACTACTTACTAAAAATTTTCTCTATCAGTTTTGTGTCTGGTAAAAGAAGTTATGTTTCTTTGCAGCATTTCCATTTGATGTTGTTGGTGTCCAAAAACAGACTATTTTTTTCGAAATTTTGACATTTAGCAGCCCATGGAGGGTTAACAAATGCTTATCTTAATATTTTATCCATGCAACTGGTAATGTGACTCTAAGGCCTATCAACGACCATTTTCTCTTGAAACCCTACGAGACGTTTCTAAAGAAATTCGGGGAAAACATGATTTTTTAAGCTTTTGATGGGTATTGCTATTAACTATCCCAAAAGGGGTTAATGCTTGGTTTTTTGAATACCCTTATTACTAACAAATTTGGTCCTCGGTGAATTCTACTTCCAACAAAGTAGATTATGTTTATCTCTCGGGTATGCATTGGGTGTTGTGTGCGTCTGAAAACGGCCTATTTCAACAAAATTACGATGCTTAGCAGCCTGTAGAGGGTTAATAAATGCTCACCGGAATATTTTGTTCATGCAACTTGTAATGTCACACAAGGACCTGCGAATAGTCAATTTTTCCTGAAAACCTACTAGTTGCTTTTAGAGAAATCCACAGAAAATGGGAATTTTAAGATTTTAAGGGGTATCTCTCTTTAACCAGCCCAAAATGGGTTAAGACTTCGACTTTTGAATACCCTTACCACTATCAAAAATGTTTCCCCATCAATTTTGCATCCGATAAAAGAAGGAACCTTTCTCGGTGGTGCACCAAGTGGGTGCTGTTGGCGTTCAAAAACAGCCCATTTTATCACAATTTTGAATTTTAGCAGCCCGTGGAGGGTTAACAAATGCTCACCGCAGTATTTTGTCAATGCAACTTCTATTGTCACACCAAGTGCTGGGTGTGACAAATTTTTCTTGAAAATCTACAAGACTCGTTTAGAGAAATCTACTGAAAACATGAATTGTTTAGCTTTATGTGGGTATTGCTGTTTAACCAGCCCAGAACGGGTTAACGCTTGGTTTTTTGAACACCCTTATTACTGACAAAAATGATCCTCGGTGAATTTCACTCCCAATAAAGGAAGTTATGTGTATCTATCGTGTATCGTTTGGGTGCTGTGGGGGCCCGAAAACAGCCCATTTCATCAAAATTTCGAAGTTTGGCAGCCTGTGGAGGGTTACCATATGCATCGCCTGATATGTCGTGTGTATCAAAGGGCGTGTCATGGACAGGTCTAGCAATGACGAATGTATAAAAAAAATCTACAAGACCTGTTTCGAGAAAGTGCCGATAAACCCCAATTTTGGCAGTTTTTTGCCAATTCTGACGAAATAGGGGTTAAATCGAAAATTCCGCTTCAGTACATTTTTAGATTTTGTGCCCCTCTATGCGTGTGCAAAATTTCGTGAAAATCGGTTCTAAAATGGCTTCTGAATCGTACGGACAAAATGTGTGGGGAGAAAAAAAAAAAAAAAAAAAAAAAAAAAAACAAAACCCCAAAAAATAATAATCCGTAGAAAAACAATAGTCTTTTCCAGAGGGAAAAGCCTAAAAAAAATAATAATCCGTAGAAAAACAATAGTCTTTTCCAGAGGGAAAAGTCTAATTACCAACGAGAAACCGGGTAGGTGAGACGAACCCATTTTGATTTTTGTTACACTGTGTTTTGTTGTTTACTGTTTTTTGCTTTTGTCAGATTTACATATAACATTCTCAATTGAATAAATATTGTTTAAACTAAATGTTAACTTCATCAAAATAACAAATTGTATTTTATTGTCCATTATATACCAGATATGGGAAATCAATTTACTCATCTCCAGCTATCTTGGATGTGTGTTTTTTAACACTTGGCTGACGAAAGTGATTGTCGTCACCTATTTTATGATGATTATCTGTACGTTCAGGTATGCGCAGATCAAACCTACCATCTGATCAATTGTTGGACAGTGCTCAGAGAGCCCTTTCCAAGAATTAAACAAATGATAGAGGTTCAAATATATCATAAATTTTATTAAACTTCATCGCATACAGACTTACATAGAGGTCCTCCATATATGGGTAAAGTGGGTGTTGCAGTAAAAGGATTCAAGTCTTTCTCAACTATTTCATCAAGAATATGATGTAGTGTCAAGAAAATCCGCTGGAAAAGAGTCCGGAATCCCAAGAAAGATGTTATAGACGCCAGCAAGTAGTTTGCAGCCGTCGGTTTCTCAGGTAATTTATTGCTCTTTGTCAGTATAAGCGTAACCAATTGATACCACATATTTTCGTGCATATCATTTGTAGCAAATGGAGTTTTGATCTCATTGAGTTGAATATATATCTTACTCATATGCCTTTACCAGTGTTTTGCGCTTTCCTGCAAATTGTTAGTCTTGTTATTTTCCTTTTAAAGATATGAATTTTTCATATCCATTTTCACCTTAAGAGGTCACCTAGCAATGGCTGTATGTTACTGCCTATAACGGAGCGTAGTTACCCCTGACACTGACACTTGAAGGTTCAGCTTACGCATGATTATGTAATTTTCACTTTATAGTCATTCTTATTGGCGTAAGTATACAGCACGTGGAGAGTGGAGTGGAACTAAATCACCCGCGGAGTGGAGTTATCACCCAAACTATATCTTTCGTATTTTGTATATTTTGACAAAAAACACAAGCAATGTTTCAGCCAATGGACCTCCGGGTTTAACCCGGGGGTCCATTGGCTGAAACTTTGCTTGTGCTTGTTATGCTTTGCAACAAATTTGCAATTATTGCTTGGGTGGAATATCCTCTTTGCGGGTGATTTCGTAATAATACACTCTCCACGTACTGTACACGTGGAACTTAATTAAAGACCCCCTCCCACTTTATTTCGCAGCGGTGTTAATAGAAACTGTCATTACTTTAATGCTAGATGGCCAAAAGTGATTGTTTGCGGAAAGAATGGTCTATTGACAAATGAAAGACAACCCAATGATGACTATATGCAGTATTTTAATGGCGCTAATTACACATATCTGTCACTGAAGGCTTTTGATGGAAAAATGTTCTCTCGACAAGTATGGTGCTGGAAGGGTCCATGACGAAATAATGCCGGCAATTACTGACAAAAAATGTAACTTGTGATCTCCTGAACACAATAGCAGTGTCTAACGTCAGTAGCGAGTGTATCCACCACGGGCCTGTATGACAGCCTGAACCTTCCTCCTAATACTACCAGTGAGCCTACCGATACGGCCCAGAGGCAACTGCTGCTACTCATCATGCAAAGCGGCTTCCAAATCGGCCAAATTATGTACACGCGGGTTCCTTGCTTGCACACGACGTTCAAGAAAGTCCCAGATGTGTTCTAATGGATTCAAATCGGGGCTCTTTGCAGGCCAAGATAGTGTTGTAAAAGCGTTGGTCTGATGGATTGGTCTCACAGCATGGGAACGATGTGGCCTTGCATTGACGCCATTGCATACAGGGAGAGTAGCCAACGGGTGCGTGTAAAAATGAGGCACGACAACCGGATTGAGAATGTCCCGGATGTACTGATGACCATTGAGATTCCCACCTACAGTCAAAATATCAAGTTTACAATCATGAGAGAGGCATCCCCAGATCATTACTTATCCTCCACCATAAGTAACTGTAGGTCTGATGTTCCTGGCCACGTAAGCAGTATTTCTATGCTTCCACACTCTCGTGCGACCATCTGTGACGTGAAGGAGGAACCTACTCTTGGACAGAGGTGGACGCTTGATGACCCTACTGGACCTCATACCCAGTGCTTTGAGACGGTTTCGGACAGTTCTGTTGCACAAACGCCTGTTGGGGAGCCTAAAGCGCCCCCCCCCCCCCCTGAAGCGAAGGATTCACGTCTAACGAGGCGCGCCAGACTCCGATCTTCTCGAGGAAAGGTCTTTTTGGGGTTGTCTAGGCCTTGGTAGGTCCTTAACATCGTTGCTTTGTTGATTTTTTCGGGCAAGTCTGCTGATGACAGAATGACTATAGCCAAGTTGCCTTCTAATAGCTTTCAATGACATGCCTGATGAATGCATATCAACGATTTGCAGTCTTGGTGCCTCTGACAGTCTCCTCCTTGCCATGTCAACATTTACTGATAAAAGAAGGGACATATTTTTTTGTTTTATACTCAGATATTGCATGTGGATGCTTGTTATCAGAAGGGCTGTTCGTAAGACTGAGCTATCTCATATAACCTTTTGTTTAATTTTATATTAACTATAATATATATTAATCTATAGTTGTTAGGATGCCTAGTCGCGTTCCTTCAGTTTTGCGGGATTTTCATAACCACTTCTGGTTGACTGATTTTGTTTCAGCCAATAGATAACTCAATACCGGAAGTAATGGTTTTCATCAGTGGAAAGTTGCTGACATTGTGTTACGCCATGATGAGCCTGAACCGTTTAGTCTCTATTTACTTATTATCTGTTTTAGCGTCTTTTTATAATTATTGCCACATTTATTGTCGGACTTACGTCATATATATAATTGATTATCATTATTTTCTATTTTCAAATACCTGTATATGATCAGGAAAACCACGAGTGGTTCCATTCAATTACACCAGCTTCATGAACAACGTAGTTGATGACAACACAACTGCTTTACCTGCAACGATGCCGTCATTACCGACCTTGGACCGTTTGCAGTCTATGGCCTTAGGCTACATGAACTCGGCTTAGCCCATTATTAAGTCTAACATTATTTTGTAATCTGGGACGGCTGCTGCTAACCCGGTTTCGCCCCCACCTCCGGTTCTTTCATCTATACGTAACCATAACAGGCCGTCTCTCGTTTCAGGTCAAGAATCCGTGGATAGTTAACGTATAGTTACGATTGGTAATAGGTATTTTGCGTGAGGCCGGCTTGAGCCCTCAGAAGGGTATACATCTAATGCTCACCAGTCTGTGTGAAAGTCTCAAGGGACTATAAACGAGATTGTCCCCGAGAAGAACAGCTCACAAGCTTTGCTATGGGAATGATCAATTCGGGTGCGACCGGTTTGAGCCATCAGATGTGTATTCACCTAATGCTCTCCTGTCTGAGTAAAAGTCTCAAGCGTCAAAATACGAGAAAAAACTTCTAAAAATATAATGATTAAATAATGGAACCACAATCACATTGCTTTATTGCTTTTGTATCTGGATCACTGGAAGCATTCAAAATGGAACAACACGCAGTTATACGGCTATGGCGCAATCTTACTGATTTTACCGAAACGACAAGCATTTGTATGAGTCTGAAAATGAAATTTAAAATTAAAATGCAAGTTAACCCTTTACTGAATGCACATGATATCAAAATTTAGTATTTTAATTATTTTGTTGTGAACAAAAGTCCAAAAATGTCAACAAAACCAAATCTCCCCCCCCCTCCCCCTTTGGAATGAGCTCGTAGAAGGGACACATAATATGGTATTGCTGAATTCTTTGGAAAAATAATGTTTTTTTTTCAATTGGTCGGTTTGCAAATTACGTGGCCGGATGCGAACGATTTATTAGGTAAAGGGTTAATCCTCTGCACACTGATGTCAAAATATTAAATTTTAAGTTGCATTTCTTTCCCACAATGCAACTAGGAATTTATCCAATTCGGTTTTGTTTGACAGAGCTCATTGAGTTCTGTCAAACTAGACAGAATTGTTTAAATTCCTAGTTGCATTATAGAACAAATTTACAGATTGAAATTTTAGTATTTTGACATCAGTGTGCAGAGAGTTAATCAAGTTATTACAGTTGACAATTGTAAGATAAATCTGTCATCACCATTATGTTTATGTACACAATGCTGTATGAGAGTCTCCCTCTCATTTCTAAGACTGTATCTCAACTCGTCTTCGACTCATCCAGATATGACCTTTTATCTAACAATCATATAGATTTTGGCCTGAAAACCACGAGAAACGGTACGTATCACATAATATGTTCCGATTCCGTATCATATTTATTTATTTATTGATGTTTAAGGTCACATATTTATGCACAATGGCTAATCATGACCGTGACAGTTTTAAGGGTGGAGGAAGCCGGAGTACCCGGAGAGAACCACCGAACAACGACGAGCAGCTGCCAGCTCCCCAACATCGTAACTCCGCACTGCAGCACAGGCAGGGTTAGATTGGTTGAAGACATGCGTACCATCGACGTGCAGTACGCCTTAGTACACGGCGTCATCGTGCCCCCACGTGAGCAATGGAGATGAAGTGTCTTGCCCAAGGACACAACGCGGTTGCCGCAGGTGGGATTCGAACCGAGGACCTCTCGGCTTGCAGCCTGCACCTCTACCAACTGAGCCACCGCGATCCCTCCGTATCATATAGACAACTCATTCTGATTCCGTATCATATAGACGACTCGTTTATGGTAACGCGATGGGCTATCATAACAGGCGCACGAATACATTTTATGTGCGTTTCAGTGATCGACTCAGCTGATCGCTTACAAAACAAAACAAATTTCCTTACAGTTAGCGACAGAAGTATTACTTACTCCCCCCCCCCCCCCCATCCCCCAATAAATATAAACTGCACAATTCAGTTTTACACATATCTGGTTCCTGAGGATGTGCCCATGTTGCACACTCCTAAATTCAAGAGGATCATTATCGGAAGTGACACTGAGAGTGAATAATTTGACAACACAGCTTTGAAAATTGCGGTGACCACGTTACTCATTGTTTGTTCGAGTGCACAACAATATAGGATAGGTTGGGTATTTTTTAAAACTTTTTCTCGCTCAACATTATGTCCCGAAACTGTATTAATAATTTAAGATTTAATCTGTTTGTGTGACAGAATTTTTAGATAAATGAATCATCATGATAATGTGCATGTCCTGTGATTTGCATCAGATTATCGGTGGTGTCCAAAAATGGAACCACAACTCGCCGGCAAAGCCGGCTCGTTGAGATCCCATTCTGGATACGACCTCGAATCTGATACAAATCACAGGACATGCACATAATCATGATAATCTGTATATACAAGGGATTGACTCTGATACATCACTTTCTAAATGAATATAATGGTAATAATTTTTATGTAACATCAGAATCAGAGAAAATGCCAGACTTGAAGGTTGTGTGAACTAGACGTTATCGAGTATACAAATTTCCATTTTATGTCATTTACAGCCAAGAATTCCAAGGACGATAACTCAAAAATCGTTAGTCATATCCGAAACAAAAAACACGAATTCATCCAATCCTGTGATATGCCTACAGTTCAAATTTAAAAGTAGCCGAGTAATTTTTGAAAAGTCTTTATTAGCAGAGATACATCGGGTTTATTGCCTTTGATAGATCGTGTAGTTGTGTGTTAATATACACAATTCAAGTTTCTACGTTAAGAAGTTCTTTCAAAATGTAAAAATGTAATTTCAAGAAAACAGGGCTTAGACGGAAAGGGTAAAAAGTTGGAAGTCGGAAAATGGGCGCATCGAACCACCACGACGTCATGACACATGAAATAAAAGGTTTACACCTGAATATTCGGAAAGTAGGAGAAAACGATGGGGTGGGTGGGGGTTAAACATGAAATTATCAGCAGAGTTGATGAATGCTCCCCAAAAATGATTCCACGCGATAGACATGATGGTGATAGATTTTTATAATACGATGGAGAGAAACAAGTACAGCTGTCAAAGCTACCGTGAAAATAGACTTTGCAAATACTTTTTTGTTTTGGTGCATATCATGACAGGCGAACGGTCTGTGCCCTTGAAGTTATTACCTAGTGTCAATGTAATAAACACACTCTTTGACTTATGAACAGGGCCTGTCTGTTAAAATATTTTTAAGAACCAGATACAGATAGAACAAATGCACGACCTGAGCACTTGACCTTGGACTTATGGAATTGGTCAAGATCATGGTGCGCTCTCGAGTCATGAACAAGCACTGTGTGAAGTATGAACATGATCTGCTCAATGAATTATTTTTGTGAACCGGACAAAGTCAGAATGTATGTACGACGGGCGATCTTCTCTTTGGATCCATGACCATAGGTCAAGGTCACGACGCACCCTTGAGTCATAAGCAACCAGTGTGAAGTGTGAACAAGTCAGTCCATTAAATATTTCTAGTTCAGACAAAGATAGAACGCATTAACGATCTGTGACTTTGACCTCCAAGGCATGACAAGTATGAATAAGATTGGTCCGTTGAATATTTTTATGGGCTAGGCAATATTAGAATGGACGAACGAACAAACGAACGGTTCGTGACCTTAATCTTGGCGCTATGACCGGAGATAAAGGTCAACAGACATAAGTAGTCATTGTGTGAGGTGTGGACAAGATCGGTCTATTGATTAAGTTTTTGTGGAACGGATAATGCTAAAATGGTGGACAAACGTTCTTTCCGTGACCTTGACCTTGGAACTATGACTTTTTTCAAGGTAATTACACATCGTTGATTAACAAGCAGTCATGTGTGAAATGTGAACAAGATTGGTATTAATTTCTATGGACCGGACAAACTTAGAATTTAGGGACAAACAAACGTGTGGGTTATGGTCTTTACCTTGGCTTTATGACCTTGGTTAAAGGTTATCATTGTGTGAAGCTTGAACAAGATCGGTGCACTAAATATTTTTTTTATGGGCCAGACAAAGGTAGAACGGACAAAAGAACAAACGCAGATGTACATTGTGCAATTTTTTTATCCTTTCATAGTTACGGTGGCCTGTAGAGAAACCCCACAATGCAAAGACAAAACATTTGTTCAGCCACCTTCCAGGGTTTATTATACTAACATTGTTGTGGGTTAAAATCAAAGTTTTAAAATTGAACATCTTAATGTTGCTTTTATACCGATAGAGATGATGTGCTAGTGGGGCTAAGGTCACAAGGTGCAAACGACATCACAATGCTGGATAATTCATACGTTTAACCCTCACAAGGTGGTTCCGCTAAGGATGAACGCCTTAACGGATGAACGGCCTACCCAACAGACATAAAGATGGACAGACGGACGAACAAAGAGGCTACTAAATGCCTCTCGAAAAAAATCATTTCGGGGAGTATAAAAAGAGAGAAGACGGGACATCAATTACTATATGTTCCCAGATTAAAATCGGGGTCTTGACAGATAAATAAATAGTCGACGAGAACATAACCATCGCCGACCGGAAAGGATGGTCTCCTGATATAAAAAGGTCAGCAGAGCCAGTGCCAAATAAAAATCAACGGACAAACAACTATTGCCTACGTGGTCGTAAAGACACAAGGGTGAATTGTGAACCAACACGTGCAGTGAAGATTTCATTTAGCGCGCATGCGCGCCTAATTTCTGGGGCGATTCTCGGCACATTTCATGAAGAATTCAACGGGCAATAATACGGGAGTTATGAGGTGTTGTTTGCCAGGACAGGCATTATGAGCTTACTTTCAGATTATGAGCTTACGTACAAATATTATGAGGTTAATGTCTAAAATATGAGACTTGTGAGGCAAGTATCGATTTGGAGCGATTTTTCGGGGTTTATGTTAAGGTTTATGGCCAATTAACGGCTGGGGTTACCATTGCCCCCTCTTCAGGATTATCTTGGAGGATCTAACCATGTCTATTACCCCCAAAACATTTCCGAAGAAACGACTTTTTAGCGGTAGTCCGAACGTTTTAAAATGATCAATTTTTCCGCCAAAAATTAAGCCCACAACTCCTGTTTTTAAAAACGTGCGCTCAGAAGGATTCAATTTACAGAAGATAAAATGGACAACTCAAACATCCGAAACGAATATTTGTAATTCTCCTGTATTTTATTTTGCTTTATTTTCATTTCTGTGCATTGTCTTTAAAATTATACACGCAAAACAATCCGCAATACATACATATGCTTTTATGCCGTCTGCTAAAGTGTTTTTGCAGCAGTGACATGAAAATAATCCGACTGGAAAGTGTGACCCAATTTTTTGGACAGGTGACATTGAATACCGTTGGTCTTGCTCATTTTTTCTTTACCGTGGTGCCTAAGTGTTCCGGGAACAGAAATAAGTTTCCTGGGTACTTCCTAAATACTCACCGCAATTAACTCGGCTTGGTGAGTCGTTTATGGATTATATAAGTTACGAAGGCATCTCATTTGTTCCTTTTTTTGAGGGGGGGGGGGAGGGGTATGGGGGGGGGGGGGTGTCTTCTGATTTTCAAGGTTACGCACATATCGGGCGCAAGCCATTTCGACCACTGACAATTTTAGTCAGTTGGTCGTCAAATCAGTACGTTTCGCCCGGTTGCATTTTGGTCGATTCAGCTACTGAAGATATATTCATTTGGGAGTATCTGGGTAATGAAGTAACATTATTCGCGTGATTTTTGTGATACAGACGGCAGTATGCATACAAAGTTTTGAGGCATCAGTTCCATTTACAAACTGACACGAAAGGGCGCACATTTGGTGCTGAAATAATTAATATTACATCCTCATAATCATTTTATTATGATACGGGGTAACAATGTAAGTCAGAGAGCACTGCGATGGATTCTAGACGTTAACATTACATTATTATTAATATTATTTCCCGCAACCAATAACGTAATGGAAAGAAGAAAAAAAAAGCAACAAAAAACAAACAAACAAACACAAAACAAACAAACAACGAACTAAATATTACTATTCCCTTGTCATTGGAACAAGCTAGATTGTCAAGCCGAATGATAAAGTGGATTGCCATGAAAACAAATTGATACAAAATTGGTTGATATTCTCGTATTATTTTCTAATGAGTAAGTGTTTTGAAATTCATGCTTACTTTATACCTGAAATCTGTTTTTTTTCAGAAAATGAAATGATGCTATTTTTTAAGAAAATAGAAAATGTTGGGGTTTTTTGGAATTAGAAATCCTAGTGCGTTGAGAAGAGATGTTTACTGGCAACCCCTTCGCTAAAAAAATCCCACCTGTTTCTTGCTCTTCCTTGCAAATTGTTCCGGTTACGTCGTCGCTGTTAGAGTCTTTCCATGTCTGTATCTTTGTGTGATTTATGATCGAGCGAGATTGCTATTAATCCGTAACCCAATCCCTAAAAAAGTCCCAAACACGTTCGTGTTCTCCCCTCTAATACGTTCCAATTCCGCCTCCCTGCCCAAGCCTTTCCATGCCTCTATCTTTGTGTCAATTATGATCGAGCGAGATTGCTTTAGGAGGTTTTCACTAGAAATGGGTTACTGCAATGACAGCACTCACTTCGAGTTATATAATTTCTTTTGAGAAACATCGCATTTGTTTTTTACAATATACCCGATTTGTGAGACAAAAAGCGTATTAATTATTAATATGTTAAATTTTTTTGTCAGAAAAATACAACTATTTTAAAGGCCACGTTCGAAGGAAATATCTCGGTTTTCAAAAGGCTCTGTGCGTTACTCGGATCATTTGTCTAGTTTGTCATGTATGGCGGCTTATTAGCGCCACGTAATTTTTAGTTATCAAATTACAGTTGCAATTTAGTAAATTGTACCTGTAATTTAGCGAAGTTGTAGCTACAATTGACTAATTGTACCATCAGGTCAGCTAAATTGCACCTACAATTTACTACATTGCACCTGCAATTTAGCTAATTGTAGCTACAATTTAAAGGTCGATTCAAATGGCTTGGGGAAAAAAAATGGAACTGTATATATATTACTGGATCCATTAATATGCGGAATTCATTACTGAAGTGTGATTCACCGCATTCAATATTTCAATATTCATTTTGTGTTATGCCACCTCCAAAGTTAAAAAGTACTTTTTTTAAAACCTTTTTTGTTATGTTACATCCACCCTCGGTTATATTGGACGAGGTATCTGCGTGAATATTTTCTCCCAATTCGCGACATGCCTGTAGCCTACCTTGAAGCATTCTGCTTTGTTTATTTTGTGTGGACGGGTGGGGTAGTATTCCAAGTTTTTCTTCTCGAATGGAGATCTTAACCCCAAGGTGTAGCCACCCCCCCCCCCTCTCGTTCAATAAGCTTGAAGTTCTTTAAAAAACAAATTCGAAAATCACAACTGACAATACTTGGAGATGGTACCGGGCAGTTCCTCTAAAAAATCACCTCGGCCGGGCGTTTTGTCCCAAGTCGAGTTTCTTACCGGAAAAAAAGCTGGGAGAAGGGGGGGGGGGAGGGGCAAGGGGAGAAGTGTTTGTGTGTGGGGAGGGTGCCTTTTAAGTATTTTGGAAGAAAGATATTAACCCCATAGCCTTGATACCTGTCCAATAAACGGGAAGTTATTTTAAACAAATGTCTTCTGAATAACCATTCACAATGATTTGAGATACGGTATTCACCTTCTTTTAGTGAGAGGGACTCTACTTTGTTCACAAAATATGTTTCTTGTTCATTTTGTAATACGAAAAGATTGCATGATATAAGCACAAAATAAGTGTTTCCATGGACATTTTATCGCGCACTTGTGCTTGCACAAAACTTTTCTTGTTCACATTGTTTTATGCAATGGCCTGGTTACACATGGACGAAAACGTTTTGGCCAGGTGGAAATAATTTCAGAGATTCTAACATTTCATTTCATTCTAAAGAGTGACCACATCCATATGCCTGACATAAATTTTACTGCCGTTCGTGCGCGGCTGGAAGCCATTTATAGATTTATCACATTTTATTGCTTATTTAAAACAGCGAAAGTAATTTCACTAGATGTATGGAGATAAAACAATTATTAAACTTTTCCATCGATATGCATCCAGAGACATCATTTATTGTGTTCAAATAGAGAACACAATCGCTTCGTGCCGCTGACGACGTGACAGGTAAGTTGAATGTTTTTCAGTTTTCAACCGATCTCTGTTGAGTGATGTATTTCCATTTTATTGATTTTCATTCGGAAAGAATAACATTTCCTAACGGTGGTGGTGGGGGGTAGTGGTAGAAGTCGGGTGGGTCGAGTCGAAAAATATTCGAAAAGACATTACCTGTGTCACTCGGCGGTTCCTTGTCTCGCTAATGTTCTTTAGAAATATTTCACTTTGCGTTTTCTTTTCCCTACAAATCATGATCTAGAAATCCTATGGGGATGGGGTATTCCCTCTTCTTTTCTCTCATCCCCTGGCAGTTGAAGTATACTTGCCCCAGGTGAGATACCTGGGTAAAACAGATCTATCTTAAGCACCCTGCTTCATCCCCATTGCCTAAATGGGGGGGGGGGGGGGGGGGGGGGGTTCTGTGTACTGAGGCGTAATTCACGTCGATAGTGCACCTGTCTTCAACCAATCCTTAACCTGCTTGTACGGAGTTAATGTGTTGCGGAGTCCCTGCTTGTGCGGATTTAATGGTTGGGGAGTCTGACAGTTGGTCGCCGTGTGGTTCTTCGGATACTCCGGCTTCCTCCGCTCGTAAAACTGCCCGACACGAGGTGACCCTGGCTGTCGAAAGTGTCGTTAAACCCCAATGAATAAATAAATCTTACCCATCCTTGTTTGAATTTTTAATAATCGCCGCATTTAAAAAAACAAAAACTCTCATGGCCGCTTCGTTTCAGTTGACACCGATACACATCCCACCCAGGCACGTAGCTAGGATCCGAATTTTTTTTTTTTTTTTTTGGGGGGGGGGGGGCAAAGGAGAATTGTGGGAGGGCGAGCCTAGGACGAGATGCCGAAGGCATCTCCCGAGGGCGAAGGCCCGAGTGTGGGGGAAGGCACGTGAGGGGATCACCCCCTACCGTAGGTGGGGGTCAGGAAAATTTTGGATTTTAGCATGTCTCAGACGCGATTTCCTGGAGTTATTGGCCAAAATTTATAACAATATCGCGTTTTATAAACTGTAACTAATGTATGTGTCCCGCAAATTTACCATGAGTGTTTGTTCACAGAATCTTCACCAGAATAAGTGGTCCTGAAAATCTTGCATAAAGAATATTTTTTTTTTTGGGGGGGGGGGGGAAGACTGAGTTTTTTTTTGGGGGGGGGGGCTACGTGCCCCCCCCCCCCCCCCCCCCACAAAAAAAAAAAAAAAATATTCTTTATGCAAGATTTTCAGGACCACTATTTCTGGTGAAGATTCTGTGAATTTTCACCAGAATAAGTGGTCCTGAAAATCTTGATGGCCCACTGTATGGGATAACATCAGCAAATTCACCCTCTGGGGACCTCTGGGGCCTAAAGGCTCGTTGTGAATCAAATTCATCAAACTCGTTTCAAAAAATCTTATATCCAAACATCACTCGTTTGAGATCCTCTCTCTATATATATGCACCAGGCTTCGGGTTTCGCGGATTTCCTAAACTTTCCTACAAAAACAGTTGATAGCAGTCGACTGAGAAATGACTTCAATCCGAGATTCAAGGAACATGCAACATTTGAAGTCCAAATTTGAACAATTTCCCCGAAATATCCCCTGATTACCATTATCATATTCTTCACTTCTACGACGTTTGATCCGAACACCGAATGCTTTGAACGAAGTCAATTTTCCGCTGGGTGCCCGTTCCTAAGTTAGTACCATTGTAACCTTATCAACATTTTAGTTCTACTCAGCTGAACTGGTAGGTCCTACACTTAAAGGCATTTCAACTAAGAACCACAAGCTCTATAGTTGCGTAAAACTAAATGTTAAGAATGAGGGGTGGGTGGGTGGGTGGGGGGGGGGGGGGCTGTATCGCGAATGGAGCTCTGCACTTGACCAATTATAATTTTGGACTGCATGATTCTTGAAGTAAAATCTTTATTGAATCAATTTGACGTAATAAAGATCTCACTTCAACAATTGTGCTGCCAAAAGCTATAACTCTAGGTCACTGGATACTCAATGATGAACTTCCAAATTTAAAACATGCTGCCAAGAAACGTCATTGTGACGGCCAAATAATAACGTGATTTTCACCCCAAAGCCATCAGAAGTCACCATTTAATAACGGATTTCAAAATTTTCCTGGGAGGAGAATCCCCAACACACTCTATCATCGGTCGTACCTTCGGCACTTGCGCCACATGCCTTCACCATCTGCATCAGTATCTCGTTACTTTCGAAAGAGGGTCCCCACAGAATTGACCCTGGGCATGAATTTCTTCTCCCCGGCCCTCGGCGACCTATAAACCGTTTGATGTTGTAATATCTTCGGGGGAGTAAGGTATTCCTGGGACTCCATCGTTCAACACTTCTTCATTCCGGGTCTCGCTAGACGAACGTTAGACGAAATTACCTGCAAGGGACGGGGGTCGCACTCGCTGTTTTGTGAGGTCGGTTGGTGAGAGAATTGTGGGGTTCCTCAATGCTCCCTGGATATACCACAAATGAATTATTAGTTTCTGTCTGGGGTTTGCAGCCCCAATTCAGACTGGGAAAGTTAACACTTTTGGGGCATTTTTCATAATTTCTTCAGGCAATGTAAAGTTAACATTGTCAAAAAAAAAAAAAATGTCCGAAAGATTTGACTTTCACAAGCAGTTTAGGTTGCCCGGAAATAAATTTCGGAGGTTGCAAGTTGCACAAAAAACAAATATGTATTATGCTCTCAAAACGAAGCGTCCAATCCATGTTTATTGTCTCATTAAAGGATCCGTCCCATCGGGCGTGCGATCACTTCTGTTACTGCTCTAATTTGTTGTAACTGAACATGGAAAACGTTCGTGTTACTTATGACACAAATGTGTATTATAATATACACCTGGAACTTAATTAAGAACCAACTGAAATATTTCATGACAGTGATGTTGCTGTTGCTGATAATTATATTTTAATGATTGCTGCGTCTTGCAGTACATTTCATCAAGTGAAACATGATGTTTCTGGTTGATTGTGTACCAAAAACACACCCCCCTCGCCGACGTGAAACATGCTTCACACGAATGTCACAAAAACACTATCACCCACATGCAATATCTGGCTATAAAACAAGAACATTTGGCACTTGTTGACATGGCAAGGAGAAGATTGTCAGAGGCACTAAGATGGCAAATCGTTAGCACGCATTCAACAGTCATGTCATTCAAAACTATTGGAATTCAACTTGGCTATAGGTTATGAACCACTAAATAAATCCCATTGACCACAGTGTTAACCTTCCACTCTCTGTACAACACACCAAGTTGTTTTGAAAAAAAATACCTATACATTTACAAAGTACAGCATCTCTTGAAAAAATTAAACTGGAAAAAAATATATGTTGCCACATCAAATTTCAGTTTAAACTTCGAATTTTCACAACTACCGTATGGTCTTGCACAGAATGACCTTCACACTTTTTTCCCCATGCCTCATGTTTTTGAGAGATTCTCACACATTCCGGCACCAAATTAGAAACAAACTTATTAATCCTTTCTAAAGTGGAGGAATCAAAATTTTAATTAATGGTTTCAAAGTCAAAATATATTTAACCAATCAGCTGATCAGCCCTATTTAATCCTACTCACAACATTGGGTGTCAAACGCTCCAAGTCACGTGTTCACTTATTTAGTGGTTCATAACCTATAGTCATTCTGTCATCAGCATACTTGTCCGAAAAAAATAACAAAGCAACGATGTTAAGGACGGCCCATGGCCTGGGGAACCCCGAGAGACCCTTCCTCGGGAACATCGGAATCTGGTACGCCCCGGTAGGCGTGGACGGTTTGCTTCAAGTGGGGTTTTGAAACGCCTTTGGCTTCCCAACAGGCATTTGTGCGACAGAACTGTCCGAAACCATCTCAAAGTACCGGGAATGAAGTCCAGAAGGGTCATCAAGCGTCCAGCTTTATCAGATCAGTATCAAAGACGACGTTTGGAGTGATGTATGGCACAACATTGGAATCTCAGGACATGGAGGACAGTTCGTTGGTCACTGAGATTATGTTCCTGCTTCACGTCACAGATAGTCGCATGAGAGTGTGGAAGCATAGAAATACTGCTTACGTGCCCAGGAACATCAGTCCTACTGTTCCCTACGATGGAGGATCAGTAATGATCTGGGATGCCTCTCCCGCGATTGTAAACTTGATATGATGACTGTACGTGGGAATCTCAATGGTCATCAGTACATCCGGAACATTCTCAATCCGGTTGTCGTGCCTCATTTTGACAACCACTCGTTGGCTACTCGTCCTGTATTCATGGACGATAATGCAAGGCTACGCCATTCTCTTGCCGTGAGCGCATTCCTTCAGAACAACGCTACTACAACACCACATTGGCAATGAGTTCAAATTTGAATCCCTTAGAACACATCTTGAACTTTCTTGGACGTCGTGTGCAAGTAAAGGATCCGCCTGTACAGAATTTGGCCGATTTGGAAGCTAAGCTACATTGCATGAGGAGTGGCAGCAGTTGCCTCTGGACCGTATCAGAAGACTCACTGGTAGCATTGGGAGAAGGGTTCAGGCTGTCATCCGGGCAAGTGGTGGATACACTCGCTACTAACGGTAGACACTGCTATTGTATTCAGGAGATCAAAAGTTACATTTTTATCAGTAATTACCGGCATTGTTACAGCGTGAACTGGTTCAGCACCATACTTGTCGAAGAAACATTTTCCCATCAAAAGCATTATTGACAGACATGTGTAATTGACAGATATGTGTAATTAGCGCCATGAAAATACTGCATATTTTCATCATTGTGTTGTCTTTCATTTGTCAATATACCATTCTTTCCGCAAACAATCACTTTTGGCCATCTTAAAGGTAGCATGAACGTAATGACAGTTTCTATTAACACCAATGCGAAAAAACAGGGGGTGCTCAATTGGGTTCCAGGTGTCCATATTGATGCCACATACGTGGACAAATTCAGCCTGGTAGACGTAAAGGTGACAAACGTTTCCCTCTAATACAAGGTCGGAACTTCAGGTGATTGATAATTGCCGTTTTGCTAGGTGAAGGGTTAATTATCATCACCAAGTAGTTGCATAATCTTACCAGGGCCAATACGACAAAGCCTTTACACTTTTATTTCCCAGAATTGTATTTTCTGTTCAATGTTTGTAAATGACTGAAATGAACCTTTGACAATTTACGCGACTTGGCAACATCCATACCGGATGGTCACCACCTCTTTGAAAACGCATTTCTACAATTTTTAATCACAAACAGAAAGTACAATTTTGGAAAATACAAGTGTAAAAGCTTTATATACTGAGTCAAAAAAGAAAGTATAATAAACTTTGAGGAGCAAGTTTTTTTTTAGTATTATCTACTTCAATCCGAAACAAATTATTGTAAATTCATATTTCGAGTCGAGCTGTATGAATTTGCATAATTTCATGTTCTTACTGTTGCCAGCGTCACGTCAGGGCGTCGCAGTTCAGACATGGGGTGAAATTAAAAGTTCACACATGCAGTCAATAGCGTGTATGTCCACCATTTGCCTCTTGGATGGCAAGACATCGACGGCGCATGGACCTGATAAGTCTCTGGATGTCACCCTGTGGCATTGCGTTGCGATCCTGCCTTAGAACTCTACGTAAATCGCCTAACGTCTGAAGATCATGAAGTCGTACCCGACGGTCCAATTGATCCCAAAGATGCTCAATTGGCGACAACTCTGGCGAAAGTGGGGCCAGGGAAAAAGCTCGATGCTCTGCTCCCCAAGAAAGTCACGGCAGATAGGCGCCACGTGACATCGGGCATTGTCTTGCTGGAATAACTGCAATCCGACGTTAGATTTGAACAACGGGACAACAATAGCGTTAAGAATTTCGTCCCTATATCGCTGTCCATTCAGATTAACATCGATGAAGATCAAATGTGTGCGATGGTGCAAGGAAATTCCTGCCCAATCCATTACACTACCCCCCCCCCCCCTCGAAACAGTCGCATTCCCACACGCAAGCATCAGAAAACCGTTCTCATCGTCTGCGATACACTCTTTCCATACCATCAGCGCGCCGTACACAAAATCATGATTCATCACTAAAAAGAACTGTGCTCCAACGCTGCTGAGTCCAGCGAACACGCTGACGTACCCATTCCATTCTGACGGTACGATGACGTTGGGTAAGGATTGGTCCGTGGTATGTACGCCTACGTCGGATGTCGTGGTCAGCGATCTGCTGCGGACAGTTTGTGTACTGATTCTATTGTAAGTTCTATCAGGAGTAATTGCTGCTGTCATCGTCGCCGGAAGGAAGCGATCCCGAAAGTGAGACGTCCTGATGTGTCGTTCTTGTGCAGGGGTCGTAACTCTTGGTCGACCTGAACGCGGTCGGTCGGCAGTAGATCCAATGGTTCTATACCTTCCAATGAGACGGTAAATAGTGGCCAAAGTGACTCCGAACTCAGCAGCGAGCTCAACTGGGGGTATCCCAGCCTCATGCATACCAATGGCACGCAACCTCTGATTTTTGGTTAACCTTGGCATTTTTTAAAATGTTGGAAGACAAAAACTAGCGTGTTTTCTCAATAACCCAGGCTCTCTAGCACAACATAACACAAAGAAAATAAATTGTTGGTCACCCATTCAATTTGACATTCTCGGGTAGCACGTGCTATTTTGAAATTCATAGCAAAATTGTATACGGTTGGGTGGACAACAACAACATGTCATTAAACTCTTTGCACGACTTCTTGTCCACAAACATGCAACATTAGAACTATTATATTTCATCCTTTATGCTACATTTTCACATTTGTTTCTATTATACTTTCTTGTTTGACTCAGTATAGCATTACCCCCAGTACGACTATCATTGAAGAAATTTGTTTTACTCGAAACTCGAAATTTAATCACATTATTCTCGACGCCTTTTTTAAAGGAGCGTTCCAAGTTTCTGGTCGTTTTTGGTGAATCACCTATCACTGGAAAGCCCATTTTATGATGATTACAGTGATGGTCGGTGGTATGGGGCCAACCCTTCTGTTAGCAAAAAAAAAAAGATTTTTGTAAAGAACAATTGTCAGTTCAACTGTCTATGATTTTGTGTAAGAGGTCACTTTATTTATTTCAAACCAATTGATTAGAAATCAGCGGGTTACAGAACCATAGCATTTTTACCAGTCGACATCAAAATAAAGACCGGGGAAGGTCAAATTGAAATGTCTCGTTTCCAGTTGACTGAGTTTATGAGATCAAGTCTTTTAGATATAGAATGGCGTATTCACATAGACTTGTGTACCCATAACAGCAAACAAAAATGAACAGTTATATCTTCACAGACATTTTTTGTAAAATTAAACACCTTACTCGGGGTACCAAAAAGTGGGTTTGCGACGTTCTTTCCTAAACTTTATCGAACTTCCAGCTGAGCTAACATATTAAAATTTTGTCCTTCATGTTGCAAAATTCGCGATGTGCATGGAAGATGTTGGGCTTAAAGTTGTCCCCTGGTACGGATTTACACTGTAACCCTGTGGATTTGGAGATTTCTTTTGGGTTTGGGGTCGAAAATCACGTATTTTTAGGCCGTCAAAGTGACGTTTTTCGGCAGCATGTTTTATATTTGCAAGTTGATCATTGAGTATCCAGTGGCTTAAGTAGTATGTCATGTATCCGGACACTCCAAGGTTGCAGAACTTCGGTGCAGGACCTCGGAAGTGACGTCATGTCACGTGACCCAGTGGTGCCATGTTGCATTGTTAAGGCAACCCGTGAGAGCGACCATCTCATTACGTCATTACCATAGTGATGCGTGATGTTAGTGTGCATGCGCAGAACGTGTTGTTAGGGTGATACGTTTCCGTGTTCCATTTTGTATACTGGAGGCCGCCATCTTGGTCTTTATGGTAGCTCATGGTTGCTATGTGACCTAAAACCTTCTAATGGGACAGGAGTATGTTCGGGGGGTATGTTCCTTTGTACAAGAGTAATTTCCCGATTCGTAGAATTGGCACAAACTATCCGACAACCCCTCCAAACTACCAAAAACGACATTATTTGATACGGATTCATCAAGAATCCTACTTATTATAGTAGGACGCATGAATACTTGGTTCACTTTCCTTACGGTAGCTACATCAAACTGTAAAACGCGCTGGCTACAGTACGACGAAAGTGTTGTGGTTGGCCTCAGACGAAGACTGGCACGGGCCTCTGTGTATGTATTGAAGAACACAATCATTCATAAAGCATTCAGTAGGTTAGTAGTATTAAATTCTAGAAGTAGACCAGCGTTATATACCATCCATACTATACTACTATATCAGTACAGTACAAAAAGCCCAACATACTCTGACCCGAACGTCATATCGGAATATACAGTGGACATCAACAGTGATCAATATCTCTGTGACGGCGTGTGCGTACAATGACGTCAGAATGTCGACCCCCCCCCCCCCCCCAACTTCCTGTCTCTCTCTTTCTCTTTCTGTCTCTATCTACCTCTGCTTTGCTATCAGTGTTCATATCCATGTGTGAATATATGTTATCCATATTTACATACATTGCACAATTAAGAACTGAGCGAGTATGAAATCCTTTCTCTCTCCCTCTCTCTCTCTCACTCGTCTACAATGCGTGGATGCGTGTAACTTTCCACCATAAATATTTGATGATGTTCATTAACACCCACCCTCCGACTGACGTATGTAATATCTTTTGCAATGTTATTTTGTGTATTTTTTCTGTACTGTACTATCATTGTCTATACATTCGCATGAAATATTTGTATTGTTTATTATTATATGTATGTTGTTTTAATCTCTTGGAATGAAGTACAGGTAGATGTATTGTGTATCATTATATGTATACACATATGTAATACTGACGTATGTAACATCAAAAGCAATGCTATTTTGTGTATTTTGTTCTGTACTGTACTGTCAATGTCTATACATTCGCATGAAATATATGTATCATGTATTATTATATGTATGTTGTTTAAATCTCTGGGAATGAAGTACAGGTAGATGTATTCTGTATCATTATATGTATATTTGTTCTAATGTCTCGGAATAGTGTATTATTAATGCTTCTACTGTGACTATCTTGCGACAATATTCCTGTTAGCTGTTTTGAGTATCATCAGATGTACATTTGTTCCAATGTCTTGGAATGCTGTATTGTTATTGTTCTGCTGTGACTTTTAGTACTTATGACAACATTCTTGTACGTTGCGTTATTTTATCGACATATGCATGTTTGTTCCAACGTCTCGGAGTGTTATATTGTTATTGCTCTCATGGAACTTCGAGTGTTTACAACGACGCTTCTGTATGTCTCACTGTGTACCAGTACATGTATATTTGTACCTATCTCTTGGATTACTATGTTGGCATCAGCTCTCTCGGCATGTTGTATCGTCACAGTTCATATCTATATATGAATTATATTGTTATTGCTCTCATGTAACTTCGAGTGTTTACAACGACGCTTCTGTATGTCTCACTGTGTACCAGTACATGTATATTTGTACCTATCTCTTAGATTACTATATTGGCATCAGCTCTCTCGGCATGTTGTATCGTCACAGTTCATATCTATATATGAAATATATATGTGAATTTCTGCATGAATATATGTCATTCATAAATGCACAAATGGAAAAATGAGGAGCTGAGTGAAATGTCGAAAATCCCCCTTCTCATTCTCTGTCTCTCCCACTCTCTTTCATCCTCTCTCTACCCCAATTGTACAGTCACTGTTTATATCTACATACTTATGAATATATATTCGCCATAATAGCACAAATATGAACTTGTATTATGTATCTATGATCTATGAATAGGCCCCACAATTATTCTTGTATCTTCGGATCATAATATCCCCCCTCCCATCCCCTCTCTCAATCTCAATGTTCTCTTTCTCTCTTCCTTAACATTGTATTATGTATCTATGATCTATGAATAGGCCCCACAATTATTCTTGTGTCTTCGGATCATAATATCCCCCCCCCCCCTTCCTTAAAATTGTGTTATGTATCTATGATCTATGAATAGGCCCCACAATTATTCTTGTATCTTCGGATCATAATATTGCGATACACAATACAATATTATTGTATTAACACAATAATATTGTATTGTGTATCGCAATATGTAAAATTATATCGCAATGTATTCCCCTCCCCCCTTCTCTCCCTGTCTCTCTCTCCCCATCTCTCTACTTCCCTCTGTGCCTATGTTTTTATATGTTTTTGTATGTTTTTTTTTGTATATCGTTCTATGTTTATTTGTATCGCAATGTTTTCTCTGTTCAATTCACCTATTAGAAACAGGAACCGACCAGTCATTGTTAACAAGAATGTACTTCAAGTGGAACCGTATAGTTATTGTAAAGACACTGTACTTCTTCGCCACTAATATACGTAGAAAGACACTGGTTGGAATATATACAACAGTGCTTAAAACCACGCTTACAGTCTCATATTCCCCCCATCACGCTCAAGACAGTAGTTTTTCCAGGTTCAATACTGACATTGTCAATACTAGTATGGTAGCCACCACCTTAAAAAGAACCTATACTGCCCGATATTTACGATTAGTTAACGCCCTCTTCTGCGATTTGAAAACTTCCAACCTTATCCAATCACCTTCATGCCTTCACTATGAATATTGACCCACACAGACTAATTGCGAATCACTTATTGGAAAAGAACGATTGTAGCGGTGACAATTTTGTACAATGCACCCATGAATCCTACCAATTAAGGATGACTGAGTGGTATTCAGACAATGGTATCCCTTACCATATCGATAACGGATAAGATCAAACTCGAGGAGATTCGGACAGATAGCAAATATTGCTTCAACTCTTTGCTACAAGACGAAGATCTAGATGAAGGAAGCAACCATACTGAATTATTAAATTTGAGAGAAGATTGTAAATATTTCTCCCCTGACGAATTTAGAATATCTGTAGCTGATAAAGCTAAGCCGTTATCAATATTTCATAATAACTGCCAAAGCCTAAACGCCCACTGGGATAATCTAAAAAAAAAACTCCTCTGTGAACTGAACAAGAAAAATACGTTTGAAGCTATAGGACTCACTGAAATATTCAGTTCGCCAGAAACCTTATCATATGAAATAAATGGATACCACCCCTTAATATACAAAACTCGCCCAAATCATAAAGACATCAGGGGTGGGGTTGGTCTCTTCATTAGTAACTCTTTAAATTATAAAATTAGAGAAGATTTATCGATATTCATTCCAAACGTTTTCGAATCACTTTTTGTCGAAATCTCCTATAAGAAACATAATACCATTGTCGGCGTCATCTACCGGCCTAATACTCCCCCTAAAGCAGACATTAACCGATTTATTGAAATATTTACAAACATCACTAATCAAATAAACCTGGAAAGAAAATGTGCCTATATAATGGGATATATGAACATTGACCTTCTTAAATATAATGAGCATAGCCAAACGAACAACTACACCAATGCCATATTTAGCCAGGGATTTTTACCCCTTATAACTAAACCAACTAGGGTCACAGAGTTTACAGCAACATTAATAGATCACATTCTAACTAACAATATAAAAGCAAATCATGTAGCTGGAATAATTATAACAGACCTAGCAGACCACTTTGGAACATTTTGCTGTGAAACAAAAGGCACAGCCAACCCACCACACAAATACACCACCATGCGCGTCGTTAACCAAGAAACATTAAACTCAGTTAAAAACGCATTATCATCCTGCAGTTTCGCTTCTGTTCTGGAAACAACATCTCCAAATGTAGGGTATAATAAATTGTTAGATATTTACACAACCATATGCCGAGCAACCTACCTTCCCTCTTAAGTTAGTAAATGCTAACAAATAACATATCAAACATCAACCCTGGATGACGCGTGGTCTAATACAGTCTTCCAAAAGTAAAAACAAGCTATATAGAAAGAAACTAAACAACCCGTCAGAAGATAATAAAACGAAATTAAAACTCCATATCCAAATATTCAACAAATTAAAACGATTAAGCAAGGCTAAATACTATGACCGTTTATGTTATGAAAATAGACATAACATTAAAAAAACTTGGGATATCTTGAACAAGGCAATCCAGAAAAAGAAACAAAATATCTCTGTATGCTCATCATTTGTGTGTAATGGAGAAACCATCA
The DNA here is from genome assembly GCA_031216915.1 of Pictodentalium vernedei. Classification (NCBI taxonomy): domain Eukaryota; kingdom Metazoa; phylum Mollusca; class Scaphopoda; order Dentaliida; family Dentaliidae; genus Pictodentalium; species Pictodentalium vernedei. Next base: position 222,669,221 of record CM062289.1, on the reverse strand, counting down.
CAGATCCGTCAGTTATAGCAGGACATTTCAACACATTCTTCTCTAAATATAGGACAAACAGTCAGCGACAGAGTACCCCATACAGAAAAGCATTTCACTGACTACCTCAATAACAACAACACTAATAGTTTCTTTATGGCACCAACTAACACGCAGGAAATTATATCAATTGTTAAAAAGTTAAAATCTAAAACCAGTACATACTGTGATGATATATCAACAAAGATTCTAAGAGAAACCATTCAGGTAGTGTCAATTCCATTATGTCATATAATAAATAACTCACTAGAAGCAGGAATCGTTCCAACAAAAATGAAAATAGCGAAAGTTATACCTGTATATAAAAGCGGTAACCCCAAAGAATTTAATAATTACAGGCCGATTAGTCTACTTTCGGTTTTCTCAAAGGTCCTTGAAAAGATAGTCTGCATTAGGTTAACATCATTCCTGAACCAATATAACATTCTCTACGAACACCAATACGGCTTCAGAGCAAAACATTCTCCCGTGCACCCAATACTATATCTCCTTCATGATGTGGCTTCAAACAATGACAAAACAACAAAAGAATACACTTTACCCATTTTTCTAGATTGCGCCCAATACTACATCTCCTTCATGATGTGGCTTCAAACAATGACAAAACAACAAAAGAATACACTTTACCCATTTTTCTAGATTTATCTAAGGCATTCGACACCATCAACCATAATACTCTTCTCAAAAAGTTGGATTATTATGGAATCAGAGGTATAGCTCACGATTGGTTCAGAAGTTATGTTCATTTTCAAGGTCACAGGTCACAGGTCCCAAGGTAACTACATTACGTGTGGTGTCCCCCAAGGCTCCATCTTAGGTCCCATACTTTTTCTAATACATATTAATGATATTACAAATTCAACAACATTTAAACTTCTCTCGTTTGCCGATGACACTACAGTATACAAATCAGGACACGAGCTTGACTCTCTTTTCCTGGAAGTCAACAAGGAAATCGACAAAATAAGCAATTGTGCTCTGCAAATAACCTCTCCCTTAATGCAGATAAAACAAAGTACATGTTAATTCGCCCCACAAACACAAAAGTACAACTAGGAAATAGATATATTAAAATAAATGGCAATTCAGAGACAGAAAAAATGTTAAATTTCTTGGTATTCTCCTGGATGAAAATCTTGCCTTTAGGGATCATGTAGCCCACATATGTGCTAAGTTATCCAGAGCCATCTTTGTGATCAGGAAGGTCAAAAACATACTGCCTCTAGCCGCCATGAAACAACTTTACTTCTCTCTAATCCATAGCCACATCCTGTACGGAATCGAAGTATGGGTACAATCCTCAGCATGCACTAAATTACTCACACTCCAGAAACGTGCAATTCGCGTTATAAATCGAGGCAAGTACAACTGTCACACCGACCCTTTATTCCGGAAGTCTAATATTTTAAAAATAGATGACCTCTACACAGCGCGATCGACACTTTTTATGTTTGACTTGATAAATAGAAATCTACCCATGCTGTTTAACGACATCTTCAAAATTAAATCGTGTGTTACTAATACTCGACAGTCCAGATATACTCAAATTCATCGTGACAAACCACGAACAAATTTCAGTACAAACCTGCCAAAACATAAATTACCATCCATATGGAACGAACTCGACAATCAGCTAAAACCTGTACACCCCAGACAGTTATTCAAGAAAAGACTTTACGACAAACTTGTGGGTGCGTATCAAATATCTGTCGTATGCAGCAATCCGCGCTGCTTAGATTGCAGAAACTGACAGGACAAGATATATATATCAGGAGTTAACCTAATGCAGATTTCTCTGTGTTTCGCTGATGATGCTATCTGTCCGATTAATTCTCCATTACAGCAGCCAATGACCTCCACACGAAACATATAACGCCCAACAATATTGATCATTAAGTATATATATGTGTACGTATATAATACGCGTGTGTGTGATGTGTGTATGTATGCATGCATGTATGTTTGTATATATACATATATATATATAGCAAAAAGATTCTAAAAGATACCAGTTTCAAACAATTCTTTACATGTCTGTATTATTCATTGTAATCCACATTTACATAGGATACAAAATATTTTTGGTCATTTTTGTAATATGTACAAAGTTTCGGAAAGTACTTTCAACACTTAAAGTCTCATCAGACCGACATTTTAAAATGGATCCATATATATGGGTCCATGTATATATGTGTGTGTGCATGTGGAGGAAGTGATGGCTCAAAAACAAATTACATGATATATTTACTCAATGCCTGAATTATCCGCTCAATGTCTGTATGTGTTTAAACACACGTCCACTCTATAATTATGTATGCACTGTACCGTGACCGCTTGAAGTGATAGCATATCATTAGTGTCTTATATATATCCTATCGAAAAAATTTATTTTTGAAGAATTTATCAAGATCTAACCAGTTTTGTTTTGTTATTTGAAATTTTTTGTGGAAACAGCCAAAAAGGCATGTCGCCTCCTGAAGATGCTAATAACTATCTGTATACTATTGTATTCATTATACTTGTATATAACTGCAATCTTCGAATAAAATTCTGTTCTGTTCTGTTCTGTTGGCAACGTCAACCGTTTCTCGGAGAAACCTTTCAAAAGACTCAACTTCTCATCAATCTTCGATCACATACCAATACTATATACCCAGAACTATGACCATATGTACCTTACTATACTATTGTATATATGCAGTATATACACAATGATTCCAATTGTGCCCCCCCCCCCCCCCCCCCGCCCCTCGACTGGAGTCTGCCAAACTGTTGGACTTATACATTCAAATTGTATGGAAATCAAGTTTCTTCTGACCCACCACAACCACATCCAAGTTAGGTCTCTAAGGCCGATTATATTGAGAGTTCAATGTTCGGACAGCAAACCCCTTATAGTCGCGAAACCTAGTTTTTTGTCTGAAAATCTCTGAACGGGAAGACCCCTGCCTATTTTGAAGATATAATTGGTCATTTAGTGCATGGAAAGCTAGTTTAATCATTTGTACAAAGTACATACCGGTAATTGAAAAGACATTAGCGAAGTAAAATTTTAGTTCATTCTGTACCTAAGTAACACTTTGATCGTGGTCGCTGATTCGTCGCAGTTATCAGATAAGACCTTGATTAACCCTGTGCTGTGAAATGCCTGCCTGCACCCACACATCGTCTCTCCAACACTCGGAACGAACTGTTCGATGACATCCCGTACCTCATTCTTCCTAATCTCTCTAGGATAAGCATACTAACCATCCCATGTCGTCACTCAATTCCCACATATTATTCATTCTCCCATCCTACTTCCCATTATACTCTCAGTGAATCTTATTCTTTTAGACTGATATTTTGGACATTTTAAGAGAAAATATTCAAGGGTCTCCTCTACTCCTAAATTAAACATTTGGCACTTCTTGGGGGCGCGGTGGCTCAGTTGGTAGAGATGCAGGCTGCAAGCCGAGAGGTCCTCGGTTCGAATCCCACCTGCGGCAACCGCATTGTGTCCTTGGGCAAGACACTTCATCTCCATTGCCCACGTGGGGGCACGGTGACGCTGTGTACTAAGGCGTACTGCACGTCGATGGTGCACCTGTCTTCCACCAATGCTAACCCTGCTTGTGTGGAGTGGGTATGTTCAGAGTTCAGAGTTACGATGTTGGGGAGCTGACAGCTGCTCGTCGTTGCTCGGTGGTTCTCTCCGGGTACTCCGGCTTCCTCCACCCGTAAAACTGTCACGGTCACGATTAGCCATTGTGCATAAGTATGTGACCTTAAACACCACTAAATAAATAAATAAATAGTTGTTATGTTGGGGAGCTGACAGTTGCTCGCCGTTGCTCGGTGGTTCTCTCCGGGTACTCCGGCTTCCTCCACCCGTAAAACTGTCACGGTCATGGTTAGCCATTGTGCAGAAATATGTGACCTTAAACTCCAATAAATAAATAAATAAACTGGCACTTCTTTACACTGTCTTTCCCATTTTTTCCCTAAGTTCCAACGACCGCGTCCTCAGCTTAAACACCAGTGCCCTCACCCCCTCTCCCCGAGCTGTTCTGTTATAACATTTTGCCCCGGCTTCGGTATCGGTTGAGACAAAAGAAACAGCATTTCAAGATTTTCATTCAGGATTCAGTTTAAATTTTTCAAGAAACCGGAAATAACTTTTGTGCATAGTATTAAATGTGTTCAATAAAGGACACAGCAATGGATATGTTTTACTCTGCCCACTTTTTAAGAGAAGAAATACGTGTTTATATGTGCGACCCTAGTAAACTGAACCCAAATTATTAATCCTCGCACTTCCAAATAGGAGATGGCAGGAAGACAGCCATTGGGCTATGCCGTCTCCTTACAATATGCATGTTTTTTTTACAACTTGTCACTGTTCTAGTTACACAATATTTTTTTTTTTTTGATTACATCTAAATACATTTATATTTGTAACTACACTATATGTACATGTATATTGTGAATAAAATATTGTATTGTATATTGTAACTTCCACGGTGTTTTGACTCATTTGGTGTAGGTGCGAGGTCCATATGTCATTACCATGCTTGAGATATGAGTGTGACCAACTTTCACAATTTGTGCCCCCCCCCCCCCCCACCATTCCATGATAAATATTTTGAGAATAAACGTACATGTATGAACTGCAGCAGTGCATTTGGAGATCGAAAACTGTGATTTCCAGCAATTTCGAAAACTGCACTCAATGAACCCTGGGTGACCTCTGTGCCCTTGACCCATATTGTGAACCTCAATTGTGTTTCACATAGACTAACAATATTTAATTTTAAATCCAGTTCCTAATCATGGTGGATTTGAAATTTATTATTCCTCCCCTTTTAACATTTAATGGGTTTTAGCTAGTAAGACCACCGCAAGAATATTGGCTTTATTTGGCCTGGAACCCCAGATAGAGGTATACAGTGACTTTCACTCTGTTACTAAATTCAACCATCAGTTAGGGAGCATATTTCAAATACTTAGAACAGCCTCAGATTCCTCGATTTGCAGTTGATTTAGCACATTTTCCCGTTGGGGGTGGGGGGGGGGGGGGAATGCGATCCCCTGAAACTCAGTATATTTAGCACATTTTTCTTTTGGAGGGGAGGGGTGGAGTCCCTTGGCACACAGAATCTGAAGACTCTCATACGTCTAGGCCTAACGGTGCTCTTCAAAACCGAGGTAGGCCTGGGTGTATAGGTGTATTTCAGAGACTACCAGACCAAAAACATACAGTGGGATGACTGTACCCAAATTTAGGGACCCCATCATCCAACCAAAAATAATCCATTCCACCCTCCCCCACCCACCGGCACAGACTCAGTAACCCACCCATAAACCCATCCGCTCACAATTCCAACCGCCACCTGTATGTTCCTGCAAAATTTGAAACAATCTCACCGATATAACCTGCAAGTTGCAACTCCCCAAACTCAGTTCCAGCACCTCCTCCATACACACTTATCACCCCCCCCCCCCCCCCCGCTTTCCTTAATTTTGTTCTAACATTCAGTTCACTATAGAAAAAAATGGCGATATGAACATTTTTTATTACATTGCTGTAACCAATGTCGCCACGATCGGGGGCATATGCGTTGTTTATTTTCTTGGTAGGGGTGCGAGTGGGTTGGGAAAGGGGAGTGCATGGTGTGAGCGGGAAGAGCAAGCCTGGTCATTTAAGGAGGGAGGGAGATCTCCCTGCAGCCGTATAGGTCAACTTTTTTCGCAAGGTGGGAGTTTCCTTGCACCCCACCCCAAACACACACACACCCTTGTTTGTCTTCTGTGTTAAGCGGGGACTTCATTGCAAAACCCACCAATCGGGACAATGGCTGTTTGTACCCTCGCAAAAATGAAACTTCATACTCGAGCCATAAATACTATCAGAAATATTGCTAGCACACAATGATAGTTCTAACTATATACACAAGAACTTGTTTTTTTCATACTGTGTGGGGACATTACAACACACTTATGGATAGCAGTGGCTGAAGACATGTGTACCATCGACGTGCAGTTCGCTCACTGTGAAATGAGGTGGAATGTCTTGCTTAATGACACAACTTGAGTGACTTTGGCGAGAATCGAAACCTTACCCTCTCGATCACAAGGCCGACCTTCGCTATTATATAGTCCACCGCACCCTTGTAGAGCACGTAATTGACAGTCTCAACTCAATAGGTTAAATTCAAAGAACCATGTTTTTCCTGGTTGGCCTTCGTGTTGCTCAAAAGTAGTGAACGAAAGCACTTCTCTTTCTCTTTCGTGTCTGTTGATTAGCCCTTTAGCCAACGTGATGACAAAAAACCCGTTCAGCTCCATTTATGCTGATTCACTGTTTGCCATCAAAAAACATAGATTATGACCACTTAATGGAACGAGCAGTCTTTTTAGGGGAAAAATGAAAACTTCGAGTTATTCAAGAATATTTTATAGCCAAGTGAAAGGTTCTATTTATTTGAGGATTTAAAAAAACGCAGTGGCACAGACATTTCGAAATGAGACATTGTTTACCCTTTTACATGTCGCTGAAATAAAATTGGGCTGCATTTGTTGAACCTGACTGGTTTCCCAGTGAAAAAAGATGTTGTGCCTACACTAGAAGATAATTGGATCAAGGATTGTCTAAAGCAAAGATCGTCTGTTCGCCGTTGGCGGTTGGTTAGAAGCGGACAAGCGGATCGAAGTTGAATGTGGACGCTGACGTTGTGGTAGATTTCAACTTCTTGCTGTGTCATGCATGCACACGCTGGAACGCAAATTTGAAACTGAATCTAGGACATCCTTGCAGCTTTGCTTTGGGCGGACAGCGCATAGACAAATCTCAATCCAAAAGACCCATGACCGGGCGCGTAAGATTAGACCATAAACCCCCGTGGGATCGGGGCTCCCCATTTGGGACCATTTGCAAACTAACCCTCACACGCACACATACACAACAATACTGTTTTATTGACTTGGCGAGGTACTTATTGTTGTTTCTGTTCTTCCAAACTCTAGCACTTACCTCACTTAAACAGTAATGTGTAGGCGAAAATACCGAGGTAAGTCCAATTATTCGTGTTTTGTACCTCGATGTGTACAAACAAACTGTTTTGTGTAACTATCTCACTTTGTCGGGTATGCCAGATAAGGACCCCCCCCCCCCCCCCCTTCCTCTCCCTTCACCCAAACACACACAAGAGGTATACTGGTAGAAATGGTTAAATGCAACTCTCAGAAATAGTTTAATAAGATTAACAGCTACGTAAGGGATACTAACTCCTTCGAAAGAGATACTAACTCTTACGTAAGAGATACTAACTGCTACGTAAGACATACTAACTCCTACGTAAGACAAATTATCCCCTACGTAAGACATATTAACTCTTACGTAGGAGATATTAACTCTTACGTAAGAGATAATCTCTTACGTAGGAGATACAAACTTTTCTCATCTACACCATCTTTTGATGTTCTGTAATTTTTTCCGTGTTTTATATCAACAATGTTCGCATCGTGAGATATATTACAGATACTATCCTTTCCATATTCCATAAATATAAAAGTCTTGGAGGTAAGATTTGCTAATGTTTTTCCTTGGGAAGAAAATAAACTTGCAAATTACTATAAAAACGTTCTAGCAAGCAATGTATGTGCCTGTGCGTATTTTTGTACCTTAAAAACAAAAACGCTCCATCGCCGCTGAATTCATTTGAAATGAATACCGTTTGCTTTGTTTCAGTAACATTAACCTTTTTCTCTGCCCGTGATTAACGTCCTAATGTGGCTTATTTAAAAACCATTTGCATCGATTTTTCTCAATACAAATTCGTTTTACAAACATTGCGATCATGATATTTTTGTTTGATCTGTTGATACCTTCATCAGGTGTATAGCAGAAAACTAGATTTAGGTGTAAGATTTGTATTTCTCTGCAACAGTTGTTCAAATTCCATTAATGGAACCGCTTAATACTGAAAAATTGCTAAGGATTACCCATTCTTATCGACATATTGGTATATAAAAGGTACATATGTATACTTTATGTCTGTTAGTTTCTGCATTAGGGTTTAACGGCACTTTCAACAATCTGATTCATGTTGGAGAATTTTAAGTCTGAAGGAAGTCGGAGTACCCGGTGAAAACCATTGAGTAACAGTGAGTAACTGTTTGACCATCTAGTTTACTATCCTGATACATACAGACTATCATGATAATGTGCATGTCCTGTGATTTGTATCAGATTCGAGGTGGTGTCCAGAATGGGATCTCAACGAGCCGGTTTGTAACTATATAACTATGGAACTATATTGTTGTACACTCTAACAAACAATGAGTAACGCGGTCACCGCATTTTTCAAAGTTGTGTTGTCAAATTGTTCACTCTCAGTGTTACTTCCTATGATGATCCGCTTGAATTTATGAGTGTGCGACGTCGGCACATCCTCAGGAACCGGGTAGGTGTAATTTTGAATTGTGCGGTTTCTATTTATTGTGGTGTGGGGGTGGGGTGGGGAGGGGTCATTGTTGAATGTTCTGTCGCTAATTGTAAGGAATTATGTTTTGTTTTGTAAGCGATCATTTGAGTCGATCACTGAAACACACATAGAATGTATCCATGCGCCTGTTACGATAGCCTGTCGCGTTACCGGAAACTAGTCACCTATGTGATACGGAATCAGAATGAGTCGTCTATATGATACGGAATCGGAACACATTATGTGATACGTACCGTTTCTCGTAGTTTTCAGACCAAAATCTATATGATTGTTAGATAAAAGTAGGGTTCGCATTTTGGGAAGCTGGGATGTCTTCATTGATAATTATTTGATCACAGTTTATCTGATAGTGCCTCTGGGCACTCTCAAATAAATTGCAACACAGTTTTTATATAAAAAAAAATTTCATTCCAGGTGATATTTTGTTTAAACAAGAGGCCCCAGGGGGCCTGAGGGTGCTCACCTGACATGGTAGGCTAAATATCAACCCAGAGATTTGATTTCAACAAGTTGCATCTGCTCCTCCTAAGAAAAGCCTCCTACCAAATATCCAAAGATTCTGACCAGTGGATCAAAATAAAGAATTTTAAAGAATATTCCTCATATTGAACTAAGTTATAATTCGGGCTCTCACAGGGAGCCCATATATGAAACCAGGGACTTGGCTTTAACAAACTTGAATCTCACCCCTAAGGATGCTGCACACCAAATATCAAAACATTCCGACTGCTGGATCTGAAGAAGATTTTTAAAGAAAATTCCTCATTTTGAACTAAGTTACAATTCAAGCTCCCACAATGAGCCCAAATATGGACCTAGGGGCATGGCTTGAACAAACTTGAATCTTACCCCCTAAGGATGCTGCACAAAAAATATCAAAAGCATTCATCTGCTGGATCTGAAGAAGATTTTTAAAGAAAATTCCTCATTTTGAAGTAAGTTGTCATTCGGGCTCCCATAGTGAGTCCAAATGTGAACCAAGGGACTTGGCTTGAACAAACTTGAACCTCAACCCCTAAGGTTGCTGAATGCCAAATATCAAAACATTCCGACTGCTGAATCGGAAGAAGAAGATTTTTAAAGAAAAATTACTCATATTGACTAAGTTATAATTCGGGCTCCCACAGGAATATGGACCCAGGGACTTGGCTTTAACAAACTAGAATCCCCCCCCCCCCCCCTCCCTAAGGATGCTACACACCACATATCAAAACATTCCGACTGCTGGATCTGAAGAAGAAGAATTTTTAAGAAAATTCCTCATTTCGAACTAAGTTACAATTCAAGCTCCCACAGTGAGCCCAAATATGGACCTAGGGACATGGCTTGAACAAATTTGAATCTCACCTCCCTAAGGATGCTGCATACCAAATATCAAAAAATTCCTCATTTTGAACTTAGTTATCATTCGGGCTCCCCAAGTGAGCTCAAATATGGACCTAGGGACATGGTTTGAACAACCTTGAATCTCACCCCCCTCCCCCCCCCCCCCACCCCAAGGATGCTACATACCAAATATCAAAACATTCCGACTGGATCTGAAGAAGATTTTTAAAGAAAATTCCTCATTTTGAACTAACTTATAATTCAGGCTCCCACAGTGAGCCCAAATATGAACCCAGGGTCTTGGCTTGAACAACATTGAATCTCCCCCCCCCCCCCCCCCAGCATGGTGCATACCCAATATCAAAATATTCTGCCTGCTGGATCTTGAGAAGAAGATTTTCAAAGAAATTTGACTGAAATGCACTAAGTTCAAATTTGGGCTCCTATACTAAGCTCAAATATGAACCCAGGGGGCCGATTTGAACACACTTGAATCAGATCCACCCCACAATGTTGCATACCGAACATCAAAAGATTCTGCCTGCTGGATCTGGAGAAGAAGATTTTTAAAGAAATTTGCCTGAAATGCACTAAGTTCCAATTCGAGCTTCTATAGTGAGCCCAAATATGAACCCAGGGGTCCGATTTGAACAAACTTGAATCAGATCCACCCCACAATTTTGCATATCAAATATCAAAAGATTCTGTCTGCTGGATCTGGAGAAGAAGATTTTTAAAGAAATTTGCCTCAAATGCACTAAGTTTGAATTCGGGCTTCTATAGTGAGCCCAAATATGAATCCAGGGGCCGATTTGAACAAACTTGAATCAGATCCACCCCACAATGTTGCATACCAAATATCAAAAGATTCTGCCTGCTGGATCTGGAGAAGAAGATTTTTAAAGAAATTTGCCTGAAATGCATTAAGTTCGAAATCGGGCTTCTATACTGAGCCCAAATATGAAACCAGGGGGCCAATTTGAACAAACTTGAATCAGATCCACCCTACAATATTGCATACCAAATATCAAAAGATTCTGCCTGCTGGATCTGGAGAAGAAGATTTTTAAATGTTTTCCCATTGCCTACAGTGTTAAAAAGTGCTGACTCAGCACTTTTTCAAAAGTCCTGAAACTGTACCCTATAATAAAACCGATGGCAATTTTTTTTACCAATCCTTTCTGTTGGTCCCAAGGAAGCTTCACACCAAATACAAATTCTCACTGCCGTGCAGTTTTGGAGATATGGGCGTTTTAATTTTTTTCTATTTTAGCTCCTGTTGTTCCCACGGGGCTATGGGGGAAAAAATCTGCATAAATTAGGTACTTATGACCCAATAAGCACTCACGTAAAATTTGGTTCAAATCGGCCTCGTGGTTTGGAAAATAGAAATTTGGGGCGGAGCCAAAATTTTTGCCCTTCCTTTAACATCGTCAAATATAGCCCCTCGAACTTCTCTTGAACAAACTTGAGTCTACACCTCAAAAGGAAGCAGCATACCAAATATCAAGTCTCTGCTTTTGCTGGTTCTTGAGAAGAAGATTTTTTTAATAATTGGAGCGTTTTTGCCCCTTCCCTCTGCTCAATATGAGCCGAAACCTAATTTGACAAAAAATCAAAATGCCCTTTTATAACCCCTACTCATATGAAATTTCATTAACATGCGACCAGTGGTTTGGGAGAAAAAAGGCCCAAACACCACCTTCACGACGGACGACAGACGACGGACGAAAAGTGATCAGAATAGCTCACCATGACTTTCAGTCAGGTGAGCTAAAACATGCAAAATACGATCTCACAGCACCTAGCCAGTTAACCAAATGTATTTTATTGTCACATTTACTCTGCCCTACAAGAAGGACAAAATTAGCCCACTTACACTATGTTTGGCCTTTGTTTTTTGGGGGTTCATATCTCAAGAAATAGGCAGATACAAACGATCATTCCTTATAATTAAACTTGAAGGGCAGTAAATTTAAACACTCTCTACTTTGCGGAGTTGAAATAAAAACCAGGTCGCATCATGCTTCCTGGTGATAACTGAATTAAAAAGACATAGTTTTCTAAAATTCTGTTTGAAATAACGATACATTTCACTGAAACATGTGTCATTAAACATTTTATTGAACAATGAATTGCGTAAGTTAACAGGAACGTCATAGGCCACGCCCACACAAAACTTCAATCTCCTTTTCCACTTGACATCGGGGTGCCGTCATTCAAAGCAACACTGAGTTAAATTTAATTCCGATTTTTAAAATTTCCTAAGAAACTGAAAACACAGGCTGTAAATGTTGAGTTCGATATAAACCCAGATGACATGAAGTTGGTTGAACTTTGTCTCAGAAAGAGTTCATTCAGGCTATTTGGAAATTGGAAGGTTTTGTTCGCGTGGGTTTCGTTTGTGGATTATTATGACGGCCATTGTTGGGTTGCACGTTGAAAATATTGATTGGTCTCCCCCACACATTTTCTGAACAGCCATCCTATTTATTGACGTTATGGCGTATCATGTTCCTGGCCGGAAAAGCGGCCGCTAGAGTTCAAAGGGTTAAGAGTATGTGAGGGACTAGGTAAAGGCAGTTAAAGGGGGTTCAACAGTTTAAGGCGGGTTACGCCTCCCACCACAACCCCCCACCCCCTCAACAGAAAAAAAACTAGAGGTAGTAGGGCACATTTGGGAGCGCGGTGTCTCAGTGCTTACGGCATTGGATTTCAAACCGAAAGGTGCACAGCTTGATCCTTGCCAGGAGCAACTGCGTTGTGTCCACGTTTAGGCACTAAGGCGTACTGCACGTCAGTGGTTCACTTGCCTTCAACCAAAGCAAACCCTAGTAGTTAGGGGAGCCACTATAGCCTCCAAAATTTGAACACTGAATGTCCCATAGGCTCCATAGGCTTAGTGTGAAATGGTGAAACTTATAGCCCCAAATGTCTGTAACTTATAGACCAAAAATATACTGTAGAACATTTTTGGTCTACAAGTTACCGACATTTGGGGCTATAAGTTACAGACATTTGGGGCTGTAAATTTCACCATTTAACATTAAGCCTATGGAGCCTATGGGAAATTCAGTGTTAAACTTTTTGGGGCTATAGTGGCTCCACTCACTACTAACGCTGCTTATACGGAGCTGGTACATTCAGGAGTACGATATTACTTGCCGCTACACCGTGGTTCTCTCCGGGTACTCCGGCTTCCTCCACCCGCAAAACTGTCCGACACAACGTGACCATGGTCGTCGAAAGTGTAGTTAAAACCCAATAAATAAATAAATAAATAAATAAATAAATAAATAAATAAATAAATAAATAAATAAATAAATAAATAAATAAGAAGGGCATAATTAGTACTACCCCAAAGTTGGCATGTTCAGAGATCTCCGGATAGGCATAGAACTGTCACAGGAGGTTGCTAGTTGGGGATATGCGAGTCGGTCATGCCCTAGAATTTAGCCACGACCAGGGTCAGGGCCAAGGAGAGGAATTAGGGCCCCAGGGTTAATTCTGTGACGGGCCCTCCTTTCAAAAGTGTCGTGATACCGATGCAGATGCCAAAGGTATCTGCCACAAGTACCGATGACAGGAGGGTTTGGGTTTTGGTTCTCATCCCTCCCACCAAGAAAATTTTAAAATCAGTTATTAAATGGAGACTTCTGGCCGATTTTGGCATAAAAAATCACGTTATTTTTTGCTGTCAAAATTACGTTTTTAGCAGCATGTTTCAAATTCATCAGTGTGTATCCAGTGACCTAGAGTTATAGCTTTCAACTGAACAATTTGTGAAGTGATAACTTTATTCCATCAAGTTGATTTAATAAAGTTATTACTTCAAGTGTCTAGCTCTATTCACGATACAGCCCTTTCTTAACTGTTGGCACATGAGTGAGAACCTTGGGGGCGTACCAAACCAAAAAAATAAAATACAGTGTTTCAGGCCATGTTTGGACTGGGGGAGGGACACTCCTAACTCAAGAATCCTAGACTCCTGGGCCAAACCCGGGCCCCCAAAGTCCCGGGCCCCGGGGTTACTACTCTGTGTCCCCACCCTCTACCCGGCTCTGGCCAAGATAGTGGGCAGTAACGTGGTAAAAACCATGACATTTTGCGACGGCTTTTACCACGATATTGCCGATTATCGTGGCTAATCTTGGTGTTACAAGACTCCTTGTCTGAAAAGCTAGCAGAAAAACAGGCTTGAAAGCATAAGCATAAAACCATCGAGTTAATTGATGGCACTGTCGGGCAAATATGAGATGTGCTCCAACCACTTCAGTATACGAAAATACAGAGGACTAGCCATATGGTCTACCGGCAAAGTTGCCGGGGGTCTCCCATTGGAAGGCCCCCCTGGGGCCACAAAGTCGATGCAGCCCAACACGTGTTGGTGCATGAAATTTTGTGAAAATGATCATCAGGTTAAACGGATCTGTCTGAATAGATTGTCGATATACCAGCAGTCTTGTCTGCATTTGATCACTCAAATGCAAATGCAAGGAAACAGTGTTCTGTCAGTGTGAAAAATAAAAAAAATTCTACCATTGGGTCGAACTAGGTTCGGCTCAACGAGTCCTCTCAATCCCCCCCCCCCCCCCCCCATCCACCTCGTTCCAACAATTGTTTAGAATGAGCTACGAAGGTGACATAAATATGCCATCGAAATGTCCTCTATGTGGACTGCAATTGATCGCTCTGATGAAGGGAACCAGCGTTCTTTCAGTTCAAAAACCAAAATTTTCTCCGCCCCCAGGTATTTCCGGGTAACTTTTCTTGGCCCAGTCCGCCCATGCGAGAAAAGTTACGGTCATTGTGAAAATGTAATTAGATATGAAATTAAAAGTTTCTAGAAGGAAAGGTTTAGATATTTATTTAATGCTCAGGCATCAATTCACGCTGAAAAATTAAGTCATATTCCCCTGTCGGTCGGCAAAACGAAATATCAAAATGATATTTAGAAATCGATATTTCATCGTAGGTTCGGATGACGAATCACATGTACTTTAAACGAGTCAGCACATCAGTAATGAATTCCAGAGTCCCAAATACAAACGAATTCGAATAATTGATAGTGACAGTGACTAAATCAATTCATTAAATCAGCGGTTTCAAAGTTTGACTTTCTCATTCACCTTCCAGCGAAAAGCCGAAATCACTTTCAAATTTCTTCAGTTCAACTTCACACGTCTTCAGTGCATTGAGTTCAAAAAAAATAAAATGACGTGTCTTGTTATTGAAAATAAGAAAGTGGTGTTTTTTGTTATTGTTCTATTTCTTCGAAACACATTGCGATTATTTCAATTCGCCAGCCTTGGTAAATCGTAAAGTTAGGGGAGAAATAAGACGGGACTACTTTTTGTGCGGATATTCACACATTCCAATGGTTGGAGTTTGGTTGTTGTAATTTTTGTATGGACGCCGGTTCGGCACATAAATTTTGCGCCTTAATGGCAAATAAAGGCCACAAATTGGAGAGTTTGTAGTCGTAGAGCATTAAATAAAAAGAAAATTCACGAAAATTTGATGAATACCGAAAATATCTCGTGAGTGGCTACAAAGAAATATGAGGATCTTCACGAGCGACGCAGTCCTCTATATATTCCTCTCCACCAGAAGTCATGTTTAGAGAAACAGATCTCTTTTCTACTTTTGTATTATCCGGCGCTCTTTTTTGACGCACACATGGTTAAATCGTTGCAGAGGTGAATAAGATAAGAGTAGAAGTCGAACCAAAGACCTTTAATGGAGGAGTGTAATAATGCTGATGGTACCTGGTGGGAACTTGCAGTATCCCCTCTTTTGAAGAATTTTCTTTTCAAACTTTTGCTAAGAGATATATTTTCTGTATCTCCGGAAACTATATTTCTATCCACAACATTCACAAGGCTTGTGTAATAGGGGAAATCATAATGCGTCAATAGGAAATAGCAAGTGTTGCACTTCCAGAATCGACATATACACAAGAAAGGGGAGTTTCTTTTGTACCGCGGTTTTAGAAGGAAAAAAGTAATCGGGTTAACGCAATTAGATTCTTTTCAACTGGATGTGTCCCAGTATTTCAAAACATTGGTCAAGATTGTTATTATAATACTGGAAGGTTTCTTTTCATGTTCTATCGCTTCGCTGCTTCAGGTTTTATTTAAAAAATCACACAAACTCAGGTACTATCGACCGATAGCACAAGAAAAGAAACGTTCTAATTATTTTATTATGCCGAACCAACAAAAAATAGCTTTCATTGATTAGGGTTAACAGCAACATGCCATCAATCTTGTAATAACAATGTAGTCGAATCCAAAAACATGCTTTTAGTGACGTAATTTCGAACGAATGACGTCTCTTTAGGAGTTTGCAGATCACCAAATTCGAAAATGTCTTGTTACAAGTGCCGTCGCTTTGGAAGTTTCTATTTCACCAAATGTCTGTGTTTACAACTGCATCATGCTGTTCATGTTATAATTCATTATTAATGCTTGTGTGATAAGTGGAAAAATGGAATATAAATTCTTCTTGCATGACGACAGTTATTAGAATTAAGCGAAGTGAAACAATTTATTTTGAACCTGAGGGGGAGACTTAATGAGGCCGAGGAACACTAGTAATACTTAACTTGTGGAAATATA
Organism: Pictodentalium vernedei; assembly: GCA_031216915.1. NCBI lineage: Eukaryota > Metazoa > Mollusca > Scaphopoda > Dentaliida > Dentaliidae > Pictodentalium > Pictodentalium vernedei. Next base: position 222,652,750 of record CM062289.1, on the reverse strand, counting down.
AATATAATTGATTGAATTTGAAATCACATTCATGATTCACTAAAGTGGTGAACACCATGTGAGTTTTTAATATTTCTGATTGTTTTGAATTCATTGTTTGCAGTTAAAATTGAAAACACACCCACTGAAGATGACATATTTCTCGGTAAGTTTCTGTCTATCGGTGACGAAAAATGTTAAACAGACACAGCGCCATTGTTTGGTGTTGAGAAATTCCAATTAGCACGTGCGTAATCGACGCTGACACGGAGATTGAATTCTCCGTGACGCTGATCAATGTTAGTGGAGCTTACATTTTCTTTGTTCTCATGTCTCCAGGAAAGAACGTTCTGATAGTACCCGTGTTTTATCCAAAAACTCCAGTACTATGACTTTTAGAAGGTGTCAAATTAACCAATCATGGCTGATGCCACTGACGTGAGGCATAATAAAAATACATATTAACCCACACTGAATTCTAAACTATCCGTCATTCTAAAATTAACAGCTTTGGACTCCAGTGCAAATTTACACCAACTGAAATTTCTCGAGGTTATCTAAACATTTTTGAGTGTATACCGAAATAATTTTATTTCATCTATCCATATCAATTCACTGAACGGCCATTCGCGTTTTTGAAGCTAGGTCGTTCTATTGCGTTATGGACTCCAAAAAGCTCATTCGTATAGAAAGGATTGAGTCTTTGGATGTCTTTATTGCACAAATGCGACCCCCTGGCGAAATTCTTTACTACCACCGTATTTGTGAGAAGATCCGTCGCTGCAAGCCCATATTCTTTCGAGTTGACTAACTCAAATACATCGCAGTTGTAATAGTCTTTACATATTAGTGATTCTTGTCAATTCTAAGGTGTATGTAAATTTGCACCGGTCTGGAAACGGTACACCCCAAAGCGACGCCGAAGGATGTAACAGTTTTCAGACCAATATTTATTTCCTTAATTACTCCCTTCACATTTACGCGAATTTCAATTCAATCGAACAAGAATACAAACCAAATTGATTTAAAGTAAGTGATGAGCTCAGGCATACCAGCTACTCTGAAGAAGTGTGTGTGTGTGTGTTTGTTTGTGTAAGTGTGTGGTGGTGGTGGTGGTGGTGGTGGTGATGGGGGGAACTAAAGTCCTCTCACCGGGCATCCTGACACACGCTGCCCCCCAAACAAAATGTACTATGGAATAGAGCCTTCCTGTCGGTTTTAGCGACTTATATTATAGTTCGGCAACTTCGGTGCAGAACGGGGTATTTATTATTCCAATTATATTAAATTTTATTTTTTACCATAACAGATGAATTGGTTTCGCGCGCCAAAGGCGCGCAGGGACTCTATGAAGCAAACCACTTTCGACTCTCTTTAACTGTAGAAAATAGTTTGTTGCGACATGTCCAGGCGCGTTGAAGGAAGAAAAGGGTTGGGTACTCGGCAGATGTCCGGGATTAGGTGTTCTTGTGAGTTGTGGCTCGTCCTTTTGATGTTCGTTGGTCTGATCCCCCGGGTGAGGACCAGAGCGAGAGGAGGGTCTCTCAGCAAAGGTGTTACCTCTCCCTGAGGGTGCTGTGATGGTATGTAAGGCCATGTATTATAAGAACATTCTAGCTCAAAATAAACATGACATGCGTAAAACGTGGCAAATATTAAAACGATAGCATAAACAAAGCAAAACGAGAAGCCAAACTGCCCTCCTTTTTTAAGCAAGGTGGAAGAAAAATTCTGATCTGAACCAAATTGCCACAGAATTCAACAGGTTTTTTGCGAACATTGGGAAACAAACAAGTGAGCCATTACCTATGTCAAATAAGCCTTTCGGGGATGACATGAGATTTTCGAAATAACTTTTTGATGACACCAACCACCCCAGCCGAAATTGTTAACATAGTGCAGTCAATGAAATCGAAATTATGTAAAGACAGTAATGATATCACGTCAACTCTCATCAAGCAATCAAATTGTAGTACCCCTCTCCAGCATATTATCGATAACCCATTTGCCCAAGCAGTAGTGCAAGAAAAAATGAAAATTGCAAAGGTCATCCCTATTTTCAAATCGGGAGATGTGCATAATTTTACTAATAATAGGCCTAGCAGTATCTTTCCCACGTTTTCAAAGGTTTTAGAAAAACTGTTTTTTTCATTTAGGCTGATAAGCTTTCTCGATCGCTTTGAAATTCTGTGTAGCAGTCAATATGGGTTTAGAAAAAATCACTCAGCTATCCAACCTGTCCTACATCTCCTAAAGTATATTGCCGATGCAAATAACAGGCAAAGTAAAGACATAACATTGGCGGTATTTTTGGACTTATCAAAGGCGTTCGACACCATATACCATGATATCATATTGAAGAAACTAGAATGGTATGGAAATAGGGGCATCTCCAACAATTGGTCAAAAAGTTACCCATCAAATAGACACCAATTTGTTGCATATGGTAAAGGCACATCTGACTCAGCTGAAATAACCCGTGGTCTTCCACAAGGTTCAATATTAGGACCTGTTTTGTTCTTATTATATATAAATGACCTTTGCAATTCGACAACATTAAACCCTTTATCTTTTGCTGATGATACCAACGTACACACTTCAGGATCTAACATTGACAATCTGACAACCATTGTGAATAACGAGCTAGAAAAATCTCCGAATGGTGTTCCGTGAATAGATTGGCATTGAATGCAAGTAAAACTAAATATATTGTATTTAATCCATCCCGTAAGCAAGCGCTCTCTCACAATAATATTTTCGTCAACAACCAAATAATAAATAAGGTTGGACCAAATGAAGCTGAAATTTCTAGGTATATCCATTGATAATGGTCTATCATATAACGTCCACATAGCTCAACTTTGTTCCAAGATTGCACGCGGAAACTTTGCCCTTAACAAGGTAAAGGCTATCATTCCCCACGAAGCTATGAGAACACAAAACTTCGCCCTGATACATAGTCACTTAGTATATGGAATCCAAGTATGGGAAAATTCGAGATCTATCAATAAAATTCTTATTTTTCAAAAACGTGCGCTGCGCATAATTAATAACAAAAAGTATAAGCCCACACAGAACCACTCTTCAGAAGGGACAAAATACTCAAGGTGACTGACCTGTGTAAACTTCATGTATCATTCTTCGTCTTTGATTGAAAAAATAACAATCTACCTCAGTCATTTGATAACTTCTTTAGAGTAGCTGGTATGCCTGTCAGAACCACTAGACAATGTGATATTCTCCAAATAACCAGGAGGACAAAAGCCTTCCTATTAACCTGTAACCCAGAATTTGGAATGCGCTAGATAGAGACTTACGTACGACGAACAATAGAAACGTATTTAAAAAGAAGCTGTTGTCTAGGCTTCTAGCACTTTATTCAGACAATGTTGAATGTAACAATCTTTATTGTCCAGATTGCACTGTATACGACACCGTGGCGGCGGTGATCACATCAGCGACAGTACGACCCGTCCGTTCTCCCCCCCCCCCCCCCCCCCCCGGCATGAGAGGGGTGTGCTGTTGCTGATTTGGGCACCGTCATAACACGTCATCCTGCTTTACTTTACCTATATATGAACAAATTGAATGACCAGACGAAAAGACATCCTGTCCCCCAAGTAGCTTTACCCATCCTAGCCGCGTTAAATGACCTCGCCTGGGGATGTCTTCTAGCTGTGGGCCGCACTCAAGATGAATAATGGATCGAAGCAAATTTATATAATTCCTTTACTCGAACTCCCCAATTTAGGTCGCTTCATATGCAACACACAGTCAGAAGGCCCCAAGCAGAAAGTCATCCCCAAGAAAGCACTTTAACTGCCAAGTCCAGCGCAACCTTTACATAGAAAATTCTCTATACCCGATGAGATGATTTTCATAGGAACGTCGACAGTCTGGACCCGTAAACAATGTTGCAATACATTTCTTAGGGAGATGACAGGAAGACAGCCAATCTGGCTAGGTCATCTCCCAGTAGTATACAGTTATATATTAATTGAACTATGTGATTGTAATAATTGTACTTCCTGTATGCTACTGCACGAATAAATGTTTAAAAAAAATATTTATGTTCAGGCAAGTAAAGTCTGCCACTTATAGGATTGTCATGTTGTGGTGGTGGGCCAGCATTTGCAAGTATAGTCTGCCTCAGGCAATCGATCGTTGGTGGAGTTGGTTTCTTTTATTGGATTCTGTTTGAGCACTTCGTCGGGACAGCAGTCTTTTTATCTAGAATTATTTATTTATTGGTGTTTAAGGTCACATACTTCTGCACAATGGCTAACCATGACCGTGACAGTTGTACGGGTGGAGGAAGCCGGAGTACCCGGAGAGAACCACCGAGCAACGGCGAGCAATTGTCAGTTCCCCAACATACTAACTCCACACAAGCAGGTTAGCATTGGTTGAAGACAAGTGCACCATCGACGTGCAGTACGCCTTAGTACACAACGCCACTGTGCCCCCACGTTGGCAATGGGGGCGAAGTGTCTTGCCCAAGGACACAACGCGGTTGCCGCAGGTGGGGTGCGAACCGAGGACCTCTCGGCTTGCATCCTGCACCTCTACCTACTGAGCTACCGCGCCCCTTTTATCTAGAAAACAACTAAAATGCATACACATATGGTTACATAATTTATAGTGTGAGCTGTGACATATTATTTGAAAAAACACATGTACTAAAACTATGTTTGTGATTATTAACACGTGAAGCCAGCTTAGCAGTGAATGTCCTTATAAACTTCCAATTAATAACTAATTGGCCACCTTCACTAATATAAACCGATTTATAACATAACATTGTTTGAGTAATTAAGTTAACTTGAGCAAAATTATTTCCTGTGCAATTACCAGCAAATGAACTGAAAACGACAGTAAAGTGTTAACCCTGTAATTACTGTCACAGTATTACAACAGCAGCACAATTCGCAATAAACTATCTTTGAAAAACTTCCTTTTGGTCCATCATTGTAATGATGGCACTTTATAATTGTAGTTATAATAGCTCACTTAAATGTACATGGGAAGTGGAACCACCAATTTAACCCTTTACCCAAAGCAGACGATATCAAAATTTATTATTTTAAATATTATTTTTTTAAATGTTTCAAAGAATTACAACACAACCATATCATGTGACCCCCTCATTGGAACGAGCTCGTCGAGCTCGTTCCAATGAGGGGGTCACATGATATGGCTTTGTTGAAATGTTTCGAAAAATAATTGTTTTCAGCTGCTGAATTTGCATATCACGCTGGCGGGTGTTCCCGCTTCGTTGGGTAAAGGGTTAATCATATGCTCTCCCCACCCACTCAGTCCTTTCTGTATCCAAAGATAGTTCATATGAATCACTGACTTCTATATAGAAAAGTACAATGTTATTACCGATCTTCTTGAGAGGTGATTAATGTGTGTTTTTACTGTTTTGTACAGTTTTGAAAAGATGTACTCGAAACAGCTTGAAAGGTGATTAATGTTGTTTTCACTATTTGCAAAGATGTTATTTGATACGGAAGCCCATAGGGGGCCAACATGTGTAGTGGAAGCATTGCGAATATTCGCATTCACATTGCGAACATTCGCATTTACATTGCGAATATTCGCATTTATATTGCGATTATTCGAAATCAACATTGCGAATATTCGCATTCAACATTGCGAATGTTCGCATTCAAATTGCGAATAATCGCAATTGATTGCGAATATTCGCAATGTTGAATGTGAATTTTCGCAAAGTTGAATGAGAATATTCGAAATGCAGAATGCAAATATTCGCAATGTTAAATGCGAATATTCGCAATGTTGAATGCTAATATTCGCAATGCTCTACTCCCCCCCCCCCCCCCCCCCCCCCCCCCCCCCCCGCACACACGTTGGCCCCAATGGGAAAATAAAATGGACTTGTGTGTACGAAAGCCTGTATATTAATCTTTGGAAAGGACGTATCAAACCAAAAATTAAAATACAGTCTTTCAGACCATGTTTGGACTTGGGCGGGGCGGTGCAGGCCTAACTGACGTAAGTATCTTTTCATGTGTTAATGGATTGTAGTGCTATGCGTAATTCAGTGCCTTTTCTCACTCAGTTGCTCTTATGTTGATTGATTTTATTTCATATTTTATAGTTTGCGTAAATACAAAAATAAGAATTTGTTTTGGTCAGTTATTTATTATCATGGGGGGATTTTACCGTACATGTGGGGGGATCTTTTAGAGGGGATTTTGTCGGATGGGATTGTGTCGGGGGAATTTGGCGAGGGAGGGGGATTTTGTCGGGTCTTCAACTGAAGGTCTTTACATTCTGAATGCGATACTAGTATTGCGAGTGATGTAACAAAATAATATTTCAAGGAATATCTCTTCTCAATATGAATTTTCGTTCTTTGTTGAAAAATGAGCCTACCAACCAAGCAAATACAACAATAAAACAAACTGAATCCAACATCGAGCCTGAAACGTGAAATCGCCGAATATAATTTTGACATAACGATTCTTTTTGTCAAAAATGTCTCATGTCTGACTTAAATATCCTGTACCTCGGGTACGATTTCCCCATCCCATTCCCACCCCATCGAGAATAATAATAGTACATCAGGCAATGTAAGTTGCTATATAAGTAAGGAAAACAATATATATTGAAATTCCCAAGACTAAAAATGGATATTTTAACAGGAATAGTTGATGGTAGGAAACGGAATTCGGTAACAGACGTCCGGGAACCATTCAGCTGTTCGCGTTACAATGCTAATATTGTTCGTGTTCTATACACCATAACCTTCATTTTGATGTATAATTTGTGTATATATCGCAGAGTCGATAGAGCAAGACACAAGAGCACCGCCTAACGGGGCAACACACGCCCGTCAAAATTGGAACATGCACAAGTTTCTCTGGGGTAAAGTTTGACATTTTTGTTGAATCGACTATGTCTGTCCATCCCCCCTCCAATCATTGCCCATTCCCCTGCCCTGTCTGGGGTAAAGGGTTTCAAATTGTATGCTTATGTGCACACATTTCATATTGTTTTTGAAATTTTAGTTATAAGCGATCTGAGGTCTTTACAAAATAAAAAAAATGGTAGCATCCATTTTATTCATAAGATAACTTCTAAAGGGCTGCAAGGCTGCTGTAGAAGATTCTCCTCGCCGTTTACAATGGTAACGTCCATTCATTGACAGGTTAACTTCATTGATAACGATTGACGATAGGTGGCGCCAAGGAAAAGGCCATTTTGAGGATCATAACAGCTATAAACGGCGAGGATGGAGTTATCTGCTCCTGCCACATGCACAACGGCAATTGATGATCAACATGAGTGCAAAGTTTGAACAATAAAGCAAGTAAAATGTTGAAGGAGAAGGCGACACAATAGTGTAATGTTTCAAGTACTAAAAGGGGGCATAACTCTGGAAATATAAAATGGAGTTACCTGCTCTTGTCACATGAACAACGGCAATTGGTGATCACCATGTGTGCAAAGTTTGAACAATATATCATGTAAAATATTGAAGGAGTAGGCGACACAATACTGTGATGTTTCATGTACTAAAAGAGGGCATAACTCTGGAAATACAAAACGGAGTTACCTGCTCTTGTCACATGCACATGTGGGCAAAGTTTGAACAATATAGCGTGTAAAATGTTGAAGGAGCAGGCGACACAATACTGTAATGTTTTAAGTACTAAGAGTGGCACATAACTCTGGAAATACAAAACAGAGTTACCTGCTCTTGTCACATGCACAACGGCAATTACTGATCAACATGTTTGTAAAGTTTGAACAACACAGCATGTAAACCTTTGGAGGAATGGGAGACACAAAAACTGTTTGCGGACGGACGTAATAACGTCCGTCAAAAAATGAAGGGCGTATGAACATCAGTACTCAGTTTATACAATGGAGGGATTACACAATTTAAGTTCGCCAAAACAGGGTCGAATACTCCTGTTGTCAATAAATACTACTCAAAGTTTGCAAAGCACCAAGTATATCCAACTACCCGTTTTATGTTTTAGTTGAAATATTGTAATGAAAAGTATATATACTTTTTATTTAATTATATCTTTAATTTTAAGTACAGAAATTAAGATTTTATTTGTGTTTGACATTATGTTTTAGCTTTTGAATACGATAACCATGGAAAATGGATATTATTGGTAAAAGAGGAAATTTTTCAATTTGCCAAAAACGGAGCGAACTGGTATGGGCTCAATATCGAGTATGAGACCCATTACTGTTAATTACAGCTTGACAGCGCCTTCTCACGCTCCCAATCAGGTTCCTGGTGGCCCTTTGTGGAATGTTGTTCCATTCTTGGACCAGTATGGCACCAAGCTCCTGGACACTTCTTGACTAGACCGGACGGGCTGAAATTGCAAGCTGCAACTCATTCCAGACATGTTTGATTGGATTCAGGTCAGGGGATCTTGCTGGCCAGTCCATACGCTCAATCCTCTCCCTCTGTTTGTACTCCCCGACAGCATGGGCAACATGAGGACGGGCATTATTGTCCACCAGAATGAATCTATCACCCACTGCACCTGCATACAATCTGACGTGGACATCCAGGATCTCATCAATATACCGAAGTGCATGATTGACTCTCCACCATAGCGGTCATGCTCAGCAATGTTGGCTGCATGCAATCGCTCTCCTGGTCTTCCCCATACCCTAGAACGCCTATCTGTGTGGTCTAGGCAGTACCTTGACTCATCTGTAAAAAGGTCCATCCAACGTGGTCCATGGCCCATTCATAGCGTGGTTCTGGGACAGTGGAATGCGAATACATGGTCTTCTCGATCGGAGACCACCTTCGTGCAACCTTGCCCGGATAGTCTGCGTCGATACATTTACCCCGGATGCATTCTGAAGGTTACTGCGAAGCTGGGTTGCTGTAGCGAAGCGGTTCCTACGGGCCTAGATGATCAAAAACCGGGTTTCAGCTGCAGATGTTGCCCTGTCTCAGCCACCACCACTGTTGTGCCATATTGCCGAAATCTTGCCCAGGCTCTGGTAATCACCGTATTGTGCACACCAAGGGCTTCATCAGCCTGACGATGGGTAGCCCCTTGCTCCACCATCCCTACAGCCCGCCACATTTCTGCTTCAGACAAATGTCTTCTTACATTTTCATTTGCCATATTCAATCATTAAATCACAAGGTTTGTGTTGAAATGAAGATTAAATACCCTACACATGCCATGCACATGTAGACAGTACACGAAAACATCATGAAAATCAAGGGGTACATGCTTTCCATGACTGTCAAGAGAGCTAATGTAAACACTGGGGACCATCTCAATACATTCCTCAATCATATCCACCAAAAATATCGCAAATATGTCACAAGCAAATTTCACAATGATGTGTCAAATATTTGCTGCTCAGCAAACTTTGAGTAGTATTTGTTCATCTGCGGATTGATCGGGGCTGGTAACGCCGATCAAACTGCAAATGTACTAATATCGATATTCAATTTGAAATCAATCAATAAAACAACTTACCATCTCAAAACGACATCGATCTTTACAAATGTCTTCAAAAGCTTGCCTCCACATAAACCGATACTGATTTCAAAAATGTCCAAGATCTGAATGAAACAGACCAGAGCAATTACCTGCCAAACGAACCCATGCAACACGAATGACAAACAAACAAACAAACCTCCGTAACAAGAAAGGAACCAAATCGCAGACAATGCGCATACAACCCACTATTTAGCTGATATATTAAGTCAACCTGTACAATAAAATAAATAAAAGTATTTAAATATTAATATTTGGTAATGTTATTTTGTACACTGCCACATATATTTATTTAATATTTAAAGAATTTCAGACTTGGGAATTTCATAGATAATTATTCTTCCTTACTTAACCCTTTACCTAACATGAAGAGCAGACGACACTTTGAAACAAAATTCTTGAATAACCAATTTTTTCCCTTTTTGTCTAAAAAACATAGGTTATGACCCTCTTTGGAACGAGCTCGGCGAGATCGTTCCAAAGAGGGGGTCATAACCCATGTTTTTGAAACAAAAATGAAAAAAATAATGAAAATTAATTGGCGATTTTTGTGAATAGCGCTGGCCGGTTTTGGACGTTACGTTGGGTAAAGGGTTAATTAAATAGCACCTTAAGTAAGAAATCTCATCCAGGGCATGTGTCTGAGCAGGTAAGATGTGGGAGAATACGTTATCTGTGTTGCAGTTAAAACTCATGGAACCGGAAAAGACTGCTTTTCCGGTCCAAGACCATGACATCGTAATTTCATTAAGTAGGGTGGTTGCTGGGGGCGCGGTGGCTCAATAGGTAGAGGTGCAGGCTGCAAGCCGAGAGGTCCTCGGTTCGAATCCCACCTGCGGCAACCGCGTTGTGTCCTTGGGCAAGGCACTTCACCCCATTGACCACGTGGGGGCACGGTGACGTTGTGTACTAAGGCGTACTGCACGTCGATGGTGCACCTGTCTTCAACCAATGCTAACCCTGCTTGTGTGGAATTAGTATGTTGGGGAGCTGACAGTTGTTCGCCGTTGCTCGATGGTTCTCTCCGGGTACTCCGGCTTCCTCCACCCGTAAAACTGTCGAGGTCATGATTAGCTATTGTGCAGAAATATGTGACCTTAAACACCAATAAATAAATAAATAAATAGGGTGGTTGCTCTGTGAATTTGTAAGGTTAGCCAAATCAATTGTTTCAACGTGCAGCCCCAAGGCTGGTCTACCCCAAAATAAAGAATGTGAACTCTTCCAATTGTTGACGCTGAATAGACATGGAAGATACCATCAAGGTTCAAAGGGTTAATCATAGTGCACTTTCCACACAGCTATACACGCCCTAATCTAAGTCAGATTCCATTCAACAGTGACATGTAATTTGTATAGAGGTATCTGCTAGTGCAGAGTACTGGATCGACTTCATCACTTGTGACTAAAATTAATATTTAACCCTTTATCTAACATAACGGAAATGGCTATTCACAAATATCCCTTTTCAGATTTCATCGTCTTTTGTCAATTTGTGCCTCGAGAACTTACTAATGAACCACCATTGGAACATGTTCATTGCGCCCGTTCCAATGAGGTGACATAAGCGATATTTTTAAGACAAAAATGAAAATGTTTAATTGTTCAAGAACCTGGTTTACAAGTATCGTCTGCTATTTGTTGTAGGTAAAGAGTTAGTGGATATTTTTAGCCCTTTAAAAACGAGACACCGCTTTTTCGGTCCAAGATCTTCAGGCGACCTTAATTCATAAAACAGAAGGTCGCTCAGTGAATTTAAATGATAGACCAATCAATATTTTCAACGGGCAGCTTCGGGGCTGCGCGTTGGGAATATTAATTGATCTACCCCCAAATAACGAATATGGACTCTTACAATTAATAGCATCGAGTTGGTGTGGTGGTCTTGAGGACATCATCACGTTTCAAAGAGTTAAAGACTTTGACTGCGATAAAACACACGTGGCTTAAAGATGTTCATTATAAATTTTGTCTTTTCAAGGCGTTTCTTCTGTGTGCGTAAGATATATGACATGTGCTATCAGTTAAATGTTTTGTTCTTGAATAACAGAAGGTGATGGAGTTTCTCAGCTTTCGGAGTCTTTTTGATAAACATCTGAAACTGTTTTTATAGTATAAGGCGTATTATAAGTCTTGTAAGTGTGAAAATATTTTCACGTGTTCAGCAAGAACACTTTATTTAGAAAGTTTGATTGAACGTGCAGATGTGTCGCAAATAGGGGCGTGGGGTACAAATCTGATTTTTCCTGACTCTGGTGGCTCAACTCACGGCTAATAAATATACACTATCATGACCATGTGCATGTCCTGGAATTTGTATCAGATTCGAGGTCGTGTTTATTTTGAATTTCATATTTTAATGCGTATTAACAATGCATATATGTGATAGTGCGGTGTTCACCAAAAGTTGAATCTGTCTGATACGGAATCGGAACATGGGGACTGATAAAAACGTTTTTTCAGAGTTTTTGGGTGCAAATTAAATTGATCGTTAAATAAAATACATTATTATGACCATGTGCATGCCCTGTAATTTGTATCAGATTCTAGGTCGTGTTTACAATCGAACCGCAAAGAGTCCGTTGGGGCGAGTTGCGATCTGATTGTAAACACCGCCAAGAGGTCTGATATAAATTACAAGACATGCATATGGTCATGATAATACATTTATCTAACAATCCCGTTACATAAAGCCCGTTTTCCCCATTTTTCAGTTTAAATTGGGTTGACATTGGTTAAAATTGTGAATTTCAGGAATTACATTTTAATGCGTAATAACAATGCATATATGTGATAGAGCGGTGTTTATCAGAAATTGAATCTGTCTGATAAGGAATCGGAACGGTGGGCTGATACAAAGTTTTTTCCGAGTTTTTTGGTGCAGCTTAAGTTGATTGTTAAATAAAATATTCCAACTACATCACCAAGGAAGGCTTTTGTCAGAAGCATGCCTTGATGATGTAATTGGAATATTAGTCTTTGGGGGTTACAGTTCAAAACTCAGAGTCCTTGGATATTTATCTTACAACAAGGACGTATTTCCACCAATACAAGTGAAAACATATAGACAAAATACAAATCTGTATTCGGGGTAGCAAGCGCGCGCGCGATCGTTAGATTCAGAAAAAGAACGTTTTTTGACTTCACTGATCGAAAACTCATTGCACATGTCGAAGCCACCGTTTTTTGATAGCAGTAATTAAATGATAAATAACCACCTCAACGAAATAAATTAGACTTTTTGCCATGATGATATTTTTATAAAGATCTACCATGCATTAAACTTGAAAAATAAAAGAAAGGAACACACAGTTGAAACATTGCTATAAACTTCTGCGACTACAGGACCAGCTAAATACTGAATGAGGATGAGGCCACGCACAGCACAATAACGCAATACCATGACGTCATGATTTTCATTCATAAAAAATCAACTCACAAATGGCAAACGATTGTCAAAATACAAGGGAATAAGTCAAAAAGAGGAGGAATATTCTAAGATAAATTGGTTATTATCACCAAGTGGATTTCTGAAATGGTGTACTGAAGTCTCGTCCTTGGCTTTTGGTCATACATATATTTATATCGATATTAGAGATGGGCAATATACCGAAAAGCCGAACCGATACTGATATCATGGGCATACCGAAAAACCGAACCGAACCAATCACTGAATACCGAAACAGTCTGAATTTTCAAATTTCTCAACATTCATTATGTTCACTGATAACAGTTGAAGGGTTCATTTTGGTGAAAGAAGTGGCTTATTTTCTTTTCAGTTTTGTAACCCTCTGGGCAACTGTCCTGAATTCTCACTTGACTGCAACCTGTTTATGTCCAGCTACTTAGCAGTGATTTCCAAGTATTGGCTGCCTTAACAGGCAATCAAGACTTGTTTTGAATTCACTGCCCAGGTGTTTTGCCTATTATCAGCAAGACGTATTGAAGGTGACATAGTCAGAGCACATGTTCTGAGACTGCATACACCCGAAATAGGGCTTTAAAGGCTAAGGTTTGTTTAGAACTAATCGCAAATTACTGTAGATCTGATTAGTTTTCGTAAAAGAATGCTACTGTTGAGCTCATTGGCCGTGGCATTTGTGTCGCTGTGGTAGAATGATACAAGAACAACTTATTCTGCTGTATTTTCCTGATGTGGATTCCCCTTTGGTACAATCAGCAAATCCCAATCACGTCAGATACGGAATACCGAACCGATACCGAGGTATACCCCTTACAAATACTGACACCGATACCGAACTCAGAATTCCAATACCGCCCATCTCTATTCGATATGTTCCTAGAGCTGAGGTATCGGCTTCAATACACCCTCTTGAAAACCCGCATGGTGGTATCAACCCTTTACCAAACGTAACGGCCAAAACCGGCCAGCGCTATTCTCAAAAATCGCCAATTAATTTTCATTATATTTTCATGTTTTGTCTCAAAAACAGGTTATGACCTCTCGTTGGAACGAGCTGGTCGAGCTCGTTCCAACGAGGGGTCATAACCTATGTTTTTGAGACAAAAAATGAAAAAAATTAGTTATTCAAGAATTTTTTTTGAAAGTGTCGTCTGCTTTTCATGTTAGGTAAAGGGTTAACCTATATTTATGTACTAATAAATACATGTAGCAGTTGTGACGCATGGGTTTCCCAACGTTTTATTTTATTAGCATGTACCGTACTCCACATTGGTCTTGCTTGTTCCCCATCAGTCTGAATCTTGTACCACAGCTCTTATTTTAGGCGATTCTTCAAAAAGACGACATATACTGAGATTTTCCAAATTAAATTTTTTGTAGTTATGTTTTTCTGAGAGCTATATACAGTACGGCCTCAGTGAACTGGTCACTTTCCACGGTTGGACAATATTTCCATGGACGCAATAATATTAGATTTCAAACTTTAATTATAGGAATAATAATAAAAAAAATAATTAATGAAGCACCGGATACAACCCGGTGCTTCATTAATTAAAAGTTTGCTGATGATGATTTTTATTACCTGGTAAACGCACGCATGGACATCACTGATCATGCGTGGATTAGGAACACTCCACGACGTCTGTTCTGTATCAAACTTCAATATTTTAAAACAGATTTGCCCAGTATTCACAGAAAGTTTAGAAAAAGATTGGAAAAGTGACATATTAGACAAATTTTCATCTCTTCCTATTTTGATCAGTTTAAAAATCTAAACTATTTCTTCACTCTGTATTCTAGCGTACAAAAATGGATCTCTAGACTTGTTTCTGGAAAGAAAAAAAGAAAAAAAAATTCTGAATGATGGTAGCAACTCCCCCACCAAAAAAAACCCTATCGTTTCACAGCCCACCCCTCCACAAATGTCTCGTACAACACTTTTCGACACAATAGTTTTTCTAGCAGAGAAACGATATATTAAGAAATCTTCACAAGCAGATTCCTCTTTCTATATCATAAATCTCAACATTTGTCACAAAGATTTCCCCCTTGAGTTGCATCATCTATGAGATATTTGAATTTCAAAAATGTCGCGTAGAACACCCATATGAATGGTAAAGGTACTGTTGATGGGGGGGTGGAGGTGGGGGTGGGGGTTTGTGGGCGTGGAGCAAAAATTCTGATCAGTCATCAAATGAGTTTTCCAAAGCATCATCCAAGCTTATGGACAAAATGGTAATACTCCATATTGCTGATGATGAAATTCAAAGAACATTATTTATTTATTTATTTATTTATTTATTTATTTATTTATTTATTTATTTATTTATTTATTGGTGTTTAAGTTCGCATATTTCTGCACAATTGCTTATCATGACCACAACATAGAGATAAAGTCAAGTTTAGTCAATCGTTTATTTCCATGTTGCAATTTTTGAGAACTTCCACCCTAGCATTGATAACTGAGTCCTATTTTACCAGTAAACAGGGCTTGTTTACCACGGTAAATAAGCACTGCTTCACTTTCCGGATTTCTCGTGGGGAAGCTAAGATATCTGAAATTAATCCTTCGTCGGAAATTGTGACCATCAATAGTATCAAAAGTATGCATGTTGTGCATTTTGATTAGAAACTGAAAAAAGTTCTGTTCCTGACAAGCCTTTCTCTGTTTCTCTGTTGGGGACTGGGTGGTTGTTAAATATGATAATTCTAATTACCCAGTTGAAGTTACCATGCTCAAAGATAACAATTTAGAAGTTTTTGTAATGCATCCAAGTGGGAAAAATTATAATGGCCAGATGGACTGGACAGAATTTTTTCTGTGAATCTGAGAACTACGGCAGGGTGTTAGAGTCAGCAGCACCTTTTCATTTAATAATCTGCAGATTAGCAGCAATCTGTTTTTACAGCTTATTAGGAGACTGGTTTTGCAGTTTATTAGATGACTGTTCTTACAGATTATTACATGACTGTTTTTACAGATTATTAGAAGACTGGGTTTAAAATTAACTAGCTATTCGATGATTGGCTAGTAGTGTTGCATGTACCCGGTTGTGCCCCATTACCGGGTCTTTTTGGGGGAGCAACTAGTGTTAAATTCCCATAGGAACCGGACTTTTGGGGGAGCAAATTTTTTCTGCGCAAAACTTCGGCGCCATCCAGCTGGATCCTGCAAGTGGTATACGAACTGTATATATAGTATGCTATGATATGTATAGTGATATATATACACACATGGCTATAGTATATGGTATGGGTATGTGATGGAAAGTTAATGATGATGGTGGGGTTTCTCGAAAGTTTTCCCCGCGAAACGGTTGACTTTGCTATTGACGTCGTGACGTCATGATGCACACGTGACGTCATCGAAACGTTAACCGTTGTTGTTGTCCACTGTACAATCTGGTATGACGTTATTCGGGTCAGGGTATGTGGGGCTTCTCGTACTGGACTGGTATCGTAGTATAGTATCATGGGTGGTATATACCCCTGTAGGTATACTAGTAGCCCTTGGTACTACTAATCGACCTTCATATTATCCTATGACTTGTATAGGTAGTACATAATGCTAGGTCAACCAGTATTGAGGGTTGGGGTAATGCATGGTCGTCGTCTGGCGCGGTATTGCGAGACAGTCCTTGTGGTTTCAATTGGTAGTATAGTATGGGCGTTATATACCCCGGTGGGTCCCATCTTAATCATTGTTGTATTAATGTACCGACTGATTTGTACTCTCCTATGACTGATATGTAATGCTGGTCCAGGCAGTATTGTAGGGTAGGTGGGGTAATGCATGGTCGCCTAGTGTGGCAGTATATGATGTACGCTCTGCACCCTACAAGTACCATGTCAGCCCTTAGTACTATTAATCCACCTAATGCTTCATATTATCCCATACAGTGCGTAATGTTAGGACAAGCGGTACTGTGGGTTGTGGTAATGCCTGGTAGTTTAGAACTGCAGTATAGTATGGGCGGTCTATTCACCTGTAGGTCCCCTGTTAGTCCTGGGTACTATTAACCAACTGATTGCTTTGTATTATCCTATGACTGGAAAGGTAGTACGTTATGGTAGGTCAAGCGGTATTGTGTGGTGGGGGTTATGCCTGGCAGTTTAGAATGGTAGTAGTACCATTATCCACCTAGGGTGGTGTGCTGGCCCACAAATGGTATAGGTAGTACGTAATGTTAAGTCAAACAGTATTGTTGGGTGGGTGTAATCCATGCTTTTCTGGTGTGGTAGTATAGATTGTGCTATTTGTACCCCCGCAGTTCAATGTTAGCCATTGGTACTACTAATAGACCTTATGCTTCATATTATCCCATGACTGGTATAGGTAGGACGTAATGCTAGGCCAAGCGCTATTGTGGGCGAGGGTAATGCCTGGTTGGCTAGTGCGATAGTATAGTGTGGACGGTATATAACCATTGTAGGTCCCATCTTAACCCTTGGAACTACTGTCCATCTATGGCGGCGTGCTGTCCCACAGATGATATCGGTAGTACATAATGCAGTGTTGTGTGGTGTAAGCTTGGTTTCTAGTCTCGTAGCAGAGTATGGATGGTCCTTTCACATTCTAAGCCTTGGCGGGGGTAGAAGTAGTACTACAGGTCAGTAGTAATGGTGCAAGGGAAGAAGACTATAGGATTGGGGACTACAGTAGAAGCTAACCATAGGGCAGAAGGCTAAAGCCGATGGTAAGACTACCTGAATAGGAGCTATATAGGAGCTTGGAATCCCACCTATGGAATCTATTTTACGGAATCGATGTAAAGGCCACGTTCTGTGTCACCCCACTTCCAGCACGTCCAACTAAAGAACGACTGGCCTTCGGCTCCCCTTTTTCAGAGATGAGCATAATCAATCTTTCGAGCAAGTGCTCTATAGCCCATCTGCTCGATGAGATTCGAGTCGCAAGAGCAAATGGGCTATAGAGAACTTGCTGGAAAGACTAGAATCCCATCGAGCAAATAAACCATGGAGTAACTGCTCAAACGAGTGACTCCACATGCACCTCTTATCCTTATACTGGAAAAGGGGTGCCGAAGGCCAAACGTTTTCGAAAAGGGGGTCCGTAAGTTGGATACCTAGAAACGGGGTTGATGATTATCCCTAATAAGCTATCGAGCAATTACTGAAAAGTTATTGCTCGAACGACACGAATCCCACCGAGCAAATAAGCTATAGAGCAATTGCTCGATCGAGTGATTCCACAAACGACCCTTATCCTCATCTCGGTAAAAACGGGAACCGAAGGCCAGTCGTTTTTCAAAAAGAGATCCCGTGGGGGTTCCATAAAAGGGATTCTGTAAGTGGGATTCCATAAGTGGGATTCCATAAGTGGGATTCCAAGCTCCTATGTAGCTCTATACAAGTGGTCTAACCATCGGCTTCAGCTTTCTGTCCTGTGGTTAGCTTCTACTGTAGTTCCCCAATCCTATAGTCCAGTATAGTACATTTGCAGTACATTTCATCTAGTGAAACATGATGCGTCTGGTTGATAGCGTACCCGAAACATATCCCCATCGTCCTCGTGAAGCAAGCTTCCCACGAATGTCACAAAAAACACTCATCCACATGCAATATCTGAGTATAAAACAAGACATTTGTCACTTCTTTTATCAATAAATGTTGACATGGCACGGAGGAGACATTCAGTGGCACCGAGATGGAAATCGTTGTCATGCATGCAACAGGCATGTCATTCAAAGCTATTGGAAGGCAGAGGTGCAGGCTGCAAGCCGAGAGGTCCTCGGTTCGAATCCCACCTGCGGCAACCGCGTTGTGTCCTTGGGCAAGACACTTCATCTCCATTGCCCACGTGGGGGCACGATGACGCCGTATACTAAGGCGTACTGCACGTCGATGGTACGCATGTCTTCAACCAATCTAACCCTGCCTGTGCTGCAGTGCGGAGTTACGATGTTGGGGAGCTGGCAGCTGCTCGTCGTTGTTCGGTGGTTCTCTCCGGGTACTCCGGCTTCCTCCACCCGTAAAACTGTCACGGTCATGATTAGCCATTGTGCATAAATATGTGACCTTAAACATCAATAAATAAATAAATAATAATTGGAAGGCAATATTTCTATAGTCATTCTGCCACCAGCAAACATCAACAAACCAACGATGTTAAGGACCGACAAATGCCTGGACAACCCCAAAAAGACCTCTCCTAGGGAAGATCGGAGTCTGGCACACCTCATTAGGTGTCAATCCTTTGCTTCAAGTGGGATTTTGAAACGTCTTTGGCTCCCCAACAGGCGTTTGTACCACAGAATTACCCGAAACGGTCTCAAAGCACTGGGTATGAGGCCCAGAAGGGTCACCAAGCGTACAGCTTCAACGACAGCGTTTAGGGTGGTGTTTGGAGTGGTGTATGACACTGCAACATTGGAGTCTCAGGACGTGTAGGAGAGTCCATTGGTCACAGATGGTCGCATGAGAGTGTGGAGGCATAGATATACTGCTTATCTGTCCAGGAACATCAGTCTTACTGTTCCTTTTGGTGAAGGTTCAGTAATGATCTGGGGATGCCTCTCATGATTGTAAACTTGATTTGGTGACTGTACGTGGGAATCGCAATGGTCATCAGTACATCCTGGACATTCTCAATCCGGTAGCCGTACCTCATTTTGACAACCACCTGTTGGCTACTCACCCTGTATCCATGGACCACAATGCAAGGCCACATCGTTCCCATGCTGTGAGAGCATTCCTTCAGAAGAACGCTATTACAACACTACCTTGGCCTACAATGAGCCCCGATTAGAATCCATTAGAACACGTTTTGGATCCGCCTGTACAGAATTTGGCCGATTTGGAAGGTGCATTGTATGAGGAGTGGCAGCAGTTGCCTTTGGACCGCACCAGAAGGCTCACTGGTACATTAGGAGGAGGGTTCAGGCTGTCATGTCACCCGGGCACGTGGTGGATATACTCGCTACTGACAATGATGCTATTGTGTTCAGGAGATCACAAGTTACATTTTTTGTCAGTAATTACCGGCATTGTTTCATCATGGACCATTCCAGCGCCATACTTGTCGAGAGAACATTTGTTAATTAAAAACATTAGTGACAGATATGTGTAATTGGCGCCATTAAAATACTGCATATTTTCATCATTGTTTTGTCTTTCATTTGTCAACAGACTATTCTTTCTGCAAACAATCACTTTTGGCCATCTGAAAGATAGCATGAAAGTAATGACAGTTTCTATTAACACCACTGCGAAAAAACAGGGGTGCTTAATTAAGTTCCAGGTGAATATATCACTATAGATATCTTAGCATACTATATATGCAGTACGTACATCACTTGCAGGATCCAGCTGGATGGCGCCGAAGTTTTGCATAGAAAAGTTTACTCCCCCAAAAGTCCGGTTCCTATGGGAATTAACACTTGCTGCTCCCCCAAAAGTCCGGGTTATAGAGCACGATCGGGTACATTCTATACCACTAGCCAATAATCGAATAGCTAGTTAATTTGTAAAAATAGTCTTCTGATAATCTGTAAAAACAGTCTCCCAACAGTCTGTAAATACAGATTACTAATCTTAAAAGCAGATTATTAATCTGTAAAAACAGTCTTCTAATAAATTGTAAAAAAGTCTCATAATAATTTGTAAATACAGATTACTAATCTGTATATTTATTTATTTATGTATTGGTGTTTAAGGTTACATATTTCTGCATAATTTATTTATTTATGTATTGGTGTTTAAGGTTACATATTTCTGCACAATGGCTAATCAGGACCACGACAGTTTTACGGATGGAGAAAGCCGGAGTACCCGGAGAGAACCACCAAGCAACGGCGAGCAACTGTCAGCTCCCCAACATACTAACTCCACACAAGCAGGGTTAGCATTGGTTGAAGACAGGTGCACCATCGACGTGCAGTACGCCTTAGTACGTAGCGTCACCATGCTCCCACGTGGGCAATGGGGGTGAAGTGTCGTGCCCAATGACACAACGCGATTGCCGCAGGTGAGATTCGAACCGAGGACCTCTCGGCTTGCAGCCTGCACCTCTACCTACTGAGCCACCGCCCCCCCCCCCCGTACTAATCTGCAAAAACAGATTATTAAACTGTAAAAACGGTCATGTTGTAATCTGCAAAAACAGTCATCTAATAAATTGTAAAAAGAGTCTCCTAATAATTAATCTGTAAAAACAGTCTTCTAATAATGTCAATCAGTGTTATTTATTGGTGTTTAAGGTCACATACGTATGCACAATGGCTAATCGTGACCGTAACAGTTTTACGGGTGGAGCAAGCCGGAGTACCCGGAGAGAACCACCGAGCATCGACGAGCAACTGTCAGCTCCTCAACATTCTAAGTCTGTTCAAGCTCCGCTCAAGCAGGGTTACAGCAGATGAAGACATGTGCACCATCAACGTGCAGTATGGCTTAGTACACGGCGTCATCATGCCCCCATGTAGGCAACTGGGATAAAGTGCCTTGCCCAAGGACACAACGCGGGTCGTCCCGGACGATGATCGAGCTCGGGTCTTCTAGCATAGGAGTCCACCACTTACCACTGAGTCATCGGGCTCATCTTAATCTGTAAAAACAGATTACTAATCTATAAAAAAAAACAGATTGTTAAATGAAAAGGTCCAGACCCTGATACGCTGCCGTAGAGAACATCATAAAGAGAATTAAGCCTCCATGTGTTGTTGCTTCTAGAGGCCAATTTGCATTTTGAAGAAGATATCTAGTTCAGAGAAGAGAACCCTTTACCTGACGAATTGGAAATATCTGCCCGTGTAATTTTCAAAGAGAGCAGTTGAAAGAACAATATTTTTAACAATATTTCACTAAAATCATATGATGTGACCCCCACATTGGAATGAGTTCGTTCCAATGAGGGATCACCACATGATATGGTTTTGAAGAAATTTTCGAAAAAATTAAAAAAACAATAATTAAAATAATAAACTTTGATAACTTGTGTGTTTGGTAAGGGATTATCAATAATGTTAATAATTTCTTTTAATGAATTCAGCTTTTAAGTTTGAATTATTCTTGACTACGTTTAAATTTTTGTGAAGAAATGTTGTCCTATTAAATGCTATTCATGAATTATGTTTTTTCATTTATCGATATGACTATTAGACATAGTAACTGAAAAGCAGAAAATTTGTCTCGTACAGCACTCAAATCACAGATTTTCAAAATTACCTGAATTCAGTTAATATTTTGAGTTTAAAACATTTGAAACAAAGAAATTAGTTATATTGCAGACAAAGTTTCAAGTTTTCATTCGCTTTTTTTTTGTTTCATTAACAGTTACGCAAATTGGAGGCTACAAATATGTCATGTATCAACACTTTTCGCCGTGTCGCGTACAGCACCTAATATTTCTCATCATTATGGTTATTTATTGAGGCTGGAGGATATGTCACTTTTTTCTGGGAAAGTAGAGTCCTTTGTAGTTGTAAAACTGACATAAGAGTTGATTTTATTCTACAATTTAAGGATAATTTATCTGGTTGACCTATCCCAAAACTCATGCCGCTAAAATGTCCCGTACAGCACGGCAATAATTTTTCATATTTATTATTTATTTATTGGTGTTTAAGGTCACATACTTATGCACAATTGCTAATCGTGACCGTGACAGTTTTACGGGTGGAGGAAGTCGGAGTACCCGGAGAGAACTACCGAGCATCGACGAGCAACTGTCAGCTCCTCAACACTCTAACTCTGTTCAAGCTTCGCTCAAGCAGGGTTACAACGGTTGAAGAAATGTGCATCATCGACGTGCAGTACGCCTTAGTACACGGCGTCATCGTACCACCATGTAGGCAACTGGGATAAAGTGCCTTGCCCAAGGACACAACGCGGGTCGTCCCGGACGGGGAACAATAATTTTTCATTTTTTCAATAATTTTTGCATATGGTTAGAGAGACTTATGGCAAAAAGTCCCTCAGTTACTGTCAAAAACGGCAAAAAACGGCCAGCGGTATTAAAAAAAAATTGCCATTCAGTTTTCATTATATTTAAAAAAAAAAACATAGGTTATGAGCCCTCATTGGAACGAGCTCGCTGAGATCGTTCCAAATGGGGGTCATAAACTATATTTTTGAGACAAAAAATGAAAAAAATTTAAGATTTTTGTTTGAAAG
Source organism: Pictodentalium vernedei (assembly GCA_031216915.1). Taxonomy (NCBI): domain Eukaryota; kingdom Metazoa; phylum Mollusca; class Scaphopoda; order Dentaliida; family Dentaliidae; genus Pictodentalium; species Pictodentalium vernedei. The sequence continues at coordinate 222,629,689 of CM062289.1, read as the reverse complement.
TGTCTGTTGTCTGTCTTCCGTGTTAGGTAAAGGGGTAATACGATAATACCCTGTGATGTTTCATGGGAAAGTGCTGGCATTTCCCTATATCACCGCAGATATTTCATATGTTAGAGGTACAATTTTCAAAATGTCACTTACAACACCTGAAGAATGCCCTTTTGTACATGTATGACCGACTGTATATCTGTCAGAAGTCTAAGTATTCAATTTTGTACCGTAAGAAAGTACATGATTATTTGCAAGATCGATTAGATAACCCGAGACTCCAACCAAGACAAACATTTTTCACTGAAAAAAATATTGGAGTGTTGGAGGGGGGGGGGGGGGGGTGGTGGCACTCCTTCACTCCTCTATTTATTTATGTCCTTGTGGATATATAGTGTCAGGGTCCGCGACACCGGTGATTTGAGTATGCAACAAAGAAATGTATTTTTGTGGCAAGTTTGGTGTTGAAAAGCATTTTATAATACACTGTACTTTGAAATCAAAGAAAGGAGACATTTCATAAAGAACACTTGCTAAGAAGTTAATGGTTTCATTGGTTTCTTGATTTATTTTAAGTTATCATGGTTTCAAATCAGTTAGAAATCGTGACGTATAGTGCCAATAGTGGGTGAGGGTTAGTGTCAGTTTAAACACCCCGTGCCCACGGAATACTCGTGAGAGTGATTAAGAGCCCGGGGGCAATATTCCAAGCTCCACGTAAGAAGTCTTGGTTTGAGATGATTCGCTCCCGCAAAAGGTGTAACAAAGCTGTATCGAAATGAACCTTATATACTACTCAAAGTTTGCTAAGCACCAAGTATATCCAACTACCTGTTTTACGTTTTAGTTGAAATATTCTTATGAAAAGTGTTTATATTTGTTATTTAATTATATCTTTGATGATTTAAGTAGAGAAATTAAGATTTTGTTTGTGTTTGATACTATTTGTTAGCTTTTGAATAGATAACCATGGAAAATGGATATTATTGGTAAAAGAAGAAATTTTTCAATTTGCCAAAAAAGTTGACGGAGCGAACTGGTATGGGTTCAATATCGAATATGAGATCCATTACTGTTAATTGCAGCTTGACAATGCCTTCTCGTGCTCCCAGTCAGCTTCCTGGTGGTCCTTTGTGGGATGTTGTTCCATTCTTGGATCAGCATGATACCAAGCTCCTGGACACTTCTTGGCTGGACTGGATGGGCTGAAATTGCAAGCTGCAGCTCATTTCAGACATGTTCGATTTGACTGAGGTCACGGGATCTTGCTGGCCAGTCCATACGCTCAATCCCCTCCCTCTGTCTGTACTCCCCGACAGCATGGGCAACATGAGGACGGGCATTATCGTCCATCTGAATGAATCTATCACCCACTGCACCTGCATACAATCTGACGTGGACATCCAGGATCTCATCAATATACCACTGTGCAGTCAATGTACCACGTTCAAGGACACAGAGCTCTGTACGTCCATCCCTGCTGATGCCGCCCTAGACCATGGATGACCTTCCACCATAGCGGTCATGCTCAACAATGTTGGCTGCATGGAATCGCTCTCCTGGTCTTCTCCATACCATAGAACGCCTATCTGTGTGGTCTAGGCAGGACCTTGACTCATCTGTAAAAAGGACGGGTCGCCAATCTTCTCTGGTCCATCCAACGTGGTCCATGGCCCATTCATATCGTGCTTGTCGGTGGGTCTGGGACAGCGGAATGCGAATACATGGTCTTCTCGATCGGAGACCACCTTCGTGCAACCTTGCCTGGATAGTCTGCGTCGAAACATTTACCCCGGATGCATTCTGAAGGTCACTGCGAAGCTGGTTTACTTTGGCAAAGCGGTTCCTACGGGCCCGAATGATCAAAAACCGGTCTTCAGCTGCAGATGTTGCCCTGTCTCTGCCACCACCATGCCATCTTACTGGTGTGCCATACTGCTGAAATCTTGCCCAGGCTCTGGTGATCACCGTATGGTGCACACCAAGGGCTTGACCAACCTGACGATGGGTAGCCCCTTGCTCCACCATCCCTACAGCCCGCCACCTTTCTGCTTCAGACACAGGTCTTCTTACAATTGCATTTGCCATATGCAATCATTAAAAAGGGTTTGTGTTGAAGTGAAGGTTGAATACCCTACACGTGTCATGTACATGTAGACCGTACACGAAAATATCATGAAAATCAAGGGGTCAATGCTTTCCATGGCTGTCACGAAAAGTCTGCCTTTCAAGAGAGCTAATGTAAACACTGGGGACCATCTCAATACATTCCTCAATCATATCCACCCAAAATATCGCGAATATGCCACAAGCAAATCTCACAATGATGTGTCAAAAATTTGGTGCTTAACAAACTTTGAGTAGTATATATAATCAACACTCATTTGACTGAAACGCTGATTTAAAGAACATACAATAATTCCTCCCACATTTGAACCCACAAATACGTTCTGATTACTTAACTACCATTCGTGGCAAGTTTCTTTTTAACCCCCTGCACACTATTGTAGAAATATCGAAATTTCAACCTCAAATTTCTCCAACAATCTAACTGAGAATACAACGAATTTAATCGGGTTTGACAGAACACACTGAGCTCTCTCAAACAGGATTAAATTACTCAAATTTCCTAGTTTGCATCATGAAAAGAATTTCGTTACTTGAAATTTTACTGAAGGTTAAGCAATGATCTATTTGATCAGTCATGTTGGTTAAATTTTATCCAGAAGTGGCGACAGAGGGAGGGTTGGGGGGCTGTCGGGGAAACTGTCTCCTTTAAGGGGGGTTGGTCGGGGAATACCCTAGCCCCCACTTGTCGGGGAGCATAAGTCCCTATGTTGGGGAAATCCTGGCACCATCACTGCATTTATCTTTTATCAAAAGGACATTCGCTCGCCACCGTTGATCAAGTGTGGAGTCGGGGTGGGGGGGGGGGGGGTGGGCGGCGCCACCGCTGGGAATGAGATTCGTCGGCCCCGATCTCACACCCCTACTATAACTAAAATGACTACTTCGGAGCACCATTGGTTATACAATGATTATCATGAGCACCCGTCATTTAATGCGACTTTGCAGGATACTTTCAGCGTTAATACTCTGAAAGTGACCCTCGCATCTTGTTTCCAGACGCCCTTCCGATACCGTAACCTCTAACCATCGAGGTACCACCCTCTATGGAAATACCACTTAACTAGTTAACTGTACTCTAAAATCAGTTGGGTTGATTTAGATATCAGCCCAAAACAAATGGGTTGAATGAATATGAACCCAATTGGGTTATCGATGAATAAATTAAGAGTACCAAATTGTATAACATTCTTCCAGTTAACGCTGTTATGTGGGGTAGACACTACCTCCCTATTATATAGTGTCGCCATTGAGTTCAACACTGTTCGCAACCATCTTTCACTGTTACCCTCTTACTCGGCGGCGTAAAATGCATAGTTCCGGAGGTGAGTGAGTGGGGTGGTGGTGGGGGTTGAAAATACCGCATGCCATCGAACAGCGAGGAACGACGCAGATCGCGTCGCAGGGCGAGATCATGATTGAGTTCGGAATATTTGCATGGTCAACTGTCTTTGTAATCCCCCTCCCCACCCCTGTTTTACTCCCGTACTCTCGCTCAGCACATTGTACGTTCGATCAACTATAACCACCACACTATCAAAAGAAAACATCAAGATATCTCGTTACAAAACATTGCTCATGAAAGACCAGAGTAGTATGTCACGCACGTTTCACCTCACATTTGGGGTACCCCGGTGGGGGACCGCGGAAATGACGTCATGTCACGTGACCCAGTGGCGCCATGTTGTATCGTCATGGTAACCCGCGTGACGTCATCCCCATAATGATACGTGGTGTTAGTGCGCATGCAATGGGCTTCGAGTCGTTCGAGCAATGACTTTTCAGTAACTGCTCGATAGCTTATTGGCTTTGGGAATGATATAGGCTTTTGTTATATAGAAGTGAGATAACTCTGCATACAGATTATGGAAAATCAAGCAATCTGATTGGTTAGTTAGCGCCAGCAAAGTGAACTGATTTGGTGATTGATCTAGATAAATGAATCAACAAGAGTACTCGGAATAGGGTCAGAACTAACAAGAACATACTAGAACAGCTAAATATAGCAATAATAAGCAAGCTGTTCCAGTTAATAGGCTCTTCTACTCTACTGGAGTATACTCCCGGACAAGCGAACATGGTCAGGTAGACGAAAACTATTACATAGATAGAAAGAATTCGAAATAGTACAACTTGTCGGGTTGTTTATGGTAATTCTACGAATAGGGAAATTACTCCTGTTCAATCGAACACACCCTCCGAACAGACCCCTATCCTATAAGAAGGTTTTAGGTCACATAGCAACCACGTGCTACAATAGAAACCAAGATGGTGGCCTCCAGTATACAAAATGGACGACGGAAACACGTATCACCCTAACGCGGGTTACCATGACAACACATGGCGCCACTGGGTCACGTGACATGACGTCACTTCCGAAGTCCCCCTCCTGGGTCCCCCAAATGTGAGGTGAACGTGCGAGACATACTACTGACCAGCACACCAGTCCTGCCATATTATATAGAGTCCTGACATTTGCAGGCTGCCATCAAACTATCTATACCTCCCACTTGAGTATGCTGGCGACTCGTAAGTTCATCTCTGTTTTCGACCCATAAAGCATGAACAATCAAGTTGCTGTATCAGATACAGAAAATTGTATGTCTGACATTCGTTCCTGGTTGATATTAAATAACTGATGATAAATGATGACAAAACAGAATTCCTTATCAGTGGTGCAAACCAACAACTCAGCAAAGTGGCCATCCAGTCGATTCGCGTCGGAGAATCAGACATCAATGCAAAGGGGCAAGCTTGAACATGGTTGCTTCAAATATGTCAATGGTTGATCACATCAACAATTGATAGAGCAAGGCATTTATAGGTCTATATAAGGTCTATATAGATACGACAGTATCTCGCTAGAGACGCCACCCAAACTCCTGTGAATGCATTTGTTACGACACATCGGGACTACTGTCACCCCTTGTTGTTTAGACTTCGATAATATCAGAACAATCGCCTGCAAAAAATGCTAAATGCATCTAATAGAGTGGTGTGTTGCATCTCTCGGTACAACCACATCACTCCAGTTTTGATGGATTCCTACTGGTTGCCAGTAAGGTAATCCTCAAGATGGTGTTATTATTGCAGAAGGCACATTGTAGTATGGGGCCAGCATACATTAGTAACCTTATCAGAAGTAAGAATTATCCATGCTACAGTTTGAGATCGACTGGATGTCTGTTGATACATGTAAATGTTCCAAACAACAAATGCAAAACATTTGGGGTCAGAGCTTTTTCTTTCGCGGGTCTTGTTCTGCTGAATGGCATACCAAATCATTTGAAATTAATTATGGATTCAGCTAAAAACTTTTAAAAACTTTTATCTTTAACCCTTTACCCAACGAATCGGCCACATCCGCCCGCGTAATATGCAAATTCAGCAGCTGAAAAAATATTATTTTTCAAACAATTTCAACAAAACCATATCATGTGAACCCTCTAGGGTACATTTTCCCAAACATTTCAACAAAACCGTATCATGTGATCCCTCTTTGGAACGAGATCGTTTCACTGAGGGGTCACATGATATGGTTTTGTTGAAATGTTTTGAAAAAATTTAAAAAATAATATTTAAAATAATAAATTTTGATATCGTTTGTGTCGGGTAAAGGGTTAAAAAGGCATACATCACACACCCGTAGACTAATTATATCTGACACTTGTAAGAGATGATGAGTTTTATTCATGTAAAGCGCATTAGAAATAAGGATGGTGCCATGTTTGCCAGTTTTTAATTTCGGCGCTACATAAATGTATATATTATTATTAATTTCGGTAGGGTTCTCAAAGTGCCCAGTGAACTTTCGAGCTTCGATTCGGTTTCGAATGGTTTCACTGCACTCTAAAATCAGTTGGGTTAAAAATCAAACCAAATCTGTTGGGTTGAGTGAATATGTACCCAAATGGGTTCAACTTCTCTCACCCCAATTGATTTGGGTTAATTTTTAACCCAACAGGTCCTCGTCCGGGACGACTCGAGTTGTTTCCTTGGGCAAGGCACTTTATCCTGGTTGTCCACATGGTGGCAAGATGACTCCGTGTACTAAGGCGTACTGCACGTCGACGGTGCACATGTTGAGCTCGTTCCCGTGGGGTCATGAGCTGTTATGGGGCCAATGAATAGCCACCTTCAGTTATTCAAGAAATGTGCTTGCATATATCGCTTACTGTTCATGTTGGGCGGGGGTTCAAACATTGGGGAAAATGGCCCAAAATCCTCCACACTGCACATAAATTGCCGTAAAAATAGGCCACAATCTCCACAAGAGAGAGACCAAAAGTTTCGACTGAGTTTGCCATAAAGGGCGGTTCGGCCACCTCCTCCCTTAAAACCAGTACCTTTGGTTCGTAAATCTGGGAGTTGTATAAACCGTACAAATTCTCTTCGTCAACATATTGTAAAATCATGAATCGTTGCGTGACGGCCCAGTTGTGATCAGGGAAACTCACAACAATACCTAAATACCGTCCAGATAACAGCGTTCATCATCTGGGTCATACTTTCCCCTCTGTTCACTTAGAAATAATTTCGCGTATCAAAGCATAACATCAATTGTACTTACGAATCTCCGATTAATTTCAATCTCAATACGCTGGAAAGGTGCGATGAAATTGTTCACACATGAAAACTTGATTTGTTCACGGGGTATTGTGTTCTCACAGATTGTGCACTCAGAACGTAAATTCGTTTACCGGGCGTGACCTAAATTGAGTTTTTGTTTTGACCCAAATTAGCCGACGCAATTCGTGAGTGAACGGCAGACAGCCTGCCCATTGGTTGATATCCCTTTTGCCATAGGGTAAACGTGTTTATCGTGCCGTAAATTTCAGTACAAGCAATAATCTACCACACCCCTCTTTCCGGATTTCTCAGATACCACACCTCTCTTTTCGGATTTCTCAGATAAGCCTGACTCACATAGGTGGCAATGGGCCGTTGCTATTTTAGAACGAGAGACCTCACCCCTGGCGCCACTAACTTGGTTCATATATCAGGTAAACACACGAGGGGTGGGTGGGGGTGGGGGGAGTCTGCCATTTTTCTCTTGCACTTCTTGAAACTCGAAGTCTCGATTAATGTCAGTCAGTTATCTTAAATATACCGTTCACCCTCACGACAAAAAAGCCAATTGTTACTGTGCGATTTGTGTATTCTTGAGTTTTGAGTGTGGGTCTCATGGAGTGATTTCCTTGGGCTTACCTCTAATCCACCTCCCTAGTGGTTCCCGTTTTGACCAAATAAACCAAATAAACCACTTGTAGTTATAGACTTGTGTGTCTGTTGTGCTTAAATTGTGTGGGTCAGACATGGTAATTTCTTTATTCGTTTAACCTTTAGTTTAGCTACACCTCTTTCCATCTATGAGATTACCATGAGATTACTCTGGACACAAAAAGAATTTCAAAGAATGATCTTTCAAGTTGAACTCGGAGGACCTCTTACTGACCTTTGCTTATCACGTTCGTATTGGTGCAAAGGTTGAATTTTATTGGCCGACGAATTGCCAATAAAATGGACTTCATGTAACCTCGACGCTGCTCCCGACTAACGTCCTCTGGTGTATGTATATATATTACTGTATATTAAACCTCAATTTAATTTTTTGTTTATAGATGATATCGCAACGCGTGTATATATGCAAATGTATATGTGTGTATGTATGTATGTGTGTGTGTGTGTATGTATATATGTATATGTGTGTTTTGTAGCGAAACTCGACCCACCCCGCCCTGCTCTCATTTTGTGTCGAGTCTCTCGGCCCCGAACTCACTTACATGAAGTGAGTTCCGGCCGAGAGCCACGCCACAAAGCCAAACAAGGTCTAGCCATAGCACAGATTTGTTGTCGAGGGGTTAGTTACAAGTTCGCAATTTCAAACCGAAAATTAGTTAGCGTAATCAATCACCTAGAACCTCTACAAAATTATTCCAGACTACCCTGGCACCCGTGCTGTGCCGCTGTTCTCGGGCCGGACTCACTTACAATAAGTGAGCCCTTACCGAGAACCTCGCCACAACAGTCAACCAAGGAACAAACATCTTCCTATGATTCCAATCCACCCTTAAACCGTGTTTTGTGTTAAGATATATGTTAGGACTAGGACTCTGAAACAGAATAGGAATTAAAAATACAAAAAAACCCCAGTTCCACTAAATTATTAGCAAATTTATTCACAAATCCCCAAATCGTCTCTACCCTCCCACAATTCAGCAGTACATTCAGATTTACATTCAAGTTGTACAGAGCAACTCATTTCATTCACCCTTCAAGGTGAGATCATAATTCCTCATAAAATAGTTACGTCCCCTACTAAAGAGGGGGAAAAACCCTACAATCTGGCACTTATGCCGCCTTAAAATATGCACACCAGACTACATGACTACTACCCTTATCTAAAGAAGGGGAGTCCAAGATACGGCAATACCAAATATTTACTTTCACATGTCACCCAGCAGAAGGGTTACTTCATTATTTGTGACCCACCTACCCTCCTAAATATTGCTAAATATTCACTGAGGGTAGCGTTATCTCAGTATTCACGTCTGTACATTCAAGCTAATGCCATAAAAGGAGAGGGGGGGGGGGGGGTACAATCCATCGGGCCACCGAAACTCGCCCCAAGCCGAAAGATCACGATTAGGCCATAGCATCCTATCGCAACAGCAATAAGATGCCCTGGATCAATCGTGAATAATCCTAGAACCAATTTAATATAGCCTTTTATAACATATTTCGGCTTACGGCGAGGATCGGTAAATTACATAAAATATGACCGGCCCCGGCAGGGTACAACTACGGAGAAATAAATATTCGACTCACCTATAGGAAGCTCCACACGGTTCTGATCCACTAGACTCCGATTCAGAATAATATAATATTGCAGACGCAATTATTTCGTGCGAAGTCAACACCGCCGAGCACGAGAAACTACATGTCTCTCACAATAGTGGTCAATGAAGTAAGAACCACTGATCCATAACGCTATCAGTTAATGATCAATGTAACAATTTAAGGCCACCTCAGAGTATTTTAGCACTTTCAATACTGAAGCGGGCAAACACACACTCGATATGTACACACAGACCCATACCTACATATATATATAATATACATACATAGATATAGGCCACTGTGCACACACCGTGTGTGTGTCCCTTATTGTACAATTCCACTTTTTCTTACACCACCCCCACCCCGAGATTCAACGTCCCTGTTGAAAAAGATAGGAGAGGAAAAAGGAAAAGGGGAAAGATATATACACCCCTCCGCAAACAAAGGTAGTAGATTTTGTCATACTGGCCATTTAAAAAAAAAATAGCCAGATAATTGCTAGTTGAATTGAAATAGTTGTTGGCTGAATAAAAGTAGTCGCTGGTTCCTCATAAAACACATAAATTTTTCTTCATAATTTCTATGTATTTTCGTTTTAAAAAAATTAATAAATCACTATTTAAATAATTCACCTTAAATCCATCCAACTGGGGTTCCGTTTAGGAAATCAGTCATAGCTTTAGGCCGAACTGAGTCCCCGACCAGCACTGACCCACGTACAGGGTCTGCACTGCCTGAAGCCGACGAGGTCATGCAACAGGAGATGTAAGCGTCAGATTGAGCTCATTCAAGCATAAAACGATGACAATATTTATAATGGTCCCATCTAGAACCCAGTTTAGTTCAAGGTTATCTTTCCAAAACAAAGGAATATTAAATCTTTTTTATTACAACTGAAAGTTCTCAAGGAACTCATCTCACTTTCTGGATGTACTGACCTTTATCAGGCACATACAATTCTTTTTATGTCATTTATTCTAAAGCATTCAGCTTTCACACAATTTCCCCAGGAAATTGGTAAGATTATTTGTAGAACCTTTATTCAACGGAACACTGCTCCTCCAAGACCAAAGCAAGGTATTTTAGGTATTGACATTGACCCAGGTTATTCAAATGCACACCATCTCGTGCAAAATGTAAACGTGAGACCTTAAATAAGGCTTTATAAAATACATTAGACCTTCTAAGTGTTTCGTAAAACTGGGTGACAGCCACCCTACGGAGTTCGTACACAATACCAGACACTCTGGTCTTCACACGAGGAAACAGTCCTAGAATGATAATTTTTTTAACGCCTTGGCGTAACAAATTCTCTAAAAGTCTTTCGACAGAAAGTTTAAAATGTGAAAAACAAAAAGTATCACAGTCAATGTCATTTTCGCCAACCTGCACAAGTACGGTCTCTGCACTCTCCACACAAATCCATTCAAGTTGTTGGATAGTTGCACCAGGAACACCATATGCTTCCAGCGAACTCAGACGTCCAGGTATTTCCCCTGACCATGCTGCAAGTCTTCTTATAAAGGAATGGCCCATTATTAAAGCCATAATGCTACAAGAAGAAAATTTACAAACAGAACAGTATCTTTGTTCATACAATAATTCTACATAGATAAGATGAGGACCCAGCAACTAAAAAGGACAACCATTTCAATATTTCCCGAAAGATAATTTCTCCAACCAAGCTGACCCGTCAATTGATTTATTTTCTACCAAAAAAAAAATCCAATTATACTTGGCACCGGTGCCTTAACTTCCATAACTCTTATATTCCGAATCATACCCTAACATATAACTCTCACCGCCCTCCATACACACGCGCACGAAAACCCCCCAATTATTAACATCCCAACCCTCCTGCGTACCGAAATAAAAAAACAAACCGGTCAGCGGGTTTAAGAAAAATCTTAACAGGTATAGAAATTTGACGACCACACTTGTATTTGCCATTTCCAACAGCCAATAAAAAAAACCCCAATTTCTCGGAACCAATACAATACGGCAACTCCCCACACCAGGGAAATGACGCAATTTAAAATAATGCAACAAAGCTCGTATTATGGACAAGCCAATAATGCTCATCTATCCATTATCTACATGAAAATTTGGTTCCACACTAAATACACTTCAAAGGCAGCACCACCTCGGAGGCCAATACATAAGCGCTAAATATAATATCAAATTTTTACATTTTATTGCGCTCAACAAAATATATATATATTCAGGCCCCCGAGAACTGCCACTTAACTCAAATACCAAGTGTGGTGTCAGGCAGAGAGAAAGAAAAAAAATACTTAATAAAAAACAAAGTCTTGAGAACCTAGTCGACGTGGTCGCCGGAGGGTACGACCACGCCTACTAATCGGAGCTTCCCAGTCGAACGTCTCTCTCCCCTCAGGATCTCCCACCGAGGGCCAGTCAACATTACTCTCGATAGGACTATCAGGTGTGGGAGCAATGGGGGTACCCAAATTTAAATTACGTGAAAAACACTTCTTCAACCAGTTGAAATGTACAACCTGGGGTTTACCTCCTCCGACGCGAACCACAAGGTAATTTGCGTCCGAGAGTTTGCTTTTTATGATGTAGGGACCAACCCAAAATTTTGCAAATTTTGAGGTCTGACCTTTATTTACTCTAGGTAAATAAAGCCAGACCCTATCCCCAACGGTAAAAGGTTTGCCGAAAACTCGCTTGTCATATATTTTCTTTCTTCTCTTAATCTCGGATTCACATTTCAACGAGACCAATTGAAATATTTGGGCTAGACGACTTTCCAAATCGCTAACATATTGAGAGGGAGCCCAATCCCTATCAGGAATCTTACCAGCGATTAACTCTGTAGGTAAAGTAATTTCTCTACCAAACATGACACTAAAGGGAGTAAACCCAGTCGTCTCATGTTTGGCACTTCTATAGGCCATCATGGCGAATGGAAGATAGTATTCCCAGTCGCCATGATTATCCTCTACAAAGCAAGCTAACATAGCCGCCAAAGTTCTATTAAACCTCTCAACTTGGCCATCACTTTGGGGCATATAGGGAGAGGTACGAGTCTTTTTAATTTCAAAATAGCGGCAAACTTCCTGAAACAAATCAGATTCAAAATTTGACCCCTGGTCTGAATGAATAAATTTCGGCATTCCGTACCGACTAATCCACTCTCGAATTACCACATCGGCTACTGTACTTGCCCTTTGATTGGGGATAGCAAAAGCCTCCGTCCATTTGGAGAAATAATCTGATATAACTAAAATGTAAATATTACCCTGAACGGATTCAGGTAATGGCCCCAAAATATCCAAAGCAATTCGTTCCATAGGCTCCGAAACTTTATCTGTTACCATAGGAGCTCGACTGGTCTTGCCCGGTGGCTTACAACACTGACAATTCGGACAAGACTGAACCCAGAGTTCTACATCCCGACGCAAACCTATCCAAAAGAAACGCTCTCGAATTTTAGAATATGTCTTATGAACGCCCAAATGTGCACCCACTAAAGAGTCATGATGCTCCTTACATACCTGACTTCTTAAGTCTTTTGGGACCACCCACAAAAATTTGCTGGGGGACCCTATTTGTGTCCACTCTCGACGAAGAATGTCATTTTCCACTAAAAATTGTTCCCACTGACTCACATATCTCTGAAGCTCCGGGGATTCTCCTTTTAATTTCTCAAGTCCAGGTTTCTCGCCCGTTTTCTTCATTTCGAGAAATTTTTTAATAAGGGGATCAGCCCCCTGACTTTCCTTAGTCAATTGAATTGCAGACTCAAACTCAACAGTGTTAATATCATGTTTGTTACAGGAAGGAATCCTACTCAGTGCATCTGCATTCTTATGTTGTTCACCGCAACGATGAACCGTCATAAAATCGAACCCACTGAGATATTCCAGCCAACGCGCCACCTGCCCAACCGGTTCCTTAAAATTAAACAACCACTGCAGGGACCCATGGTCGGTTCGCAGCGTAAAATGCTTGCCAATGAGGAAATGTCTAAAGTGTTTAACACTTTTAATTACTGCCAGTAACTCCTTCCTAGTAACACTATAATTTCTCTCTTGTTGGGAATGAGTTTTACTGAAATAAGCTATTACTTGCTCCTTGCCTTCTATAATCTTTGACAAAACCGAACCAGAGGCAAAATCACTCGCATCCGTGTCAAGAATAAATTCGTGCTCAAAATTTGGGTAAGCCAAAATCGGACTTTGACACAATTTGTCTTTTAATATCTCAAAAGCCTCCTGTTGGGCCTCGCCCCAAACAAATTTTTCATTCTTACGAGTCAATTTGGTCAAAGGACTAGCCAAAGTAGAAAAGTGTGAGACATATTTTCGATAATACGCGGATAACCCGATAAAACTTCGAAGATCTTTCAAGCAAGTCGGAACAGGCCAATCTTTTACGCGCGCAATTTTCTCCGGGTCAGCTGACACACCCGACGCAGAAACAATGTGACCTAAATATGAAACCTGACGTCTAAACAACGCACACTTAGAAGGTTTCAATTTTAATCCTGCAGACCTTATTCTAGTAAAAACCTCTTGTAATCGTTCAATATGCTCCTGGAAAGACCGCGCATATATGATGACGTCATCAAGATATATGAGACAAGTCTTCCAGTGTAGCCCTTTGAGAACTAGCTCCATGAGCCTCTCGAAGGACCCAGGAGCGCCACAGAGCCCAAAAGGGAGGACCGTGAATTGATAGAACCCAACGCCAGTAGTAAAAGCCGTTTTCTCCCGGGCATCAGGAGTTAGCTCCATTTGCCAGTATCCAGAAGCCAAATCTAGAGTGGAAAACCACTGTGCCCCCGCCATACCCTCTAAACTCTCATCTATACGGGGCAAAGGATAGGCATCTTTTTTTGTAATGGCATTTAATATACGGTAGTCCACGCAGAAACGAAAACTATTGTCTTTCTTTTTAACTAAAACTATAGGAGCCGCCCAAGGACTAGAGGAAGGTTGAATTACCCCTTGCTTAAGCATAACATCTATCTGCTGCTCAACCTCGCGCCTTTTGTGAAAAGGGAGCCGATATGCCCGCTGTTTAATAGGAAGATGGTCACCCGTACAAATATCATGCCGAATGAGATCAGTGCGGCCCAAATCACCTTCGAACTGTATAAATACGTCGCGGTTCTTCTCTAAAAAATCATTGACCTGTTCCGCTTGATTTCCAGTCAAAACCGCTCTGTCATAGGTTTGTAACAAAGAGAACTTCCCATCATCCGAAGGGGAAGCCTCCTTAATTTGTTCACCTAAAATGTCAACATTCTCAAGAACAGCCACAGACTCACCACCTTTTAACTTTTGAGGGGTCTGAGAAACATTTATCAGCCTAACAGGAACTTCCGGCTGACTAACATCAACAACACTTCGTCCCAACATTAATCCGTGATGACCTTTCATGAACCCTGGGTCGGGTTCACACAGGCTCTGTCCAACCGGTGGACCGTCAACTCGGCCCTGCACTATAACTTCAGAAAAGGGAGGTACTGTCAATCCCTCAATCAATAATACGTGAATTTTATCATTTTCTTTCAAAAACTCAAGGGAAAATTTAACCCCTTGGATCATAACAGTTTTGTACGGCAAAGAAATCACTGAATTAGTTTTATTCATAAAGTCAATTCCCAGAATTGCATCAAAGGACAGATTAACCATGTAAAATGTTTGAACATATTGATACTTACCAACAGTTACAGGCAAATCCACCAACCCCTTTAAATCAAGGGGCTGCCCATTCGCCCCCAAAACACTACGAGGAGCCTCTCTAACTCGAGACTGCTCAATACCTAAAGTTTCATGCAACACTCTGGTACTGATTAAGCTTACCGCTGAACCAGTATCCAGTAGGAACTTAACATTTTCATTCAAGACCTTAAGAGTCAGATAACTATGACCGATACTCTCTGATGGGAGGGTCCTTTCTATCACAGACTGAGGTTCGACCCCTACCTCAGTCTTTACCCGTTTAAATCCTGATTGTTATCTAAATTGGACCTATGGGACCAGTCACCTTTACCTCTACCTCTATTCCTACCTCTACCATTTCCATAACCACCTCGGCCCAAACGACCTCTATAAAAACTATCCCTATCCTGACCACGATCCTGCCTGAAAAGTTCTTCTCGCAATTTATTTTGCTCAACCTGCATTTCTTTCAATTGTTCCTGCAAACTTTCGACCGCCTGGGTTAATGCACCAATTTCACTAGAAATTTCCGATTCCCCAACTACACCAACTGAAGAAGGTACCTCTACCTTCTTGTACGACTCCTCATCTAAAGCAGCACGCACTGCCGCATCAAGGGTTTCAGGCTTAGCCCTCAACACTTGCATCCTAACTTCATTGTCCGTCAACGCGGAAATAAAACTATCCTTACTCAAGTCATCCCTAACATCGAGGGGAACCCCTGGATACGCCTTTCTCACCAAGCGTCTAATACTTCCCGCTAACTCAGGCAAAGTCTCTCGCTGTGACCTACGTCTAGACCTTAATTGGGCCCTATATATTGCAGTCCCCTTAAATGGATCAAAACGATCGCGCAAACTCTGCATAACTCTATGAGAATTGGATTTGATTTCCGGGTCCAAATCTTCATAAAACTGCAAGGCAGCGCCCCTTAAAGATACCACTAAAAATTGACGAGCCCGGTCTTCAGACCACTGGTTAATCCCAACACATTTCTCAAAATGGGATAACCAATCAGCTACACTGGTGGTTCCATTAAACGTATCGGGCGTAACAATCGGTTTACGTGGATAAGCTTGCTCACCATGCCTATCGTCAGACTGTATAACTCTTGCCCCATGCTGATGTCTAGGCAAACTCGATACTTTCGGATTCTCCCCAGGAATTTTCTTAAGTTGAACCACCCTGGGCAATCCCATCATATCAACCGCACGCCCTGCAGAAGTTCGACGCACAGAGGCCCCTGTCGAAACCGTCCCAGGTGTATCAAAGATTGCAGCGTAATCCTCCGTTTGGTCACCTAACTCAACAATAGAATTCTGCAATTCGTCACTCAACTGTTGACATTTCAACATAACTTCATCAACCTTATTAAACTTCCCATCAGGGGTAGGATCAGGAGTAGGAGGAATATTACGTAATTTCTTCGATCTAGCACCTTTGGAGGTTATATCAGCTGTCAAGGTCTCCGAGGCATACATATAATCACCTAGCTCTTTACTAATTCCACTAGCCATTTTATATATATGTAAGGACCACACCCCCAACAATTACATTAATTCACAACAAGGAGTCCAATTTTAGTCCTACAACATTCCCAACAAATTATGGTCACTAGGATATAAATATCTCGGATTCAATCACACAACCCTTCAATCCAAAACGTTGGTTCAAATTTACTCTGCCAAACCAAATTTAATCGGTTAAAATTATATTCTGTTGAAAATAAAAATTTATCTTGTCGAATACAAAAATTATCCTGTCGAATACAAAAATTATCCTGTCGAATACAAAAATTATCCTGTCGAATACAAAAATTATCCTGTCGAATACAAAAATTATCCTGTCGGCGACGCCAAAAATCTGTAGCGAAACTCGACCCACCCCGCCCTGCTCTCACTTTGTGTCGAGTCTCTCGGCCCCGAACTCACTTACATGAAGTGAGTTCCGGCCGAGAGCCACGCCACAAAGCCAAACAAGGTCTAGCCATAGCACAGATTTGTTGTCGAGGGGTTAGTTACAAGTTCGCAATTTCAAACCGAAAATTAGTTAGCGTAATCAATCACCTAGAACCTCTACAAAATTATTCCAGACTACCCTGGCACCCGTGCTGTGCCGCTGTTCTCGGGCCGGACTCACTTACAATAAGTGAGCCCTTACCGAGAACCTCGCCACAACAGTCAACCAAGGAACAAACATCTTCCTATGATTCCAATCCACCCTTAAACCGTGTTTTGTGTTAAGATATATGTTAGGACTAGGACTCTGAAACAGAATAGGAATTAAAAATACAAAAAAAAACCAATTCCACTAAATTATTAGCAAATTTATTCACAAATCCCCAAATCGTCTCTACCCTCCCACAATTCAGCAGTACATTCAGATTTACATTCAAGTTGTACAGACCAACTCATTTCATTCACCCTTCAAGGTGAGATCATAATTCCTCATAAAATAGTTACGTCCCCTACTAAAGAGGGGGAAAAACCCTACAATCTGGCACTTATGCCGCCTTAAAATATGCACACCAGACTACATGACTACTACCCTTATCTAAAGAAGGGGAGTCCAAGATACGGCAATACCAAATATTTACTTTCACATGTCACCCAGCAGAAGGGTTACTTCATTATTTGTGACCCACCTACCCTCCTAAATATTGCTAAATATTCACTGAGGGTAGCGTTATCTCAGTATTCACGTCTGTACATTCAAGCTAATGCCATAAAAGGAGAGGGGGGGGGGGGGGGGGGGGGTACAATCCATCTGGCCACCGAAACTCGCCCCAAGCCGAAAGATCACGATTAGGCCATAGCATCCTATCGCAACAGCAATAAGATGCCCTGGATCAATCGTGAATAATCCTAGAACCAATTTAATATAGCCTTTTATAACATATTTCGGCTTACGGCGAGGATCGGTAAATTACATAAAATATGACCGGCCCCGGCAGGGTACAACTACGGAGAAATAAATATTCGACTCACCTATAGGAAGCTCCACACGGTTCTGATCCACTAGACTCCGATTCAGAATAATATAATATTGCAGACGCAATTATTTCGTGCGAAGTCAACACCGCCGAGCACGAGAAACTACATGTCTCTCACAATAGTGGTCAATGAAGTAAGAACCACTGATCCATAACGCTATCAGTTAATGATCAATGTAACAATTTAAGGCCACCTCAGAGTATTTTAGCACTTTCAATACTGAAGCGGGCAAACACACACTCGATATGTACACACAGACCCATACCTACATATATATATAATATACATACATAGATATAGGCCACTGTGCACACACCGTGTGTGTGTCCCTTATTGTACAATTCCACTTTTTCTTACAGTTTGTATATATGCATGTTCCTCATTCGTTTAACTCTCAGATCAGCAACACAACTTCCAGTCTGCGAGTTCGCTTTGAACATAAGCATGGTTTCAACCAATGGACCTTCGGGTTACACTCGAAGGTCCATTGTCTGAAAAATTGTCCACGGAATGATTTCCTCAATTGTTACTCTGGAAGGTCCATTGACTGAAACCTTGCCTACTGAACGATTTCTCAATCGTTCTTCCTTCAGATCAGCTACATTACTTCTATTCAATGATATTGCTTTGGACATAGGCATGGCTACAGCCAATGGACCTCCGGGTTACCCTCGAAGGTCCATTGACTGAAACTTTGCCGACGGAACGATTTTCGTTTAATCGTTTAACCTTCAGATCAGCTACACTGCTTCTATTTTACGAGATTGCTGTGGACATAGACATGGTTTCGGCCAATGGACTTCCGGGTTACACTCGGGGGTCCGTTGACTGAAACTTTGCCCGCGGAATGATTCCTTTAATTGTCTAACTCTTAGATCAGCTAGACTACTTCCAATGTACGAGGGTTACACTCGAAAGTGCATTGACTGAAACGTTGCCCATGGAACGATGTCCTCAATCGTCTAACCGTTAGTTCAGCTACACTACCTACACTACACTACACTATCTCCAATCTACGAGATCGCTTTGGACATGGACATGGTTTCAACCAATTCCTTTAATTGTCTAACTCTTAGATCAGCTAGACTACTTCCAATGTACGAGGGTTACACTCGAAGGTCCATTGACTTGCCCATGGAACGATGTCCTCAATCGTCTAACCGTCAGTTCAGTTACTCTACCTCCAGTCTACGAGATCGCTTTGGACATGGGCATGGTTTCAAGCAATGGACTTCCGAGTGACACTCGTAGTCCCACGCATTGACGGTCTTCTAGACTACTAGTAATTACTGACCGGTTATAAGTATACTTTAAATTACTCAATCAGCCATTTCAGACTTTCTTTCTCTATAGTTCCCAATCAACAAAATGTTACTCGTCCCGGGCCGACTACAATCCCTACCTCATCTCACCTGTTTATCTCCGTTATTTTCCAGCCAACACTTTCTGAAATCCTGTGATTAAAAAAACACTATTTAGACTTCCGCAGTGACATACAGTCTTTATATTTTGTTAGTGAAGCGATGAACGGCTGTCACAAGCTTACACTAAATATGCTTTATTCACATTTTAACTACACAATTATTATAGCTGTTATTCTACCACTGCTCATGGTCCACATCTTTCTACTTTACACGACGCGCACTCATGGCGAATGATGAGATAACGTTGGATGAGATACAGAGTTACGACCTATACAATCTTGCAACCAAGTGTAATCACTCGATGAGTCGTTTGCAGGACGATGATTCAGAGTCCCCTTTCTCCATCCATGGTCATTCATGCAATTATTTTTCCCCATCCAACTTCCGACAAAATTTCCACAGACAGGGCAAAAATGTAACCCTTCTTAGTCTAAATTGTAGAAGCCTTAGTGCTTACTGGGACTCATTCACCAACTTCCTTTCTGACATTCAGCAAGGTGAGAATATGTTCAACGTAATTGGTCTAACAGAAATCTTTAAACTTCACGAGCATCTCAGTTACAAAATTGATGGCTACCACCCAATTGTCTACAAGACCCGCCCTAGTCCAAATGACAGCAGAGGAGGAGTGGGTCTTTTTATTTCTGTGAATGTTTCTTTCAGACTGAGACCCGATCTGACGATCTTCATTCCAAATGTCATTGAAACTATTTTCACAGAAATCAATCCAGGGCGCAAAAACTCGTACATTGTTGGATGCATATACAGGCCAAACACTGCACCTCTAGCTGATATTGACGTGTTTGTCTCTTCCATAAGCGACATTCTCACCAAAATCAACTGGTCTATATATTCAATCAGTCATTTATACAAGGTAAAGTCCCCGATAAAATGAAAATAGCAAATGTGATACCAATTTTCAAAGGGGGTAATTCCCGGGAGCTAGGTAACAACAGACCAATTAGTTTATTATCGGCTTTTTCGAAACTTCTGGAGAAAATAATGAACCGGAGACTCTCTAATTTTCTCAATGATTTTAATATACTGTACGAACATCAGTACGGTTTTCGCAAAAATCATTCCACTTTTCACCCCATCATGCACCTTTTGCAGTATGTCGCTGAATGCAACGACAAGCCTACAAAAGACTCTACTCTAGCCGTCTTCCTTGATTTGTCTGAGGCATTTGACTCCATCAGTCACGAAACTTTACTTAGCAAAATGGAACTCTACGGAACAAGAGGGATAAGTAAACTTTGGTTCCAAAGTTACGTATCAGAACAGTATGTGGAATATAACATGAATCGATCCCCAAATCGACATGTCACTTGTGGGGTCCCGCAGGGGGCTGTGTTGGGGCCTTTCTCTTCTTTATTTGCGTGAATGATATGAGATACTCCACAGCTCTTAACCTGCTATCATTTGCTGACGACACAACCCCGTTTACAGGTGGACATGACCTGAATACTCTGGAGACTACAGTTAATACTGAGCTGAATAAAATATTCGACCGGTGCTGTTGCAACAAACTCCAAATGAATGCCAGGAAATGTAAATATATTATGTTACACCCACCGAACAGTCCGAACAAATCCGACTTACTAAGTATTTTTCTTAACAATACCAAGCTTTCACCCGTAGGTAACTCCCAACAAGAAAAAGTCGTTAAGTTCTTAGGCATATACCTTGACGAAAACCTTAATTTTAAGTACCACATATCCACAGTATGTTCCAAGATGTCAAGTGCAATCTATTGTTTGAATAAAGTGGAAAACGTTATCCCCAAGAAATAATTGAAATTACTGTATTATACATTAGTTCATAGTCACTTACTGTATGCAATCCAAATTTGGGGGCATGGGCCATCCAGCAGTAAAATATACTCTCTACAGAAACGCGCGATGCGAGTAATTAGTTGTAAAAAGTTCAATAGCCATACTGATCCCCTATTCAAGGATAATAACATTCTAAAATTTAACGATCTTTACAAAGCGAATGTCTCTCTATTCATGCACGACTGGAAAAACGATAGTTTGCCCGACTCATTCAAAACATTTTTTTTAGTGTACACTCTTTATCCGGACTTCAAACAAGACAAGTTGGCATGATGCAGTCGCAGAAAGCTAAAACCCAATTCTCTGCCAAACTGCCAAAACATAGCTTCCCAAAGATTTGGAATGGAATTGATGCCAACTTCCGGGCCCTACCTTCCAGACATGTTTTCAAAAAACAACTCACTAATGAATGCTTAGCAAGCTACTCCTCACATGTTACCTGTCCATATCAAATGTGTCCAGACTGTAGGCCTAACGCTCAATAATACATGCACTCCCATGTGGAACCCTTCATATGAGAGAAAGAAGTCATCGCCTGGGTGCTAGGGTGTTCTATGTGCCAGTAGGGTATTCTAGCACTATGGCGACCTTATGTATGACCTCAATGAAGACAAAAATCGTCTTATTTGCCAATAACATTCCCACCTCCTAGTTACAAACGAGCCATATGCTGCCAAGAAAAAAAAACATACTTAATCATAGGACGCCATTGCCAGCCTATGCCGGTGACTTCTCTAGTTCTTTCATCCCACCCGACCTCGAATTAATCTCCCAGTCATGTCTTGACCCATCATCTCACGTTTAATCTTACTTAGCAAAATCTGTAGTCTACCGTCAAATTGCACTCGCGCATATCGGGAGCAGTCTTTCGCGTAGACTGGGAGGGGCCAGCATGTAGATTCGAGGTCTTCTTTCTGCTCATTCACTCAATAGCTGAGCCAAAGGCAGTGGTACTTATGAACAAAAATATCCAGTCTACTCCATTTCTGTGTAATCATTTCTGTGTAGTCTTTTTCACTTCCTGGGGGCAACAGGAAGACAGCCAATGTGACTATGTTGTCTCCCAACAATTTACCAGTGTATTCCATATATGTAAAACTCTTTGTACAAATCTTACTTGTAAATTTGGTATTTTGTTGAATAAACTTCATTTCGTTTCATTTCATTTCATTTCATTTCATGTCTTCAACCGCTGTAACCCTGCTTGAGCGGAGCTTGAACAGAGTTAGAATGTTGAGGAGCTGACAGTTGCTCGTCGATGCTCGGTGCTTCTCTCCGGGTACTCCGGCTTCCTCCACCCGTAAAACTGTCACGGTCACGATTTGCCATTATGCAAAAGTATGTGACCGTAAACACCAATAAATAAATAAATAAATAAATAAATAAATAAATAAATAAATAAATAAATAAATAAATAAATAAATAAATAAATAAATAACCCAAGTGGTTTTAGAGTGTAATTCGATTCGATTTGAATCTATCTCGGTTATTCGAAAAGCAGCGGCGAGTTTTGAAACTTCTGGTGTGACCCCTCCCCCAGTCCTTCTATACATTGGTTGGCTAGGGTTTAGCATCACCTGACCGGCTAAGGTATGAGGTGTGGATTTTAATGTTGTAGATTAGAGCGTGCATGAGAGACTCCACCTGGCCGTTGTTAGCTCAGCCGTTGAAGCGTCGTGAAACCCTAGCCAAGCAACCAATCAAAAAGGGCGAGAAACTTCGAGGATTCCACTATTCAATCGCAGAACCCAGTGAAGCCTTAGCCAAAAAACATCTAATTCGTGAATGTTTATAAACCTTCTCACCCTCCAGGCTTTTAATCGAAAGCGTCACCACCACAATGAGTTTTAGTTTTGGCTTACCTACATGTCTCCACTGTCGACTTTCTGTAGATGACGACTTATTCAGTAAATTTCTGTAGAATGAGATTAATCCTTTACCTAACGAATCGGCCATACCCGCCCGCGTAATATGCAAATTCAGCAGCTGGAAAAATATTATTTTCAAGTAATTTCAACAAAACCATATCATGTGACCCCTTTTTGGAACGAGCTCATCGAGCTCGTTCCAACGAGGGGTCACATGATATGGTTTTGTTGAAATTCTTTGAAAAATTTCAAAAAAATAATATTTAAAATAATAAATTTTGATATCGTCTGCGTTGGGTAAAGGGTTAATCCTTTACCTAACGAATCGAGTGTACCCGCCAGTGTAATTTACAAACGGAGCAGTGTAAAACTATGTTTTTGTTGACAGTTTTTGAAAAATAACGGCTCGTTCCAATGAGAGGTCACATGATATGATTTTGTTGAAATTACTGAAAAAATTTGGAAAAATAATGTTTAAAATAATAAGTTTTGATATCGTCTGCGTTGGGTAAAGGGTTAATCATATTCAATCTAATTAGATGACTGAAATTTATTCGGAATAGTCCTAAGAATGCCATTTGAAGCGACGTCGGAGATCACGGTCAGTTTGCATAAGATATTGACTTTTCTGCGACAACAGTTGTGATATAGGGTCAATTTACGCTTGAATATACTATCGTTGCTAACATAAAACTGAAGACGAAACACCAAAGAACCCTGGAACTAAAAGACTGAAAAGCAGCTGAAAATTGTTGTGATTTCTATCCCGATCTGACCAACGTGAAGCGAAGACTATGATCAAGACGGCTAGTGACAATTTGATTGTTTGCATTGTTGATTATGCTATTGGAGTACAATGTGTCATGACCAAATTCAGGAGAGTGCAGCTTATTCTAACCAAGCACCATATTTGGGGGATAGCCTTATCAACGAATGAACTGCATGGTAGAAAAAGATGGCGGATCATACAGAAAGGAGGCTTTGGGGAAAATTTGATAAAAACCGTCGCCACTGTTTTGTCAGATAAGCACATCACAAATTTGTCATTTGTGTGCAGACGGTCAAAGAGAGCGGATGCAATGCAAGCCTGTCCCCACTGTTTACCGAAAAAACAAATATTCAGTGGAAGATTCGGAATCTGAGGAATCGGGACAATCCGAAACCGAAGAAGAGGAACAAGGTGTGGAATCTGAAGAAGATGACAATGTGGATGATTCTCTTGACCCAATGGAAAGTATCGTTAGGCGTGTTTACGACGATTACTGGGAATTTTAAGAGCTTCGTGAATGCTTATATCGAGGACAGAATGGATAAATGCAGTTTTAGCAGCAGCCACATCACTTCAAAACAATACGAGAGAAGCCACTGTTGCGAGATATCTTAATACTCTTGTGTACACACAAGAACGCAATTCAAAAACAAAATAATTC
The DNA here is from genome assembly GCA_031216915.1 of Pictodentalium vernedei. Taxonomy (NCBI): domain Eukaryota; kingdom Metazoa; phylum Mollusca; class Scaphopoda; order Dentaliida; family Dentaliidae; genus Pictodentalium; species Pictodentalium vernedei. The sequence continues at coordinate 222,605,485 of CM062289.1, read as the reverse complement.
AAGAGCCTGATAAACGTCTACGTGAAGAAGAGGAGCATGACTTTGAAGACTCTCAGAAATATGCCTTGGAAAAGAAAAGAATTCTATTTGATGACCTTATGGCAGAATACTCATTCGAAGTGGAAGATGATGGCGATGATAAAAGACGAACGAGACAGAAGAATCCAATGAGAAACTGATGAGAAAAAGGACTCGACGCTAGATGCCACCAGAAAAAAAGTATAAAAAAAGGAACGTTCACAGAGAAATAATTTCATTTGTGTTCTGATCGCCGAAGAGTGAATATGCCTAATAAAATGTTTGCTACAGTGCTCAAATTAACAGATGACTTACACGTACGAATCTGACTTCCCGAGAAGAAATGGAACAAGTGAGGAAGACAAGAAACGAAATATAGACGAATGCATCCTTGTCGTTGCAGCGAAGAAACCAACATATGTAGAGAAGCTTTATGGTCTGGGCCAATTGTTAACCAAAGAGCAGACGAAGAACGAAGATTCAAATCTCATTCCGAAGAACTAAATGATGGTCCTACCTGTCTAGCAGCAGAACACAAGAGCACGAATGAGACTTTAAAGACAGCAACCACCAAAAACGAACTGAAACAGGCTGAAGTTCAAGAAAATAAAGTAAATAGCAATGACATTACCACTCATACACAACAAGCCAGACTGTACACCTAAGCAAGAATGATGTTATCTCTCAGAAGAATGATGTTGACACTCAAACGGCGGATGCCACCACGAACAAAATAAAGAAGACTGCAGTTTAAGAGAATGAAGCGAAGAACGAAGTTGATACTCACCTAACAGACCAAACTAAAAATGAAACTTCAAAGAATGAAATAATGAACCTACCTGCCTCCATGGCACCAGAAAGAAATGTAACCGACTAAGCCAACCTACCTGCCTTCAACAAATTATGTATTAAGGACCGAACCAGCGCAAAACAACAGGAACAACCAATAAGCAGTCCGTCACCAGATGGCTATCCAACTATCCAGGAAGAAGCGTGCGGAAGAACTACATCGGAACAAAATGTATTCTGTGAACAAACATTTTATCAGAATAAACATGAACGGAAAGTTATATCTTCGTATGTTGTCTTTTGTCAGGTACCCAACCGAAGTTCCCGGATGAATTACCCGTATGCAGGATCCAACGATTTCCACTTCAAAAGGTATCCTCCAAAAGGAATTCTCCAGTAGATGTCCTCCAATAATGGATCACCATATCATAGGTATCCCACAGAGATGAGTCGATGAGTCGTAAGAGCATTACTCTTAGAAGCAATGCTTCTCATTTCTCTTTATCTAATGTGAAGAAATCACCATCCGCGTTTGACGAAACCACACTCTAACTTACAATCGAGTGGACGTCGGCATCCCCTTTTTCCGAGATGGGCCGATTAGTCGTAAGAGCATTTACTCCAAGAAGCAATTGTTCCCATCGCTCTTCGGTTCAATCGACTCGTTGGTAAGCACATGCATCACCAAAGGGAGATAACAGCGAATGGACCGAGAGTCGGTGGGGCTTAGATGAACGAAGTGATCTGTTTGGTCAGAATCTGAGAGAAGGCTGGGACTAGATAGACTGCTAGGTTGAGATTAATCAGAATGGGGCTGACATAGATTGAAAAAGAGGCTTTTGAAAGAATCAGAGTGCGTAAAGATACTCCAGTTAAATCGAACACACGTTATATCACTGAGTGCTACTCTGGGAGAACGTGAACGAAACAAATTCCGTTTCAGTGATTTAGGGTTGGGTGATTTGCGGTAGTTGTCGGATAGATTTGGTGATTGGAAATACACCCGTCGACCAGAACACATCGCAAGAACACACCCCTTTCAGTTAGTGAACTTTCAGTAACACAGCAACCACTTGCCACCAAAGAAACCAAGATGACGCTTCCAGAGAACAAAATGGACGATGGAAGCATGTGTTACCCTAGAAACACGCACTGACATCACGTATCATGAGGGTGATTACGTCACAATATGGCACCTCACGTGGGCTACCTTAACAAGGCAACATGGCGACACAGGATAACGTGAATATGACGTTACTTCCATGATTTCCGTTCCCCCCAAATGGCCTTGTCCATGTGAGACATACAACACCATGCAGATGACCCGATCTATGTAGGTGATCAACTTGTTTTTGTACCCCAGTCTTGCACTTTCTTGCTTTCATTTATTTTGATAGATATTGCCCCTGATGTCCAACTGAAACATTAGGGAATTTTAGACACTATGTGACTTTCTCATTTAGTACATAACAGAGAAAAGGAAGACAGTTTGTTCAAGGGTATTTGTGTTATTAAATTTAGAGAGGATGATCAGTTTGTGTATTTGGTTCTTGCGATTGCACAACCTGTTTGGGAAATGACATTCCAGTAGTTGATTGAGGTGCTGTGAGATAATTACTTAATGTGGATTAATATTTAACTCTTAACCCTCTGAGTATTTTAACCCTTTACCTAACGTAACGGCCAAAACCGGCCAGCGCAATACACGAAAATCGCCATTGAATTTCTGTAATATTTTCATTTTTTGCTTCCAAAACATAGGTTGTGACCCCTCATTGGAACGAGCGCGTCGCGCTCGTTCCAATGAGGGGTCACAACCTATGTTTTGGAAGCAAAAAATGAAAATTTTTAGTTATACGAGAATTGTTTTTACGAGTGTCGTCTGCTACTAGCGTTAGGTAAAGGGTTAAAAATAGGTTCTATCAAATTTAGTCACAGGTATCTGAAGCACATTTGGCCAGGAGTTGTTCTGATATATTATTTTATTATCAGTTTTGATACGAATAAGAACTTCCAGGAACCATCGTGTCTGTTGTCAACGCTGTGTGTTGATTGCATATATTGTTCGTGTTCTGTACATCACGACCTTCATTTAGATGTGTAATTTGTGTATATTTAAATTGAATTTATGGAATATCAGAGGTAGAGATTTCAAAGTAAACAAATTTCCTTTACTTATATAACACCGTAATATGATCAAGAGGATTGGTGTTTGTTTACAGCAGCTTCATTTGCATGTTTACAGAAATTTTGCTCATAGTTTTTTCATGACACAATATATACTGAGTCAGAAAAGAAAGTATAATGGAATTTTGTTTATTTTGGAATTCCCTCCTCTGATATTCCGTAAATTCAAATTAAATATACACAAATTATACTCCAAAATGAGGGTTGGGAGGTATAGAACACGTAAAATATATGAAATCAACTCATAGAGTTGACAGCAGGCACCTCTACTTCCTGGAAGTCTGCTACCGTATTCGTACTAGAACTGATAATACAATAATATTTCCCGAGAACAACTTGTGGCCAAATGTGCTGAACATATCCAAGAACAAAGCTTGGGCATCAAAATTCTTCAAAACACAGCGACAGAGCTGAATGGGGGTAAATTCCAAAGGTGACGACTTTGTTTACATATATTCTTACTTTCGATTTCCGGTCCACATCATCAGGCGGAAAAAAACATTGAAAAACGACGCCGTCTGAAATCAAATAAGGAGAAAGGTCGCCTTAATACAGCATACTATTATTATATAGAGAGTACAGTCGCCATATTCTATGCAAGATATCATCACACCTGGTGAAATGTCTTAGAATTACTATTTTGTTTCTTTATGGAAATTTGTGGTATCAAGAGATTTGCGCATGTCTGTGGAACATGGAATCCATCTTCAATAAAAAATGCAGACAGTTTTGTCCTGTTCCCAAATGCAGTTCTATCGCTGCATCCCAGGGTGTTTTGGATACCTAGCTGTGTCCTTGGATATGTGAAGCACATTTGGCCACAAGTTGTTCTCATGAAATAGTATTGTATTATCAGTTCTGGTACGAATACGGTAGCAGATTTTCAGCAACCAGTGGTGCCTTCTGTCAACTCTATGAGTTGATTTCATATATTTTTCGTGTTCTGTACCTCCCAACCTTCATTATGATGTATTATTTGTGCATATTGAATTTGAATTTATGGAATATCAGAGGTGGGAATTTCAAAATAAACAACATTTCATTACTTATATAGCATCTTAAAACCCCACACCCCTGATACATAATCAAGTATAGGTGCAACACAATTATCATATAATTTCTGATACGTCTGAAATCCTATATCTTTAATATGGGTATATTTTTGATATCATGGCTCCCAGAGCTCTGCTTCCAGCCTGTGCAAGCGCGTTAGCCGTGTCGGTATAGTTCTTGAATTCATTTAGAACCAAACCGAGATATTTATATGTACTGACGATTTCTAAATCGTTATTACCGAGTTAGAGTTACTTCTTTTTACTTTCGAATCCCTAAAATGCATAATTTTAGTTTTATTTTTATGAATGGACATGCACCATTTCTTACACCAGTAATTCACTATATCAAGCAACGATTGCAAATCACTTTCATTTTCACTCAACAGTACAATGTCATCTGCATTATAACAAAATAGACACTCTACTGTCACTTACAATAACTCCTTTGTTTGCAGCATTTATTGTCCGTGCTAGGTCATCTATAAATAATGTACACATTGTCGGCGAGAGATTATCCCCTTGATTCACGCCTGACCGACACAGAAACGTGTCAGTTATGTTATTGTTTACTTTAAGGGGTCGTCCAAAGTAACTTTGGACATTTTTTGAAAATTTTCACAATGCCCTAAATACGAATTAAAGCGGTGAATAACGACATATTATATACCAAAATTATGACAAAAATATATAAAACCCGAATTTATCCATTTGTGGAATTTTTTAAAATATTTTTTTTTTTTGCTTTTGATGACAAAGAAATTGCCAGCCGCACAAGTAACCGTCAGGATTAACAAGGAACAGATCGGTAATTCGAATGTCTGAGTAGTAAATAAAAGACTTCACACTCCATACTCGGAGAAAGCATATTTATCATTTCATCGCCAACGTGGTAAGAACGCTCAAGGGAAAATGGATGACCACAAATACTTGATTCTCTTCGGGCGACACGTTTGTTATGATCACGTGGGTTTTGGGTCAAAGTTGGAAATGATTTGATTTCCCACGATCTGAAATCTTCAAACATTTCACTGCTGTTTTTGAATCTAGCAGGCGATGTAATGTACAACTCACGACACATTCATAGGAAAATATTCAACTGACAATGTGATAATTGTGAGACACAGTCCATAGTAGTGCTGTTGAGATCAGAATCTGTACAATGTGACTCAAGTGTCAGCAAGGGATTAATACGCCACCGATTCGAACTACTATTATTTGGTTGGTGACGAGATAAAAACATAAAAGTGGAAAATTATATTTGAAAACAAAAATATATTCACATCAACATACATTACTGTCCTCACAATTGATTAATTACGAAAAAATAATTTTACTGTCGCCGAACTATATTAGTGACGTAAAGAAGGTTTGATGAAGTCTGCTACGAAGAAAAGAAGACCAATGTCAAGGAGAATTATCAGAAAGGTTTCTTCCTGTTCACCAAATATAGCGAAAATTAATGTCGTACCATCATAAATTTAAATATCTCCCTCGCACAACCACATTATGTATTAGACGATCAACGTCGATTTTGAGCGCTGTTAGCAACAGAAGGTTGCGAAAATCTGTGTGTGTTGACACTTTGTGGACAGAAATAGAAAAAATCTGCTAGGCGGACTAAAATTCACACGAATTACCGAAATGATACCACAACGTGTCATAAGTGTTTAGATAAATGAATTTAATAAACAACACAATTCCTATATTGTTCACGCCGATAACCCTCCGCCTATAAAATGAGTATTGGTAAGCAGGGCAGTTATTAATATTTTTAAATCCCACGAGAAGACAACAGTCAAGCCTCCCCAAACAGAAACTACGGAAGGACGATAGTTCCAAAACAAATGAAACATACCAAATCATGTACATAAATGAATTGGAAGTCAGGATTTCTAACTAAGTGTAGCCGATTGGTGAAGCATTCTGCACACAGGACAGGCCATTTTTTGTTGTTGTTTTGGCCACACTTGAACATTCAAATGACACTCTTGACCGCTGTCATTGCTCATGCAACCCCAGAAATGGACACATATATTCTAAATGAGGAAGTTTGGCAGTTTACCCTTTTTTGGTGTATCAATCTCATCGTATTTTATTTTACCAATTTGATAGAGATCTCATGCAAAATGGCACAGGATTGTGGGGAGTATGGTCACAGCAGACTCACAAAAGCCACATTGTACATTCTTCATTTTACATTGATGCACTCTCTCATGACTCCATACTTATTCTTCTGAACTGTGTGGATTTGACCCTTGGTGAACTTCATGAAAGGTAAACAAACACAAGAAAAATGGCAGCCCTTTTGAAATGTTGGAATCCTAAATTACAATTGGTCTCGTGGTCCATTCCTTGCAAGAATGATAAAAAGATTTCTCCGGGTCTGTACTAGAAGGATTGCAGAATTTAACTATTCAATAAATTTAAGGTATTTTAATGTAAAAAATCTGATCTGTTACTTATGCCATAGCAGACTTTCAGGCAGTGCGTTCTGCCACATGGTAACAGTTCAATGGCAAATATTAGTTTCCACCAAATCTGTTTCATTCCAAACAAATTGATATATAATTTGTTGGGATTATTCCTTTCTGACCTTCTCTGGACTGTGGAAAACATTACCTGAAAATTGACCACATTTACGTTAGATGTCCTTTTAATACAAAAATGTGAAAACTCATACATACAGCGAATTGACCGATACATGTTTCCATCTATACCAAATTTTAATAGTTTAAACAGTAACATGTCGCGATCAATACGGTCAAACAATTAGATCATATTCATCAAACTAATCCATAAGTCTGTTATTTAACACATTATCATAAACCTTACAGGCAGTAGATAAGAGCGAGATGCCCGTATAATGTAAATGAGCCCTCGGATTTAGAGATTTATCTTTGGGTATTGGACAAATACTACCTTTCTTCCAAAGGGTTGGCTAGATCGCAATATCAAAAATAAATTGAAACAGCCTATGCAAAACTTTAACTACATTTGGATTTTTCAAGGACTCATACGGAATGTATCCCACAGCTGTCACATTTTTAGCCTTCCTCAACACATTCTCAATTTCTTTTATTTGAATTGGTCTATTTAAATCTGCGTTTGGTTCATACAGAGGCTCTAGGAATTTCTTTTCTATAAATATTTTTTCTTCTATTATTTGTTGCAGGAATGCATTATCAAAACCTCCTTCAACATTACTAGGATTATATATACCAGAGAATGCCGATGCTCACTCTCCCAAAACGGTATCCTTGTCTTTAGACACTTCCCCATTTTTTACATAACACTTCATCTGGAATTTTTGATTTTCGTGAAGGCCCTAATTTTTTATTTTATTCCAGAAAGCTTTCGGGTTATCAGTCGTTAAAGATTCTATATATCTTCATTCATAGAAGCGGAGTTTTTATTGAAAATGCGTGTGCATCTTTAAAATCAAAAAGACCAGTTTTAAAAATTTTATCAAGTTTCTTCTTACTCTGTAAAAAGTATTTTTCTTTTTCGTTCATGATTTTCCATAAATTAGTAAATTCATCATTCCAGAATGGTTTAATAAATTTAAATTTTTTACTTCATTTCGTTGTTTTGGGATTCCGAAATTTGGGATGCACACCCTAATTTTGTCAGTAACTGTATTAACGAACTGATTGTATAAATCATCTACAGAGCTTTGCGACCCGATAGTGTTCTATTTTACTAATAATCTCATTCAGACATCGCAGTGAGAGCTCTGAGGTCATAAAGCTTTGTGGTAGCGATTTGAGTATTTTAGTTTGAATACCTGTTTGAGAATCGTCGTATTTTGAGGACACAATGGGTCTATCTATATCAAAATCAAAATTAAAAAAACTGTGGTCCGAAGGTTTGCACCTTTCTCCAATAAAATGGTGGAAATTAAATTTTTCAATAAGATTTGACTGTAAGTGAACCTGAAAAATTTGTACAGTTCTGTAACACGTCATGTGACACACATATATAATCAGCCACCGATTTGCCTTCAGAGCTTACAGATGTAAAATTATTCTCAGTTTTATCTCCCCTCCCATTTAAACAACACATTTTAGCATCGATTAAAAATTCAATGAAAGCTCGCCCGTGCTGATTGATACTTTTTTTCAAGCGATTCTCGTTTACAAACATCATTAAATTCTTCCTGAAATCCAATAACGCACCAATACGTGCATTGAGGTCTCCAACCAATATAATTGGGTGGTCACCACAATGCAGGTATATGTCATTTAAGATCAGACAGAAAAAAGTCTTGGGATCTCTACCCCATGGTGAATTTTCTGGGGGAAGATAGCATGAGAATCAAATAAAATCACTACTACCCTCAGTGCATTTAAAATGCAAACAAAGCAAACCATTGATTGTTTTGTCTATAACAGTTATTACATAATTTGTAAGTAGTGAGTCTTTTACTAAAACTCCAACATAGCCCGATCCTTTCGGAGCTCTTTTGTGTTTCAGAACACGATTCAACCCAATCCAGCAGTACCCTTCTGCTGATAGTTCGTCACCACCCAAAAGGTGTGTCTCACAGATACACTCAATGTTGCATTTAAGTGATTTTATTAACCTGGAGTTAATTTCATTTTTCTCTGTTGTTCAACCATTCAAGTTGATGTGTATAAGTGGTACAGAATATAAAATAGCAAAACATTCAACCTCTGTTGGATAATTAGATTGTTATTTGTTGTCTCGTGTTTGGGGGGACAACTCATTTCCATTACTGGGCAGTAAGTGGTAATCAGTTCTGCTGTAATTATGCATGCTTTTGCTTTTATTGTTCGGCCAAACCTACCAATATTACTGACTCTCTACATGTGTATTGGTTCAGTATCTTGAGATTTTAAGGATGTCCTTCTGTATCTTTTGTAAAACAACCTGCAGGTAATCTACTTTGCCATTTTTAAAATGCATTTCTGTGATTTTTAAATATAGTCTTCTGTGAAGTGCCTCAGATCGATGCATTACTATAATTTTGGTTGATTTATTTTCAGGATTTTATAATTAGGTATTTCTGTAGCTTGTTTGCCAGAATTCCAATTTAAAAGTCAATTTCTTGTTGAAAGCTATAAATTTAATGACACATTTTCAGAAAATATATACAAAATATTACTCTAATCTTATCGCGGGAGCTTATTTTAATCGCATTTACTACCTTCTATTTCAATGGACCTTTCTTTTTAGACATATTTGGGGTAACATAGTCCTTAAGGGCCTATATAAGTAACGAAATTTTGTTTATTTTGAAAATTCTCACCTCTGATATTCCTTCAAATTCAAATTAAATATACACAAAATGTGCATTAAAATGGAGGTTGGGATGTATAGAACACGAAACACACGTGTAAACAGCTCATAGAGTCGACTGTAGGCACCACCGGTTCCTGGAAGTCTGCTGCCTTATTCGCACCAGAACTGATAATTTAATAATATTTCAAGAAAACAACTTGTGGCCAAATGTGCCTTACATACCAAAGAACAAAGCTAGGAGATCACAATTCATCAAAACACGGCTACAGAGCTGCATGGGGGAAAATTCCAAAGTCATTGCTTTTGTTTACGTATGAGTATACTTTCGATTTCCGGTCGACGTCATGGGACGGAAAAAGCATGTAAAAACAATGTCGTCTAAAATCAAATAAAGAAAAAGATCGCCTTCATACAGTATACTGTTATTGGATAGAAATTACACAGTTACCATATTCAGTGCAAGGTATCATGACACCTGTTGAAATTTCTTAGAATTTCGATTTTGTTTTTCGATGGAAATTCGTGGTATCGAGTGATTTGCGCATGTTTGTCGAGCATGGAAACCATCTTCAATACAAAATGCAGACAGTGTTGTCCTTTTCGAAAATGCAGTCCTGTCGCTGCACTCGAAAGTGTTTTGAATACCTAGCTTTGTCATTGAATATCTGAAGCACATTCGGCCACGAGTTGTTCTTGCGAAATAATATTTCATTATCAGTTCTGGTGCGAATACGATAGCAGACTTCCAGGAACCAGTGGTGCCTGCTGTCAACTCTATGAGTTGATTGCATACGTGTTTCTTGTTCTATACATCCCAACCGTTATTTTGATGTATAATTTGTGTATATTTAATCTGAATTTAAGGAATATGAGAGGTGAGAATTTCAAAATAAACAAAATTCTATTACTATTATAGGCCCTTAATATTTTCAACGTACAGACTTGGGGTTGCACGTTCAAAATATTGACTACTCTTCCCCACACATTCGCTTAGCAGCCATCCTATCCAATAAAATTATGACGTATCATATTTCTAGGCCGGAAAATCGGCGTAATGCCACACACATTATCCTATTTGGTTTATAATATAAATGATTAGATCAAGAATGGATTTGAAATATATAGAGGATATCTACGTTATTTTAGTGAATATCTGGAATAATCTCATGAGTGTGGACCTGAAAGTTTTATTTTTCACGAGCGCTTGCGGGAGTGACCGTTAATACGTTCAGGTCCACACGAATGAGGCGATTCACAATATTCACTAAAAGAGCGTAGATTTTCTTTTTGTTATATTCTACATGACATTTTACTGCGCAGTATTCAGCCCAATTCGACTGCAAACAGTTTCAAGGCAATAACAAAAACTGCTGATCGTTCCTTCAAGGCGACGTAATGCTCCGAAGCGTGTAGACCTGAAAGTATTATTTTTCACTCTCGCAAGCGCTCGTGAAAAATAAAACTTTCAGGTCCATGCTCATAAGATAATTCCAGATATTCATTAAAATAGCGTAGATTTTCTTTTTATTATATGCTACGTGACATTTTACTCCGCTGTATTCAACCCAATTCGACTGCAAACCATTTCAAAACAATAACAAAGCTCTGCTGATCATTCCTTCAAGGCGACGTTAAAAGCGACGTCATGCGCCGAAGCGTGACGTCATTTAGGAAGTTACTGAGGGATATTTCTCGATATCCATCGAGTCGGTGGATATCGAGAAATATCGTTTAGATAATTTTCGATAGTTCACAGGCTAGCATATAATAAACACGAAGATACATATTATCGTCATCGGATATCTTGTTATGGCGGTCGTCTTGGAAGTCATATTATTGCATGTAGAAAGTGACCACAATAAACATACCTTTTTGATAATTCCGTGGCAAAAGCTTGACATGGTAACAATGAGCAAATCTATACTTGGGTATGGGGTTGGAGCAGAATTACAGTTCTGTTTTGCATTTTGCTACAAGACCAAGAAGTGTGGGTGCAATCGATCTACTTTTGCGGACAACGGAGTTTCTGTTAGATGAAATTGTCCATTATTGCCAAACCGGCCCAGGTACCTTAGCTTAAGCATATGCTATTTCCCAAGCAATACATGCAATGGGATTGGGGAAAGGTTATTTCAGTGTATTTAAACACCTCTGCCGGTAAATGAATTACAAAATGTATTTGACGAAACAACAGATTTTTAATATTAAATTTAGGAACGTAGAAATCAAGAGAAAGAATAGAGAACATTACTATATCATCACAGCATTACCAGATCATCGTTTTCAGAAAACCCTTAAGGCTACAGCGGAAAAAGGATGGTTGGCAGTGTCAGTTTGCCTCCATAAAATGTCCAAAAATGACATTTGGCCAACAATATGCAATAGACAAGTAGCCTTGTCAGATGCGATGAATTTATTTTTCTAAAGGCGATGTACCACAACAAGCCATGACAACGGACTAATACCTCATGTATGTTTTAGAGTAGCAGAGGTACTGTGGAATGATGCAACGGCAACATTCACGTTTTGCAATTATTTTTTTTAAAGTTTTTAAAAAATACAAACTCGGCTTGCTATGTCATCCCATTTTAACACAGCTTCATGATTACTGCTTGCAATCAAACCAATTATGAAATACTGAAGATGTTTTTTAAAAATAAATTTCCCTTCTTGACATGACTGTTTCTCTGATCATACCATAACACAGATGCTGTTGTTGTTTGTTGGTTTATTGGAATTTAAAGACACGTTTAACACCATTGATAGTGTCGCGTTGCTAACCCATGCTTGTTTTAACTCTTAGATCGCTGAGTATTTTCAAAACTAATCTGATGAAAAATTAGATTTGATGAAAAATTCATCTAAATTTAACCCTTTACCTAACGTAACGGCCAAAAAGGCCAGCGCTATTCTCAAAAATCGCCAATTAATTTTCATTATTTTTTTTATTTTTTCTTTCAAAAACATAGGTTATGACCCCTCGTTGGAACGAGCTCGTTCCAACGAGGGGTCATAACCTATGTTTTTGAGACAAAAAATGAAAAAAATTAGTTATTCAAGAATTATTTTTGCAAGTGTCGTCTGCTTTTCAGGTTAGGTAAAGGGTTAACTCAAGAAACCATTGATGAAAAATTCATGCAATCTACATGCGGAAAATTTGATTAAATGTGCTGAACGTATACTTACTTAGGTAGCAAGAGAAATTATGACCTGGGCAGGAATATCCACCAGCAGCATGTAAAGTGTTGAATCTTTTTAGTTATTTAGTTATTTTAGTTATTCCTTCAACTCCTCCAGCGAACGTTATTTTAAACACTAACACATCATTGAAAGAATTCTACAATGCAGGTACAGCTATTACACACACGTGGATGTTACGCATACACGGATATTACAGATACACACATCTTACACATACACATATAATACGCATACTCAGATATTACACATAAACACATATTACAAAAGAGTTACAAATGCACAGGTATTACACAAATACAGATATTACACATACGAATATATATTGCATATGCTCAGATTTTAGACATACTCAGATATCACACATACACAGATACGACATATACACAGATATTACACATACATAGATATTACATATACACAGATATTAAATGTACTCAGATATTAGACATAGATAGATAGTACACATACTCAGATATTAGACATAGACAGATATTACACATACTCAGATATTACTCATACACAGATATTACACATACATATATTACACATGCTCAGATATTACACATACAGAGATATTACACAAGTGTTACAACTACACAGATATTATGTTTACACAAATATTACACATACACAGATATTACATGTACTCGGATATTAGACATACTCAGATATTACACATACATAGCTATTAGAATATACATGTTAGTCATACACAGATATTACATATACTAAGATATTAGACATAAACAGATATTACAGAAACACATTATATTACACATACACAGATATTACACATACTCAGATATTAGACATACACAGATATTGAGCAAGTGTTACAAATACATATATTACAAATAAATGGATATTACACATAAAAAGATATTAGACATACTCAGATATTACACTAACTCAGAGATCACATATACTCGGATATTACAAATACACAGGTGTTACACATACACAAATATTACATATACTCAGATATTAGACATACACAGAAGTTACACATACACTGATAATACACATACACAGATGTTACACATACACAGATATTACACATACACACATATTACACATGCACAGATATTACACATATACAGATATCACGAATGTCAGAAAGAAACAACAGGAATGAAAAAAAAATAGAAATGAAAGTATTAACAGGAAAAAGTAACTGGAAATGAAGAAACAGAAAAGAGTGAACCACCACATTTTCTTTTTAGAATCGAATCTTAATGACCCCTGCATTAAAAATATCCTTATTGTTATATTTTTAGCTGCGACGAGCAGCTCTATATGTGGCAATGTCGGTCTCTCGGTGGGGCTGTCACCAACGAGTTTATAAAACACCATAACTCCTAAAATACTTGATGGAAGGACACCATACTTGGTATGCAAGTGTGTCTTCGAGATGTCTACACCCTCTCAATAGTGCATGTCATTCGGATAATTTCTGTCACATTTATGGACTTGTCACCAACGAGTTGATTTGTCACCAACGAGTTTTTTTGCCACCAACGAGTTTTAAAACATCATTGGCGTTGCCAGAATCGTCGCAGCTTCGGCACTGTGATAGTGCTTCTAGTCATTATATTATTTTAAATTATGGTATTACCAAAACAAAAATGATATCTGCTAAGGAGAAACACTGATACATGTACCTATAAAGAAAGACATATATTAATGAATATGAGTTACGAAATTTATGGAACTAAATTTTGGGATTTCGATACCTATATGCTAATTTATTTCAATTCATTTGAATGAAAATTCAAATTAAAAGTTTTATTTATCTAAATTTGCGTGAAAATGGTCTTATCGGGCAATTTTATGGCAATACATTTTCGATTTGAATACCTAAAAAATTCAAATCAGGTTTTTAACCGAAAAATTACACCCATACTACCTTTGTTATTCAGCTGTTTCTTTTTCTTCGAACTATTTTTCCTATGCAAAAGTTGTTTTATTCTCATTTTTCCCTGTTTCTTCCGTTCCGTTTACCAGATATTACACATACACTGATAGTACAAATATAGATATTAAACCTACACACAATGATTAGAATGTATAACTTTGAAGTTTCACAAAGTGTTTGTAGCAAGCGGTGATTAATTTATTCGTAATTTGTGTTTTTTCAGTTTTATATCGGGCGTCTTCCAATGGGAAAATGAACAAGTTTGGGGAGAAAAAAATAAAGTTTATTTTGGTATTGTGCATTGGGGCACTTGCGATAACAGTATACTGGAATGCACCGTTACTTGGTAAGTATGAGATATCTCAGTATTGATACCTGTAATAGTTTAACTTTTTTGTTGTCAGACCTGATTTGCAATAAAAAAAAAATTGGGGAATCATTATATTACGAAAAATGCGGATTGATACCTGAGTGTGGTGGGAAATTGATTTTCTGACTTTAAGGTTTGACTTGACTTTGACAAAAATATTATAAGCAACGTCATACTATCCAGGTTCAAACAGTGTTAGAATTGGTTAAGACATCGTCAAATTGTTGTACACCTTAGTACACAGGGCCGCCGTGTTTCCATTTCAGCAATTGATGTTATATGTTTTGATCACGGACCCATCGCAGATGACGCGGATCGGCTTCTTCTTTGTCATTCTTTTCAACCTGCTAGGTTTTTAAAAAAATGATATCAGATTTGCTTGCATTTGACTGGTCGAGATTAGTGTTTCATAACTTGATGAATATTTGCCTATCGCATGAATATTTTAGCTTTTTCCCTGCACTTATGTCACATTATTGTGGGTGTATTTAATGGTGCAATTCCACTGTAATAATATCAGGTAGTCTCTGAGAAGTCGTTTATTTCATTCATTTGTAATAGCATAACAACCATTTATAGTGTGGATCAAATCAATTATAAGAACTGAATAGAGGATATCTAGTGTTTTGGGGTGGATACCGAAAATTATCTCATGAGTGACCGAGACAAATGTTCATTTTTCGCGAGCGATTGCGCGAGCGAAGATGTACCAGTTGTCTCCGTCAGTTGTCTCCGCCACAAGTGAGATAATTTTCGGTATCCACTCAAAAACACTAGATTTTCTTTTTGCTATACGCTTTTTATAAGAATCTGATAATTCTACTCGTTTCAACCTTGATCGATGCATGAAAGTAAACAGCGCATTGAATCATTTAAACGCGGAAGTGATTTGATTGACACACACTCGGAACAGATAGCGTCTTGCAATCTGATTCAGCTGGCGGGTTTCCAGCCCAAACATGGCCTGAAAGTCCGTAATATAAGTGTTTGGTTTGGTACGTCCTTTGAAAGGACGTACCAAACCAAAAACGTATATTACGGGCTTCCAGGCCATGTTTCGACTAGCTGGTTTCATGCATCAATTCAAGGCGAATACGTGTTGAATTATTGCTGGAAATGGTCGGTATACACTCATAAACACTAGATTTACTTTTCATTATACGTTTTCAAAACAAATTGATTATTTCCAGTGATAATTTGACTCGTATTCACCTTGAAGTGGTGCTTTGAAAGCCGCTATTTTGATTGATACCGTGAAAGTGAAAATGCCTATATGTTCACAGTGGGGGATACGGTTTCTATCTTTCCGCAATTTCTTCGATAACCTATCGTTTAGCGTATAATAAATGTGAATTATCCGTCATTTCATCGGAACATACAACTTAACACGCCATTCCAACTCCATATTCTGATAAGGCTACATATAATTAATTTTAATTCTTACATGCATATTTTTGCATAGAGAACTGACAAGCGTTTGATAACAAGGTGACAGAAAACTCTACAAATCGTTAAAGAGGCTCGACAATAAGTTAACCCCCAGCCACAGTTGGTTGTAGGATTTAATCATCACCGTGCCTCTCCCTGAATGCAAAATAGATTCTCCTGCAGTAAATTAAATTCTTTAAGACGATTCCAGTGTTCTTAGTGTTAAAGGGGTTAACCTTTTTCGGATTATATCCTTTTGGGCCTCTAACGGCAATATGTGGTACAAGATTTCGACGACCTTTTTTGAGGAGACAAATTGGTCAAAACACATACCGCAGAAAGCCTTCTGGTTGACAAGATTATTTCCTTGCATTATTGAACATTACAGTGGAGTCCACTTAATCGGATATCTCTTCATTGCACAATCCTGTTTATTGAAAATAACTTTCAAACACAAGACCATTAACTATACTTTGAGTACAAATTTGATCTGTTAATTTTATAGGGGTTATAGTGTAAACTCCTTTTAATTTAATAAAACATTTTGTAATATGTCAAGAAATTATCCTGACAACCACTAAATTCCCTTTGTTTTGTAGACCTATTTGACCCCAGTACATCCAATATAGGCATTTAATCCATTTTATCTTGTTTGACACAATTCGTAGAGCTCTGTCAAACAAGATGTGAAAGAATAAATACCCAGTTTATCTCTCTGTTACAGAAAAGTTTCCGAATCTCTTTTAATTGAATACTTCTGTTAATTGAATAATTTTCCCTAGCAGCGAGGCTATTCAATTTAAAGGGTTCCATTTTACCAGGCATGGTGTGAAGGACTAGGCAATTTTTATCACGACCGAAAAATATTGGTCATATGTAAAAGCGATTGACGCACACGACACGTGAATGACTGGACTTTTTGGTAAGTCGTATAAGGCGGTAATTCTGCTGTCTCCTTATATATTTTTTGTAATAAATTACTTTTTCAGAACATATGCCAATCTCTCTGTATAACGGTATTAACTTTACACCTTTGATATCCGGTGAAGCGCAAACTAAGGCGATCATCATATTGGCTTACCTGCGAAGTGGATCCACATTTACAGGAAGTATCTTTGAGAACCATACTGGTGTGTTCTACGTCTTCGAGCCACTGACTGGACATGACACTTTCCATAAGAACAAGGCTACAGCGTTTCACTACATAAATGGCGTTAAAAGGTGACTATTTATTTTGCAACCACTCGCAACATCTATCAAGTGTTATTGGACATTCATACCGCGATTGCTGAGTGTGTTCAACGTTACTCGATATAATACAGACATTGAGAAAGGTGTTAGTTACCTCACGCTTGGAACCCGGCGCACTTGTAAAAACGTCATGTAACAACGTATCCCATTAGTCGTTAAGCACCTGGTTGACTACATGACGTGAATGAAATGCTTCAACACTAAACAATGCCAACCAAGAAAGTAAATGGGCCACCGAATGTGATAATCTTCGTTAAAAATATCAGATTCAGTCACTCGTGAAATACATACACAGAACGTCACGGTGTGTGAATATGTTGTACAACACGGCACGAATGCCAGCCCGGAAGGATAGAACGAGTAGCGCTGCCTCGAGCCCTAACCTTCCGCGATGGCATGAGTGCCACATTGACGAATGCATTGACACATGGTGGCGTTCTGTGTTTATTACAAGCATCTGTGACATTGAAACCATTAATTTAAAACTTCAAACATCACACTGTTCTGACGTCTGCTTGAAATAAAAACAAAAAGCAAAACCCGTGCGTGATTGGCAAACAAATGTGACAAATCGATAAGTAAACAGAAAAATATAAATGAACATTATGCCCAAACATGTCATTTGTTCGTATTTTAAAGAAATTAACTGCAGTTATCTGAGAGATATTCATTAAAATCAAAACGTGGGTGTTATAAAATCACTTCCCATTCATAGAATAAGTTTAATTTCGTTAATTTTGGAGGATTTGAACAAAAACATTTTCCAACTGACATTCGATTTATCGGCTGAAAAATATAAATGAACATTATGCCCAAACAGGTCATTTGTTCGTATTTTAAAGAAATTAACTGCAGTTATCTGAGAGATATTCACTTCAAAATCAAAACTTGGGTGTTATAAAATCACTTCCCATTCATAGAATAAGTTTAATTTCGTTACTTTTGGAGGATTTGAACAAAAACATTTTCCAACTGACATTCGATTTATCGGCTGTCACGGTAGCTTCCGAATTTATCTGTGTCAGAATGTGGCGTTTCGATTGGCTGATTACGAAAATGGGCACAGTTTCCTTCTTTTGGTGGATCCATAGCGTAAGGTGGAAAAATAGTTAGTCAACGGAAATATGTATAGAACACGTGTTCCGTGCCGATTTGTAAATATGGAACTGGAGGAAAAGTAATAGGCGTGTTATTAAAACAAATCCAATTCGGGTTGTTGAGTCAAGTCCCCCATACTCTACCCTCGTTGTGTTCTGTCTTATTTTACAACATTCTGTAATACGTTATCTATCTTTATGCAGCGCCCTGGAAACAATTAAGAAACTCCAACTCGGGTTGTTGATCCCTGTACTCCACCCTCGTTTTGTTCTGTCTTTATTCACACGGTACGCACGTGTATACTGTTCTGTACTATAAACTAATTACCGTTAAACATGCGATAAATTAAATCACTGATAATAAGCTACTTGCCCATCTATCATACATTTATGACAACATCTGTTACTTCTTAAGATTTTCTGGTTTTTGGTTGCTCACACTATTGTCTATTTATTGTCTGAAAAGATTTCAGATTTCATTTACAGTCGACGCGTTTTATCCCTTTACCAAATGTACAGGATATCAAACCTTATTATACGCTAGCCTGCGAATTATCTAAAATAATTTTCTCGATATCTATCGACTCAATGGCCGTAGCCCTGAAGGAACGATCAACTGATCTTTGTTATTGTTTTGAAACGTACTTATTTATTTATTTATTTATTTATGTTTAAGGTCACATATTTATGCACAATGGCTAATCATGACCGTGACAGTTTTACGGGTGGAGGAAGCCGGAGCACCCGGAGAGAACCACCGAGCAACGACGAGCAGCTGCCAGCTCCCCAACATCGTAACTCCGCACTGCAGCACAGGCAGGGTTAGATTGGTTGAAGACATGCGTACATCGACGTGCAGTACGCCTTAGTACACGGCGTCATCGTGCCCCCATGCGGGCAATGGAGATGAAGTGTCTTGCCCAAGGACACAACGCGGTTGCCCCAGGTGGGATTCGAACCGAGGACCTCTCGGCTTGCAGCCTGCACCTCTACCTACTGAGCCACCGCGCTCCCTTTGAAACGTACGCATTTGGGGTCGAATTGGGCTGAATATTGTGCAATAAGATGTCTCGTAGCATATAATAAAAATGAAATTCTACTCTATTTCAGTCAGTGTCTGGAATTATCTCATGAGTGTGGACTTGAAAGTTTTATTTTTCACGAGCGCTTGCGCGGGTGAAAAATAATACTTTCAGGTCCACATGAAGATTTTTTTCAGTAGCTTCCCAAATGACGTTACGCTTCGGCGCATGACGTCGCCTTGAACGTCGTCTTCAAGGTTTTGTTATTGGTTTGAAACTGTTTGCAGTCGAATTGGGCCGAATGTTGCACAGTAAAATGTCACGTAGCATATAATAAAAAGAAAATCTACGCTGTTTTAGTGAACATCGGGAATTATCTCATTCGTGTGGACCTGGGAGTATTATCTTTCACTCGCGGAAGCGCTCGTGAAAAATAAAACTTTCAGCTCCACACTCATGAGATAATTCCCGATATTCACTAAAACAGCGTAGATATCCTCTATTTATTATTTTAATTATTGTTTTAGTTTATCAAATTTCAAAAACATTTCCACAAAACCATATCATGTGACCTCATTGGAACGAGCTCGACGAGCTTGTCCTAATGACGGGTCACATGATATGGTTGTGGAAATTTTTTACTTTTTTGGTTTTTTCAACTGCTAAATTTGTAAATTACGTGCGCTGGTGCGATCGATTCGTTAGGTAAAGGGTTATACATGCATTTTTAAGAATATTTTTCAAGTTAAGCAAGAGGGAAAGACCCAAGCTCCCAGGACATTAGTGAATTAAAATTTGGCACTGTTACGGGCGGTTTGTTTACCCATTTATCATGGAGTATGCGTTGATGTAATGTGGCGACCCATTACTCGTAAGGATATGCAGATATTCTTTCGTGCTCCAGTTATTACAATCAATAAGTATTTAAATGTGTTTTGAAATAATCAAGCTATTAACACAATTAGTATTTAGTTGAATTATGTGGTGTAAATCATAAAACTACAGTTGTGCAGTGTGCAAAATTTGATGAGAACGATCGTTTCGTTCGCATGGTGGTTACGCAAGTTTCAATTTACGCGAACGGATGACTAGTTAGCCGAATATTGCATCTTGAACGGTAAAATCTGATTAACTTCACTGGTAGAGTTCTATTTTTTTCTCAGCCTCAAGATTTGTTCACACGTTTTTGTCTTGTTCCAATTTGTGGGAGAGTCCCTATGGGCACTCTCCCATAAATTGTAACATTGCAAATCGATGGAGATGAAGTAATTTGACTTCCAAGATAGTGTGACGGACATCCACAGAATATGAAGCCTTTAACTTTAGGTACCTGCAGTTCAGAATAAAGCCCAAATACGAGTTTGCAGCACTGTGCCAGTTAACCAGCCTTTCTTGTGTCTTGATAGATTTTTAAACTTTTGCCTTGAGTTGCTATATATCCTTCAATTCCAAGAAATATATAAATACTTGTTAAAGAAGCAGTTTTCCCAAGAATGTTTACGTAGCTGAAGGTTCGGTTAGCTATCCCCAAACCACGTGAACGATGAGTCGGTTAGAGTCATGTTTGAAATTTTTCTCACTGCTGTGGTACGACTTATTCAAAAGTATTTAGTTAACAAATGTCTGTAATGGCAATGTCATCGAAGATTCGCCAAGTCAAGTGTTGATTGAGAAACATTTCTTACGTTTACTCAAACAAAAAGAATGTTTATGGATGTTTAGACTCAATTGAATAGAATTGTTCAATTGGTCGGAAAAGCGAACCCATTTAAGACCAACTGAAACAGAGGCGGTAGAGCCAGCTAGGGGGCACATGGAGCACGAGCCCCTCCACCTTTTTCCCAGCTGTTTCGCAGTTACACCATGAGTTAAAATGGGCGCATGCAAACGTGTCAATATACAGGCGTTTCTGTAACGTTATTTGCAAATCCAAACAATATTTAGTCCACGAAACCCACTTCCGGTCGCTTCGGTCCGTTTCTTGCACGTCAACTATCTTCCAACCCGAAGGCTGGCCTTCGGGTTGGAAGGTTGTTGAAGTAGAAGAAATGGACAAGACAGTGACCACACAGCGGCATATTCATCTCAACGAGAGACCATAGCGAGTCGTGGTACATTTACCGATATACGATTGTAACCTTTCTCGCACTTGGTCGAACCAAGTTAGCGTTGTAAATTTGTGCCCCTCCACTTTTATTGAGCTTACGCCGCCCCTGAACTGAAATATTCCATCCGACTGAATGAAAAATAGGTGATGAACTATTAAAAGGCCAAGACTGATTCTAGGCTATAATAACGTCGGATTTAATAAAGCATTTGATTGGTGGCTTTAGAGCTTGGAGCAGACCATCTCATTTCGGACAGAAATTGGTGATTAAAAGCATAAAACTTCATGCTAGTCGTTTCGTTACATTGCTAAGTTTTATCGTAAATATTACGTTTTCGTGTAGGGCCCGACGAAACACCGAAATTCGAAATCCTATCTTTGATTGGATTCGATTTGAAATTCGTTTGGTCATTCAAGTTTCTTCGGGGAGAATACGGATCTGTGAACAATTTTGAACACATCGACTAGGGTGTTTATCTGTCCTCTATCTCAGGCGGCATTTAGTTTTAGAGATATATATATACTATATCCGTACCGCGTCACGCCCATATGAAGACTATTTATTTATTTATTTATTTATTTATTTATTTATTTATTTATTTATTTATTTAGTTTCTAATCGTGTCTGACTGAGTACCCGGAGGGAACCACTGAACAACGCCGAGTAACTGTCGGACTCGTCAAATGACTGACGCCCCACAGAGATTACAGTAACTGAAGGCATGTATACCATCTGCCCATTTGCCCAGGCGCACAACAGAGATGACACAGGTCATCATGGCACGGATGTTTGTCGCTTGTGGTGACAAAACAAATTGCCTTTATTGCATACGGCAAAGACACTTCACATTTCATGACAAGAGGCTGATGTCAACCGTTATGGTTATAACTTGCAGTACGTGGAGAGTGTATTATCGCTAAATCACCCACAGAGTGGAGATTCCAACCAGGCAATAACTGCAAATTTGTTGTAAAGCATAACAATCACAGGCAAAGTTCCAGCCAATGGATCTCCGGGTTAAACCCGAAGGTCCATTGGCTGAAACATTGCGTATGTTCTCTGTCCATATGTACAGAATTTGAGAGTGATACTTTGGGTTATAACTCCACTCCGTAGGTTATATAGTTACAATCCACTCTCCATGTACGGCACATGTATTAACTGACAACAGGTGTCATTGCTACCCGTTAGGGGTAACGTTCTGCGGTTAAGCCCGGTGGTCCATTGGCTGAAATATTGCTTATGTTCTGTCAGTATGTACAGAATTTAAAAGTGATACTTTGGGTGATAACTCCACTGCACAAGTGAAATAGTTACAATCCACTTAGACCATTTGGGTTCTGCATCATCGCTGATGCGCAAATGTTGTGACAAATCATTTTGAACACGAGGGAAACCGGAGATTCGACCATTTTTGTGTTAGTCTTAAAGCCTCTAGAGTACAGGATTGCGCGACTCTTCGCACTGAATTTTAAAATTTCACACACTGGGCCGAACAGTGGTTGCCCCAGTGGATCCAGGAGCCTCACACATCAGCAAATCCCAGAGTCACCTGACACCCTTGGCTGTCACTGAAGTCCACCTTCGATCGGTTCTGGATGTTAGCACTCGGGTTGGAAGATGCTTGTAGTAGATGAAATATCGGACCATAAAAACCCAAAGGAGAGTGGGCAGTGGCCAGTAGCGTGTACCTGTACATTTGCTGGTATCATAATATACACTCTAAAATCAGTTGGGTTAAAATCAACCCAAATCAACCGGGTTGAGTGAATGTGAACCTAATTTGTTTCATATTCACTCAACCCAGATGATTTGGATTAATTTTTAACACAACTGATTTTGAGTGTACGGCTGTTACGGTGTGTCTCGAAAGGACCTTGTCAGTTGTTTCGAATCTAAAAATAGGCGATGGTTCATTTGGGGGCTAGACTGGTTCCAGGCCATGATAGTGTCAGATTCGTTTGAGAATTGGTTTGAAAGCTTGTTGTGTGACAAACTAGAAGCACAGGCACTCGACGTATTATCGGATTTTATCAATTTTAATAATATATATATTATATTATCAATACTAAAAAAAGTAAAGGTATGACACTTCCCAGATCGAAATTTTCAACAATCTCTCAAATAGCGAATACCTCGTCGATCTCGCTCAAATAAACGACAAAATGTCGTGTAATTCGCGGAGCCACTCAGATTTCGAGCCCAAGATTGACGGAATTTGACCTTTATTCGCATTTATTTCACTTTTTATCGACTGAAACGACGGAGATGTCTATCGACGACTGGTCAATTCCGGTACACAAGCAAATTAAAGCAATGAATGCAACGCCGCGCGTTCATTGGTCGTCTACTTATAGCCACAACTGTGGGAAATTCAAAATACTGTTTATGTTTCACTCAATGCAACACAAGACGGCACAGCAACATAACTTCAATCAAAATATTTTATTCTATCAGAAAACAATGTCAAAACCCATAATGATGGTGTCATGGTAACATAACATATACAGTTATTTAAAATTAACATTACCAGTCATGCATGCTTTTGATATTTTAATTCGAGTGTTGTGGGGGAGGGGAGGGCATGGTCGTGTGTCATCCACATGCAAACTACAAAAAATCCTCATTCGAATCGAATCTGATACACAGCATCAGAAATTCACTTAGTTTCTATTGTCATAGTTACTATCACCATAAATAAATGTAGTTTACATGGGAAGTGAAAATTTGGAGGGGGGGGGGGCAGGAGTGTTCTTCTTTACCCTTCCCACCCGAAACACAGGCACTGATATTTCTAAAACTCTTGGAGAGAGATTATCAGAAACCAGAACAAAGTCGGCAGATCATAATACAGTACAAGCTGAAATGTGTTGCAGGGTAATCACAACAGAATTTTCGTAACATTTTTCCTTTCTTGATTATTGCATTATTTGATATAATTCTCTAGCAATGAGATCAAGGACTGGAATTATCAACACAGGAGAATGGGATGAAAAGTTTCTTGTAGTTATTCTACAACTTATTTCAGCTGATACTGTATGTGCATGTTAGAGTGGTGGATCTAGTTGGGGGGGGGGGGGGGGCATCTTTTTCCAAAAGTATGTTATCTAGGGACATAATTATGGCCTGTGGTTATCTGTGCCAAATAGCAATTGATGGTGGACACTTTACCCCTGCCCAAGAATTAAGCAAACTGCATTCTTTGGCATATTGAAAAATAAATTTCCAGGGGGGGGGGGGGGGGTGTTCAGATCCTCACGGAAGTGGGCCCGGAAAGAGGAAATTAGGGTGCCAGGGTTAATTCTATGATGGGCCACCTTTCCAAAGTGCCTGGATATTTATCGTGATGCTGAAGCAATGATGGGGGATGGGGGGGGGGGGGGGGGGGGTCACCCCAATACAATTTTGAAATCTATTTTAAATGATGGATACTTCTGACAGCTTTAGAAAATCACAATATCTTTTGGCCATCAAAATGGTGTTTTTTAGCAGCATGGTTCAAATTTTTCAATTCAACAGTATTCAGTAACAGTATTTTTAATGCACAATTCTCAAAGGGTTACATGTAACTTTATTATGTCAAGTTGATTTAATACAGTTATTATTTTACTTTAAGAATCATGCAGTCCAAAAACACAACCGTCTGTCAAGTGCAGAGCTCCATTCACGATACAGCCCCCTTCTAAACTGTTGGCACAGGAGTCAGAATCTTGCAAGGGGCCCCTAATCCAAACATGTCCTGAAAGCCCAGATTTTAATTTTTTAAACAAAAAATTTAATATCAAAGAAATAAAATAGTCTTAGACTAAGGGGGTGGGGTGTGGTGGGCATACCCAGGAATCCTGGACCAAACCCCCAACCCACAAAGTTCTGGGCCCTGGGATAACTACCCAGTCTCCTGGCGGGATACCTTGTATGCTCCCTACAGCATATAATGTGTTTGTTGTGTTGGGACTCAAAGGACTCTACTCTGACATCAACATGTACAGCAACTTACAAAACTAGTTGCAAATGCAAACATGTGGAATTTCTTCTATGAAGTATCTTTCTGATATGATTCCTCTTCATTAGCCCCACCATTCCCTGGCAGTTAGTCTCAGAAAGCTCTTTCTTATTACTTACCAAGATTTAGTGTCATAATCTGGTATTTAAGAGAAAGAGAGGTCATTCAGTAGCTTAGTTATTTTAAGTGGTAGCCAGAAAAATGTTAAGAACATACAAGGCTTGGAAAAATTGTCCATGGAATCATATAATCACAAATTATAGCAGCTGGAAAAATGAACTGAACACTTTAAACAGTGTTTTCATTCCAATTAATATGAAAATTTTTTAATATTTGTGTAAAGCTTTCCAAGAAAGGATTTTAGGTATGGATAGGTTAGATTAAAAAATATCCACTTGAGAAGAGGGGGGGGGGGGGGCAATGAAAAAATGCCTCATAGCACCAAAAATTCTATAAATGGCTTGGGGGGTGGGGGGTGGGGGGGTGGGGGGGGGTCCTGATACCCAGATTAAAAAAGATTTAATCCCCACTGATACCCCCCCCCCTATACAAACCATAGGATGAGTATGAAACTTTTGATTTTTCTTTTGTTATACAGCCTGTAAACTGAACATCTTGAAACAGAAAAACTGGAAATAAGATGCAGGATAGATAACCACATTAAAAATTTTGATCGCATTTTTTTCCTGTATTACAAATATCATTTGAACCGTGACATCATTTCTTTGGAACCTCTCTTCAAGAGCTTTCCAGGAAATGCTGTCAAGGATTGGAATCATAAACAAGGGGGAAATGTAATGGAAATTTTCTTTGGTTAATAAGCTGAAAAATTGCTTGGTCTTTTTGAAGAGCAATAAATACTTACCACCCGACCCCCCCCCCCCCCCCCCCAATTTCCAGCGCACACACATACAAACATTTACATCCCACATTGTGTTGGCCCATTAAACTGCTTATCAGTGACAGTGCATTTTAAATTTATTGCCCAAAATTGCAAATTGAATCAAAGTTTCAGTCTGCTCTCTGCCACAGGCACTTGACATATTATCAGAGTTTATCAATTTTAATAAAATTAAAATTGATAAAATCTGGTAATATGTCGAATGCCTCTCAGCAGACCTCTTGACAGATAGAGGGGGGGGGGGGGGGGCATTAGCGTAAATTTAGATCTTTTGTTCTTTCATAAAATGTCCAGATTTGGGTTCTTTAAGAAAATCCACCCCTTCAGTGTTTAGATAATAATATTCAATAAACCCTTTGCAGGATGTTTCAAAGTGAATTGTTCACTTACCTTCAGATTGTCGATGCACAGTGGTCAGCTTAAACACATGAAATCTAAGTTCTTCTGCAGATATGATGAAGTCTCCTGGGTCATTAAAATTCACATTGGGTACCGGTCGCAGCTGGAAGAAATCCCCACCCAAAATCATCTGAATACCTCCAAAAACATTTCGGTGATTCCCTCTTATCTCCTTACAAATTGTGTCTATTTGTCGAAAAAGTTTCAGGGAAAGCATTGATACTTCGTCGATAATAATCACATCTGCTGACAACATCCTGTCTTTTACATCATAATAATTGTCATCAAACTTGATTTTCTGTATTAAAAATGCGTCTGAAAATCTGCCGTCCGCCAAACCAAAAAATCTGTGAACGGTCAATGAACCGCGAGGCAAATTTGTGCTTGCCATACCTGTTGTTCCCAGTGTATAAACCTTTTTGTTCATATGTGTCAGTCCAGTGTTGATCTTATTGAGATGAAATGTTTTTCCCACACCAGCCTGTCCAGTTATTATTATATTGTGGCCTTTTTCAGTAGCAATTGCAATTTCTGAGAGCGACATCTTCGAACGAACTTCAGTGATAAAATGAGCACGTTTTCATTGTTGACTAGGAGTTATATTTAGAGTGAAAAATAATGTGTTGAATTTTATATTGACCAATGAACGCGCGGCGTTGCATTCATTGCTTAAATTTGCTTGTGTACCGGAATTGACCAGTCGTCGATAGACATCTCCGTCGTTTCAGCCGATAAAAAGTGAAATAAATGCGAATAAAGGTCAAATTCCGTCAATCTTGGCCTCGAAATCTGAGTGGCTCCGCGAATTACACGACATTTTGTCGTTTATTTGAGCGAGATCGACGAGGTATTCGCTATTTGAGAGATTGTTGAAAATTTCGATCTGAGAAGTGTCATACCTTTACTTTTTTTAGTATTGATAATATAATATATATATTATTAAAATTGATAAAATCCGATAATACGTCGAGTGCCTGTGACTAGAAGTGATGATTGTACGTAATCTATTACGGAGTTTGAGTTTGATGCCTCCTCTTACACCAGATCAGTTTGCTTCAGTAATTCATCTCTCTTGGCGGCGCTCAAGTACTTTATGTTCCGTAACTTTCCGGAGCCTTCTTATTTTTTAATTTTGTATTTCGCTTTTAATGAACTGTGTTTCGAGAGCAGTCTGCTAATCGTGTTGTAAAAATACGGAAGGTATATGTGATGTTTTGGTTTTCTCTGTTTCAGAATTCCCCGACTGAACAACAGGAGCAGAGAAAGTATTCGAGTTTTGGAATCAATTTTATCGTGTTCCTGGACTTCACTCGATATAGAAACATTACGTAATCGACACATGAATGTAAGTCGGTCGACGAAACTGTTGACGGCGTGTCTTAACTCAAATACGAAAAAGAAACGGTTTTATCCAATGAAACATTGTCTCACGGAAATACAGAAATCATGTGAAGCTATGCCAATTCGAGCTCTGAAAACTCTCAGAATTTCTATGAAGGAGGCAACAGACATGTTAATGCGAAATCCAAACTTGAAGGTCGTTCACTTAATCAGAGACCCAAGAGGTATTCTATCTTCCAGAATGAAGGTCAACCTCCTTGCGAAAGGGGAAGCGATAAAATCATTGTGCGTGAATATTTTCGAAAATCATAGAGTTGCGACAGCATTCAGTAGGCTACATCCTGGTAGAATACTGGAAATTAGATATGAAGACCTGGCTAGAGATCCTCTTCGAGCATCAAGAGAAATGTTCAATTTTTTAGGGTTGAAATTTGAAAAGAAAACTGAAGCCTATTTGAGAAAGATTACTTCAAATGCAAACAAAAATACGAACTGCTTTCTTTGCACAACTAAGAAAAACTCCAGCACAGAAGCCTTCAAGTGGCGAAAAACAATGAAGTATGAAACGGCGAGAAGAGTTGACAAGTTGTGTAATGAAGTTTACAAGAGTTTCGGTTATGTGTCACTTGCCGAGAATGAACTACGTGATTTAAATTTCACATCAATATATCACTGAATGATGAAATTCATAAACGTGTAACGTTATTGTTTTTTTTTATTCCCAACACGGAATTTCATTTATGCTTTCTTAGAGTCCGAGTCAAAGAATGCATTCGTCTATTGGATGACTGCTTTGCCTTCGAATTCCTGAGCAGTTATCTACTGGATCTTCTTAACCCTTTACCCAACACGAAAGGCAGACGACATTTGCAAACAAAATTCTTAAGTAACTAATTATTTAAACATTTTTGCGGTCCAAAACATACAGTTAAGACTAGAAGTTCTGTCACGAACTCTGCGCTTATCTGGGCTCAATTGCGCGTAGGAATTGCGCGCTAGTGCCATATCGAATGGCATCCAAAGCACGGCAGGTTCTCCTGGTTACTCATAGCAAACACAGGCAATATTTCTGCCAATGGACCTCCGGGTTACCCGGAGGTCCATTGGCTGAAACTTTGCTTGTGCGGGCCATATGTACAGAATATGATAGCCTTACTATGGCCATAACGCGTAGATTAACGCGCAGATCGACGTGCTGTTTGTGCGCATTTCAAGACAGGACTTCTAATTTTAACTGTAGCTTATGCACCCTCATTGGAAATAACTCAACGAGCTCGTTCCAATGAGAGGTCACATGTTATGTTTTTATAAAGGACGAAGGCGAAGCCGACGTCGAAACTCGTGAGTTCTTTATACTAATTTCACACTTTTTTTAACGTAGGAAGTAGTTAACGAGATGAGACTTCACGAGAATGACTCTGGCTGATTAAACTTTTAGTGATTTTTCCCAAAGGAACCGGGGACAAATGAAGTTACATTTTTTCAAGGATACTCGAACGCTAGAACAAGTGATGGCTCTCCATCATTGCTTTCACCCTCATTGGGTCAAGGGATCCTTAATATCTTGGGTGAGGGGGGTGGGGGTGGGGGCTAATTATGTCACGTGACGTCCAAAGCAAGTAAAGCACGCCCCTAGCAACGGGCAAACTACTGGGCCAATTGTTTGACCAATTTTGATACATGGACCCAACATGCATTGCAACGATAACTGACAGGTCAATGGTGTCGTCACGTGACTTCCCTAGCAACCAGAGCTCCCCCTTAGCAACGGGCTAACTGCTGGGCCGATTTTGACCAAATTCGGTATACGGACCCAAAATG
Organism: Pictodentalium vernedei; assembly: GCA_031216915.1. NCBI lineage: Eukaryota > Metazoa > Mollusca > Scaphopoda > Dentaliida > Dentaliidae > Pictodentalium > Pictodentalium vernedei. Next base: position 222,575,317 of record CM062289.1, on the reverse strand, counting down.
CATTGAAAAAAAACCCCAGACAGATCAAGGTTTACGTCTCGTGACTTCCTTAGCAACTAGAGCGCCCAGTTAGCAACGGGCTAACTACTGGTCCGATTTTGACCAAATTCGGTATATGGACTCAAAATGCATTGCAAATGAAAACAGACAGATCAATGTTGACGTCACGTGACTTCCCTAGCAACTAGGGCGCCCCCTTAGCAACGGGCTAACTACTGGGCCGATTTTGACCAAATTCGGCATACGGACCCAAAATGCATTGCAAATAAAAACAGAAAGGTCAGTGTTGACGTCACGTGACTTCCCTAGCAACCAGAGCTTCCCCTTAGCAACGGGCTAACTACTGGGCCGATTTTGACCAAATTCGGCATACTGACCCAAAATGCATTGCAAATGAAAAGACGGGTCAATGTTGTCACGTGACTTCCCTAGCAACGAGAGCGCCACCTTAGCAACGGGCTAACTACTGGGCCGATTTTGACAAAATTCGGTATACGGACCCAAAATGCATTGCAAATAAAAACAGGCCGGTCAATGTTGACGTCACGTCTTTTTTCCTCTTCCCTGACATGACCCAGAAGCACAGGATTAGCTGTTTCATAATTACTCGCAGAATTATCTGTTGTGATAACTACAAACAATACCGGTACGTCGGTATTTTTTCAGGGAAATTTATGAAAATGGCTCACTGAAATTGGCACATAAAGATCTAGGCCTATTTCATTCAAAAGACAAGTCTGTACTGTCTTGCGAAGTGTGCATGTCTGTGCTGGCTTGTGTAGTTTGTGTGTCTGTTGGGCAAATCGCCCAGAAACCTGGTCCGAATCGTCCACAAACATGGTCCGAATCGTCCAATAATCTGGTCCGAATCGGCCAGCAATATGGTCCGAATCGTCCCTAGATCTGGGCCGAACCGCCCTTTATAAAAATTTGGTCCGAATCATGAACCTACATTTGTGATACTCAGTCGTATTATTTTAAAGATGGTCTTTTCAGTAAAACTGCATTGGCATATTATCATCGTTCTTTTTTGCACAGCACTGCTGTATTTTCTTGTTGAGACAAAAAACAAAAAAAAAATAATGAAAATTGAAAGGTGATTTTTGTGACTAGCGTTGAAAGGCTTTTCCGTCACGATGGTTAAAGAATTAAAACATTTTTTTTCAGATTTGGTGGGCTCCCTTTTCGCAAAGATGTCAATCATCAAGCTCTTGGGTCATCAGTCTAATTCTGTAAGGAATCCGACGCTGCTATTGGCTATACGCCGATCTTATTTATTTATTTATTTATTTATTTATTTATTCATTTATTTATTTATTTATTTATTGGTGTTTAGCGACATTTTCGAAAGCCAGGATCACCTCGTGTCGGACAGTTTTATGGGTGGAAGAAGCAGGAGTAGCCGAGGAGAACCACCGAGCGACGCCGAGCAACTGTCAGACCCCCAACGTACTAACTCCACACAAGCAGGGTTAGCACTGGTTGAAGACAAGTACACCATCGGCGTGCAGTACGCCTTCGTACACGGCGCCACCGTGCCCCCACATTGACAATCGGGATTAAGTGCCTTACCCAAGGACATAACGCAGTTAACCCTGGCGGGGATCCGACCGCGGACCTTTCGATTGGAAGTCCAATGTCGTACCACTGAGCCACCGCGCTCCATATTTTGCAATTCTTAACCCTTTGGACCTGAGGGACCAGTTCAGAGCCATCGACTGATATAGTCTATAATCGTTACTTGGGGGAAGTTCAACCATTATTTTCAACGTGCAGCCTAGGGGCTGCACTTTGAAAATCTTGATTGGTCTACCAAACAAATTCAGTGAACAGTCATCTACTTTATGAATTCAGGTCGTCTCACAATCCTCGACCGGAAAATCGCTCTTTTGTGTTCAAAGGATTACATCGATAAAACAGTAGGTATTCTTCTTGAATATTCCGTGAAACGATTCAAACGACTGTACATAAACATTACCACCTGTATGCCTACTTTACCGACTTTTCAATTTGGCCCAAGCATTTGGCAAAAGCAATGCCCCTTGTCATCCTCTCCTTCGTTGTAGCCATCCCACTGGCCTTGTATATTATAATCTTTCAATGTGACCCGAATTACCTTCAACGTTCCACCAACTATGGAAAATTACCCAAATGAACTCCGAAACCTTTTAAAAATCTCCCACAGTTCATAGTAGTCGTTTAGTATGGATAGCACGTAGTACACTATCAGCCAGGAGGCCTCTAACCTAGGGTCCGTTCGATGGGTTCAGATTGTACTCAAGTGAAACGTAAGAGGTCTGATCTTGGAAAGGTTTTACCTTTATGTTACTATTTTCAGAGATGCCTCAATATTTTATTTAGGACCACTGGCGTAAGTGTGTTTCTCACTTTATTGGGGTTTAACGACACTTTCAAGTTTCAACAGCTAGAGCCACGTCGTGTCGGACATGTTGTATGTGTGTTGCGACACAGTACTGTACTATTTTCCTGGGGTGGCCGAAAACCATTCATTTAAAAATCGACTTCAATTTTTAAATGTCTAGTAAAGTAAAAAACGAAGGGTTCTGATAAACAAAGTTTGTAGTATAGCATGTACCCCAATTGTCCCCATTATCCGGACCTTTGGGGGAAGCAGCTAATGTTAAATTTCCATAGGAACCGGTCTTTCGGGGAGCATCTTTTTCCTGTGCAACATTTATTTTTCCCTGTGAAAACTATCCAGCTCGATCCGCCAATTGGCGAACGCACTGCATATATAGTATGCTATGGAATATATGTTCACACGTGGCTTTGGGTATATAGTACGGGTATGTGATGGAATATTGATGGGGAAGTTGGGTTTCTTGAAAAGTTTTCTCCTCGAAACGGTTGACGTTGAAAATGTCCAGTGACGCCATGATGCAGACGCGACGTCACGGGGACGTTGACCGCTGCTGTTGTCCGCTGTATAATCCGACATTATAAGTTATGGGGCTTTCAGGGGGCGGATATGGTGTGATGTAAGGCGAAGTGAGATCAATATTAGGCGAGGCCGAAGGCCGAGCCTAATATTGATCTCGCTGAGCCTTACATCACACCATATCCGCCCCCTGAAAGCCCCATAACGTATTTATTATGCCAGTCCGTTGAAAGAGACACAACCGTAAGTGTAATTTATGTTCGATATCGATCAATCTTCAAGTTCAATCATTCAAATCAAAACAAAACAGACGATAAAATTTACAGTCCAGGGGGAGTAACTCGAAAATATTTGCATGAACTGAGAAGAGAAGATTATTCGGGTAAGGATTCTCGTTTGAGTTCGTCTCAGACAGTGCCAGTTGGCTTCTATACATGTCGTTTTAGTGGTTTATTTACTGTATTTATTTACATTTGTTTATTAAAATTTCTCAAAGACTGGAAGAAACGCATTATAGTTGTGCGTTGCTCAACAGACACACACGCGAAATTATTTGTTGTTCGTTGAACACCAAAAACAAAATGTCGGAACTGACCGTATATACGCTCTATATTATGCTAGCTAATGAAATTCGCCAATCACAGCCCCCGAATAGTGGGACGGTACTGAGCCGTATTGGGTCACCTGCAGCCCGGGGTGACCTAATACGAAACTCGTATTAGAACTCGTATTAGGTCAGTACCGCCATTTTGTTTCGACGTGGAAATTCCTCACCTCGCGGTGCTTTTATATCCATATTGAAGAAATTGCAGTACAATCAAACGTCCCTCCGTGTCTATATGTCTCATTTTCTCTCGTTTTATAATAAATTTATTGTGAAATTTATTTTCTAAATGTAAATTTAATTATTTGAAGTGAGAAATTCTACTGCATTCGATCTACCGATAACGGATCAATCAAACGTCCCTCCGTGTCTATATGTCTCATTTTCTCTCGTTTTTAAAAATAGCGACTGCACTATAATGAAATTGTAAGAAATGAATCACAGCTATGAAGGAAAAGACGCGAGATACATTTATTTTGTTCGAATTCTATAAAATCGGACGGTTCGGACATTTTCTGCACACTCAAGACAAAGTGACAGTACGAAGAAAAGCGTCTATCGCTGTTGTCTGTGTTGTCAAGGAAATTATACACAAACAGGGAGACAACTGTGCACGTTTGTTACAACTTACATAGCGTTTTGCACCAGTTTTGAAAATGTGCCGGCGTTCAAATTTGATTGTTATTTTGTTTTCGCTGGCATAATAAATACGTTACAGGACGTTCAGGTGGGGGATACGGTGTCATATGAGGCTCGGCAAAAACAATATTGGACTTGGCGTACCGCCTCGTCCAATATTGTTTTCACCTCGCCTCATACGATACCGTATCCGCCACCTGAACGTCCTGTAACTTATAATATACGGCCAGCTCGATGATACACAGTCTCACATACAGTCACTAGATATTGAAGCTGATTGGTCAATAACAATTACTGGCATAATAATATAAGTTATGGGGCTTTCAGTGGGCGGATATGGTGTGATACCATATCTTCGGCCTCGCCTAATATTGATCTCACCTCGCCTTATATCACACCATATCCGCCCACTGAAAGCCCTATAACGTATTTATTATGCCAGTCCTTTCAAAGAGACACAACCACAAGTGTACCCAGATTCCTAGCGCAAATGTTCTGTTATCACTATCAGGGAATTTCCCGGATTTACGTCATGAGAAGGTCATACTAGTAGCAGGCGCTGAAACAACGGAGTTTTCTTCTCAATAAACAGGAATTTATATTACCAATTCACAACTTTAATTCAGTGTTAAGTACTGGAAAAATAAAACAATAGAAGCAAATGGATTAACAATTCTCTCAAGAAGGTAAGTGGGAACAGTTTCATTCATTATTTGTTGTTAATGGTGATATTAATGTTTCCGACTCGGCAGTTCGCAAACACAGGCATATTTCCAGTAAGTTTACGCATGTCATTTCTTTGGTTTACCACGCGAGTTTCAGAATCTTCAAAGGGCATGAATAACTGTTCAATGTCAAAATCCCCGTCATATTTACATGAACTGAGAAGGGCAGATTATTCGGGTAAGGATTCTCGCTTGAGTTCGCCAGTTGGCTTTTATACATGTCGTTTTAGTGGTTTATTTTTTGTATTTATTTACATTTGTTTATTCAAATTTCTCTCGACAGACACACACGCGAAATTATTTGTTGTTCGTCGAACACGCGAAATTAGGAAAAACACCGAAGCGAGCGTTGGATGTCAAAAACAAAAATGTTGGAACTGACCGTATATAAGATCTATTTTCGGCCAGCTCGATGCTACACAGTTTCATATACGGTCACTAGATATTGAAGCTGATTGGTCAATAACAATTACTGGCATAATAAAACGGTGTTTGGGTCACGATGTGCTGGGCTTCTCGAACTGTACTGATAGTGTCATATAATACGGACGGTATATACCCCCGTAGCCGCCCTACCCCCCCCCCCCCCTCCGCCCCCTCCCCTCGTTAGCCCGTGGTACTATCAATCTACCTGATGCTTTATATTATACTATGACTAGATAATGCAGGCCAGGCGGTATTGTGGGGGCAATGTGTAGTTGTCAACTGCGATATGTATGATGCAGGGGCTGTACCCCTGATGATGCAAGGTTATTTCTTAGTACTGTTGATCCACTTAAGGTGCTATACTGTCCTACAGTTGGTATAGGGTAGTACGTAATGCTAGGTCATCCTGTGTTATGCTTAGTTGTCTGGTACGTATGAACGCATGATACCTCACCAAACTTGATAACAAATAAGATAGACAATAAGGTAGGTATATACAGATCGTATGACTTTCAACTTTCCGGATTCGTCTCTTCTCTAAGTAGTATAGCATGTACCCGACAGTCACGGTATTGCGCGGGTGGAAATTACTCCGCGTGGGTGTTTAACGTCAACCTGATCTCTAGGCATTATAGAGAAGTAGTATAGCATGTACCCGATCGTGCCTGATTACCCGGAGCTTTGGTGGAGCAGCTAGTGTTAAATTCCCATAGAACCAGAGCTTTGGTGGAGCAGACACGAGACGTGTTTTTCGCGTCATCCAGCTAGTTCCGGCAAGTGGTGTACGTACTACATATATAGTATGCTGTGGTCTGTATAGTGATGTAGGTAAACACAGGGCTTTGTGTATATAGTATGGGAGTGTGATGGAAAATTAATGGTGAAGTTAGGTTTTCTTGAAAGTTTTTTTCCGCGAAACGGTTGACGTTGCTATTGACGTCGTGACGCCATGATGTGCACGCGACGTCATAGAGATGTTGACCACTGTTATTGCCCACTATACATTCCGACATAACGTTGTTCGGGTCAGGGGGTGTCGGATTTCTTATAAGGGTGTGGGGGTGATATGGTAGTAGTGGTGTATATCTACCTGAGTATACTATTAGCCATTGAGACTTCATATTATCCTATGTCAGCTATAGCTAGATCAAGCAGTATTATGGGGATGGGGGTAATGCACGGTCGCCCAGTGTAGTATTGCGAGATAGTCCTTGCTGATTTTGATTGGCAGTACAGGATGAATGGTCTGTTGGCTTATCACCCCTTAGTACTATTAACCTACCGAATCCTTTATACTATCTGATGGCTGGTATTGGTAGTTCGAAATGCTAGGCCAGGCAGTATTATAATCGTTTGTTTAGAACGGGGGCTTAGGATGCAATGTGTATACCGCTGTAGGTCCCCTGTTAGTCCTCTGTATTATTAAAAAACCGATTGCTTTGTATTATTCTATGGCTGGTATAGGTAGTACGTTATGACAGGTCAAGTGGTATTGTGAGTGGAGGTAATGCCTGGCAGTATAGAACAGCAGTATGGCATGGACAATATATAGCTCTGTGGGCCCCCCGAAAGCCATTGATACTACTAATCGACTTAATGCTTTATGTCACCCCATGACTAATATATGTAGTATGTAACGTGGGGCCAGACGTTATTGTGAGTGGGTGGGTGTAATGCATGGTCGCCTAATGTGGTAGTGTAGGATGTACGCGTGCTCCCCCTACAGGTCCCATGTTAGTCTTCAGTACTATTAATCCGCCTAATGCTTCATGTTATCCTATGACTTGAAAAGGTAGTATGTAATGCTAGGCAAAGGGGTCCTGTGGGTAAGGGCAATGCCTGATGTCAAAACACGGAATACAAATTTTACGGACTTGGATAGGAATCCCAATTACGGAATCCCTTTTTAAGAATCCCTTTTTGGAAAATGCCTGTGGCTATGGGATCCCTTTTTTTCTGAAATGAGTCGAAGAGTCGTATGTCGAGTCACTCGAACGAGCAATTGCTCGATAGCTCGTTTGCTCGATGGGATTCGAGTCGTTCGAGCAATATGTGCGAGTCACTCGGCATAAGACAGAATCCCACTTATGGAATCTTTTTTTTGGAATCCCATTTGTGGAATCCCTTTTTCGAAAACGCCTGTGGCTATGGAATCCCTTTTTTCTGAAATGAGTCGTCGGGCAGTATGTGCGAGTCACTCGAACGAGCAATTGCTCGTTAGCTCATTTCAGAAAGAAAGGATTCCATAGCCACAGGCGTTTTCGATAAAGGGATTCCACAAATGGGATTCCAAAAAAGGGATTCCATAAGTGGAATTCTGTCTTATATCGAGTGACTCGCACATATTGCTCGATCGACTCGAATCCCATCGAGCAAATGAGCTAACGAGCAATTTCTCGTTCGAGTGACTCGCACATATTGATCGACGACTCATTTCAGAAAAAAGGATTCCATAGCCACAGGCGTTTTCGAAAAAGGGATTCCACAAATGGGATTCCAAAAAAGGATTCCATAAGTGGGATTCTGTCTTATGCCGAGTGACTCGCACACATTGCTCGAACGACTCGAATCCCATCGAGCAAATGAGCTATCGAGTAATTGCTCGTTCGAGTGACTAGACATACGACTCTTCGAACTCATTTCAGAAAAAAGGATTCCATAGCCACAGGCATTTTCAAAAAAGGGATTCTTAAAAAGGGATTCCGTAATTGGGATTCCTATCCAAGTCCGTAAAATTTGGATTCCGTGTTTTGACATCAGGCATTACCCTTACCCACAGTACCCCTTGGCCTATCATTATATACTACCTATATAAGTCATAAGATAACATGAAGCATAAGGCGGATTAATAGTACTGAGGACTAACATGGGACTTGTAGGGGGAGCACGCGTACATCCTACACTACCACACTAGGCGACCATGCATTACACCCACCCACCCACCCACCCACCCACAATAACGTCTGGCCCCACATGACATACTACCTATATTAGTCATGGGGTGACATAAAGCATTAAGTCGATTAGTAGTACCAATGGCTTTGGGGGGGGGGGGTGCACATAGCTATATATTGTCCATACTATACTGCTGTTCTATACTGCCAGGCATTATCCCCACTCACAATACCATTTGACCTGCCATAACGTACTACCTATACCAGCCATAGAATAATACAAAGCAATCGGTTTGTTAATAATACCGAGGACTAACAGGAGACCTACAGCGGTATACACATTGCATCTTAAGCCCCGTTCTAAACAAACGATTATATACTGCCTGGCCTAGCATTTCGAACTACCAATACCAGCCATCAGGTAATATAAAGGATTCGGTAGGTTAATAGTACTAAGGGGTGATAAGCCAACAGACCATTCATCCTGTACTGCCAATCAAAACCACCAAGGACTATCTCGCAATACTACACTGGGCGACCGTGCCATTACCCCCATCCCCATAATACTGCTTGATCTAGCAATAGCTGACATAGGATAATATGAAGGCTCAATGGCTAATAGTATACTCACATGGATATACACCACTACTACCATATCACCCCCACACCCTTATAAGAAATCCGACACCCCCTGACCCGAACAACGTTATGTCGGAATGTATAGTGGACAATAACAGTGGTCAACATCTCTATGACGTCGCGTGCGCATCATGACGTCACGACGTCAATAGCAACGTCAACCGTTTCGCGGAAAAAAACTTTCAAGAAAACCCAACTTCATCATTAATTTTCCATCACACTTCCATACTATATACACAGAGCCCTGTGTTTACCTACATCACTATACATACCATAGCATACTATATATGTAGTACGTACACCACTTGCCGGAACTAGCTTGATGACGCGAAAAACACGTCTCGTGTCTGCTCCACCAAAGCTCCGGTTCTATGGGAATTTAACACTAGCTGCTCCACCAAAGCTCCGGGTAATCAGGCACGATCGGGTACATGCTATACTACTTCTCTATAATGCCTAGAGATCAGGTTGCCGTTAAACACCCACGCGGAGTAATTTCCACCCGCGCAATACCGTGACTCTCAAAATTTATGAAAGAGATTATGAATATGGCGTTGAAGTCAAGCGACCCCTGGTTTACACTCGGTAGACCGGTGGCTGGTTTGCCGTTCCTTCTTTTGCTTTTCAAAGAAAAGGACTTATAGACTGGATAGAAACTCCATTCGGAGCTTGATTTAACCATTTATCTAACATGAAAAGCAGACGACACTTGCAAACAAAATTCTAGAATAACGAATATTTTTCATTTTCTGTCTCAAAAACATAGGTTATGACCCCTCTTTGGAGCTCGTTCCAAAGAGGGGTCATAACCTATGTTTTTGAGACAAAAAATGAAAAATTAATAAAAATTATTTAGCAATTTTTGTGAATAGCGCTGGCCGAGTTTGGGCGTTACGTTGGATAAGGGGTTAAAACTTCGTCTCCTTCGTCGCACAAATGCGTCTCAAGCCCACAACAAAGGCCTTTGCTGTATTCGTAAATGGGTCAATACCCCGTAACTTCATGTTCAAATTCTATCTGATCAGCCAACATGTCTTTATTGCAGTGATATACTGATTTATTATACGCTAAACGATAGATTATCGAAGAAATTGTGGAAAGATAGAAATCGTATCCCCCACTGAGAAGATATAGAAATTTTCTCTTTCGCTGTATCAGTCAAAATGGCAGCTTTCAAAGCATCACTTCAAGGTGAATACGAGTCAAATTATCACTGAAAATGATCAATTTGTTCTAAAAACGTATAAAGAAAAGTAAATCTAGTGTTTTTGAGTGGATACCGATCATTCCCAGCAATAATTCAACACGTATTCACCTTGAATTGATGCATGAAACTCGCTAGTCCAAACATGGCCTGAAAGTCCGTAATATAAGTTTTTGGTTTGGTACGTCCTTTCACATTTGAGTCCATGTTTGAACTAGAAACCTGAATCAAATTCCAAGACACTATCTGTTCCATTTATCAATCAAATCACTTCCGCGTTTCAGTGATTCAATGCGCTGTTTATATTTTCATGCATCAATTAAAGGCTGAAACGAGTGGAATTATCAGATTCTTATAAAAACGTATAATAAAAAGAAAATCTAGTGTTCTTGAGTGGATACCGAAAATGATCTCACTTGTGACTAAGAGAAACGGTTAATTTCGCTCGCACAAGTACTCGCGAAAAATAAGCATTTGTCTCGGTCACTCGTGAGATAATTTTCGGAATCCTCTCAAAAACACTAGACATCCTCTATATACATAATCGTGATAACATCGTCCCCAGAATGCAACAATGCGCTATCTGCAATACTAAAGCATTGCAAGGTGTGCCTTGTTGCACTAAAGGGATTATACACACCCACTTTCAGGAATCTCTTTGAACATCTGTTGGGGGTATTATGACGTCAATCTCTTCAAGCGTGTTTTGTTGAAACATAAAGACGAAAGTAAAAAAAGGCAGAATTCCGATCGGAAATTTTCTCTGGTGCCCGTGGATCCAGCGTCACTTACGTTATGCTGTGTGTTGACAGGTCTCATGTTCCATATATGGAATTTATATTCAACAGAGGCGTCCACTACCAACAAACAGTGTAACTACCGGTGTCTACACACAGACAGGGACTATTGTAGGTTAATGAAATGACGAATGTCAAGGAAGAATTCAAATATCTGAACATCAAATGACGTGGGCTGTTCTCGAAGGAAAACACTGTCTTTTCACAGGCACTGACCTTTTATAGCTTAACTGACATGCCTACCCGTAAGAGGACGAGAAGCCCCACGCACACGTCTAAAATGTAGCCCATTGTATATCAAGGGACAAAAATCAAAGGTGGAATTTCTAGCTGGACTGGTTTACTTGACAGAATCAATTTACAGACTTTTCATTTATATTTTCATTTATATAATAGTTTATATGGCCAGAGTTAAATAATAATTCTACTATTAAGTGGTTCCTGCTTGGAACCCATTTTGTCCCCCTTAGGGACTGACCATTGTAGGTTAATTAAATAACCAGATGAGGCTGAGAGAGATAATAAATTATACCTCATTGATGGATTTGTTCATGACCCTCATGCCCTCAAAAGAAAATGAGGCTAAGAGGGATAGCAAATGAGGCCTCATTGAGGGATTTCTCATGGCCCTCATGGCCTCATACGACAAGAAAGGGATTTTCCAGAAAGTATCCTCGATAGGTATCCTCAAATAATACAATACCAGTCCGTAAGTATCCTCAAATACTGAAATGAGGCTAAGAGGGATAGTAAATTATACCTCATTGAGGGATTTTTTCATGGCCTCAAAATAAATTAGGCTAAGAGGGATAGTAAATGAGGCCTCACTGAGGGCTTTCTCATAGCCCTCATGGCCTCATACGAATAAAACAGGATTCCATAACCAGAGACGTTTCACAAAAAGGGATTCCATGGGACGTGGTCATTGGATATAGAGGTGATGAGAATCGTGTAGGACTTCGTTGTAATAAGGGGAGTTAACTCTGCTTACAGATTATGTGGGGTGAAGCAATCTGATTGGTTAGTTAGCGTCAGGAAAGTGAAGTGATTGGGTGATCTAGATGAATGAAACAACAAGAGTACTCAGAATAGAAACAGAACTAACAAGAACAGACCAGAAATTGCTAATTATAGTAACAATAAGCAAAGCGGTTCCAGTTGATAGGCACTTCTAGTCTACTGGAGTATACTCCGATTCAATAGAACTCACCCCCTGCGCCTCTCGGTACTATAGCACTACGCGCTTAGCCGATAAAATGGGGAATCCGTAGTAAATAAAGTCAATTTCTGTGATTTGGAGGGATTGTCGGGTTTATTTGGGTAATTCTGCGAATCGAGAAATTACTCCTGTAGAAAGGAGTATACCCTCCGAACGTACCCCTGTCCTATTATAAGCCTTTGGGTAACATAGCAACCACGTGCTACCATAGAAACCAAGATAGCGGCCTCCAGTTTACAAAATGGACGACGGAAATACGTATAACCCGAACAACACGCGCTGCGCATGCGCTCTAACACCACATCTCACCATGGGGATAACGTCACAAGATGGCCGCTCATGTGGGCTATCATGACAACCAAACATGGCGCCACCATGTTACGTGACTATGACGTCACTTCCTAGGTCCGGCCAAACAGGCCCGATCCATACATCTCCTACTACTCATACTTCCAACAGTGAAAGTTGTTCGTGGATCGTATTGTTCGGCTAGAGAAATTGAATCATTTAATGGACATATTTATAGGCATCCAGGGCTATATTCTTCAACTGGCCACTTAAGATCTATGTTGCAATGCAAATAATTGGTGAAACAAGCTGGGCCGGGGTAGTAACCCTGTGGCTCAGCGAGCTCGTTCCAACGAGGGATCATATGCTATGTTTATAAGGCCACAAAATGAAGAAATAGTGAAAATCGAATGGCAAGTTTTGTGCATAGCGCTGGCCGGTTTTTTACGTTACATTAGGTAAAGGCCGAGTTAACAGACTGTTACCTATATACATTTGCATCAGACCCGATGTTAGCACTTCAAGAATTCCTCACTTCACGAACTTCGGCATCTGCATCAGTATCCCGACACTTTCGGGAATTAACCTTGCGATCGGATTTCCTGTCCCCGACCCTGGAAACAAATGGTGTTTGGTGATCGTTCATAAGAGTTTTCAAAAGTTTAATAGTTCATTTGGTTTTAAATTCACGTGACCTGATAATTTTATGAGTAGAGTTTAGGCAATAGCGTAGCCAGGTAAAGTAAAGTTTACGAGACAAAATAGTTTTAAAAAATGTCTCCCACTTCACTTTACCCCCTGCTGTGTTAAGGGTGTGTTGGTCCAGGGTCTTCCCAGGGAAAAGAAATTAATTCTTCATGACTTTTGGGACATTCTGGGTATTTTAGTAAGACTTAAGCTCCCCGCAAGTAAAGGTCTAACTCTAACAAAATTTATCTTACAGTAAGTATGAATATAGTCCGCAATTACCGGAATACACCGCGTATCAAGGGGCCCCCGATACAAAATCTGGATGTTGAAAATACTCTAGGCAACCGCGTGCTTGGTTACGATTTATTTACGTTACTATTTATAAAACATTACTGTCTTTCGAAATGTGTTTGCGAGGGACTTTGTACGTTTCAATATACAAAAAGATAAAAAAAAACACTTCTCAAAGGTATAATTATTAAATTATGAAAACATTGTTTTTATACTTTTGTATTTGAATCAACGGAAGCATTAAAGTGCGCAGTCTTTTCGGAATGTTGAACATGTTCGCGCTCAATAAGTTTATCCGAGGATCGCAAAAGTTCAAGGGAGCCGAATACAGTTTCTATCAAAACTACAAGCATTTTTATCAGTCTGATATGAATTCTGATATTAAAATGCTAGTTAGCCCTTTACTCAACGCACACGATATCACAATTTAGTACTTTAATTGTTTCTTTGTAAAACTATGTTCCAAAAATTTCAACAAAACCATATCATGTGCCCCCTCACTGGAACGAGCTCATCTTGTTCGTTCGAATGAGGGGTTACCTGATATGGTTTTATTGATTTTTTTTGAAAAATAATGTGAGTTTTTTTTTTCAACATCTCAATTTGTAAATTACGTGTGGGGGTGCGTCCGATTCGTTAAGTTAATTGCTTAATCAAGTTATTACAAAAAAAAGAGAAAATTTGGAGGAATTTGCAGTTTGAAATTTTGAAACCAGTGTGTCCAAGGGCACCTAAGCGGGTGAAGAAGCTGCCCCTTGGTTCTGAAGCTGGCGGCAATGGGACAGCGCGTGCCCATTTTCGCCAGTAGTTCACTTGTGGTAAAGACTTTACTTTCCGAGAACTGTAACCCTTTACCCAACGTAACGGTCAAAACCAGCCAGCGCTATTCACAAAAATTAATTTTTAGTACTTTTTCATTTTTTGTCCCAAAACCATAGGTTATGACCCCCTCGTTGGAACGAGCTCGTCGAGCTCGTTCCAAAGAAGGGTCAAAACCTATGTTTTTGAGACAAAAAAAAAATGAAAAAAATTAGTTATTCAAGACTTTTGCTCGCTAATGTCGCCTTCTTTTCATGTTTGGTAAAGGGTTAACTGAGAAACTGTCTAGTATTCGTTTCTAAAGTATTTTTATATGCCAATGCCAGTGGTCAATTGGGGAGATATCAGGTATAAAGACAGAGGCTGGTCAATAATCGCCAAATAAAGTAGGTAAAACTGTCGAATCGCCTGGGTGAACTTTTTTTAAATGGCAATACCATTGAGAGTTACGTTACAATTTTTGATACGTTGAAAACTGCCGGTATTAACACATACCTAGAGTCGAATGCATTTTTGATACCCCTGACCCCTCGCCACTGGATGCTCCCGGCGCTCATGAGTGTGCAATTGGTTAAATTGTAGAATTCATTTAATTTAATGTAATTTTACTTTGAGACAAAGGGGAGATAATTACACAACTTCAAAAATCATTTCATTTCTTCACAGTTGGCACATCAAGGGAGTTGATCAATGGGAGTTGATCAATGGGATTCGCATTTGGAATCCGAAAAAAATAGAATTCATAAACTGAATTTTTTCAAGAAACAGTATATAACAAATACCCTATGAATAAAATCACTTTTAATCTAATATGTAATTAAGTTATAAGCAAATAAAATATGAGATAAAACTGACTTTTAAAACGTAAACTGTTAGTTTGAATAGAGGCAATCAACTTGTGGTCCAGACTGGGTTATTCTCGGTCCGAGATATTAAAACAGTGTCTCAAATCAAATCCATTAATTAACAATTAACTGAATTCTTTGAAGCTTATGGTCATCAATTGCCAAGGTGGTTGCTCAACTATTGTTGAATTTATATAATTCTGAGTCAGTTTCGTGGCCTCGCTCTTCGCCGATAGACGGATATTGCGAAGAGACCTTTTGCCTGCATGGCCTTGGCTCAACTTTTGAGCTTTGTTTGCAGTTTATATTTAAAATCGAATATTTATTGCTGCAAACAAAGCTCAACGAACGAAGCGATTTTTTGAACCAGTTGCACAAATTGAGAAACATGACCACATCATTGTTCTTCGTGAAATATATACGTGGTATTTGACAAATATACAACACTTCGTGTGAAATTTACACATTATTAAAAAACTGTACTGATCATTATAATGTAAAACATTCAAAATATCAGTTAATTTACTTTTTTATTATTCGAGTCGGCACCGGAGTTTTTTTTTAGATGAATCATCAAGGAATTCTGTGATTGACGGAAAAAGCGGTCAAGGGCTGCAGAGCGAAACGAAACAGTTCAGCAGCGTGCATTGTCGAAGAATCGATGGTTAATACCCTTTGACATGTGTTTACACCCCTCCCCCCCTCCCCCCTCCTTCATCACATCCAACCGCATAAAAATGAAAGCTCACTCAACGAGAATATACGGAGGTGTTAACATAAAATTGCACAGCTGAAAATAGCACACATCATTCGTTCGATGCTCTGAATGGTTTTGTTGCAAAATCTGAACCTGTGTGTTTCCAGTCCAATTGATTATCACGAGAATAAAAAGGGACTTGTAATAACGATTAGACAAAAAATCCTAGAGTGTTGGTGGCGAAAATTATCACAATTTTCGTTGACATCAGCACCAGGCCTGTTGGCAACATTATTGAATTTTCCGGACAAAAATCGCAAGGTGGAACTGGAAGGGGAAGTTGTGAGGAATACTTTCAGAAAAAAAAGATCGAACGGAAAGATAAAATACGCAAGGAAACAGGGGCAGTGAAAGCCATGATGGGGATGGGATGGGAGGGGAGGGGTAGCCTTCAGAAGGGCACCTTTCCCCAGGCAAATACATCCGCTAGTGTAATAAGTTTATAACAACAGTTCTTTGGACACATATTTCATTTAACCGTTATTGTAATATACCGGGACGTAGCTACAGGGGATGGATGTGGGGTGTCTCAACCCCCCCCCCCTCCCCCAATATTTGTCCAAAAATCAAGATAGTTGGAAATGTTTCAGGCAAAAATTCCAGCAGTTGGAAATTCGAAGCATTGTTGTAACGGAGTTTTTTTCCGAATGTGGTGATACATTTCCGTGAAAATTCTAACCGCAGACTCCCACAGATAGAATTCCGATCGACCAAGGCAAGATTTACTACTTACAGACGGGAACGGGAAGATTCGGCCTCGGGGAGATTCAGCATTGTCTTTTTTGGCCTCGGGAAGATTCGGCGGAAAAGATTTGGCCCCGGAATTTGATGTCTTAATTAAGGTTATCTGACAGTGGTTTATGGCTTTCGCTTAATAATAATAATAATAATAATAATAATAATAATAATAATAATAATAATAATAATAATAATAATAATAATATAAATAATAATAATTAAAATAATAATAATAAAAATAATAATAATAAAAATCATAATACCGGCCGGTAATTCGTCGCGGTTCTCTGGTCAGAAGGCCTTGGATATCCTTGTTGCTTCCAACAGCCCCGCTATCCCTACGCTTCTTCTCTCCTCCCAACACTCTGAGACGAAATGTTTGATGACATCCCGGCATTCCAGAGGTCGAATCTTCCCGTGCAGACTGCAGTACAAGAAACTGTCATTTTGTGGTGTCTTAAAACCTCAAATTATGTCGATATATAGCTGCAGTTATTTAAACTTCTTGGAAGTATTCTCAGAATGCCCTAAAATTCACCAGTACTGTCACCCGGAGTCAACATTTTGAAAAAAAATTTCCCCTTCCAGGGGGGGGGGGTATGGGAGGGGGCCACCCCTTTAAATATCCATCCGTAGTCGGAATCATTATAGTTCTACACTCCCCCCACCACCCCCAAATGTAAACCATCTAGATACGTCCCTGGTAATATAAACTTATTACAATAGCGGTTGATACGAACTTTTTCATCAAGCGCTATTGTAATAAACTTGGCGAAGAATTGTACAGCCAGAAGCTATAACTCTGTGTCACTAGATAATCACTGATGAATTTGCAAATCTGAAACATGCTGCTAAAAACGTCATTTAACGGCCAACAGATAACATGTATTTTCATCCCAAAAGCCTCAAGAAGGCTCTATTTAATAGCAGATTTGAAACTTTTCTTGGAGAACCCCCCCCCCCCCCCCCCCCATCTCCCATCACTGTTCGTGCCTTCCGCCCTCGTAGACCCCCCCCCCCCCCCACACACACACACACTTTCGAAATGGTTCCGTAAGCTGGCGCACCGGTTCACTCCTCGGCCCTGACTGTGTTACACTAAGAGCTCGCTTTTTCCAACACTTGCGTTCATTTTATATTTATGGCATATTTTAATGTTTATGTAAATGATAAAGAAGAGTCATATTTTTTGTTTTAAAGTTACTCCCGAATGTCTTCAAATATTTAGAAAAAATAGGCTCGAAAATAGCCCCATTTTGTTTTGTTTGATAATAAGGAAATGCAAGTCCGTTTCAAATTGTCGAGTTCCATATTTTGATAATTTTCAGAACTTGCAAAACAAAAACGTCTCAACTGTCGGGTATTCCCCAGATTGTAGGTTTTGTTTTGTGAGAAAAAGCAAAGGGTTCGTTGATTATAATTGCCTTTTAGGCATGAAATGCATCGGGCTCAGCAGTAATTTTATTCAGACTTGAAGAAGGGATGACCAGCTTCAAATTGGAATCGTAATTACATTGTCAAGGCAGGTATTTAGTGTTTTTTAACATGTCCAAACCGTTCGTACCGAAAATCTGTTACGAATGACTGCAATGAAAAGCTCGTTTAAACTTCCAGAGGAGAATAAAACATAAATATCAAAATCATAAAATTAGCTATTCTCCGCTGGAATTCCAGCTAGCATGGTCTGTGTCTCTCTCCGCACAGGAGACAGGAGAAAGCATATTTGGACACGAGTTGTTCTGAAATAACATTTTGTCATCAGTTCTGGTACGAATACGGTAGCATACTTTCTGGAACCATTGGTGCCTGCAATAAGTAAACTCTATGAGTTGATTGCAAATATTTTTCGCGTTCTATGCGACACAACCTTCACTTTGATGTATAATTTGTGAAAATTTAATTTGTATTTATGGACAATCAGAGGTGGGAATTTCAAAATAAACAAATTTCGCTTACTTATATTGCACCTTAAGTTAGCTTCAGTCGCCTTCTGCTCCCTCCTACATGTACGCCAAAAAATATAAGCTGACCCTTTACGTAACGAAACGGCAATATCCAGCGAAATTAACAAAAAATCACTATTCAAGTTTTATTTTTTTTAATTCTTGTCCCCAAAACGTAACTTATGTTCTCTCATTCCAACAATCTCTTCGGGCTCGTTCTAATGAGACACCATAAGCTATGTTTTAAAGGCAAGAATGGAAAAATTTTATTCGGCCAAGACAGTATTTTGGCAAATGTCATGAACTGGCCGGGCGTGTTTTATAGGTAAATGTCTAACCGCCAACCCATATCCCCATTCCCCTTCTGACTACCGAGGGAGCAAATCCAAGACAAGAAATAGTAAGGGAACTGGAAATATTGCCTTTGAAGGGGCTGTATAATTCTGAATGACACAAGGAACACAAACGTGACACATTTTGGGTTAAACGCTCTGCGAAGTAAACCTACAGCAGTAATTCAAGCGCGAACTTACGAACCGGAGCGCGATGGCCTACTGGTAGACTATTGAACGTCTATGCAAGAGGCCCCGAGTGCGACCCCCGTCCGGGACGACCCGCGTCGTGTCCTTGGGCAAGGCACTTTATCCCGTTTGCCTACATGGGGGCACGATGACGCCGTGTACTAAGGCGTACTGCATGTCGATGGTGCACATGTATTCAACCGCTGTAACCTTACTTGAGCGGAGCTTGAACAGAGTTAGAATGTTGAAGAGCTGACAGCTGCTCGTCGATGTTCGGTGGTTCTCTCCTGGTGTTCCGGCTTCCTCCACCCGTAAAACTGTCCCGGTCACGATTAGCCATTGTGCATAAGTATGTGACCTCAAAACACCAATAAATAAATAATACTTACGAACCAGTGGAACAAGGCGAGTGTTAGTCTAAAAAAATACAATTCGGAGTTTTTAGTTTACCCACGCGATAGTCCAGGCCATTCTTGAAGATATGTTTCTAGAGTTTCTTTTGCAAGACTTTACTTCATTCTTTCATCATTTCTGATCATAGATTATCAAATGGAACCATATCTCATTCACACTTCTTCCATTGAAGCTAGAAACAATTTTACGCGATTACGCATCAGCAACCATAAACTGTGGATCGAACGTGGAAGGCATTTACAACCTCCTCGTCCTATCGAACACAGAATATGCGAAGCTTGTACGATAGGAGAGGTGGAATCGGAATGGCATTTCGTAATGGAATGTCCGCTTTATGCGCCATTGAGAGAAAAATTATTTCGCGCAGTTTCTGACGAAAAAATTTACTTCTCTCTAATGGATACAATGGACAAATTTAAACTAATAATGACTAATGATAATCCAGTGCTGTGCAATGTTATTTGTAACATAGTCCAGCTCTTCCTTCACAAGAGGGACTTATCTGTAATATGATTTATGTATGTCAATAAAGGCCGATTCTAACTCAAATGTACATGTACATGTACATGTACACGTACATCGATGTACACCTCCATAGGATTTAGTGTTAAAATCGTGTACGGGTACACGATTTGTCGTTTTTTAGGGTGATTTAGAATCGGCTTTGCCGATTCTACATCACTGGATTCTATATACACATCGCTCAAGAGTGAAAAAATGTATGAAATTTTAAGGAAAAAGAGGTGTATCGTCTGATTTAGAATCGGCAAATGGGTTTTCCCCCCATAGGATTCAGTGTTAAAATCGCGAGCAAAAAGCGTGTCGCCGTTTCTAAATCATCATCAGAAAGTGGTTTGCCGATTCTAAATCATCCGTGTCTGTACACGATTTTAACACTGAATCCCTATGGAGGCGTACACGGAAATCCATTTGCGGATTTTACGTCAGAAATCGACTCGTGTACGGTACATGGAAAAGAGGTGATTTTGAACCGGCAAACCCACTGCCACGTTTCCCGAGGAAATAAAAAGAAGTGATGATATATACAGGAGAAAAAAAAATATATATATAAATAAATAGTTATTTAAAAAATAAATATATCAAATCGAATAGATAATAAAAAAAATAAATACGTAAATAATGAGCGCTTCCCAGACTATTAGAACAAGGTTTCTTTTTAAAATGCTGATGAGAGCCTACACATTCTGTGTGAACGAACAACTAGGTCGCCTCTTGTTAGAACGATGCGTCGGATGTCGGGATCACCTAGACTTCGATCACGAGAATCATTCGTGTGTCTGACGATGGGAAGGGAAGATATGGTCGTCAAGTATTTCGAACTGGCGTTCGAACGCGTTCAAATCGATGAAGTGATCGCGTTTTGGAAGAGATTACTCTTGTGTAAGGATCAAAGCAAGCCCACAGTTTCGGAAGAACTGAAATTGGCGCATAAAAGTCTGACTTTAGAAGACAAGGGATGCGTCATGAAATTATTGTTCAATGAGGCATACGTCTAAGTTTTCTCGTTGATATTAAAATAAGGGAGAATAGAAAATAAAAATAAATACACACATAAATTTTTTATCTAATATTAGAAAGAAAAAAAAAACAAAAATGAGAACCAGAAATAAATTGTATCTAACGTTAGATGACGACGAGGATGAAAAAAACACAAAAATGAGAACTAGAAATAAATTGTATCCAATGTTAGATGACGAGGAGGATGAGAAGCCGAACGGCGTTTTGCCGATGGCACCATCGCTAGAAGAAAAAAAAGAGGAGAGAGGTATCGCATTGATCAAATCAGTAGAATCCAAGAGTATCTAATGTGAGAGAGTGATTCTCGCCGTTCTCTCAAGAAGAAGTATTCGCGTTTCATGAAATTCGTCTCTATATATATACAAAAAAGTTTTTAATTTTAATTTTCTTTAATGTGAAATTTTTTTTGTAAAAGTGTTTTTTTCTCTTTATATATATAAAAAAAGGTTTTAATTTTAATTTTCTTTAATGTAAATTTTTTTGTAAAAGTGTTTTTTTCTCTTTGTATATAAAAATAAAAAGTTTAAATTTTAAGGTCCTTTTATCGCATATTAATTCAATATTTTCTCACATTAAGGAACATAAAAAAATTGATTAATTTTACCCAAAACAAAAATTTCGAGGGAATTAAAATATATATAAAGACTATTTTAAAATATAAAATTAAAAAAATATGTTCTTACAAATGAAGCAAACAAATAAAGAAATGGAAAATTTAGATGAGTATACCATACCTCAGTTAAACGAGATTTGTAAAGAATTAAAAATTCCAAATTTCAGAAATCATAGAACCAAATCAAAAAAAATTAAAGCCGTATAGGAGTATCATTTGCGAGGCGATGGAAAGAAAAAAATCAAAAGATCGAAAGTGAACAAACTTAAACAGATTTGAATTGTGAAAAAAAATAAGCCGATTGCAGTAACATCTGATGATAGAAAACAAAACGTGGAACGTGATGAAATTAGAGAGATCATGTGCAAGGAGTTATGTAGTTTGCTTGATGAAATGGCAAACGGAATGCCGATAGCAATGACGTCAAAAAACGTTTCGGTTGTGAAAAATGAGAAGAAAAAGGTGGCAAAAGGAATCGAAATACCGACGTCGAAAAAAAAAACGTTTCGGTTGTGAAATATAAGAAGACGACTAAACAAAAAGCCATCAAAGGACTGCAAGTTTAAAAATAAAATAAAATACAAAAAAATGAAAACAACTGATGCGGTTCAGAATCTAGACAAACAAGATATATCGAATGAAATTCGATGAGCAATTGACAAAGGGAAAGGAGAAGAAAATGTAGCACAAACCGTCATGGAAGCATTCCAATCAAATCCTGTAGAACGGGAGAGTGCAATCAAAGACATTTTTAAAACTTTTGACATGGTTCCCTCGTTCAAGAAAGTCGATCTGAAATTGTTCATGGAACGGATGAAGAAAAAAGTTTTGAATTTGTTTCACGAACACGTGGACGTGGGACTAAAAATTAAGATGGTACTCCATTGCTTGATGAATAAAATCGATGTGAACTCCGGTGAGAGCATTGTGAGAAATGCATATTTCAGATCTAACGTCCAACCCGTATTTCGAGGTTCAGATTTATCGGACGTTTTGGAAACGATGAAAGACAAGATGTTGATATCTCTCGCGAATTATCAACATGAAGGTAGTAATTGGACGTTCAAAGAGGTGTTGAATCTCGAAATTCATCTAACTAAAAACGATTCATTGAAAGCATCTTCCTACGTCGAATTACCGTATTTCTTAGCTAAAAAAATGCCATGGTCAATGTAAAAAATAAAGATGATCAGTGTTTTAAATGGGCAGTCACCTTCACTTTATACCCCATTAAAATCCATTCTGAGAGAGCTTCTCGTTATGAGGAGACTTGTAAAAATCCCGATTGGACTGGAGTGACTTTTCCAATGCTGTTAAAAGACATCAAATGTTTTGAGGTTCAAAATCCCACTGTAGTGGTGAATGTCTTGGGATACGACGAGGAAAAACAAATTATCTATCCTCTCAGACAGACTTCGTATCTCAGAAGAGAAAAGACGATTATTTTATTATTGATTTCGAACGGTGACAATCAACATTATTGTTGGGTTACAAATCTGAGCCGATTACTGTGGAGCCAGAGTAGTAAACATAAAGAAAAGATAAATTTATGTTGTAACTGCATGAACGCGTTTCACAGCAAACAATCATTAGTGAAACATAAGGAATATTGCAACGAAAATCAAGGTGTCACCATTGAAATGCCTAAACCCAAAACCATCATGACTTTCGAAATCACAATAGAAGGTTAAAAGTACCATTCATCGTGTACGCCAATTTTAAATGCTTCACCACAAAAATGAGTTCCTGCCAACCTGATGCTCTTCAAAGTTACGTTGAAAGATATCAAAAACACATGCCTTCCGGCTATTGCATTTACATGAAATGTGGTTTCGATTCGGCACACGACATGGGTCCCTTCATCTACACGAAATGGTGCAAAGACGATGACATAGCTCAAAAGTTTGTGGAAGAGTTAGAATCGAAAATTCAAATTTTATATGATAAATTCAAAACACCGGCAAAAATGATCATCACACAAGAGCAGCAGGATGAATATAACAGAGCCATCGAATGTCACATATGCAGACAATCGTTTGGTGAGAATTCGGAGGAAAATAAGAAGGTCAGAGACCATGATCATTACACAGGTCTGTATCACGGTCCGGCTCACAGCAAGTGTAATTTAAAATATCGAGACGTCACTTTCTATCCGGTGATATTTCACAATCTCTTGGGTTATGACAGCCATCGGTTCGTGAGAAACTTCAGCACCTCCCACGAAGAATTAACCTGCATCGAGAACAGCAAAGAAAGATACATTACTTTCACGAAATGGAAGGTCGTGGAGAAGAAAAGAGTAATCGATGGAGAGACGATGGAAGAAAAAACGAAATCCATTCGTAGAGGCATACGTTTCATTGACAGTTTTAAATTCATGTCGACCTCTCTGGAAAAATTAGTCGATAACATGAGCAAGGATAAATTTAAAATCACGAGCGAACACCTCAGAGAACGAGTAGACGTCATATAGAGGAAAGGAGTTTATCCTTATGATTACATGAACGATCTAAAGCGATTCGATGACACCATGCTACCTTCGAAAGAAGATTTTTATTTGAAATTATACGAATCCAACATTTCCAACGAGAATTACGAACACGCCAAAAACGTGTGGAAATCATTCGATATGAAAACCATGAGAGATTATCACAATCTCTATCTGAAGACTGATGTTCTGCTACTTGCAGACGTGTTCGAAAATTTTTGAGACGTCTGTCATCGAAATTACGATCTGGATCCGGCTTGGTATTTAACCGCACATGGTCTGGCATGGGATGCTCTATTGAAGACCACCGAAGTCCAATTGGATTTATTATCTGATGTGGAAATGTTGCTGATGTTCGAAAAGGCCACGAGACGTGGCGTCTCGATGATCTCCCACAGATATTCTGAAGTCAACAATCCCTACATGACAGAAGGTTTCGATTCGGAATGATCGAATAAATACATACAATATTGGGACACTAATAATCTGTACAGTTGGGCCATGAGTTGTCCTTTACCAATTGGAAATTTCGAATGGGTGACGGAACAGGAAGAGATGCAAAAATGGAGAGACTATCCTTGCATTTTAGAAGTCGATTTGAACTATCCGGAAGAATTACACAAGTAGCTATATAAGGCGGATTCTCGACCACTTCGTACATGTACCGTACACGTACACGGTGCATTTACCAACGTGGGATTCAGTGTTGAATCGCACGCTTGTTCACAAAAAATGTCGGGTGGTCCAGAATTCGCTGTTTTTTGAGACTCCTAGATCACACTTTTAACGTTCAAATACCCGTTGGCGAACGTCGAATGTACACGTTTTTTTAAAAAAGTGAAAAATGTACATTTTTCACTTTTTTTTTTTACTTAAAAATTTTTGTTGACGTTCCCATCACGGATCAGACCATCGATCCATCGTTGGTGAATGCGAGCAAAAAACGCTTTGCGGTTTCTGGACCAGCATCAAAAAACGGTTTGCGGATTCTGGACCAGTGGTCCAGAATCCACTATTGTTTTTGAGGAGGCTCACAATAGAGTTGACTATAAGATTGAATTCGATAAATTCAGCTTGAAATAAGTAATTACCCAATCACTTCATGTTCCTAACGATAATTAACCAATCAGATTGCTTGATTCTCATAAACTTAATCATATAAAGGTATCTCCCCTCGTCGTGGGGGTGGGGGTCACGCCCATCAGAAAAAATCGAAGTTTCGAGAAGGTGGTCACGTGACCTATAAAATTGAAGGTCTCGACGAGTGGATTAAGAAGATCATAATTTTAACCCTCGTCGTGGGGTGGGGTCACGACCAGAGCCGAAAAACGTCTTCCTTTTTACAAATCCAGGCATGTGAGGTATAAATATGAAGGGCTCGATGAATACATTACAAAAATGACGTTTTTCATTTTATGTGGGGGTGGGGGTCACGCCCATCAGAAAAATCGAAGTTTCGAGAAGGTGGTCACGTGACCTATAAAATTGATGGTCTCGACGAGTGGATTAAGAAGATCGTAATTTTAACCCTCGTCGTGGGGTGGGGTCACGACCAGAGCCGAAAAACGATTTCCTTTTTACAAAGCCAGGCATGTGAGGTATTAATATGAAGGTCTCGATGAATACATTACGAAAATGACATTTTTCATTTTATGTGGGGGTGGGGGTCACGACCAGAGACGAAAAACGTCTTCCTTTTTACAAATCCACTGCTAATTTTGTGAAGTAAATCTTAATAAAATACTTTATGGAATGTTTCATCAAATAAAAAAATAGTTCGTAATTGACACTCATGTTTTTGTTGTGGTGTGAATGAAGGTTTTCGTTTTTAATGGATCGTTTTTATAGATAATAAAACGCATTTTTCCACTCAATTAGGTTTGAGTGGTAAAATTTTTAATATATTCATGATAATGTTCGGAGATGTGACTGAAATCCTTTTAATGTTAAATTAGAAACCGGTTTCTTTATGTGCTAAAATTTTTAAACTGTTTTCAAAGTTCTCTCTCAATTGGACATTGAGTGAATGGTTTTGATATATGCATGAAATTCCTTTTAACAAATGTAAATTATTCTCAAATGCGTTAAATCAGAAACCGGTTTGTCATGTGCTTAAACTTTTCAATCTTTTTCAAGTTTTCCCAGTTCAAATGCGTTAAATCAGAAACTGGTTTGTCATGTGCTTAAACTTTTCAAATTTTTTCAAGTTTTCCCAGTTCAACACTGAGTTGAGATATGAATTTTTTAGTTATTATATTAAAGACAGAGGATTTTTATTTACTTAAAAAACATAAAAAAATAATTATACATTTAATTTTGAAAAATAATAAATAACACACATTAGCAATTTAGCATACTCAAAGGAACATTAACAATTAAAAACGAAAAATGTTTTTACAGATGGATTCTAAACATTGAGATCAAATTTTAGACGAATATGAACGTGCCAAGAAGGGCATTCAATTGGCTGACAGAAGCAGACGTCTCGGAGAGATCGAACTCAAACGCGAGACCACAAAAATATTTAAACCTGTGACGGAGGTTCAAGAGCGAAGCAAGAAGGAGATAGTCGAAGAATTGAGACCTATAAAAGAGAGTTCTTTGAGAATGGCTTCATTGCCCGGTAGTTTAGGAAATCGATATTCCTTTCAATCTACACCGGATTACGTTCCCACAGGAATTCAAACCGACATGAGCGACGATACAGCTTCGACTATCACCACTGATAGCGTCGCGTCGTCCGAGGATGGCGGTAAGAGAGATCTGTTGTATGGAATTTATAAAGATTCTGAGGGCAGAACTTTTGTAGGCGACACAGAAGTGGAAATGGATGATGAAGATTTAATTGTCGGTTCGAATAGGTATAAAGTAACTGATGGACTGTGCAAATTGCTCCTTTTCGACAAGCCCAAGCTTGGAGATTACACGGATCAGGATTTCGACAATTAAGGCGACATTCTGGTTCAGACCCACGCCATGCTGAGAAATAACGATGCTAGAGAGACTAGACCCAAAGCCAACAGAGGTTACAAGTGGACGAAAGTGGTAAACCCATATGGGATTCGCATAAGAAGTACGTCGAATCGGTGACTGGTAAAGAGGTGAAAACTACTTTTCTTCCGAGTGATTCTGACGCTCTGTCTCAGAGATTGAGATTGTTGATGGCGAGTAGACACGCTGGTAACACAGGGTTAGATAATGAAATAGTTACTATATCTGACGAATTGTTAAGACAGAAGGTTTTGAATAAAAACCATTATAAAAGGCTGATGAACGAATTGAAGGATTGAAGTATATATAATAAGTAGAGAGAAACAAACAAACAAACAAAAATATATAAAATAAAAAACAGTAAATTTTTACACTAGAATAAATAAAAGTATTTAAACAACAAACGATTTACCAGTGAAAAAAACAAAATATATTATAAAATAAAAATATGTTGGTGATAAAGAACAGGGGATACGTCAGAACTTACGTTCAAGGCGGTTCTGGCATTGTTGATTCTATAATGCGAGCGTTCACGAGCGATGCGGGTAGAAAACTCGCATCGACCGCGTTTGAGGTCGGTAAGAAGACGGCTTTGGATGCTGGTAAGAAAGCCGCTTCCGAAGCCAGTGGTAGGATAGCTTCTGTGGCTGGCAAGAGGGCAGCCGATGCGTTGATTGACAAGTTGATCAGTCCACCAGTGAAGTGAGCTGCGTTAGAGCAAACGCCGAAAAGTTGAAAAGATTTTAATTTTAAGGATGCTGTGGTACCCATACAAGATTTAGCCAAAATGATGAGTGGATCCGGATTGAAGAGAACGGTGCAACGGTGTAATATAAATAAATAATAATATTAAAAACTGAGTTTGAAAAACATAAAAAATTGTGTTTGAAAAAATCTTAAATAACAAACAAAAAAATAAAACAAAGATAAACATTAAAGATATGTCTTGGAACGACTCTGCGACCAAGAGGTCGAATAACGAGTTCTTTCCCAAAAGCATTAGAGGTTTGATAGTGGGAAAATCGAATTGTGGAAAGACCAATCTGTTGATGAATCTGTTGTCCCGACCCGACTGGTTGGATTATGACAGATTGTTCGTGTTTGGCAAGAGCTTGTTTCAACCCGAATACAGATTGCTTCAAGAGTGCATGGATCGTAGATTGCCCAAGGACGTCATAGCCAGAATCTTTGACAGTAGAGAGTAATTCGACAAAAGTGAAGCTCCTCTTTCGACCATTTTAGATGGTACAGTGATGGAATTGATGAAGAGAAATGCATCTTCGAACGTCGAGTGTTGATTTTATGAGAACGCTAGCGACGTTCTGGTTCCTAGAGAATTGAAATCGGAAGATAAGAATCTCATGATTTTCGACGATCTGCTTTTGGAGAGACAGAACCGATGCGAATCGTATTATGTTAGGGGTCGACACAGCAACGTGGACTGTTTCTACCTGTCGCAGAATTATTTTCGATTGCCCAGACAGACGATAAGGGAGAACGCTAATTTTCTATGTCTCTTTCGCCAAGATCTCAAGAATCTCAATTACATCTACGGCGATCACATCGCAAATGACATGAGCGTGGCAGAATTCAGGAGATTCTGCAAGAGGGTTTGGGATGGAGGACTTTACAATTTCGTCGTGATCGATTTGACTAGCGAATTTAATCACGGAAAATATTGGTGTGGATTCGACAAGTTTTATGTTTCTGATGATAATAAGATACAGCATGAAAATGAAAAAAAAATTTAGAAAATAATAAATCTTCAAATAATTAGTTTTGAAAAAAAAAAATAAAATAAAATTAAAATATAATGTTTGAACAAGGAGAATTGTTAGAATGGATAGCTGAGAATACGGCTGCAAAACAATCCATTCAAATCATGGTGAGTGGCGATTAGACTCAATTCGCTACGAAATTCGAACCTTCCATCGAATTGAATAGAGAGAAAAGATACGAGATGGCGTTGGTGAATCTGGAGACTTATTATTCCTTTCCCAACGTCACCGAAAAGAATAACTCATTCAAGTATTCAAACGGAGTGGATTGGTTGGAGATTCGAATTCCCAAAGGAAGTTACAACATAGACGATTTGAACAATTACATTCAGACGCGAATGAAGACAGATGGAAAGGGAAGCAACAAGATCAGACTCGCTCCCAATCCTAATACCTTACAGACGATGTTGGATTTGGAAGATAATTTTCGAGTGGATTTCAACACGGATGATTCTATAGGCAAGATGTTGGGATTCGATCGAAAGATGTATCGAGACCACGCGGCATCTGAAAATACGGTCGACATTCTCGCAGTCAATAGCATTCTGATGAACGTGGATGTGATTGCTGGAAGCTACGTGAATGGTAGTGCTCAACCGACGATCTATTCCTTCTTTCCAAACGTGTCGCCGGGTTATAAGATCGTGGAGCGACCTCGAAATTTAGTTTATCTACCAGTGATTTTAGACACGTATAGTCTCAAAACCATGTTGACGGATCAAAATGGTGAAATGTTAGATCTTTGTGCAGAGAGGGTGACGATACGATTTCACATAAGAGAAATATAAAAGCAAAAAAAAATATTGTGTGTATATATAAATAACAAAAATAAAATAAACGCAATATTAATTTTACAAACAATTATTTAATATAAATAATTATCATTAAAACAAGAAAACAATTGAAGAAAATATATTTAAAAAAAAAGAATTATGACAGAATATGTAACTAAAAACGTGAACATATCCGCAGGACAGAGGAAGAAACTTGAGAGAGTGTTAAGAACTCGAGGCGAGGCGGTGAAATTCAAATTCACTCACAAAGATCTGACGAGAGGCAGTCAGGATTCGATCGCCTGGACCAGAAGTCAAATCAAAAGGATGGAGAAAGCGATTTGTGATGGAAGAGGGTTGACGGTGAGATTGAGTCCCGCTCAATTGAGATACAATTTGAGAATGAAAGGTGGTTTCATATCGCTATTGGCAGGAATCGCCGCAAAAGCATTACCCTTCGCCACAAAGGCACTACCCTTTCTTGGAAAGACTCTCGGCGTGGGAGCTCTCACGGGACTCGCGAGTTCGGCAGCTGAGAAATTAATGGGTGGCAGCGGACTGTTTTTGAAGAAGGGAGGAGCCGTGTGTCCGTGTGTAAAGGATTGTATCTAGAACCCGTTAGAGGTGACAACTCTTTGAGTGGAAATGGTCTCTATCTGAAGAGTGGACGGAACGTTGAGTGACTCGGCAAGGGTTTGTTGTTTGGTGAGAATTCGCCATTTAAGAATATACCGATTTTGAATATGTTATTATAATGTAAAAAAAATTATATAAATATCAATCATAGAATGTATAAAATAATATATGAAATGGATAAAAAGGTGGAGAAACAATTAGACGATAATGATGAATATCGCGAGATAGAGTGCGAAAAAGATGTGGAAAAATGATTAGACGCTAATGATGGATATCTTAGGAAAGAACTGATAAAAGAGTTAAATAAAGATTGGGATATGCGGTTGAAATTTAAAAGAATGAGACGTTTTCCACCTTCACCACTACCTTCTGAAGAGAATGGTAATGATGCGAGTGTTACCGAGAGATGCACAACATTCATTCATAATTATGATTCGGATAAACAAATGTGTTGTTATAAAAACGTAGCATATCACAAAAAAAAGAAGAATCAACGCTGAAATTTAAGAAAAAAGGAAACGTTATTATATTATATGGGTAATAGTGAAGAAAAAAAAAAAAAAAAAAGTAATGAGATCTAAAGATGATCTCATTACTTTTTTTTTTCCTTCTTCTTCGCAAAAATCAATCTTTCTATTGTTTATATTTCCAAGTCCGTTATTAGCATGCTGACACTCATGTATTCTCCTTTTTTGAAAATGTGTTGAATGTTTATCTTTACTCTTTTGAGTTTTTTTACATCAGTGAACGCGCTCTCACCACCCAATTTGTCTACGAGTTCGAGTGAGATTTTTGGATATATGTAACTTCCATAGAACAACGACAAATCGTCCTTGTCAAATTCTCTATCTTTAGCGATGATGATTTTCTGCAGATCGCTTTGGTACTCGTAAAACAAATCGAGCATGGCTTCATCCAATTTCAAAGACATCTTATATTTGTCATATTCATGCTCTAAGTCCTTCATCCCAACCTCGTTCAATCCAATGGGATCGTGTTGTTGTAATCTATAGATTTTATAACCAAATTTCTTACACGTTTCGACTCGTTTCAATTTCAATTCGCATCTTTTAGGTGTTGTTGTCATGATCAATTATTTGTTTTTTTGTTTTATGAATTCTTGCATATAATGTATATTTTAAATTTTGAATTTTAATAATTTGTTTAAAAAGTTTTGTTTTTTTTTTACTCTTTATATATATAAAAAAGCTTTTAATTTTTAATTTTCTTTAATGTGAAAATTTTTTTTGTAAAAGTTTTTTTCTTTTGTTTTTTTTGTTTTATGAATTCTTGCAAATAATGTATATTTTAAATTTTGTATTTTAATAATTTGTTTAAAGAGTTTGTTTTTTTTTACTCTTTACATATATAAAAAAGTTTTTAATTTTTAATTTTCTTTAATGTGAAAATTTTTTTTGTAAAAGTCTTTTTCTTTTGGTTTTTTTGTTTTATGAATTCATGCAAATAATGTATATTTTAAATTTTGTATTTTAATAATTTGTTTAAAAAGTTTTTTTTTTTTTTACTCTTTATATATATATAAAAAGTTTTTAATTTTTAATTTTCTTTAATGTGAAAATTTTTTTTGTAAAAGTTTTTTTCTCTTTATATATAAATAAAAAGTTGAATTTTAACATCCTTTTTTTCTCGTATTAATTCAATTTTATTCACATTAAGGAACATAAAAAATTGATTAATTTCATCAAAAAAAACATTTTTCACATTAAAGAAAAAAAATGAATTAAAAAAAAAATCTTTTTATATATATATAAAGAGTAAAAAAAAAAACAAAACTTTTTAACAAATTATTTTAATACAAAATTCGAAAACAAATATTCTTACAAATGGAGCAAACAGATAAAACAATGGAAAATTTAAATAAGAAAACCGTACCTCAGTTAAACAAGATTTGTAAACTATTAACAATTCCACATTTCAGAAATCATAGAACTAAATCAAAAAAAATTGAAGTCATACAGGAATATTTGCAAAATGCTAGAAAGGCAAACGAAATGTCGATAGCAACGACGTCAAAAAATGCATCGGTTGTGAAAAATGAGAAGAAGAAAAAGATAGTAAAAGGAATCGAAATGCCGATGTCGAAAAAAACCAAAAACGTTTCGATTGTGAAAAATAAGAAGACGACTAAACGAAAAGCCGTTGAAGAACATCAAGTTTCAAAAGAAAAGAAAAGAAAAACTAAAACGAAAATGAGTGATGCACTTCAGATTCTAGACAAACGAGATATATCGAGCAAAATTCAACGAGCAATCGATGAAGGGAAAGGAGAAGAATATGTAGCACGACTCATCACGGAACTATTCCAATCGAAGCCTGTAGAACGGGAGAGTGCAATCAAAGGCGTTTTTAAAACTTTCGACGTGGTTCCCTCGTTCAAGAAAATCGATACGAAATTGTTCATGGAACGGGTGGAGAAAAAAGTATTGGATTTGTTTCGCGAACACATGAACGTGGGACAAAAAATTAAGATGATACTCCATTGCGTGATGAATAAAATCGACGTGAATTCTGGCGAGAGCATCATGAAAAATGCATATTTCAGATCTAATGTCGAACCCGTATTTCGAGGTTCAGATTTATCGGACGTTTTCAAAATGATGAAAGACAAGATGTTGACGTCTCTCACGAATTATCAACATGAAGGTAGTAATTGGACGTTCGATGAGGTGTTGAAACTCGAAATTCATATAACTAAAAACGATTCATTGAAAGGATCTTCCTACGTAGAATTACCATATTTCTTAGCTAAAAAACACTCCGTGGTCAATGTGAGAAATAAAGATGATCAGTGTTTTAAATGGGCAGTCACTTCTGCTTTATACCCTGTCAAAATACACTCCAATAGAGTTTCTCGTTACGAGGAGACTTCTAAAAATCTCGATTGGACCAGAGTGACTTTTCCAACGCAGTTAAAACACATCAAACGTTTCGAGGCTCAAAATCCCACCGTAGCGGTGAATGTCTTGGGATACGACAATGAAAAACGAATGATCTATCCTCTCAGACAGACTTTGTATCTCGAAAGAGAAAAGACGATTATTTTATTATTGATTTTGAATGGTGACAATCGTCATTATTGTTGGGTTAAACATCCGAGCCGTTTACTGTCGAGACAAAATAATAAACATAAAGGAAAGATATGTTTATGTTGCAACTGCATGAACATGTTTCAGAGCGAAAAATTGTTAGCGAAACATCAGGAATATTGCAACGAAAATCAAGGTGTCACCGTCGAAATGCCCAAACCCAACACCATCGTGACGTTTGAAAATCGCAATAGAAGGTTAAAAGTACCATTCGTCATGTACGCCGATTTCGAATGCTTCACCATGAAAATGAGTTCCTGTCAACCCAATGCTCTTCAAAGTTATGTCAAAAGATATCAAAAACACATGCCTTCGGGCTATTGCATTTACGTGAAATGCACGGTCGACTCGCAACACGACATGGGTCCCTTCACCTACACGAAACAGTGCGAAGACGACGACGTGTCCCAAAGGTTCGTGGAAGAGTTAGAATCGAAAATTCAAATGTTATACGACAAATTCAAAACTCTGGCGAAAATGATCATCACGCGAGAGCAGCAGGACGAAAATAACAGAGCCACCGAATGTCACATATGCAGACAATTGTTCGACGAGAATTCGGAGGAAAATAAGAAGGTCAGAGACCACAATCATTACACGGGTCTATATCGCGGTCCGACTCACAGCAAGTGTAATTTAAAATATCGAGACGCCATTTTCTATGTATTCACAATCTCTCGGGTTATGACAGTCATCTGTTCGTGAAAAATCTCGGCACCTCCCACGAAGAATTAAATTGCATTGTGAACAGCGAAGAAAGATACATTTCATTCACGAAATGGAAGGTCATGGAGAAGAAAATAGTAATCGACGGAGAGACGTTGGATGAAAAAATGAAATCCATTCATAGAAGCATACGTTTCATTGACAGTTTTAAATTCATGTCGACCGCTCTGGAAAAATTAGTTGATAACATGAGCAAGGATAAATTTACAATCACGAGCGAACACCTCAGAGAATGAGTAGACGTCATATAGAGGAAAGGAGTTTATCCTTATGATTACGTGAACGATCTAAAGCGATTCGATGACACCATGCTACCTTCGAAAGAAGATTTTTATTTGAAATTATACGAATCCAACATTTCCAACGAGAATTACGAACACGCCAAAAACGTGTGGAAATCATTCGATATGAAAACCATGAGAGATTATCACAATCTCTATCTGAAGACTGACGTTCTGCTCTTGGCAGACGTGTTCGATAATTTTCGAGACGTCTGTCATCGAAATTACGATCTGGATCCCGTTTGGTATTTCACCGCACCTGGTCTGGCATGGGACGCTCTGTTGAAGACCACTGAAGTTCAATTGGAATTATTATCTGATGTGAACATGTTGCTCATGTTCGAAAGGGCTACGAGAAGTGGCGTCTCGATGATCTCCCACAGATATTCTGAAGCTAACAATCCCTACATGAAAGAAGGTTTTTATTCGAAACGGTCGAATAAATACATACAGTATTGGGACGCTAATAATCTGTACGGTTGGGCTATGAGTCATCCTTTACCAATTGGAAATTTCGAATGGGTGACGGAACAGGAAGAGATGCAAAAATGGAGAGACTATCCTTGCATTTTAGAAGTCGATTTGAACTATCCGGAAGAATTACACGGTCTACACAACAATTATCTGCTGGCTCCCGAACGAATGGAACCGAATGAAGGAGTCGAGGAAAAACTCATTCCCAATTTATTTAACAAACATAACTACATCGTCTACAGTGAGAATTTGAAACAATACGTTGATTATGGGATGAAATTAGTCCACATACATCGCATCATTCGATTTGACGAAGAGCCTTGGATGAAAAAATACATCGATCTCAACACGATTCTCAGAATTCGAGCTGAAAACGATTTCGAAAAAGATTTCTTCAAACTCATGAACAACTGCATGTACGGTAAATCGATGGAAAACATCAGGAAGAGAACCGACGTTCGACTCGTCACGTCTGAGAAAAGAGCTAAAAAATTAGTGGCGAAGCCCAATTACAAACACCGAACCATATTCGACGAAAATCTAGTGGCCGTTCACATGCAAAAGACGCACCTGAAGTTCGACAAACAAACATCTCAGACCAATCATCTTAGATATCAGCAAGCGATTGATGTACGAGTTTCACTACGATTACATCAAACAAAAATTTGGTGATAAAGCCAAACTACTGTTCACCGACATGGACAGTTTAGTTTACGAGATAGAGATGAAAGACGTCTACCGAGATATATCTCCGGACGTGGCAGCGTGGTTCGACACAAGCAATTATCCCGTCGATCACCCGTCTAACATTCAATCGAACGACAACAAGAAGGTGTTGGGTAAATTTAAGGACGAGAGCGGCGGTAAACAAATCGTCGAATTCGTGGCCTTGAGACCCAAACTGTATGCTTATCGTCTAGAAGATGAAGAGATCAAGAAGTGCAAAGGGGTTAAAGCGTGCATGGTGAAGAAAAACATCTCTTTCCAAGAGTATAAAGATTGTCTGTTAGGAAGTGGTCCGGTGTATAAGACTATGAAATCGATTCGAAGTGAAAGTCACGACTTGTATACCGAAATAGTCAACAAGATTTCGCTGACGGCCGACGACGATAAGAGATTCATGTTAGATGATAAAATAAACATTTTGGCACTCGGACATTGGACTGCGGATCTAACTTTAGACGATAAGATTCCAGATATGATTAAGGATGATAGGATTCCAGAAAATCAAGAGGAATTAAACGGATTCAAGATTATGGAAGTCGAGGAATTAGATGGATTCAAGATTATGGAAGTTGATAGAGTTAGTTTAAAAAGAAAAAGAAAAAAAAAAAAAAAAAATAAAAAATAACCTCATTTTAGTGAATTATAATAAAATAAATAAAAAAAAAAATATATACGCATTTATGAATAAGAAAATAGAGATATCCGTAGGAGGTGTCGTCTTACCTAACGAACCCCTATCCAACATCGATCTGTCGAATGTGGCGAAGGATTTGAAAATCAAAGATTTTCTAGGCGTGTCTTCCAGAGATGCCTTGCTGAAGAGAAGTCCTCGACAATCGGAATGCGGAATTTTAAATCTAGATGATTTATCGGGTGAAGGCACTCACTGGGTGGCATGGTTCAAGAACGGGAAGAAGAATTATTATTTTGACAGCTATGGAATCTCACCGCCGAAAGAAATAAAGAACTATTTCAACAAATCGATGGTTCGTTACAACACGGAACGAGTGCAATCACCAGATCAAGTGTTTTGCGGTCACCTCTGTCTCTATGTTCTCAAGAGATGGTCTGAAGGAGATCGGTTTCAAGACATTCTCAATGATTTACATTAGAGAGAGATTTTTTTTTATAGTATATATAAAGATAAAAAAATTATTTTAAAAAATTTTTAATCGAATAAAAACGAAAAATAAAATAAAACAATTCATTTTTTAATAAACTGCGTTTTGAAATATATTTTTAAAAAAAAAACAAAAAATCTCAAAACAACATGCCAGTCGATAAATTTGGTAGAAGTGACAACGAAAAAGTCAACCTAAGAAAGAAGAGGAAGACGTTCGAAGTTGACGATGGTTACGACGTTGCCAACTTGGAGGAACGTTACGTTCGGAGATATGAACCTCGAGAGGAACCTTTGAACATGAACGATAAGAAGCTCTACAATCTTCCTGAGCCGATAGATCTCACAGATGCTGCGACTAAAAAATACGTCGACAGGGGGAATGCCAATTTTGAACAAATTATGCTAGATAATTACATGGATAAAACCATGACCGACGATCTCGATCTGAAATCCAAACATTTGGTGAACGTCGCAAATCCCATAGATCCCACAGATGCCGTGACCAAGAAATACGCGGACGACTCTCACGCGAGATTCAGTGAACACCTGAGAAATAGATACGTTCAGAAAACGATGCACTCGGAATTGAACGCCAATTCTAACAAGATGACGGATGTGGCCACTCCCACGAATCCTAAGGACGTGGCGACCAAACACTACATAGATCTGGAACAGAGAAAGTCTGACAGACGAGAAATGAAATCGGATCTGAATGTAGGATTCAATAAGATATTGAATCTGTCGAAGTTCGATGACACGGATGCGGACTCAACCGCAGTCAACAAGGGCTACGTAGATTCTGCCGTGATACGATCACAAAAATACCTAGAATCGCAAGTGGACAATCTCTACCTGAACAAACAATCTGGCGGAACCATGGAAGGTGGAATCGACATGAACGGTAAGAATTTATTCGGACTCAGTCACAATCCCGAATTCGATTCCAGCGCAGTCAGCAGGAAGTACGTGGACGACAACTTGGTCTGGAGAAAGGGTGACATCATGGAAGGTAAACTAGACATGGTTGGACACGCGCTCACGAATCTACCGGATCCCGTGAACATGACGGATGCCTGCACCCTGATTTCGGTGGTGGAGAAAGTCAAATATGCTAGACAATTGATCACCGTGTGGGCCGAGGAGGCCGGCACCTTAGATGAGGGAAAAGCTGAATGGTCTTTCGGAAATGGAGGTAGCGGATCGAAACATGGTCAGGTGGGATATCCCATGCCATTGGGAGGTGAAATCCTTCGAATGAGTCTGGCTTCCTCGGATTTGAATAACAGAGCGGTCGTCAATCTCATGGTTAATGGAGTAGAGAGCGATAAGAGATACAGCGTCGAAAAGACTGAGAATCAACACGCGAATGTTGGCACGTTCGGCATGCCTCTCAAAGTGAACGCCGGAGACAGGATTAATTTCGTTATGAAAACCAATAATCCCGAAGCCGACACTTCCGTGGTTAGCATAATGATCGAACTAGATCTTTGAACAAACAGTGAACGCGTGGAAAATAATGAATTAAAAAAAAAAATAATGTGTGATTATTAAAAACAAAAAAAAAATAATGAGATTTAGAAAGATGTTCAATCTCTCTAGATCACATTACTTTATTTATTTTTTTTTGTTTTTTTTTGTTTTTTAATAATTACTCATTACTTTTTTTTATTTTTGCTTTTATTTTTTTTTTTTTTCACACTCGTCTCTCATCGAATGATCGACATCTTATTTCCATCCAATTTGAATTGTAATTCTCTGTCCAACAGGTCCAGGGCGAAGGCTTCGGTTTTTCTTGGCATGTTCCTATCGAATTGCATCTTGATCTGAATGTCTAAGACGCTAATCTTGAGTCATTCACTCTGTTTACTGACGTCGAATACGAACATGGGATACATCGACTTGTATTCGCCGGGAGATATGTTAGGGTTGCTCATCAATTCGTCTAGACCATGATACTTCTTTCTAAAATCAGCGGCATCGACGTACAGTCTGCAGAAATCGTTCTTGTCGAACGACGCGTTGTTATCGATTGCTGGATATCTCGTGGCATTGAGAAACACTTGCATGTTTCTCAAATGGCAGTGATCGAACAGTGACGCATTCTTTTCCTGAGACTCGTCCCTATCGGTCTGAAACGCAACCACGATGAAACGCGGTCTCTCGGAAGTGGATTTCACCGTCAATCTCCAATCGAAGTGATTCGTGGAGAGAGGAATGCTAGCCGTGTCACACTGTCTCATTCTAAATCCCACATATAATTTACTCTTGGGTTCTATGATCTTGTAGAGATGCGCTTTTTCCATGATCGAAGGCTCCACGTGCGGAACGAACCACGATATCTTGTGTAGAGTTATCTTACCCGCATTGGTCGCAGTGAGTCTCACTATTGCGTCGTCGTCTCCTTTTCGAATCAACATCAGATTATGTTTGAATCCGTACATGATCTTGTTGTTATCGTCCGCAAATCCGAAGATGTGTTTCGAAGGTATCCTGAACGAAAACGTTCCTTTAGGTCTGGACGTCTTGACGACGTAGTCGAATATCGCGGCGGCGCCGGCACTAGCAGGGCCGACGGTGTCTTTCACCCACAATTGATTAAGTCCTCTGGATTTCGAAAAATCATCAGGATACATCAAGAGTCCGAACATCGTGGTGGCCTGACCAGGATGAAACACAGATTCTATCTTTTGTCGGGATATCATGTATTTTATATTACTGAATAGATGCATGATGCCATTATTGGCTAGAGTAACCATGTCGTTGTCGGCGTAATCGCTCCCATCTTCCTTGGTGAGACGTCTCTGCACCACTATGTAACTCTCGCTAGGATGTATGAACAGATCTTGAGTTTCGACGTTGATTCTTATCTCTCCCGCATTGTTCAAACTTGTTCCGGTTACCAGTTCGTATTCGTGAACCTTATATTCTTGAATACTTTCATCTTTCACTATGCTTTGTGCTATATTTAGTATATTTGTCATTTTTAAAGGATTTTTGGTTTTTTTTGTTTATTAATTAGCTTGTTTTTTTTTTATCTAAAAATAGTTTTAATTATTTTTTTTATTATTATTTTTCTCTCCTATATATATATGTGTGTAAACAAGAAAATGTTAAAGAGAGTAAATAAAAGAAATTTGTTTTTCTTTATCAAAACTGTCTTCTGTAATTGTTGTTCGTAAAACTTTCCGATGATCTCTTCTCCATCCAAAGCTTCGATTTCGTAAGTCACCGGATCAGTGTGAAATATTTTGATTATCACGAAGATTTCCGAGGTCCATCGAAGAGTATAACCCTTTTTGAAGTGCTTCTTATAAGCACAGATTCTCACTCGATCACCAACTGCAAATTTCGGCATTCTAGACTTCTTCCTGATCTTAGATCTCTCAGGATATAGATTTGCGTAGACCCGTTTTTCGTTTCGAGGATCCTAGCGATCCTCGGAAGTCATCTTGATCGATCTGTGTCGCGTGGTCTTGTAATCTTCGACCAGACCGTTTAGAGCATATATGTATTTCATGGTCGAATTTGCTGTGTAGTACCTGTGCATCTTTTCCTTCATCGTTCGATTCCAATGTTCCACCACGCTGGCTTTCTCTTCATTTTCAATCGAGTAGAGGTCGACCAATCGATGAACATCCTTTTTGTAGAATTCCTTTCCCTTGTCCACCCACAATTTATTCGGTTTTCGAGAAGACGAGTCGAACACGCTCTTCAGAGCCTCGGCGATGCAAGGTCCTGATTTATTCTTCAAAGCTCTGATCCAACCATATTTGGAAAACACGTCGATGACCATCAATAGATATTTGACACCCTCATTCCACCTCGAAAATGATCTCATGTCGACCAAGTCGGCAGACCAACTGTCGTCCAGACCCTTCATGAACACCCTTCTCTTTCGACATTTATGCACGATGGGCTTGTGTAACTCCTCGGCCAATTCGCTCATCAATAATCGCTTCTTCTTCTTTTCCAAAGCACTTTTTCTTTTTATTCAAATCGACGTTTCGCACTGATCACTTTGCCGACCAGCGAACGTTCTAACTTCTCTCTCCTGGTCGGATTCGATACGTTCCTCAATTTCGCCAACATGTTTTTATCACAAACGTCATTTTGAGTCTTGGGGTCAGGATGTCTAGCATAGCACAGATCATACGCAGCCGTGTCCACCCTACTTACAGGTTTGCTCCGAGATTTAGGAGTTAGATCGGCATTGAGTCTCTTGTTCAAATTTGTTCCGGGTCCCGTGAAACTGTGACCCGGCAGATGCATTTCGAAAGGTAGATTATTGATCATTTTTTTCGTGATGCCTTTGCCTCTGCTCGTTTTTGTTTTTTTTGACAAATCGAGTCTTGATCGAACCACACACATTGCAAATTCCATGAAGCATTTGTCTGTCGTTTTTAGTTCGTACTTCTCGAGAATTACCCATCTCAGTAACTCTCTTACACTTTACGCAATACATTTTTTAGGGTTATTTAAATTAATTTTGTATTTATTTATTTCTTATTTTATATATAAATTTAATAATTTTTTTTTTTAAATTCTGTTCTTCTTATTATATATATATATATTTTTTTCAATCGCTGCTCTTGAGTTCAATCAACTTACCGAATTCCTCCCTGGCCTCTTTCCACCCCCTTTCCACGAGAGAATACTTCATCTCTTCCTTGATGATCTGATGAGTCTTGATTCTCACGGCTTCTTTCATAGCATCGTATTTCATTTTCTTGCCCAATATCGTGAAGTATTCTCCATCCGATATCCTACCATCTTTCAATGCCATCAAGATCATTTCGGATATCGTGTCAATCTTGGAGTCGGCCAAGACGTGAATCTTTTCATGTTTCCTAGCTTTCAGATATAATTTCCTACTCAAAAAGTTTCCAACAGTGCTAAACAATCCGGCGGCAAGAGCCACTCCTTTTATGGTCAACACGATTGGAAGGCCAGCCGTGGTCGACAACAATCTGATGCTGGCCGCGTGTAAACCCATGCAAATCGTGATGAGTGTCGTGTCGATTGCGTTGACGAATTTCATGAGGTGCGAATACTTCTTCTTGAGAGAACAATGAGAATCTCTCTCTTGAGTCAGATACAATTGGATTCTACTGATTTGATCGATGCGATACCTCTCTCCTCTTTCTTTTTCTTCTGGCGACGGCGCCGTTGGCAAAACGCTATTGGCTTCTCATCCTCGTCGTCATCTAATGTCGGATACAATTTATTTCTAGTTCTCATTTTTTGTGTTTTTTTCTTTCTAATATTAGATAAAAATTTATGCGTGTATTTATTTTTATTTTCTATTCTCCCTTATTTATATCAATGATAAAACTTAGACATATGCTTCCTTCAGCAATAATTTCAAGATTCATCCCCTGTCTTCTAAAGTCAGACTTCTACGCGCCAATTTGATTTCTTCTGAACCTGTGGGCTTCTCTCGCACCTTACAGAAGACTAATCTCCTCCAAAGCGTGATAACGTCGTCGATTTGAATGCATTCGAATGCGGGTTCGAAATACTTGATGATCATAACTTCCCTTTCCATCGTCAGACACAAATGATCCTTGTGAT
Source organism: Pictodentalium vernedei (assembly GCA_031216915.1). NCBI lineage: Eukaryota > Metazoa > Mollusca > Scaphopoda > Dentaliida > Dentaliidae > Pictodentalium > Pictodentalium vernedei. The sequence continues at coordinate 222,533,139 of CM062289.1, read as the reverse complement.
CGAAGTCAAGATGATCTCGACATCCAACGCATCGTTCTAACAAGAGGCGACCTAGTTATTCGTTCACGCAGAATGCGTAGGCTCTCATCAGCATGTCTAAAAGAAACTTTGCTCTAATAATCTGAGTAGCGTTCATGATTTACATATTTTTATTATCTATTTGATTCAATATTTATTTTTTTAAATAACTATTTATTTATATATTTTTTTTTTCTCCTATATATATATATCAATCACTTTTTTATTTCCTCTTGTGAATCTCGTGATTCTATTATGATTCACCTCACAAAACTCGCGAGGATTTCACATTTTCGTCAGTTCCCTCCAATGATTTCTTTGGCGATCAATCGCACCACCGTGATGGCAAACGTGGAGAGACAATTTCCATTGGTTCTAATTTTCCAAACTCGAGGGTTTTTTCCTGTCGAGTTTGGAAAATCCTACGATGGGTAACTTCACTTTACACCCACTTCACACCGTTGGCGAATGTCGAGAAAACGTCTTGAGATTGATTTTTCCTGTCCTAGAATCCCCATTCGTTTTTTACCGATCGGATCGCACCCTCACCCATCTGAAATGCGATTGCGAACGTCGGTGTCTCAGAATCCCCAAAACGCATTTTTGATGCTGTCCTAGAATCCCCAAAGCGTTTTTGCCGACGTTCGCCAATGATCGATCAGAGGTCTGACCCGCGATGGGAACATCAAGAAGATTTTTTAAATTGATGTTTTCTTTGATTTTTCCTTCTGAGCGAATATTTCGAATTCGCACTCGTTCGACAACGGCTGTTTGAACAGTCTGGAACGTGATAACTGCTTGTGGGGATTCTGGGACATCGTGTACAAACAACCATGAGAATACAGCTATTCATAGAGATGAAGATATTGAAGGGAAGAAATGGAGTTGGAAGAGGTGGAATGAAGCGGGAATCAAACATTACTATTCCAAGAAATAATTTGTGAAGACTTGCAAGAAGGGCTGGAGTCGAGAGAATTTCACCATCAGTATTTGACGAAATTCAACAAGATTTACAACAATTTCTAAAGAATGTTATCAGGGATACCATCCAACACGCAAGGTTAAAAGGAGGTGAACAAGCCATTGTTATTAGACCTGATGTTAACAAAGGAGGTAAGAAGAATAGAATTAATATGATGGTTCAGCGATTAAAATGAGGAGAAACAAAGCAAAGACCATTTTCAGGGCCACCACATATTGTAAAAAAAAGAAAACTCTTGATACACACACTTAGCAGTTCCCTCACTTGAGTCTAAGTGTCAAGACTTTATTCAATTCAAGAGGTATAAACTTCATAGTTCCCACGTTTTGACAATTCAAGTTTTTTCATTGTGGTGACATACTTGGTGATTTTACAAATGGTGTAATTCAAAACGTGTTGTGCTACACTTTTCTTTCAGAATTTGTGTATTGTACAAATAAATTCAGAAAAACAAAAATACTTATGTATAACACAAACATGTTTTTCACCGTACCTCAAATTATTTTAATATAAAATTATTTTTACTTGTACGCAAATTAAGTTTACAGAAAAAAAGAAAAATGTTTTTCTGTTTGCAAATTAGTTTTCTGAAAAAAGTTTTTTCTAAACACTTTTTTCACAAAGCACAAAACTAATTTGCAAACAGAAAAACAATTTTCGTATTTTTTATTTTCATGAAATTATTTTTCTGTTTGCAAATTAGTTTTCTGAAAAATGTTTTTGTAATTCAACATTTTTTAATATTATTTTTCTGTTTGCAAATTAGTTTTTTGAAAAAAGTTTTTTTTTGTTTTACAAAAACTTTTTTCAGAAAACAAATTTGCAAACAGAAAAATAATTTTGAGTTTTTAGTTCTATGCAATTATTATACTTGCCTGACAAAATTAGTTTTCTTGAAAACTAATTGTTAACTCCTAACCAGGAAATATTTGAACGGAAAACATAAGATCATTACCTTTTCTGCATTTTATTCCATGAATATTTTGTGATACAACACAGATATGTTTCACTTTCTGAATGTCATTTTTTGAATGACACTTTTCAATTGTTCATTACAGTTGCTTGGACAGTTTCGACACTTTTGGTTTACTGTCCTTAGCTTTGCATTTTCTTGAAACTTTCATTGGTGGTGGCTCTTTCTTTGGAAATAATGCTTCTAATTCATCATCTTTTTTGTTTCACTTGGTATGTCCATAGTATAAAACAAAATGTCTGATTTCTCAACATTATCGTCAAGCTGTTTTGGTGAGGTATTAGGTATTGTGATATCCAGTGGTGGAATCTTTCGTTCTGTCTTCTCTGGATGAATGTCAAACCCTGTAGTAGGTATTGGAACAGCTGGAGTCCCTCAGTTTGGTTGATTAGATAATTTTGCATTCATTACATTCTATTTCCAGTGAAACATTTCTTAATAGGAGAATATAAAAGGCCATCGATTCTCAGCTTTTTTCACACTTGTTTCTAGACTATCAAGAGGTTAAGAATGAATTTCATACTACTCCGAAGATGTATAAAGTGAGAGATCAAAGATTAGAGAAAGCATATGACCCAAACAGTATTTATTATAAAATGAAAGATAGAGAGACAGCAAGAGCTAAGAAAATAAAGAAAGCAAGTAATCTAAACAGTATTTATTATAAAGGCGAAGTGAGATTTCTTGTAGGGGAACTTTATGAGATAATACCTGATACGTGGTATGAAGCAAAAACTGTTGTAGATCAACTTTATGAGCTCACGATACACTGTTATATTTGAAAGAAGAGTGAGTGGACATCTGGCTAAAACATGTCCAAATAAAGGAGCATGTTATTATTGCCAACAGGAAGGACATTGGTGCCGACGGCACTCTGGCGAAAAAATGTCGATGGGAATTTTCGCCCAATGTACCCCGCATAAATTTTTCAAAAATTTAAAAAAAAAACCTATGGTAGTTTTCAGGGTTAAATTAGTTCGCCGAAGTATCACCCCATACTACTCACGTGTAAAAACGTCATGTAAGAACGTATCTGATTAGTCGTTAAGCATCTGGTTTTCTTGATGATGTGAATGAAATGCTTCGACACAAAAGAATATTAACCAAGAAAGTAAACGGACCGCTGAATGTGATATTTTTCATTAAAAAGATCAGATTCATTCACTCGTGAAATACATACACAGAACGTGAGGGTGTGTGAATACGTTCGTCAATACGGCACAGATAGCAGCGCGGAAGAATGTATTGAAATCGCGCTTCCTCGAGTCCTATCCTTCTGCGATGGCATGAGTGCCGCAGTTGCGACGGCATTCACACATAGTTGCGTTCTGTGTTTATTACACACCAAAATGACATTGAAACCATTAATTTAAAATAAAAACAACAGCAAAACTCGTGCGTGATTGGCAAACACATGTGACAGAGCGATAGGTAAACAGAAAAATATAAATGAACATTGTGTCAAAACAGTCATTTGTTCGTATTTTAAGCAATTAACCGCCGTTATCTGAGAGATATTAACTTCACAGTCAGAAGTTGGGTGTTATAAAATCACTTCCAATTTAAAGCATAAGTTTACTTTCGTAAATTTCGGAGGATTTGAACAAAAACATTTTCCAATTTGCATTCGATTTATCGGCTGTCACTGTAGAGTCCACATTTATATATTGTTATTTATTATTTAGGGTTAGAAGGTGGCGCTTCGCTTGACCGATGGGCGCACTTTACTTCTTTTGGTAAATCTATGGGACCAGGTAGGAAATCCACAAGGAACACGTGTTCCATGAGGATTTGTAAATATGGAACTGAAGGAAAAGTAATAGGCGTGTAATTAAAAAAAAATCAAATTCGGATTGTTGATTCCACTCCCCATACTCCACCTTCGTTGTGTTCTGTCTTATTCAACAACATTCTGTCTATCTTTATATGAAACTTATGAAACACTTGAGAAACTCTAACTGGGATCGTTGATCCCTGTACTTCACTCTTGTTGTATTCTGTCTTTATAAGCACGGTACCCACGTGTGTACTGTACTGTAAACTAATTACCGTTAAACATGCGATAAATTAAGTCACTGATAATGAACTATTCACCCATCTATCATACATTTTCGGCAATATCTGTCACTTCTTAAGATTTTCTTTCTGTTGGTTTCTCACACGATTTCTAGTTATCGTCCGATTTGATTTCATATCATCACTTACAGTAGAGAAGATGGAGTATTTTAATCCTTTACCCATGGCACATGATATCAAAATTAATTATTTCAATTTTTGTTTTCAAAACATTTCCACCAAACCATATCATGTTACCCAGCCTTGGAACGAGCTCGATCAGCTTGTCCCAATGCCGTGACAAACGATATGTTTTTTCAGCTGTTAAATTTGTAAATTATGTGGAATGGGTCGGTCGATTCGTTAGGTAAAGGGTTAAAGATGTATTTTCAGAATATGTTTCAAGTTAAGCAAGACCCAAGCCCTCAGGCCACCAGTCAAATCTTATAAAAAAATTAGCTCTGTTATGGGCTGTTTGTTAACCCACTTTTCGTGAAGTACGCGTTGATGTAATGTGACAGCCCATTGCTCGCAAGGATATACAGATATTCTTTTGTGCTCCAGTTATTACAATCAATAAGTATTTAAATGCGTTTTGAAAAACATCAAGCTATTAACACAATTAATAACTTGTAGAACTATGTGGTGTGATAAAAAAAACCTACAGCTGTGATATGGTTTCATTTAAAAGTATGTAGTTAACAAACATCGCTCGTGAGAGCAAGCAAAGTCAAACAGTAGTTCCTCCCCAGTGTAATGGTAATGCCATCGAAGATTCGGTCAAATAAGTCTAGATTGAGAAACATGTCTTACATTGATTCCAAAAAATTATTGTTTATGGTATTTTTAGATTCAATCGGATAGAACTGTTCAATTGGTCGGAAAGGCGAACCCTTATAGTACGTTTTTCCGGCCAACTGAAATATTCCATCTGTCTAAATCCAGAAAAGGCGATGAACTATTTAAAGGCAAAACTGATTCCAGGCCATAACACTGTCAGGTTTGTTTGTTGTGTCAGTATTTGATTAGTGGCTTAGGAGCTTGGGACAGTCCATGTCATTTTGGACAGAAATTAGGGGTGAAAAGCATAACCTCGTGCAACTTGTGGTACGCATGTGGTTGCACTGCGAAGTTTTATCGGAAATGTTGTGTTTTCGTGTAGTTCCCTGAGAAACTTCGACATTCGATTAGCAATTCTCTCTCCGATTAGATCTGGTTCGAAATACCGGTCGTCATTCAGGGTTGTTCGAGAGGAATACTGTTTTCTTCAAAAATGTGAACACGTCGTTGAGGGTGTCTATCTATCCTATATACATATACCAGACGGCATTTAGTATACGATATAGATAAGATAAGTTTATTACTTCCCAAAATGTGATTTACTGGGATTTCCGGGTTTGATTTTCAGAAGTGAATTATGCAATCAACAATTGTGTCACGTATCAGTGCGCGCAAACGAAGACGCTTTGCCGTGGGTGTAATGGGGGCTTCATTGTTTTTTGTTTTTTTAACCCTTTACCTAATATGAAAAGCAGACGACACTTGCAAAAAAAATTCTTGAATAGCTATTATTTTCATTTTTTGTCTCAAAAACATAGGTTATGACCCCTCATTGGAACGAGCTCGTTCCAATGAGGGGTCATAACCTATGTTGTAGAGACAAAAAATGAAAAAATAATTAAATTAATTGGCGATTTCTGAGAATAGCACTGGTCGTTACGTTAGGTAAAGGGTTAAATAATATAATGATCGTTAATAATGAAAAGTAATAAACAGAGTAATCGCTTGACTGGACTGGTTACGTGAAATAATTCATTCGAGGCGAGGGACTATATTATAAAACAATCTTGCGCATTCGCGCAATCGAGTTTGTACAACGTCCCCCACGTCTCATGAATTGTTTCACGTTACCCGTCCAGTCAAGCGAGTACTCTCTATACATTGTTTGGTAATAACACTGTTGTCGTAGAATGTCATATATAATTAACCATTACCGACAACCATTACTGCTGAAGGAGCTTCAGCTCGCGTCGTTTAAAGAAAAGCAGGATCATATTACAGATGATGTTTCACAGCTTGGGTTGATTATTTTCCATCAAGAATATGAATTTTTCCTCCATGTTCATCAGAGAGAAGTTTTGATTTTCAAGCTTTAATCTGCGAAAAACGTTATTCTGATATTCCGCACATTCCATCACGAAATGTAGCTCAGTTTCAAACACTCCCGAGTCACACGATCTGCAAAATATTTCGTCTACGGGAATCGGAGGCTGCATTTGTCTGCCCGTTTCGATCACAAAACAATGATTACTGATACGTAATCGAGTAATCATTTTTGCTTCAGGCGATGCGGTGTTTGTCAAGTACGTTTCTCTTTTGTAAGCTTTCTTGAATTGTCTATACAGTACGTGGAGAGTGGATTGTAACTAAATCACCCGCGGAGTGTAGTTATCACCCAAGCTATTACTTTCAAATTGTGTACATATCGACAAAAAACACAAGCAATGTTTCAGCCAATGGACCTCCGGGTTTAACCCGAAGGTCCATTGGCTGGAAGTTTGCTTGTGCTGGTTATGCTTTGCGACAAATTTGCAATTATTGCTTCAGTGGAATCTATACTCTGCGGGTGATTTAGTGATAATACACTCTCTATGTACTATACGTTCTCACTTTATTTGATCCCTTTTTCTTATTATCATCATGAATATTATTATAAAAGACGTCGCGGTAAAGGTTTTGTATTTTCTCTTTATCACTGTTACAGTCATGTGGATGGAATGTTAGGTTGTTATTAGCAGGAACTTCCCGATATTTCAGTCACAGAATCTGGCTGTAAATATTTTCCGGCTTCTAAAGCATCCAGTGATAATTTAGATGATGGAGATTGAAATAATTTTGACATAATTTTTACAGGTTGCATCTTTGCGTCAGTATATAATGAATATTGTCCACGTTCAGCTCTAACTACATGATTGGTTGCTTTACTGTTTACACCAAGCATGGACTTGTAGAACTGAAGTTGGACACGTTCACATGGGATGGTATCAAAATTGAGTTCATTAATCTCAGAAGCCCAGAGTTCACTTCTATACATGGGCATGGGTTTCATGAGAGAATCGAACAAGTTTAACATGACGCCAATAGAGGGCGACCATTTCTTCTGAAAGATAATAAATAAGTTATGTAAAACCCTTAACGCTTCCTGCCTAAACAACAAGTCCAAGGTATGTATATTCGGGAGTATAGTCGATTGTTTGTGGTGCCGATCAGGAATTTAAAAAGATTATAGTCTTTTTTCGAAAACTGAATAATATGGTCTTTATTCTTTCAATGTTAACGATAAGTTTATTTTCATCGCAGTATTCGGTTAATTTGTTTAGTACGATTTGGAATCCGAAAGAAGGGATATGTCATCGGCAAACAAAAGATGATTAACTGGTAGAGTGCTGGAAGCCCATATTTGGGCTTTATTCTGAAGTGTAGGTACCACAGCTTGAAGGCTCATATTCAGTGCATGTGCTTCGTATTATCTTTGAAGTGATATTATTTAGTCTGTAAGGGTTTGCCTTGTTACAATTTATAGGAGAGTGCCCACAGGCACTCTCCTATAAATTGTAACAAGGCAAAGACATGTGTACAAGATTTGATGGCCAAAATAATTCAGCACTCTACCAGTTAAGTGGTGAACCCTTAATGTTGATAGGGGAGCATTCGTCATTGAAACATAAGCCCATGTCATCAATGAAAATTTTGAAATTGTCGGACTCGTCAAATGACTAAAACCCCACAATCAGAGATTGCAGCGATTGAAGGTATGTGTAGCATCTCCTCATTTGCCCAGACGGCAGGCACACAACGCCGCTTGTGGTGAAAAATCAAATTCTCTTTATTACATAGGACAATAACAATTCACATTTCATAACACGAGGCTAATAACTCACATTGTATTAACTGAAAATATGTTTGACTGATACCCGTTAGGAGCTATGTTCTAGAGTATGAAGTAATCATGCCAGTGGCGTAGCCAGGGGAGTGGGGGGATGCCCCCTCCCCCATACAAATTGCAGTGCCCCTCTCAAAAGGGGAAGATTAAAGCACCAGTGGGCCCCAGATTCACTCTCAGGGTATTGAATTTTCAAAATTTTCTGGGGGAGCCCCCCAGCAATGGGAGGGGGATACAATAGGCCTGGGGTGGGGGTGGGGGTCGGTATAGCCCTCTCATTGGTGGGGGATCGACCGACACCACCAAACAAATTATGCACCCACCCCCGCCCCCCGCCCCCCTCAATAGGAAATCCTAGCTACGCCTCTTAATCATGCATAAACATGAAGTGCCGCTTTTTAATGAAGTATGTTTCGATAGCACTCTGATAATTGTGTTGTAAAAATACGGAAGGTATGTATGGTGTTTTTGTTTTCTCTATTTCAGAATTTCCCTTCTCGACAACAGGAGCAGAGAAAGTATCCGAGTTTTGGAATCAATTTTCTGGACTTCACTCAGCTTCACTCAACATAGAAACATGACGTAATCCACACATGAATGTAAGTCGGTCGTCGAAACTGTTGATGGCATGTCTTTCCTCAAATACGGAGAAACGGTATTATCCATCCAATGAGATACAGAAATCATGTGAAACTTTGGCTATGCGAACTCTGAAAACTCTCAGAATATCTATGAAGGAGTCAGCAGACATGTTAATGCGAAATCCAAACTTGAAGATCGTTCACTTAATCAGAGGACAAGAGGTACTCTTTCTTCCAGAATGAAGGAGAGAAGCAAGACGAACATGGAAGCGATAAAATCATTGTGCAAGAATATTTTCGAAAATCATACAGCTGCGAAAGAATTCAGATGGCCACGTCCTGGTAGAATACTGGAAATTAGATATGAAGACCTGGCAGGAGATCCCCTTCAAACAACAAGATAAATGTTTAGTTTTGAAGGGTTGAATTTTGGAAAGAAAACTCAATCCTATTTGAGAAAGATAACTTCAAGTGAAAGCAACAATACGTACTGCTTTCTTTTCACAACTGAAAAAACTCAAGTATAGAAGCCTTTGAGTGGAGAAAAGCAATAGAGTATGAAACGGCGAGAAGAGTTGACAAGTTGTGTAATGAGGTTTACAAGAGTTTCGGTTATGTGTCACTTGCCGAGAATGAACTACGTGATTTAAATTTCACATCAAAATATCACTATTTATTATTTATTTATTTATTGGTGTTTAAGGTCACATACTTATGCACAATGACTAATCGTGACCGTGACAGTTTTACGGGTGGAGGAAGCCGGAGTACCCGGAGAGAACCACCGAGCAACGACGAGCAGCTGTCAGCTCTCCAACATCGTAACTCTGAACTCTGCACCGCAGCACAGGCAGGGTTAGATTGGTTGAAGACATGCGCACCATCGACGTGCAGTACGCCTCAGTACACAGCGTCATCGTGCCCCCATGTAGGCAATCGGGGTGAAGTGTCTTGCCCAAGGACACAACGCGGTTGTCGCAGGTGGGATTCGAACCGAGGACCTCTCGGCTTGCAGCCTGCACCTCTACCAACTGAGCCACCGCGCCCCCCAAAATATCACTGAATGATGAAATTCATAAACGTGTAACATTGTTTTTTTCATTCCCAAACACGGAATTCCATTTATGCTTTCTTAGAGTCCGAGTCAAAGAATGCATTCGTATGTTCAGGCCTGAAATTAAGCAGTCTGACATTTGCAGAATAAGGTGCCCAGAGGGTGAATTTGATGATGCTATCCCATACAGTGTGCCATTTATCTTCTGGGTACCTCCTTCGTTTTTAGTTTTGAGACCCTGATTCAGATTGAGGTTCACAGATGGTAAATTTAGTGATGCTACCCTGCTGTGCAGGGTAGCATCACTAAATTCACCTCTGGGGACCTCATTTTGCAGATGACAGCCTGCTTACTTTTTGGCTTGCGTCTGTTGGATAACTACTTTGCCTTCGAATTCCTGTGCAGTTATCTACTGGTTTTTCTTAACCCTTTACCCAACATGAAAGGCAGACGACACTTGCAAACAAAATTCTTGAGTAACTAATAATTTAAACATTTTTTACTTCTAAAACATAGCTTATGTCCCCTCATTGGAACGAACTCGTTCCAATGAGAGGTCACATGCTATGTTTTTGAAACAAAAAATTAAAAAAAATAATATACTATTGAATGATGAAATGCTCAAACGTGTATGATTATTATTTTTTTTTATCCCAACACGGAGTTTCATTTATGCTTTCTGAGAGTCCAGGTCAATGCATTGGTCCTTTGGATGACTGCTTTGCCAACGAATTTTTTTTAGAGGTATCTACAGATTCTTATTTAAACAATTTTTTGGAGTCCAAAGCATCGCTTATGACCCCTCATTGGAACGAGCTCGTTTCAATGAGGGGTCATATGCTATGGTTTTGAGACAAAAATGAAAAAATAATGAAAATTGAATGGTGATTTTTGTGAATAGCGTTTGGAAGGCTTTTCCGTTAGGTTGCTTAATCATCAAGCTCTCGGGTCACCAGTCTAGTTCTGTAAAGAATCCGGCGCTGGTATTGGCTATACATTGATTACTACATTTGCCGGTCAGTGTTCCTAGAGTTTAATAAATTCATTTTCATTTTCAAGAAAACATCTAATATTTTTGATTACACTTCTCCAACCAAACGTGTCAAAATATTTCGAACATGTTTGAAAACCTCCAAGAATTGTGTTCAACTTCGTTTATATTGCAAAACATTGCAAAATATTACTTTAATGACTTTCTTAGAGTGGTTTATCGTGATCGATCTATTTAGGGATTCGTAACCCCTGAGACCCAAGGGCGTATTCCAAGCTAGTTCGCAGCCATCGACTGGTCTATAATCGTTACTTTGGGAAAGACCAATCAATATTTTCAAGCTTCAGCCTTCGGGCTGCACGTTGAAAATCGTGATTGATCTCCCACACAAATTCACTGAGCAACTATCTACTTCGTGAATTCAGGTCGACTCACAAACCTGGATTAGAAATCCTTCTTTCGCGTTCAAAACATTGTGATTCAAATGATTGTACAAAGACAACATTAGTTATCCTTGTTTTTTCCAGGAGGGTGTGTGGGAATTTACATTGGTTTGGGAAGTCATACACCCTTACGCGAAGCCGAAGGGTGTATGAGTTCCCAAACCGGTTTAAATTCCCATTCACCCTGGAAAACACAAGGATAACGAATTTATTTCCAAGAATTTTGGTGTACTTAATACTTTAACCTACATTGTGGGCAAAAACTGACAGAAAATTTGTACTTTGCAAGTTTCTTAAATAAAACCAGACAAATATGGATGTCATTGGAACTGGCTCAATGGGCCAGTTCCAATGACATCCATATCTGTAATATTTTATTGCACAAAAATATTAAATTCCCTGTATTTTTATTTTGTTCTAACATAACCGAGCGGAAGATATGAATTAATAATTAAAAAGGGTACTTTTAGCCATATAGCTTGCTTTTGTATATTCTTGTTTTTACACCGTGGTTAAACACGGTGTAAAAAAGCCACTGTGGATTGCAAGTTACACCTTACCTCTCAGCCAATCAAAATGCAGGATTTTCTTTCCTTTGGAAATAATACCACTTGTACTGTGGCTCATTGTTTACGGAAATGGACTTCAAATCGAGAGGTTCACAGTTCTATTCCCTCCAGGGACAACTGCGCTGTGTTCTTGAAGAAGGCACTTAATCCCTATTACCTACGTGGGGACACGGTAACGTTGTGTACTCAGGCGCACTGCACGTCGATGGTACACTTGTCTTCAAACAATGCTAATCCTGTTGGTGAGGAGTTAGTATAGTGGGAAGTCTGACAGTTGCTCGCCGTTGCTCGGTGGTTCTCACCGGCTACTTCGGATTTCTCTACCCGTTAAACCCCCGACACGAGGTGACTCTGGCTGTGAACTTCTATTGAGTTTTGTCTCATTTGGTGTTGGTCCCAGGCCCATGCTTGAGATATGAGCGTGACTCACATTTAAAAGTTTTGGGCCACGTCCACTTTTTGAGTGTAAAAATGCATGTATGAATTTCGGAGATGCATTGGAGGACTACAATGTGAATTCCAGCAATTCTGAAAAATGCACTCAATGACCATTGTGTGGTCCCAGTTACCCTGACCCATATTTTCAACTTCTATTGAGTGTCGACTCATTTGGTGTTGGTCCCAGGTCCGTAGGTCATACCAAGCCAAAGATAAGGCCGTGACCGATATTCAAAACACCCAACGGACGCCCGCATTCTGAAAAACATAGGTGGCCGAGTGCTTGCGATCGTCTATCAGCATGACAAAAATCAGGTAGATAAAACAATTTCTTTCCGAGTTATCGTGTGGACAAAGAAGTGCGTCGAGAACAGAAGATTGAGAAGAAGAAGGAAAAAACACATAAAAACAATAGCCTCTGCCTTTCACACAGACTAAAAAAAGGAAACCACACAAAAAAATAGTGCATGTGCTAACAAGCACTTCGTCTCCTGAATTCCAATATGTTCTATGTGCCAGTAGGCACACAGAACACACTGGAACTCAGGGGACGACTTTTCATGTAAACAAGATATGTCGGATTAACTGCATAAAATCTAAAGCTCATCGGCAATAAATAATTAAGATCTGAAACCAGTTGAACGATAATTTGTTTCTCACGAGATTTGACGTTTAGAGATAGTTTCAGACAGAAATTGTTTTATTAATGTACAATTTTGCTGATTAATGAAACGTGAAATCTGTCTCCAGATAGTTAAAAATAACATTAAATCAATAATTTGCTGGGTGTGATTGTGTATTTTGTAAAACAATATTTTTATTTCACTCATTTGAAACAGGGTTTGGCTAACAGGCCAAGCTTATCAAAACGTCGTATGCATCAATCAAAAATGTTAAACGTTTCGAGCCTCCCTGAGTTTGTACTAATATTGGAAGACACTGAAACGCAATAAAAATGTCCAATGAGGAGGGAGTGGGGGGGGGGGGGGGGGGAGGGGAACCAAATTCAATGAAGAGTTGCCTAAGAATCAAAATACATTTTTGAGACTTATTTTTAGGTTTTATTTAAAGTTAACAAATTATGAAAACAGATGTGTATTTAAGTGGTTGGAAATAAAAAAAGAAGTTGGTGGCTTTAAATTATAGAAAGAAACACCGTGATTAAATAATAGAGGCAACTAGTATCAACTTCCACACGACAAAACATCATATCAAATAATTTTGATATAACTTCGGTTTGTGATAATGCTATGACTATGAGCTCGGATTGTTATTTCGAGGCACACAAGTAGTATAGAGGGGTGGAACAAGCCTTTGGGGGGGGGGGTCTCGGGATCCGACCCCAACCCCGGCTACATTTAGGCTACAACGAGGCTACATCGAGGCTACATTGAGGCTATATCCGGGTACTTCAGATTCACAAGGTGTATAAAAGGAAGACACCACAGAATATCATAACTTTGCTTCAGACCGGCGATGGATTCACACCATACCTGCGAAACATGTCAGCAGATTATCACAAAGCACTCCAGTCTTTATCTGCATAAGAAGGTAACTCACGGGTCACGAGTCTACCAATGCACAAAATGTCAGAAAACGTTTGATAGAAAATACAATCTAAGCCACCACGAAAGGACACATTCAGCCAACAAGTTATCACACCCATTTAAAAGGGGAAGTCAGGAGACTAACGTGTCGACGTCAATGGACCTACCTCAGATATTTATCAACGGCAGAACACTAAATCGGGCAGAAAGTCACTGGTATCAATGCCTCGAATTGAAAAGCCCCAGGCAATACGGCCACTACCAGGAAATGTACCACCAGTTGAAGCCTCATAACAGAAGAATCCAACCACGAAAGACATAGAAGATGGTTACTGTCTCGACAGGGCTGAGATAAATTATGAGCCCAAAAACAAAGCACTAGACAGATTGAGAAGACATACCGATCAAATACGATTTCTAGCCTACGCAAATCAACATCAAGCCAAAAATGCGGTAAAGACGGCCAGCGATGACCTGATTAAATGCATATGTAAATGTGCAAAGAACGTTTTGGATTTCAATGTACCAATGACAATGAAAGAACGAACATACCTCATTCCACACAAGGATGAAATCAGAAAAATAGCCAAACATTACCTGCAGTGAAAGCAAGACAAATCATACAGAAGGCGGTTTTTAAGAAAGTTACTGAGACCTGTTCTAGCTAGCTTATCAACTATCCTCGGAGAAAATCTGTAGAAAACCAAACAAAACGGCCCTTTTCAGGGCCACCCAGTTTCCTAAAAAGATAATCTTTTTATCACATACACACCACACTCGTTTCCGGTTGCATCTATCTGAGAAGGTTTTCTAAAAAATGCCCAACTGAATCTATTAGATTCCTTTTCGTCAGAAATAAAACCATTCAGAATATTCTCGATGAAATGATTTTGAAAGAAAGATAAAAACTTCCAATCCTTGCTTGCCTTTTATTGTCACACACCGGATCACTTATAGAAAATACTTCATGGCACGATCTGGTTGGATACCTGATTTGACCAATCAGACACCGCTGCGATCTTATTGGATACCTGTTTTGACCAATCAGACACTGCATTGCTCTCTCATTGGATACCTGTTTTGACCAATCAGACACTGCCGCGATCTTGCGGGGTCATCAAAAACCTGCGACGTGACACTATCTTATTTATGACATAATCAAACAGAGTACATGGTCTTTATCATCATAAGCCTCGTATAAACAAAGGAAACCTTTATCGTAATACCTTTATCTACGACATTATCAAACATGTCAGTTGCCCCTTATCATATCTCTTCTTACGAACAAAGACCAGGTGTTCTCTATCTTAATCCCTTTATGACATGTCTAAACAAAGACAAGGCAGTCCTCAAATTAAGCTGTTTGTTTGTATGTATTTACATGTCCATGTCCTTGACAACATGTTACTTAGATACACCAACGGAGCTCGAAATTAACGTGGGGAAGGTGAGGGGGAACTCTTTGTTAATACTCATGGGACCCCTCAGTTTGGAAGGGTCCCAGCTTTAGGCTAGCCTTGGAATGGCTATAGGCCATACAATGGCTTTGGTGGGAAGGGGTGTAGTCCATACAAGGGTTTGGTGGGGGAGGCACAGCCCATACGAGGGCTTTTGGACGGGGAGTCTACATACAGGAAAAGCCAAAACAACGTGGAGAAAGCCTAAATACATTTTGGGCTATACATAGCCTGTACCCCTTTGGAGAGGCTTTGAGGCTGGGCAGATCTGGGCTTTGGGGAGGGATAGCCTAAAAATAAGGTGCATACAAGGCGAGGAAGGGGTGGGGCAACTATTAATAGGGTACATACAGAGCGGGTGGGGGCGGCCTAACGGATTTCGGCGCCGGGGTCGATGACCTCGGGGTCGGATCCCGAGATCCACCAAAAAAGGTTTATCCCACCCCTCTATACTACTCGCGCAAGTCAAAGGTTATTTTTTTTTGTATTTAAAGTACTGCGAAATTATATGTGTAAAAAGAAGTAAAACCTTCAATGTCCCTAAACTATAATGTTCTGCAGATCTTGGAGTTGAAAATGGTCATTTGAACATTTTAATGATTTTTTTATTTTTCTAATATTTAGAGGTTATTACTTGGTTAGTTTCATACAGGCCGAGATGTCAGCCCGAGGTAACTTAATATCAGCCTGAGAACGAAGGTCGATGGCTGATGTGAAGTTTTCGAGGACCGATATCTCAGTCGATACGAAACTAACCAAGTAATAACCTCTTCATTTATTAACCCTTTACCCAACGAATCACCCGCATCCGTCCGCGTAATATGCAAATTCAGCAGCTGAAAAAAATATTATTTTCGAAAAATTTCAACAAAACCATATCATGTGACCCCTCTTTGGAACGAGCTAGTCGAAAAATGATATTTAAAATAATAAATTTTGAAATCGTCTGTGTTGGGTAATGGGTTAAAGCACAGCAAATAATTACAACAATTCTCTGATCTCTTGCAGTTTTTTGACAGTGTTATTGTTTCTCATTCTTTTTCATAAAGTCCAAAGTTTCCTCTTCGCCCACGCCCAGCTTAGCTACCCGTACGTCTCAGCTTCTCCTCTGGGGAAGCCGCGACGTTCGGATAGCAAAAGCACATCTCCTTCAACTTTGACGTATCTATGCTTTCGACCCGGAATTTTAGTTTGCGGGGAATTTTCTGTACAACTCTCTTCTTTCTCCTCTTCTTCCACCTAATACTTACTTATTGCCACCATTAATTCCTCGCCATTCAAAGTTTACTCCTATTCTGCCCGCTAACGTCAATTTTACTAATTGTACGCTTTCAACGAATAATGGTGAACGATTTCGCTGCAAACAAAATGGCTGCGCCTAACACATCAAGAAGGACAACACTACATAGGTTCATATCAACCGAGCTCGATAATGAGAAATATTGGAAAAGAAAATCATATCAAATAAATAAATGTCTGTAAACAGGCCTGAACTAATTTAGTGAATTACTGTTTAGCTCAGAACAAAATACAGAGTTCATTTCAGGCAATGATTGATAAATTCAAGGCTATTCGAGGTCGTTTCTCAACATCTTTGAATGCCCAACAATAATTAAATTCATGGATTTTCAAAACTCTGCCTTCATGGACTATGACGTATTATACTACACAGATATAAAAAAGGTAATTACCCGCTTGTCGGCATTATTATTTCGTAAAAAAATGGGGAATTTTCAAAGGCCCGGCCCATTTTACAGGATTTCAAAGTCTTGAATCAGTTGACTGTGCTTTAGTTAAATTCTAGGTCATTCCTTCGATCCAAACGGCCACAGGAACCCTTGATAGAGTACCTGAAAATACTGGCATTCTAATAGAACATCAGTTATATTTTTTTTCTTATTATTAGTTTTTGTGAAAGTAAATGTCACCAGAAGAAAAGTATAAATGTAAAGTTGATCTCTTCCCTTTAACCCTTTACCCAACGTAACGGCCAAAACCGGCTAGCTTTATTCTAAAAAAATCGCCTATTAATTTTCATTATTTTTTTTTCATTTTTTGTCTCAAAACACATAGGTTATGACCCCTCTTTGGAACGAGCTCGTCGAGCTCGTTCCAATGAGGGGTCATAACCTATGTTTTTGAGACAAAAAATGAAAACAAATTGTTATTCAAGAATTTTGTTTGCAAGTGTCGTCTGCTTTTCATGTTAGGTAAAGGGTTAACCGAATGTTATTGTAACATGATGAAATACAGTATTGTTCCCTAACTTCGCAAGATGTTGCCCATCCTCTATTTTCAATTGACTTTTATATTTATTGTTATGTATCTTGTGTTTCAGAACAGTTGCGGCATATTAAAATCCTCCCTTCCCACTCATTAAAGTTATTAAGTGAAGATGTACAAAATGACAAAGTAATATCCCGTTGTTTAATGTGTGCTGTAGATTACCCTGCAAATACTTACTCAAAACGAAAAAGGAAACCAGTTACCATTGATCATCCTAAACACAGGAATGGCACCTGAATGACGCTTATTTTTTTATCATTAATCGACCATCAAATGTTAACTTCATTTGGGAGATGACCCGAATAAGCAATAAGCTTACTGTAAAATCCCTACAGTACTCAATGTCTGTTGCAGTTTTACGGGGTCGTCTCACTTTCCCGGTTGCTATTGTTTCGATAAAATGTGTCAAAATCTAGTAAGTTTGTTCGCTTAACTCAATTCGTGTTCATTGCCAACAACCAACCGCATAGGTGGGACAGACCAGATTAACCCAAAAGTGCAGTATAGTAAATAAAAATTACTTTATAAATTACACTAAAATCCAGTACTGTGAGACACAAAGTCCGAGTAGTTTAGTAGTCCAATTTCTCCAGCTTGAAATATTCTTTTGAAATGTTCAACTGAATCGTGTATTTTTCTGTATTTTCTTTTCCTGGGTGGAAACTTTCCCCCAGCACTCAACTGCAATATTGTGGATTCCTGGAATGATAGGAAGTCTGTCATCTTGAGTAAATGGGGGTGAAAGCCAGATTGATTTATACAGCTTTATACCTTCTCTACCGCCCTTCGATGTGCTTTGTAGTACGCGGTCCGACCATATAAAAATGGTTCCACGTGAACCGTCCGTGGTCACCTTCCACCCAATAACTCGTAACATAGCCAGGAAACCGTTCAACACTTGTCCTGACTTGAGCCGCCTCAAGAGTTAATAACCAAACATCGCTCACTTGGTGAATGGTTCACTAAGGGAAGAGCAATAGATCCCTCTCCCCTCCTTCCGTATCGCGCACTGAACTTCTGGATTATCCTCGTAAATGATGGAAGGAAGATGACTAGGAAGTGTACATAATTAAAATAATTCTACTCTGTGTTTGCTTAGAAACGTGAGCATATTTCTGGTAGTACTAAAACCGCAGTTTGTTGGTTGTTTAAAAAAAAGAAAAAAAACAGATGATGCGAAGTGAGCCCACAGGAGTTAAGTAGGCTCGCAAGCCCGGGTAAGAGCTCGAGCTCTTGGGCTTTTATTTGGGAAATTCAATAGACTCGAGATTATTTAATTTGTTTAAAAGTTTTTGAACAGATTGGAACATGACAACTAAATTACATGGAATTGTATTAAATTTTCGACCAGAGTACAGGCGTACTCTGTGGGTATACGCCAGATGTTCTCCTGACAATATTAGGCATACCTTTGTAGGCCAACATTGTCAACAAGCAGTAACATTTGAGGATTTCTTGATAGATGGAACAATAACATTCGGCAGTATTACTGGGGTGTTGGTGTTCGAACTGTCTAACAAATCATAACATGTACCTGGTGAAACTTCCCATTGAACTGGGGATGCTGCGCTGCATTTTAGAACCAGTCACCGGGATATTCCGCCGGTTAACAGGCGCCCGGTGGAATATTATTTGAGAGCCGAGATTCCGTGGTCTGCATGCAAACTGACCGACAGTCTGCATGGCAGTAAAAGAGTCTACAAAATGGCGACCGCCACGTCAGGGGACTTTCCCTTAGTTTTCCCGAGGTCAGGGAAAAACTGTTGACGGTCGTCACGTACCCCAAGTATTGCATCAGAAATTTGGTGTACATAAGCACCAATTTCTGACTGCTTAGACAAGTTGTCTCTGGGCTCCTGTTGTATGCAGATCAACTCCACAAGGAGAAACGTGGATGCCGCCACTGTGTTTGAGGTACCAACTTTGATACTTTTAAATTGTACATTTTATGCCAGAGACAACGACAGTTTAATCGCGAAGTATTATAAAATAATTACTTGCTTAATTTAATTAAAATAGTTGATAATTTGAAACTGATCTTCGTTGTGCAAAACACGACAAGTTCGTGAAGTTACTGAACCCAGAATCTGGAGCCTGTGTCTGATATCGTCTGGTAAGGAAAAACAAAACGCTACAGGGCTGGTGGATCCTCACAGAACTGACAGTAATCTCAACGTGGAAATCAAACTTTACCATCACAGATCGATAAACATTTTCCTTCTCTTCCGTAACAATGACGGAGTTATGGAAGGGAACTAGCACCCCCCCCCCCCCCCCCCCCCACCACCACCACCACCACCAAAAAAAAAAACAAAAACAAAAAACAAACAATAAAAACGCGCGCAGGCACGTATGCACGCACGAAAGCCCTTTATTCAAATCTTTATTTATTTAAAATGTACACTCGTTCCAGCCAGGCAAGCTTGTTTGCATTTTTTTGATTTTTCCCAGCACCTCTTCAACGCTTATTGGTTCGGTTAATTGATGATCCTCCCCATCTTCATGCCTTTGGTCGAGGTTGGGATCATTGAAAATTTAGATGTTATCTTAGTCAGATTTATTCACTTTTACCTTCAAATCATTGTCATATCTGTTCCCTTCTTGTGGACGATGAGCTTTCTTCAGAAGATCGGCAAATGCTCTGGCTTTTTCCTTGTCGTCCATGGCCATAGTTCCGTCACTAGTCTTCAGCGCATTATTATAGGATAAGGATACTAAATAATGCTGTATATTCATACACTGTGAATTCAGTGAGTACTAAAAAGAACGCGCTTTAAAATAAACTGCAAATTCTGCAAATACTGAAAAAAGAACACACATTAAAATAACCCGCTTTATTCGTAAAAAGAGTAAAGTGCGATGAGTATCAATGAAAAATGAAACATACAGGGACCAATCATCAGTACAGACAAACATATATGGAATAGACTATAGCGTGTTAACTCGGCATATTGGTTATTAATTACCTTCAACCAACCGGGTAGGAAAGACGAACCCATTTTGATTTTTGTGACACTGTGTTTTGTTGTTTACTGTTTTTTGCTTTGTCAGATTTACATATAACATTCTCTATTGAATAAATATTGTTTAAACTAAATGTGAACTTCATCAAAATAACAGATTGTATTTTATTGTCCAATGTCGATTATCCACTAGATATGGGGAATCAATTTCCTCATTTCCAGCTATCTTGGATGCGTGTTTTTACCTGCGTCGCCAGCGGCAGAGCATGTCTAGTAACCGCTCACTCCGTCCGTCAGTCCGTCCGTCAGTACGTCCGAAACACTTCTTCCGTCACTGTTTTCTTGGCTTCCATGAAAGAGAATGATTTTATATTTGGTCAGCTGCTTCATAATGATGAGTTGTATCGTGTATCTAATTTTCAGATCTGCCGTGCAACCACTTCCTGTTTGCCGATACTTTGAAGTCTGTTCATCTCTGTAAACAATTGCATGCAGCGACGCAGGTCCAGTCCCGGTATTGGTCTTGTTAACACTTACTCTTACGAAAGTGATTGTTGTCACCTATTTTATGATGATTATCTGTACGTTCATGCATGCGCAGATCAAACCTACCATCTGATCAGTTGTTGGAAAGGGCTCAGAGAACCTTATCCAAAAATTAAAGAAATGATAGGGGTTCAAATATATCAATTTTTTTTATTAAACTTCATCGCATACAGACTTACCTAGAGGTCCTCCATATATGGCTAAAGTGGGCGTTGCAGCGAAAGGGTTAAAATCTTTCTCAACTATTTCATCAAGAATATGATGCTGTGTCACGAAAATCTGCTGGAAAAAGGTCCGGAAACCGAAGAAAGATGTTATAGACGCCAGCAAGTAGTTTACAGCCGTCGGTTTCTCGGGTAATTTATTGCTCTTTGTCAGTGTAAGCGTAACCAAATCGTCCCCTGAGTTTCAATGTGCTCTATGTGCCAGTAGGCACATAGAACACATTGGGACTCGTAGGACGAAATGATGCTACATATTTTCGTGCACCTCATTTGTAGTAAATGGAGTTTTGGCCTCATTGAATTGAATATATATCTTACTCATATGCCTTTACCAGTATTTTGCGATTTCCTGCAAATTGTTATTCTTGTTATTTTCCTTTTAAAGATATGGATTTTTCATATCCATTTTCACCTTCAGAGGTTACCTAGCAATGGCTGTATGTTACTGCCTATAACGGAGCCTAGTTACTCCTGACACTGGCACTTGAAGGTTCAGCTTACGCATGATTATATACTTTTCACTTTAAGGTCATTTTTATTGGCGTAACTATACACCTGGAACATTATTAAGCACCCCCTCCCACTTTATTTAGCAGCTGTGTTAATAGAAACTGTCATTACTTTAATGCTAGTTGGCCAAAAGTGATTGTTTGCGGAAAGAATGGTCTATTGATAAATGAAAGACAACACAATGATGACTATATGCAGTATTTTAATGGCGCTAAGTACACATACCTGGCACTAATGATTTTTGATAGAAAAATGTTCTCTCGACAAGTATGGTGCTGGAAAGGTCCATGACGAAACAATGCCGGTAATTACTGACAAAGAAATGTAACTTGTGATGTCCTGAACACAATAGCAGTATCTAACGTCAGTAGCGAGCGTATCCACCATGTGTCCGGATGATAGTCTGCACCCTCCTCCTAATGCTACCAGTGAGCCTTCTGATACGGCCCAGAAGCAATTGTTGCTAGTCCTCACGCAATGCAGCTTCCAAATCGGCCAAATTATGTACATGCGGATCCCTTGCTTGCACATGACGTTCACGAAAGTCTTAGATGTGTTCTAAGGGATTGAAATCGGGGCTCATTGCAGGCCAATATGGTGTTGTAAAAGCTTTGTTCTGAAAGAATGCTCTCAGAGCATGGGGACGATGTGGCCTTGCATTGACGCCATTGCATACACGGGAAGTAGCCAACGGGTGGGTGTCAAGATGAGGCACGACAACCGGATTGAGAATGTCCCGGATGTACTGACGACCCTGGAGATTCCCACGTATAGTCACCATATCAAGTTTTCAATCATGAGGGAGGCATCCCAGATCACAACTTATCCTCCACCATAAGTAACTGTGGGTCTGATGTTCCTAGGCACGTAAGCAGTATTTCCATCCTACCACACTCTTGTGCGACCATCTGTGACATGAAGCAGGATCCTACTCTCATCCGACCAGTGGACTCTCCTCCAAGGTTGTCGTGTCATATACCACTCCAATGGTCGTCTGTGATGCTGATTGAACAGAGGTGGGCTCTTGATGACCTTTCTGGACCTCATACCCAGTGCTTCGAGACGATTTCGGACAGTTCTGTTGCACAAACCCTTCTGAACTTCATCTTCATACCCAGTGCTTTGAGGCGGTTTCGGACAGTTCTGTTGCACAAACGCCTGTTGGGGAGCCCAAAGCGTTTCAACACCCCCCCCCCCCCCCCCCTTTAAGCAAAGGATGCACGTCTAACGAGACGCGCCAGTCTCCGATCTTCCCGAGGAAAGGTTTTTTGGGGGTTGTCCAGGCCTTGGTCGGTCCTTAACATCGT
The DNA here is from genome assembly GCA_031216915.1 of Pictodentalium vernedei. Taxonomy (NCBI): domain Eukaryota; kingdom Metazoa; phylum Mollusca; class Scaphopoda; order Dentaliida; family Dentaliidae; genus Pictodentalium; species Pictodentalium vernedei. Next base: position 222,510,252 of record CM062289.1, on the reverse strand, counting down.
TGCTTTGTTGATGTTTTCGGACAAGTCTGCTGATGACAGAATGACTATAGTCAAGTTGCCTTCTAATAGATTTGAATGACATGCCTGTTGAATGCATGCCAACGATTAGCAGTCTTGGTGCCTCCGACAGTCTCCTCCTTGCCATGTCAACATTTACAGATAAAAGAAGGGACACATTTTCTTGTTTTATATCCAGATATTGAATGTGGATGCTTGTTATCTGAAGGGCTGTTCGTAAGACCAAGCTATCTCATAACTTTTTGTTTAATTTTATTTTAACTATAATATATATTAATCTATAGTCGTTAGGGTGCCAAGTCGCGTTTCCTTCAGTTCTGGGGGATTTTAACCCTTTACCCAACGAATCGCCCGCATCCGCCCGCATCCGCCCGCGTAATATATTTTTCAAAAAATTTCAACAAAACCATATCATGTGACCTCTCGTTGGAACGAGCTCGTCGAGCTCGTTCCAACGAGGGGTCACATGATATGGTTTTGTTGAAATTTGTTGAAAAAAATTAAAAAATGATATTTAAAATAATAAATTTTGATATCGTCTGCGTTGGGTAAAGGGTTAATGACTACTTCTGATTGACTGATTTTGTTTCAGTCAATACATAACTCAATACAGGAAGTAGTGATTTTCATCCCTGGAAAGTTGCTGGCATTGTGTTACGCCATGATAAGCTTGAACAGTTAAGTCTCTATTTACTTATTATCTGTTTTAGCGTCTTTTTTATAATTATTGCCACATTTATTGTCGGACTTACGTCATAAATATAATTGATTATCATTATTTCCTATTTTCAACTACCTGTATTTGATCAGGAAAACCACGAGTGGTTCCATTCAGTTTCGCCAGCTTTATGAACAACGAAGCTGATGACAACACAACTGCTTTACCTGTAACGAATGCCGTCATTACCGACCTTGGACCGTTTGCAGCCTATGGCCTTAGGCTACATGAACTCGGCTTAGCCCATTATTAAGTCTAACATTATACTGTAATCTGGGACGGCTGCTGCTAACCCGGTTTCGCGCCCACCTCCGGTTCTTTCATCTATACGTAACCATAACACGCTGTCTCTCGTTTCAGGTCAAGAATCCGTGGATAGTCAACGTATAGTTACGATTGGTAAGAGGTATTTTGCGTGAGGCCGGCTAGAGCCCTCAGAAGGGTATACATCTAATTCTCAGCAGTCTGTGTGAAAGTCTCGAGGGACTATGACCGAGACTGTCCCCGAGAAACACAGCTCACAAGCTTTGCTATGGGAATGGTCAATTTGGGTGCGACCGGTTTGAGCCATCAGATGTGTATTCACCTAATGCTCTCCTGTCTGAGTAAAAGTCTCAAGCGTCAAAATACGAGAAAAAACTTCTAAAAATATACTGATTAAATAATGGAACCACAATCACATTGCTTTTATGCTTTTGTATCTGGATCACTGGAAGCATTCAAAATGGAACAATACGCAGTTATACGGTTATGGCGCAATCTTACAGATTTTACAGAAACGACAAGCATTTTTATGAGTCTGAAAATGCAATTTAAAATTAAAATGCAAATTAACCCTTTACTTAACCCTTTACCCAAGCAGATGATATCAAAATTTATTATTTTAAATATCATTTTTTTAATTTTTTCAAAAAATGTCAACAAAACTATATCATGTGACCCCTCGTTGGAACGAGCTCGTTCCAACGAGGGGTCACATGATATGGTTTTGTTGAAATGTTTTGAAAAATAATATTTTTTCAACTGCTAAATTTGCATATTACGCGGGCGGATGCAGGCGATTCGTTGGGTAAAGGGTTAATGTACATGATATCAAAATTGAGTATTTTAATTATTGTTTTGGGAACAAAAGTAAAAAAAATGTCAACAAAAACATATCTTCCCATTGGAATGAGCTCGTCGGAGGGACCCATAATATGGTATTGTTGAATTTTTTAGAAAAATAATGTTTTTTTTTTCAACTGCTCGGTTTGCAAATTACGGGGCCGGATGCGAACGATTTGTTAGGTAAAGGGTTAATCCTCTGCACACCGATGTTAAAATATTAAAATTTGAAGTTGCAATTCTTTCCCACAATGCAACTAGGAATGTATCCAATTCAGTTTTGTCTGACAGAGCTCATTGAGTTCTGTCAAACAAGACAGAATTGTTTAAATTCCTAGTTGCATTATAAGGCAAATTTACAGATTGAAATTTTAGTATTTTGACATCAGTGTACAGAGGGTTAATCAAGTTATTACAGTTGACAATTGTAAGATACATCTGTCATCACCATTATGTTTATGTACACAATGTTGTATAAGGGTCTCCATCTCACTTCTAAGACTGTATCTCGACTCGTCATCGACTCATCCAGATATGACCTTTTATCATATGACTCGTCCGTTTTGTTCACTTTAAAACATTTGATATTTTGTTTTCATATTAATCAGTGATAAATAAATCCTTCTGTTAATTTCATTGGTCAATTTCAAAACTGGACAATTTGATTGGCTAAACAAAATAAAACTGGGCCACATATTCATAATTTGCATAATTAGAATGGGAGCTTCCATTGGTCAATTTCAAAACTGGACAATTTGCATAATTTCAGTAGGGAGAATTTACGTTATCTGTCCTATTTAGGGTGGGTTATATTGTATTAATTTTTTACCTACAAGAAAAACGCTATTCATTCTTTTTTATATTTTCACTTTTTGCTTCCAAAACATAGGTTATAACCCCTCATTGGAACGAGCTCGACGAGCACGTTCCAATGCGTGGTCATAACCTATGTTTTGGAAGCAAAAAATTAATTTGTCTTATTTACACCAGAATGTTTTTTCCAAGTGCCGTCTGCAACTCAAGTCTGGTGATGGGTTAAAAAGTCATACTAAGTGGGTAATGTGTGCGTGTGTGTGTCATATTATAAATAGAATATGGAATGAGTGTTTTTCTCATATAATATTTATGAAACTCGTCCGAATTTTCCGTTTGGGCTCGTCAGGGGCTCGCCAAAACGGAAAATTCTTAGACTCGTTTCATAAATATTATATGAGAAAAACACTCATTCCATATCCTCTATTCATCTAACAATCATATAGATTTTGGCCTGAAAACCACAAGAAACGGTATGTATCATACAATATGTTTCGATTCTGTATTATATAGACAACTCATTCTGATTCCGTATCGTATAGACGACTCGTTTATGGTAACGCGATGGGCTATCATAACGGGCGCACGAATACATTTTATGTGCGCTTTAATGATCGACTCAGCTGAACGCTTACAAAACAAAACAAATTTCCTTACAGTTAGCGACAGAACTATTAATTACTCCCCCCCCACCCCCAATAAATAGAAACTGCAGTGTTCAATATTATACCTAGATGGTTCCCGAGGATGTGCCCATGCCGCACACTCATAAATTCAAGCGGATCATTATAGGAAGTGACACTGAGAGTGAATAATTTGACAACACATCTTTGGAAATTGCGGTGACCACGTTACTCATTGTTTGTTCGAGTGCACAACAATATAGAATAGGTTGGGTTCTTTTTAACTTTTCCTCGTCCAACATTATGTCCCGCAACTGTATTAATAATTTAAGATTTAATCTGTTTGTGTGACAGAATTGTCAGATAAATGAATTATCATGATAACGTGCATGTCCTGTGATTTGCATCAGATTATCGGTGGTGTCCAAAAATGGAATCACAATTCGCCGGCAAAGCCGGCTCGTTGAGATCCCATTCTGGACACCACCTCGAATCTGTTACAAATCACAGGACATGCATATTATCATGATAATCTGTATATACAAGGGCTTGACTCTTACACATCATTTTCTAAATAAATATAACGGTAATAATATATATGTAACATCAGAACCAGAGAAAATGCTAAACTTGAAGGTTGTGAGAAGTAGATGTTATCGAGTATGCAAATTTCCATTTCATGTCATTTACAGCCTAGAATTCCAAGGACGATAACCCAAAAATCGTTAGTCATATCCGAAACAAAAAAAAAACGAATTCATCCAATCCTGTGATATGCCTACAGTTCAAATTTAAAAGTAACCGAGTATTTTTGAAAAGTCTTTATTAGCAGAGATACATCGGGTTTATTGCCTTTGATAGATCGTGTAGTTGTGTGTTAATGTACACAATTCAAGTTTGTACGTTAAGAAGTTCTTTCAAAATGTAAAAATGTATTTTCAAGAAAACAAGGTTTAAACGGAAAGGGTAAAAAGTTGGAATTCGGAAAATGGGCGCATCGAACCACCACGACGTCATGACACATGAAATAAAAGGTTTAAACCTGAATATTCGGAAAGTAGAAGAAAACGATGGGGGTGGGTGAGGGATTAAACATGAAAATATCAGTAGAGTTGAAGTGTGCTCCCCATATCATGACAGGCGAACGGTCTGTGACCTTGAAGTTATTATCTAGTGTCAATGTAATGACACAAACTCTTTGACTTATGAACAGGGTCTGCCTGTTAAAATATTTTTAAGAACCAGATACAGATAGAACAGATGCACGAACTGAGCACTTGACCTTGAACTTATGGAAGTGGTCAAGATCATGGTGCGCTCTTGAGTCATGAGCAAGCGTTGTGTGAAGTATGAACATGATCTGCTCAATGAATTATTTTTGTGAACCGGAAAAGTTAGAATGTATGTCCGGCGGGCGATCTTCACCTTGGATTCATTACCATGGGTCAAGGTCACAACACACCCTTGAGTCATAAGCAACCATTGTGTGAAGTGTGAACAAGGTCAGCCCATTAAATATGTCTACTCCAAAGATAGAACGCATGAACGATCTGTGACTTTGACCTCCAAGGCATGACTTTGAGTGATTGTCATGACACACTCACGGGTCATAAGCAAACTTTGTGTGAAGTATGAAAAAGATTGGTCCGTTGAATATTTTTTTATGGGCAGGCAATATTAGAATGGACGAACGAACAAACGAACGGTTCGTGACCTTAATCTTGGCGCTATGACCGTAGGCGAAGGTCAACAGACATAAGTAGTCATTGTGTGAGGTGTGGACAAGATCGGTCTATTGATTAAGTTTTGATGGAACGGATAATGCTAAAATGGTGGACAAACGGTCTTTCCGTGACCTTGACCTTGGAGCTATGACCTTTTTCAAGGTAATCACACATCGTTGATTAACAAGCAGTCATGTGTGAAATAGGAACAAGATTGGTATTAATTTCTATGGACTGGACAAACTTAGAATGTAGGGACAAACAAACGTGCGGGTTATGGCCTTTACCTTGGCTTTATGAGCTTGATTAAAGGTTATGATACACACTTGAGTCAAAAGAAATCATTGTGTGAAGCTTGAACGATATCGGTGCACTAAATATTTTTTTTATGGGCCAGACAAAGGTAGAACGGACAAACGAACAAACGCATGAACGAGATGTACATTGTGCAATTTTTATCCTTTCATAGCAGCCGTGGCCCTGTACAGAAACCCCACAATGCAAAAACAAAAAAATTGTTCAGCCACCTTCCAGGGTTTCTTAAACTAACATTGTTGAGGGCTAAAGTCAAAGTTTTAAAATCGAACATCTTAATGTTGCTTTTATACCGATAGAGATGTGCTAGTGGGGCTAAGGTCACAAGGAGCAAACGACATCACAATGCGGGATAATTCATACGTTTAACCCTCACAAGGTGGTTCCGCTGAGGATGAACGCCTTAACGGATGAACGGCCTACCCAACGGACATAAAGATGGACAGACGGACGAACAAAGTGGCTACTAAATGCCTCTCGAAAAACAATCATTTCGGGGAGTATAAAAAGAGAGAAGACGGGACATCAATTACTATATGCTCCCAGATTAAAATCGGGGTCTTGACAGATAAATAAAGAGTCGACGAGAACATAACCATCGCCGAGAAAAGATGGTCTGCTGACGATATAAAAAGGTCAGCAGAGCCAGTGCCAAATAAAAATCAACGGACAAACAACTATTGCCTACGTGGTCGTAAAGACACAAGGGTGAATTGTGAACCAACACGTGCAGTGAAGATTTCATTTACCGCGCATGCGTGCCTAATATCTGAGGCGATTCTCGGCACATTTTATGAAGAATTCAACAGACAATAATACGGGAGTTATGCGGTATTTTTTGCCCGGACAGGCATTATGAACTTACTTTCAGATTAAGAGCGTACGTACAAATATTATGAGGTTAATGTCTAAAATATGAGACATGTGAGGCAAGTATCGATTTTTCGGGGTTTATGTTAAGGGGTCGTCCAACCTAACTTTGGTCAATTTTTTGACATTTTTGACATTTTTCCCAATGCCTCAGAAACAGATAAGAGAAGTAAGGAAAGGCAAATTATATATCAAAATAATGAGTAAAGTGCATAGAAAAGGTACATATAATTTTTTTCAGGAAAAAAAGTGAATTTTAGGATTTTGAAGAAGATTAATTTGCAAATGGCGTAAGTAACGAGCCGGTAAAACCACAAAATAATCGGTAATTCGAAAGCGTTGTCCTCAATATAATGATAACATACTACAGACTCGGAGAAAGCATTTTTTTGACACACACTCTGGTGGGTTTTGACGTTTGAATGTAATAACACCAACACAAATTTTGGATGTTCCGGATGTAGCAATGTTTCAATGATGTTTTTCCAGTCATGTGATTACGATGTGGTTCTTGCAGAAATACTCAATTTGGGCAATCGTAAGAATGCAAGGACGTGATCACGCCCTTTATTTGTTCGAGACAATGTATGAACGGATTTGCAAACAGGTGACAGCAAATACTTGAGCTGTTAATGTCATAACTGTAAAATATGGTTCGAAATTCCCTCTCGTGTTTACAGGCCGTCTGAACTTTTTTGTTGACAAAAAATCTGAATTACTGCGCACTAGAAAGACAGCATGAACCACTTGTAAAAAAATAACCGAGTGTATAAAATCGGGACGATACACATAAAATAAGGCAATATTCATAACAAAGTAAGCAGAATGCTTCAGAAATCACTTTTTCACGAAGTATATTCCAAGTGACCTGGAACTATATTGAGCGTGTTGATTTCCCCCAGATGTTGTGAAGTTATTTACTTCCTAGTAACCATGGAATTTCAGGCGGGTATGTTTGATGTCTGCAAAGGACCGATTGAAGATGGGTTGAAAATGGTACATTCGTGCTTTTAAATAAGGTGCGCTTGGACGATGCTGAGAATTTAGTTTTTTCTTGCAACCAACCATAGAAATACAAGCGTCGATCAGTGTCTTTTATGATCGTTTTACACTGACAAATGTGACAAATCTCCTTCACCGGAAACCATCCCCCAATTTGCATATCATAATAAACATAACCGCTGTCACTGAGTGTCAGCGTGGCCGTGTGGTCAAAACCGAAACGAATTATCGAATGCACGGTCAATATTAGCTGCAATTGGCTTTTAAACAAATGAAATACACGAAATATTCGCAATTTCTTCATTATTCATGCCGAGTTACTTTTAACCAGACCACATGCGTTCAGTTTCGTCTGTCGGCATCAAACTGATATTGTTTGTGGTAATTAAATAGTACTAGAAGGCGAAGGAAGCCAAATATTTTCCATCATCTATTAATTAATTCAAATTGATAATTTCTTTTATTTTACTGAAATTATGAACTGATAAGGTGGGTGTGTTGCGATTATTATGCCCCAGACCTGGATGTTGGAAAATCAAAGGTGCATCTAGGGTCGTGCAGTGGTGACCCCTGTCCTCTTAATCTTAGTCTTACCCATTCATCATTACATGTACCAACATTCTCCCTTGTATCTCAACCATTGCTACTCCAATTTGAAGGATATTTGGTGTTGTGATCGAGCATCATGGGGAAACAATGCCTGTGTAGCTGCTGTAGCATGTGTTTCTTCCCACATTTTTTCAGAGGTGTGGTACTTTTTCACTCTTTTGAGTTAGAAAATTTTGTTTATAACTAGTTGATTTGTTACAATTTGTTGCAAAGTGCCTGCTAATACCCTCAATTGTATTGCTACAGAATTTGCTTGTGAAGATTTTGTTCCTATTCCATATCAACCTAATGAATATTCTGTATAAAGCCACCAATCTGATGTTTGACACTTTTATCGGAGCTGTTTTGAAGGCTTATGGAACTCAAAATGTTGATTATGGCATGACTTTTCTATTCACCCATTAATCGATAAATTAAGTGTTATAGTTGGAAGTAAGAAGCATGAAAGGTCCAGAACTAAAAGTCTAAAAAGAATGTTTTGCAATGTAACATGATTTTTGCAGATACACTTATTTGGAGGGTTACCTGTCTTATAGTGTTTGGAACATGTGTGACCAGGATCTTTAAAAAGTAAAGTAAAAAAAGAGTTAAACTTTGAGAAAAAAGGCATATGCCTTGAGTGCCGGAGGTAGAGTCATACAAGGAAGCGATCCCCCCCCCCCCCCCCCCCGCCAGGAAATTTTTTGTGTCAAATGGAGCTCACTTGTCACCTTTTTGGGACTGCATTGTGTACTGCGTTCTTGAAAAAAATATGTGAGACCCTCTGGATGTGCCCTTCTGATCTCAATATGTCAATAAGCCTCCTTGGGAAAAGTACATGCAATAATGGTTATGTAAGGTTGATTTGATGTGTTTTGAATAACAATGTACTTTTAAGTACATTAGATGGTTTATTGCAGTGACAGGCTACAGTTACCCTTGTTTCTTCTCCAACAGATATCATGAGTGTATTGGTGTCCAAGAGTTAAACAAAGCTATTATACTTATTGATAAACCAGACAAATTTAACAATTTAATCACTATCAAATTGATGCATGGGATAAAATGGGTTACAGTGCAAGGGGTTTGTAAATATATTTATTCAACTACAATGTTTGACTTTGCAGTGCATTCTACATAGGAGAATATCATATTTTCTTTCCAACCCATTACAGTAACACATACATCTTTATATTGGGAGACACTCTTTTGTCCTTTCATACTTCTGCTGGACTCCTTCAAGTTGACCTTTGTTGAACTCCCCAAATCAAAACATAAACAAAAGAAAATGTCTGCCGACATTCAGTGAGCACTCCACTTATAACATTTGGTCTCAATCTTTATTACTTTCATGAATTAGGAAAAGATTTCTTCGAGTATGTACTTAAATGTTTATAGAATACAGCTGTTATTTTATTTTGAGGTATTTTATTGTAAAACTTTTGTTCTCTTACTTATGCCATAGCAGACTTTCAGGTTGTGCTATTTACACATGGCAGCAGTTCCATGGCAAATTTCAGTTTCCACATGTTCTATGTTTCATTCCAAGCATTTTGGTATATAATTTATTGGGGTTATTCATTTTGGGACTTTTGTAGACTTGAAAGAAAATTACATGAAATTTGACCAAAGTTAGGTTGGACGTCCCCTTAAGGTTTATGGTCAATTAACGACTGGAGTTGCCGTTGCCCCCTTTTCAGGTTTATCTTGGAGGATCTAATCATTTTTATTCCCCCCCCCCCCCCAAAAAAAAAAAAATTCCGAAGAAACGACTTTTTAGCGGTTGTCCGAACGTTTTAAAATGATCAATTTTTCCACAAAAAATTAAGCCCACTATTCCCGTTTTTAAGAACGTGCGCTCAGAAGGATTCAATTTACGGAAGATAAAATGTACATCTGCAACATCCGAAACGAATATTTGTAATTCTTCTGTATTTTATTTTGCTTTATTTTCATTTCTGTGCATTGTCTTAAAAAATTATACACGCAAAACAATCCGCAATACACACATGCTTTTATGCCGTTTGCTAAAGTGTTTTTGCAACAGTGACATGAAAATAATCCGACTAGAAAGTGTGGCCCATTCTTTTGGACAGGTGACATTGAATACCGTTGGTCTAGCTCCATTTTTCTTTACCGCGGTGCATAAGTGTTCCGGGAACAGAAATAAGTTTCCTGGGTACTGCCTAAATGCACACCGCCATTAACTCGGCTTGGTGAGTCGTTTTTTTTTTGATTCAGAAGCCATTTTCGAACCGATTTTCACAAGATTCTGCACACGCATAGAGGGTCACAAAATCTAAAAATGTACCGAAGCGGAGTTTTCGATTTAACCCTTTTTTATCAGAATTGGCAAAAAACTGCCAAAATTTGGATTTATCGGCACTTTCTCGAAACACGTCTTGTAGATTTTTTTAAAACATTCATCATTGCTCTACCTTTCTGTGACACGACCTTTGATACACACGACATATTAGGCTATGGATATGGTAACCCTCCACAGGCTGCCAAACATCGAAATTTTGATGAAATAGGCCGGTTTCAGGCCTGCACAACACCCAAATAATACTCGACAGATAAACATACTTTCCTCTGTTGGAAGTGGAATTCATCGAGGATCATTTCTGTAAGTAATAAGGGTATTCAAAAAACCAAGCCTTAACCCGTTTTTGGTTAAACAGCGATACCCATCAAAGACTTTAAAATTCATGTTTTCCCTGGATTTCTTTAAACACATCTTATAGATTTCAATAAAAAATGGTCATTCATAGGTCTTAGTGTGTCATTACAAGTTGCATGGACAAAATATTCCGGTAAGCATTTGTTAGCTCTCCACCAGCTGCTAAACATCAAAAGTTTGATAAAATGGGCTGCTTTGAGACACCAACAGCCCCCAATGGGTATCTAAAGGCTAAACAAAACTTCTTTTACTGCGCGTAGAATTCACAGAAGATCAGTTTTGTATGTAGTAAGGATATTTAAAAGAATGAAGCTTAACCCATTTTGGACTGGATAAGGAGAGGTGCCCCTTAGAAGCATAAAATTTACATTTTCCGTTGAGTTCGCCAACTGCTTGTTGGCGATTTTCAAGAAAAATTGGACATTGGCAGGTCTTGGTGTGGTATTACAAGTTGCATGGATAGAATATTCCGCTAATCGTTTGCTAACCCCTCTATAGACTGCTAAACGTCATAATTTTGATAAAATTGGCTGTTTTCGGGCACCAAATGCATATGTAATAGATAAACATATCCTCATTTATCAGAATCAGAATTCACGAGGGATAATGTTTGAAAGTATTAAGGGTATTCAAAAGACCAAGCCTTAAAGACAGACAGCCCACGCCATGTATGCTGCCTACATTACGTGTAAAATCGACACCCCCATTAAATCTACTGCGAGGTGGGGTGTAGTAGTATAGCTCGCACGTTTCAGGGATGGCTTGGGGAATCTCATCGGGGGATCTCATGTGACGTCATAGTCACGTGATTTATTGGCGACATGTTGTGTTGTCATGGTAACCCGCGTGACCGGCCATATTGTGACGTTATATCCATAGTGATACATGGTGTTAGTGCGCATGCACAGCACGTGTTGTTAGAGTGATACGTGTTTCCGTCGTCCATTTTGTATACTGGAGGCCGCCATCTTGGTTTCTATGGTAGCATGTGATTGATATGTTACCTAAACCCTTCTTATAGGACAGGGGTATGTTCGGAGGGTGTGTTCGGTTGAATCGGAGTAGTTTTCTGGTTCGGATTTTCCTCAAATCCTCGTCTAATTTTCCAAATAAACCTTTAAAAGGGATTCCGTAAAATGGGATCCCTATCCGATTCCGTAAAATGGGATTCCGTGTTTTAACATCGAAACTCGAGGGTATTCCCTTTCCCTATTGGAAGAATTCAGTTCAATGGATTGTAGTTTAAAACTTCAATTCAGATCACCCATTTTACGGAATCCCTTTTAAAGAATCCCTTTTGGAAAACACCTGTGGCCATGGAATCCCTTTTTTGGTCGTATGTGCCTATGTGCTAGGGCACATTGTGTCACATTGTGCTTTTTCACATAAGCACATATGACAAAAAGGGATTCTCCAGAAGGTATCCTAAATAGGTATCCTCAAATAATACAATACCAGGTCACAGGTATCCTCAAATACCCGTATGTGCATATGTGCTAGGGAACATTGTGTCGCATTGTGCTTTTTCGCATAAGCACATATAAACACATATCGACAAATAAAGCATGTGCCTTTGTGCTAGGGCACATTGTGCTTTTTCACATAAGCACATATGACAGAAAAAGGGATTCTCCAGTAGGTATCCTCGAATAAAACAATACCAGGGCATAGGTATCCTCAAATACCCGTATGTGTCTATGTGCTAGGGCACATTGTGTCACAGTGTGCCTTTTCACATAAGCACATATTGGCACATAAAGCATGTGCCTTTGTGCTAGGGCACATTGTGTCACATTGTGCTTTTTCACATAAGCACATATGACAAAAAGGGGTGCCGAAGGTCATATGTTTTTTCAAAAAATGGGATTCCGTGGAATATTGCCATTGGATATAGAGGCGATGAGAATCAGATACAACTTCATTATGATAAGGGGAGATAACTCTGTAAGTACTGGTTGTGGGAAATCAAGCAATCTGATTGGTTGGGTATATAAATGATCTAGATAAATGAAATAACAAGAGTACACGGAATAGGGTAAGAAGTTACAAGAACAGACCAGAATAGCTAAATATAGTTTTCTATAAGCAAAAATGTTCTAGTTGATAGGCTCTTCTACGCTACTGGAGTATACTCTAGGGCAAAGGAACGTGCCTAAGTAGACATAAACTATCACATATATAGACAGAAGCAGATAATTCTGAAAGAATTCGAAATCATACAACTTGTCTGGTTTATTTGAGTAATTAAACGAGGATTTGAGGAAAATCCGAACCAGAAAACTACTCCGATACAATCTAACACACCCTCCGAACATAAGAAGGGTTTAGGTAACATAGCAATCACGTTCTACGATAGATACCAAGATGGCGGCATCCAGTATACCAAATGGACGACGGAAACATGTATCACCGTAACAACACGCGCTGCGCATGCGCACTAACACCATGTATCATTATAGAGATGACGTCACAATATGGCCACTCACGCGGGTTACCATGACAACACAACATGTCGTCACTAAGTCACGTGACTATGACGTCACATGAGATCCCCCGATGAGATCCCCCAAACCATCACTGAAACGTGCGAGCTATACTACTGGCGTCAATCTTTGATCTCGTTTGGGACGATCAGTAATTAACACCTTTTCGACAAGAGCCATCGAAATTTAAAATAAAAAAATAATCAAATTTCACTAAAACCTTTTGCAGAATCGAGTTTTTCAGAAAACTCTGTCGCGATTGCGTGTGTCATTTTCAAAATTCCGATCAGTAATCATGAAATTGTAAATATGTAGCTGGCAATAACAAAACTGAAAGCATGTCGGCCAAACTTGCATGACGTCAGAACTCGATTCGGGTGAAATACTACGGTGATGCACTGAAAGGTTGAGAGTAAGGAAATCTGATATCGAAGTAGGCTTTAAACTGTCCATGGAATGGTCCTAAAATCAAGGTCATGTCTGCAGCGTTACTGCAAATAAGTTTCCCGTATTTCTTGTTAAATGTTGTATCCGACAAGGACAAGTACCATAGAAAATTTGGAATACTGGACAATGGGATACGGAAACCTGCCCCATGAACAACTGCCTTCTATTAAAATTAATTAGCGGGAACGTCTGCTCACCCCCCCCCCCCACCCCCATATCACCCTGCTGTTTTTTTTACCTACAGCACCTGCCTCCCGCAGTTTTTTTTTTACTTTTTACCTAGGACACGAGCCCCTCTGCTGTTTTTTTTCACCAAGTGCACCTGCCTCCGTTTGTTTGCTAACGGGCCCCTCCCCCATTGACCTTTCTATCTTAAGAATCACCCGCGCCGACGGGGAGAGGGCGTTGTTGCGAGCATAGCTGGCTAACTGCCCTAGGGAAGGAGCCCCGAAAATATGGGTTGCCCTTCCCGGTGGCCCAGCGAAGCACCTCTATTTGTCGTTATGTTAGATGTTGGGAGAATAAAGTAAAACTAATTTTTTTGCGAGCCAAACTTCTGGCGGGGAATGATGGGAATGGGGGCTAGATTTGAGAAGTCTGAAATGCAATTCATAGGATGGGGAGCAGAGCATAACTAAGAAGTATTGGTGGTCGATATATGATTTCCAGTGAATCCTCGCCAACATGAACTCAAAAGTAAGTGTATATTTATTTATTATCAAGAATAACCGCCCATAAGTTACACACTCACTGTGTCCCGTTTCATCGGTCAAATCAACGGTGTCCAACGCCATCGGTCGATTTATCCCAACAAAATTACCGATCTTACCCCCACCCCCTCCCCCTGCCTCTTTCTCCAACCAAAGACCCATTGAAAGGGACGTCTCACTTCATATTCCACACTGCACAGCATGATATTATTTATTTATTTATTTATAATCATGACCGTGACAGTTCTACGGATGGAGGAAGCCGGAGTACCCGGAGAGAACCACGAGCAACAACGAGCAGCTGCCAGCTCCCCAAAATCGTAACTCCGCACTGCAGCACAGGCAGGGTTAGATTGGTTGAAGACATGCGTACCTTCGACGTGCAGTACGCCTTAGTACACGGTGGCATCGTGCCCCCATGTGGACAATCGGTGTTAATGACTCAACGCGGGAGTCCGAATTGCTTAACTTCGGTGATCTGACGAGAACCGTTTACCAGAACGCCACTACGATCTACCACAGCGTGATAAGAAAGCATTAAATAGCGTTAGCTACAATGGGATCAGTTACTTATAATATCAAATATAGTGTTGACACTATAGCATTTCCCCGACAGTGGGTCCAGGTATATACTAGTCTGTAAAACGGCTATACACTGCCCATCCTCTACCCCAGGGTGGCGACATGGCAGTACATAGTCATCATACAGACGCTATGTTGTGTCTAAGGAACCTTACAATAAAAGGGGAGTTTCCCAACATGGGAAGGGGTGCAGGTATATTTAATAGTATGTAAGGCGGTTATCAAATGCAGTGGTAGCGCCAACATTTCCCCGGTGGTGCTAGGTATATATTAGCTTGTAAGACGGCTATACTGCCCATCCTCCATCCTAGCTTATATTGTATTTACATAGATGTACGAACAACACTTCTTATTTATATATGTAATTATTGTTGTCTATAACTTCATATGTCTCATTGTTGTCATTAACTGCAGGAGGTGTGAAAAGATGACATAATCATGCATAACAGCTGTGGTGTAATAAAAGATAATTGATACGGGGCTACACATGACATGCTTAAGAACTTCAAGTTCACATTTTCTGTGGAAATCTTCAAGTGGCTCTCACAGATTTTCAAGAACAAATAAACCGTGGAGAAGAATTATTCTCGCAAGTCTTCATTAACCCTCCACAAACTGTCAAATATTAAAATTTTAGATAAATTTGAGATATAATGGGCTATTTGCATTAGACGCTAATTCTCAGACGCTGATATTTATATTAACCCTCTCCACCTACAATGATGTTTTAACCAAAACTTTCTTTTATCACACTGAGTTATTTGAGACTATTATACCCACTTTTCACAAGGCATCAATAAAAATACTTTAGTGATGCAATTAAAAACAATTCTTCAGACACTTCAGGGTCATAAAAAATCATGGAATCTTGTGTTCTTCCTGGATTTCTCTGAAAACAACTTGTAGATTGTTAAGAAAAAATGGCCATTCGCAGCTCTTGGTCTGACATTACAAGTTGCATGGAAATATATTCCTGTTAGCACTTGTTAACTCTCTACAAACTGCCAAACATCAATATTTTGGATATATAAGTTAAAATGGACCCTTTTCAAATAGCCACAGCACACGATGGGTATGTGTCAAACAAACATAACTCCCTTGTTGGTCATTAACTTGTCGGACGACAATATTGATATTAACCCTCTCCACCATTAATGATGGTTTGTACCTAAACATTTTTTATCAAACTGAGTCATTTGAGACTACGATACCCACCTTTCTCATAACATCAATAAAGGAACTTCAGTAAGACAGTTAAAACAAATCATCAGACTCACTGGCGTCATGAAAAATCACGGAATCTAATCTGGAAAGCCATGATTCTCCAGAATCATAAAGTCTAGTAATGATTTTTCGTTTGTTCGTAGGAAAATTCCTCTTTCTTATCAGTCATAAAAACATGCAATCTTCAACAAGACTCTTTGCAATTCAGTACCGGGACACTATAATTGTGCAACGGTTTGTTGTGTTCAATTTTCAGTGGTTCAAAATCAGTAATTTCTGCAGGACTTTCCAGCTTTTTCAGGTTGCGCAAAAAGCGCGAGGAGTATCCCCTCGATCTGAGTGCGCCAAATAGGGCAGAACAAGCCTCGTTGTCTGAAGAGAACTCTCTTGGCATGAATAATTCGGGGTACAGCGAGTGTCTTTTACGGCGCAAAGGTGACGTTATGTTCCTCAAGTATTCCCTGTGATGCCGGAATCGACGGCCCAGTAGGAGCTGTAACGTGCAGGGACCAATGCCGTACCTCGGCAACAAAAAATACGTCCCTACTTCCGAGCGGTCAACAAAATTGAATTGGTGAGTTCCCCCAGATTACTTGCTGAGGATTTAAGAACGGCAATGTGAAATGACTTATCCACCAACTCATAAAACAACACATGCAAACATTATAAAAACTCCGAATAACTATGTACACGAAGAATAAAACAAAAAGAAATGATAATTATCTGTAACTAGAAACCTGGGCAGTAACTATAGGTCTACACATGAGGGTACACCGTGGTATTCGAGAAACCGTTTAACGGCAAGGCGAACCAATTACTGCCTAAGGTGGTTACGGCTCTTATTATATTGATACAGCTCAGTGATGGTGAAGTAGACGATGCTGACCCCGCGGTAAACCTACAGAAAGACCCGCACCTGTCGCTACGCAAGTAACTCGTTTCAAGACTACGACAGTGCGTGTAATTTCTCTAGCCGAGAAACGGCTTCTTACCTGATTTCGAAAAACAACTTTTGGGATGTCACGACTATGACTGCAGCCGGCACAACGCCCTGGCCTCTATCAGAGTTACGGTCGTGACTTCGTAGTAACGACCATGTACAACCTGTTTGAAACTTCGCCTTGCCGTTCACATACCGATAACTCAGCTGTAATGATCGCAGTCGAGTATTTCACCAACTTTTATGTTTAACCCTTTACCCAACGAATCGCCCGCATCCGCCCGCGTAATATGCAAATTTAGCAGTTGAAAAAATATTATTTTTCAAAACATTTCAACAAAACCATATCATGTGACCCATCGATGGAACGAGCTCGTTCCAACGAGGGGTCACATGATATGGTTTGGTTGAATTTTTTTGAAAAATTTGAAAAAAGGATATTTAAAATAATAAATTTTGATATCGTCTGCGTTGGGTAAAGGGTTAACCCAACATAAACTCGTTTTACTCCAGATTCTTCGCCATAGAACCTCCTCGGTACCCACACCATTGTAATGTGAATCATTTAGACTTTCCTGGGCCCTCGTTCTTTTACGTTTATCCCAATCGTGGCCACGGCCATCAATACCTCTGAGGGCCACCGTCCAGTTTGAGAATGATAATAATTCAATCACAAAGGTTTTCTGGCCAACCATATCTATAAATTATCATCTATAAACTTATAAAACATCAAGAGCTATCCAACGGAAAGCCTACATGACGGGAATTAGTTTGTCGACCATTATCGTTCCAGTGGAAAGACAAACAAATTACATGAGTATAGCTAGTAGCGGTTATATAAGTTTGCTACATCCCATTATTTATCGAATAAATTTGAAATCTACATAAATATTTTTAAAAATGAATAATTTCCCCTATATTTTACAGCACATTTTTACAACATACCTTTTGGACAGCATATTTTGACAACATGTGTTCTGCAGCATAAATATTGAATAGGCCTACAATATTATGTGGAGGCTATGTATTATCAGGGACTGAAATATACTGTTTAGATATGCGGCATTGGTTAAAACTGTACGAATTCCACGTCACCAGAGTGGCTACAGCTGCCGTGATAATTCCCATGTCGCCTCGAAACCACTTTTGTAGCTCACAGCGATGCTGCGTTGTCATTCTTGTTTTACCCCTCCCCCGGGACATCATACGATTTTCGATATTTCGGAGCAGCGAGGAGCATGTAACCTGACCATCTGGTATGAGAAGATGTTCCGCCGTGATTATAAGCATAAAAGTTGGTTTGAAAAGCCCGAAATTTTGATTAAACGCTATTCGTATTCAGTGGCGAGGCGGAAAATCTTGTGCCCCCCTCCCCCCCCCCCCCCCCTCGCACCGCGAGATAGAGATTGGGGCCCTTTCAAAATAGTGGTTTCCATTAAAACGGGGACAAATTTAGTTTTGTAACCGTGCACAGCACACAGGATTTCACGTAGTACATACGCTATAAATCAAATGAAGGTATAGCCTGCAGAATCGATTTTAAAAGTATGACTGCAAATTTTTTCATTACATGTTTTAAGTTTCACCCCTACCATCCAACGATACACACATGCACGCCCAACATGCACCACCACCATGTATGTATATTGTTCATTTCTCACCCCTGTCAATTACAATGATGTAGCGATCACTTAAAATAATAATACATAGACTACAAAGAGTATGTCGTGTGGAAGTGAGTTTCAAATTATGTGCATTTGGTACACTGTGGACTTTGCAACAGTCACCCAGGTAAACATATCAATACAAACACAACCTGGCACGTATAACAGATAACCATAAGTGCTGCGCCAACATAGCCAATCCTGAATTTAGTTCATAAAAATCAGGATTGACTTCGTCTTTGTTAAAACATATACTTACTTTCCCTATTGATGGGAAAAACGACTTCTCCCCCTTGCGTTCACAAAATACTGCACATTACACAGTACACAGAAATGAACAGATTCTAATAAGAATGTGGCAAGTGGACACGAAACTGAAACTAAAGCACTGAAACTGAAACTAGTCACGACGTAAGCTTTTTGCCAGCGAGTTGAGTCTGTGTGTAGCAGTCGCCACATTGCCATATTGCATTCACTTTGACATGAGACGACAATACACTTTGTTCCTTCTGTTTTTTTTTTTTCTTTCTGTCATCTCCATTCCTCCTATCTATTTGTTTATTTCATTCTTTCTCTCATAATATCGTTTATTTATCTCTTACTCTACTCTTTTTTACTCTCTCTCTCTCTCTCTTCCAGCTTTAGGACGTCCTTCAAGACGGGGGCCCCCCTTCTAGCCCCCCCCGCCCCCCCCCCCCGCAATGCGGGCCCTACGGACCCATTCCCCGCGCCACCGGTTAATTTCGATGTTTGGTGTTGGGAAACAGGAGGTGTCATTGACTTCACAAGATTTAGCGCGAAATAATCCTCCGGGGTATTATAATGATTCCGGCATTTGAGAAACAGGTTGCGTTGACATTTCACGGATCACACAAAATGGCTTATCCAACTTTCAAATCGGGCGGGGTTTGATTATCCCCAAAGTAATCTTTAGGATTTCAGCATTCTCAACAGCTGTTTGCAAGATGTTGCTGTGTGGGGCTAGCAAATGCAATGGAAATTTCTGTGTGGCTCTCCATGGAATATAGCCGGTATTAGTCATTGTCGTTGTCTGACACAACGTATATAGTTCAGATGTAATTTGTACGTAAATAAAGCTGAAAATAAAGTCCGAGTATAATTTCATCTGTATTAACCCTTTACCTAACATGAAAAGCAGACGACACTTGCAAAAAAAATTCCTGAATAACTAATTTTTTTCATTTTTGTCTCAAAAACATAGGTTATGACCCCTCGTTGGAACGAGCTCGAGGAGCTCGTTCCAACGAGGGGTCATAACCTATGTTTTTGAGACAAAAAATGAAAATATAATGAAGATTAATTGGCGATTTTTGAGAATAGCACTGGCCGGTTTTGGCCGTTACGTTGGGAAAAGGGTTAACACAAATAGTATCTGACCATGCCACCTCTTATGTTAATTCCAGTCTCACTTGTCTCTACCACTGTTGAAAACAAAGTTAAAGTTTCCTAACAGTTTTGACGATGAGATGTTGCTAGTGGATAGTGTTGTGCAGTGCTTGGTGCTGGTAAGTCTCGCACTCGTTCTTGGGTAATATTCCAATTACATCATCAAGGCATGCCTTCCCTTGATGCTATAGCTGGAATATTTTATTGGTCGGGACATGAGTCGTCACGGTCGGAACAATAAGGTTCACAGTCCCCCATCCCCTTATCGGTCATCTTCAAGACACCCATAATTCGATTCGATTTCGAACAATAGACCCGATACGATTCGAATCGAAAATCTGTGATTCGCAGGACCCAACCTGAAGTCGATTGGTAAGGGATGCTGTTACAAACAGGGAAGCCGTGACGCTCGGATAGCTAAACTGTTGCTTCTTTTACTTCGGCGAATCTCAGCTTTCGATTTTGAATCTTGGTTTCCGTAGAATTTTCTGTACAATTCTCTTCTTTCTTCTCTTCATCCACCCATTCCTTACTAGGGTGGCACGGTATATCGATAAACCATTATATAAGGTATTCAAACCAATATCGATTGAATACCGGTGTAATTAGAAAAATATTCGTTTATCGTCATTATTTATTTACCCACAATTTAATTTTCAAGATGTCTTTAGTTTTTTAACTGTAGCTCCGAATGAATAATATTATCCCTTTCCCAAGGAATCGTCTGCTTTTACCCACGTAATATACAAATTCAGCAGTTCAAAAACTAATTTTCAAAAATTTCAACAAATTTATATCATGTCACCTCTCATTGGAACGAGCTCGTTGAGCCCGTTCCAATGGGGGGTCACGTGATATTGTTTTGTATTTTTTTTTGGGGGGGGGGGGGGGAGTGGGAATCTGATAAACTAATTTTTTAAAAATGTTTTTCGAACCGCATCGTCAAGGCATGCTGATTCGTTCCGACTGTGATTCCTCAAGTATCGATTGTGGTACCTATGTTCATATATTTGAGCTGTTTTCGATATACCGGTATACTGCGGTACTTTTTGGAATACCGATACCGGTATTCAGTTTGAATATCGTGCAGCTCTATTCTTTACTTATTGCCATCATTAATTCCAAGCATAAATTTCCGACAACACATAATTTTTAAAAGAATGTCAGGTCATTCTTAACCTTTGAATCTGAGAGGCCCTTTTTCCGGTACAGGGATATGACACGTCATAATTTCATTTGGTAGAATGGCTGCTCAGTGAATTCGCGGTGTAGACTAATCATATT